>OZ012625.1:12657076-14014910 GCA_963942485.1 Pediacus dermestoides
ACGATTCGTTAGATTTTAGACTAAACTGCTGGCCAATTGAAACGTACCAAGCGAATTTTTAGGTTGAATTTAAAGTCAAATATTTTGAAAAACAGAAAAGATATCAACATGCGGTTTTCAGGATTTCAGAGGTAATTTAATTGAGAAAACGATGGTGTTACCCGATTTTTTTACTTTGAAGAACATTACTATCTACAGGGTATGAAAGAAAGGCTTCTTTTTTGTCAAATTTTATAACTACCGTGATTCCACAAAATTTTTTTTATATTTTTTTTATGTAGATTTTTTATTAGTCCTTACTTAATGGGAAAACAACCTGTTTCTCAAAATTTTGATATCCCTCTTGTTTTATAAGATACCGAATTTTTGCTGAAAATTTGATTTTTTCTTTGTTTTTTGTCGTTCGGCCGTATTGTGTTTTGTAAGAACCAATCTCTGTAGTTGATTATAATATCTTATGAATGGCTTTCTTATAAAAAGTACACTTTTTGTACTTTGATTAATTTATTGGTAACAAGTGGCTTATCAAAAATCGGTACACGTTCGCTAATTCATTTTTTGAGGCTATTTTATTAATGGAATAGAATGGAATTTAGTTAGTTTATGTTCACCATTGGTTTAAGTGACTTATACCCTCGAAACGGGTCTTGCACTTTTTCAAAAATTTGCTCATATTCGTGTATACCGGGTGGCTACGAAATTGTTTTACAACCCCCACCATTTTGTTACATTTAACTGTATTAACTTGAAATTTGGCATGGTTTGATTGTTGAAAGAAATAATCATTTTGACGTTTAAAACAATTTGATGACACTTCCGGTTTCACCGGAAGGGCCACCTACTAACTTTCAAAATTTTTTAAAACAACCCTGTATATTTTTTTCGGTAAGAATTAGATTCTACTTAAAATTATCTTTTTATCGACATATCACATGATGACATTTGCTGTCAAAATGGCAGCATAATTATTATTGCGAAAACCTGTTCAACAATATTAAATTTAATAAAAAATTCGGTATCTTATAAAATAAGTTATAAAAATTTTGAGAAATTGGTTTTTTCCTCACTAACCAGGGACTAAAAAAATCGACATCAAAAAAATATCAAAATTTTTTTGTGGAATTCCGGTAGGTATAAAGTTTGAGAAAAACAAGACGACTTTCTTTCATACCCTGTAGATAGTAACGTACTTCAAAGTATAAAAATCGGGTCACACTATTGCTTACGCAATAAAATTTTCTCTTGAATCGTGAAAACCTCATGTTGATATCTTTTCTCCTTTTCAAAATATTTGACTTTAAATTCAACCTAAAAATTCGCTTGGTACGTTTCTATTGGCCTGCAGTTTATATTGCAATTCTGAAAAAAACATATTTTTACAATTTTCAGGTAAGATAAGCTGCTTAAATAAGGGCAAAAAATCTAAATTTAAATTAGGACATTAACACGACTGCAAAAATTCGGTTAAAAAGTGTGTTCATTCATATCTCTGTACTGAAAAGAGATATCGACTTGTGGTTTTCACCAGTTTCTTCGTTTTTATGCTCTTCCTTCTTAGCTTATAATAATAACACCATTGCATTTAACATTTTTTAGAAAAAATTACCAGGAAAAAATTAAATTAACGATGTGAATTGTTTATCCAACGCCCTAATAAACGCTCTTTCGAACAAGACCAAGTTTATCGAAAACGGTTAAGCAAAAAAAAAAGTTATTCCAATTTTTTCGAACATTCGCCCCTTCCCCCATCCTTTATTTGACAAGATAAAGAAAAGTACTCCAAACAAAAAAGTTTTCTGATTTATATATTTATATTCAATTTGAAATTTGACTTTTTGGTTATATTTCGGAACTCGCATTTTTTTCGAGATTGAGAACTACCTATTTAGTAGAGAATTAAATTCCGCACATTTTCTGTTCATAATATTTTTTCATATCTCTTATTATTTAAATAATAGCATCGCAAAGTGGAAAAAGGTATAAGTCGAATTTTTTCGCATTAAATCGCGATTTTATTACCGTTAATATTATCTAATTTTGAAACAGGAGCAATTGCTTAATAATAACGACTAAAGGATTACAATTTTATTTCAGGAAATATTTTCAAATCAATTTTTTACTTTCTTATACGTAGTATAAGGAAGTATTGTAATCGTGATTTTTTTCGACTTCGAGATTTTGATGGATTTACACGTTTTGAGGGCCCCTGAATCCATTTTGACCATTTTCGCCATGATGTCTGTCTGTCTGTCTGTCTGTCTGTCTGTATCCACCATAACTCAAAAACGACTTATCGGATTTGATTTAAATTTCATATTTAAGAGTTTGAACAAATTTGTGGGTGCCACATTCAATGTTTTTCATCTAGCACCAAAACAAGTGACAGTTACCTGAAGACATTTTTAGGTATTTTAGGAATATCTTGAAAAATAAACAATTTATGCGATTTTTTTATTCTTTAACATTGATTTAGAATTGAATTTCGAACAAATTTTGTTTGAACTTTTTTTTTAAATTCCGTCAAAAAAATTTCAAAAAAACTAGATATTCTTAAAACACTTTATATTTCTCATAGCGCGTTGATAGTTGAATGCGATGGTCGAGGTGTCTGATTATATGGCTGCCAAACGGAAGGTCCCGGGTTCGAATCCCAGAAGGACGGACCTTTAGTTTTTTTTTATTTTACTGGTTTCTATGGTACCGAAAACAATAATAATGAATAAATAAATGTAATTTCATACCGGGATATTTTTTAAGTGAGTAATAGGTCAAAAATCTAAAATAAAACACATTTTTGTCGTAAAATTCGGTTATGATGAGTGGGACAAGGACAGATTTATGCGTATTGCAATAAGTGCGACAGAGACTATTTGAAAATTGCTGGAAACCCTCAAAATTTTTACTAGAAATTTAACTTAATTTCTTTAGGAAAAGTAATTATTGTGATACTATCCGTATAAGAAAGTCATGTGTTGGGCACATCAGATATTTTAATCTTACAATTTTGATCCACACTCTCTAAAATACTCGCGATAAGGTTTGATAAGAGTGTGTTTGACTTTTTGGTTATATCTCAGAACTGGTCATTTTTTCAACAAAGTGACTAAGAGCAATTTTGTAGAGAATTTTTTTAAATCCCGCCTACAATACAGGGGATCTCGCTTATTATAATAGATAGACCATAGGTTTAAATTTGGCAAAGTTGCCAAATTTGGTGCTCAAAAATAATCCGAAAACAATTTTGGATTATTTTGAATGGTATGTTAGAAAACTGAAAAAAACTGAAAATGACGTTTTTTGATTTTCGCCTATAACTTTGCTATTTCTGAACTTTTTTTAAATCTGTAAAACATTCTCAAAGCAACTTTTATGCTCTATCGATCAGTAATCATCGTTTCTTTAAACATCGATTCGTTTTTGTCTTTTTAACACCAACTTCATTTTTTCTTATGGGCGCGTTTTCTACTTTTCACACCATCGGATAGTACATTTTTTTCAAAATTCATCGATGTGCTACACATAGTATTCAGATTCAATTTTAATTGTTAAAATAAAAAAAATGTATTCACCACACCATCAATTATCAGAAATCGAGTAGCTCAATCTCGTTTATTTTGTTTGGTTACCATGGTAACAAATTCAAAATTGAAGAACCTTGACTAGTGTTTCCAGTGCCAAATCACAATTCTTGTAAAATTATAATTTGGGATTTAATTTAATTAAGTTTCTTCAATTTTGAATTTGTTTACAAGTTACCATGGTAACCACACAAAATAGACGAGATTGAGCTACTCGATTTCTTATAATTGCGTTGTTGAATAAATTTCCTTAATTTTAACAATTAAAATTAAATCTGAATACCATGTGTAGCACATCGCTGAATTTGAAAAAAAGTACTATCCGAAAGTTGGTGTTAAAAAAACAAAAACGAATCGATGTTTAAAGAAACGATGATCACTGATCGATAGAGTACAAAAAGTTGCTTTGAGAATGTTTTTACAGATTTAAAAAAAGTTCAGAAATAACGAAGTTATGGGCGAAATTCTAAAATCGTAATTTTCAGGTTTTTTCAGTTTTTTAACATACCGTTCAAAATAATTCAAAATTGTTATCGGATTATTTTTAAGCACCAAATTTGGCAACTTTGCCAAATTTAAACCTACGGTCTACCTATTATAATAAGCGAGATCCCCATGCTGGCAACGGAATTTCACCCACCCTGTATAAGACAGAAAACCGAAATTTTTTTGTAACTGGACATATGTCGTTTTGTTGTGTACAAAAACTTTTTTGTTGAAGGGAAAATAATTTGAACAACACAATTTTTACTACATTGATTAGGATAGTTTTGTTCAGGATTTCATTTTTTGATATTTTTGAAAATTATTTTTATTTAATTTTAAATAAAGTCCAATGGAAATTAATAATATTATTAATTCATTATTAATATTATTAATTTATTAATTAATTACTATAAATATTTCAACTTCTAACAATCTACATTGTTATTGAATTATACTGCATTCTTAGTATCTATGTTAGGCAACCAACACAGCTTCCCCTCGTTTAAGTACTCACACCTAGAGGGCGCCGTAACAATTCTAGAAATCTTTCTTACCAACAGCTCTCGAAGTAGTTTTCTTTATTTCGGCACTTTCGTGAACAACAGCAGACAACTCGATTTGTTTGTATAAAAAAATATCAAACGTGTTTTGTGATTTCAACGGATTCCCGCTTTTTTCTATTTCTATAAAAATATGAAAAAATAAGCAAGAATAACATTTGCAATTAATATCCCATAGTGCCACAAGTTTATTACACTACAACGAAAATGTACAACAATGCCAAAGCTTTATTTGACCAACAAACTGGTTTCTGTAAGTACATGGTAGTTATTGGAGGTTAGATTTTCAAATTATAATTATCGTATTGATTCTGAATTTTAGCTTATTGGAAAAAATGTGATATACCAATCAGACAGTTACGATGCAAACAAGACAACACCTACTCCAGAATGTTCATGGATGATGAAAGGGGTTTCGACACGCCAATTTTCGCCTGTAAATTCGCACTACACGAGGGATACGAGGACTTGGTTGCATTTGCTAACGAGGATGGTAAATTAGTTGTACACAATACAAAGGATGGTTCTAAATGCAGCACCCAAGCCCACAATAATGCGGTATTCGATGTGGCATGGACATTCAACAATTTAAATCTTGCAACAGCATCTGGGGACCACACCGTGAATTTATATGATTTGAACGCCGGGGATATTCGACGTACAAAGACATTCTTTGGGCACACGAGGTCTGTTAAAAGTGTCGCATTCCAGAAGCACACACCACATATTTTGGCTACTGGCGGCAGGGATGGATATATTTATGTGTGGGACACAAGGGGAGGTGACTATACTTGTATTCTGGAAAATAAAATTGCAAATTCACATAGTCATAAAAAACAAACAACGCCTAGTAAACCAAAGAAAACTGGATGTAATGGTACAGGGTATACCTATGGTGTTAAATCAGTCACCGGTCTGGTGTTTCAAGATGAGAATACCATGATATCATGTGGAGCTGGTGATGGGATTATAAAAGTGTGGGACATGCGAAAGTATTACTCTTGTCATGTGCGGGATCCAGTTCCAAAGTATGCTATCCCATATCCTGGTACCACGTGTCGAAATGGCTATAGTTGCTTAATGATAGACAAGGAATGTATGAAACTATACGCAAATTGTTTAGACCACAACATTTACTGTTTTAATTTATCGCAATATAATCCGAAGCCCATTATGTGCTACACAGGATTTGAAAACTACACATTTTACATCAAATCAAGTCTAAGCAAAGACGGTAATTATTTGCTAAGCGGAAGTAGCAACGATAATGCTTATATCTGGGATGTGAAATATCCCCGACCCTTTGTAAAGTTAGTAGGGCACCTTGCTGAAGTCACGTGTGTTGCTTGGTGCCAAAATAACTACAACGACAAATTAATAACATGCTCCGACGATATGACGCATAAAATATGGACCATGAGCCTTGAAGATTCTGACGAGGAATATTCAGGAAAAGCTGAGGTACTTCCATGGGAACATAGTCAAAACAAACGGATTTTAAAACGTGTACAAGAGGAAGCACCACACATTACTCCTAAAAAATTACTCCTAGCTTGTAGCAAATGTGATACTTTAATCGAAGGGGAACAATCCCTATGCGAAACTTGCAGCAAAAACTCCGCATTAAAACGCAAAAATACAAATGAACTGAGTAGCGAGAATAAAAGACTTAACTGCGAGTTTGGCCCTCGAAGACTGTTCAGTATGTTCTCATCCTCAGATGAACGTGTACCCTCCGCTTCAGACAAAAGGCTAGATGCAATTAAAGAGGAAAACAACGAAAATATCCCGTTTTCCAATGAAAATTTACCTAGATCACCCACAATGAATCTTCCAAATTTTGTTGTGGATGGCACGGCTCCTCATTTGAATTATTCACCCACCAAGCCTAAACCATTGGATTGGCTTAGTAAACTGAGAATTGAGAGGAATTTTCGACGGGAAATGCAGCAGTTGTCAACAGAGCCGAAGATTCCTAAACTGGATTTAACGCCTAAAAGGGTGCGTCCAGTGTCTAATAGCCCTTTGTTGAAGTATTTTAAGGTGACCAATAATGTGAATAAATGTGATGGGCATGGTGGCTGCTCACCTAGAGCACAAAGTTCAAGTTTGTTTAGTTCCAGCCCACGATCAAGTCAGTGATTTGATTTGGTGTATAGTTTAGTTTGGTGCTGTGTTTTATTATATTTATAAAATTTATTCCATGTTTAGGAATGTAAGCTTCATAACGCTTTAGACAAAATTTATCATTACTTAAGAAAATAATACAATAGGAGGAAATCTCATTTATTTTGAATAATTTACACAATTTGTTGGTTTTAAAAAATAAATGTTAAGAATTCATCAAAATTACACTTAGGATGTTAGTAATGAATTAAAATTTGTGTCTAAAGAATCTTTGTTTATCAAATGTAATAATATAAAATAATCGTTTCATACATTTACTCAAATCAACTTTGTTGTGTTGAATCTTTAGGTTAGATACTCTTGATTTCTGCATTAGCCAAAATTTTCTGTTAAGATTTTGTCTTATAAATGATTGGCTTTAAACTATAAAGATATACTTTTACCGGATTTATTCCAAATTTTACATCACAATTCACCGATATCAATTTTTTATATATTTAGGACGTGCATTTATATTCTTCTGATAAATAGGAATGGATGCTTGTTTAGTTTATTAAATAGTAAGTTTTATTGGCTTTTGTTAAATATGAACGGCATAATATTAAAACAAAATGAGGAAAAGTCTTAAACTTAATTAACCTCTAAATTTTATAAAAGATTAGGAATTGTAACTCAAGAATTCTCAACTCAAAAAAAGAATGTACAGGGTGGTCCAGTTACGGTGTCCTCGTTATTATCTCAGGCATAGGAAAAAAGTTTTATATAGAAGTTGTACAGTCTATGGCATGCTAAATTTTTTTATAAAAATTATTTATACAGGGTGCGTCATTTTCATGTGGCGATATAAAGTTTCATTTTTTTAAATGGAACACCTTATATTTTACCCAAAATTATGATTTCTCGTCCAATTTACGATAAAAAATATATAAGGTTTAATACGCCTATTATTGATAGTTTCCAAGATATTCGAGAAAATATCTAGAAATACTATGATATCTGCCTGTTTATATGAGTAATGTTAGTTCTATTTTTTAGCAAGAAAATTTTATTTCTGGTCTTAAAAGTCAAGTAAACTTTAAATTGATATCATATGTAAGAAAAAGTCGTAGTATTTGACAAAGAACTATTATTTTATAGAGTAGACCTAGAAGCTAATAATAATGCTCTGTCAAGTAGGCATTGGAAAATAGTTAAATTTTTTTAAATATTTTATTTTTTATTATAAACTAACTAAATAAAGAATATGTTTTGGTTGAGTATTTTTGAAATTGAAACAAATAAAATAGCTTGCTCTAACACACCTGATGGAAGCTACACCCACATAATATAATATTATTTTTCAAAATATTGTCTAGAATATCTTGGAAACTATCAATAATAGGCATATTTAGCCTTATATATATTTTATCGTAAATTGAATGAGAAATCATAATTTAGGATAAAATACAGGGTGTTCCATTTAAAAACATGCAACTTTATATCGCCACATGAAAATGACTCACCCTGTATAAGTAATATTTTATCAAAAATGTAGAATGCTACAGACTGTACAACTTCTATATAAAACTTTTTCCTGGGTCCAATAGTTTCTGAGATAATAACGAGGACACCGTAACTGGACCACCCTGTACTTACACAGTTTTAAATCAAAATAGTTTCCAGCAATGCATCCTTAATACACAAGAATATAATAGCCGACACAATTTAGGCGGTAAAACTGAGATAATTTATCTTCACATTATACGTGAAAATTTGCAAGTGTTTTTGTCTGGCTTGTAGGAGTTAACAATCAAAGGATTGCATAGGAATTTATATAAGGAGTTTTGTAAATCAACAATATCTAGTTTAAAATCCACTCCAGTTGGATATTTTTGATAATGTACGAGTTCTCCAAATAAAAATTTATTCGTTCTGTTTGGCTCTCAATTATAAAACATAAATTTTAAATGTTTTTTTTTATTTTATACATTTCTATTCCTCTCACCATGGACAAATCTGGCTATTTTCTGGTGGATTAAACGAAATATTTTAGTAAGAAAAACTGATGATCTTTGTCATATAAACTGCTGGCCAATTGAAACGTACCAAGCGAATTTTTAGGTTGAATTTAAAGTCAAATATTTTGAAAAGGAGAAAAGATATCAACATGAGGTTTTCAGGATTTAAGAGATAATTTTATTGCGAAAGCAATAGTGTGACCCGATTTTTTTACTTTAAAGTACGTTACTATCTACAGGGTATGAAAGAAAGTCGTCTTTTTTTTCTCAAACTTTATACCTACCAGAATTCCACAAAATTTTTTTTATATTTTTTTGATGTCGATTTTTTTAGTCCCTGGTTAATGAGGAAGTAACCAATTTCTCAAAAATTTTATATCCCTCTTATTTTATAAGATACCGAATTTTTTATTAAATATAATATTGTTGAACAGGTGTTTGCAATAATAATTATGCTGCCATTTTGAAAGCAAATGTCATCATGTGATATGTCGATAAAGAGTAATTTTAAGTAGAATCTAATTCTTACGGAAAAAAATATACAGGGATGTTTTAAAAAATTTTGAAAGTTAGTAGGTGACCCTTCCGGTGAAACCGGAAGTGTCATCAGATTGTTTTAAACGTCAAAATGATTATTCCTTTCAACAATCAAACCATGCCAAATTTCAAATTAATACAGTTAAATGCAACAAAATGGTGGGGGTTGTAAAACGATTTCGTAGCCACCCGGTATACACGAATATGAGCAAATTTTTGAAAAATGAAAAACCCGTTTCGAGGATATAAGTCACTTAAACCAATGGTGAACATAAACTTACTAAATTCCATTCTATTCCATTAAGAAAATAGCTTCAAAAAATGAATTAAAAAATTTACCAATTAGCGAACGTGTATCGATTTTTGATAAGCCACTAGTTACCAATAAATTAATAAAAGTACAAAAAACGTACTTTTTATAAGAAAGCCATTCATACGGTATCATAATCAACTACAGAGATTGGTTCGTACAAAACACAATACGGCTGAAAGACAAAAAACAAAGAAAAAATCAAATTTTCAGCAAAAATTCGGTATTTTATAAAATAACAGGGATATCAAAATTTTGAGAAACAGGTTGTTTTCCCATTAAGTAAGGACTAAAAAAATCTACATCAAAAAAATATAAAAAAAATTTTGTGGAATCACGGTAGTTATAAAATTTTACAAAAAAAAGAAGACTTTCTTTCACACCCTGTAGATAGTAATGTACTTCAAAGTAAAAAAATCGGGTCACACTATTGTTTTCTCAATTAAATTATCTCTTGAATCCTGAAAACCTCATGTTGATACCTTTACTCATTTTCAAAATATTTGACTTTAAATTCAACCTAAAAATTCGCTTGGTACGTTTCAATTGGCCAGCAGTTTATAAAAAAATCCCCCCCTCCACATATAAAAAACATTTATAAAAATGTAAACAAAAATTAAATTATATTTTCTTTTTTACAAAACATATTAATCACTTTAGGTAACAAAGTAATTTTAATGGGTTTCACTTCGAAATTCTCGTTATCAATAGAAAACCAACACTCTCTATCTGGCTGTGATAGAACAGCCGGCTCTATAACAACAGTTCTAGCTTCTATAACCTTCTCAATTTTCCTAGTTTCTCCATTTACTGTTCGCCACCCTTCTTTCACAAAATCCAAATAATCTACGGACTTTGGTCCAATATTCAGTTGCAGTTTTGGTGTAGGTGAACTGACTGACGACTGCAGTATATTTGAGGTAAGCAAATTCATATCAGATGTGATTATTTTCATTTCCTGTGACTGGGCGCATTCTGGATTTGTTATCTGCTGATATTTCTTTTCTTCTGTATTTACTTTCATAAATCTGGAAACAAACCCATGAAAACTTGTTTGTAAACCATGTTTTTGTATTTTAATTTACTTATGAAACCATTTGGAATTTTGCATGTCGTTTTTTCGTTGGAAGCAGTTGGAACATCCTTCGCATGGAGGCGTATAGTTCACCAAAGCTTCACATTTCCATGACAAACTGTTTTTGTACCTGTTGCAGAAATAAACAATTAATTCATTGGTTTTTTAATGGAAAAGTTTCGCACATTTGAAATACAGGGTGTCCTACGATAGACACCAAATATTTTTAGGTAGGTATGATTCTTGAATACATTCTGCAATTTAATGTATAATTTTTTTATCTCCAATCCGGGTTTATTTAATTTTTATTTTCCATAAACAGGGTGTCCCAAAATTAACCTGCCAAAATGTACCAGCTGATTCTACGTTCAAAAATAATGCAAAAAGTTTCAATAAATATAGGTTGAAATATGCTTCCTAAATCCTAAGGAGGCTACAGCCTCCCAAAAGGGGGACCCCAAAGAGGAGTTTTTTGTAATATCTTTGCAACTGTTTGCGGTAGATTCATGAAATTTGGTGAGTTTGAAGCTTTTATAATTTGCCACATATTTCTTTTTCTAATTTTCAGATATTTTGCCAGGGGCGTCACATGCAGGGTTCGTGCTGGGTATATTAAGCCCTATATTTTTTGTGGGGATAATTATTAATTTTTTATATCAAATTTTGAAACTTGGTTTATTTTTCCACAAAAAAGGTAGTCTCAGTCGATTTTGTATCTTGAACCGTTTTCGAGTAAAATCGTTTTGAAAAAATTACGTCCATGAAAACTACTCTAGTAAAAATAATTACAAAACTAAAATTAATCAAAAGTAGACAATAGATTAAAATTTATAGGTATTTATTACTTCGTTTAGCATTTCGTCAAATATTAATAATAAAAACAAAATATCAAAATCAACTTTTTTTTTCAAATATGTGATTATTTTTATTAGTGTAGTTTTTATGGGCGTGACTTCTTCAAAACGATTTTACTCGAAAACGGTTCAAGATTCAAAGATCAACTGAGACGACCTTTTTTGTGTAAAAATAAACCAAGTTTCATAATTTGATATAAAAAATTTAAAAATTATCCACACAAAAAATATGGGGCATAATTTACCCAGCACCCACCCTGTATGTGACGCCTCTGGCAAAACTCCTGAAAATAGTTGCAGAGATATTACAGAAAACTCTTCTTGGGGGCCCCCTTTTCGGGGGGCTGTAGCTCCCTTATGAAGCATTTTTCAGCCTATGTTTATTAAAACTTTTTGAACGTAGAATCAGCTGGTACATTTTGGCAGGCTAATTTTGGGACACCCTGTATAATACTGCGTTTACTTGACGTTTAAATTTATTTAAGTATATGTATTTGCAGAAACCAGCATTAATTAGAAATAAATTATTACCCATTAAAAATATATGTTGCATATTTTCTTAGGCTGCCAAAATACCAGTAGTTATCTTTTTTCGCCTCCGCATCACGGTAAGCGCCCCAATTAATACTACTAACTGCATAAACAGGTTTTGATAAATTGTCGTCTTCCACCACTTCAATTTTCATAACGTCCACAGGTTTTGTAACTTCTTCAATCACAGCCATTGTAGCATCAGCTAAAGATCTAACTTTACTAAGTTTATCACCTCCAGGAAACATGGATGTGCCTACAGAATTGCATTTTCCTAGAGGCAGCACACCTGAAAAATCCATATATAAACACCAAACCAAACGAAATAAAAGACTAATTAACGTTAACGTTACCTATTGGAACTAAACTATTGGAATTTTCTTCAGTTCGCCGCAGCAATCCGGTTACAACTTCTGATAAAGTTCCATCTCCTCCTGCTACAACAACGGCTTCAGTATTGCTCAAGCTCTCCATTAGACGTTTTGCGTGTCCTTCAGATTCGGTCTTAACTATATCCACGCAAATTCCCGCAAGATGTAACAGAGGGGCACAGTATTTTTCAAATTCATCTGCAGCCTTTCTTTTATTGGCGTTCGGGTTTAGGATGACAGTAATTGAGCGGGGATTTACGTGAACAGGAATGGATTCATTGCCGTATTTTGCTGCTTTTTCGCAGTATAATTGCATCAGGTCTTGGGTACTGTGAAAAAATTTAATTTGTGTGATGGAACTAAAAAATAATGTTGGCTTACTCGAAGTAGTTTTTTGTAGATTTGGTAGCATAGGTTAAAACCACGGCTGCAAATGTAGATTTTTTCCAGTGGTTTCGAAGGGTTCTTGCTGTTTTTATGATAAAGGCCATTTTGATTTTAGTTTATTAGTCAAATTTGAATAAAATCCAACTTCTAACCTCTATTCAGGAAATCATGGTTTTGACAGTAGCTCAAATAAATTCAAATATGTACTTTTGAACTACTCGCATAATAAACCCACAGATCATGTTAAGATCATAGATGAGAAACTCGTATGTTAATTTTTGCAGCCGTATTTTATCGCCATCTGATGGTTTGGGGGCAAGTAAACTTTTACGTGGCGGGACTTTTGAATTATAATTACAATTTATTTTTTGTCAAGCTGCTTCAAATGTGAATAAACCTACTTTTTCTTATTCAAATAAAAAGTATAGTAATCGATTTTTTTCGACTACGAGGTTTTGAGGATCGTTGAATTCATATTGATCATTTCTTCCATTATGTCCGTCGATTTACTGATGTAAATCCACGATTAACTCAAAAATGACTTATCGAAATTTTGGGACTTTAAAAGTGTCGCAAATTTTCAAAAACTTAACGAATATCATTTATTAACCTTGACTTTATTACAAATAAATAAGTTTATTCCAACAAAGAATTCAAACAGAATGAAAATCCAACAAGAGATCCCGATTTTATTATCTATTAACAGACTCACTTAAGAAAATTATACAATGTTATTTTTTGTGACCTAAAAACTATCATAAAATTTCAAAAAATAGACGGATATCCTTCCGATTTACTTTGTTACAAAGAAATAAGTTGATTCTAATAAAATGTCAAGCAGAATCAAAATCCAAAAAAAAATTCCGATTTTATTATCTATTACAGACTCACTTAAGAAAATTATACAATTTTGTATTTTCTGACCTAAAAACTATCATAAAATTCCAAAAAATAGACGGATATCCTTCCCGTTTACTTTGTTACAAAGAAATAAGTTGATTCTAATAAAATGTCAAGCAGAATCAAAATCCAAAAAAAAAGTCCGATTTTATTGTCAATTACAGACTCACTTAAGAAAATTATACAATTTTATATTTTGTGACCTAAAAACTATCATAAACTTTCAAAAAATAGACGGATATCCTTCCGGTTTACTTTGTTGCTAAGAAATAAGTTGATTCTAATAAAAAATTCAAACAGCACGAAAATTAAACGAAAGTTCCCGATTTTATTGTCTATTACAGACTCACTTAAGAAAATTATACAATTTTATATTTTGTGACCTAAAAACTAGCTTAAAATTTCAAAAAATAGACGGATATCCTTCTGGTTCACTTTGTACCAAAAAAATAAGTTGATTCTAATAAAAAATTCAAACAGAATGAAAATCCAATAAAAATTCCCTATTTTATTGTCTGTTACAGACTCATTTAAGAAAATTATACAATTTTATATTTTGTGACCTAAAAACTACCATAAAATTTCGACATATGGAAGGATATCCTTGTGGTTTGCTTTGGTAAAAAGAAATAAGTTGATTCTAGTAGAAAATTTAAATACAATGAAAATTAGAGGAATATTCCGAATTTTTTTGCGTAATCTATAATCACTTAAAAATTGTTTAATTTTAACATTTATAGAAAATTAGAAAATCAAACAGATCTATAAAATTCGTCGAAAATTTTTAATTTTATTACAGACTCACTTTAAATTTTAATTTTAGACTTTGTGTTCTTAAAACTGCCATAGAATTTCGAATGATTGACAAGTTTAGATCTGCAGTTTTTTTTTTGTTAAAATGCAATAATATTGTGTTTTACTGAAAAATCAAAGTCGTCGAAATTTCTGGATTTTCTTCCCTACTGCAGCTTGAATATCTCGAAAAGGAAATTTGGGAGATTTTTCTACTTTAACCTTGGTTAGATCTAAATTTTATACATATTTCATTATTTTTTTTAATTTTTCTATTCGAAGTTCACGAATATACTCAAATTTTTTCAGAGGCTTTGTAGAAAAAATCTAAAATTTACAACGCAGTGTTTTGCAGTATGCAGCAATTAATGCATAAGGAACAATTTGCAGCTGACAAAGAGAACACTTTTTTATATAAAAAAAAATCCGGTTAATTTTAGACTGTATTTATTATTTAATATTGAAATTCTAAATTATAATATCCTTAATATTTCGTATCTAGGGTTTTTAATAAAAAATAGTAAATATTTGCTTACATAAGTTTATTCAACAAAATTATTGAATGGTATTTAACAAAATTTTATTGAGAAATGAATTCAAATTACAAAAAAATAATCTAGGGATATAAAATATCGTAATGTCCGGGACGGTAAAGTAAATGAACAGTAGGAGCGCACCCTTCAGGTGAATCATGTTGAGTGCAAGCGTTTCCTGTGCCCCGATCCATATAGACTACACGGACCCCAGTTTTCAGCGCTGTACAAGCTGCAATAATATGAATATGATCACTTTCCTTATACATAGGTTCCACCTCCTGATGGCAAAAATCAGCAACCTGAAAGTGATATACTGTAAGTTCTAAGTACTAATTCGTTTTCAAACAAAGCTTACAGTTCGGTGGCCCTCGATAAAGCAGCTGAAAAAGTCCTGATCTTTTTGTAGTTGTCCACTAGTTAAAAGTCTTAGGTACACCACCATATAGTCGGAAAAACCTTGATCATTGAACAAAGTATGTAGTTCCTTTTTGGCTTCCTCTACATTTTCAATAGTACGTAAACGTTTGAGAACCTCCATATACTAAAAGGGTTACTAATGTGATAAAGCAGGTTACTTTTGATGGGAAGCAACTTACAGTATCGTAGAAGTCCTCAACCGTGAACTGTTGAAAGCCCAACTCAACTAAACCATTCTTACTCTCCTCTGCTAATTTATAAAATTCGTTAAATTCATCTTTTCTATCGAGCAGTCTTTCAATATTCGCATAACTGAATGCTCTAAAGAAGCAATTACCATCCGGCCTAGTCCTGCGGATATGTTTGTATTTGGAAGACAAATCTTTAATTTTTTCTAAATATACAGTATCAGCGGAATATTCCGCATCTAAAGATGTCACCGGCTCCAAGTCACCCACCAAAGCAGTCGATTCACAAATCTACAAAAAAACAGCATAAATAACCTAACCTCAAATATTGAGGGTATATACTTCTTTTTCGATTTGACGTTGTTGAGCTAATATTAGCTCGTCCTGGTTGACCTGTGGGACATCTTCTGCAGAACTCACTGCAGTTTCACCTACATCGCCCATTTTTTCACAAATAACTCTGCAGGCAGTGCAAAAAAAACCAACAGTTCTCCTGTACAAGTTGACAGTTGACGGAAAATGTTTACAAAAAATTGTCATGCGTCAAAATGTCAGAATTGTATGTGAATGCGCGGTTAATTCAAAAATTCTTTTAAATTGGGGTACTACGAAATAATTGGTGATTTATTGTAAAAATTAAATATTGGATTTTTTAAATTTAGAAAAATATCGTACGTACATAATAATGTATATGGAATCTGTTTCGAGTTTTTATTTTAGTTGTTTGTGAATGTTGTGTATTTGTAATTTTTCAGTATACAGTACACAGTACTTAACTATTTTTTAAACATCTTTCTTATAGATATTATTATAAGATTAGGAGTTCAACTTCAATCTAGTTCTAGGGAATTTAGATACATTTTATTAAATAACCCGCTGCACCATCTATTAGATAAATTAAGGCAATATACACAACAGAAAGCTGTAAAATAAAGAAATCTTTATATTAAATAAAGTGCCATCTACTCTTAAAAATACAAAATAAACAAAGAATTCTTTATCTTACAGCTTCCTATTTTGCTTACTTTATGATTTAAAGATAGATGCCGCTAAATTCAGATTAGTTGCGACATTTACTAATAGATGGCAATGCAAGTTATTTGTTAAATATGTATATTAAATAGCCTAATTTCAGGGGCAACAAAACATTTTCTACACGCTACAGAGAAAGGGCTAGTTATTTATTATAAACTGAAGAAATAGAAACGAAAATTTTTTATTTACAATTTTAATTTTAATAAGGCAGAAACCTCAGCAAAATAAATACACAATAATAATATAAGTAATAATAATTGAAAACTTAGTAGGTACATGGTACAATATGTTATTTTGAATAGGAAATAATAAGTTTAAATTTATGTTTTAATTTTAAATTTTGGAGTGCTAGCCTAAGTGGTAAACTAAAAAAATGTCAAAATTGACATGATGGCCAAATTTTTGAGAGCAATAAGTTGAGGATCTTTAATGAAGCCCCGCAAAAATCCAACAAAAGTTCCTTGTGCGTCACGATGTCACGAAATAAATGATTTTTTTATATCTCGGCTTCTACTGGTTGGATTTTAATGTACATAGTTTTTTTAAATTGGTTCGGAAAAATATTTCAAATAACTTTTGTTTGAAACCTTTTTGATAGCTCTTTAAAAAAAGTTATAAGCAAATACTGCTCTTTTTTGAGGTGGTGAGTTTCTTCAATACAATTTTTTTTTCTTTTGCAATTATGAAAAATCCAACCAGTAGAATCCGCGATATAAAAAATTACCCTTGTTTCGTGACGCTCAAGAATTTTTGCGGTTCGGGGCTTTATCAATGACTCTCGGCTTACTTTAAAAAATTTGGCCATCATCATATCAGATTTGTAAATACTTTTTGCTCTCATTTGACTGGACTATGGACCATTCCATTAATTTATTGAGATTCAGAAAACGAGACCTAGCTGGCAGAAAATTAACCAAAAACTTGAAAAATAGAAGCAAATTTTATTTCATACAATTAGGTTTTAAGTGCATGGTTTAAAAACCAGCTGGTTTTAAATAATTGTTCGAGGTACATATGAATAATAATTGTTAGGGCATACCTTCTTAGAAACTCAAATTTGCACATAAAATTTCATATAATTTATTCGAAAATTTATTGAAAAATCTCTTTTATTTTCATATCTGACGTTTTATTTAATGAAAATCTTACGAATTATTGTCTCAAAAATGATGATAGTTATCCGAAATATTAATTATAGCATAGAGGGTTTCGACATTTCTTACTTCAAAGACGCCAATTTTTATGCTTTTAAATGAACAAACTGATGTTGGTGCAAACAGTTTCCATAATAAAATATTGTTTCAAATGGTGCAGATTTTGCTATTATAATATGTTAGTTATACAGGGTGTGTCACGACGAGTTGACAGTAGACATAACTCTATTACTAAACACAATTTACTTCTAAAAATTGGTACACGCCCATTATACAATGTGTTCTATTTAATGAAAATATTACCACCTTCCTAGTACTTCCGATTATACCGGAAGTAGACACAAACTTTGTTATTTTAAATGGAACACCCTGTATATGTTTGAATTTTTAGATTCTACACTTCATTTTAAATATAAAAGTATTAAGGTTGTATGGTCCTAACATTAACGGTATTATAATTATTTACACTTTTTCATTTTTTTTACAAAAACATAGATGTAAATAAAAATTCGAATCTTGACAATGACACATTTTTTCCAAAGTTTTTTCTTACGCTTGAAATAGGAATATACAAGCAATAAGCTGATACATTTTTGGAAAACTTGCTTTATACAGGGTGTTGCTGGTTGTCCGTTCATTTTTAGAAAGTTTGATCAACGATAACTTAATTTTTTTAAATGGAACACTCTATATATTTCCACATTTTCGAATTCTACACTTAATTCTAGACATAAAAGTATGAAGGTTGTAAAGTCTTAAAATTAACGGTATTATAATTAATTACGTTTTTTCCAATTTCCAAGGTTTTTAAAAATTAACGGTCAACCAAAAGCACCTTGTATAAAATAAGTTTTGCAAAACCATATTACCATGTTTCTTGTACATTTCTGCGTCGACTAAAATTTGTTCTTTATTATATTTAAAATAATATTTTTAATTTTTATTTATTTATTTTATTTATTATAATTAAGTATATATATAAATATAATTATGTTTCTTCCAATTTTTTCATACAAAAATTTAGAGTCAAACATTTTCATATTGTACTAATGACACGTTCTTTAAAAAAATAAACCAAATTTTAGTGGACGCAGAAATGTACAAGAAACATGGTAATATGGTTTTAAAAAACTTATTTTATACAGGGTGCTTGTGATTGACCGTTCATTTTTAAAAAACGTAATTAATTATAATACCGTTAATTTTAACACCTTACAACCTTAATACTTTTATGTCTCGAATTAAGTGTAGAATTCGAAAATCTAGTAATATATAGGATGTTCCATTTAAAAAAATTAAGTTATCATTGATCAAAGTTTTTAAAAATGAACGGACAACCACCAACACCCTGGATAAAGCGAGTTTTCCAAAACTACATCAGCTTATTTCTTGTATATTCACACTTCAAAAACAAGAAAAAATTTTTGAAAAAAACGTGTCATTGTCAAGATTCGAATTTTTATATACATCTATGTTTTTGTAAAAAAAAATGAAAAAGTGTAAATAATTATAATACCGTTAATGTTAGGACCATATAACCTTAATACTTTTATGTCTAAAATGAAGTGTAGAATCTAAAAATTCAAAAATATACAGGGTGTTCCATTTAAAATAACAAAGTTGGTGTCTACTTCCGGTATAACCGGAAAAACCAGAAAGGTGGCAATATTATCATTAAATAGGGCACATAGTATAATGTGTGTACCAATTTTTAGAACAAAATTGTGTTTAGTAATGGAGTTATGTCTACTGTCAACTCGTCGTGACACACCCTGTATGTATAATACGTATTTCAAAATAAAAATATATTCTTATCGTGATTATTATAGTTTCTAGTCATCATGATAATTATAATCTTTCTTCTATTTCAAAACTTTGGATATCTTCTTAGTCAGAAAACCCATTTAAAAATGAAAACATTGCAGATTTTCCCATGAAATTTTATTTAAAATTGTTACAAAATATCTGATGTTCCAGTACATGATTTTCTTATACGAATAGGTACCTATCTTAAATATGCATTTGGATTAATTCATATAAGTCGTTTTTAGTTACTGTGGAGACAAACAGGCAACATGGCAAAAATGCTCAACTTGTAAAAAACATGTAAATCTATCAAAAACACAGAGGCGAAAATAATCACGCTTACTACCTATACTTCCTTAATATTTTATTCATATAAGAAACTAAAAATATATGAAAATATCAATGGTTCACTTCAGTACAATTATAAATACATATATGTATGCAGATGCAGATAGATAGATTAAACATAAATCAAATGATAGACTATCGACAGCCACAAATTTCTGGAACCATTTGTGGATAGTTCTTTATCACTATATTACTATATTCATCATAGAACATTATGGGCAATGCAGAATATTTTATCGGAACACAACAGGCCGTTCTTTTAGCAACTTCTAACAGTTTTACATGATTAATAGTTGAATTATTTACACTATTACATTTACCCATACAGTCACCAGTATAAAACCCAGTCGGTTTTATAATGAATGCATTCCACCCCAATCTTTCAAAATCAAAATAAAATTTGTGCATCTTGCAGGATGGATCATTAGCTAAGGAGCTTTCGGAATTGGCGTCTATTGGAGAAGAGTTATTCGTTTCGTGAATATTAAGTGATTCTGGAACAAAATTATTAATTAATAGAATTATATAATATTGAAGAAAATTTTATTCTGATTTTATTCAGAATTTAGAACAAATTTTTTAAGAACACAATATCTATTTAATTATTATTACCATTATTGTTCTGCACTTTTACAGCAACAAATGTCCTGAATCCATCCTGGTTAGTGTCGATGAAAATCGAAATTAGCTTATTATCCTCATAACGTGAAAATGTGACTAAAAGCCCCAAATTATTCTCACCATTTAACCAACCCTCTAATGGTTTTTTGATTTTAAAGGCCTAAAAATAATATTTTTCCAGGATTCTTTGAGTCTTAAATAAAATATATATCTTCAAACCTGCCATCCCTTTCTTGCCTTTGAAATATAGATAACATTAAATAGTTTATGTATATCTGGATTTGCAATCAGTATCGACTCATTAAAAGCCGCCTGATGTGTTTGTTTTTCAAATTGATAGACTCGAATCACGATGGATTTTTCAAAAATATTCGAATTTTCCTCTATTTGTAAGTAAAGAAACATTTCTGCATCCACAATGGTTTCGTTTACTTTCAAACTATTTATATCGAATTTAATTATGCTGCTGGTAATATTCGCGTTGGTGTTAAATAATATTCGAAGGGTGTTCCCGTCTGATGATTTGGATTCGTAAAATTTGTTTAAAAATAAAGGAAAAGGTGTTTTTTTTATGAAAGTATGATTAAATTTCCACTCGTCGTCCAGATAATAGTTTTCTAAATTCACATCCTGAAAAATGAAAATTATTCACTTAAACATATTAATAAATTTTTGCACTTCCGGGACTAAAGTGAATCTTTTAGTCTCTAGGGATTATTGTTGTTGCGGACATGTTTGTCACTTTGACAAGAATAAATTGAGAATGATTTCACATGCAAATATAAAAGTGCTTCGAAAGTGCAAAAAATAGCGTATATGCCTCAGGATTAAAGTGATTATCGGCCCTCGGGCTCTACGAGCCTTCTGGCAATAAACTTCACGTGCGGCACAAAAACATTCACTTTAGTTCTTTAATATACAGGGTGTCCCAAAATTAGCCTGCCAAAATGTACCAGCTGATTCTACGTTCAAAAATAATGCATAAAGTTTTAATAAATATAGGTTCAAAAATGCTTCCTAAGGAGGCTACAGCCCCCCGAAAGGGAAGAGAAGTTTTCTGTAATATCTTTGCAACTGTTTGAGATAGATTCATGAAATTTGGTGAGTTTGAAGCTTTTATAATATGCCACATATTTCTTTTTCCAATTTTTAGAAATTTTGCCAGAGGCATAACATAAAGGGTGGGTGCTGGGTATATTATTCCCCATATTTTTTTTGTGGATAAATTTTTAATTTTTTATATCAAATTTTGAGACTTGGTTTATTTTTACACAAAAAAGGTCGTCTCAGTCGATCTTTGAATCTTGAACCGTTTTCGAGTAAAATCGTTTCGAAAAAATCACGTCCATAAAAACTAGACTAATAAAAATAATCACAAAACTAAAATTTATCAAAAGTAGACAATAGATTAAAATTTATAGGTATTTATTACTTCGTTTAGCATTTCTTCGTTAAATATTAATAATAAAAACAAAATATCAAAATCCAATTTTTTTTTCAATTTTGTGATGATTTTTATTAGTGTAGTTTTTATGGACGTGACTTCTTCAAAACGATTTTACTCGAAAACGGTTCAAGATTCAAAGATCGACTGAGACAACCTTTTTTGTGTAAAAATAAACCAAGTTTCATAATTTGATATAAAAAATTTAAAAATTATCCTCTCAAAAAATATGGAGCAAAATTTACCCAGCACCCACCCTGTATGTGATGCCCCTTGCAAAATTTCTGAAAATTGGAAAAATAAATATGTGGCAAATTATAAAAACTTCAAACTCACCAAATTTCATGAATCTACCTCAAACAGTTGCAGAGATATTACAGAGAACTCCACTTTGTGGCCCCCTTTTGGGGGGCTGTAGCTCCCTTAGGAAGCATTTTTCAACCTATACTTATTGAAACTTTTTGCATTATTTTTGAACGTAGAATCAGCCGGTACATTTTGGCAGGCTAATTTGGGGACACCCTGTATAATATACTAATTGAAAATTCTCACTTTTTCAGCATTATGCTCTGTTTTTGATTCTTTAGATTGGATGTCATCTGCCCTTCTACTTCCATAACTATAATTATAATTGTAGTCAGTTATATTATGATTCAGAAAATGAATTCTATTGTGCACTTTAAATTCATTGGTTCGTTTATTTAGTTTAAAATAATAAGTTTTTTGAGTGTTATTATTTATTGTATCACCAAATATAAAACCCACTGATAAAACGATTAAAAAAATATTCAGAAACATTGTTGCACCACATATAAAGTTATTCAACTAAGACGTGAGAACTGCCTTTGGTTTATAATGCAATTTTTATCAAATTCAGGAAGTTCCAATTTGAAAATTAAATAAATTAGATAATTTTGAAAACAATTATGTATAATGAATTGCATAACAACTGAAAATAGCTCAAGGTTGCGATACTTTAGACACAACAAACCTACTGCTAGACACAGAAGAAGAGAGGTAAAGCGACATGTTGACAATATTTTGAGGTTATAAGTTAACCTAAAATCTAATTTTCAGATTGAAACTATTTCTAATCAACTAAATGCAATAAAATGGCTCAACAAAAAAGCAAGAAGAGTTCCACACCCTGGTTTCAATGTGACAAGTGCTTGACTAGTTTACTAAGCAAGGATAGTGAAATTCATGTAGAAGATTGCCCACCCAATATTAATAAAATAACATACAATTTTGTGAAGGAAAACGTTTTATATGGTAGCTTAGACGTTAAAGTAAACGAGGACATAAAGAATTTAAGCTCGAAGGATAAGGACAATTTGGTGTTTCTAAGCCAAGGAGTTATTCAGTTATGTTCTCTTTCAATTGGTGAATGGTGTGTAGTCCGGCTACTAAATAACTCAGCACAACCACCAATAGCTAAAATAGTTTGGCCAACCTCCGAGAAAACTCTAACATCAGTTTTGTTGACAAAAAATTGTATTGTACACAAGTATTTTGTTTGTAATATTTATTAAAATTAAAGTGTTTTAGGTTTGGATTTGAGTTTTCTTCAGGCATGTCAACCAGTGAGTGTATCTCGGTTAGATACATCAAAAATAGAAGTGGCATCTCTGGTAACTCTTGTGGTTTTAAATGGACCCAAATCGTTTGAGATTACGTCGGAATTAAACAACAGGATACACAAAACTTACAGTCAAAGGATATTCGCTGTTGGAAATACAATAAGTGTAATGTTTTATGGGAAGATTTTAAAGTTTGATGTTAAAGTTATTGAGGGTTGTTCCGAGCAGACAATTTTAGAGAAGGAATTTGCTAAGTTGAATATTAGTAATAGAAATGAGTTTTATCAAATTACGGATGTTACAAAGTGGAAATTGTACAGGTGGGTTTGTAAACGAGAAGAATTCTTGAAAAGGATCTTACTCGAATAACGAAAAAAATACAGGGTGTCGTAGGATAGACACGAAACATTTTTAGGTATGATTCTTGAATACATTCTGCATTGTCCTGTATATTTTTTTTATTTCCAATCTGGTTTTTTTAATTTTTATTTTCCATATAAAGTAATTGCAGGTGACAACGATATTTTTAACAAATATATTTATTACTCAGAGTAGACATCGTTTATGTTGAAAATGGAATTTAACTTTTCGATTCAAAATAAACCAGTCTTTCATCATGTATCAATTTTTTAACTATTTTCAATACTAGTTTTCAAAATAAATTAAATGAAACGTGAACATCATTTATTTTTTCAGTTTCCAAATTTGAACACTAATAATTCTTTAAGGGTTAACACTATCAAAAAAATTACAAGATACTTTCGATCGCAAATCATTTCAGCTACAAATTTCATGTATACCTTTTTTCGATAATCAAATAGTTTAGCAGACTGGCTTCTTTGTATTCAACAGTGTTTTACTTTTTCAATCTACAATTAAGATGATTGCTCGAAAACTACCCCGGATTGGGAATAAAAAAATTATACAGGACAATGCAGAATTTATTCAAGAATCACATTTAAAAATCCTTCGTGTATTGTCTATTTTAAACCACTCACCAAAATTTGAATAACTTACCTTGAATAGTTTGGAAAATTTGCCTTATCTAACGCGTTATCGGCTTTAAGCATCACCCCATCGACGTCGCTCCACCTCTTGCGAACACAATTCTTTCTTTACTCGTTTCAAAGGTTGTAAAGTTAACAACTGATATTTTTTCAATGTTCTTCTTGGAATGTTGTTTAATTCGAAGTTTATGTTCTAAAAAGAATTTTCGCGTAATCTCCAATGGCAACTTTACAAATTTTTGTAAATCACTCATTTATAAATTGAAAAAAAAAATCTACATTTAGTGCCGCTATATTTTTCTTATAAATTTTAGCTCGCTGAACTCGAAAATCGCATAAAAATGTTATACATAGGTTTTTGAGATATGAATTTTTAATTTGTTTTTTGTTTTTTCGAAGGCAGATTTATTATTTGGGCCATATCTCGAGTTAGAAAGGATCAATCTGGTTGCAAGAGATATCAAATTAAACCTTAACAAATCGACAATAAATATCACTCGTTTGGTCGTTTCTTTCCTAATCAGTTAAGTAGTTCAAGGGCGCGCTTTTCCAAAATATACTTAACCACAACACGCCGGATTGAGTCCTTCAAAATGTATTGGGCCTCAACACTGTGTTTCAAAATATACTGCATGATGACACTTTATCACACAAATCATTGTCCTCTAAGTCTAAAGTATACGCGATACGCGGCTACAACATGATGTCCAAAATATAAGCCACAACAGCACGCGGTGTTGGATTTGTAGATTATTATAATAAGAATACAGTGAATTTTAAGTGTGGCCATAGGGATTAACATGCTATACATTTTATCTTTTGTAAATCCTTTTTCTACTGCGATTTTCAAAATGATTTTTGGCACACTTTAAGTTTACGTTTATTTTTGAATTTTTACAAGTTCTGATAGTTTTTAAAATGAAAGAAGTGAAAATGTGACACACTCCGAGAAAACAGTAATTACCATCAAAAAACCTAAAATGTAAAGCTTTTGAGTTTACTTATAGTTTAAAGGGCTTTATTAAAGATAAAGTGTTGTATTGAAGTATATTTTGGAAAAGCGCTTCAAGAGCAAAGGACAACGGTCATAACTTGGGTACTTATCCTTAGATTTTTTCGTAAATACCTCGTTGTCTTTGTGAAAGTGCGAACTCCACTCAAAACTGGGCGTATTTCCACGATTTCTATTTTTCCGTGACGAATAGAATACATTTTTATTTTCATTTTGGTCCAAAATAACGACTTTTTTTAACATTTCGGCCCATTGCACTTGAACTATTTGGCTGATTAGGAAAAAAGGAGTGATATTTGGTGGCTATTCGATAATGTTTAATTTGATACCATTTGCAACAAGATTGGTCGTTCCTAACTCGAGATATGCCCCAAATAGTAAAGCTACCATCGAAAAAAGAACAACAAAAAAATTAAAAAATTCGTATCTTGAAAAACTACCCATAAAGAAAATTTTTAATGCGATTTTCGAGTTCAGTGGGCCAAAATACATAAAAAAACAGTGGCATCGAGTGTGGAAAATGGCTGTAAACCTGTGATAATAACGAAGATTTTGGACAAAAAATATTGAAGCAATTTCCACATATGAAATGATATATTTTTTCATGACGCTGCAAAATTTTACATAAAACTAAAAAGCGATTTTCGCACTATGACCAAGTAATAAAGTTTAATGTCAAGAAAATATTGTTAAAAACGGGTAATTTTTGGTATAAAGTATCTTGATAATGTAAACCTTATTCAAATTTTGGTTAGTTGTTTATAATATCATATAATGATAACATTTTTTAAATTTTTTTCACCCTTCCATTTTTGAAATATTCACGGTTAAAGTTAGGGCTCAATACATTTGAATCATATAGTAGTGCTAGTTATAAATTTTTCAACCCTTCCAATAGAATTGAACTGAATTTTGTCAGTTAAAATATAATTCTAAAACCTTGTCTTAAGAATAATTTTGTAACTATTTTTTTATTATATACTTCGCTTCTTTTTTGTAGAGACCATACAGAATATAAGAAAAATAATGAACCTGCAGATGTATCTCGACCAATCGCTGGCCTCGACGACGAAATGCAAGAAATCCGTGAAATAATGTTAGCAAGTTTAGAAAAACCGAAAATAAATTCTCTAACCCAATGCCGATCAATTCTCCTGTACGGCAACTCAGGAACTGGTAAAACTCTACTAGCAAACACTTTAGCCAAGGAATCTAAAGCCAATATAATAACAATTAGTGCCGTTGATTTGTACAGTAAATATGTGGGTAACGCCGAAGAGACAATCAAAGAACTGTTTACAAATGCGATAGAACAGACGCCAAGTGTCATAATTTTGGATGAAGTGGATGTATTATGCTCATCAAGAACAAATCGAATGACGGACGCCGACAAAAGAATTATTTCAACCATGCTAATTATGTTTGATAAATTAAATGAAATCCAGAATAGCAGGGTGTTTATTATAGCCACTACAAATAAACCAGATAATATTGACCCTGTTTTTCGTCGATGCGGGCGTTTGGACAGGGAAATTGAAATACCCACACCTAGTCCTATGTCCAGGAAAAAAATTATTGAAAAAATGTTGGAAAATGTACCGAATGATTTAAACCAAGGTGATGTGCATGAAATTGCAATGAATACGCATGGGTTTGTCGGATCTGATTTGGTAGCACTTTGTTCCAGAGCTGGCACTAATTCGTTGAAAAGAAATGCGCGTGTTAATTTTGATGATTTTAAATTGGCGATGAAGAGTGTAAGGCCTAGTGCAATGAGAGAGGTTCTAATAGAGGCAAGTGTTTGCAAAGTTTAGAATATATTTATTTTTTATTGTATAAAATTTTCTATTTCGAGGCCTAACTTTACCCAGGCTTATTTTCAATATAATAAGTTATAAAATTAAGTAGTTACTCGTACCGGGTGGGCAAAATTTGATGTTTTTATAGGGTAACTTTTAAACCATAACAGATATTGAAAATCTGACCGCGCATCGTCGAGCTCTTTTTTTGAGAAACCCTTGACGGTGAAGTCAAATTTTAGCGATCGTCGTTTGTTTTCGAGTTATGGCCGAAAATTCGATTTTTTGATTTGAGTCTATATTTCGGTTGTTCGTGAATTTAGAGAAATGGCGTTTGCACGTTCTTAAGGCACTTTTTTGATGCGAATGCAATGGCGTTATCAGATTTTGAAAATGTCTTTTTATTTTTAGGTTATGACAAATTTTAATTTTTTTAAATGGAAGTCATAGTGGGCTGTTACTTTATTGAAAAGAGCATTTTTTTCGCTTTTCAAATATATATAATATGTAGGGTCTATTCCTTCAATTTCTTCTTGAAAAATAAAAAAATCTAAATTTTTTAAATTAAATTTAAAAAAATCTTATAATAAAAATGAAAATACAACAAACGACATACATATAAACACGACACTATCTAAAATTAATATCTATATAAAACAACTAAAAGAAAAAGTTCAAAATTACGTCTATTAACTGCAATACACTTTTCATGACACTTCTGTGCGTATTCGAAATGTGAATATTTGACACGGAGTTAAGGCATTGCGTAAACTTGGTTTGAGTTCTTCTGTATTTCTACTTTTAGTTTTATGAATTATCTTTAATATGTCCCCAAAGATGTCAAATCAGGCGACCTTGGTGGTCATCTAACTGGCCCATTGGTAATAAACCAATTATATCTGAATTTTGAGTTAAGCAATTCTCTAGCTGATCTCGTATTATGAGGTGGTGCACCATCGTGTTGTAAGAAGAACTGACTTGTATCGCTGAACGATAAATTGTCCAAATATTCATCAACAATTTTCTCATTTAAATATTAGTAGTACCGTTCACCAGTTAGATTTCCCTCATAAATCTTATATACCAAAACTTGATTTTTTATTAAGGCACACCAAACACTAAAACCAAACCAACCCTGGATCTCAATGGCGCGCCGAGGATTCTCATCATGACATTCGTCTACTGCGATAAATATGCGAAATACATATTATGTATTAATTCCAAAAATTTAGATTTTTTGATTTTTAAGAAGAAATTTAAGGAATAGACCCTACATATTATATATATTTGAAAAGAGAAAAAAATGCTCTTTTCAATAAAGTGACAGCCCACTATGACTTCCATATAAAAAAATAAAAATGTATGTCATAACCTAAAAATAAAAAAACATTTTCAAAATCTGTTAACGCCATTGCATTCTCCTCAAAAAAGTGCCTTAAGAACGTGCAAACGCCATTTCTCTAAATTCACAAACAACCGAAATATAGACATAAATCTAAATCTCAAGAAATCGAATTTTCGTCCATAACTCGAAAACAAACGACGATCGCTAAATTTTGACTTCGCCATCAAGGGTTTGTCAAAAAAAGAGCTCGACGATGCGCGGTCAGTTTTTCAATATCTCTTATGGTTTAAAAGTTACCCTATAAAAACATTGAATTTTGCCCACCCTGTACACTAGAAAGTTTGAAACTTCTTTCCTAAACAGTGGATTAACTAAATTAAAACAATATTCAAAGTTTGGTATTATATTTTCCACTCTTTTTCAGGTTCCAAACGTAAAGTGGACAGACATAGGCGGACAAGAAAATCTCAAACTAATTTTAAAACAATCCGTAGAATGGCCCCTAAAACACCCGGAAAGTTTCATCCGACTTGGCATAACACCCCCCAGAGGCGTGCTAATGTTCGGACCCCCTGGTTGCTCTAAAACCATGATAGCCAAAGCCTTAGCCACTGAGAGTGGTCTGAATTTCTTATCGATAAAAGGTACCTCTTCATTTTGCCTTAACACCAATCTAACACCACAATTATTTTAGGTCCAGAATTATTTAGTAAATGGGTAGGGGAATCGGAGAAAGCTGTACGAGAAGTGTTTAGAAAAGCACGTCAGGTGGCCCCATCCATCGTGTTTTTCGATGAAATCGACGCATTGGGAGGTGAGAGAACTTCTGGGTCTAGTACAAGTGTTCAAGAACGTGTATTAGCACAACTTCTTACGGAACTGGATGGGGTTACGCCTTTAGGAGACGTAACAGTTGTAGCTGCCACTAATAGACCGGATCGAATAGATAAAGCCCTGCTGCGTCCTGGAAGATTGGACAGAATTGTTTATGTACCTTTGCCGGATCAGAATACAAGACGGGAGATTTTCAAACTTAAAACCAGTAAAATGCCAGTATGTTGATTTGTTAGAGTCTATTGAAAATGCACAACTCACGTTTGTTTATATTTTCAGGTTGTGGATGTGAATACGGAAAAATTGGTGGAGTTAACCGAAGGTTATTCTGGTGCAGAGGTAAATGCTGTTTGTCATGAGGCTGCTATGATGGCTTTAGAGGAAAGTTTGGAGGCGCAACATGTTGAAAGTCGTCATTTTTTGAAAGCTTTGACTTTGATTACTCCCAGAAGTCCGGCGAGTTTGATACAAATCTATGAGGATTATTTGAAAATAAAAATATAATATATAGCAAAGTTACTTTCTTTTTTTTTATTACCCCATAAAACATTTATTTTGTTAGTATAAGAAGGTAAACGCCACAAAAATTCAAATGTTATTGGCAATCAATTAATTTTATATAAACAAGCATATGCTTTGTCTGTGAAACAAGTGGTACTTGTACTACTAAGGTGGAGGTACCCTGTATACTGTTTGGTTATCATCGGTTTGTTTCTTTTATTTTATCAATGAAATTAAATCAACAAATTTGTGTGTTAATATTTGAAGTGATTTACATAAGCTTTGGTAAGACTATAAGTATTTAGTTGGGGTATAAGATATAATACCTATTTAGTGTTTAAATATTATTAGTAGTTTTGGAGGTTATGTTTTATTATAAAACAAGAAACCTTACAAAAAATATAACGAGAAATTTTGTTTTTAATTTAATTTAATTTAATTAAATGGAGTAATTTTTATTGTAGGCAAATATTTATTTCTATCGCTTGTATGTCATTTTATATCCATAATACTAATACAAGTACCTAGAGATCGTATTTTAACATTATTTGTTATAGTAGGACAGGATATAAAATATACAGGGGCCGGCATATGTAAAAACTGGAGAGTTATAGTTTACCAGTTTACCACTATAAAAGTGGTAGCTAATTTTTGAAAATATTTCTAGCTTTTTAAAAAATTATCATAAAAAAAATTAATGTACCTAGTCGAAAATTCCCTAAATATTTAAAATTTTAAAGTACCTAATTTCTTCTATTTTCAAGATTTGGCATATAAAAATTTAAATCTTCATCATTTATTAATTGTGATACCAATTTACAAATTAAATATCCACAATAATATTAGGTAGAAAGAAAAAAAAATTGTAGGTACGTTAAGCAAAATAGTTTCTACAAAAATTCTTTCTTTGATAATGTTATAATTTTTGAATATAATTTACAAATGGTACAAAAAAAAAACACAAACTTTAAATGATAAATTACAAAACTTTTGATCAGAAATCCAAATATGAAATTTGAAGCTGTTCAATAAGAATGGCCTAGTTATGTTTTTTGATGGAATATCCGCAATATAATTACACTATTTATACTATAAAATAATAATATTATTTTTTACGATTCTACATTGGATTTCCTTTCTCCCCGAACACCGAAATGAAATCCGACCTTTACTTCCATATAGTAAAAACTAATTAGTACCTACCTATTTTACTACAACTATTTCAAAGGACTTATCTAAACTACTGGCCAATTGAAACGTACCAAGCGAATTTTTAGGTTGAATTTAAAATCAAATATTTTGAAAAATAGAAAAGATATCAACATGCGGTTTTCAGGATTTCAGAGATAATTTAATTGAGAAAACGGTAGTGTTACCCGATTTTTTCACTTTGAAGTATATGTATTACTATCTACAGGGTATGAATGAAAGTCTTCTTTTTTTATTTAAATTTTATAACTACCGTGATTCCACAAATTTTTTTTAATATTTTTTTGATGTAGATTTTTTTAGTCCTTACTTAATGGGAAAACAACCTGTTTCTCAAAATTTTGATATCCCTGTTATTTAATAAGATACCGAATTTTTGTTGAAAATTTGATTTTTTCTTTGTTTTTTGTCGTTCGGCCGTATTATGTTTTGTAAGAACCAATCTCTCTAGTTCATTATAATACCTTATGAATGGCTTTCTTATAAAAAGTACACTTTTTGTACTTTGATTAATTTATTGGTAACCAGTGGCTTATCAAAAATCGGTACACGTTCGCTAATTGGTAAATTTTTTAATTCATTTTTTGAAGCTATTTTCTTAATGGAATAGAATGGAATTTAGTAAGTTTATGTTCACCATTGGTTTAAGTGACTGATATCCTCGAAACGGGTTTTTTACTTTTTCAAAAATTTGCTCATATTCGTATATACCGGGTGGCTACGAAATCGTTTTGCAACCTCCACCATTTTGTTATATTTAACTGTATTAATTTGAAATTTGGCATGGTTTGATTGTTGAAAGGAATAATCATTTTGATGTTTAAAACAATCTGATGACACTTCCGGTTTAACCGGAAGAGCCACCTACTAACTTTCAAAATTTTTTAAAACAACCCTGTACATTTTTTCCGTAAGAATTAGATTCTACTTAAAATTACCTTTTATCGACATATCACATGATGACATTTGCTTTCAAAACGGCAGCATAATTATTATTGCAAAAACCTGTTCAACAATATTAAATTTAATAAAAAATTCGGTATCTTATAAAATAAAAGGGATATAAAAATTTTGAGAAATTGGTTTTTTCCTCATTAACCAGGGACTAAAAAAATCGACATAAAAATTTTTTTGTGGAATTCTGGTAGGTATAAAGTTTGAGAAAAAAAAGACGACTTTCTTTCATACCCTGTAGATAGTAACGTACGTCAAAGTAAAAAAATCGGGTCACACTATTGCTTTCGCAATAAAATTATCTCTTGAATCCTGAAAACCTCATGTTAATATCTTTTCTCCTTTTCAAAATATTTGACTTTAAATTCAACCTAAAAATTCGCTTGGTACGTTTCAATTGGCCAGCAGTTTATTATCTACATTCACTTTTCTTATTACCTACCCATTAACTTATTTTTCCAAAGATATTAATATTTTTTAACATAAAATTTTATTAAAATATCTGATGTGTCCAACACATGATTTTCTTATACGATGCGATATAGTATTACTTTTCTTAAAGTCGATGTATTTAGATAATTTCGTATATTTTTTATTAAACCACATGGAAATTAAGTTAAACTTTCCGTAAAAATCGTCTTTAAATTTTGAGCGTTTTCCAGCAATTTCCAAATAGTTTTCAGAAGTCTCTCTCGCACTCATTGCAATAAGCATAAATCTGTCCTTGTCCCACTCATTAGGATCGAATTTTAGGACAAAAAATATTGTGATTGGAAATTACTTTTCCTAAAGTCGATGTATTTAGATTCTTTCGTGTATTTTTTATTAAACCACATGGAAATTACATTAAATTTCCCGTAAACATCGTGTCTAAATTTTGAGCGTTTTCCAACAATTTTCAAATAGTTTTTGGAAGTGTGAAATTTTTTTTGGTACTTCACTATTGAAAAATATTATTATATTTTATATTATAATCACTTATAAAGGATGGATGAATGATGAATCACTAAATTATCTTTTTTAGTTCTGATAATAATTTCCAGCGGTTCAATTTTATTTAATGTGGTTTAGTAGTTTGTAATTTGTTGCAAAATATTCGTTTACTAGCTTAGGTGTTAATTATTGTAATTATCAGCAGATTACCTAAACTTACATGACTTTAACTTCGTCGACGTTTTATCGCTGTATTTTATCAACATTATATTATTTTTATAGTTAAGAACAATTATAAGTGCATTGTGTATTTTTTCCGTTTTATTTACATGGTTTATACTAGCTAAACATGAGTATGTATCATTGTTTGTCTAAAATTGATATTTAATGGTGTTAAGAACACTAGAGAAGTTACAAAGTATACAAGACTTTAATTGCAACTGATTTTAAAGTTGAAAACATCATGAGAAAAGCAATGGAAATAATTGTAGCTTTATTTACTATTTTAAATGGTACGTATTGTGATCATAAATAGAATAATTTATTGAATGATAATCTGATTAATCTGTGTATAACAAGTACTCAAAGATTTATAAATATTTCTCATAATTACATTCGATAATAATCATGCTCTGCTCATAGTCTGTTGTTTATCGAAAAACTAAACAGAGTATCTTTAGCAGGTGTTCGGAAATATCGTTCTGTTTTGTGTCTTCCATTTCTAAATATGAGTTTCAATTTCAATTTGCGATTTGCGGGAATCGTTTTGATTATATGTGCAATAGATCCAAAAATTTGTAAGTATATCATAAGAAACTTTTTAAATCTTTTGGTTTCATAAAAATTATATATAATATTATTTTAATACATACGTTATAATATTATATATGTGTATTCGTTAGTTAAGTACCTACCTCAGAATTTTTTGCTTTGCTAACCGTTATTATTTACAGGCTAAAATTTATTTATTGCTTTCTTATATGTATAAAATAATAAGAAAGTATAGTAATAATAAGTACATCTTTTCGATCTCGAGATTTTGATGGATTTACGCGTTTTGAGGGACCCTGAATTCATTTTGATCATTTTTGTAATTATGTCTGTCAGCACTCAAAAACAACTTATAGGAATTTGGCTAAATTTCGTATTTAAGAGTTTAAATAAAATTGTACGTAACACATTGAATATGGTTAATGTGCTAGTGTAGTAAGACCATTAAAAATAGTACACTTTACTTGAACAAATTTTTTATTTTTTTATAATTTTGTATAACTTCTATCTAAAATATTTTTTGATGAAACCAAAAATAATTTTAGTATAATTTTAAAAATACAGACCGAGAGGTCACTGGTTCGCTCCCCACAAAGGACATCACTTTTTTCTGCTATATTTACAATTTTTCTTTTTAAATATTATAATTCAAAAAAGTTAATATCAGTAAAATTCAGTTTAATAGTAGATACATACATAGTTTTTACTTTCTTATAAAAAGTATAATAAGGAAGTAAGTATACAGATTCGTAATTTTTTTCTAAAAAAGATAATAAGCTTTTTTGTATATTTGACAAAAATCAGATCAGTGAAGTAGTGATTTATTATGTCCTAGCTCACAATAATTATAATTTGAGCAAATTTAAGTACCTTCGTTTGTAAAAATATTTTAAAACGTTATTATATTATTAATGTTGGTTAGATTTAATGTGGGCTCTAATTTTAATTCAAAAGTTTTCATCCTTTTCCGTCCATAAACGTTGAAAATTATGAAATTTTGTTTATTCCAAATATGAAATTAGATTCTTCATTAAATTCTAAACAATATTTTATAATACTTTAAGTATTTTCACGAATGTAGTTACTGTATTATTGAGAGTCAGTTAGACTTTCCATTCCATAACATTGAACCCCCTTTTTAAAACTTTGAGAATGAATTTAAGGATTACCAAACAAGCAGATCATTTAAGTAAGAGTAAAATATCTAAAAAATAAAAAAAAAATCTTCTTTTAACTAATGGACATAGGGCATACGCATTCCATGTAAGTTTTTTTCATCATTTTTATACTTACTTAATCCTTTGCGCACATGTACCCTTACGGATGTAGGAAGTTTGATGAAGTTCAGCTGTTAGGCATTCTTCTCCAGAACTCCCTCCACTTCTGTCTATCTTGTGTTATTCTTCTGCTTCATCCCATTTCATATTTCTCTTGACCGTTGCCGCTGTAACTTGCGTCAGCCATACTCTTCTGGGTCTGCCGTTAAGTTTCTTTTTGGTAACTCTGGATTCAATAACCTATATGACTAATTTCTTTTCTGTCATTCTTTTTACGTGGCCAAAACAATTTAGTTGTCCATCTTATATTTATTCTTCTATTGGTCTTAGTTTCAAATTCCCCTAATCGTGAAATTTCTAATTTTGTCCATCTTTGTTTTATTATACCAGACGAAAACTAATAACAGAAATGAGATTTAGAAGAAGAACCGGTTCTTCTTCTAAATCTCATTTCTGTTATTAGTTTTCGTCTGGTATATGTGTTAAATACATACTTGGGTTTTAATTTCTTTCGGTATTTCTCCTTTTCCCAGGAATGTGTTTTTGATATTATTTAACAGTTTTCCTCCTGCTGCTATTCGTTCTTTTATTTAGTCCTCCATTTTCACACCTTCTGATAGTATTTAAATTTTGAAACTTGTTCTAAGATTTCTTTTCTTACATGTATTTTATGTTTTTGATGCTTCTTTCCTATTATCATTGTCTTTGTTTTTTCTCCATTTATTTCCATATAAATCTTCTCCAATGCTTTCTTGTAAATCTCTAAATTTTGGTTCAGTGTTTTCTCATTCTTGCCTATTAGAACCATGTCGTCCGCGTAGCATATTTCTGTTATTTGTACCTTTTCCATTCTCCTGTATCCTACCTCAAAAGTCTTCGCTTTCTTTTTTGCTTCTTTGATTGCTTCATCTAATATCAGCGAGAACAACAATGGACACGGAATACATCCTTGTTTAACACCTAGAGTCGTTTTGATAGGTTTGATCTCTCTTGTTTTGTTCTTAAGTAATTTTTTGTGTCTCTGTACAAACTTTGTATTCCTTTTATTATGACTTCTCAGGCGCGGATACATAATCGAATTTAGAGAGGACTACACAAAATATTGTAGAAAAAATTATAAAAAAAACACTTTTTGAAAGATTTAGTCAGATTATATGTACTCAAAAATAAAAATTAAAGAAAGAATTTCTATAAAAGCGGTAAAGACACATTTTCCAGAGGTCCGATAGCCCCCATGGCCCCCTCCCTGGATCCGCGCCTTTGACTTCTGATGTTCCCCTATTTCTTAAAGTTGCCCATATGTCCTCTCTTTTTATTCGGTCAAATGCCTTCTTCAGGTCTATGAAGCAACAGTGCATGTTTTGTATTCTCTTATCGCTTTTTCTCCTAAATTGCCTCAAAATAAATATTGCGTTGTTTACGCCTCTATTGTCGGAATCCGAATTGGGTTTCCACCAATGTATGTTCCAAAATTTCTCTTATTCTTTTTTCTAATACTCTTGCGTAAGTAAACTTTTGCTACTGTACTGGTTAGTGTGATGTCTCTATAGTTTTGACAGTGCTTCTGTCTCATTTCTTGTAGATAGGGGTGTTAATTCCTAAGGTCCAATCTTCTGGTACTTTTTTTATTACCTAGTTCATCAAGTTTCTTAAATATTCCACTGCTTTATCTGTTTGATTATTTTCTTATATTATATTCTTCCCAGTAAGATTGTTCTTTTAATTCTAAGTATTTCCTCTATTTTTTGTTTTTATCTTTCACTGCTATTTTTACTCTATCCGTCCACCAATTTGTCTTTTTGGTACGTCGGTTTACTATTTTTGTTAGTCCGCACGTAATTTCAGTTTTATTTTTATATTATGTAAAAAGAGCCACTTTTCCTGATTCTTTTTAGTGTTTTATAATATCTAAGTGATTTTTAAATTTTTGAATGTAATAACAAGATAAACTGTCAAATTCAGAATGATATCGTTACCACGAATCGTTGGAAAATTAAAATAGAAATTAATTTAGGCATACTTTTAATATTAATAAAACTCAGGTATATTATCGAAGTTGTAAATAGAAATGGAATGTTGAAATTGAACTTAAGACATTCATATATTATTATTTATTTCAGCTTTCTCTGTTATGGGCAACCCTGTAGATGTAGAAACATTTTTTCCACTTATAAAAGGAAATTTAACGAAGTTAACCTGGGCTCATGCTGTTAATAATAAAACGTTCTTAAATAGTACTTTAAATGGTAAATAATTATCTGCCATAAAAATATTTATAAGCAGTTCCAATTTTTATGTTTTGCAGATAATGCCGTTATGATGATAGAGGCTGATGTTTCTTTGGGCACAGTCGATGGCACTGGCCCTTCAATTCCAATAATGGCACATCCTCCTATTAATAATTCAGACATTTCATTGCAGATGTTTCTGGATACTATTCAAACATGGAATAAGGGAAACAAATCTAATCATAAGGGGGTTAAGCTGGACTTCAAAACCATTGAAGCATTTGAAAAATCTGCACAGATTACAGCGACGTTTATTCAGGCGGTACATACATAAATTAAAAAATATATTTTTTCGACTTAAACTTATTTAAAATTTAGCGAACGAACGAACGAATTCGTTTTGTACCAGTAACCGAGACCGAGTATTCGTATTCCTAATGAATTCGTTTGATGGTCTTTCGCTAGAATTTCAACGAACCATTACAAGATGAAATTTTGAGTGGAACTTTCATTCATAAATTAGAAGAAAATTGTTCTAGATAATCATTTTAAAACAGTCTAATTTATAATAAGTATAATTTCATGAATTTTGTCCGGTTTTATTATACGATGCCCTTATAATCTTTGCAGGTAGACTGTCCTATATGGATAAACGCTGACATTATTAAAGGACCGGTAAATGCCACCACTACGCCAGTTGATGCCACTGCTTTCCTGAAAACTGCTACAAATTTAGTCAACACAACTTTGTCCATTGGCTGGACAACGAACTACGTAAAAAAAGCCAATTATACACAGGATCAAATAAATGATATGCTTGACGTCATTAAGAAAAACAACGTATCACAACCCATCACATTTCCGGTGAGGGCTGGAATAGCTGCCAACAGTATTAAACAAATGAAGGAGCTTACGACGAAAGTAAAATCGTCCACACTTACTATTTGGTCCTCTACTGGAGACCAGGTTGATGTTGATGATTTAAGAAATGTTATTTTCGGCATAGGTTTAGGTAGGGTTTTTGTGGATGTACCCAAGGATTTAATGGATCAATTAAGATTAGATGAGACAAATTCTGGAAGTATGATTAATACCTTTGGTGTTTTATTAACAGTTTTCGCAGGAATTTTCTTTAATTTTGTATTTTAATTACGTATTTAGATTTTAAATAGAACATGAATGTATGTTATCAATATTCGTCGTATTATAGCTATTGAGCAAATAAATACAATATTTTAGATTTATATCTAACACTTTAAACCTATCCGTATTAATGATTTTTATTTATACATATATAATTAGTTATCTGATTTTTATTTATGAATATAGATAGTACAATAATATAATTTAATTCCATATGCAACGGAAAAGTGCCATAAATTTCATGGTTTAAAGTAGAGTTGTAGCAAAACAACTATGCAACATTTTTAGTTTGATGAAAAAAAACTGAAAACACAATTAACATTTTTTCATACTAGTTGAACTTAATTTATAGATAATTATAGTTGATTAATTTTGAAACAGGGCACTTTTCTTCTTTTCTTAAAGTTCAAAATATTTCGATGATGACAGTCTTTTTCTGTTGTTCTGATGGAATCAATTGAAAAATAAATATTAAAAATTGTTTTATTATTAATGAGGAAAATTATTTTTGATCCAATTTGAAGAAGTTCATCCTATTCTTTTGATATTTAGACTGGGTTTTACTTAATCATCCGTTTAAAGTATTTTGAGAATTAAGGCTAAATTTTTCAATCAGTAATTAACCTGAACCTTAACTTCATTTCCTTTGATATTATTATTGATATTAAATATTAATTAAGGTTATTTATCGATTGAAAAATCGGCCCTTAATGAATATTTAATAGGTAATATAAAGTTGACTTTTTAAATCCACTTTGCAAGGATCAGTTTGTGCAGCTTACTCACAGGTACGTATTGTTTCGTTTCAGCACCTAAATCTCAAAATTTACGACTGACTCGGGAGTAATTTGATCCTATTTGGGCATTTCAACCAGATTGCCTATTTCTAAAATTAGAAAAAAATACTCGTCTACTGGAATATTTTAAAATTTGCATATTAAATAGTAGCTATCTGTGCTAATCAAATGATCATTAACTGTAATTAATTTGAAACGTTATTGTCACTTAAATAGTAGGTAATTTTAAATTAATTGTTTTCGGAATTTTTACGAATTTTCAGAATCAGTATGAAATTGCGTGGCACCATGTATTACATCTTTTGTATTATAACTCGCCCCAACGAATTAATAAAAGCGATTTCGATTACTTACACATTTTCGTGAGATTGAGGCATAGATTTCTCCATTTCGGAGATACATTTCTAAAAAAGTCCTTTCTTCTTCTTCTTCAACTTTATGTAGACTTTCGCCTGTTCATTCATTAATTACCTAGTAGCCTTAGTGTCTTAGCCTAGTGGTTTGGGCTTTCTATTGATGATGACACCCAGCTCCATCGTTTAGGAGGTGTTCCCGGTTTCCTCCTTCCTTCTGGTATAGCATCTCTTATAATACGTTGAAAGTGATGATCTTGCATCCTATTCCATGCTCTCCTATGCTGCCTGGAAAATTTGGCAATATCTTGTATAACGTATGTTTCATAAGTTTTGTCAAAAAATTAAAAATCAAATATTTTTAAAGCAGTAAATTTGTTATTTTGGACATTTTTGTCTTTTGCGGTATTTTTGACCACTTCTGGCCAAAATTCTAAAAATAGTGCTGCCAGAAGTCCAATTTTCCCTGGCTAGTTTCCTGACAGATACACCAACTCTATTTTTAGCCCTTCTTACCACTCTTCGGCACTGCTGAGGAGTTAAAACCCTTGGTCTTCCACTTTTTGGAAGGTTCATACAAGGGATACCGCTATAGTTCGATATACGGTCCTAGCTGATATTGGTTTTGAAAAATACCCACTATTTCAGGCCTTACGCATTTGCCCAACTAAATTATAAATACTTGTTGTAATTTCCAGTTTGTACGACATTTTTCGAATACCGAATAATGATTTCCATGTACCAAATTGAAGCCTAGTATACAAACATACTTTTGTTTCCAAAGCCATCTCGATAAGTTGCATAGGTACCTCATTAGCGTACCTTGAATTTTTTGACAAAACTTATGAAACATACGTTATCAGAATATCAGAAATATCCAGAGTTCATGGTTAGGAACTCTATCCATCAAGGATTTTAGTACTCTCATCTCCGCTCCATTAATAGCTTGTTATTTTACTTCTTCGTATAACTCTACTCCTTGATATGTTTGTTCCATGCAAGGTATTTTTTTCGAAAATACAAACTAGAACATATAATTGTATAGGTATTCATAAACATTGTTGTATTTTACGTCAGTATTCAAAAAACGATTTTTTGGAAAATACTTGTATTGTATGTAAATATTGATAATTTTTCAAAGTGAACAAAATATTAGTACGAGTTAAAATATATCTTTTAGATTACAGATTTGTAATCAGCAGACTATCTCGAACCAGTTTATCTTACTTTTTATTTTTCTGACCTGTTTCGAGAACTATTTTTTAAAATACCTACGCACCCATCGTGGCATTGAATCTTTGACATGGATTTTGATGAGAGAAATTGATTGCAGTTATTCTCAATTTAGCAATAAGCAAAATTATATGGTAAAGTGAAAATATTCACTAATAAGAGTCGCCAAAGGTTCTTAGGTGCGGTCCAGCCGATTTTAGTTTATATGAAATTCTATAAGTACCTACCTACGCTAATTTTGAAATTCAATTTTTACGGTTCTGATCTAAATGTCAATAGCATTAATTTTGTATTTAACACTTCATCGACCAGTAAAACTAAGCTTGATATACATCGATTGAAAGCTCTTTTTATCCTCTATGCTCAAATCCTCATTAAGCCTGTGTACGCCCTTGAATATTAGAATAGTTCTACTACTCTTCAGATCATGCCCTGTATCTCACGACACACTTGACTAATTTAATACATTCTGATTTTAGTTAAAAGCTCCTAAAATGTTGAAAAATCCGCTTTTTGACTTTTACCTCACTCGTAAGTTGTGTAACCAGGGGAGAAAAAGATATATCGATGGTGCCTGGTGGTGCATGTTGTGATTTGGACAAAATTACAGAATTTCGAACATGCCAAATTTCAACTATACTGTACTTTTTGATGAAAAATTCATAGATGCCCTTGTATCTACGCCACTGAAAATTATAGACGAGTACGTGCGAGTGTTTTTTCGCAGTTAAGCGATTTACTGCCCATGTTAATAAGGACTTTTACTTTTATGGGTCTATTTTGTAACAAATCGTTATTTTTGAGGACGTTTTTAACTTTTTGAAGTAACATGAATAATATTCATAAGTAAACTGAAAAGAAATGCAAAAATTGTCGTTAAGAATAATCAGTGTTACAGAAAAGACCCCTTCATTAAAATGAGGTCTAATGACGACTGTTAAAGTCCGACTACTTAAACTTTGAGCACCCTGTTCTAGCGTAGTAATTATTTTGGGAATAAACTAATCATATTTCCAAATTTTGTTGTTTAATTTTACCCACGCAATTTCATCTAACTAATCACATTGTTTCATCATCACAACCACTGAAATGAGTTAGTCAACCACAACTATGTGATTTGCGGCAAGATGATATTCCATCAACGAAATTACTATGCTCATGTTGGTGGTTAACTGTTAACTTTATTTTATTCATTCCCAGTAAATATGTGGTAAAATTTTTACGAAACAAAATACTGAAAATTGTTTCCAGTTTACACACACACACACACACACACAACACACAAAACTCGCTCGTTTAGGTATTGTTATAATATAAAATATAATGTACAGTAGTACATTGCACATAATCGGTCATGTTTATACATAAAGGTTGTTTGTTATTCTGTTTGGAACACGTGACATCTGATTTGTAGGTGATTAACTGAAATGCATAGACAGATGGCCTGTTTAACTGTAAATTACACGATATATACCTACCCCTATTTGCGTTATTAAAAGCCATATCCACATCCACCCTCTCAAGCTGATAAATCGGATTAGTATAAATTGGCAATTTCGGTATGCACTCAAATAACCAGAATACTCTATATTGCTGAATCAGCTACAACAACGAATTTGGTCACGTTCTGCACAAACATCAATAAAAATACCCATATTATCAATATTGTTATTATTGTCCGCATTATTTATTGTTGCACTAACAAATCAATGGACATTTTTGTAAACTTTATTCTTTCTTAGGTTTATGGGTGTGCTGGGAAAGCAATTTTTTTCTGTCACATACCTGTCCAATGTGGAGATTAAAAATTTCTGAGTTTACGACTTCGAGAAGTATGGAAACTGCTATAAAATGCATTTAAAGCCATTCACAAAAGTGCATTGAGGCAAGAGTTATGTGTATGGGTGTCATAAATCATTTCACAAGTTTTTGTTTATACTCAACTTCAATAGTTGTGTGAAATTTTTGTGTACGATTTTCCTGGGTCTTATCAACAAATTGTATTATTTCTGGACAGCATCGACAGTTTGAAATTGGTTGTTTGGAATATATCAATCAAATATATGTAAACATATATTTGAATACCAAACGCCTGTATATATAATAGTGTTTGTGGTAGGAAAATTATTGTTGTTGCAGTTGTGGCTATGATTTTTTTCATCATGGGGTCAATAAAATTATAAATTTAAAATAAGCTGACATGTATTGTTTATATCTGCATGTTGGTGTGTAAAAAATTTTCGCAATTATATATTTTTTGTTTTTTAAGCTTAGATTAGTCATCTGTAAAATAAATAGGTAAAGTTTATTGTTATGCATATATTTTGAATATTATGACGAATTTCAGTTTTGTATGCTAATAAAATGAAAAATCCTTAGAAAATCTACAGTTTACTAACGTCTAGGACTTTTTCTATTTCAAAAAAAAATAGGTATAGTACAGTAAATAGGGAGAAAAAAAAGGCCTTAAATAGACTTTTTTTACCCTACAGCCAATTTTTGCAGAATCTTGTAGAGGGTCACCCTGTAAGTTTAAAACTGAGTTTTTGTATTTGTAGACTCCGCCGTTTCTTCACCAGCCCTTAATTAAAGTTGTTTTTTTTTATTTATTAAATAACTTCTTTCCTATTAGATTTCCGAAAAAAAAAACATCAGCAGAAAGTAGTAGAGAAAAATATTTCCTACAACTTTTCAATTTTGGGGTAAGAGTAGTAAGTAGTAGTAGTAAGTACTTAAGTAGTACCTAACTAGAGAAAAATTTCCCAAAAATGTTCAACTTATTTGTTGAATAACTTTTTAAATATTAACAATATCAAAAAATGTTAAAAGGAAAGTTGTAGGAAATATTTTTCTCTACTACTTTGTGCTGACGCTTTTTTTCCGGAAATCTATAATAGGAAAGAAGTTATTTAATAAATAAAAAAATCTACTTTAATTAAGGGCTAGTGAAGGAATGGTGGGGTCTACGAATACAAAAACTCAGTTTCAAATTTATAGGGTGACCTTTTACAAGATTCTGCAAAAATTGGTTGTAGGGTAAAAAAAGTCTATTTCCACTCCCTGTTTACTGTTAGGTACTAGTATGTATTTAAAACGAAAGAAAATTGTTAAGGTTACCTAATGCTTAATTAATACATTGATTAAAAAATAGCTCAATTTTTTTGATAATTGGCTTGTTTAACCAATTCCAAAAATTGATGTACAGGATGTCCAGATTTCGTTGTAATTGTGGGGTATCTCGCTTACTAGCAGAGATAGAGAGATGTGGTTTTCGCGACACGTTGCTACTTTTTTGTGAAACGAAAGATGTCATCAATGGTTTTGTCATAGCCCCCTTCGTTTTTGAGATACAGGGCGAAATTGAAAATTTGCACTTTTAGGGCATACTTCGTATCTCGGGAACGGCTGAAGATATTGGAAAGGTAAAAACTGCATCTTATACCGATTTTCACGTAGAGTCCAGTGGAGCACTCAGTTTTTTCTTAAAAGCGATAATTTTCGAGATATTTACTAAACTTATGTTATTTTAAATGGAACATCCTGTATGTTTTTCACTAGTTGGATCCAGCTTGTCATAAGCTTTACAAAAATGTAAAACACGCTGCAATCATTTTCTATATTAAGCTAGAAAATGACAATTTTCAAAAATTCAGCCAAAAATTTTACCGGCAGTAAGAGATAAAACGGTAGAAATATCCACGCTTCACTACAAGTAATTGCTTATTTTCTGTTAACATTCGAGGCATTGACGAATAATTTTTACACCATTGTTGAGATTAAACTTCAACCATGCAGCAATCAAAATTTAGATCACAGCTTGTAAGGCCTTTCTTCAAAATCACCAGAAAAATGCTAGAGCACTCGTACACACGTCCAGAGTTCACACAGTACCTATTCATTTTAAATATTGAATAAAATAATGTCATGTGACTTCTTGTTTTATTTCATTTATCAAGAACAACTTACCAGCTTAGGTATACCTACCAAATGTATATTTTCAAAAATGTTACTAAAACAAATTATTCCCCCAAAATTTTGAAATTGTATTGGACCAGTTTCGTTCAAAAGGGATGGAAATATTTCTTCTGGGTTTTTAAGCGAAAATATTGACAAAACCACATGCCAATAAAGTTCAAAATCGGTACATACCAAATATTTTTTTTATTTTTCGGTGAATTTGATTTTTTTATTCTTACATGAAGCTGCATAAATGAGCCTTAGTAAAAGACTATACTACTCTGTGATTAAGAATAAAAATTGCACTACAAACTACAATAAGCATTATTTTCATGAAACATTTTATTTTCTGAACAAAAGCATACTATTGAATATTGACTCACTCCAATTTTGCATGCTTTCTTAATACATATTACCTACTCACTAGGACTTCTTAAGCTCTAAATTAAGACAATCTTGTGACAATAAACGTAAAAATTTTTGGTAGGCCCTGAAGAACTTGTCTTAAACAAAAATTTGCTAAAAAAGTGCCCATGTTTTTTGCATTTTGCAATTATGGTATTTCAAGCAGCTCTAAAGAAAAAAATCGAATTAGGGCCAATTTTTCAATCTGTAGTTAGCTTAAACATACAGTAAAACTTTCTTCATTTTTACCACTTGCATTGTAAGAAAAATGGTATATGAAAAGGAGGAGTTTTTAAAACAGAACACCAAATTGTAACTAAAAGATATGGGATTCTTATAAAAGCCAAGAACCCAGTGGTGGAAAACCAGTCTAGATTTCCTATACCCAAAAAGTGTTGAATTGTTTATTTCTAAATAAATTATTCGAAACGGGTTGATTCACTTATTTCTAACTGTTATAAATAAAAATAATAAAATATTCACAACAGTATATGATTTTTTCTTTATTTGAACTTGAGAAGACCCCGAATTTCTATTGCTTCTACCTTCCTCCGCAGGAAGTAATTAAGCAAGGAAAATGACAATTATGGAACATTCATCATATATCAGCAAAACAATTAATAATCGAATAAAAAAATATAGGTAGTATAAAACATTGACTTTCTCGCGTATTTAAAATTGGATGATATGATTTTTATCGCATTTTTACTTTTTTAGATTCTAAAAGAAGTTCTAGACATATTTTGTACAGTCATTATAAAAGAATGTAACATCCCAGTTTAATGTAAATGCCCATATGACCAATGGATACTAGTGATATTTAAATGATATTCATTGATTCACTACTGATTGTGAGAGGTGGCAAATCCTTTAAATGAAAAATGCACAGCCACCTTTGATGCTAAATTATTTTATAATTACCGTGTATAACATACCCCATGCGGTTTTTCAGTCGTTTTTGAAATATGTATTTCGAATTAGAAATTATTTCGCATAAATATACTTTAAACGTAACTATCCAAGTTGCAAAAAAAATAATTTCGAATTTGAAATATTTCAAAAACGACTGAAAAACCGCATAGGGTATGTTATCCAAAATATGTCTAGAACTTCTCCTATAATAGGATCTAAAAATGAGATAAAAATCATACCATCCAATTTTAAATAAGCGAGAGAATCAATGTTTTATACTATATATGTTCAATTGTTTTGCTGATAAGGAATATGAATGATCCGTAAAAATTCCCAAAACTTTCATATCTAACATTTTTTTCCATCTTTAAAAATAAAAAAAGTTATAAGGCCTGTTCACTTTTATTTGAATATCTCTGTACTTATCAAATTACTACAAAATATAACTATATTTTTAAAAATTTATATTTTAAAAGAAAAAACATGTTCATTGGTCTTATAATTCCTTACCATATTTTGTGCAAGTCATACAGGATATAAAATATTTACCTGAAACTTATCCAAAATTAACTAAAATTGAAGATGATATGGAACGCAAAGAATTAAACCACAATACTAGGATTCCAAGACGAAACACATTTAAATTAAGGTAAAGCATACTATACATCTAATTGAAAACAGCATCTGTCTTCCCCTGCTGGAATAAATTGCATATCATTTTAATGTAATTACAACAAACTCCAACAATGAGCTTAAGAAGCACGTACATTTGTAATCATCCATTTCCAGAGCGTACCCACCCCTTGTGGTACCTTCACTTTCAACAAAACATTTTCTATACAACAAAAATGACAATACATTTCGAAGGTGGTATACACTAATAATACTGAAATACGAGATTTACATGGCATATAGAGCTGCTGGGAAAAATGAGATGAATGGACCACAATAAATGCTCTCGTATAACAAATATAAGAGAGCTTCAGTCGTAACGTAACCGCGTCACTGAAAACATCGCGACGTTACTTCGCGATAGCTCAAAGCAAACACGCGACCGGTATTTTAATACGACAAAATTTAAGAGCTTGAAGATTTGCCTTTTTTTTATGCAGCGCTTGGAAAAGTTTGTTTGGGTGTTGTGTTAATTCAAGTGATTTTTTTGTGTTGGTATAAATTTTCTGGAAAGTAAAAGGATTTGTTTCTGTTCCCGGTAATAATAAAGTGTTTTCTTTAGTACCTATGCTACATACCTGAGAAAGTATGAAATGAGCCACTATTATCCTTTAATTACAGGAAATCTTGCAACAGAAAATTGGTATTTATACGGAGAATTTTATATGTAGGTACACTCTGTTTGTCGTGTCGTGCGAACAACTTTTTCGTTTTATAAATAACCGAAAAAACTCAGAAAGTGAAAATATGTCTATGTCGCGGACTCAGCTGAATAGTAATTATTTATTTTATTTTATTATTTTATAATAGCTTTAGTACAAGAAATAAAAATTAATAATTTCTACCCATATATTTTCTTGATTGTTAAACTTTACAATTAGTGTAAATTGAAATAATTTCTTAAACTTCAATTCTAATGTAACTCTCTATGATGATATACGAGAGTTTAAAATGTTCAGTACGTACACACATACATAAAATAAATATCCAAAAAAAAAATTCTAATTTCATTTTGTAATTAATAAAACTGTAATTAAATATTGTCGCGCCGCACAATAATATATTAATTACTTTCATGTCCGCTAACTCACATCTCTCCAAGCTATCCATTTGCACAAAACGCTTTTATCTCATAAAAATACATAAATTCTAAAATTACATTTCTAGGTCAGTTTTAACTGAAAATAGAATGAATCATCATCGCATAGTATTCGAGTGCAGTTTACCAGAAAATTATCCGAAATATTATACATACGTGCCCATATTTTATTATATTAACAATTTAGGAAACATGTGTAATCTGAAAGCATTGAGTAACATTTTATTACATAATTTTGTCGTATGTGTATAGAACCCAAACAAACAAATAAACATGGTTTTAATATGCGCGCTTCCAGAAAAACTTATTCAGTCTAGTTCACATTTTTCTTGTTATCACTTTGTTTAAATACGAAAAATAATACATTATTTATTTAAACACTGCGGAAGATAATCCCAAAGAAATAATTAAATGAAAACTACCACTTTAGGTGGATTAAATTTTTGTTTGCGTCTGCAGTCCCCCAAAATACAATTTATTTACTAGGGGATATTTCCTAAAATGGTAAAATAAATATTATCTTTTGCAGCCAACCGAAAAAGTTTGGCAATGCACACATTTGGTAATTGAAAAAAAAATTATCAGATTATTTAATCGGTCGTTATCCTATAATTTGGTATTAAAATTCTATGGAGTGGTTTTAATTTTCAGAGAGAGGAGGGTGAACAAACAAAATTTTTGCGTTTATAGTTTTATGTCGCTACCTATATTGTTCCTTGAATAAAAGTGTCAATTTTAGCGAGGATATACAGTCTCCCCAGATCGACACAATCCAAAGGGTAGAAGATAAAAAATTTTTGAGCAATTTTCTGTTTTTTATTTCTACAAGTATAAGGTGAGAGATACCGGGAAATGTGGTTAAGAAAAGTGTTTAGAATAGAAAGAATAGAAAGTACATATATGCGATATTTCAAGAACGACGACTTTTTTTTAGAAAAATTGCCCGAAGAGATTATTTTTGAATTTATAAGCAATAAAAATTGACCAAATCAATTACGCCATGATAAAGATAAGATTGGGGTTTAATCTTAAATTTGGTTGGTTGCTTGTCATTTCAGATTTCTTATCTTTAAAAAGCAAGTCCTCTGACATTTCGAGTGTTCTGGAATTTCCAGCTGAAAATTCATACATTTTTCATTGTCATTGGCCAAGAACTTGCATCAAAAAATCTGTTTTAGATAAATATTCCCTTATATCTTACAGCGGAAATAGTTATACAGTGTATCCCAAAAATAATTAAATTAATTTTTAAACACAATTAAATTTTTTGTGTAAATTGCATACATTAAATATTTAATTCAGTTCATGAAGAAATTGAAAAACTAGAGAACGCAAAATTGTACTGAACTTAATTTTAGCAATTAATTTTACAAGAAAAAGATAAGACTATTATAGTTGACAATCATCTTCAATTTGTATAACTATTTTTATGACAAATAAGAAGCTTAAATATTATAAAAATATTGGCGCAATTTTCCAAAATGAATACCGCTTCCGGAGGAAAAAAAAATTCTGAGGAAATATAAGTAAAAATAATACTAATTAAAATTAAAATTGTGGATTCAGTTTAAATAAATTTCACCAAAATTGAATAATTTGTTTTATATTACACTCAAAATTGTACCAAAACAAATATATTATGACTATCAGGTTGGACTAAGTTAAAAATGCAAATATTTCCTTCAAGAGTCATTAACTGTCACTACTCGATATGTTCTATTTATTGCTTCTGTTGTCATATTTTAGTACCACTAATTTGCCATTTACAACATGATTAATTAGTTCTCTCTGATATTCAAGTGGTACCACCCTATTTGCGTATACCCACTTTGCGTACGAAAAAAAAGTTGACCAGTATAAGTACACTTATCTTTCAAAATAAACATCTACGCCCTCCACCTCTAACCGCCTCCGGCCTCCGCGTCCTAATATTAATTTTTGAATATAAATTTTACGCAAATAATTAGTAAACACCTAACAATACAATAAGATAAAGTCTTAATAACAATATTATGCATGGAAGAAAATTAATTATTTGATTTAATAATATTTTAACCTTAATAATTAGCAAATTTTACAAAATGAATTGGCAAGTAAATGTTGGGATAATTTTTAATTTAGGACCATTATAAGAGGTTACGTCTCCTTTTGCTTTAATAGCTGCCTGTATTCTAGCAGGCATTGTATTTAACAAATTTTGGTACAATTCTGGCGAGAAACTGTCCCAAATTTCTTCTATTTTGGTCTTGAAGTCTTCAATGGTTCTTGGTGGATTATTGCGTAGAATACGTTTATTTTTATGCCAAAGAGTTTCAATGACATTTAAGTCCGGACTGGATGAGGGCCATGGAAGCACCTTTATGTCGTTTTCACCGAGTTCCAAAACTGTGATTTTTTAAAAACAGTCGTTAAAAAATTATGTCACATTTTTCAAGTGCAATTTTAAAGCTACGAAAATTGCCACCAAATAAAGACTTAGGGATTTTTTTGTACATAAAACCAACATCCAGCTTTGCAATAAAGTAAATTTTACCAAAATCCAACCAACGGTTCCAAAACTGTGATTATTTAAATGTAGGTAGCACTCCCAAAAAACACGTTTTTTGAAAAGTGAACTGTGGAACTCGAAAAAAATGCAAAAAAAATCATATTAACATTTCAGGATTTTTTTCAATGTAGTACGATTATTGAGCTTTGATTTAAGGTTTTTTGACATAATTCCAACCAGCGATTTCAAAACTCCGATTTTTTAAAACAGTTACTAGAAAATTCTATCATTTTTAAAGGTGCAACTTTGAAGCTCCGATAAATGCCTAAAATCACCAAATAAAAACTTGTATAACTTTTTTGTAAAGAAAGCCAACATCCAGGTTTGCAATAAAGTAAATTTCATCAAAATCCGACTACTAGATCCAACGTTTTGAAAATAATAATTCTTTGTTTCTACAATTTTCCCATCCTGCTGGGTTAAAGTGCCACAGTTTTGGAACCGCCTAGCGGATTTTTACGAAATTTACCTTTTTATATAACCAAATGTTGGCATTATAACAGAAAAAACAATCAATGTTATGGAAGTTAATTTAGATAACTTTTGCGCGTATGGAAAAAGACAATCAAATTTACTTTTGTCCGAACATTTAGTCGTTAGGGCTCGTATTAGTTCTCTCTGATATTCAAGTAAATCATATATTTTGTAGAAGAAATGAAGCTTAATTTTGAAATTTACAAAAATGTGTAATTTTCTTAGGCCCAGTTAGTTTAATTCATTTTCTTAAATACTATTATTGTGATAATGATAACTAAGAAAATTAACTCTTAGTTGAGGTTAACTGTCGATTGAAAACCCCTTCCTTAATATTGTTTGCAAATATTCCTACATACTGACATTTTGTAGGCAATTTCATCCCTTTTTAGCATATTCCCACAAATCCAATGTTTGCGTAACATCCTTTCTTGGTCGGTTTTTATCCCTATCTATAAAACAAAACAATTAACATAAATCATAACCCAAAAAGTTTATATCGTAATCACGAACAATAAAAACATAAAACTAGATGATGTCTTGCAGTGGAATCCTGGGGCCTTTTCTCGCTCATAAATTTCCTAATCCTCGCCAATTACAGTAGGGGAATGAAAATAGAGCTAAACATCATTAACCGGAATATTCTAACGGTTTACAAACCAACTTGTGCCCACAATAAAACGATTTAAATACTTATGAATGGATTTGGGCAAAATATTACAAGAATATTCAGGGAAGATCTAACAGGAGTGCATATTTGTTCTTTTTATCTACGAAATTTATAGTATTGTGTTTCTCGTATGCTCGAATTTGAGTTTTATAACTTTTTTGATAGGGTATTAGGATAATAAAGTCCTGGAATTTCTTCATTAGTTGGGAAATGTTATTGTTGTTTTTGAGAGGAAGCAATAATTGAGTAATTTTTACTACAACAATATTGATTTGTTCCCATTTTCTGGATGTTGGAGTACACAAACTGTATTAGATCTGTCAGATATATCACTTTATCCTGTTCCCATGTTATCTACTCCCCGTCCACCAGGATGTGATGAGTTTACACACCACTAGTTCCTACATGGGTGATTTGCAAACTGATTTCCATATTGGTTACATTTGACGAAGTGGGTACAGATTAGTGCATATTATCAGCAAACAACCAGTGGCGGATATTATATACATGACGAGGGGCTTAAGGCAAATATACCAAAATAAATATGTTTTGATTTATTGCCTGTCTTCAACCAACATCCATTTGTTTTGTTCAATACAGAATGCAGCCATTGTTCTGAAAGTTTTACCATGTGGTTAGAGAAGATTATTGGAATTATTTTGCTAAATGTTCTGATGCCACGCCAAAACTCTATATTAATACCTGTAGATATAGGTTTCTGTTCTATGGTCGTTAGTAATAAAATCAATTCGTTCATTTCTACGGATAAAAAATTATGATTACTTTGTATATAAGAAAATAAAAAGATATGAGGCAAAAAAAGATTCTGTAAATAATAATGGGTAAATGAACACAATTTTTTATAAAAGTAGGAAACACAATTCTACATTATTTTCAATTAGCGGATAATAATGCTCATATTTTCTCAGGTGGTCGTGGTTATTCTAAATAATAAATCAGTGTTTATTCGGTTCCAGAGAACAAAATAATGAAATATGTCCACAAACAGTTCCCTTCAACCAATATAAAGTATTACTAACCAAAAATGTGGATCGAACTCCCAAAAATAGTGTTATTATGTTTTTATTTTTGCACTGTGGTGGTAGCCTATAATCATCATGATTCCAAACAGGACTACATCAATAAACAAAAACAATATCTGTATAATAGGAAAAATACTTTAACAACAACCGATAGGCCACCAAATCTAAATAATAATATTGGTTCTTCTAATAGAGTGCGGCATCAATCAAGGTTTCCGAAATTTGATTCGGTAAAGACAATGATCGACAGCAGGACGACCACACAGAAACCAGTGACCAGTTATTACAACAGAAGGAGGCATAGCGGATGGAATTCTTATAAGACGACTACCAGCACGACTACTACGACTGAAGATGGACTTTTTGAAAATTATGGAATGATGGACGAGGAAAATGATTATTTTGTAAGTATCATGTACTAATTACTCATGTATTTTTTAGTCATTGTCTTCTTATCTGTGCTTAAGTAGGTTAACTATTTTTATATACTTACTGAGTATAAATTAAATGAAAATTATATAAACAAATTTATAAAAACATTAAATTATAACATAATAAACATATTCAGTGATAGTTGAGTTATGAAAAGTGTCTTCTATTTGATAAGCATTGCCGTTTTTTTGGTCCGATTACCAGAGTTTACTGTTCTGAATTTTGTATGCTGTAACGACTTATTATTTAATATACAATCTTGTTCATGGCCAGGAATCCAATTAACAATAATAATATTAAAACTACTCTTACAATATGCAAATTCAATAATCTACAGTTCAATTCAAGTAGAAGATAAAGTTACGTCACATATTTAATATAACAAATTCTATTCTATTTTTCAAAAGTTCAGATTTACAAGCAATATGACAAACACAGGTCAAAGTAGAATACAGGGTGTCCGGAAATTAGGAGCAAAAAACTCGGAGGGTGATTCTACTTGAAAAATTAATGTGACAAGTTCCTATAACATTTTTCCGAAAGTTCATTAATATTAGAGTTACATGGCCTTAAAGACTGTTTTTTTAAATCAATTTTTTCCAGTAACTTTTTTTCTAGTGTACCGATTCGTTTCAAATTTGGCACTCTTATCACTAATTTTTATTTGTATTCTTACACCGAATTTGAGGTAAATCCCCAGTGTCAAAGAGTCGAAACTGACGTTGACCTTCGGATAAAGACCCAGAACTTTTTTGTTAGGCACTTTTTCTAAAATTTGATGACGCCCAATTGAAGAGCATCGAAAAATCTTCAAAAAAGATCCTCTTGCTGCATCACGATAAAACGAGTCGTTTTCGAGAAAAACGCCTTAAAAAAAGTTGCTTGCATTAAATGAATAATAAATACTTAATTACAACTCATTTTCAAGATTAAACAGAAGCGCGTTTTTCTCGAAAACTACTCGTTTTATCGTTACTCAACAAGAGGATCTTTTTTGAAGATTTTTCGATGCTCTTCAATCGGGAATCATCAAAATTTAGAAAAAAAGTTATTGGAAAAAATTGAGTTAAAAAAAATTTTTGGGGCCTTGTAACCCCAATATTAATGAACTTTCGGAAAAATTTTATAGGTACTTGTCACATTAACTTTTCGAGTAGAATCACTCCCCGAGTTTTTTGCTCCTAATTTCCGGACACCCTGTATAGTAAAGGCATGAAGTTGTCATTTTTGCCTTACTACACACATTTAGTGTTTATGTGACGGCATAATGTTAAAATATTTTATACATATTTATTACATGTTATAAAATACCTATACGGTGTTTCAATAAAAGCGCAGGAAAGTTATTATTAAAAAACACACAAATTTAAATATTTTTGGGCGATCTTTTAATACACCATCCAGTTATCTGTGAAAGTGTATATCGTGTAAATGTCCACCATGGCTGCTTTTGCACACTACGATCCGCTTGCCTAAATTTTTGATCGATGCTCCGAATGACTCGTGTGATTTCGGTTTTGAGTTGTTCGATTGTTAGCGTACACTGCACACATTCACTGCAATGTTTTGTACTTTTTTTTGCTTTAAGAGTGATACATAGTCTTTGGTTCGACGTTTGACTGTACTCTGTACTCAACTTCAATTAAATATTTTATGTACTTAGTTTTTGAAAAATCTTTTATAAATTCCAAAAAACATTTTTTTAAATATCCTGTAGGTATCTCAGTAAGAAAGAATTGGATGTAGGTAAAATGAGTTAAATTAATCTATTCTAGATCATAGAATCTCCAGTTATCGTTTGCCGGTAATTTTCTGTACAACAATAAAAAGTTTTGGTGAATTTTAAAGAAAAAGAAGAATTTTTAATTTCCCACTTATTACAAATGCATGAAAACGTGCTTGATGTAATCTAGAGCTAAAAAACATTGCATAATTTTTTTTTTACTCCAAAAGGTTATCCCGACCCCAAAATTTCAAATTAAAAAAAAAATACTTTTCAAACACTCCGAAAAGCGCGCCATGTTGCGTGATGTCATAAGCAAGTGTCGAAATGTCAGTCAATGCTAAAATTTGTACACAAACAACATTGACAGCTGAACAGAACATGGCTAATGACGTCACAAACGCTTCAACCTATCACGTCGTGTTTTAAATTTGAACTAATTTTTCCGCCTTTTAATATTAAATAATTTAAAATTGAGCAATAAAAAAACACTTTTTTCAATGCTTTTATTATTATTTTAGTCTAATCTTTGCAATTAACAACAAAAAGGTATGTCAAAAAATTCCGGATGACTCTATTAATTTAAAATATCTTGTCAATAAAGCATTTTCCATTCCCGTAATAAAAATCGTCTTGAAGGTGAAAAAGCTAATAAACACTATAAATAGTAAAAAACATATTATTCCAGTAATTACTATTTTATAGATCTGTGATAACTGTAAATTTAATCATTTTAAGTACCTACTTATGTGTCATTTTTTCAGTATTTACCACATATTAAATGATTACATAAAAATAATGAAAAAAGAAATTATTCATAGTCACCGTTACCGTATCTTATAATATGATCTAATGATGATATCTCGTATCATCTTCCTTAATATTGACAGTTCGCGTCGCACTGAGTTTCATTGTTGAACTAAACAAATTTTTTATTGTTTCTGCAGTTTGTAAATAAGTTTCATGCCCATGCAGGGAATATGAGCATTTACCCCTTTTCTTCTCATTTTATAGATTTTGATTCTTGACGTAATATAGGTAATAAAAAAATGTTCAAAATTTCGAGTTTTTCAGAAATTCTTTTTTTTTTATTTCTATATACGGTATAATGTTTTAGTGTTGAGAAAATTAGAAAAAGAAGTGTAGTTCTTTTTCAGATTTAGATTTTCTACCAATGGTTGACGTATGGCGGTTTACTTTCGAAACACCCTGTATACATATTTTATGATGTTATACTGTTCCAAAAATGATGTATTAATTAACAAGTGGTTGAAGGATCTGTTAATCATTAAGTCACGAATTCGTGACATTTCTCTGATGTTAAAAATAAACAATATGCATCACTTATCACAGATAGGTACTCGAGTAAATACCAGTACCAACAGATAAAAGAATTTTAAAAAATATGAACGCGGCGCTTTGGCGCTTAAAGATTATTATTTAATATATGTAACCTAATAAGGTATCCTGTTACCCAACATTATAATAAAACATACCTCTACAGATAGTAAATCATAATTAAATATGAAGTGCATTTTTGTGTAGCCAGTCATTTGGAAGAGTGTCGGAACTTTCGTTGCATTCGGTTTGTTATTTTGGTTAAGTATTTCTGGGAAACACCAACACACGCTATAGAAATATCATGTATTTATAGTAGACAGTACACCGCCACAGTTTATCTGCACATAAATAATTAATGAGGATTTTTCGATTATATTGTCATTGACGGTCACTTTTATTTATAATTATTATAATAATCTTTATACCGCCAGTTTGACCCCGCCTTATGGGCCACACATCATCTTTGCATTTCCGAGGAAAACCATTAACAACGTAAACATCCTCATTTATTACTCCTAATGGATATTCTTGGAGGCGTGAGTCAACAAAAAAATTAAATCTAATAAGTAATCGTGCTTTTTTATTGATTAATTATTAGGACAATTTATCAATTTCGTTTGATACTTTTGAGTGATTTATTGGTAGTTCCACACAGATTTAGATGCAGTTGAGGCTTGAAGTGAAGAAGTTAATTATATAATTGATTGAGATTAGCGATATAAGTTATCTAATTGAATGATATATGCACTAGGCAGTAGGGTGGTCCCAAGAAGCTAAGAACAAACAGCTTGAGTTACATAGCAAGTAAATTAGTGATGTTGAAAAATTTAGTTTTAAATTTTATTCGGCTGAGTTATAAAAAATATGTATTTATTAGACACAATGCAATTTTTCAAACAATATATAAAATAAAGTTACAAATTGAAAGAAAATGACAATCACAAAAACAAAAAATTATAGATATTTTTGCAGAACTTATTTTATTTATTTATTCATCCATCTTCCTAGTAACTTTACTGGTAAATTGAAAATCTAACTTTTAAAGTGGCAAACTGGCAAATTTACAAAAGTGGAACAAAATCTCAGCTAATTTTTTTAGTAGATCTTTTATTTGGTACAAAAATTAAAGAGTAGATTTTTCTTTAGGTAAAACGGATTTTTCAATACTAAATGAAAAATCTTCAAGCTTTTGATTTGTTTAAGTTTATTGTAGAAATGATTCCCTTCAGATCAGAGTGACTTAGTTTATGGAAACTTTTTTAAGGGTCTTTAAATAAAAAAAAGTTTTCAATCTTCTATCAACTGTTAAAGTCCTACTTCAAAAAAACTACGCTGTCATTTTTGTACTGTTATTATATTTTTTGAATATATGATTTTTTTGTTTCTCGCAAACTAAAAGCTCACGAGGTCACGTGACATTCCTTCAAATTTAATATTTAAAATTAATAAAGGCCAAAAATCGACTTTTTTGTAACATCGTAAAATTGTACTAAGAAAAAATTTTTTCTCATACCTGCACGAAAATGCCCACTTAATTTGCGGGAAATGCGGGTAGAAAGTCGTCTTTTTAGGGTAGTCGCGGAAAATAAGGAGTGGGGATAACATTTCTCACTTGGGTAGCCATTCCCTCCCTGATATGCGGGAGTTATATTTGTTTATGGTTGTCAAGGTGATTTTTTTCACTGCACAGTGTCAAGCAAAAATGTCAGTGTTATGCTGTTATAATTTGTTCACGCGTTTCACGCAAAAGAAGTGGCCATTTTCGTACAGGTATGAGAAAAAATAGAGTATGCTACACGGGAGGAATTGATTCTGCCTCGTGTTCTTGCGATTTTCACACTCGTCAGAATCTCTTAATTCCTACCTTGTTGCATAAACTACTACTGTTATGCAATTTCTGTGCCAATTAAAACATCGAACCTATAAGGTTTTTACTTTTTTCAGAAAATATCGGAATTGAAAATTTGTTACGTGATACCGTTTTTAAAAATTTAATAGTGCAGAATAATAATTGTGCATTTACTTTTTTGTTTTATAATTACATATTTATGAAAATTTTAATTTTTCTTAAGTATTTGTTTTCGCTATTGCTATCGCTATATTACCTACATTCTTAATAGAATTTATCTTTAATTTTGACAGTAGGAATTCTTTTATTTGGGAAACTAAAAATTGTATTTTAATTAACAACATTGTATTTTATACTGCTTACGAGTCACTTGCAATGACCAGAATTTTTACCGAATATTTGTGATCGTTTTCAAAAATTTAATAATTATGCGATAAAATATTTACAATAAATCGGAAAAATACTCTTCCAAGTTTTAAAAATTTCTAATTACATATTTATTTGCTGAAAACAACTATGTAGACTAGATGTCAACGAAAAAGATTCCACTTTCTAGATTTGCTTCCTAGTTTAATGTAACAAAATATTTAAACTTCCAAAATGTATTTTTTATTATCATCAAAATGGGCACTTACCAATAAAATACACCCTAAGATTGTCGTTTAGTTGAAATACGATTCAATTCATCATTCAAATATACATATTATTCTGGCTTCCACTTTCCTACATACCTCATTTGGATTTATTGTGGACAAAAATCTGAATAGAATTAAATTTAAATATATCTGCGCTGCGTATACATGCTCATATTTCACAAAACTGTAAAATTTCGTAATTTATGCAAAGTATTAATTTGAATGCATCATAAAAGTGGATAATTATAAACTGAGTACGCAGGATGTTATTATAGATATTCATCATTTTAATAAAATTAACTGTTGCCTTTCCATCCCATCTATCGTTATTTTACCATTACGCGAAATTACATTTTAAAAGCGATATTCCATTTAGCAAATTTTGATAATTAATATTCAAATTTAAATTCTGATTCAAACTAAACAAATAAAATTCTGTACCACAGGCAAGTTCAGCATATCAAAACCAAAACAAAGTTTTAATTGAATTAATATCAGATGTAAACCAAAAAGAAACATTTCCTGCTAGGAAAATGCATTATCCTGCTAATTTATTGTTAACAAAGCTTTACATAGTCATCTGAAACAAAGTTACAAACTGTAATTTTACAAATTTATAAGTGAAAGGTAGTTTACAATAAGTAATTAGATTTTACAAAATGAGCAAAGGAAGTTCTTAATGGGGTGGTTAATAATTAATATTTCGATAGCAGCTAAGGAAAATGTGTGAAGTTTGATATGTTTGCTTTTGATTAGACATAAATACAAATAGCGTAAAACTTATATATTATTATAAAGTTTTTCCGTTTTAAAAAATATGTTTTAGCGGTTAACTTTTATTGCTAGCTATCTTTTTGTTTGTCCAATAAAACGGAAACAGGCCCTTATAAAATGATATTTATAGGCACACATTTTATTAGATCCACTTTGAAATGTTTTATTTTAGTTCCCAGTATTGTGAGTTCTGAAATAAAACATACACTATCTAAATTGCAACTCCATGGACTCTTGTCTTTATTTCTGGTATTTAAGATAGCTGGTAATGTTCGAAAATGACTAAAGCGCATTTTCTTTTACGACTTCTTTTTTAAATACGGAAGTAATTTACAGCTAATGGATGTTATTAGTTGCAATGCACCGTAAAATTAATGTACACCAATTAGCAACAGTTTTCAATCAATGAGGTACGAGGGAGGAAGTTGTGAAGGTGAAAATTTGCAACGCAAAAAATTTTAATTGGAAGTATTTGGCTTCAGGATTATTGGGAAATTTTACATAGGGATCAATAAAACGTTATTTTATACAGAAATCTAATTTTTGAGCAATCTTATATTCCGTCCTGCCAATTTCCTACACAAAGTCTGGTAAATAAGTTTCAGTTTTATTTATGAACAGAGTTATTATATTTTCTTCAAAGAATATTATTGGTTATAACATAAACAGGAAAACATATAGCCAATCTAACAGCTATCACATTAAACTAAATAACGATTTAAAGTATTTTGCATAAATCAGAAAAAACTGATGAGTTTTTTCACCTGTACACCGAAAGATAATTATTCCTATTTTTAAATGACCGTCTGGGACGCAAGCTATTGATCAATCATCTAATTGTGTGTTTGTGATTCCGTTGTGCAACATGCGGCTGATGGTTCTTGATGCTGACAAATATGCACAATAAATTTCCAATTTGAATCGTCAAAACATTGAGGTCCTTTATCAAAGTGAGATTAATTGGCCTCACCGAACAAAGATACAAAAAATATTTGGAATGATTAAAACAATTAAAAAGCACCATTTGTATTCATCAAATAAAACTTGCTTACTAATTTATCTATAAATAAACATTGTGCAAACGCATACATCGCATAAAAGCTGCAATTTTATGAAGTAGCACGGTAATCCAGCATTTATTGTCCCACAAACAGTAATTTACATAATTTAGATTTATCTCTAGCGACACACTGCGGTAATTATTTACTAATTAGATTGGAATTGTCAATATATTTGTGGTGAACGCTTGGTGGACTTGATGGGCATTTAATCTTTGGTATATTGTGGTAGTTGCGTGGGTGTCTAAAACTTTACATTCTGCAGTAGCTTTTGATGTTATCAATAATGCACTATGTGCAACCTCTCTATCTTAGATATTCATACAGACGTGTAGGCTGGTAGGAGGTCTATACATGAAAATATTTGAACAATATTTAACATATAACATATAAGCATGTGAACTTTGAATATTCCTCTGCAATACTATTTGAAATTCATCAGATATCTTGAATTGTCTAGAATTCTGTGTGTGTGGTTGTTAAAAATGCAAATTACAACATACAGTTTGGTTTATGATTGTGTGAAACTGAAAATAGGAAAACAGTTCATAGCACTTTTTGCTTTGACTTGATGTTATGTGTATTGTAGTTTATAAAGCCAGGGTGTTGTAGAAAATCTAAAGAAAATGCTACAAAAAAGTATGTAGGGTTAAATTTCGTTTCGTAAGGATATCTTGGTAAAGCCAAACCATAGTTCAGGAAATTTTATCATTAATAATTGTTTCGTAAGTGTAATGTAAGATATGTTTTTTAATTGATAATAATGAAAAACTATACATAAAGTTACCACCCAGCCGGTTGCAAAATGTGCAAAGTTTTCCTACGTGCCCGTGAAGGACGAGTGAAAAGCTTTTTTTTCAGAATGGCACAAAATTTTCAAGAATTTTTGGTTATTGTTGACTTTAGCGACTGGTCGACTGCAGGGTTGCGACATGGCCTAACTTGTTCTATTTTGTCTCCTGATTCCATTGCACACCACGAAAGTTTGTGCAAATGGCTCTAACAACGATAAATACCATTAATTAAAAATATCTCTGTAATGAGTGGAACAAGGACAGACATATCTATTTCAATAAGTATGAGAGACACTTCCGAAAATTATATCAAACTTGTTAAGAGTAAAAAATTTAAGAGATATTTTATGGAAAATTTAGCTTACTTTTCTCTTAGTTTATGTGAAAATATTCAAATTTATTTTATCCAATTCATTTTCCTTGCCCTTAAAAATTGATCTCTCTTGCACTTATAGAAATAACTATGTCTGTCCTTGTTCCACTCATTACAGTGAAATTATTATTCCCGTTAGTTTGAGCGGGTTTGGGGCATTTGCACAAGCTTTTATTGGTACCTATCGATGTAAAAGAACGTCTACTAGGCGTCTGTCAAATAAAACGCAAATATTCGACCAGTCGCTAAAGTCAACATTTACCGAATTTTTTTTAAAACTAGCAAGGCGATATGACGGTTTTCGGGAGTAATTAAAAAACGACGTCATCTATACAATAGCATTTTTCATGACATTCCTATTTTAAAGTGCCCCAACCTCCAGATTTTTTTTAAATATAATTTCAGTCGGAATGGTGAAATTCAAAAACTGAAAAAAAATCTATGCTCAGACAAATGGCTTAAAAACCTTTTCAGGCAAACAAACTAAACTGAGATTCTCAGTTAACCTCAGTAAGTTTGGTTATTTTCACGTGATTTCCGCTGTCCAATAAAATTCCTGAGATTAACTGAGAATCTGACTTGGATTTGTAAAAGGAAAGCACCTTATGTTAAGGGTAGGTTACCCCGAGGTAAATAAACCTTTGATATGGTTGGTTTTAGCGATTTTTGTTGGAAAAAGGCAAATTTATTTGAAACATCCTGTTAAGTATTGTAGTTCCAATGCTTTTTATTCAAAAAATTGACTGAAAGTCTTAAGAAGTTACTAAAGCTGCATTCACAACCTTTAAATTAGTGAATAAAATTAACGTTAAGTATTTGTCAATGTCAAAAAAACTTGACCGCTATTGATCGAACGTTAAATTGTTTAACTAATTTAGAGGTTATGAATCGAGTTTAACTAATTTAGTTTATCAGGGTATGATTGTCAATTAGTCGTCAGTGGTTTTCAATACAGTCGAGTAGGTAGATATCTCAATATTACAAAAAATTCTGGTTTCAGATTATTTTGTGGAACTTTCTTCTATACATTTAATAACTAACAACCTTACGTTTGAAGCGGGACTTCCTGTATAGTATACAGTATACACCTCTCATAACTATGTTTTATTTTATCCAAAATTTAAAAATTGGTAATGAAATTTTGTTATTTTAAATAGGCATGTTTAAATTTCGCTGGACTAACTGTCTTTTAAATTCTACTTTTACTTTCAGTTTTCGTAAAAGTAACGTTAGAAGTGTTATTGCTTCGTGAGAAAAATGTTTCTTCATTTGAATAGGCCTAACATCATCTTAAAAATACAATTAGTACAATCTTTACAGAATGATTGATTATTAAAACTTGTTTTAATTCTATTAAATATGCCACAATATTATTGTTGCGTATGCATAAAATTCGTGTGTTTACCAAACCAATTAAACTTTACTGTAACACATTTTAAAGTGAATAAAATTTAAGCAGCAATGGAAATATCTAGGTCACTGTCAAAAAATGTCTTGCGTTATCTGAATTTAACACTATTTAAACAAAACAATATAACAATGTAACTTTAAAAATTAAAAATTATTAAAGAGAATGGCCACAACAAAAAATATTTAAGAAGAAAGTCCGTTATGTTACATGCTACACGTACTCAAGTTTCAAGTCGTCAAATTGAAAATTAACTATTAGATGGAGAAAATATTGTGTTTATGTTATGTGCTGTACAGGTTTATGACACGAGCCAAACGCAAACCGCATATCTTAATTAATGGAAAAAGATCCTCTGAGAAAAATCTTCATCGATAAACTCCACACCATGCCCAGCTATTAATATTAATGTCTTTTGATACCTTCAACTCAACAATATTATGCTTGTAAAAAAGCAAAACTAAAATAATCGTCGGCACAGACTGCACAGGTATATTAAAATTAAAATTGATGTCCTTAGTTGGTGAAAGTATAATATTTTAATTACATGTAAATTACAAATCTATAGGATGAATGAAACGAGTCATACATAGTAGCTTGTGTTGCACATGTCGCAGCACTAAAATTCCTGGTATGTTATCATAAACGCAATTTGTTTATTTGTAGATTGCTACCGATAAAACAAACCAAAGTAAAGCATTTCCTTGTTTGGATGGCTTTCGTAAACTGTAATTTGTTCATAATTATTTACTGTTTTTTTGTATAACCGAAATCTATTTTTGGTTTTCATATAATTTGTAGGTATAAGTGTAGTGTCATTTATTGGAAAGCAGTTTAAAATTTTTAGCCCTGCATAGTGCTTTTGTAATTTTGAATAATAAATAATAATTATTTGCATACATGGCACTGTAATTGCTCCTAATTTCTGCTAATGTTTTATTTGGAAAGCCTCATTGCACATGGATATGAGTTGCATAATGAATTTCTTCAAAAATTAGTGCATAATTGAACCTATAGTACTTAGATATACATATTGTAAGTGCCTGGTTAATTTATTTGATTTATGTCTACAATTTAGTTTATTATTATGTAGACAGACTAGGCTTTATCTACTATACAAACTATATAATTTGTTGTTATTAAAACCCACGTGACAATAAATAATTTTATGTCACTTACAAAGAAACTGTAGAAAATGCTGTAATAGCTCTTTAGATTTGCAACAGTTTTTATTACAAAATGTTATAATAGTCTAAAGATTTGATATTATACGAACTGTGAGTTATTCAAAATTCAAATACGAGTACTTATAGATATTTAAAATTCAAGATCCTTCATCACTAGAAAATTTTCTTAAGAACTTTTCCAATTTTATGAAATAAAATATGCATACCTGAAGATTATTTTGTCCTGACTTTCAGGATTTTTAATTGATTGATACTATTGGCAATTTATATCAAAATATTTTATACGAGGATTAAAATGTCAGGTATAAATATACTAGATAAATATAATTTGATAAAATAGTTAATTGATTAACTGTTGAAGTATTCAAAAATTTTTATTAATTTTACACTCGATTTTATATTAACTTTTATTTAAAATTTCGTTTTTTAATAATTATGTGATCATAATTTTAGAATTTTTTTTAACTTCATAAATTTGATGTGCCTTAAACTTTTGTTCCGTATAGAAATAATGGAGCAAAAATTTTATAATTTTAATACCAATCTCATATTTTGGAGGTTATTTTCAAAGTAATTTTCAGTTGGATTTCGATTTTCGCTAATTAAATAAACTTGTACAGATAATAATCAAAGAGTCTTATTGGTAAAGTAGTAAGTAAATTACCTTTTTTGTTAGAAAATATCACAAAAAGTTATTAAAAAACTGCTGGCCAATTGAAACGTATACCAAGCGAATTTTTAGGTTGAATTTAAAGTCAAATATTTTGAAAAGGAGAAAAGATATCAACATGAGGTTTTCAGGATTCAAGAGATAATTTTATTGCGAAAGCAATAGTGTGACCCGATTTTTTTACTTTGAAGTACGTTAGTATCTACAGGGTATGAAAGAAAGTCGTCTTTTTTTCTCAAACTTTATACCTACAGGAATTCCACAAATTTTTTTTTATATTTTTGTTGATGTCGATTTTTTTAGTCCCTGGTTAATGAGGAAAAAACCAATTTCTCAAAATTTTTATATCCCTCTTATTTTATAAGATACCGAATTTTTTATTAAATTTAATATTGTTGAACAGGTTTTTGCAATAATAATTATGCTGCCATTTTGAAGGCAAATGTCATCATGTGATATGTCGATAGAAAGGTAATTTTAAGTAGAATCTAATTCTTACGGAAAAAAATATGCAGGGTTGTTTTAAAAAATTTTGAAAGTTAGTAGGTGGTCCTTCCGGTGAAACCGGAAGTGTCATCAGATTGTTTTAAACGTCAAAATGATTATTCCTTTCAACAATCAAACCATGCCATATTTCAAATTAATACAGTTAAATGTAACAAAATGGTGGGGGTTCTAAAACGATTTCGTAGCCACCCGGTACACACGAATATGAGCAAATTTTTGAAAAAGTGAAAAACCCGTTTCGAGGATATAAGTCACTTAATACAATGGTGAACATAAACTAGCTAAATTCCATTCTATTCCATTAAGAAAATAGCCTTAAAAAATGAATTAAAAAAAATTACCAATTAGCGAACGTGTACCGATTTTTAATAAGCCACTGGTTACCAATAAATGAATGAAAGTACAAAAAGTGTACTTTTTATAGGAAAGCCATGCATTAGGTATCATAATCAACTACAGAGATTGGTTCTTACAAAACACAATACGGCCGAACGACAAAAAACAAAGAAAAAATCAAATTTTCAGCAAAAATTCGGTATCTTATAAAATAACAGGGATATCAAAATTTTGAGAAACAGGTTGTTTTCTCATTAAGTAAGGACTAAAAAAATCTACATCAAAAAAATATAAAACAAATTTTGTGGAATCACGGTAGTTATAAAATTTGACAAAAAAAAGTAGCGTTTCTTTCATACCCTGTAGATAGTAATGTACTTCAAAGTAAAAAAATCGGGTAACACTATCGTTATCTCAATTAAATTATCTCTGAAATCCTGAAAACCGCATGTTGATATCTTTTCTATTTTTCAAAATATTTGGCTTTAAATTCCACCTAAAAATTCGCTTGGTACGTTTCAATTGGCCAGCAGTTTAGTTAATAACTCTTGATGTTAGTTTACCAAAAAAGTTAACAGCACTTTTGACTTTTAATAATTTGAGACGGCTTTCTTTTTAAAGAAACTTAGAAGACCATCAATAGTTTCAAAGTTATAAGCGATTAAAAGCCATCAATCAAATTTAACCTCACCTTATTATTGAGTTGCTTTTGAAATTCAACAAAAAGCAATTGTTTGTATCCGTAACTCATTTCAATATCTTATAATATACCGTATTATTATTGATTTTTTTGGTTAAATCGTCATATACGTAGCCGGAATAGAAACTAGAAACTAAGAGAAAGTGTGAGCGTTCTGGTGCACCCTGTATATGTTTCAATATTTCCAATTTGTGAAATATTTATTATACAAAAATGCAATTAACAATAATCAACAACACTGTAAATACAAATGTTACAAATATGCATGATAAACTGAAGTTATGAGGCAACTAATTGAGCCAATTTAACACATGCTCGAGTCATAAGTCCGAATGTGAATCATGGAATTTCTTTTTTTGCATATATCACTAAAACTCCTGAACCTGAAACGTTATTAAAGGCTCTGATCTTGAAAATAAATATACTTGTACTTGTGTCCACACATTTTTTTTTTAATTATGGTGCGTGTATTAGAAAAAGTTTGGAAAAAATTCTGATCTACACATAATTTAGAAATGAAAGAACTTTGATTTGATTTTTTTTCTTTTTAGAAATGGAAAACCTAAACTTATTTAGATACAATTAAAATCTTAACAAGTTTTAGAAAGATTGATATTGAATATGATATGTGGAAGAAAAACGCAAATTTAGCAACAATGGGCAGTATGTTTGAATGTTTAAATTTTTTTATATAGCTGTTTTGCTAAGTCAAGAAATATACAACGCTAATTACTGTAAGTACAATTATAAATAATGCTATTTCTTATATTACATATTACAAACAATGATATCATACAGAAATTCTGAGCAGATGGAACAAATAATTGAACACGTTCCGTGTTAGTGATGTAGTGATTTATAGAAGTTTTTAGTGAGTACTGTAAATTACGCTATACCTTTTCTCTTATATATCAGTTGATACCAGTTGATCCACATATTTGCATAGAGTGAGACTTACGCATATTTGTATGGTATATGAACATTCTGTAAAAATTTGAATTATTTTGTCATTGACAACAATCATGAGTTGGCAAATTTAATGTGAATTTTCAGAAATTTCGAATTTCTTAAGTGTCGCTGTCAGACAAAAACGAGTACATACCTACATGAAATTAACATTATTGACATTTAGGATGTTACCTCTCACACTGACATTGTAAGAGTTTCCTTGCAGCGAGCGATTAAATTTATGCATTGATGTCAAAGGTGCAAAAACTCTCACACCAAATTAAAAATTATTGTCAAGTGTCGCATTATGCAAATGCAAATTACTAGCCTGCCGATCCAAACCGCAACAAATCGACAATTTGTGTGTAGAGGGTGCAATAATAACAAGAATGCTCATTACAGTTATTTACCACGAGCATGTAGGACGTTTTTCTCATCCCACAACATACCCATCTTCATCATCACCAGTTTATTATTGTTTTTATTTATGCCGGTCGGTGAGAACTGATAGTTGAGGTGTGTAAAGTTGCCTGCACATTAGCACGTGGGTGCAAGCAGTCGGGTAATTATGTAATAAATTGCAATGATTTCCGACTCACGTCCGCGGTTTTGTGCTTCACTAAGTAAATTGAATATGTTCGAATGAAATGAAATATGATTTTGCTGGAGTTATTGCTCCGCCGTCAAGCTATTTAAATTGATTAATAACACGAAAGGAAAAGTGAAAAATTACGTTATTTGATATATTAATAGGTTGTGCTTTAAGGTTTGTTTCAATTTGTAGGTGGAAGGGCTTCAGGCTTAATTGGAAATTTGTTCAGAAGAACCTTCAGTACTACAAATACAATATTAGGTGCGCTTCCGCGGGTGTGGCAGTTATTGGTGTTTAATATAATTGATTAAGCTCAGAAAATAATGATGGATACTTTATTTGCGATTGAAGTCATTTATCATGGGAAAATGTATAGTTCTAAATCAAGTCAGTTTATTTAATAACGGAGAAAGTATAATAAAAGGATGCTTACGGCAATATTCATACAAATATAAATTATAAATTATAAAAAAAATCACTAAGAAGGAATAGGACCAAATATGTATCTTGAGAAAAAACAGTAGTCTATATAAAACTTTGACGAATAAGTTTAATAAAAAATCTTCTCTAATACACAATACAAATTTTCATAAAAATGTCACATATATAAATACCTTACATTTCCAAAAATGTCTTTGAATTTCAAAAAATTCCATAAAAGTCATGAAAATATCTTTAAATTTTCCGTAAATGATCCAATTTTAATACAAAAAATTCCTCATTAAATTCCTCGAAAATACCAGTTAAAATCCCCATAAATTCCTAAATTTGTTTAGAGATGGACAACAAATTCCAAATTTTCGAAGTTAATTCTTGGATTGATGCAATAAATTTCAAGTAAATTAAATTTCTTTTTTCACAAATAATAATTTAAATCTGTAATCAAATTGTATAATATGTGCCATAAATATCTATGATTCTTCTGGATTAGAGAAAGCATCTCTGAACAAATTTATAAAAATAAATAGGAAAATATTCACATCATTCACTGTTATGGTATCTAGAAAAGCCACTTTTTCTTAGGTACCCTTTTTATTTACGGTGCTTGTGTCAAATTGTGCCGGATTTCTTAAACTCAGGCTTAGCCATAAGTGAAAGTTTTTTACAACAATAAAAAGTGTTACAACAAAAGTTGCTATTGTAAAAAAGCTTCCCTCTCAATAAAGTCTCGCCTAAAATATGCAACCTTCTCGAGGTCTCCTGTGACGCAAAATATTTTATTAAATTATTTTATTATATCCTAAACATGCATTTTTAATTACTATTTTTATTTGAATTCCCCCTCGAGTTTATTGCATATTTTTCATGTAGTTGATCTTGCTTTAATCGTAAAACCTAAAGTGAATAAGTCAAAGTACAATAAGTACAACAAATTATGATAATGTAAACAAACAACGACTATAAAAAATTCGATAAGTAAAATCGTGCGATAGTTATACATCAAAACAAACTCACTGACACAAATAAAAAATAATTGATGATTAAACTCTGGATAGCAATAAAAATAATAAAGAAGTGAAATTCTAATTAATTTTAATAGTTTATGTGTTATTCTTGCTTATTCCACTATGGTATTGAAGTAGACACTTAAACGCTCTTTGATTTTTCCTCTAAACTCAGAACTAATAATTCATATTACAATTTTAATTGCATTTCACAGTAAAATTACTGTTCGATATCATCAAATTCAAACTTTTTATATTATGGATGACATTGCGTAACTTTTCCATTATACAATATTATATTAAAAACGTCTCAAGATGCTCGATTTTATCGAACAAAAACCCGAAATTTTTCCAATTATTATTAAGTAAATCTTTCAGAAGATTACAAAGTTACAAGCCAATCCGAAACAACTGTTGTGTTCCTAATTACCTTTTCATTGAACTCACCCATTTTCCTCAAATTTCGAATTAATATTTCTATTAAAATTTATGAGTTTCAAATTCTGTGTGTATATTGAAAAGAACAAAACGCAAATTCGTTTTATTTTGCTTTGGTTCAAGTTTATTGTATTGCACGTCTTGGCACACAATGGCTATTTATCTTCATGTTCAAACAAAATAATACGTCTCAATTAATCACTGAAGGCGCGATAGCTATTCCCTCCTTTTATAGCAAAACTTGGTTGATGAATACCATCCGCTATCAATATATTTCTATATAATGCTACAATTATAAACCTGATTTTCCAAGCAACAACTTGGAAACGATTTGAGCAAAAGAACTACTTAGGAATTAGTTTACAGCTTAGAAATACATACACCACTTGAAGTATTGTGCAGTTTGAACAAATTAATGGTTTCGAATGTTTTTCAGTAGTTCTTGACTAAAACGAAGTGCATTTACTTGAAAATGATGAAGAAGGTACCTAAAGATTAAATCGAGTGCATCTTTTTTTTCTGAGCCACACAAAGTGTTAACATTAAAATGTTTGGAGACTTCAAGAGTGAACATTAGCCGGTGTGCAGTTGGTTTTTATAGACGGTTGGTGGTCTAATAATGTCTATAATAAAAGGCAAACTAGAGAGTTATTAGCAAGCGCCGCAAGCTACGCACTAATGCGTGTTCTCTTATAGTATAGACCGCCCCATTCTTTTACTAATGTTCATTTACTCAGAAAGCCAGCCCAACATTGAGTAATTTGTGCTTAATTACAACGAATGCAACAATTTAATCTCGGTTTAATCTGGTTAATTTTCTAATAAAACAGAAATTAGATTTGGTCATAACAGAAAATTGTCTGTTCCAGAGAAATAGCGTTTCAGTCTGAAAGTTCTTGAAAATTTTAAGTACGTACTTATATTTACTTATTATACAGGGTGTCCCAGGATAGACACGAAATGTTTTTAGATATGATTCTGGAATACATTCTCCATTGTCCAGTATAATTTTTTTATCTCCAATCCGGGTTTTTTTTAATTTTTATTTCCATATAGTCATTGCAGGTTTTTTTTAATTTTTTTTAACAAATTTAATAATTACTCCGAGTAGACATCGTTTATGTTCAAAATGGAATTTACCTTTTCGATTCAAAATAAACCAATCTTTCAGCATGTATCAAATATTTTCAATACTAGTTTTCAAAATAAATTAAATGAAACCTGAAAAAAAGGTTTTTTTTTCAAATTCCAAATTTGAACACTAATAATTCTTTAAGGGTTAACACTATCAAAAAAATTACAAGATACTTTCGATTGGAAATCATCTCAGCTACAAATTTCAAATATAACTTTTTTTCGGTAATCAAATAGTTTAGCAGACTGGCTTCTTTTTATTCAACAGTGTTTTACTTTTTGTATCTACAATTATTTTCAATATTCAAGAGATGATTGCTCGAAAACTAACCCGAATTGGGGATAAAAAAATTATACAGGACCATGCAGAATTTATTCAAGAATCACACCTAAAAATATTTCGTGTCTATCCTGTATATAATAGTAATTAACGTGACTAAACAAATATTTCATTTGACATTCTTTTATTCAGACTTCATACAGTACACTCCCTTACTTATGTAATTGCAGGATTATAGTTTATTGTTGCTACTTAAACTTTATAAATTATGCGATAATATACAATTTAATTGAAAGAAAAAGCTTTGTAGAATGAAGCAATAAAACGTTGTTAATCCCACATTATAACAAATTTGGTAAACTAACTTGACATTTCTATCCACCTAAAACTCTTCCAGTCCACACCCAAGTTTAGGAAATACATGCTGTCTGAATTTCCTAGAGTATTTACAATTTAATTGAATTTCCTTATTGGGAAAAATTTTAAAAAATTTAGGAATAAATTAGTAACTTTATATCCTACATTGCACGCTCGTAAAATATACAACGAAGATGCATATACAAACATTTAACAACATCCATCCATAAATCAATCCTGACAAATTATGCAATGCTTTTCCATTTGGCGAAAATGTCACCTCCACTTGAAATGTCCTTGGAGATGTACACCATCGCCACTGCACTCACATTCGACAAATTCTACAAGTGAAACTGGTTGTTACTCGTTTACTTTCCCTCTGCACAGCCCCCTTGATCGAAATGGTGCTTCCAAGTTTTATACTTATTATTCCTGCAAGGAATCATTAGTGGCCTGGCCAGACAGCTTGGGTCTCATTGAGTGGTTGCGTGACATGAATGAGAGGTTTTTTCAGCCACTTAATCGTATCAAATGTACGTACTTGATTTTACTCGATATTTATTACAGATGGAGTTTTAAATGTTAACCGGGTTGGTGCACCTTCTTTTTGTTTTACTGGGTGGTTTGCTCTGGAGGTGAACTGCTGCAGGAAATGTTTTATTTAGGTATATGAGTGTTGAGTATTCGATAATGGGTGGTCTACAACAAGGAAATAAATGGGGTTCTAGTTGTGGTTTAATTGTGCATCCAAATTATTATTATTAATAAAAGTTAGTCCCCAAGAAATAATTTTTATTTATTTTGTTTATGTAATTGGTGTTATTGTATAAAAATAGGATCAAGTCGATATAATTACATGTTATTGTCTTAACTTAAAAAATAAATTTATAATTTATTTTATTACCTTTTATGTATAACAAGTAAGGTAATTTTTTAATTAAAAACTAAATGACATCAAGGACAATTATTCATCAAACGCAGTAAAAGTTATATTAATATTAATTGCAGTTATTTCATTTTATCGATAAACCTATTTAAGAAGATTTCTAGAAAACGGCATAATCTTGCCATACACAGTATTAACTGAATACTTTCAAGGATTTCATATTTGATATTTTAATTATATCTAATTATATTAAAACTGCATTCTTATTAGCCTTATACATTTTAATTTTGTTAAGCTAAACAGTCGAGAATTTCCTACCTCTGGTTCAAGAAGATATTTATTTGGATTCAGTGACGAAATTTTTGTTTTAATCGAACTTTCCATTTTCAATGGGAGTGGGAGGCTTCGACCATTAGCTGGAGAAATGCGTCTAATAATAATTAAATATATGTATTTTGAAAAAATATCGCCATTTATTTGTTTGTTCTACTAGAAGTGTCAAATTTGTTACAGAATCTAAAGATACTTTTCTTTAAATTATACAAAAAATTTGATATTCTGCTGTCTTTAGTTTAGAAACTATAAAATTGAGATATGTGTAGATAGTTGTATTTAAAGATATTTTGAAAAATTATCGTTATTCATTTGTTTTTCTACTAGAAGTGTCAAATTTGTTATAGAATCTAAAGATACTTTTCTTTAAATTATACAAAAAATTTGGTATTTTGTTGTCTTTAGTTTAGAAACTATAAAATTGAGAAATGTGTCTTATAAGTAGACAGTTGTATTTAAAGATATGTTGAAAAATTATCGTTATTCATTTGTTTTTCTACTAGAAGTGTCAAATTACATAATAAACATAATAACATAACTTATTTTTCTTTATATTACACAAAAAAATGTATCTACTACTGTCTGTTGTTTAGAAACTATAGGATGTAGAAATTTTTCATAGTAATATTTAAAGATATTTTGAAACACCAGCACTATTCTTTTGTGTTTTCTACTAAAAGTGTCAACTGTTTTTCATAATCTTGAAGACTTCTCTTTACTTTATAGAAAAAATCGTAGAATGTAAAAATGTTTCTAAATAAAATTTAAAGATATTTTGATAAACTTTCGCTGTATTAACCAAACCGAAGGAAGGATTCGCATTACAATTTTTTTTGGTAGAAATGCCATTTTGTGCTGGATATGTAAGTAGAAGTCCGATAATTTTAGATAAATTTGACCATTTCATAATGATCCTTCTCATTGTTATTCCTGTAAAGAATTGTGGGATCAGAGATTTTTTAAAGAATAATTAGAAGAGATGTTGTAGACTAGGTAGCCCTTAAGATCTCTGTATTTAACGTTACTTTTTTTCTGAGGTTATTTGAAAACGCAAGGTTATATAGGATAATCGAGATTTCAAAACTAGGATAACTCAAAAGCACACAGAGCGCTGATTTCCCACAAACGGATAAGCCGATTAATCATTTTTGGCACCAAAGCTTTTTTTTGCCTTTTAAAATGATGTATCACGAAATCGAAAATAGTAGACTAAAACCATTTAGAAATAATTCATCTCTCCGCCATGGCCCTGAATTGAGCCTATTTTATATCCAGATATATTCTGGGTGAAAGTCTTTAAGTAAAATACGAAAAAATTGTTGCTGATAAGCTGATAACTTAGGTACATCACCATTTTTACATTAATATTTTAGAAATAGCTGATGTATTTTGTATCTGTTGCAATTATGAAATTTATCCTCAGAAAAATATTGATTAGTTGTACAATGTTCGATGTTTCGGGGAAACACCGATTATCTAGAAATATTCTTGCAAATTCGTCAAAATAATTATTCCACCAAATAACCATTCCAGCAAACACTTACATATTTATCTAAAGCGCACTTGTTCTAAAACAAGCCGATGATAAACTTTGGGTTTTTTGTTAACTAACTCCTCAACTTGCTACCAGAAGCGCGCACATATGTTATACAAGTAATTAAGAGGGCATAAGTTCAAGATTGTTGATAGTAAATCAATAATATGCCTCATTTTTTTTACTGTCACATTTCTGGTAAATAATTTACTACGTACTAAACAGCTAATAGACTCGCTAACTGCCGTAAAAGAGCTCTAAGTAGTGGGAATCAATATTTTCCAATTAAATTTTTATGTACTCAGATATAGTTTGGATCAGCAGAATTCTGTAATTTGCCGGCGTCATAAGCTGAAACATATAGTGTTAGAGGTGTACTTAGATGCAATAAAACTAAATTGCTAGTGGATATGTCTGTATTATTCTACAGAAAGTGCTATTTGCACAAGTTAATGGCTTTGGATAAATCCCATCGAAACATCTTGTGAACCCGAACGTGCAGATTGAAATCTTGTGCAGACAGCACGAATCAAGTATTGAAATAAACACCTAAACTAGGTAATAAAACTGTTAGTAGAAAAATGGGCAGACGGAGCAAAGGTATTTGAGTTGGACAAAATAAGTGCAAAAACGTAATTGAAAGCACTGGCGAAATCAATGTTTTAATACCTTCTGTAAGAAGATTACGGCCTTAATTGTAGAACCATGTCGGATGATGAACTTGTTCTATGATGGGTAAATGCTAAGTAACTAATGAACTAATAATACTACAAAAACATGACTACTTAATTAAAGTTTTCATGTAATAAAATACAGTGTTCCTTGGCCTATAAAATTATTAGAATTTTACGAGCTGTCCAACAAAATATTATATTGATTAAACTAATTACCTTCTCTAATAAAAATTATATGCTGCGGCACTAATATAACAACATAATTTTCGGATTGTTTTACGAGCCTATAAAAAGACTGACTAATACGCCAATTTAAATGAAGACAAACTAATTTTCTTTGTATGTTTAAATTAAAATTTTATGGCTTGTCCAATTCATTTGGGCAATTTCCTTAGTTGTTATTGACGCCATTATAAAATGACGAGAAATGCATCTGGTATGCTACGAAATTATTTCCTGGATTTAATTACGGTATATTGATAGGTATGTCGTTCAAAAATGGTACAAATATGAATGAATTTTTCTACACAATCTAACATTATTTGTTAAAATACAAAAAGGTTAAACATTAATTAATAGAAACTTTTTTGCTCACTAGTTTCTCGTCAATATTTTTCAAAATTTTTGAGACTAGATGTTTGGTTTTATTGTCCAAAAGCTACATAATTAGACTAATAATAGAAAACTACAATTACATCAATCACCTCACTTCTTTTAGACAGAGGGGAAATACCTTAAGCTTTATGCATACCCAGTGCATCCTTGGCACCAGGTAGTGTGGGACTTTCTCGTTATTCCAATCGAATTATTTACTAAAACCCCTTCTCAAGTTCTTTTCAAGACGATCTGACATTTCTGAAAGGAAAAATAGCTTCGAATTGACTCTTAATGGTTGCTTGCCTCGATATTTTCCGGTTAAATATCTCTACCCATCCCATCATACTAAGGAAGGCGTCTTATGTCGCGATTAGATGTTGAGTACTTCTTTTTTCATCCGTGTCCTTGGTCTTCCTTAGTACTCCAATAACAATTATCATATCACTCCATTTTCGAGCATTTTTTCCTCCATATTTTCAGTCATAATTTGAATACTGATTTTTGTCGCCCTGTCCGCCTGGGATAAACAAAAATTTTGTGCTTCTGGAGTCTTTGTCCTTATAAGAGAAGCAGTTTTGATGTGTTTTTGATGCCACAGAGATAGTTATTAAAAGAACTAAAGAACCATAAGCTGATTGTACTTGGATTGTATAGTACTTTTTTATGAGTCTTCCCATAAACCTCCTTTAGTCTTTACTGTCTTCTTTTCCAATTTTACTGCTAAGTGTCCAGTGATTTTTCTTCGGTTACTTTCATGTTTCATATTTACTCACTCATCTAACAAAGAAACTGTAAATTAGCTGTTACGTTTTAAAATTAAGAACTCAAGCTAAATACCTTACGTGGCCAGCCACCACAATATTTTTGAGTCAAACAACTACAATTCAGTTACAATCGATTATAAAATAGCAGACATATATCTTTATTTTCTACATTTCGTATACATTTATGGAATATTTTCTTGCTTGCTTTGTCAGCTGTTATGAAGACACATTTTAATTTCTTCAGAATAAGTTAACATTTTGTTTATATTGCGTAATAGCTGCTTAAAATTTTTATACAGTTAATTATAATATGATATTTAGAGAGAGATTATCTGTGGTAGGGTTTTATACAAACCTTTCAGGGACACCCCGTATATGAATTCAGCTTTTCTGGATTCATTTTGTTGTTGCTCTTAATATGGAAATCCTACTTCGAAATTGAAAATTATTCGTGAGGGATTTTGAGCCACTAATAATTATTTTCTAAAATCAAGTCTATTCAATTTCCTATAATAAATGTATCCCTTTTTCCTACAATACCATGTTAAAAAACTAGGAGTGGCTGTAATCTATTGTACTAGGACTATTGTTGAAGAAAAGATATAATAAAGAGGACAAAGGGGTATCTAGGTAAGACATTGGAAATTAACAATATGTTATGTTGAGTTTATGAGATGTTGTTATCTTAATTAGTAAATATTCAGAAAGGGCGCACCCCTATGCTCCTTTAGCTAAAAGCTAAACAATGTCTTAAGACATACTACAGCTAACAGTACCATTTCTTTTAACAATAAGTTGGAACAGCCATCAAGACTTAATTTGTTATTAAAAGTCACATATCAAAAAATAAATCCTTTACATACTCAAATAAACAAAATTTTTGAAACCGTTGCAACCGACATCGCTATGTTTGAACTAATAATAAGCATAAAAAATACCTAAACTGCATATTTATTTTGTAGTCATGGGAGGTATATTCGTTCAAAAATTCGTTTGTGGTTCCACTGCATTAAATACCATTCACCAAGCAAAAGCAAACAAATCTCATACAATGAGAAACGTGAAAAAATTCCAAAACCAACAATAGATCTATCGTTAACCACCAAGAATGTCTCCAAGCGTTTACGCCCTTTCTGTACAAAATGAATGTTATCCAGTCCAAGATCAGACAAGAAAAGTAATTATTCCGAGTTGACTATAATCTATAATATTTAATCAATTACTGAAACAGAAGCATGATGTAAGTTGATAGGAATTATAAAACAAAACAAAGTTTAATGTTATTTTTAGCACCGCGCCTTTCACAATCGTGCATGATTTAATACCATAAATCATATTGTAACTAGAATATATCATCTGACAGAGCAAGATGGAAATTCATATGCATAAAATTTAAGATTTTATGACAACATTAAGTGTCAGGTGCACACCCCGAATAAAAACTGTCGTAGGAATACATTGCACATTGTCTTATATTAGAAGAGCAATATTTTTCCTGAATAAAAAATTTGATTGAGTTTTATCTTCATGTAGGGTGGAATTTATGAACTAAACCGAAATTTTCAAGCAATGTGCAGACGTTTGCAAATCCAAATAATTTGTTTGCTATAAACTGGATACAAAAAAACTATCAAGGAAAACGCCAGTTGATCCTTGGCATTGTGCTGAAACAACTTTACGATACAATAAAATCCAATTCCATTCAGCACTTTAATTATTGTTTACACATTACTCATTCCATAAAGCTTTACATGCTATTTGCCTTTATTAGTTTGAAACCAGAACCTAGAACTTCTAGGTACCAAAACTTTTGTAGTGAAAGTTTCAGATGCCAATAAATAATTCTTGTTATTGTTGGTGTCTCATGTTGTATAAACAAAGCACAAGTCGAATAGCGGCCAGTGAATTATGTCGATGTTTGTTTATGTGTGGGTATATCGGTAGTCTAAACAGATTGCAAGGAAGCCAATGCTAATATTTACACACATCACTGACCTAGCACTCGACCAATTATCACCGGGTATAAACAATTCACGAATACTTTCTTTTCAGCAGGTACAACAATATTTGTTTTAGCAATTTTTGTGTGTTGCAGGTTGCTCATTAGTATTCATTTATTTTCATTCACTCTCTTCTTTGGATTAGAGCAGCAAAAGGAAGCTCTTTGTTAGTTTAGTAGAGGAAGTAAAGGACTGCTTTATAGCAGTATTCGTTAGAGTTCAGGACTGTTAAAAACATAAAGGCAGTTTGTAGTATGTATTAATAATTATCCAAGAACTAAAGATTTCCTCTTTAATAAATTAATAATTAAGAGAATATATATTTATTCTTGTATTACCTATCTTAAGCTTCTATCAATTTCTCATGTGGCATCTTGTGTTAATTAAGCGTGTTATTGAATTGAGTCAATAAGGAATAGGAATCATTAACAGACGAATGACTTACTAGAAGTAGTAAAAAGTTTGATGTCTAATAACTGGCATCGTTTAGTATTTTATGATGATTGAAATTGTTACAAATTTAATAACTTTGTTTGCGAGAGTGCTAGAGATATGTTGGTGCAAAAAGAATTTATATATAGAAAAAACATGTAAGCATGAAACTTGGCTGAGGATCTTAGAAATGATAAAAATACGATTGCAAGTTGTAGGTCACGGAAATAGCAATATCAAGGAAATATTTTCCACACGGATTTGTAATTAATAAAGGGAATCTACAGTATGCTTTAAAGTTGATTGAACATATTTTCCTATTTTATTTATTTATTTTTCATGAATATTTATTAATTATCATGTAAAAGGTTGTAGTAATTCGGTGATATAAAAAGAATGTAGGTATATTTTTTTTTTAAGAACAAAAACCGAATATCTAAATTAATCTTCAGAATACATTTGTATTGAGGGAATTACAATTTATTATTCTTGTGATTCTACAGATCATAATATCGCGTAATATCACAAGTGAATATTTTGGCGAGGAGATGAATTGACTATAAAAATTAGAATTTTAAGAATAGATTCGATAGATTCGAAGAATTTATGGAATGGCAAGAAAAATTTGGAGCAGAAACTTTAATATACTACCTCTCCAAGTGAAAAGCTTATCTAGTCCTTATCTTTATTATAAAGATCCTCCTTGTGGTGTACCAGTTCAAGAAATTCTCAGTGGTTATATAGCAGAAAAAAAAAGGCAGAAGATATCCAGTAATGGGTATCTGAAATAGATTTAACAAATTATCTTCTCAAATTAACTAATTTATGTCTTAATTTCAAGAAATAGAAAGTTCAAGGTATTAAAAGTTAATATATTTTATCAATGTTCATCAAGTATATGAATTATGTCAAAACATGTTCAAAAATTTTAAAAAGTCGATATTTAGGTTTGAGCTCGTTCCGTTGCTGTCTTATAATCCAAGAAAGTTCTCGAGGAATTTCTCTACCTCTGCGTCTTGATCTCTGTAATCCTCTAACTAACCTAAGAAAATTGTCTATGCTTAATTATGATACATCCAAGGACGTATAAAAATAGAGGACAGAAAGCTCCCAGGGTGGGGGTAGGCTCAAATCCGTTGCCAGTTGCAGTGACAGTGACAACAAATTTTCGTCCTTCATCAGTTTTTTGTCCACACAAACAGCATAGGCGGCCCAATTTCTCAAAATTCGTGTACTCACAAACCAAAACAAATACCGGCAAATATGCAGAATTGAAGTACGCGCTTTAATGGCTGCTGACGCATGCGCAGAAACTATCGAGTACGCTTGAGTCCATTTGAACGTGCAACACTTCCTGACTTACGAATTCTGACCTCCACCATGGGAGCTTTCTGTCCTCTATTTATATACGTTCTTGGATACTTCTAATAAGAAGCAAAATTAACAGGAAGGTGACTAAAGGCATTAAGCGAAGCTAAAGGTTGTTTTTTTAAAAATATTTTCAGTAAATAAGGTTAAAATTAAGACAGACTGGAACAAAAAAATAAAACACTATGATAGAGTTTCTTGGCTACAATTTCAGATTCAGATTCAGTAATCCAGCCGAAAATCAAGTTCTATTTATTAGTTTATTATCATGAAAAAAGATGTCGAATGTATTTTTGTAATAAAAACAAGAATTATTACATTCATTTTGTTTTACTTTATAATTTTAAAATTAAACGAGGAAAGTTCTGAGACGTTCAGCTTGTGTCTTTGCCATTGTAATTATGGGAAAATAGTCGAATTTTATTTTTTAAATCTTAGCAAATTCCAATGTTTCTAAAAAAACTTGGATTAAAAATTCTGTTTCCAGAATTTTCAAAGAAATCTTTTTTATTCTTACGTCTTTTCAGGCCCTATGCTTAATATCGTTACTACACCATCTAAACTTATGTTATAAAATTTCGTACATCTTACATCACCAACTTTTTTCATTCATGAAAGTCCCGACACAAACACACCTTCTAAATATCGAACGATGATTGGAAATTAATGTTTTTCTCACCCTCAACCTTTCAAATGATTTCTGCTACTCGTGGACCTTTGATATATTATTTAACTTGGCCAAGTGAAACAAAAGAAAAAATGGAGATGGAAAATCCGTGTTTCTGTCATAGAACTTTTATATGGGTCCCGAAAAGATTTTTCGTTGTTTCTTTACACCTGCCCCTAATTATTTAACAGTTTCCTTTATTCAAAGAGAAATTTTCAGGACTATTGTCTGCACTTTACCTTTTATAATTAAAGTCTAAGAGCACATTTATGAATATTTCAATAAAAGTGTAGAATTTAATATAGCGGTTAGTGAACTTGTTAAATCTAATATACCTATAGAATATCATAAGAAGCCATTTATACGACAATTCTTCCTAAATGAAAATAGCTCGTTTATATTTAAAGTCAAGTGGTACATAGCAATACAAAACTGGCTACTATTTTCAAAACAAGTGTAAACAAACCAGTGCATTCTGCACCGGCTGGCGGCCTATGTCTCCCATAAATGAAGACAACTTGCATAATTTATAATATAGTGGTTTTAATTGCAGGATAACTGCACAGATGATTTGTGATTCCCTTACATATAAATACGTACTAATAAGCAGTTAAGACCCAAGTATTGATTCAGATCAACAATTATAGTTGGTACAATAAAGTGTACCTATACTCGACATAAGCGCGCACGTTTGTTGTACGAGATGTGGGTAATAAAATTGTTAATTATTTAGCTTGTGTCGTTGATGCTGTGTGTCTCCGTGGTGTGACATAAAAATAATATAAAAAACATCTGCGTGGAGTTTTACATGATGCATGGGCTAAAATAATATAATAAAATTTGATCATTTTACACACACATATGGCGTGAGATTTTTTAATTTAATGATTTTTTTAATTAGTGAAAACATTTTTGTTTGTTTTATGTTACTAGTTTTTAATTCTTGTCAAGTTAACTGCATCGAATGAGAAACACGTTAAAATTTGATGATAGTTTTGATTTATTTAAATATTATTATGTAGGTATTTTACCATATTTCGTTTTAGTGCCGGAACTAAATTGTGTTATAGGTCGATCCGTTCTTTGAAAGTAGAATAAATTAATGGTATAATTATGTGAATTGATATTAAATATTAATAAAAATATTGAGGATGTTAGGGAGATTTTTTGAAGGTTAGATACCTAATAACTAATAAGTTTTTATACAAATATTATAAAACCTGATTTTTTCTCAATTTCATAATTAGGATGTTATGTTATTATATAATAATTAACATAAAGTTAAAAATAAAAGATTTGATTGTAAAAAAATGTAAATTAATAACAGTATTTGCAAAAATATACAATTTCTAGCTTTTATGGACAACAGAATACCTATATTAATTTTGGTTACTATTTTTAAAAGGTATATTGAATCATAATAGAAGAAACTAAATATATAATAAGAAAGCTGGCCTCTTTTTGGTTTTAGCTTGTTGGGATAGACTTAGAGCTAATCTAAATTCCATAACTAGTGGTAGTACCTATGTTACTTTATCACAGAAAAACAATGTAGCACATAAATATGTGTATTTTTAAAGCAAAGATATCTTTTTTAAAATAACAAGAGCTAACAAGAGTCTCTATTTAATAGAAGAATTTTGGATTTAAGATCCAGACGGAACTGCAATTTTAATTTTGAACTTCAAACGAAGCCAGATTCTCCTAATTTTTATCTCGTATCATTTGCATATCTAATTAAATGACTAAAGAAACTTTTAACAAATGAAAAGGCTTTCCATACAGGCATTGACATGAGATACTTAAAAACGTAAGAAAATTTCAAAGTGGTTTGGTCTACAATTATTTCTAAGTAAAATGAATTGATATAGTTGCATAAATTATGTAGATAACATTACATATTAGTAATGCTCAAATTACAGTCTAGACTACAGAGTATAGACTATGTTTAACAAATAAATGTAGTACTAACTGTTCACTAATAACTAATATTCAATATGTACTTCGATAGGACTAAGGAGTAGAAAATAATTTTTTAAAAGTGAAATTTTAATCCAGAAAAGAACATGGGATAAGCACTTGAATAATTTATCAGAAAATGATTTTTTTAAAATTTTTATGAATAAACACAACAATTATCCTTACCGATGCCTAGCAGATATATCAATCTAGCTTAACTTGCTACTTAACGAAAGTAATTTGTATTCACATAGTTGCACTCGAGTAATTTACTCATAAATTCCAATAGGTGGTTAATAAACTGTCACACAGCATTAAATTGTGGCCTTGCATATATTTTAGACTAGTAACATATCAGGGGGCAGATAACCCGCTGAGATGACACCAACATGACATGTAGCCTTCTTAGTTAGTGTTAGCAAGAGTTTCTTAATAGCACCATCAGTTAATCATTATTCATACTAATAATCCGGAATTATTTTAATAGGGTTTAACATTAAGACGTTTTGTATTACAGATTACAGATAGAGATAAAGGATAAATATCCATGTGTTAACACCCTGAACAAGTTGTAATATATGTCAAAATAGAATACGTATGTATAATAATGTATATATTAATATATCAGTCCAATTTTAATTTGATTTAATTTAATTCAGGAAAATCCTTTAACAATAATGTATAATAAAATCATAACCATAATCACATTTCACGTACATATTAAAAAAATGCAAAAAAATCTAATATTTTTTAATAAATAAAATTAACAATCAAATCAATGTTAGTTATAATATGTTTTTTCTTCAAACGTCATTTAAGTGTGACATTATCCTGCTGTACTGATTATGTTTAAGTGTCACTTTATTGTAAAGTTCTACTTTATCTGTCGCTGGTCATAAGTCAAATTAATTGTCAAATAGATATTTATTTTATTAGGAGTATAAGCGAAACTTTTATGTGACGAAGTATGGTAAGCGCCGAGCGGAGCGAGGAGAATTAACTCCATACAGAGTCACATGAAAGTGCTTATACTCCGAATAAAATACAATATTTTATTTTCAAATGGAATCATTCTAATCGTAATATGACAATCAATTTAATAAGTAATTTTGCAACTGTCATACATTTTTGCAGATAATGATATAACTTATACTCCGCCGGAGTATATGTCCTACTTATACGCCGCTCCTACGGTGTCATAGAAATGAAACTTATACCTTGCCTACTCAGTCATATAACACCATGGTTTTATGCCGTTTGAAAATAAATTTATTTATTAAAATTTCAATTAATAATTTTACAATTTACTGTTTGCGTTTGAAGAAAAAATAGCATATTTTATATCTACTAAGTGGAAGTTAAAATAGTTGTTTTCATTTGAAATTGAACCCTTAGGAGATTGTAGGTTTTTTCTGCCCCTCCACTTTTACTCAAATTTACAATTTTACTTTTAGAGCTTTTGGATTATTTGCCTAATCTGCCAGTAAATTTATTTTTATTTAAATTAACAAAGCAACAGAGAAATACGAAACTAAAAAATTACATAAGTATCCAACATTATGTTTGTATATTTCGCAATTAATTTCCCATACAAATCCAATCTTAAAAAAACAAATTATAGTCGTACATCCGCTGTTTCATTAACTAGATAATTAGAAGCTGCTAAAAACATGGACCCATTAATAAAATGACATATTATATTTTAATTTGATACATCTCATAAAATAATTACACAAATACAACTGAAACAGTTAATATTGTAGGTCATACATGTACATCAGTGACCCTTAAAATGATAATCCGTACTTAAATAGATTAATTATTTTGGCAGTCTAAAAATAATATACATATAATTATTGTAGGCGATAAAATTTATGCTAGTGAACACGCGTACACTTTAAAAATGTATAGTTACTCTTTGATGTTTTCACATTTAAACAATGAATTAATTTATTTTAGTAGCCTGTCTTCAATTTCAACTATATCGAATTTTGAGATTTAAGGCCACAATTTCCTATGTTACATAGTTACATGTTACAAGACGAAATATCTCAAATTTAATAATAAATTTTATACGAAATGATTTAGTCGAAATTATATATTTTTCAGGCGATCTCTACAAAAACGTTGATTTTATGGCGCCTTTTGCCGCCATAAAGTTGTACTTTTTTGTACACATCTGTCAGATGTTACTTTTTTGGGACAGAACTGTCAGAAACTGAAATAAAAAGTGACGCTTAACATTAAATTTGAGAGGAGATGCTTTGGTTTTTAGTTGTCTAAGGTAACTATGTTTTTCAGGAAAATGTAAAAAAGAATTAATTTTGTGTTTTGTGACCAAATTTTTAAATTCTTTCGTGATGATCGCCTAAAAAACGTTGTGTGCATCTCGGCCAAAAGTGCTTTTTTGATCACCTTTACGGCCTTGCCCTTGATACACAAATAACTATTTACGGACTCATTTCAGTCCGTAAAATGGCTCTTTTCGGGACTATTTCTGTTTTACGGACTATTTTTATTTTACGGACTCATTTCAGTCTGGTTACTATACTAACATGGTAATTAAAATCCGAAGTTCACTATTTTTGAGAAATATTTGCTCTAATGACATTGACACATTGACATACATTGAAATAAAATGATATGTCAATTACATATCATACAAATAAAAGGTTTGAATGTTTTTTAGGGACTTTTAACAAAAAAAAAATTGTTTGTAACACGTATCTAAATCAGTTTTTTGGGACTCATCTGCTATTCCAGACTCGGCTGCGCCTCATCCGGAAACAGCGATTTATTCCAAAAAACTTGATTTTAGGTTACAAAAATAACTATTTTCACATTAAATTTAAGTTTCTAGTGGGGAATTTATTGGTATTTTAAATTTATTTAGTTACTATAAGCTTGAGATTTAAGGCCCCAATTCACTCTGCAACATAAAAGCAGTTACCAGACTAGAAGTCTAAAATTTGAAAATAAATTTGGATTTTGCCGTAATTACTTATATATTTTTTACATTAAATACTTTTAGTTATATTTACGTTTCTAGTGAGGAATTCATTGATATTTTTTATTTATTTAGTTACTGTAAACTTGAGATTTAAGGCCCCAATTCGTTGTTACATAAAAGCAGTTACAAGACAAAGTGTCTAAAATTTGATAATATAAATTTGATACGAAATGATTTCGCCGAAATTACTTATGTACTTTTTACATTAAATTACTTTTAGTTATATTTACGTTCTTAGTGGGGAATTTATTGGTATTTTTAATTTATTCAGTTACTGCAAACTTGATATTTTATGCTATAATTTGCTCTGTTACACAAAAGCAGTTACTAGACAAAATGTTTCAGATTTGATAATAAATTGTACACGAAATGATCGTGGTTAATATACAACTTATAAATTTTATCCGTCAAAACTTTCCTTTTTTCTAATCCTTCACTCACGACCACAGTCTCACAAATTATGCTTAATTACACAAAAAATCAACAACTATTAATAAGTCTGCTAGATTGTATGGTCTGTAGACATAAGTGGCAGTTCTTCATAGTACGATTAGCTTCCTAGTACACATAATATGATAAATATTTCAAATCCACTTGACTGACTGAACTCCTACACACTAATAATAAATCGAAAAAAAATCTGTTGTTATTAATAACAACTGCAGAAGGCACCTGTTCTATGACACACATTCCCTACTCACACGTGTTTGGGAATATCCATACCACGTGTGAAGTTTCGTACTCTTCAGTTCCATCCAAGCCTATCCTTTACCAAAACTGTCAGATAATTTTCATTGCATCATTATTTAAGGCGTGAAATTTCAGGCGTGGTAACGACAGTCGTTCAATTATAATTTAATTTGATAATCTGGTAATAATTATCTTTAGTAGTAGTTTTGAATTTAAATCAATTTATTTGGAGTTAATTGCAGTAGTCGCATGGAATATGTAATTAAGATTCTTATCAAATATTTTTAAAACAGTTTTCTAATGTTTTCTCTGTTATCAACGGATTAGATCTTGTAAAATGGAATATCTTTTGATTTATAGAGTCAATTATATTTTTAGTCAACTCTTAAATCATCTGGTTTGTAATTTTATATCTTAGCCATTGTTTGAATTCTATTAGGGATTTTGTAAGAATTCCACACCCACAGAACTATTTTGGTATTTCAGTCGGCTAAAATATGATTTCTTTACAAACCCACGACGGTTAATCCCAAAAATAAACCTATACTTCTATAACTCATTATTTTGTTTATTTATTTTAGCTTCTACTTCCCGCGTGTAACAATAATCTTAAGTTGTTTGAGGGCGACCCGAAACTTTTAAAAAAAAAGTAGTTCTACGTGACTGAACTTTGCTTACTGGTATTTCCTCCCATAACACATATTTTCTATAATGCGTCAATATTTATTCCGCCCTGAGTGCTACTAAAGGTGGACAAAAATCACGATTTTACTTGGAAAAATAATTTCATTTAAAATTAACATTAAAGAATGTCAAATCCAATCTACAAATATATTTTTATTGAAAAATCTTGTAACCTGAGCAAATTACAATGATTCCCCTTGTTTCAGGAAGATGACGATGAAGATCTAGATGACGAATTTTACGCTGATGACGAAGGCAACACCGATAATGATGATGATGGCGATGAATCCGATTATCTTTTCTCTAACTGGCAAGCTGAAGAAACTACCACAACTACAACAACCAAACGGCCAATTCAACTTCAACGATATCCATCTATCATGACTGAATACAAATGGGAGCGATATGGTACGCAAAGTAGAGTGCAAGAGTCCAGGCGACATTACATGCAGATGCAATCATCCAAAGAACGTAAGTTTCATTAATGGTGGTACAATAATTCTATCTGTTCCAACTCATTTTCATCCTTGAAACCGTATTTCAACACACACTTTAACATCCAAATGCATAAAGTTGGTAACGATCATTTTATTTATTATTGGCTCATATTCAGGAATGTTTAAATTAGTTTTTGTTGAGCGTGAATGCAGAATGCATTATGTGATGTTTATAAAGTGCATTCTTACATTAAAAGCTACCAGAAGCCGTAGCATTATTGCTATATGACATGGAAATTTAATTAAATTGTTATTGCTAATAATTATGAAGCAGATGTAAATTATTATAAGTACCTTCATAAAGTTTATCAAGGTATTTTTGCCTTTCATGTTTAACAGCTTTTTTAAAGATCAGGTGCTATTTAAGACAATCTGTTACGATAATTACGTATTATTATTTTATATTATTTAAACATTGTGTACGAAATTGATAAAAGCAGTATTAATGACCGATATTTTTTTAAATATTCAAAGTCTGGAGATTTCCATTAACAGCTTCAAACTATAAAGTTTAACTTTTGAACTTGTGTTAACTCAATTAATTGTTTTCTTATACATAACTTAAAAAAGCCCACAAAAATTGATGGAAAAGCAAAAATATGAACAATTGTATTTTTCTGGAACAATATAATAAAATCAAATTTTCCCATTTATTGCGAAACTAATGAATGAAACTTATAGTATGTAACCTTCAGATCGATTCGATCACCTCCCTCCCGAATTTACGGAAAAATTAAAAGAATTTAGAAGCATTGTTGAATTTTAGAGAAATTTAAAGGCATATTTGGAATTGTGTGATATTTATGTAGCATTTTGATGAAAAAATAATTTTTTGTGCCTCTAATTTGGCCGTGACTAATCAGGTGTTGGCTCCATGAGAAATTTGTCCCTCTCGAAGGAAATTGTAGGAATTTTCCAGAAATTCTAAGGCAATTTGAGGAACTTTTTTAAATTGAGGGGAATTTACAAGGCATTTACGTGAAAATGGGAATAATTCGTTGGTGTCGTACTACAAGTTCCTTGCATTTACGAGAAAATTAAAGAAGTTTAGAAGCATTATTGAGAAATTTTGGTTTTGAGTGTTAAATTCTTCTCAATATTTGGAATTGTAATTTATGTCCCACAGTCAGTCAGCCTATATAGGGTGTCCCAAAATTAGCGTGCAATATTTCTAGGACAGTTTGTACTTATCAAAATAGGACGAAAAGTTTATATTAACATGACTCGAAAAATGGTTCCTAAGGAGGCTAGAGCCCTCCGAAAAAAAAAAAAATAATAATAATATCTTTGCAACTGTTTAAGGTAGATTGATGAAATTTGGTGAGTTTGAAGCTTTTATAATTTGCCACATATTTTTTTTCCCAATATTTAGAAATTTTGCCAGGGGCGTCACATACAGGGTGGGTGTTGCGTAAATTACGTCCCATATTTTTTTGTGTGGATAATTTTTAAATTTTTTATGTCAAATTATGAAACTTGGTTAATTTTTACACAAAAAAGGTAGCCTTAGTCGATCTTTGAAACTTGAACCGTTTTCAAGTGAAATCGTTTTGAAAAAATCACGTCCATAAAAATTAGACTAATAAAAATAATCACAAAATTGAAATTTATCAAAAGTAGACAATGGATTAAAATTTATAGCTATTTATTATTTCGTTTAGCAGTTCTTCGTCAAATATTAATAATAAAAACAAAATAACAAAATCAATTTTTTTTTTATTTTGTGATTATTTTTATTAGTGTAAGTAGTTTTTGTGGACGTGACTTCTTCAAAACGATTTTACTCAAAAACGGTTCAAGATTCAAAGATCGACTGAGACGACCTTTTTTGTGTAAAAATAAACCAAGTTTCATAATTTGAAATAAAAAATTTAAAAATTATCCACACAAAAAATATGGGACAATATTTACCCAGCACCAACTCTGTCTGTGACGCCCCTGGCAAAAATTCTAAAAATTGGAAAAATTAATATGTGGCAAATTATAAAAGCTTCAAACTCACCAAATTTCATGAATCTACCTCAAACAGTTGCAAAGATATTACAGAAAACTCCACTTTGGGGTTCCCCTTTCGGAGGGCTCTAGCCTCCTTAGGAAGCATTTTTCGAGTCATGTTAATATAAACTTTTAGTCCTATTTTAACAAGTACAATCTGTCCTAAAAATATTGCACGCTAATTTTGGGACACCCTGTATCGTCAAAAAATTAGCACTTTATGGTTTGTTCAAGACTATTAAGAAAAATCTTCTAAGTAGGTAGTTTTATAATTACTCATTTTCCGTGTGAAATTTAGAACTCATACTATAGAATTGCTTTTTTGAGTCTCTAATGTATTTATTTACCTGTATATTGAAATAACACATTTTTTTGTGGCTTTTTCTATGGTTTGAAGATTATTACAATTTCTAAATGTAAATCTACACATTTTGAATATATTACTAAGAATACCAATTTGTCGACATTTATACGAGTGCTCGTAAATATAGAGTTAACTTTATAGCTAAGTTCCTTTCCTTTGATGTAGTTTCGACAAAGTCGTTTACTAATTTCGATATATTAATATTTTAATTACTGATTTTGATATAGATACGCATTTAAACCTATATTTCATCCTACCTCTAATACCATGCAACATAATTAACCAAACTAAATTTCATTTATAAGTTCATTAATCTTAGGAATGTACTATACCACTAATAATTCAAGAACAATAATCTTTATAAATGATAAGACAATAGAAAGCGCAGATGTGCCTGCAGGTGATAATAAAGAAAGTGCTGTTAGAATAAGATTGAACTGTACGCGGATACAAGTAAAGAAGTGCTGAAAGATAGAAACAAAATAATTATGTATCTGGCGGGTCCAATAAGGCGATGAGTTCAAATTGGACTCGTTATCCTTTGCTATTTCAGAGAACATGACACGATAACTTCGTACTGTATAACTACTTAATCTGTTTTCATTTACATATACGCTTCATGTCCATGTATGTTGCTAAAGCAGTTTCAATAAATTGTTGTAGATAACAACAAACCGGACAAACGTACAATTATGTAATGTTTTATGGAAATATTTGTCAACACTGGTAAATAAATTATGGAATTTATAACAGGTTGTAATGCATTTAAATTGTATGGTTTTAATCAAATGTTAGGTTGCAAATTACGGCCCCATTGATATGCTACAGTTTAATATACTGCACATTGTTGTCGGCAATTCTTTGAATTATAAGAAATGGGAGATATAACTAGGGAAAGCATGTGAGCACCATCATTGGAACCTCCACAAAAATATAAATTTTAAAAATTGACTAAAATACTACTTTGACTTAATTTTGTAATCCGCTTTTACTTTTTTGTTTCAGAGGGTGGCGTTAACGCATTTTTGGAACACTTTATGCGAGTAAAGCAAGAGGGTCAATGTCGTAGACCTTCGCCAAAAGTCATTCCAGTCCAAAGTGTACATCCAGATGCCAGCAAAACTTACACTCCACATTGTACTGTTTTGCATCGTTGTGCTGAAGATACAGGTTGCTGTAAGCATAACACTAAATGCCAGTATAAAACCCGTGTTTTGGTTCATCTTTATTTCTATGTAAGTATTAGTTGTGGTTAAAGAAAAGAAAATGAGTTTTTTTAAATATCTTTGCTATAAGAAAATTTAGTCCAGTCAATCTGTCGAAATTTGTGGAAAAAATTACGTGTTTGGATTTGATTTCACGCGAGAACGGTGAGTTGCAGAAGAAAATTTTGTTAATAAATATTGTAGAGGGCAATATTTTCTACAATTTATCTCAAAGGATCGATGCGCTACGACGAAAAATGCCAAAAGTAGAGGGCGCCAAAGTACCCAAAAATGAGTTTACAAAACTAGTTTTTTAATATACTATTATATCAATTTATTTTCATTTTCAGTTAAATTGTCAAAAAGTTATCGTACCATATAATAAATGGGGCATTTAAATAAATTAAAGTGTGGTAAAATTATACTCGCCCTTCTTAACAACAATAATCACCTTTAAACATCATTTTTTATCTTCATGTTTATTTTTTCAATACTTATTAACATAGTTTAGAAATCATTGATTGACTACTATAATTTTCACCGAAACTTATAATGTATCACGATATATTTTTTCTCTAAAATGATTATGGAATGTATTTAATAATTCTTAACGAAACCATCCCCAAAGCTACTAAAACTTAGAAAGCCAATCGTCGTGAGTGACCCACCCATCAAAATCCATAATTTCAAAACCAGGCCCTATCAAATTTTAACGTTTTAGGAACTATAAAAAAATAACAGTCATAGCACGCAACCAAACCCTAAATAAACAATCAACTAAAATGTCCAAAGGCACTTTACGACTTTTCTCCTACTGTTGAACCCTCTAGTCTGGCACAACGAATCCAACATGGTCCAAAAGTAAACCGCATGATGCTGATGCCTCCTCTTTGCATCTCACAAATTGTGAACAAATTGTTTGTTCAACATTTTACGACTGTGACTCATTTAGAGTCAATATAATGAAATATTATTCTTAACATGTAAACGGCATGCAGTGGGTGTTCCACGAGCCATTCTCATTCACATGCAAATTGTAACAACTTAGTATATTAAAGACAGCATGAAGCATGGAGTTCATGAGCGCCCAGAGGAAGTACCGTGGATTCTGTTTTATACTAGAGACTAGAGGTCACTAAACGTTTTTCGTAAGCAAACAGCTTTAATTTGTTTTCGCTGTGGGTCAAGCGGAAATCTAATAATCAACAACAAATGTATTTTGAATGTGGTGTTTATGTTTAATTAATGTCGTTGGCTCGATGGCTCGATTTAAATCAAGATATTTTTTTAGTTTTAAACATACGTTTAAATAAATTTAAAAAAATTATTTGTAAGCAATAATGTATTTAACACTTATGAGATCCCAAAATTTTAAACCGATATTTTTTAAACAATTTTGTTTATAATTATTAATTGATTAAAATTATAAAATCCCTATTCATTGTGTGGTCCAGTGGCCAGAGATGTCAGTAAGCAAAATATTCAGTTGTGGCTGATTTTTAATAAATCATTTAGTTCGTTCTAAAATGAAAAACTTCAACTTTTTTAATAAAAGTATTCCAATATTCCAAAAGACCACTTTTTTGTTTTTCGAGCTTTAATAACAAAACGTTTACGAGTTACATGTAAATAAGACTATCTGAGCATGAATAAACATTAAACCTCCAAAAATAAAAAATAGGAAAAACTTACTATTTTATTTATATAGAATATTGAACTACTGACAGCCCCAACATTTATTGAGAATTTCTGCTGAAAATATGTTCTCTTTATCGCATGGGGATTTTTCACAGCCCATATGTGAGTGTTGTGGAAGTTTTAATACCGTTACGAGTGAAAATCATCGGACACCAAGACGCACCTAGTGAAATTTTCTTCCTCGATATTTTTGCGCAAAAGCCACTCACAAAATTGAACTCTTCTTGAGGCTTGCACATACATGAAATGGATGCAATTGATTTCCTTGTATCGACGCCAAATTTTGCTATGAGCAACACCCACATTCGCAGCAATTTAACGGGTGCTTGTACCTGGATCTTCTTCAACCAAATCCAAGATTTCTTCCTCAATGGCAAGCATGAGATGAGGCCGATCTCTACCTCCATGTACTTCACGATGTTCTTGAAGATTCGCGGTATCTCGTGCAAACTGGCAGATGTTAATAAATTTACGTGGAGCGGGATGAACCCTTGAAGGAAATCTATCTTCGTACAGACGAGATGCTAAAGCAGCATTTTGTCTGTTTTCGCCGCACACAAGCATCATGTCCACAAATTCATTGTTACTGTACACATGAGCTTTTTTTCTCACAAAATAATCTGTAGAACTGCACACAATCACTCACAGCAATCATAAAACTAACTTCCAATATCAGTCGATATAATTCCAGTAAAAATTTTTTGATGCTAAATACCAGTCAGTACATACGAAATTATGCGTTTGCTTCAAGAAGACCAGAGTTGGACTCACATATAATGAAAATTATAAATGCTAATTACTCGCTTATTTATTAACTTTTACTAAGAAAAATTTTGGTGAAATGCATTAGTTTTCTGTGTACTACCACGTGTTAAAAATAAAGCCCCAAGTTCGAGAACACCCTGTATAAAATTATGAACGAAATGAAGCTAGAGCAATCGTCCTACAATTATTAATACTTACCAAGAAACGAGTATAGTATGTACTTCAAACATTTCCGAAAAAATTAAAAAATAACCAACAAGGTTTGATTTAAAAAAGAAATCATGACTTTTTCCAGTAATTTTTTTATCTAAACTGAGTTGTATTTGAAAAGCATAAACTAAATAATTTTAAACTTAAAAAAAATTATGTTTAATGCCATGTTGTTTTGGTACCTACTATATCAAAAAGAATAGCATATAAATAATTTTAAACTAATTATTCTTTGTCACTATACGTCATCCCTTATACTTGAAGTTGAAAGAATTCATTGTTAGATCCATCCATCTTTATTATACCTACCAGCTTACGTTTTAGAATATTCAAGGAAACTAACCCAAAAAATATTTATTTTATTCTTTCTCCAACGTATTGTGAAAAAAATTCTAATTCATTTGACCCTTTTCTGTGGACATTGTTGGGCGCCAATGCGTACGTGAGCCATCAAAGACCATGTTAAGAATTTGTGGGTGGTACAGACAACACATAAACTGACAAGATATATTCCTGCTCAATTGTTCTGCTTTGGTTGGATGTCACCAGTTTATAATAGTGGTTGATTAAGGGCGTGCCATTATTAAGATTTCGTTTTGTTGTCTAAGCACGTAAAGGTCAAGATGAGTTGAATATACTATGTAACAGTTTTACTGTCTTAAAAGATGATATTAACCATCGATTTGCAGGTTTTATGACATTAATAAATTTGCAAGTTTACGAGGAAAAAATCGGCTTTAATGCGGATGCTTATCTGAAAGGAATTCACGGATATAGTACAGACTTTTCAGTAGCAGAAGCTCGTAAAATTGTGTATCATCGTGCCAAAATAGCAGTTGCACATAGTTTTGCATTATTTTAGTTCGTTTGTAAAGATCAAAGAAAAGCTCTTTCCAAATTTACCGTTAATTAGTAATCGAAATTTTATTATTAACGCATTAACTAAAAGATCGTTCTAGGTATTTAAATTGACAATTTCTGTGTTCAGTAATAAACATTTTATTGTCACTTTAAATTTACTGTTTTGATTATTTAGAAACAAAACTCATGTCTTTATGATCTACGGCATATTTAGGTCAGTTTATATTATGTCGACTAGGGATTAAAGAAAAGTTGAAATTATTATAAATAGTTTCAGGAAACCCTACTAGGCAGAATTGTTTGTAATAAATTTGAAATATCGGACAACAGCAGTGGGTTTATTTAAATATCTCCTCAATGGAATTCTGATCATTGTTAGATATTGCTAAATTGCTTGTATGACTAGGTAATAAACCCATAGTTTGACAGATATCTTAACACAAGAAACGATAAAATACTCTAGTTTATTTTCTGCAATAGTACATCCGAATATAAAAATAATAAGATACAAGATACATAAACATGGATGTAAAAAGTTTATGTTGTAGTCGTTGGTAATAATCGTTAAGGGAATCATTGTTAAGTGCAGAAGCAGGTTGAAGTGAATTGCTATTTGTAACTTATGCTGTTATGCTTGAGTTGATTTTCAGCGACAACGTATTGATTTGGTTGTTTCATTTTACAAAAAATTAATCATTGCCATTTTTAGTTTCTAAAGAAGACAAGTTTAATGGATTTTTTTGGGAGGAAATCAGCATAATGACTTTTTCAATTTAATATTTGTAATTTGTAAAAGACACAAGAAAATTGAAACCCTTGGTTATTTCCTAAATTAGTGACTTTCCAAAATATTGGTTTATTTTCCCTATTTATGAAATCTGCATTTTTGAATACTCTCTTGTCCCTAGATGCCTAGATCCATAAATTTGTCTTAGGACTATCAAAATAAACGACTCTCTAGGTTAATGTAGAATGAATCTTTTACCTATACAGGGTGTTTTTGAAATACACTACCAAAAAAAGAACGGTAATAGGTGATGAAAAATAGATGCCATTGACAAAAAAAACCTTGAATAAAAGTCTTTTCGTTTTCGAACTAAAATTAATCGAAAATTTGGTCAAAATTTCCAGTGCGCTACTGGGTTAAAGGTAACTACATAATTCAAATCGTAATTATTTTGGTTGTTTAGTAACAAGAATAAAAGGTAGATGTGATTTTTTCTGTCACACAATTCAAATTGTCACCGTATAATTGTCAGTTTGGAATTTTGAATTTCCATATTTATTCTAAATGGTTTACACAAATTCCGAATTGAGGGATATGGTGTTAATGTATGGGAGAGCACTGGGAAATGCTCCTGAAGCACAGCCTCTCTATAGAGAAGCATTTCCTAGACGAGTAGTACCCGACCATCATACATTTACTACCACTGTGCAGCATCTCAGAGACAACGGTGAATATCGTCCCCAAACTAGAAGTAGAGGCCGACAGAGAACTGCAAGGGTATTAGATGCTGAACCTGATATATTAAATACTGTGGAAGAAAACCCCGGAATTAGCGTAAGAAAACTGTCGTACAGAATTGGTGTTTTCCCATTTATTGTTTGGAGAACATTAAAAGAACAGAGGCTTCATCCCTACCATTTGCAGCGTGTACAAGCACTCAAAGAAGAAGATCTACCCCGAAGGATCAGGTTTTGTGAATGGATATTGCAAAAAAATGATCAAGATTCAGTTTGTTGAAAATTTGTTGCCAACAGATGAGGCAACCTTCATAAGAGATAGAGTCTTTAACTCCCATAATTCTCATTGTTGTTCGGCAATTTGAACAATTTTTATAAATAAATTATGTATTTCACTACGTATTTATTGAATGCTTGAACCATAATTTTAAATCTAGCTCTCAGAATTGACTTTCGACTTGTCAGTTCTGACTTTAAGGTTACTATGGCTATTTATTCAAAATGATTTAATTTTAGTTACCATGGCTTTTTATTGAACTCGAACGCAATCAGTTTTACGTGTATTTTCATCAGTGGCGTTCTGGTTTTATAAGTAAAAGGGATCAGAGGTTATTTTTTCTTATCGTAAAAAAAAATAAAAGGGTCCATTCGCCTCCTTAAAAGTCCCAGAGACTCCGTTTCACTTTTGGTAGTGTATTTCAAAAACACCCTGTATATCGATAACTCTAACCAATTTTTGCACTGAAACCTGAAACTATACATTTTCCATGAAAAAATTTAAGTGGGGTAAAGGAAAACTGGATTATTTCTATAAAAAAATGTTACAATTACGTTCCACTCATGTAAATTTTTGTTTAGATTTTATTAAAATTTTAAAACATCTTTAAATTTCTGAAGATAATAGGCAAGATTAAAGAATATACAGATTCATCAAATACCTGTATTGAAGAGAGCAAGCTGTTAATTGAGATGAGCCTTGATTATTTAATTTGTTTACTGGGTAGGTATAGCTTTTTTCTTTTTTCTCAAATTTAGCGCCGACTCAAATACGTACTTATTACAAAGACCTTGAAATAGGACAACAACTAGCAACTACAAACATACAATTTTATAGACTTTAATAAATAACTCCTGGAAATGATCATAATATGTAAGTCACAATATACTGGGTACAATCATAGGCGTTTTTTAGTTTCTTTTTTATTTTAAAAATAAGTTGAAGACGCTGTATGTCAAAAACTAAACTTGATATGAACCTTTCTTCATAAAATATATACTTAGACCCAACCTGTATAATTAATATCCACTAAACAATATATGATAACTACAGGTATAAATACTATAATGTATAAGCCATCATAGCACTGACATCACTTTATAACCGTTATTTATAAACATATCTCGTATCTTCATTTTTTTATAATTTTGTTAGGTCAATTCACACAAACACATTGATAGAAATTTCAATATTCACAATACAACCGCTTGGTTTGGTAAATTTGACAAGAGCAACTACATATAACAGTTGTATATGCTTGACTATCACTCAACAGGATTAATTATTAAAATCATACATAAAACTAATGACTAACAAATCAAAATGTACATTTATTAAAGTGTTGGAAGATGGCAGATATTTATTACATTTGTCACTTTCATATTCGTATATGTAGGACCAGAAACCAGATGTGAAGAAAATTGCATATTGAATTCTTGTTGTCATGTGAAACGACACAATAAAAAAATAATTAACACGAAAGTTTCAGTAAAACTAAAGATTTTTTGAAAAAACTTAGGATAATACCACAAGTTTCTCATGATAAGTATTTCCATGGATGATTTCAATTTTTTTTCGAAAACAAATGCTAACTAAAGTAGGTGTAAGTGATAATGAAATAACGAACAAAATAATTAACGGTTACATAGAGAAAATAAATGAGCAGGTTACTGTATAATTATAATTAACATTTCTAACTTTAAAATACATAGATTATCTCTTGTCCTTGTGAAGTACAAAAAGTGAATTTTTCACTGTTTTAGGAAAGAAAAAATTTCAGTACAAAATAATCTTGTATCTCAAAAACGAGGCTGATGACAAGGAATCAAGGATACACTTGTTAAACTATTTAATATTGTTTTTATTTAGAAACACTTTCTATAATTGATATTACTAGCTACTTGTCTTGTGTGTAACATTTTTTAATTAAGTTAATTTGAAGCTCTAAAAGTTTTTTAAGATTTTCCTTCGTTTAAGGTCACTTGCCGATATATAAATCAAGATTTGTGCCGATGATATTCAAATAAAGTTAATAAAATATTTTCTTAACGACGTTGGCATTACAACTAAATTAATAAAAGCCTCCGACAAAGCCTATTGAATAGATAATAATCTATACGCAAAAAAAATGAAGTGATACACTTATTCAGAACACGTGCAACAAAAAGTTAAAAAAAACTGAAGCTTCTCATAAAGTCTGTTGAGCAGAGATTCCTGCCAGACAACATATTTCACGCCTATTTTACACAGTTTTATTTTTTCTTTTGTGTGTAAGTTTTTTTTCCAGAGTTTTTATTTAAGCAAATTGTTCACGTCAGTTCAAAGCGCCTATAGGAAAGAAGATAAATAGTTGGTTAGTTAATCTTCTTTTCAATTTTAAGTAATTTCTGAAACGTCGTTTCCATAAAACCCTACCGGTAAAGTTTTCGTATGGAAAAAATTACAGTGCACTTTTTGTATTATAAAATTAATGCAGATTAATTTTTGGATAAAATTTGCGAGAGTATGGAGTGGTTAAAATAGTAAAGTCGAGTTCTGAATTTGTATGCTAAAACTTCGGAAACTGTTTTCTATAAATTTATGCTGAAACTACAAATATTGTTTTGTTGGAAAAGTTTCGTTAATGATGTGCATGCAATGCAACTGTTGGCAAAACTCCACTTTTCCGAAACTTATTAATACAAACATAAAAACTTGTGTCTGTATAAACTTTTGTTACTGCATAAACTAGTTTTTACTTAATATTACAACAGGAACAAACATCTGCCTGGGCTTGGCTAAACACTATTAATATTTCGATTGAATATTTTTGGGGTCATAAATTTGTTCACAGATTTTCTACTAGACTAGATATTTGTTTGAAGCTACAAATTTAAATGTTTTACTTTCTGTAATTTATTTATAAAGTTTATCTAACATAATCAAAATACTTCCCTACATTTCATTAAAATTTATAGAAATTAAATAACTTTTATTCGGGGATTTGACTTGAAAGCTTGCGGGTATTTACGATGCAAGTATGTGAAATAGCTATACACCTATAATTATATTATAATAAAATACACTTTTCCGTACTTTATGAGATTATCATACAGTAAACTTGTATGAATAACCGAATAACGTAACGCCCATCGTTAATATAAATAATCCTATTGTTAAAAAACAACATTAAATATTTAATATGTAAATTAATCCGACAATGATGGACAAAGAATTTCTATAAATCTTGCAATAAATACAATTTATCCGCATATTAGAAACACATCGATAGTAGCAAAGAAATTCCATTTGAAAATAGTTCCTCGAATAGTTGCTTTTCCTCTTGATTTATTATAGACATGTTTGACGTTGTGGAGCTTTCTGCTTTCTTGTCGTTTTTTTCCCTGATTGTTTCAATTTGATTAAAACTGCCTTTGCAGCAGAGTCTTTTTGTTTCCCTTCTGGCATCGGTTCCCTCAAGCACAATGACCCAATGACAGTTTGTTTACATTCAAATTAAAACAAACTCCATTGTCTGACCCACAAAATTAAAAGTTTTCGCCAGATGCAGCGGACATTTAACCGCAAATTATGGCCAATTTCAGTTAGTTAAATAAACCGGAAAAAGGTGCTTGTTTTACATTTTTATTTTGTAGGATGCCTTTCGTTTAATACATTGAATGTTTTGATTTTTTTTCTTCTTTACAGACCAAAGCTTTGGGTTCGTCTGATGATACCAAAGTCGAAAAGTTGAGTTTTTTCAACCACACTGAATGTGAATGTAAAGACAAACAATCCAATGATTCTTCAGTGGAACATTTAAGCGCAAGCAGTGGAATAACTTTGAAATCAGCATCTAACATGATTCAACATCTGTATCCTCAAAATCTAAAAAGGTAATAAATATCGCAATAATTAACCTAAAATTTATTCTAAATTATTTTTTAGCTGCACATGTCCTGAAGTCTTTGTACCAAAGTCAAGGTATGATTCGTCATGTTTTTGCGACTGTGAAACTGACAACCAAGTGTGTAATCGAATGAAGAAAGGGAAAGAGTATCTTGGTTTAAAGGACAGATTGTAAGTGACTTCCTCACCTGTTTCTCATTAATTTTCATTTAATTCCTGTCGCAGGTGTATCACAAACAAGGAGTGTGGTGTTCCTGTTTGCGAATACGGTGCATATTTACGCCAGAAAGGTAGATGCCCGAAAAAATCTGAGAAATTGGAGGATTTCCGAAAACTTAAAATAAATTAGTGTCGAAATTTATTTATGAAAACGTTTAGATAAATCCAGTGATAAATGTGTTTTAATTTAAATAATAGTGAGAGACAAAGTTTAATAATTAACAATTTATTTTTTTTATTTTTATTTTGTGTAATTGAAACTGTGTGTGAAAATATGAGTTTACTGTAAATTAAATTCTGTAATAGTGTATAGTAGTTGATGATTCTTTTTATATATACATTTCCCTAGTCTTTAGGTATAATTAGGACTTGTATTTAATTTAAGCTTTTAGTCAAATAAATGTATTGCGTCTGAGCCACAACATTTGGTTTTTATTAAAAGAAACTTATCATTAGAAAGTTCTATACTATAATATAAGTAAATAATCGTAAACGTTAACTATAGTGTTGTAAACAAAAAACTTTCAATTTTTCCTTACTTATTCAGATGGTATTAATACTATTAATATTTACATATGAATAATATACAATTATCATTTAGGTTTTAGGTACCTATTTTAAGTACCTACCACTCGTATTAATTGCAAAAAACAACAGAATATATGGGGAAATTATCGTCCTTAACTAATACCAAAAAAGTAATTGCTAATTATTTTATTTATGAAATTGGCTTTAAAATTGTTTTCCGATAAATATGGCATATATGTTCTAACCTTCCTTTGTAATAGCTATCATTAAGAAATATGATGTGCTTATTGAGCCTAGAAATTGTAGCAACTGCTGTTTTCTTGTGCCATTATTTTATTGAGGGCAGGGAAATACACTCTGTGAATCCAGATTTTACGATTGAAAATAACAATATTAATACCGATACATTAACTCTAGTCCATATAGTAAGTAGAACTCAAGGAAATTATAATAAATTGTATTTGAATTTTATAATTAAGGATACTCGTATGAAATACCTAAGTTTATACGAATTTTTAGCTTTTTCGACACGGCGACAGAACGCCTTCTTCCATCATAAATTTTCCGAAGGGTAAATATAAAAATGAAAACTATTTACCCTATGGACGGGGACAACTAACAGGCGTAAGTATCTACAAGTAACATAAACTGAATATAGTTATTCAGAATAGGTTGAATTATATTTTCTTAATTATGAAATAATTCACTTTGGTTCGATTTTTTTCATTTTATAAAAATTTATGCTTGGATTTACATGTTAACTACATATACAAGGTGAGTCGCCATAAGTGAGACATGCTTTACCTCTAAATACTAGGCCTAAAACTAAGACGATTGACGCAAAAAGTTGTTATACTAAAATGCATAACTAAAAAGTTATAGGCTCTTGAAGTTTAAGAAAAAAAATAATTTTTGTTAATAGCTTTTAAACAGAACAATTCTTGATAGTTGTTAATGAATACCAAAAACCTTTAATTTGTGAAAATTTTGTTGAAATCAAACTTTAAGAATATCGTTTTTTAAAGCAAGTAAAGTGTTAAATCTTCTGGAACTTTTTTGTCCTTAAAATTTTAATGATAAAAAAATTGCATTTAATAGGCAATTTATTTTGGAAATTTTTTGATCTTTTATAAGTTTTGATTAAACGCACCATTAAGCTTTAAAAAATTAAAAATTTACAGTATGTTTTTACTAAGTTTAAAAAAACCAGCATCAAGTATGCTGAGATTTAAAAGTTATTGACAGAGAACGGAGCTTCAGCACATTATGCACGTCCTGTGCTATCTGTTACCTATCCTCAACGATGGATTGGTAGAGGCCCTAACGCTCCTGTTGCTTGGCCTCGTTGTTTTCCTGACCTAAACTCAATCGACTTCATTTCTTGGGGGATATTTAAAATCAAAAGTGTATGCAACACCTATTCCTTCACTTCAAGAGCTTAGAAGGAGAATCATTCAGCACTCCAATGAAGTTCGAGAGGCAGTTTATATTTAAAAAAAATTCGGTATCAATGCAAAGAAGAATTCGGGAATGTTTACGTCAAAATGGACAGCATTTTGTACAGCTTTTATAAGTTTTAAATTAATTTGTTCTGTTTTATTATTATTTCTCTTAAATGAGTTGTAAATTTAATAAAAAATAATGTGCATTGTGCATTAACAAAATATTAAAATTATTCAATTCAAAAAACAATAACTTTTAAATGTCAGGTTACTTGATGCTGTTTTTTTTTAAACTTAGTAAAACATGCTGTTAGTTTTTAATTTTTTTAAATTTAATCAAAACTTTACAAGAGATTAAAAAAATATGTATAATCCATGCTCAAAGTGGGTTTGAATTATAATTAAAATAAAACAAAAAGCCTCCAAGTCAGAGCCCACGTGGCCTTTATGTTTTATTTTAATAGAGCAGATTAAAAAGTTTCCAAATTAAATTGTCTATCAAATACAATTTTTTTATCATTAAAATTTTATTTGTACCAAAAATATGTCAATACATATTTCTACCTTCTGATAACATAATTTGAAAGTTAAAAATTTAATCTTTTTTTTTTAATTTTGTTAGTGAGATAGAATCATGAAAATTCTCTGGCGATGTTCAATAAAATTTTAAATAACCCCAGAGAAGAAATGTAGTGGTGTTAATTTCAGAGATCTTGCCAGCCAATCAACTGAAGCAACGTCTTTTGGAAAATAAAAATTGTTTTCTTTGGGTATTACAATTTCTTTCTCGTCGATTTGGTTTTCAAACGAAATGATCAATGGATCTAATTAACAACTATTCATCAGTAGAAAACCCGGCTTATCTCCGATCTCGTCTCCTAAAATACTCGAGAATTTGAGTATATGATCCTCCTCAACATAAACTTGTGGATTTTCATTCGAAATTCAGCTTATTCAGAAATCAACGACTAATGCAAAAATTCATATTTTTCAACAAATTTGAATTTTTACAATTTCTTCACAATATAGAATAGAGTGTTTGCATTTTGTATGAAAAAAACTTATTCACAGCCTGATTAGCTTCTTTTGAATCGAAAATATTGGAATCCCCAAGAAAATAACAAAGAACTTTTTATAGGTAGGTAGGTATGTAATTTTGTTCATAAAAATGAATCAGTTTGTTAAAAATTCCTTAGTACAAGTCGAGTAGTAAAATTTTTACCAAGGTGTCTCATAAAAACTCTAATATGATCCCAACAATTTACATTTTCGCAAGTGAAAATAAATTATTCTGTCCTCTTCTGTAGAAAAAAAAAAGATTATAGATTAGTACGTACTTAATGTCAATGTACTAATAAACTTTAAATTTAATTTTAAACCGTGACAAAAACTCCTTTGCAATGAGTATATGTTTAAGTATACTGAAAAACTATACTGTTTACGTCTAAACCACACGTTCTTCATTTCTAATCTGATAAAACAAAACATTTAAACATTTTAGAAATAATTTTCTGTATAAGCTGATTGATATTGTTCAATTTTGAATCTATTTCACGAATGGTACAACCAATTCCTTTTTTTTTACCAAAAAAAGCCTCAATTGGCTTTTCAAAAGAACTAGCACAAGATAGGATGAACAAATCATACACTAATGTAAGGGGTAGGTGTAGATATACCTAAATTAGCGTGGTTTTCCTCAAAATTGAGTTTATTCTTTTGATTTTAGATTCCTAGATATTTTGAATGACAAACTTTGAAATGAGGGCAGTTTATATTTGCTATTCAAAATATTTGGTTATACTTAGATGAAAAAGGCTAATAAAGAGTTGACCAGAATTATTACCTACCTACTTAACTAATATTTATTTTATACATTTTCCATTTCAAACTGCAGGCAACCAGTTCTACATAATAGTGCATAAAACATTGACGAACTATAATACCAAAATAAAACAACACATTTCGAATTTCGACCACTTACTTATTATTATGTATCGCAAATTATATAATGGATCTGTATACCTATAAGAAAATGTAATAATACTCTAATTAATAAAATTCAAAAGATTCCTATTATCTTTGCAAGAGATTTTAATTGTCGCATTTAAATTTTGAATTGTGCCTGTGGCGACAGACTCAATAATTATTGAAAATCATTAGAGCTACTCACATGCGACTAATATACAACCCAAATTTGACCTAAAAGCGATCTGTGCTGCGGTAGTAAATGAAGGGTATGAGAGATATCGTTTATTTATAGGCGCCGACCGCCGACTTTTAATATTTGCGTTAATTTTGAGATAGGGAGTGATTAAACAAACTGTAAAATCGGGGAATAATAAAATTGGGAATTGGTTTTATTTCAGGAATCAGGAGATTCAGTTTTCACCATGAAAAAATACTCGTTTAGACAGGGCCGGATTTAGAATTTTGAGGCCCTAGGGCCATGCGCGCATGGGGTACAATCGAAGAAAAAATATACAACAATAATAATATTATCTAAAAACGTATAACTTGTATGCATTAACTGCGAAGACGCATTTTCTCCATAAAAGTCAAAGTTTTTGTGATTTAAGAACCCATCACATGAAATGTGAACTCTCAATTTGCCATAATGAAAGGGTACTTCGATTTCCCGATCAGCTTCCACGTAGTGGTCTGAGCTCTTCCTAGGGGGGCGAACCAGTACGGTTCCGAGATCCTGGTCCATCCGTTACAAACATATTAAGGATAAAGATAAAGTTACAAACTCATTTCCACGCCACCACTGAGGTAGAGTTTTGACGCGTTTTTTTAACGTGGTGTCCCCAGGAGGCCTAATCCACAGTCAATATTATCAAGTTGTAAATAATTATATACTCTATAAGTTTCATATTAATTATTATTTTTGTATATAGTCATGCACAAAAACTTATTTCTCCCCTAATTTGGGTCGATAAATTTTATATTATTAATGACACTGAAAAATATTTTCAATAACTGTAATCCGCTTTCATTTACATTACAGAGAATGAAATTCTTTTTAGTCGCAGTTTTTTAACGTGGTGTCCCCAGGAGGCCTTATCCACGGTCAGTATTATCAAGTTGTAAATAATTATATGCTCTATAAGTTTCATATTAATTATTATTTTTGCATATGGTCATGCACAAAACTTATTTCTCCCCTAATTTGGGTCGATAAATTTTATATTATTAATGGCACTGAAAAACATTTTCAATAAATGTAATCCGCTTTCATTTATATTACAGAGAATGAAATTCTCTTTTAGGCGCGTTTTTTTAACGTGGTGTCCCCAGGAGGCCTAATCCACGGTCAGTATTATCAAGTTGTAAATAATTATATGCTCTATAAGTTTCATATTAATTGTTATTTTTGCATATAGTAATGCACAAAAATTTATTTCTCCCCTAATTTGGGTCGATAAATTTTATGTTATTAATGGCACTGAAAAATATTTTCAATAAATGTAATCCGCTTTCATTTACATTACAGAGAATGAAATTCTCTTTTAGGCGCGTTTTTTTAACGTGGTGTCCCCAGGAGGCCTAATCCACGGTCAGTATTATCAAGTTGTAAATAATTATATGCTCTATAAGTTTCATATTAATTATTATTTTTGCATATACGAGTAGTAATGCACAAAATGCGCAAAAACTTATTTCTCCCCTAATTTGGGTCGATAAATTTTATGTTATTAATGGCACTGAAAAATATTTTCAATAAATGTAATCCGCTTTCATTTACATTACAGAGAATGAAATTCTCTTTAAGGCGCGTTTTTTTAACGTGGTGTCCCCAGGAGGCCTAATCCACGGTCAGTATTATCAAGTTGTAAATAATTATATGCTCTATAAGTTTCATATTAATTGTTATTTTTGCATATAGTAATGCGCAAAAATTTATTTCTCCCCTAATTTGGGTCGATAAATTTTATATTAATAATGGCACTGAAAAATATTTTCAATAAATGTAGTCCGCTTTCATTTACATTACAGAGAAGGAAATTCTCTTTTAGACGCGCTTTTTTTAACGTGGTGTCCCCAGGAGGCCTAATCCACGGTCAGTATTATCAAGTTGTAAATAATTATATGCTCTATAAGTTTCATATTAATTATTATTTTTGCATATACGAGTAGTAATGTACAAAATGCGCAAAAACTTATTTCCCCCCTAATATGGGTCGATAAATTTTATGTTATTAATGGCACTGAAAAATATTTTCAATAAATGTAGTCCGCTTTCATTTACATTACAGAGAATGAAATTCTCTTTTAGTCGCGTTTTTTTAACGTGGTGTCCCCAGGAGGCCTAATCCACGGTCAGTATTATCAAGTTGTAAATAATTATATGCTCTATAAGTTTCATATTAATTATTATTTTTGCATATAGTCAAGCACAAAATGCGCAAAAACTTATTTCTCCCCTAATTTGGGTCGATACATTTTATATTATTAATGGCACTGAAAAATATTTTCAATAAATGTAATCCGCTTTCATTTACATTACATTATATTTTTTTAACGTGGTATCCCCAGGGGGCCTAATCCACGGTCAGTATTATCAAGTTGTAAATAATTATATGCTCTATAAGTTTCATATTATTTTTGCATATACATAGTAATGTACAAAATGCCCAAAAACTTATTTTTCCCCTAATTTTTTTCACAGTGTCAAAGGGAAAGGTGACATAAAAATAAAATTTTTAATTAAAATTAATTTTAGGCTCACTTTGGCGCCCCAATCGACCGTACAAATTTTCACGTTTTCGGGATTTTTTGCGAAGTAAAGCTTGTTTTCAGTTTTTATAACAATTTGTCTGGACAAACTTTTTCAGATATCTACCACAATTTCCAAAAATATTCGTATAAGTGCAGAGTGTATTTGACACTTTTCTTTGTGTTTCTATAAGGCATACATGGTTAAAAATATAAAAATATAAATATATTCGATTTCAATTTTTTTGGATTTGCTCCAAAAATAATTAAATAAATTATACTAAAATAAAAAATTATAAATTGTATACCTCAAACAAATAATGTTATTAGACATTATAAAATTAAAAGTAAATACACACAGATTATAAAATAGGGTTATAATTTAAGATCAATTTTAGGAAATTTACCAATACAGTAAAAATTATGGCATCGTTGATTCATTTTTCCTAAAACTCAAAAATACATAATTAAATATATTGTACTGAAATTAAAAATTATAAAATTTATCCCTGAAATAAAAGTTTGTTGACATTTTACAATTAAAAGCAAGTTTCATTTTGTTTCATTTTAAGGGTCCCACTTTTAAAAAATCGCGTATTCCTAGATTAGTTATTTTATAAAATGACAGTTTTGAAACCGAAGCTCAAATTTTTGTCAAACTGGCTTTGTAACAAAGTTAAATGAGGATTTTATTTAAAAAAAAATACTACGGATACTAATCGTAGCTTCCATTGCTCGACATTATGATAAAGATTCACAGGGTCGCAGTTAGCAAGGGTTTAGTGGGACCTCAGGTACTCCAATAATTAACATTTGAATAGAAATTTTCTAAATATTTAATTATTGTAAAATGTATTAATGAGAAATAATTAAAAAATTCAAACCTGCTTAAATAATTTAAACTTTTTAAACAAAAGTATAAATGAATTTTTAGTTATTTAGGGGAAAATAAATTGTATGAATTCTTTTCATGTGTGTATATCGCTATTTTCATACTTACCTAATTCATCTTGAGTCCTGCATGCCATACTGTCGAAACAATTTGCGCAAAATTAGCATCAATTAGGCACGGCCAATAACACGGATCGCAAAAAAATTGCCAAATTTTGGGTCTTTTTGGACTTTATAGGACGCATGAAATTTTTTTTGTCTCTTGCCGTTTATTGGAAAAATTAAAATTTCCGTGGCCGTGTCGAAACGACGTTAAGTGAGCACGTACCTCATTCAGAAGCTCATTAAAGAACCTAACATCATAAAAGTAGATATGCTATTTTTTCGGCTTTAAAGAAATTTCGAAAATTGGTAATATCAACTAAGCCATTGATCAAATTTTGATTCACTGCTTTCTAGTTTCTTCAAGTTACCTATCAAAACAATCTCAAAAGTGATGTACAACGTTTACTCCAATTTTTCACCTAGATCATAAGTTATTAACATCACCACATCCAAAATATTTACTACCAATTAATCGTATTGATTATATACAGGGTATTTCACGAGTAATAATGAACCTGATTTAAAAATGCAACCCACAATACATCCGTATGGTACTTGTAATGAAAGTGTATTGTGGGTTGCATTTACAATTCCATCAGGCTCACTATTACTCGTGAATACCCTGTTTTGTAAAAACGCAATTTATTAAAAATCATTGAAAATAATTAAATGTGGCGGACGCGGGAGTGGGAGGGCCTCCACCACCTAGGCAACATAATGGCGGCCCTGATTATGTATATTTTTTGTAATATTTTCCATCTTACTTCATTTACTATTTGACGAATAGTATGAACTTTTTTTTTCAGAAAATGAAGAAAATTTTGAGTTTTAAATTTTCGTCGCTTATACCATTTATAAGTATGTATGTGCCTATTCGAGGAGAATCATTCCTATATTAACAGGAGAAGTCTTTAATGTGTTAACACCAGCACGACTAGCGCTCCTCAAGTGAATGAGAAGGAGTCTTTTTCAATGTTAAGCACACTATTGTTCGATATTAAATTTGTTCGATTGTTATGGGCACGACCATCACTCCTGTATTAACAGGAGAGGTCTTTAAGTGTTAACACCAGCACGACTAGCGCTCCCCAAGTTAATGAGAAGGAGTCTTTTTCAATGTTACGCACACTATTGTTCGAAATTTGTTCGATTGTTATCGGCACGACCATCACTCCTGTATTAACAGGAGAGGTCTGTAATGTTTAACACCAGCACGACTAGCGCCCCTCAAGTGAATGAGGAGGAGTCTTTTTCAATATTAAACACTTAATCGAACAAACTTAATATTGAACAATAAAGTCTCAAAACCGACAAATGTTTTGGGAATATTTGCCTGAGGCTCCTTGGCCATGGTTGCCTAGCAGAAGCCCTCCCCTCCCAAATTTGTTATACGTTCTTACAAAACTATTTAAATATTATACAATCAATATGATTAATTGGTAGTGTTGGTTCGATGTTAATGTGACTGATCCAGGTCCAATATTTGATGGAGTAAACGCATATATCACATCACTTTTGAGATTGTTTTGGTAATTAGAAGAAACTAGAAAACAGTGAATCAAAATTCGATCAATGGCTGATAATATGACCAATTTCGATATTTCCTTAAAGCTCCAAAGCTTATCTACTTTTATGATATTAGATTATTAATGAGCTGCCGAATAAAGTATCATGCTCAGTTAGCGTCGCGTCAGTACAGCCTCGGAAAATATCATTTTCCAAAAAACGGCAAGAGCACAATAAATTAATGCGGCCCGAAAAATCACTAAAAAGGCCCAAAATTTGGCAATTATTTTTTGCGATACGAAATATTGAACTAGTGCCTAATGGACGCAAATTTTGAACAAATTGATTCGACGGTATGTCATGCAGGACGCAAGATGAAATTTTTTTTTGTGATATATCTACACACATAAAAAGACGTCATATACCGTAATTTTCGGACCATAAGATTTTACATAGAAAAATTGACTTAAATGAACTAAATATTGCTATATTGCTACCAATAAATAAGAATAGCCAAGTAAAATTAGGCTACAAAATGGCAAAATTGATATGATGGCCAAATTTTTGAGAGCAAGTCGAGGGTCATTGTGTCGTGCGACCTCTATCTCATGTAATTTTTGCGTCACAGAAAAATAGTCGAAATGAAAGTTGTAGGAAATAAGATCCTCTACAACTTTTGTTTGAAGATTTTTTTCATAATTGTAATAGAAAGGTATATTTTAATGAAGAAACTCACTCCCTCAAAAAGAGCAGTATTTTGATTATAACTTTTTTTTAACTTGATTGAAATATTTTTCCGAATAAATTAAAAAATTACATTAAAATCCAACCAGTAAAAACCGAGATATAAAAAATCGCCCTTATCACGCGACGCACAAGGAAATTTTGTTGGGACTTTATCAATGAACCTCGACTTGCCCTCAAAAACTTGGCCATCATTTCAACTTTGTACTTGGATATTAGATACTTGTTGATCTAATTTGACTGGGCTAGAAATAAGAATTTGAAAATATTAAATATTACTTTATAAAATATTCTTTTCTAAAAATCGTCCCATAAATTTCAGGTGCGCCTTATCATACGGTCTTATGGTTAGAAAAATACGGTAATTTATTTTCCGCTTAGTAAAATTTGTGTTCAGACTTTATTTACAATTTTTAAATAATTTTAGGTGCATGGTTTGAATTTTTTACATATTTCTCAATTATCCATTTTACAATAAATAAATACTTATAAAAAATTGGTGGAGGCCCTGGCGCCCGGGGGCATGACCCCAGTGGACCCTTGCTAACACCACTCTGTGGTTTACCCGTATTTTTCTAAGTTACTTGATTGAAAAAATTACAGTTTTGGAATCGCTACTTAAACTTTTGACAACTTAGCTTTGTTACAAAGTTGAATGACGATTTTATTTAACAATAATTATGAACTGTTTGTATAAATTATTTCCGGGTTTTCGGGACCCAAAAAACCCCAAATAGTGCTTTTAAAATTAGTGTCCAAGTCTCAAGTGCTGACATTTTATAAAGTTTTAAATTATTTGTCGACAAACACACAAAAAAGATGAAATATTTTAACAGAAAAAAGTAAAAATGTTCTGACCTAGTATGTTGTCCTCTACAATGTGGTTCTCATTGTACCTAACCTGCAACAAGAACCGGATAATTAAAAGCAAAATTCCAAAAATTATTTTCAAATTTCTATTCTAAGTAGGTGGTACTAGCTTATAGATAGTAGTAGCATTCCGCCGTGGGCCCCCTAGTACGGGGCATTTATCTTTTCGAAAATCGGAAACCAAATTCGTCTCGGAATTATTTCCCAGCAAAGTCTAAATGCCCTGTACTACCCTGGCTGAAACAAATGTTTCGCGGGCCCCCTGGCTGCGGCCAGTACCATGCGGGGGCCATGAGTAGTAGGTAGCAGTGTAATAGTAGTAGCAAAAAAAATTAAACTATTTCGTACCTTTTCTCTTAAAGCCCTTTTGCTTTATTCCCGTCTGGTAATCCAAGGAAATCACTAATGAATCAACAACACAAGCACTGTATTACAGAAAAAGTCTAGGTACCATTGAACGAAAATTTGAAAAGTAACCGTAAGAAATAATTAATTACGCGAAGTTACGATTAACTACTAACGAAATTATAATAACATGTGTTATGCTTCTAATTAATTAATAACTAAACCTAAGCAGCAGACACACGTCTGCTCCGTTTCGCATCCGAAATAAAACTAAAAACTGATTCATATACAAAATAAATACAAAATAAATTCTTACATAATAAAGCCATAAAAATTAGTCATCCCTTTTGCCAACAAATAAAATTCTCCTACTCCCTTAAATACGAGTATACATTAGTCATGGCTTCGAGCTCCTTCGGGTGTTTTCGGCACTTTAAAACACGCTCGAAGTTTCATTAGTCACGGCTTGAATTTTGTTGACATAAATCAAGTTGGTAGTTTGATGTCTTTTGGAATCGCTGGTTAGATTTTTGTTAAAAAACATTTGTTTTAAAGCTGAATGACTGTTTTCTTTTGGTAAAATCCTCAGAAGGTTCCATACGAATTTTTCGCGCGTTTTTTGAGCCTCAAATTGTGATTATCAAAAACCGCAGGTTTCGAAGCGGCTGTTTCAAAAATATCACAGTTTTGGAATCACTGGTTAGATTTTTGTTAAAAAACATTTATTTTAAAGTTAAATAATGGTTTTATTTTGGAAATATTCACGAAAGTTTCCACACGATTTTTTTCCGCGTTTCTTGGATCCTAAAATTGCGCTTATCAAAAACCAAAGTTTTTGAAGCGGCTGTTTTAAAAATATCACAGTTTTGAAATTGCTGGTTAGATTTTTGTTAAAAAACATTTGTTTTAAAGCTGAATGACGGTTTTATTTTGGTAAAATTCTCAGAAGGTTCCATACGATTTTTTCGTGCGTTTTTCGAGCCTCAAATTGTGCTTACCAATAGCTGCAAGTTACGAAGCGGCTGTTTTAAAAATATCACAGTTTTGGAATCGCTGGTTGAACAAATTTTGTTTGAACTTTTTTTTGAAATTCCGTCAAAAAAATTTCAAAAAAACTAGATATACTTAAAACACTTTATATTTCTCATAGCGCCCTTTGATAGTTGAATTCGATGGTCGAGGTAGACCATGTGTCTCATTATATGGCTGCCAAACGGAAGGTCCCGGGTTCGAATCCCGGAAGGAACGGACCATTAGTTTTTTTTATTTTACTGGTTTCTATGGTACCGAAAACAATAATAATGAATAAATAAATGTAATCTCATACCGGGAGATTTTTTAAGTGAGTAATAGGTCAAAAATCTAAAATAAAACACATTTTTGTCGTAAAATTCGGTTATAATAAGTGGGACAAGGACAGATTTATGCGTATTGCAATAAGTGCGACAGAGACTATTTGCAAATTGCTGGAAACCCTCAAAATTTTGTACAAGAAATTTAATTTAATTTCTTTAGGAAAAGTAATTGTGATACCATCCGTATAAGAAAGTCATATGTGTGGGACACATCAGATATTTTAAAACGCAAGTATGAGATCATCAAAACTCATATCTGGTTTTTTCAATTTTTCCCGGATTTCGTTTTAATTGAAAAGCTACATTGTATTGGTTGAGGCCCACAACTGGTGGAGGCGCCGGGGCCATGGCCCCGCCGGCCCCGTCCTAAATCCGGCCCTGCATTTAGAAGTGAAGATATAGTGCGTAAAACATTTCTCTACATGAAAGAAACTATTAGGTACAGATAAAATGATAATTGATTTTTCGCGAAAAATATGTAGGTACCTAATAACTATAAACTATGATGTTTGTAGTAATTACTTTAAAAAATAGAGCTTATAAATCAGGTCAAAGAATATACTGAAACGTCTTAAAAACTCAAGAATTGGCAATGCCTTCCCAAAAAGGTAAAAGTCCCTCTTTCTGTTTACTAATATATTTTAGATCGGCAGACGAAGAATGTACAACGTGGGACGAACATTTCGCAAACGGTACATCAAATTTTTAGGAGAACGGTTTACCCCCGGAGTAGTGGATGCACGTAGCACTGACACAATTAGAACTAAAGTGTCTTTAGAGCTAGTTCTTGCGGGATTGTTTCCACCAATCGGTGAGCAAGTAATCGCACCAGGATTGAACTGGCAACCGATACCATACACTTACCATCATATACTCAAAGATAAAGTGAGGTGAAATAAAAATTTTAAACGCTAATTTCTGTATAGCACAAGCTACATTTTAGATACTGTTTAGTAAATTGGGTCATCTTTATCGAGAATGCCTCAAAGACTATTTACAAACAGAGAAAATGCAGCTTGAATTAAAAAAATACAAAGAATTGTTTGATTATTTATCGGAACATACTGGTTGGAATGTAACTGATTTTGATGGTCCTTTTAATGCGTATTTTCAGTTGACATCTGAGGTATTCCTGATATTTTCTGAGTTTCTTACCTTTAAATTATCTGTGATTTTTTCAGAAAGAGTGGGGTTTTGAGCTTCCTGAATGGGCGGCTTCGGTTTATCCTGAAGCACTTGAGAATATCATTTTGGAGGAATATAAAATAGTACAAGCCACAAATTGTCTAAGAACCGAGGGAACGGGTAGATATACATTTTTAAAATTATTAATATTGCATTAATTTGACCTCTTTTATATAGGGCATTTTCTGGAAAAAATTGTCCATGATACGGTGAAAAAAATAGAGTGGTCACAAGCACCACAGGATGTAAAACTTTATTTGTATGCAGCCCATGAATTTAATATAGCAAATGTATTAAATGCTTTGGAAGTATTTGATAAGAAAATACCTACATATGGTTCTTATATTCTGTTCGAAATTCACCACATTCAGGGTGTTTATGGAGTGAAGGTATAATTATTGTTGCAATTATCAGCGAAAATTCTGGAGTAAATTTTGCTTCTAGATTTTTTACGAGAACTTCTCTGGAAGCGCGCCTCGATTGCTGAAAATACCTTCATGTGAAGAATTTTGCCCTTTTACCCAATTTACAGCAATCATAAAAGATTATATTTCTTAAAAAAATAACATAGTTAGGTTAATTGACTTGTAGGCATTTCGAAATTAAATTACGTTGCTTTTTCAATTTAAAGTCTGTATAACTACTTTGTTATTACTTTATTAACTAAGTACCTACTGTATACAATATACGAGTATATTTCTCAAGTCATATTTTTCAGTTTTTAGTGCCATTAACTCATTATTTATTTTTATAATATTATGAAACATTATGAAATATATGAATAATGAAGTAGTTAGAATAGATGTGAAGGTTTGTAAAATTCATTTATCTACTACCAATTCATAATAGCCTTGATTTGACATTAATTTGAGTAAGGTAAGTCAGATTATTACGCAACATGTGTTTTAAAGAAATCATTACCACACTGAAATTTCAACAAGAAAATTCTTTCTTACAAGTATTTATAACACAATTTTTACAATTTAGTATCTTTATAGGAAAGTTTATATTTGTAAATGTCTAATTATAATATAATATATATTGTTTAATTCTTTAAAATTTGTGATTAACATTGAGTAATGACACTTCATACTCTTAAGTTTGATTTTTTGAAACCTGGAAAATTTTATAATAGCGTATCTACCTAGAAAAAACCCTAACTTCACGTTAGATAACTGAAAAAATTTTTAGTTTTATTTTATAATAAATTAGTTTTATATTTTAATAATAAATATAACACGGTCCACGTCCCAGATTTTTTGGTGTATAAATTGTTTAATTATTTGAAAATTTATGATTCAAATTCATTGTTGTGTAGCGCTGGCTAGTTTTTACACAACTTAGGTTAGGTAGTCCAGTACGACAACTTGACAACAACTACTGAGCAAATGTCGCTGGAGATAAATTCAAAATTCATTTTTATTTATTTGGACGGTAGAAGATAAAATCTTGTATATTACACGTGGGATATACACACATTAACATATTCGTCTGATTACAGAACTCGTCTACGACTCGTTCTGCAATTTCCAGACTCTTATGTTAATGATGTTCATATCCCACTTATAATATAAATAACTATTATATCCATGTATTTAAGATTGATTTAACATTTCCATATTGTTTCAATTTTTAATGTCATGGGTTCATTAATATAATACTTAAAATATAGGTCGATTATGAAATATATTCATACCGATGTAGGCATCTAAAACTGATGAAATATTTTGGCTTCTTGATAAAGGCATATACGAAGGAAGTTTTGTACATGGAGAACAGAAGTTTTTGTTTCTTAAATTAAAAAAAAAACAAATATTTTAGGAACCCAACTGAATATTGAGTGCTTTAATAATGATGGCTAGGTTCATCCTAAAATGACGAGTCTAACAATGTGCTTACAACATGCTCACTATTGCAAAATTTATAATTTTGAACCTGAAAATTTGTAATAAAAAAGATTTTGATCTCAAATTTTTGGAACTACATATTATAATTTTTCTACTCCCATACTTTGAATGATTTATTAGACATTTACTACCTGTACTGTAATGAGATATATTACGATACAAGTTTATCACCAATAGAAATGCAACATTACAGCAATGTTCCGTCAATATCAAAGATTGCTATGAACATCTGACAGATCTAAAATTTAAATTTTGAGAGTTCATTTTGATTTTCTAACATTTCTGAGTTATGATAAAATTGCCATAATATTTATTTTCTTATTTTTCATGATTTTGACTAGTCGTAGAAAAAATAGTGTATGCAACTCACATTTAATGGCTATTAATAAGACACTCGTATTCATTAGGACACTCACTTACGGCTTGTGTCTTAATAGCTATCATTAAATACTCATTGCATAATATGCTATATATATTATTACAATTACAAAGCTTATACAATCCGGAGAACAGAATCGAAAAATAGAACAATTACGAGGTAACCGCCAAAATTTCCCGACCTGACATAGATCCAGGTATCGCAGCATGTCCAAATTTTGGTAAGACATTGGTTCAAGTCTTATTAGACTTGGAAAAAACAAAAATCGATTTGATGTCAATTAGTTTTCTTATAACTAACACTCGTTCATCACGATGTCAGCAGTCACGAAAATTGAGTATATAGCTGTTATTAAATTCCTTACTCGAGAAGGTCTCCTCAAAGCATCAAAGATCGGCTGGGGAAAATTCCTCGTCCTATTCTGTAATAAAAAATTGCTCAAAACGATTTCGAATGGGACAGGAATCCTTGGAAGATAACACAAGAACAGGAAGGACGGTTTTTTGGGATTATGAGAGCATTCTTCTCATAGACTTTAAGAACGCAACACCACAGTCAACGGGGCATATTATGCAGCACTCCTGAATAAATTACAACAAAATATTCGGCAGAAAAGACTTGGAAAACTGACCAGAGGCGTGCGTTTGTGCATGACACAATGCACCCGTGCGCACTGCTCGAATTGTGCAAGCCGCAATTCGTGAATGCGGTTTCGAACAAATTGATTATCCTCCGTATAGTCCAGATATGGCCCCCAGTGACTACTATACCTGTTTGGAAATTTGAAAAAGAACATTCGCGGGCGCCATTTCAGTGACGACGAAGAGGTGAAGGCTGCAGTTTGGGCACATTTTGAAGATAAACCGAAGGAATATTTTAAAGGGGTATTGAATTGTTGTTGAAACGATGTAATAAGTGCATTGATGTCAGGGGGGACTATATTGAAAAATATAATTTAATTGTGAGTCTACACCGTTTCTTTCATAGTCAGGCCGGGAAATTTTAGCGCTTACCTCGTATAACTTACATTTCCAACAAACAGTTTCATTAGTATATAAAGTTCCCTGAAGGCTTTTAAATAATCTTTATTATACCCAACTTTATAAAATATTGATGAATTACTAGATTCAAATAATTAAAAATGTTCAAGTGGTAAAATAATTGCTAATTATAAAATTCCCAGACTATAAATAACAGGTTGAGGAATTTTTATTTCAATAAACTCGGTAGTAGGTATTTAAAAAAAATGTCTTCGATTTTATTAAATATGTTCGTAATAAGCATTTCCATTTTCTATCAAATTGAAGCTTGGGGAATAAAAGACTTAGTTAGCAATATTGAAGACAGCTTCGATTTTCTAAATGATGATGGAACTACTAATACAGACACGTTAATATTGGTCCACGTGGTAAGTACCAAAACTACTTTCTTACACATCAGCTCAAATTTCTTAAATGAATCAGTTAATTATTGTGAAAACATTACAAAAACATCAAGGAATTTCAGCTTTTTCGCCATGGTGATAGAACAACTGATGCTAGACGGATGTTTCCTAAAGATCCTTACATAAAAGAGAAATATTATCCGTATGGACCAGGTCAACTAACGAGTGTAAGTTGTGAAAGAATGTAAAAATATTTATACCTAGTAATAGTAAAAATTTTAACACTGATACACTGTGTTATTCATAGATTGGAAAACGCAAAATGTACACAGTTGGAAAAACTCTTCGTAAACGCTACGATAAATTTTTAGGAGAAGTTTACACTCCAGGTTTAGTAGATGCCCTCAGTACAGGTTTAAACCGGACCAAAATGTCTTTAGAATTAGTCCTGGCAGGACTGTTTCCACCAGTTGGAGAACAAATAATTGAACCTGGATTAAATTGGCAACCTGTTCCATACAATTATCGGCCTGTCCCCAAAGACAAAGTAATATAAAATTTTTGGGAAGGAATTTTGCTTATTCTACTTTTTAGATACTTTTTGGCAGAGATTCCTCCTTGTATAGAGAGTGCTACAACGAGTTGCTTCAAACTGAAGAACTCCAGAGTGAGTTGAATAAACATAAAAAATTGTTTGAGTATTTGTCGGAGCACACCGGTTGGAACATAACAACTTATAAGGATGTTTTTAACGTGTTCAATCAACTAAAAACCGAAGTAAAGTTGGATTTCTTGTTAAACTAGCCATTTTCATTTTTTTTATAGAAAGAATGGGGACTTCAACTTCCAGAGTGGGCTCTATCTGTTTATCCTGAGACTCTAGAAAAATTAACTTTGCAGGATTTCTATATGGAAATGGCAACAAATTGTTTGAGAGTCTGCACAATAGGTATAAAAAATAGTGGGATAGGTAATTTATTAAAATTTTGTTAAATTTCAAGGACACTTTTTGGATAAAATCGTTGCGGATACCTTAGAAAAACTGGAATGGTCCCGATCACCTACGGAAAGAAAGATATACTTGTATTCAGGACATGAATTTAGTATGATAAATACGTTGATGGCTTTGGATATTTTTGATAAGAAATTGCCAACATATGGATCATATATCCTGTTCGAAGTACATCAAATTCAGGATGTTTACGGATTAAAAGTATTTCTGAGTTTTGGAAAAAATTAAGCAATATAATAATTTGAGTTTCAGATATATTATGAAGATTACTCTCGAGACAAACCTCGCTTGATGAGACTTCCAGACTGTGATGAGTTTTGTCCTTTTGTTCAATTTATTTCTATTGTAAAGGAGTTTAATTCTTAATATCTTAATATACAGGATAGACACGAAATATTTTTAGGTATGATTCTTGAATATATATACATTCTGTATTGACATGTATAATTTTCTTATCTCCAATCCAGTTTTTTTTAATTTTTGTTCTCCTTATAAAGTCATTGCAGGTGGAAACTTACGGAAATCTTTTTAACAAATTTTATAATTACTCCGAGTAGATATCGTTTATGTTCAAAAAAGAATTTAACTTTTCGATTTAAAATAAACCAATCTTTCACCATGTATCAAATTTTTATCTATTTTCAATACTAATTTTCAAAATAAATTGAATGAAACGTGAACATAATGATTTATTTTTTCAAATTCCAAATTTGAACACTAATAATTCTTTAAGGGTTAACACTATCAAAAAAATTACAAGATACTTCCGATTGCAAATCATCTCAGCTACAAATTTCATGTATAACGTTTTTTCGGTAATCAAATGTTTTAGCAGACTGGCTTCTTTTATTCAACAGTGTTTTACTTTTTCAATCAATAATTTTCAACATTCAAGAGATGATTGCTCGAAAACTAATCCGGATGGCGATTAAGAAAATTATACAAGACAATGCAGAATTTATTCAAGAATGATATCTAAAAATATTTCGTGTCTATCCTGGGACATCCTGTATAAAAAAAAACAATGTGCTTTAATATTAAATCATTTTGTATTAAAATTAACTTCTCCTAATTCCTAATAAAAAAAATGATAAATTTAACTGAATTCTAGAATGTATTTTAGTTTTACAAAAAAGGCAAATTATATTATGAATGTTCATTTAGAAACAAGCTTTTGCAATCTTATCTCAGAAATGAATCAATTCACTTTAGCATTTTTTTAAATTAATTGTTTAAAGAAAAGTATTCCCTAAATTCGACAACCCTAGCCAATCCTGCAATTAATAATAATTTTTTGTCTTGGTTCCTACTAATAGTCAAAACGGTTACTTGAAGGTTACCATTATCAAAAACTTTAAATAATGATAAATTTATAATACATATAGGAAAAGTAAGTATAGTGTTTTGACAGTATTAATAACCATAAACTGTAATTTACTACACTTTTCTTATTTTAATTACGCAAATGTTATCACTACTGAACCATATGCTGTACACTATCATGTTTTTAGTAATAATAAGAATAAAAAATTAAACAAGATGTCTAATGCAATAAATTACATACGCGATTGTTTTAAGTCTTGCATTTTGTCATGATCACATTGTACCAGTGCGGTTGCTACATCATGGTCTTGGATTTTAAAAATAGTATCGAAGTTCATTTCGGTTAGAATCGTCGTCTAACATCCAAGTTAGGAGGCTATAATCGATAAAAACTTAGATAGGTAAGGTTTGTTATTTACGTATTTACAGTATTAATCCTTTTGTTAAGTGAAAGTTAGTGTAGATTCGTAATTATACAAAATCCAAAAATTCACCATGCTTTTAAACAGATATTGATTAAGTATACAACTTGTGTTCATAAAAATAAGTTCAATTTTACTTCCTAAGAAATCTGGTCAATAATCGCGTTTAATAATGATTTACCAACCCGGTGAATGGTAGATATAAGTACAAGAGGTACAGTCGACCACGAATTTTGTGACTAAAATTTATGTAAAGGAAGTGGAATTTGTCACAATTACTTTTATTTACGTACCTACCTAAGATTCTACAAAAATAATTGATTTTACACAAACAAGAGTTATATAAATTATCTGGTTGTGAATAAATTCGCTCTCATTGGATTGAGCCAAGTTTTGAAAAAAGTTTTAATGATACAAAAACTAAAAACCGAACGATGTAACGGGAAAGATTTTAATAATTCTGAAACAGTTTTTTTAGTTTATATAAAAATTTATCGGAATCCATATAAAAAATAGAGGGTGTCAGTTACTAATTTGTAGGTATGCAAGCTAAAATTAAATTGCGTAGAAAGTAATTTTTCATCAGCTCGTATTTCAGTAAGGAAGCGTTTTTGTGTTTATAGAAGTAGGTTTCGTTTTGCTTCTAGAATCTGTATCAGTGCTGTATTAAATTGACCCTATATTCCAGACTTTATAGGTTGAGTCAAAAATGATATATCGATAATATTGATTAAATTACAAAATTTTCTAATAAAGATATGTCAATAAAAAAGTACAACATCTCTTGGTACACCTAATAATGTTTGTCATTAAAGTTTCTTAAAATATTCACAAATAAATTTCATTGTAGCATATTAAAAGTCAAAGTCGTTTGAATTTCTTAAAATTTTGTCTCTTTCTCTGTATCCTAAACAATTTTAATAATCTTAAATGTGCCTTTACACTATCTGATTTTTCAGACGATTTTCCATTTGATTTTTCGTTACTTAGGATATTGATTGTTGACAACAATGAATATCCCAGGTTACGAAAAATCTTACGGAAAATCGAATGAAAAATCAGATAGTATAAAGGCACTTTAAGAACACCTCTTAGTTTCAGAGCAAGCTGCAAGCATTGAACACACTGTAGATACACACATCCAAAAAACGAATAGGAAAAATTATTTAAAAAAAAAGGTTCAATAGCCGTATTTCAGTTTACTATAATTTTTAGTCTCCAGCGACTGGAGCAATTTCAATTTTTAAGTTATTAGCATCAAATTTCTTTTATTTTGAAAATTGATTAGGATACTAGAATTTTTTTATACATTTGGGGTAAAGTACCTTAGTTAAATTTTATTCTTAATATTCTATTTTAGGATTGTTAAAAAAGGCACATTTTAACATAAAATTACTTCCATAAAACAACAAAAACCAATTCATATTATGTAGTTTATTTATCATAGTCGCCGACTTATCAGAAAATGTACAAGCCAAAAATCTCTAGTGATTCAGAATTTTTATCCAGTTTTCATTGACTTGTCAGAGTGACTATGTCATTAACTTCACCCATCAACAGTTTTTGGTTATGTTTTTTCAACGAAGTTATTGTTCCATTTTTCAGTTTAAAATATCATCAAAATTTTTGGAAAAGAATGACTAGCAGCCTCTCAAATAGCTCCTCAGAGTTAAGTAAGTTCATTTATATTAAACAATAATAAACGAAAAACTATACTAAATGTTACAATTACGTTGTTAAATAATAAAAGTGATTATAACTTACTAGCAGATTTAATTTATTTTATTACCTACATCATATGGAAGATATTTATGTGTATTTTTAGAAACGCACTAAATTTTGAAAACCTGCCATAAGATACGATTTTGTGTCAATTATAAAATAAATAATTAATAATTAATAATAAATGTAGGTTATTAGCACATGATTTTTATTTACTTGGACCCACCTGAACAAGACTAAATTATTATAATTATTATTCTAATATAATTAGGTTTTTAATATTTTTAACCAATGCATTTAATACCAATTTTCTTTAAAATACTATTTTTACATATTACACACTTAATTATCATAAAATTTCTGTTTATTTAGACTTTGTCTTTTCACAAATATTTCCAATTTCTTATTTAGGCTTATTAGATGCATCCGTAGCCATGAACCGTAAAAAAGGAAACGAGGACACATTAATATTAGTCCATGCTGTAAGAACATTTAATTAATGTTGCTTATTTAAAATATTTAATTGTATTTAATTCAATATGGTTTCCAGTTATTCAGGCATGGAAACAGAACAACAGATAAGGACAGTTTATGTCCTTCGGATCCACATCTAAATGAAAGTTATTTTCCATATGGAAACGCAGAACTTACAAATGTAAGTAGCTAAAACATTTTTCTCTACAAATATTAGTAATATATTTTTCAGTGTGTTTTTTAATTTGACGATTTCAAAAATTTCCTATTCTAGGTGGGCAAAAGGACAATGTACGAATTAGGGAAAAGTCTTCGCAAAAGGTATAATAAATTTTTGGGGGAAGTGTACATACCGGGTCTAACTTTTGCAAGAACAACAAATCTGAATAGAACTAAAGCATCATTACAATTGGTACTTGCAAGTTTGTTTCCACCTGTTGGAATACAAAACTGGATGGATGGGATGAATTGGCAGCCAATTCCCTACTCTTACGAAAAACCGTTTCTAGATAAAGTAATTAGCCATACTTACCTATATATTCTCCTATAATTAAAATTAATATATTATTAGATTTTCCTCCACTTCAAAACTAAAATTTCATGAACAATTAAAAATGAAATTTCCGATAGTTTTGGATCTGGCTTAGTCTTTAATGCATATCATGAAACTTTAATATTAGTTTGTCCACGACTAAATTTTAAAGGAAATCTGAATTTATTTATTGCTACCTAGTTTAACTTCGCTTTTCCAACTGCAATATTTCGACTATCATTTTATATTTTTATTAAAATCAATATTAAATTTTTGCAGGAATTATTAGGTCACCTTCAACCAAACTTTCGTACACTTTACGATAAATTCATAAACACCGACGAAATACAACAAGATTTTCAAAGATCTAAGGGACTTTTTGATTATATATCACAAAATGCTAGATCACAGGTGCTAGGTTATAGAGAGGTATACGTTTTGTATTTTGGACTAGTTACAGAGGTAAAAACATTTAGATTATTAGGTAATTTAGCTGAAATATTTTATGAAAATTATCTTTAGGCAGAGTGGGGTTTAACACTGCCAAAGTGGACAAAGACTGTATTTCCCGAACCGATGCAAGAATACGCAATACGACATTATGAATGCATGGTTGGTTGTACAATGGCGAAGCAGCTCGTTTCCGGTAGGTGCAAAATTTTAGTTCTATTATTAGATTTAGCTTAAATCGGATCCGATGGACAATATTATTCGTTTCTTATTGCATACACTGTTACCATAAGTCCGGTTTTGGTATCTATATGACAGATTATCCAAAGTCTAAGATGAATTTTTCTATTAGTGGTCAAGATCCTCGGTGCAAAATAAGAAATATTTTTTTATCAAACTTGAATTTGTCTCAGGATTTTGCAAGGAAGAGCTCACAGGATCGAGATTAAAAATGTTTAGAGTTTAAGGTCACGTATTTTTCTGATTATCGAAAAAATCTAATCTGTTCCGTAATTTTATATTTTTGTTAATTTTGTTTGACGTAAATTTAAATAGATTTTTTCTACGAAAATGCGGAATGACGTTTTTTCTGACAAGATAATCGAACTTGAAAGTAGGCTTTTGAAAAACTAGTACGGAAAATTAGTGTGGAAATTTTTTTCCGCACACATTTTTTAAACTTTCCGCACGCAAACAAAAACATAAAGAAGTACTTACATTTAGTTATAATTGTAACATTTATTTAATATCTAACAACCGGAGGAGTGCACATTAGTTCATCGCTTTCGCTTTAGTTTTGAAACTCCATGTTTATATTCACCTAATTTGATCTCAAAATCAAAATTATTTCGATGACAGGACACAATTTATAAACTGTCAACAGCTATGAGCTTTCAGTTCTATGACAACAAACTCACTTGATGTTTTTTTAATTAGAAAAAGATTTACAAATAATTTTATTTTTTACGAATTCCACGTTTTCGTAGAAAAAATCGTATGTAACACGCTTGCGGAAATGGCCCATGACAATACTCGTGTGATTGCAGCACTCGCTATCGCTCGCGTTGCAAATTTCACACTCGTATTGTCATGATGCGTTTTCCGCACTTGTATTACAATATACTATTTTGGCTTGTACGGAAAGAATAATAATATTAATAAACGAATTCACTGATCCATTTTACGAGCTTAGGTCTTAGATACCCAAACCTTTTGGTAATTTTGTGTGTACCTCTGCTCTTCATATGTTGTAAAGAATTATGCTGTATTTCCCCCATTTTTAATATTATAACTGTCCATACAAGCTGATTCCTTTTTAGGACAATTAATTAAAAAAATACTGGAAGATTCGAAGGCTAAAATCAACAATACCGGACACCCAGAACACACAAAATTGTTTCTATACTCTGGCCATGAGTTAAATGTAGCGTGCATGTTGATTACACTTGGTCTTTTTAATCGCAAAATTCCCCAATATGGCTGCTGTGTTTTATTTGAACTGCACAAAATAAATGATGTATATGGATTTAAGGTGTGTTCTAAAGGTAATTCTGAGGGTAAAAGTTTGTTAACATTTGGGTATTTTAGATTTTTTACCAAGATTCACCGGAATGTCAACCAAATCTTTTAAAAATACCTGGATGTGAAGATTTTTGTCCATTACCTAAGTTCGAGACTATCTATGAACAAATTTTACCGAGTCCTGATGTTACTTGAAGTCCTTAAAGTGTAATAAATAAAAGAAAAATTATCCTACCTATTGAAATGTTTTTGCTTTTATTCGCATATAACGTTAAACCGGATTATGTAGTTATTATTTATTAGTCTGGCAACATTGATATGCAAAATATAAAAAAATATGCAAATGGTTTGTGTGTTATAATACGTTATTACAGTTACACAGATACTTTTGAATTTCGTAGCTGGAAAAGTTGTAAAAAAGTTTTCAAATTTTGAATAATTTAGAACCAGCGAAGGATATAACCAAAATCAAAAATGTTTCATTTTTATGTAACTTACATAATTTGGTTTAAAAAAAATAAAGCAATAAGTAAATGAAATCTATAAAATACTAAGTAAGAAAAATCTTCAAAAATTAAAACATTGTACAAAAACTTTTTGCTATAAAAACTTATAAAGATTCAGCATGCAAATATTGTGTTTTTTCATTGATACAGAATTTTTCTACACATGAGTTGTCTAAATAAAGTAACAATTAACTAGATTTATCAACTACCTACCGAGAATACAATTGAAATTTTGGTACAGAATGAAATTATTTTAAATTAATCAATTCCCACGTAACAAATCGCATAATAAAAATTAAATATTTTATTCCCCTATTATCAGGCATTGAAAATACAACAACATTGAAATTTCTTAAGATAACTGTTCTGCATTCATTTAAAATGATTTGTTGCTAATCTATGTATTTTACCTTCGATCATTCTGCTTAAAACTTTACTTACAAGCAGAATAATTGCGACTCCCATACAATTATTAATTGCTTCCAATAGCGGACATTTAAGATATTTAACGCATACTAATTAACTGGAATATAAATTTATAAAAAAAATGCTTTAGGGCAATAGTGTAGTTAGTATAAACTGGTGGATACTTGTGAACTCTTATAAGGAGTGGAACATACCTGAGAGCATTAATTTACAATCGCACGTTAATAACGCAGCAATGTTTGTTAATTATAATTTAATTTCATTAGCAGTGGTGGTTTTTTGTTTAACAATAAGTGCAATATGCAAACCTATGACTGATGAGGAAAATGAAACGCTAGAACTGGTGCATGTTGTAAGTACAGGAAATATTTAGTAAACAGTTTTTTACAAGGGGTGTTTTTAGTTATTCCGACATGGAGATAGAACGAATGATCGCTTTGTGATTTATCCAAAAGATCCACACATTAATGAAACTTATGAACCTTATGGACTCGGGGAGCTGACAAAAGTGAGTAGGAAGATTTATTTGCAAAAGTCTTAAAAATGTTAATGAATGTAAAATATGGTAACTAAAATGATGAATGAATGTCAGATAGCCCCAATATTATTTATTATTAGTAGTAAGGTATCCGAGATAAAAATCGAGTAGGTAATGACTTAAAAATCCTTGATATTTTTTACAAAATCAATATTATTGTTGGTATTGACACAGAATCTTTGTTCCGCAATTCAATCATAAATCTATACATGATGGAATATAATTTCAGTATAAAATCCGTATAATTAGTTAATTAATATTAGATAAAGATTAATTAATTACTTACAATGTTTTTTATTCATTTTATGCAAGTTAATAATAATATATCTAGTAAATACCTAGGCACCTACTATATATGATTCAAATGTATTGTTCCCTGACTTTAACCATGAATAACTCAAAAACAGAGGGGCGAAAAAATTATGTGTCTATTTTAAACCACTCACCAAAATTTGAATAAGTTACGTTTAGTAATGGTTTAGTTTAGGCGGCTGCAAAAAATTAGTCGTCATAAGGTGGACGAACGGGAAAAATAGGAATGATAGTTATAAACCTTCATTAGGAAGGAACGCTAAGGTTGCCTGCGAAAATCCTGCCGAAACAGGGTTAAAAAAAATAATATATTTACAACTTCAACAAATTTCATAGACTGTAATCACGTTTTAGATCTCTATCATTCATGTATTTCGATTATTTATCAAGGATAACAATTTGAAGCAGCATGCTTCTCCCGTCAAACAACGCAATTTGTGTAAATTGAGTCTAAATTTTAGAAATTTGTCGAAAAACTAGTGAAATGTTTGGGTATTGTGAAGTTGTCAATTAAATTTCATAAATTTAGATCAAGTATCACTAAAAGTACGCTTCATTAATGCTTCTGCCTTATGACGTCAGCTTTTAATAAAAAAACATCCCCTTAAGCGGGGCTGCCGGGGTGTTCCGACAGGGTGGGTGTAGGCAATCCTATTTATTTTTGTTCGTTTCGCTCTCCCCTACAATGTGGTGACCACAATGATTATTTTTGAAATTATTTATTTAATTAATAATTTTTTTTAACCCTGTTTCGGCAGGATTTTCGCAGGCAACCTTCGCGTTCCTTCTTAATAAAGGCCTAAACTATCATTCCTATTTTTCCCGTTCGTCCACCTTATGACGACTAACTTTTTGCAGCCGCCTCTTGGACTAGTTGAACAGTTTGGAAAATTTTCTAAGTTATATTAAAAGCATTCCCACTTTTTAAAGAGATTTTGACCATACCAACTTTCTATCCGTTATACCTCGTAAAATGTGCATCCTATGTGAATAAAATTTTAGGTATCGCTAAAACTTAGCTTTGTTCGTCGTACTCAACTAATACAATTAAAATGTACTCACACTGGAATAAATGAAAAAACCAAAAATGTTGACTACATATTTATTGATTAAATTACCTACATTAGAGAGTGTTGTCATTGCTGCATTTTCAAGTTCTGCCCTAGCTAGCGGCTTTAAGCATCACTCCCTTTGACATTCGTCCACCTCTAGCAAACGCACAATTTAAAAAAACGAGATAGGTATCTGTATCTATTCTAAAAACTCTTATACAGGGTGGTCCAGGTTGAACGTCATTAATTTTGGGAGGTGATAGAGCATCATGAAAAAACTAGACTTTTATTAAAAAACTTTGTTCAAAAATGTTTTATAACAAAGATACAGGGTGTCAAAGTTTAAAATAAAAACTCGTTTTCTTAACATAACTTCTAAACCACTTGAACGATTTCCATTAAATTTCGCACACAGAGTAATGTAGTACATTTCAAGATAATGATGGGGTTCATTTATAAAAAAAATCTCCAGTGGCGTAGATACTGGGGGCCATTCCAGTTTTCCCTCCAATTTTTGACGCCACTGGATATATTGCGAGGAAAATACAATTTTTGGATTGTCTGTTTAATTTAGAGAAAATAGTTACTCTCTACAAATTTTAATTTAAGGATTCATTTTTGGGATATTTGAGTTTGAAGGTTTGGAAACACAATATCAAATGCTGTGCTGAATTAAAGAAAATTTCGGGTAGGTCTGAAAAATCCAGAAAATTGCCATCAAGTCTAGGCAGCGATTAATTCCGTGGCTAAAAGAGCTCGAAAATGTATCAAAGCCTATTTTAAGAACTTATTCATAATTTTCTTTAATTCAGCATAGCATTTGATGTTGTGTTTCCAAACCTTCAAACTCAAATATCTCAAAAGCTAAACCTTAAATAAAAAATTTTCAAGAGTAACTATTTCCTCTAAATTGAACAGACAATCCAAAAATTAATGACGTTTAACCTCGACCACCCTGTATTTCTCATAGTGCGCATTGAATCCGAAATCCGACAGCCGAGATAGACTAGTGACTAAAGGGACTTGACTGCGAAACGGAAGGTCGCGGGTTCGAATCCCAGAAGGACCATTATTTTTTTTTTCACTAGTTTCTCTGGTAACGAAAACAATAATACCAAATAAATGTGATTTTATATTAATAACGTATTGAATGTCGACTGGATGTGATTATTGGCTACCCCTTCAGTATTTTTATTTTCCAGATTAAAACTGTATCACGGTAATGTATAAGAAAGTCATGTGTTGAACACATCAGATATTTTTTGAAGTATTTGTTAATTTGATCAGAAGTTCATGCTCTAAAATAAATATTTGCCGACATGATGGCACATTTTTGTAAATAATAACGAAGAATTTGTACAAAAAAACTACCTACTGAAAAAATTACCACATACATATTAAAAAATATTCTTTCACAAAACTGCAAAATTTTACATAAAAGTAATATGCAATTTCCGAAATATGAAGTAAAATCTAATGTCATGAAAATATCGTTAAAAACGGGTACTTTTTTGGTATTAACTCAAGTTTCTTCATAAGTTATTCAAATTTTGTTAAGTGATTTAAAATAGCCACATAATGAACACATAATTTTTTCGTGTAATAGGCACCTAGTTACTGTACGAAATACCTTATATTAAGACTTAACAGGTCAACTATGTGCAAAGTTCATTTAACTTTTAAGCAGTTAAACCCAAAAATTTAAATCTTAATCAATCAAACTGAAACCGGTTAATTAGCATTTATTATGTGACCTGTACTATCCGTTTTCGGTACCTATATATACTTTAAAGAAGAAATGTTTACTTTTTTGTATAATCACACAATGAGCTTTATCAGACTATCAAGATGAGTGAAGGGAAGAATGTTGAACAATTATTTAATAATTTGTTTTTTGCCCAATTTTTCTTGGTAGATTATAAATTAAACTTATTTAGGTTGCATTCGAATTTATGTAAATATTACCAAATTAATTCTAAAGGCGTTCAAAGATGATAGGTATCCATATTTTTATCAATATTATCTTCATTTTTTTAGTACTTATTTCATTTTCATGGAAAAAAGAGAGGATGATTTAAAAATTTGAAGCAATTAAATATTAATTATGTAACTTGGTATGAACTATTCGCGTAAAAGATGCACTTAGTCTAAAAACTATTTACATCTATTACTAATTCTCTGTAATTCATCATTTTAGAAAGGAAAGAAGAAATTGTATCGAGTGGGAAAGGCCCTACGAGAAAGATACGACAAATTCCTAGGCAAATCCTACCACCCCAGGCTATTGGAAGCTGTAAGTTCTGACTCAAACAGAACCAAAGTGTCTCTACTACTAGTCCTTGCAAGTTTATTTCCTCCAACTCCCGATGAAATCTGGGAAGAAGGCTTGAACTGGCAGCCAATACCTGTTCGTCACTATCCGAAAAATAGAGACAATGTTTGTTTATTATATTATCATTTAAACAAATTCCAAATAAGTTTTTGTAGATTTTCTTCGGACTATTTTGTCCCAATTACAAGAAACTATACCGGGAATACATCGAGTCTCCAAAAATTGCCGAGCAAAATCTTCAACACAAGGAACTTTTCGAGTATTTATCGGAGCATACTGGATGGAACGTAACGAGTTCCAAAGAGGTATTCTTCTTGTACTTGGATCTGAAAGTGGAGGTAACTTTGCAAATTTCCTACTCCGTGCCTTTGTTAGCTTATAAGTTTTAGGAAGAGTTTAACATGGAACTACCAGAGTGGACAAAGAAGGTGTACCCAAAACAAATTGAGGACATAGCAGTGCAATTTTACTTTGAGTCTACTGGGACGACGGCATTAAGGCAGATGGCTGCAGGCAAGTAATCATTACACCACGAAAATGTGCAATTCTTACACATTTTATTTAGGTTATCTTCTACAAAAAATTATCAACGATTCCAACGCTAAGATAGCCGATAAACTGAAACCGTCAGGAAGAAAATTATTCTTATATTCAGGACACGAAATCAATATAGCATATTTATTAGCTACTTTAGGATTACTTAAACCGCATGTTCCTCCTTATGGTTCCTATATTCTAATTGAGTTGCACAAAATTAATGGTGTGCATGGATTTAAGGTAAGTATTGTACACCCTCGTACTATAATGACACTATAATACGGCTTTAACCGTTGCTATTTCAGATATTTTATCAAGATTATACAACTAGAGAACCACAAATAATGAAGCTAGCGGCGTGTGATGAATTTTGTCCATTTGATCAGTTCCTGTCTTTAGTTCAAGAATATCTTCCAACGCCGGGTCTATGTGGTTATGAGTGTAATTAAAAATGTCTTCAGAATGTTAATTTAGAAAAATACAAATAGAAATAGAACAAAGTATTTATAACAAATAACTATAATTGATTACTAGTAAATAAAAGAAATTAAATTTAGACCAGTTTTATAATTTTTATATTTTACCTTTAATGGAATCATTCCATTATTCATCATTCCACAGATTGGAATGTAAAATTTGTGAGCGCCTTACATAAATTATACTCCTTTGTCCGGAGGAACGCCATTCATTTAGACCTTGCGACTCTTCAGATGGCCATCTTTGTGCTGAAAATAGACTTTTGGACGTCGGTTTTTTTCCATTATGATATCATATGTTTTTAGGTATGATCTTTGAATATACTTTCTGGATTGTCCTGTATACTTTTTTTATCTCCATTCCGGATTTTTTTAATTTTTTTTTTCCTTATAAAGTCATTGCAGGTGGCAACTTACGGAAATCTTTTTAACAAATTTAATAATTACTACGAGTAGACATCGTTTATGTTCCAAATTGAATTTAACTTTTAGATTCAAAATAAACCAATCTTTCATCATATAGGTATCAATTTTTTAACTATTTTCGATACTAGTTTTCAAAATAACTTAAATAAAACATGACAATGATTTATTTTTTCAAATTTCAAATTTGAACACTAATTATTCTTTAAGGGTTAACACTATCAAAAAATTTACCAGATACTTTCGATTGCAAGTCATCTCAGTTACAAATTTCATGTATAACTTTTTTTCGATAATCAAATAGTTTAGCAGACTGGCTTCTTTTTATTCAACAGTGTTTTACTTTTTCAGTCTACAATTTTCAACATTTAAGAGATGATTGCTCGAAAACTAATCCGTATTGGGGATAAAAGAATTATACAGGACATTGCAGAATTTATTCAAGAATGACACCTAAAAATATTTCGTGTCTATCCTGAGACACCCTGTATTTTTATTCCGTTTCGTAAATTCATATTGTATCCAATTATTTGTACAGACTTTATTACGGTTAACCCAAAAACTTAATAATAATTAGACACCATGAAATCGTTATTAATGATTTAACATTTAACATATTAATTAACGCCCAGAATAAAAAAAATCTCAATACTTAATATCTATCATTTAAATAATGTTTAGTGTTTTCACTATACAGAACTAAATTTCGTAATAGTTACTTCATATAAGGTAGCTTTATAAAATGTTGCAACGTTTATTTGTACTTAATTTATAATCAAAACAATTTTTTTGATAAGATTAGATATTACTTATTGCCCAACCTACACTCTCAAAAAATCCTTGTATTTTATTGATGCAGCCTGAGGGATCCTCGCAATGTAATATTTGCTTTCGTCTCACTGTCTCAGTAACAAAACTAAAATAATTTTTCTGTACTTATACAAAAATTTTTAGGTAAAATCCAAAACATCTACAAAAAATATAGTAAGCTATGTTCACATTCCAAGGCAAAACACCGAACTTTTTTTTGTAGCTGGACACAAAACCTTCGCTTGCTAGTTTGTTGTGTACAAAAAGCATTCAGATTTTTGTTAAAACTTTTTTGAATATGGAAAATTTTAACACAACACAATTTTTACTTACGAGTAAATTAGCCAAGAATATTAAGTTTGTTTAGGATTTCACATTCTCATATTTTTTAATATGATTTTTAGTATTTTGTTCTATCAAAATTGAAGTCGAATAGAAATTATTAATAATTAATTATTTTAGATTTTCCCAGTGTATAACTTCTGGTAATCTATTTTTTAATATACATACAGGGTGTGTCACGACGAGTTGACAGTAGACATAACTCTATTACTAAACACAATTTTGTTCTAAAAATTGGTACACACCCAGTATACAATATGCTCTATTTAATGAAAATATTGCCACCTTTCTGGTACTTCCGGTTATACCGGAAGTAGACAGAAACTTTGTTATTTTAAATGGAACACCCTGTATATTTTTGAATTTTTATATTCTACACTTCATTTTAGACATAAAAGTATTAAGGTTGTATGGTCCTAACATTAACGGTATTATAATTATTTACACTTTTTCTTTTTTTTTTTACAAAAACATAGATGTAAATAAAAATTCAAATCTTGACAATGACACGCTTTTTCCGAATTTTTTTTCTTGTGTTTGAAGTAGGAATATACAAGAAATAAGCTGATGTAGTTTTGGAAAACTTGCTATGTACAGGGTGTTGGTGGTTGTCCGTTCATTTTTTAAAACTTTAATCAATGATAACTTAATTTTTTTAAATGGAACACCCTATATATTTCTAGATTTTCGAATTCTACACTTAATTCGAGACATAAAAGTATTAAGGTTGTAAGGTCTTAAAATTAACGGTATTATAATCAATTACGTTTTTTTTTAAATTAACGGTCAATCACAAAAAATAAGTTTTTTAAAACCATATTACCATGTTTCTTGTACATTTCTGCGTCCACTAAAATTTGGTTTATTTTTTGAAAGAACGTGTTATTAGTAAAATATGAAAATGTTTGACTCTAAGTTTTTGTATGAAAAAATTGGAAGAAACATAATTACTGAATTATAATAAATAAATAAATAAAATTAAAAAAAATAAAGAATATTAAATTAAATATAATAAAACACAAATTTTAGTCGAAGTAGAAATGTACAAGAAACATGGTAATCTGGTTTTGAAAAACTTATTTTATATCTGCTTATGGTGCTTATGGTGCTTATGGTTGATCGTTAATTTTTGAAATACCTTGGAAATTGGAAAAAACGTAATTAATAATAATACCGTTAATTTTAAGACTTTACAACCTTAATACTTTTATTTCTAGAATTAAGTCCAGAATTCGCAAATGTGGAAATATATAGGGAGTTCCATTTAAAAAAATAAAGTTATCATTGATCAAAGTTTTTAAAAATGAACGGACAACCACCAACACCCTGTACAAAGCAAGTTTTTCAAAACTATATCAGATTATTGCTTGTATATTCCTACTTCAAACGTAAGAAAAAAACTTTGGAAAAAATGTGTCATTGTTAAGATTCGAATTTTTATTTACACCTATGTTTTTGTAAAAAAAAAAAAAGTGAAAATAATTATAATACCGTTAATGTTAGGACCACACAACCTTAATACTTTTATGTCTAAAATGAACTGTAGAATCTAAAAATTCAAAAATATACAGGGTGTTCCATTTAAAATAACAAAGTTTGTGTCTACTTCCTGTATAACCGGAAGTACCAAAAAGATGGCAATATTTTCATTAAATAGAGCACATGGTATAATGGGCGTGTACCAATTTTTAGAACTAAATTGTGTTTAGTAATAGAGTTATGTCTACTGTCAACTCGTCGTGACACACCCTGTATAGTAACACGTAAAAGGTGGAACGAAATAGTACGGTTAATAATTTTCCATTGCACTGAAAAATCTGAAATTATATCCGGTAGCCAAATTGATATTGAAAAAAATATACCACTCGTTGACATGAACAAAAACATCAACTTTCCTGGTTCAGGAATCGCAAAAGAGAAACGGGGATAGATGCACTGGGATCTGCAGTAACTTTGCATACCTAATTGAGTAATTAATATCACAGTATGTTCTTGAAATATTGCATAGTAAGACAACTTTTTATTCTGAATAATTTTTCTTAATCACTTTTCGCGGTATCTCTCTTAAAAATCTCAAAAAAAAATTACGATTTCTATAATTGTTAGCTTATTACTTCGTATAAGTAAAAAAGTGAAGAGGAATTATTAGTTTTCCCTACCTCTGGCTCTATCTCAAGAAACATGTAATTTTGAAAAGCGAAACATCTCAAAAATTATATTTTTAAAAATTTTGGTATTTTATAGTTGCATCGATCCAGTATGTGTATTCACGTAAGTCAGTTAATGCATTTTTATGTGATAATCTATTATCAATGTAATCATCTAGAGAAAAGGTACTCGTACATGTACAAAGGCATTTTAGGAATAAAACATTTTTGATAAATGTAGCCACGAAATGACCTTGCGTAGAAAATAGAAAAATTCAAGTTTGTTTTTCCCCACTCGAAATGTATTTTTACCATCACCTATATTTGCAGCCAGTAATGACGTTCATCTTTGTCACAAATTGTAAATATATGAAACAAAATGTGTTTACTACCAGGTTATTATTTACACCAGGTTTATAAATACTTTTGTGTTTCTCAAACATGTAAAAATGGAACAGCTATATATTTTCTTACATAACAATTTACATACCACGACCATTAAATACATAATATCTCAATATAATATAAGGGTACCAAATAAAATAATAAATGCTTGTTTTGTAAAATAACAAAATATCAAAAATGAAACAATAACACCGAGTACAAACTTTAAAAAATCAAACTAATATCAGTCCATAATGTGTGAATAAAAGAAAGTAGTGGTCAACAATTGTTATTTTTCATATTTTGCCTAAAATCCTAAATCAATCTACAATTGTTATATTCCGTTTTTTTTTTGCCTAAACATAAATCAATCTAGTTTGATTTTTTAAAGTTTATTAACTAGTCATGCTTCAATAATAGCAGTGGCTTCTTGACGCTCCTCCTCCAATTCTTTTCCGGTCACATCCAACATCTTCCTTGCAAAATCTCCAATAGGCAAACCTTGCACAATCGCCCATTTACCATTATTAATCGTAACCGGGAAGGAAAATACAACATCCTTCGGTGTACCATAACTACCATCACTTACAACCCCCATGGAAACAAATTGATTCTTCTCCCCCGTTCCTAAGTACCAGTCTCTCATGTGATCTGACGCAGCTTTAGCTGCGGACATCGCAGAGGACATCTTCCTTGCATTAATAACAGCGGCTCCTCGTTTCTGGACTGTTGTAACAAAAGTTGTGCGAATCCACGAGTCATCTTTAATTGTGTCAGGAACAGGAACAGCTTGTCCAGCTACGTTGGCAATAGCGTGAGATGCATCCGGAAATTGCGTGGAGGAGTGATTGCCCCAAATGATGACATTGCTGACACATCCGACGGGAATTCCCAGTTTCGCAGCGATTTGCGCTTGGGCTCTGTTTTGGTCCAACCTGGTCATCGCTGTGAAGTTTTCTTTGGGGATTGAAGGGGCGTAACGCGAGCAAATCAAAGCGTTAGTGTTAGCCGGATTACCAACGACTAGCACCTTGACGTCTTTGCGTGCGTATTTATCGAGGGCTTCGCCTTGTACCTTGAAGATTTTGACGTTGGCTGAAAGTAAGTCCTTGCGTTCCATGCCCTCTTTACGTGGCATAGCACCGACTAAAAAGGCAGCAGAAACGTCTTTGAAAGCTACAGCTGGATCATCAGTGGGGATCACGGCTCGGACGAGAGGAATAGCACAATCTGCCAGCTCCATTACAACACCTTCAAGAACGCCCATCATTGGGGGAATATCCAGAAGTTGGAGTATTAGGGGTTGTTTAGATCCAAAGACATCTCCTTTGGCAATCATATACAGAAGCGAGTAGGCTATTTGACCAGCAGCTCCAGTTACAACAACGCGAATTGGTTCTGGATCACACTGCAAAACAACCGGGAAATTATGTAACTACATTTTAATCAACACAACTTTTCATATAGTTTTCATTTCATAATTAAATCATATTCATGTTGTTCTTACCATTTTGAGGATTTAATAATTTCAACGGTTTTACTAGGGAGTGTTGTTCAGGATGAAATTGACCGACTGCCTGCTACTGATTGCTATGTAATGTTCAAAGGCGATTAGGACGTCCTTTGACCTCTCCTTTTATCTGTGGTAAATAATTGCTTACGACATGGAAAAAGCAATCGAAAGATCACTTGCAATTGGTTAATAAATCAGCGCGAAATATGAATGAATCTAAGTTTTTAATAATGCAAGGACAAAATACAGGTTTGAAGGTTATTGCAATTTTAATACTGTGAAGGTAGCTGCAAGTTGTTGTACGGGGATGGAAAATTAACACGCGACATATTCATAGGCTCATTTGCATACTTTTAAAATTATTATAATAATTTCTAAGTACTTTTATGCCAATTTTCGAAAATTAAATGAATAAAACAGTAAAAGTATGTATTAGTATAGGAAGTACAGATTCCTTTTTTTAGCATTGACGAAACCATAATTACAGTTCTCTCTATCAGATGACGCTGTGCACCAAAACAAAAAATATAATCAGATATTTTCAAAAAGATTTGGAATTTTGTTGTTGTAGTTGATAAATTTAAATTTATACATATAATATATTTGATCCTGATGTAAGTACTTCTTCAATTATATGCCAAATAAAAATTTATTTTTATACAACGAAGTGGATTTTTCTTGAAATGGAAAACTTTCAATATAGGCAACCAACAATACAAAGTTAAATATCTCAAGACAGTTTTCTAAATTGTTATTAAAATATTTAATTAATTATTTACGCATGAAGTGTATATTTGTTATTTTAAATTGTATATTATTATATTTTTGTATTCTATATTCTTAAAATTAAGAGTAGGTACTCAGGTTTTTGTATTTTTTTTTAAATATTCACGGGAATTTAGAAAAAACCCGAATTTCCTTACAGCAACGATGCACTATTTGCACCGAAATGGAGTGGAGACACTGAACATCTTCTTTAATTTAGTTATCTTTTCTTGAACACCCTGTATAAATTGATAGCATGATAAATAGGGAAACTTACTATGCTTTATTGGCCACACTGATTTGCGTTATGAAATTAGCATGTTTATGTCAGTCCTACCACAATCCACTCCGCTTGCCGATTATTTATTTAAGCAGGCTAGCCAATAGGCATCAAAATTGACTCGTAAAGTTGTCAAGTATCAACATGGCTGAGAATTCGGCAAATTCGGGCGGTTTCCTTACAAATGTAATATCGCAAATCATAGAAAGCCCCATAAACATAGCCCTAGTGATCGTAATTGCAGTTTTAGTATATCTGATAATAAAAAGTAGCAAAAAAGTGCCTACGTACAGTGCTCCAGAACCACCACTTCCAAAACTGAAAAAGAAGGATTTCACAGTGGAAGAATTGAAAAAATACGATGGCACACAAACTGATGGACGTGTCCTGGTTGCAGTTAACGGAAATGTGTACGATGTTACCAAAGGGAAAAGGTTTTATGGACCAGGTGAGAAATTGATTTCTATCCCTTGGACACATTTTATAATAGTCATGATGATGTCATGTTTAAGTGAACTGTGTTATTAAAGTCACCATGAATTTCAAATTTATCTCATGTCAAGGAATGCGAAATTTATACTGATTGTATAATACAATTTGTAAATTCACTGTGTTTTCTAAACATGTCTAGTTAACATTTTTATTACATCATGTACCTATTACGCAGTTATTTTTATGCTATTACATTGTGCTGAAAACGATTTGTTTTCATTTCCCAGGTGGACCATACTCGGCTTTTGGTGGTAAGGATGCTTCCAGAGGTCTAGCAACATTCTCTGTGTCTGCTAAGGGAGATGAATACGATGACCTCAGTGATTTGAATGTAATGGAAATGAATTCTGTTAGAGAATGGGATGAACAATTCAAAGGTAATGGTCCATCGAATTATATAATTTATTATCTGCTTTTAAAGCAAACAGTGATAATGCTGATTTATTGAATTTATTTAAGTGTAAGGTGGGTTTGACATGCTAGAGATAAGATTGTAAAGTGTAAATAATGTGGTTTAGGTATACGGAGCAAAATTTTGTATTTGAGGAGTAAAATCGATTTATAATGGTGTATGATTGGTAAAATCAGGCAAAACAACTAAATCATTATTTTTTTATCTAGCTAAGTAGGTACATAAATTATAAAACGACTTTTTTAAGTGAAACTAAAAGTAACTTTTCTGTATAAAATAAACAGTCAAAATTTCAATTCAAAATCTATACAGGGTGTTTCCTTAGTACAGTCCGTAACTTGAGGGCGCAATTCCAGGGATGCTTTAGAAAAAATTTCGGTCGATGTCGCGGAAAAAGTGGGAAATCTCTCGGACAAGTTCCTATAAAAATTTTTCCTACAGGCGTAGCTGGAAATTGTTTTTTTTTAATAACTTTTAAAGTACTTAATAGAATTTTATAAAAAGTTAATATGATGGACACTACTAAGGACCTCTTGAAATAATGTCCTTGACACATATCTAGCTTGTTTAGTTCACCAAGGGCAGACTAAGCTTTACAACTTAATGTTCAAACTTTTAACACCCTGTGTGAAAAAGACTTGAAACAACAAAATCAGGTAGCTTGAACCTTACTCTAAAGAAAAGCCACTCTTGTTTAGTCGATAAGGTGGATCGTTTTCGAGAAAAAGAATAATAAACGAATTCATGTTATATTAAGTCATTAAAAAAAAGTCTCATTCCAAAAAAAATCAAAATTTAAAAAACGCCTGTAGGAAACATTTTTTATAGGAACTTGTCATCTTATTTTTTCATGCCCTATCTGAATCCGAGAGATTTCCCACTTTTTCCGAGACACCCTGTATAAACATGTGTCCGGAAATGCTTAGATTTGAACGGTCAATGCTGAGTTCTTAAAATTTTGCAATTAATTTACGTTAGTAAAGAGCTGGGAGTACATTTTTAGTGTAACGTCAATTTTTATCTGCCGCCAGTGGCGTAGTTATGCGTGAGTCAAACTCTTCTAACAATGTACAACAAAAAAGGTCTCTCGAATTTTTTGCCTAATACTAACCTATTCTTATTAAATGGCCGGTTACTACCAACAACAATCAATAAAATAATCAATTCCGACACTAAGTCAAAGCAAAATGGCCACTTTCTGATAAAACGCACGATTTCAAACGTTTTATCATTGAGTGTCTCACAGGTTCATAAATTCCTGCAGTATTTCCTATGACATTGCAATAATAAAGAAAAAAATACATTTTCAACACCCTGTATTTCGGAATCTAATGCCGGCTTTCCACCAAACGGACAGTTTAAAAAAACAGTTTTATTTTTCAAAACAGTTCTCTATTAACTGTAGACGAGAAGTTTTTGTTGATAGTGTTTGTTCTCTTTTTCCCATTTTTTGTTTGGTCCCGCTAGAATGTCCTCCTCCGACACATCATGTGTTCCAACCAAACCGACCAAAAAACATGACAAATTTGTTTTCCTTTGATGTACCGACTCGAGATGGGAAAGTGTTTTGTTTACTAAAAACACTGTTCTCCAACAAACATGTTTTTAGAACTGTTCATTTTTTACAAAACATTGCTCTATTTGTTGAGGAAAACAGTTTTTGTTTCTGTTTCTTGTTTTGTCCGTTTGGTGGAAAACCGGCATAATCATTTCCTGACACGTGTTTATAGAAACTTTTCTTTTTAAAACATCCTAAAGAATTGCACCCTAAAGTTATGGACCGTACTTAGGAAACACTCTGTATAGAATAGAAATAATCAAATTTACAAATAAAATAAAGCGCAAAAGCTCTACTAAGGGATTCTAGGAATAACTAAATACGTACCTACTCAAATATCGATATTTGAATATTGAACAAATATACGTAAGTAGAAGTAATTGCATTGAGCTGAAAAACAAATTAAATTTCGAATATGTATGTGATTGACGCGTTCCATATGTTAATTGTTGAATACTTAAAAACAGTTTAAATACATATTTTCCAAATTGTAATTTGTATATTAGAGTTACATAATTTTATGAGAAAGTTAGGAATTGTTCAGAAAAATAATTAGATAAGTAAATTTATCCATAATAAATTATCAACATGTGCTTGATATGGTTTTCAATCCCAATTCTTTTTTACAGAAAAATATGACCTAGTTGGCAGGCTCCTTAAACCAGGAGAACAACCCACAAGTTATTCCGATGAAGAGGACGAACCATCAAACACCGAGAAATCTAAAGATGATTAAAAGAAACCTTTACAACAAGAACAAGGCTGATTGAGAGGTTATACACTCTTACAATAGTTGTAAACAAAAAAAAAACTTAATTTTATATGTTGTTGGCTTTTTATCATCTTTTTTAGAATACTATAATCTAGTATTAGTAAATGTGGATGTGCTACATGGCAAAACATTACTTAAAATCTACTAAGTTTGTACATACTTAAAAGGGCAACGATGTATATTTTTCAGATAATTTGGTTTATATAATATATATAAATATAAGTGTGTAATTAATTAAAATTTTTAAATCTTTAATGTGGTAATTAGAGTTTTGCAATAAATGTGCATCACATCTTTTTTTATTCTTTGCTAGGGCTGCTTGTGTATATTCCATTAAAAATGTAAAAAGTAAATTAGCACCCAATTTCCAAAAGGTAATTATTGTAAATTTTATTTTTACTTTGGTAAGTTATCTTTGTTTTATACATGCAGGAACAAAACGTCAAACTAATTTGCTTATGGTGTGTAATTTTTTTAACGCAAAGGTTTTATTCCAAAAAGAATTTTGCATTTCTTATATAAATATAGATGTAAATTTAATTAAGAACTTTATAAATATATTTGTTCTGCAAAATATAACGTATATTAGTTAAGATGTTTGTCTTAAAAGGTTTACTGTTTTAAATAAAAAATAAAATTCTTATTTTGAACAAATTTTTGTTTTGGATCTGGTAGATATAGAAATAGATACATCGAGGAGTTAGAAATGAGAAATTGCCCAAGAAGTTACAGCCTAGAAATTTGGTGCGGGACAATTTTTAACTTTGAATAGATGCACAGTTTTAATTAAATCTAGTCAATAGAATTGAGGGGGCTTCAACTGTCAGAAATTACAGCAATCGAACAAATTTTTTTTATATTTTAATTTCAGATTTTTTACTAAAACTCATTTTATTCGTGTTAATGAAAATCTTTAATCTACAGGGTATTGAGCTTTTATTGTTACAAACTGAAACAAGTGACAAAACATGTAATTTTAGAAGTTTTCTATGGAGGTTTGTCCGGAAACGCTTCGTTTCTGAGGTACAGGGTGTTGAAAATGATTTTACCAAATTATATTCTTAATTTATATACAGGCTGTTTCAAATTCGCTTCTCACTATAGGGATCTCAGAAACGGTAAGATACAGCTTTGGTTAAATTGGGGCAAAGTTGCGTAATATGGTGGCCAATAATAAGCCGTTAAGAAATCGAAAATATCTTTTGTAATTCTGGAGATTTTTTGAAAAAACCAAATTTTTGCCTTTTCGTTTTTATTTTTTTCTGCTCTTATTTTTCAAGATATCGGAAAACCAAAAACACTTTGCCATGGACACTTTTTGTGCTTTATAAAATGACGTTAAAATTTTCCTCATGCGACGTTTCGTTTTTCCGCTGACGTCATCAACTCCATTTTTTTAAATACATCGTTTTAAGTAGCATTTTTTATGCTCTATGAAATGGCGTTTAAATTTTTTCCATACGACGTTTCGTTTTTGTGTAATCATTGGATCATTTTTTGAATGCCTACGGCACTGGATTATTTTTACAATTTCATCAGTATTTTTTTTCATTGTACAGCCCATCATCAGTATTGACGATTTCATAAGTGTTTATTTTATAAAGTGCTTTTAGTTTTTCGATATTTTGAAAAATAAGAGCAGAAAAAAATAAAAACGAAAAGGCAAAAATTTGGTTTTGTCAAAAAATCTCCAGAACTACAAAAGATATTTTCGATTTCTAAACGGCTTATTATTGGCCACCATATTACGCAACTTTGCCCCAATTTAACCAAAGCTGTATCTTTTACCGTTTCTGAGATCCCTGTAGTGAGAAGCGAATTTGAAACAGCCTGTATACATAAAACTGTTTAAGATAGAGATCTAAAATGCTCAGTGCCGTACACCGTACTTATAGGAGGGAGACATCGTTTTTTGGCAAAACTTATGTTTAGGTAATTGAATTACTATAAAAAATTAACAAAATTATGAAAGATGAAGTCAAAATGTGTGAAAAGTTATACCTGTTTGATATGCGTTAACTCGTTAACCCAACAGTTTAAGATAAAATTAACTAATTCATTTTTTTTTCTGTAGAATATTTGACCTTGTAGTATACAGTAAGCAAGGAGTTGAAATAAACTTTTTGCTCTATTCTTTTCTATTAAATTTTCGTAAAAAGAAAAATGTTTCCTACAACTTTTCTTTTAATTTTTTTTTTGATATTGTCAGTTTTTAAAAAGTTATTTATCAAATAAGTAGAAAATTTTGTAAGGAAGCGATTTTGAACGTAAGTTTGTAAGCTAATTTTGCGTCCTACAATCTACTGATTAATAGCATCAAACTAGTTCGTGAATCGTCGAATGTGACCCATAAACTTTTTGCCCCTTAAACTAGGCAATTTAGTTACATATTTAGTAAATAACACTCTGCGCCATCTATAGGTAAATATTACAAATAAAGTGTTTACAGCGACATCTATCGATAAAATAAAACAGAAAGCTGTAAAATAAAGAATACTTTTTACTTGAAAAATGCGGTAGATGACTTTATTTTACAGCTTTCTCTTTTGTTTACTTTCTTAATTTAACGAAAGATGTCACTAAACTCAAATTAGTTATGATATTTACCAATAGATGGAGAAGAGAGTTATTTACTAAATATGTACAGTTGGCGACACGGAATAGTTTCCAGGCATTTTTTTCCATTGTAAATTAAATCATGTTCATAGGCTCGATAACTGCTTAGTGGCATTATTAGCAGTCATATTTGTGTCACAATATTTTATGTAAAGTATTTGAAGTAAAACGCCTAGAAATTTTCTTACTGATGCTCAAAAAGGCGCAATTGTGGCACAGCTAGAAGATAGTTGGTCAAGTAAACAAGTAAATGTAATCTAATGAGATCTTCGCCCACAAAACATTCAAGAGGTTAGGTTAGTCTTCGCCTGTCTCCACCACTGTCGTTAAAAGAAATTTTGATTTAAAAAGTCTGATTTATAATGCTAAAAAAAATCAAAAATCGCTACTTTGATCAATTTGTCTGGAAACTATTCCGTGTCGCCAACTGTACAAAAATTGCATATATTCAGGCAGGAAGGTTTTTATTATTGGAGGGGATTTAGACAAACAACAGAAATATTTTCTTTCGATCCTTAATTAATCTAGTCCACGGTATAATATAATTCTGTGGTATAATTATATATTATAAAGTGATCTAGTCCTAGTCTGATTTATAGCAAAAGAAAAATATCAGTATTTCTGTACCTACTGATTTAATAGCATCAAAGTAGTTCGTGAATCGTCGAATTTGACCCAATAACATTTTGCCTCTGAAACTAGGCAATTTAGTTACATATTTAGTAAATAACACTCTGCGCCATCTATCCGTAAATAATACAAATAAATTGTTTACAGCGACATCTATCGATAAAAGAAAACAGTACACAAAACAGAAAGCTGTAAGAAAAAGAATTCTTTTTATTTGAAAAGTGCCATCTATAGTTAAAATAAGACAGTAAGAAAATAGAAAGCTGTAATATAAAGGTTTCTTTTTTTCTCCTTTGTTATTTTAACGATAGATAACTTTATTTTACAGCTTTCTATTTTGTTTACTTTCTTAATTTATCGAAAGATGTCACTAAACTCAAATTAGTTGTGATATTTACTAATAGATGGAGAAGAGAGTTATTTACTAAATATGTACTAAAATTGCATATATTCAGGGGCAAGAATTTTTTAATTGGAGGGGATTTGGACAAGAAACAATTATTTGCTTCTGATGCTTAATTAATCTAGTCCTAGTCTGATTTATAGCAAAAGAAAAATATCAGTATTTCTGTACTTTGCACGTATTATTCAAATAATAATTAATTCAATGCTCTAAAAGATTGCAGCAAATTCAAAATTGCTTGGGTATTCGATATTTCGTTTCATTAAAAGTTATCCTATTTAAAAAATTAGTTCGTAGCTGAAATGAACGATTTAAATGTATATTAATTGAAAATTATTAATGTTTGACTAATTACTAGTGTTCAATTGTATGTTTGTGCAGTCGAATTAATTTTATAGGTCTTGGAGCCAAGTGGGTAGTAAGCAGTAAGAAAAAATTATTGTCAATTAATTTACATTACTAATAATACGATGACTGTCACGTTCTGAACAATAAAATAGTTGTGTACGTGATGTTGAGGGCGGACAAAATAATTATAATGAAAAAAACATTTTTGTTGATCACAAAAATAAGGGAGGTTCCTTTAAACAAAAGTAAAAGAATGGTTTTAATTATAATTTTTTCAAATGTTATTTATTTCTCTTTTATATAATACTTAACACTAAATTATTCTAATTGATGTATGTTCAGTAATAAATTAGGAGGGAGTGTTGTGTAAGTATTGCACTGGCGGGGTCGGATTGTCAGGTGCCAGCACCACTCCACACGCTTGTGGAATGTAACACATGAAAACAAGACGATATATAAATTATAAATATATTATAATAAAAAAACAAACAGGGGCCCCCTTCTGGAGAAACCACCATCACAATAGCTACCGACAGGACACTTACAGTCTCGGTAAAAATTATCTGCTACTTTATACAGCGTCACTAAAGTTATAATAATAAATCTTGATAAGTCACGAATCGTATCAAAAGAAAACAACGAGCAACAATGCGTAGCTATGTCAAGTCTACCTCCGCAGTAGGTAACAATCCGATAAGTTAAGAACACAGCCTCGCAAAGCCAAATACTTTTAGGTATTTCTTGATTCACACCTAAGGTAAACATTCTCTAAAAAAGTATACATCATAATAATATATAATTAATATAATACAAAGTTATGGTGTGTCTATTAAACATATATACATTTTTTTAAATTAAATTCATTTCAATATAAATATTTACATAGCTACACAGTTCACGTCACATTAACAGTCTGCTGGTCGGGAAGAAGACAGCAGAGCACGGCACCACTAAAGTTGTTCCACAAACTTACTAAGCTGGTCTTGAGGGGTCATTGGCGGCACATCACTAATTGAGTCCTGGCTTGGAGGGCCAGCAGGCGATGCATGCGGATGCAGCGCACTAGTGTGGTTTTGGCCGAGAAGCATTTCAGATGCGGTGAGATCGTGAGGGGAAGGCTGCGGACCACGCGGACTTGGTACGGCTTGGTTCCGCGGGCTCGGTGATGGGCGCGAAGATGGACTAGGTTGAGGACTCCTATAAAACAATCACGTGTTAATTCATTATGCATTACAATTTATTTCTCCCTATTTAAGTATGTTAAAAGTATGTCCAACGTTCTTGGAAGGTCTGTAGAAAAACAGAAACTTCAGAGGCACGATTAAATTAAGCTTTATTGAAGTGATCTATGATTTGAGGAAATTGTGGACTATGTGCTCAGTTTCCAGACTTTCCTTATATATCCCAACATTTCTTTAGAACTCATACTCTTTTTAACCAACTTAGATTCTACATAACATGTGTATTTTCATTTTGGTATCAAAGTTTAATTAAGAGAATGACATACTTTTAAATACTATATTATATTAAACAAAATATATTAAGATCCCCTCTACTTACCTTATAGGTGGCGGGCTCCGCACTCCCATTAATTGCTGCTGTTGCTGAAGAGAGATACCTTGCCCTTGGGGAGGTCCCATCACCCCTTGTGGTGACTGAACAGGTGCTGGTGTGGGTTTCAAACCTTGCATGGGCGGGTACTGTTGATCTGAGAATGAATTATTGTAACTCATATGTGGTTGTCGTATAGCAGGCAGTCTTTGTTGATAGGAAGGTGGTGCTGGTGGCTGTTGAAAACCTTGCTGTTGTTGCGCTTGTTGCTGCGCTTGCTGTTGCTGTCGTTGTTGCATAGCTAAAAGGTGCTGCTGGTGCTTATACCACTGTTGATGTTGTGTCAACTGTTGTCCTGGTGGGCCTTGGTTATGTCCTTGCGGCGTTCCCTGATTAATTAGTCCACCTTGCAGCTGTACTCGATTTTGATGAGGTTGATTGGGATTTTGCATGTGTTGTAATTGTGGTGTTGGATTTCCACCTCCTGCCTGTATTTGTTGTGCTTGCTACAGGGAAAAAGAGATAATTATTTATCAAAAAATGTAAGATATTTAAATTTGAGATACGAAACAACAACTATTGTCTAATCTGTAGGTACTATTTAGTTCCATTCCAATTTGCGAAACAAATTAAAGATTCTGTACCTGTCTTTGTTTAATGAATGCCGCCATAAGTTGAGGATTGGCTTTAAGTATGGAGAGTATCTGTTGTTGTTGTTCCGCTGACTGTGGTGACCTTAAAGTAGCCATAAGTTGTTGCAACGCCTGTTTTTGCATAATGCTGTTGGTGGGTGCATTTAAAGGTGCAGTACCAGGTCGCACAACTGTTTGGTTACCCTGCATTGTTGGCTGACCCATCTGGCCTGGTAGTACCTGAGGACCAGGCTGGCGGATGCCTTGAGCTACTCCACCTGGATATCGATGTTGCCACTGTTCCATCGGTAGTAAATTACCACCTACGAAAATAATATTTGGTTAGTGGAAAGGAAGTACTTGTAAAATATTTATTTTTTAAAAATATGTCAACTCTTTAATATTTTTATGTGCGAATTAAAGTAGTAAATAAGTATTATTGGAAACAATCCAGCATAGATGAAAGATTTTTTTCTCAACTTCAAACATTAAATTCATTAAATTTGTATAACTTTTCTTACCAGTGAAGTTTCAGTTAAACATTAAATAAATAAAATTTTATACTTGCTAATATATTTTATAAATTACAATATCTAAAACGTCATTTTCATCATTTCTTGTGAAAATAGAAAATTATTTATTTTTGCGAATTATGAAATTTTTTACAAGCTCTATGAAATTATTTACGCTATCAATTCCTATTAAATTAAATTCCATAACGATTAAATCACTTACTTTGGTGGGCCATATTCCTAATCTGTGGCGGTGGCATATTCGCCCCTGGTCCTTGCCCTGGATTTACTTTACCATATCCAACATGAGGCGCCTGCTGTCGCGCAGCCTCTTCCTGTACTTGCTTCACCACTTGTAGAACATTTGCAGGCGGCGTTTGCGTTCCTGGTTTCACACCAATACCCTGTTGATGAGGAGATTGAATTCCCATACCGGGGTTGGGTAGAGCTAAAGAAAAAACAATTTTTATTAGTAAATTTGTACTGCATTGTTAAAACTAGTGGCGATATTAAGTTAGATTGAATTTAGCACGTGCCTTTCAAATATTTACCTGGATTAATCAAATTTGAAGCAGGACTGACAGCTCCAGGCACAACCGACTGTACACCAGCATTGCCCATCGGAATATTATTAGAACCCGGCAAGGCATTGCCCGTTGGTGCAGTTCGCGTCATAACAGCCATACGTCTTCTAAGTAATTGTGCCTGTTGCAACCTCTGTTGCAGCTGCTGCTGTTTAAGTTTATGCTTAATGTTAGAACAGAAAGGAACGGGGCACTTAGTTTCCTGGCAGTGTTTAGCATGGTAACAACACAGAGCGATGAGTTGTTTGCATATGGGACATCCTCCATTCGTTTTCCGTTTGCATATTTTCGTGTGAGTGACCACACGTTTCATCTTCTGACAGCTGGGGAGGCGACAGTTCGCGTCTCTGCATTGACAAGCATGCACCAAAGATTGGATACAACGCTGCAAGAAACAAAAATTAAATTATGTCGTATTAAAAGATTTGTTATGGCATATTTGATGTTTCCATCCACTTTATTTACTTATAAATGCGAATTCCCCTAATTTTATTTACCTGGATCGACAATTTCCTCGCCTCTTGTGGATTCGCCTTGCTTTGATCACTAGGTGAACTACCGTCATCCAAATCAAGACCCAATCTCTCCATTTTATGCGGATGTGGCCCTCTTTCATAGCACTGAGTGCACAAGTCAAAGTCCTCGCAGAATGTACAGTGCCACCGGGTCTCGACATGAGCTTTACAATTATTACAAGTATATACAAATTTGTCTTGACCTTGATTGTGCAACTCGTACAACATAGACATAGTACTATATTTAGCACGACGTAACGACGAAAATTCGTAATGCTTTTCTCGTGCTAACGTTAGGAAGGCATCCCTTCCATCCATGAGATCACAGTTAATAAATGGATCGGGGTCTTGAATAGGCTAAGAAGGAAAATAAAATAATAAAACTAGGAACTACTAAAAAACATCGATTATTACCTTTAAACTAGCTGCAGACTGAACAGAATGCAATCGAATAACAAAGAAAACCTCCTTGTGTTTTTCCATAGTGGCGAAAATTTTTGCAGATAAATCATTGCCGGTTTGGGGTGTGTTCGATTTCTTGCTATTTTTTCTTTGATTTGCTTTGGATTTTGTACTTTTCTTAGCCTTCTTTTGACCCTTTTTCTTTCCATCTGGTCCAATTTCGCTATCGTCAGACATGGAGAATATCTACAAGAATATTTCGTTTATATAAATCAAAACAAATTTAGAATATACACATTTACCGCAGCCTCGGCAGCTTCTGCTTGTTTTCGTTTTTCTTCCTCTTCCTCTTGGTCTAATTCTTTTATGCTTTCTTCTAATACATTTGGCCAATAGTCGCCTTCGAAGTACGGAAGATCGGCTGCTGATCGTAGGTTATCCTCCATGGCTTGTTTCAAAATATCCTAGAAAATACATTTAGGTTTAGCAGAGATAAATAAAATCAGATGCAAAGTTATTTTTGTTACAAAGCCTACCACTTAAATTCGCAAAACGACTTATGATAACAATAATACGGGTTGTGAATCGTGTAAAAACTATTTTGTCCATATTTCTTGAACGAAAAAAGATATGGATCTGCGGTTTTCACTAATATTTTCGATATTTTATACTAATTTTAATAATTTTAAAAAATATTCAAATGTTTCAAGAAAAATCGATAAAATTAATAAGTTTTCAAAAAACGCCACCTAGCAACAAATATATGAATCAAAACAACTTCTCTTATCGAACATCGTTTGAAGCAAGAAAAGTTCTTTCAAACGATACTAAGTTTGCCAAATTCTATAAAGTTAAACAGAAGTTATAAGCATTTTCGTACAGAAGAATTCACCTCCTCCCACCCTTATTTGATGAGCTAGAGCAAAAAGTGTTAAACCAAAATTGTGTATAATTGTTTCAGCTTTCCAATAAAGTTATTTTTGTTACAAAGCCTACCACTGAAATTCGCAAAACGACTTATGATAACAATAATACGTGTTGTGTATCGTGTAAAAACTATTTTCTCCATATTTCCTGAACGAAAAAAGATATGGATCTGCGGTTTTCACTAATATGTTCGATATTTTATACTAATTTTAATAATGTTAAAAAATATATATGAGTCCATTTAAATTTTTCAAGAAAAATCGATAAAATTAATAAGTTTTCAAAAAGCGCCACCTAACAACAAATGTATGAATCAAAGCAACTTCTCTTATCGAACATCGTTTGAAGCAAGAAAAGTTCTTTTAAACGATACTAAGTTTGCCAAATTCTATCAAGTTAAACAGAAGTTATAAGCATTTTCGTACAGAAGAATTCACCCTCTCCTCCCACCCTTATTTGATGAGCTAGAGCAAAAAGTGTTAAATCAAAATTGTGTATAATTGTTTCAGCTTTCCAATAAAGTTATTTTTGAGTTACCTTAATTGCCTATAATTTGGAGAAAATCACGATTTTATCATTTTCCATGGCAGGTACGCCCCCTAGCGGCGAAGCTAGAAACTTGAAAATAATTTCCAGCGATTTCTTTTGGCCACCTTTACTATAAATATTTTTTTCCGAAGGCTGTACGATAAATAGTTTCTGAGATACAGCCGGCGACCATTCTTAGTTCTACATCCTGTACTTTTCGTAAAATTTAATGTTACTTAAAAAATCTTCAAATGAGGGTATACAAAAAGAAGAACGATAATTTTCAGAGAGCTATAACCTGTAACTGTTGAACCAGACAAGGTACCTACATATTTACACTTTGTCAGGTAATAATCCTGTTCCAATAGCCTAAGAGGTGGTAATGAATTTTCCTGTCATTTCATTAAGCAATTTTCTTATTTTAGAATATTCTGATATAAAAAAATATGAATCGAACATTTTTTTTAAAAACAAAAAAGTAATTTTAGAGGTAGGTATATTGTTTTAAAAACAATACCAATGGTGATTACTACGAGAATTAGATATCTTCTAACTAACAGCTATAATAACTTTAGAAATTGACTATCTTTATCTTTGACATTTTCTAATTATTTAAACATAAAATCAATTTCATAATGTTATCCATTTCCGGCTTCCTTTACTGTTACATCCATAGATAAAACAAAAAACCTAACAGCTTATATATTTTTTCAATAACTTATTAAAAATGCAAAATTATTTAAAACTTTTTGAAGGTTTTTTTCAATTTATCTTCCCAAAGAAATCTTAAATTAGTTTAGCATAATAATCGCATCTATTACACTATCATTATAAGAAAGTAAAAACTGGTAAAAACCGAGAATAAAAATATAATTTTGTTATGCATACCTTGTAATCAAGTACTATCCTCTCGATAATACCTTTATCAAGCATTTTTTTGTACCAGTCTTGTAGTCTCTTCGGCTTGGGAATTTTCTGTTCCGTTGGATGGCAATGAAAAATGTAATCGTCGCCCTCTGACGGAGGACAAGCCCAAATGTGCGCCATTGTATACCCCAACTGTTTCACATAGTCCATGTACCCCAACAATATTTCATGATACACAGCAGTCCTAAATTGTCGAGGTTTAAAAAAATGAACGGAGTCCAAATATGCTATATACACTCGTCTAGTGTTCGGTGCCGGACACTCAGAACCGTATTCTTGTACATGCATACCAAAGAAACAAACATCTACACCGTCAATTTCTTCAAATGCAAACAATGCTTTCGCGCGATACGGAAACTCACCGGAAAGTTCACCAGTTTCAACAAATTTACTACGCATACCGGGTTTCACTTCCACAACTTTTTCTGAACTGGAAACTACACGAATGGACACATCACCGGCACCAGCTTCCTTCTTCTTCAAAAATATGTTCACACGATTCTCGATGTAAATGCCTAAGTTTGTCACTGGAAGTTTCTTTGCGTTATATTTATTGTCTTTGCGTTTTTGTCCTTTTTTCTTCCAACACTCATCACAAGTAAAGCCCTGGGGCCAAATGGCTTCAATGTGGAGCACGCAGATTTGGTGCAGCTTCCTACCACAATCAGTACAGTGAACGAAGGCTTCCATCTCCAAGTGGTCATTTTTCATTTCCTTGAACTGGTCTTTTTTGATAGCCCTACACAATTACCATAAAATTAAAAACAAACTTCTAAAAACCCAACTTAAATTTCTCATGTGAAACTTTTAGCTTTTCTTGACATTAAATAAATAAATTAAAATAAAATACTACTCACGTTTGAGCCTGAGTCGGATCATCTCCCAGGGTAACGGTGTCGCCTTGGATTTCGTTAAAGCACTTCTGGCAGAAGGTGTATCTGTCGGATCCAAGCCCATATGCCTTTAGACTGTGTTTTCAAATTGCACAGCACACACGCACCAAACACACCACACCAAGCCAATGTGTTAGATATGGCATGGGTGAAGGAACAAAATACAGGAAAATAAATATTATAGTGTTAGAAGAGAAAGCATGTGTTAGTGGAGGGTGTTAACCAGCTAAAAAAGCGGATATTAGGATAGGAGTAAAACGGGATTTGATTCAATTATTATGAGTTCATAAGAGTGTTTTTGAAAAAATACAATTATAGTCTAATACAATTTAGGAACTCACCATAATTAAATATCAACTAGGTTTGAAATATTTCTAATCGGATCTCTAGGAAAAAGCGGACGTTTTGAGAAATAAATCCTGAACATACAAAATTTTGTAAATTATTATTTTATCGCTTGATCTCATGCTCTCATGGTACTTTTTATATTATAATTTTGTTTTCAAGTTTGACAAATTTGCTCAATTTAGCGCTGAGTTTAAATTACCTTTGTTATTGAAAAAATGAAAATTACAATTTTAGCCCACAACTTTTTTATTTTTATCCGTAAAAAATTTTCAACTTTTTATGCTTTACACTCTACGTTGTAATAATACTATACAGGGTGAATCAGGACTTCTCCGCCAAATTGAAATACGTGATTGGTCTCATTATTTAAAGCTACTTTGATTAAATAACCGGACTGCGCTTTCTCGGGATCTAGTCCCTTTTCTTATCAAACCCTTTCCTTTGTGTATTTATCATAAAAATAAGCACTCGATTATTTAATTTTAAATTCCTTTACTTCACATTTTATATGAAAATACTAATCTGTTAAGCCGTTGGAATCGAGAGATGTTGTATTGGTAAAAATCCATATCATAATCTCTCGATAGCAGCGACTGTAAAATCCATTGTTGCCAAATCTGTGTATGCAAAAATGTTCGTCTTTACCGCCTCTATTCATTTAAAATTCTGTACTTTATTATGAAACATCCTGTATTTTAAAAATGAAGCAGTTCCCCCACCTCAAGTATTTTTTGGGGAAAACAATTGTGCGACTATTGTCAGCATAGGAAAATTGCCTTGAAAAAAGTGTACAGAACTCCGGCCCGAAGTAACAAAATTTATTTAATTTTCAAAAAATCGTGACATTTCAACATCGTTCACTATTATTTCAAACGTTAAAACAAACTTGAAGCTAAGAAGATATGACGATGCTATTCCAACAGCTTCGATCTGTACCTCAAATGTTTTAGAATTTTATTTACATATTTCGCAATTTTCATTAAATTTTACTTATTGGTACCTGAAATGTTATAAATTGGTTTGAAAATGTTAAACTCAGAAGTTATCATAATATGACCAGGTTTTATTTCTACTTATGGATTAAGGATCAAACTGTAGGGATCATTGGAAGGAAAATAACCATACATAATTATATTAACCAAAATACAAAAACACAATAATTTAAACAAAGCAAAAAGCCAAAAACATACCTGTTCTGGTAGCTGTAGTATTTGGCATCCCTCGGAATAGTACACAACTGCTTGCCATAACAACACAGTACTTGAGGATTAAAAGTATACTTCCTTCCGCAACAGTATCCCATACTCTGCATCACAGGATCAATTTCTTGCTCGAAAACCTCAGACAACTACACAGAAAAAACTCCATTGAAATACCAAAATCCACACAAACAGTTTTTATTCAGACTTACCTTTGTACAATACCTATACACTCTGCTGGTTTTTCTATTATACAACCAAGCGTTATCGAACATAAGCCACACATCATCAACGTACTCCCATGGATCGCTATATTGTCCAATATCTAATTTCCTTTTTATTGTAGACAGATCCATCGGTCTCTTGACTATGTCAAAGTAGTCAGGTATACCAAGGGTTTGGGGATCTACTGGCTGTCTAAATGGTATACTTTCTGGATCTTGCCTGTAAAGCTTCTCCAACGTGGGCATCAACTTTTGACGTAGTTCATCCGGTTTGAAAACTGTAAAACAAAGAAACAAATAACAAACCTATTCGAAAATACTTAAATTATTTCCCAACATACATTTCTGCTTTTTGTCCAAGCCCCCAGCAGAAGGTACAATCACCCCATCAACAATAGTTGGTTTTATATCACTAGAACTGTCTGGCATGGACTCGTCCTTAATCTCCTTCTTGATGATCATATCGCCTTCTTCCATTGGTTCAGATTTAATTTCCTTTTTAATTTCAGACTTAATTTCACTTTTAATGTGTTTGCCACCCTCGTTTTGTCCGTCGTTTTGATCACCGTCCTCATGTTTCATGTCCATTGGTTCACGTTTAATTTGGTCCAATTTGCCTTTGATACCGCCAGATTGCGGGGAAGGAGAGTCGTCTTCTCTGTCTGCTGCTGCTGTAATTGCAGCCATTTGGGAGGACATCGATGACTGGCGGGGCGCGTTAAGAGCTGCTCTTTCTGCGCTACTCATACCTTTACCTGCAAAATGTTAAAATAAGAATACAATCTAAAACTACTTTGAACAATAAATATGGCGGATTTCATTTCAATTATTGTATACAACATGATGCAATATGTTGAAATTTATATTAAAACTTAAAAATTTAATTCAAATACTGATTCTTTCAGGGGTTTTCACATTTTGAAAGAAGTTTTCGATAAAAATCCAACTTTCTTCTTACCTAAGCTAGCAGCAGTAGTTGGTGATGTTTGTATAGGTGTATTGGGAGCCGGCGACGCCCCCCGTGACGAACTAACCGACTTAGGCCCGGTAATTGCTGCATGTGGTGTAACAGAATCCGAACTAGTCGTTGGAATTCGAGGCGGTCCGTTCACTTGTGAATTCGCCTGGGACAAACCAGGCGGTTGTTGTTGCTGAACTGGAAAACCAGACGGAGAAGGTGCCAGTCTATTCGATTTGATCAAATCAAATTGATTCTGTTGATTGCTGCTGGCTGGTGATGCTTGCGGTAGGCTTACGGGGCCATTACTATTCGCCGAAAATTGGTTAGTCGTTGCCGTAGTTGTTGTACTTCCCTGAGACAACGGATTCCCACCAAACGGTGATAGTCCTGGATTGGAGGCCGTTGGACTGGGGCCCGGTAAGCCCACAACATTCGGCTGTTGGTTGCTTTGTTGTTGCTGTTGTGTAGTGGGAAACAATATTCGATTGCTATTATTCAAACCAGACAAATTTGATATGTTGTTGGCACCGAGAGCTGGAGAGCCACTTCTTAAACCGGCTTGTGCCTGCTGTTGGTTTTGTACCATATTTGGTACTCCTGGGACTTGAGGATGAGGAACACCACCTAAATCAAAATTTAATTTTATAAAAAGTGAATGAAAAAAATTTTGTTTGTCAAAGTAATGGACCTAAGACTTACGTAATATGAAACAAAGCTATGATGATAGCAAAGTAAATGAGCCTTAGAAAATTTTTTTACAAAGTCTGCCCATAATAAGGGTCACCTTTCTTTGAAGTTTTAATTTTATGGTTTAAAAAACACTCTTGTGTTCTAGGATTAATACAAAAGTGGACCTGGGCTAACCAATAAAGTTAAAAGTTTGACATTCCTTGCTAGTCTTCAAGTTCTACATTTATTGCTTTGAATGCATTTACGTAAGTATCTATTGCATTGAATAAAAACAACTTATATCAAGAGCAAAACCACTACGCACCAGGTATATTTGGTCGTGTCTGCGTAATTTGCATTTGCAATTCCTTCCTCTTCTGTCTCTTCTCCTCCAACTCTTTTTGTATTTTATATATTTTTTCCGCTAGAAGGTGATAGTATTCAGATCTCGAATTCGCCATCTCATACATATCACCCTCCACTTTGCGCGCATACGCAACTAAATTATGCATCCGCTTATCAAGCAAAGCTTGTGGATCGGGTGTCGGAAATATTGCTTGCACCAATTTATGCACTAAGTGATTCCTTAAATCGGGTGTAACCGATTGATGCCATTCTTTGGTCCCAGATACTGGAGAAGCTGTAACTTGTCCAGGTTGCAAACCACCTGGTAATTGATTTACAAGACCCTGGTTGGCTGCCTCTGCTCCACTCGTAAGGCCAAACATAACACTGTTTACACCTTGTTGAATACTAGCGGCAGTTTGGTTAGCTCCGCTTTGTGAAGCATTTGGTGTTGAATCGCTTCCTAAGGGAACGCTAACATTTGGAGCCGTTGGACCTGGTGGAGCTAGTACTCGAACACCGCTCATGTTGTTGCCCAAATTTGGTATGTTAGGGCCTCCAGGTATAGGCAGTCTTAGAGCTGCTCTCGGTTGACCTGCGTTTTGTAAAATGGTAGGGGCACTGGTACCTGAAGTTGGACAAGCTATACCGAGTGCGTCATAGGCCCTTCGCATATCATTAGCTGATGGATTGGGAGATTGATTTGCTTGAGCTGGATTAGCTGCAGCTACAACAAATAATTTGATTTATATACACACTAGTATTGAATTTAAACAAGACAATTAGAAGCAGAAAACAATTTCACACAAACTAATGAATTTATTAGACTAAATGGTTCACAATTTTACAAATCAAATACGTAATTTGCAAAAATTAACTACACTTACGTACAGTCACAGCTAAACAACAACAAACTTACCATTTGGGTTATTCCTGTTCTTGTCGGCTTGTTTTAAAGGTAAGCAAACGGGACAATCGGTCCGTATGCAATTTTTCCAATGACTTATGATTTGACGAGATGAACTACAATGTGCTACAGAACAGCTCTTTCCAGCATTACAAGTTGTCATATGATTTAAGACATTTTTCATTGTTTTACAATGTGGTAGCGTACAAGACCACACCTCTCCATTAGCTTGGGATTCCCTTCGTTGACATTTATGAGCATGAAGCAGAAGCACCAATTGCTGCTGAATTAGTTTTCGTTTCTCTGGATCTAACAAGCAAGTGAAATCAGCATTCGATTTTTTTTACTCTAATTATCTACAACTACAGCTAAATACTACTAAATACGTGACTCACCAGTTGAAGGTGCAGGTCCAGCTTGATTTTGGGTAGCTTGTTGAGGTCCTGGTTGGGTACCACTGGGTGCACCAGATTGTGGTTGTGCGGGCGAAGGGGCAGGGGGTTGGGTTTGAACCATTCCACCATCACCACCACAACTTGTTGGACCAACTGGGCCTGCTTGTGGACCTCCAAATTTTGGACAGTTTCCTGGCATCTGGATTTTAGGTTGAGGAGTAACTACACCAGCTGAAAAGTACAAGTTTTATTAATTTGCTGTCTCTAAGATTTATTATGGAAACTACTAGCATGAAAATGTTTATGAAAAAATACAACATAAAAGAAATAACAAGAAGGTTCTTGAAACAAACGAAATGAAATCCTTAAAAAACAAAGTCAGGGACTGTGTCCGGAAGCCGAAAGAGTTCAAAAAGAAGTGAATCACCTAAAAGATGTAAATAGAAGGCTACTATTATGAAAGATGGACAAATATTATTCTAATCGAAATCATGACTTACAAGAATACTAGACTAGGAAATATGGAAAAAAACACAAGATATGGGGAGAAATTGAAAACTGGACAAAACAAGTTATATTCTTTAAGAAGTATAACTTCCTTCCAAGTCTGAGACATTGAATGCTTATACCAAATGACAAGAATTCCTCAGGAGACAGATCATTTTCAGGTCCACCAAGCCATAGAAATGAAAATAACCAAGTTCCTCATATGCGCAGAACCAATCTACACATTTTACCATTACATTCTAGTATGTAGGTACTTAAAACCAATTTAACCATCTCTCTTGCAAAAACTAAAAGGGTCAATGTTGCTCAACAGTTTAGGCAATAAACAGTACAGATTACCAATTCAACATAATAATAATAGATAGCTTAAAATAATTTAGAGATAACTCCTTAAATTATTAATTTCATAAAGTGCAAAATTTTATCTAAATTTATCGACTATTTAGAGTGAAGGTTTATATCAATGTTCCCAAGTTGTTGACTTATCAATAATGCCACTAAGAGTTAAATATAATTGAGTAAGTAAATAGTTAAATAATAATAAATTTTTATTATTTTTACTTTTTATTTATAGATATCACTTTGTTCTTTATGAAAAACAACGCAACAACAGAGCCGAATTGAATTCCGAAGAAGTTAGAACACTTTAGAACTCAAGACGAGGTGAAAATAGTGAGCATAAACTTAACCTACTTCTTTTCTCAATCACTACTTTTTAGTACTTTATAAATATTTTGTAGTTTCTTATCGAACTTACCAACTTGGACACCTTGAGGCCCAGCATTTGGATTCGGATACGAATACTGAGTATTACCCGGCATGCCTGGAGTATTCATGATTCTTATATTAGGAGGCTGAAGTCTGGGCCCCATGTGAACGTTGTGTGGCCCAGTTGCCCTTTGACTTATGTGAGGAGGCATTGCAACTCTATTGATCATTGGTCCATTTAAACCCTGCAAAATAATCTTGCATTAGAAAACATTTTTTCATCGAAACGACATCGACGTATCAATGTGATTTCACTCACTTGTGGCACATGATTAACCGGATGGTGCGTTTGACCTGGTGCCAACATATTCGTAGCATTAGCTAAAGTTTTGTTTACAGTACTACTGACGACAAGTCCTCCTCCCGCCATACCACCAATAGTATTAATGTTGCTAGTGCTCATTATCATATTGCCCCCTCCACTATTATTAATACCTGGAAAGGAAGGAATGCATCAATTTTCCACAAAGGCATAATTTTGAAGGAAAACGTACCTTGAATTGAACTCATAACTTGAGGTGTACTCCCATTATTGGCCATAGACTGCAAACCAGCATTGTTGGATATACTAGATGGTAAACTCCCTAAATTCATTTGATCTACTACATTTCCTTTGGCAACAGATACGTTTGGAGGCGACTGAAGATTTGGGCTTTTGTTGCCCAGTTGGCCCCCCGCTAGAGTCAACGTATTTCCAACTAATTTCTGGTTCTGTAAAAATAAGTGTTAACAGACGAAAATCCGACTAAATTCAAATGTTAAAACAAACCATAATGTGGTGGTTAAGTTGTATTTGTCTAAGGTTATTGCCATCTGTATTATCTATGCCATTTTGTAATCCACCCGGTCCTGGCCCTTGAGCGGGTGGTTTAGTGTTGCCCATGTTGTCCGAAAGACCCCAAGGGGAGGATATGAGTTCATCTGGTAAATTATTTTCCAAGTCATACATATCCATATTGGAGAGGACATCTGATAAAAGAAAATTTGAACAATTTTTCTAAGTAAAATCTAATAGAGTACAAAATTTTAGGTACGAAATACAACAATATAAGCAAATATAATTTTAATATTGACAAATGATCACCTCGAGTAGAGCCGGGGTATAGAGGCAAAACAATTTTACTCTTCATTTCTAAATTTTTGACCACTTAATTATAGAGCTGATTTTGAAAAAGCTTTGCAAACTAGAGCCAAAAAAAAATACGAAGAAATATTAACACATTTTTTTAATGACTCTGCTCTAAGACAAGTAGAGCCAAAAACAGTAAAGATTGAGCATTGCCTATTGACTTACAGTGAAGGAATTAGTTTCAAATGCATACAAAGAAAATGTCCAATGAATTTTATATAAAGATTAGACAAGTTTTGTCAAAATAAATTTTATCTTTATCTTGCACAAATATTGCACAATTACTTGCAAAAAAGTACTTGATGCAGGTAAATTATAAACCAAACGGTAAACGAAATTACTAATAATTTAGATAATTATTATTACAAGTGCCAAATAAACTCTTTTGAAACATTTTCCTCGGTATATAATTTCGAAAAATTTTCATATTTTGTAAGTGAAAAGATTGATAATTTCAGTAAACTACATTTTTTAACATTATGCACATACACACATAAACTTAATGTGATTTGTTGTGGTCACTAAAAGTTAAAATATGTTCATACTTAATTGTTATATCAAGAAACAAGTTTAATGATTTTTAATTTGCTCTGAGATTTAAACTGTTTTAATTTTGAATACTCAAAAGTTCACTCTTCAGATTGTTGGTAAATATTCAACAAAACTGAAATTAAGTCAATTGGTACTTAAAGATACACATTATTTGTTTTGAACACAATTGAGAAAATAATTACCGGTAACATGGCTTATTATTTTTCAATTTAAATGCATACTTAAGTGTTTAGATTTTTGATAACATCGAGTTCTTGTGGTTTTTTAGCAGACTTGTTTCATTTAAACTTTTTCAATTTCTTATAAAAGTTAATTGTGTTTTACTCTGCTGTTCAATTGAAGACTTTTTACATTATACACAATCTCAAAGTACCCTTAGTACAAGCTTTTAATAGAAAAACCAGTTCCTGGGAGTAGCAATAAGGGATAAGAGTTCTTGGTTTATCATATATTAAAATCACTTTGCTTACATAAAATTTTTAGTGTATTCTAATATAAAAAAAGTTTAATCATGCGATTTGAAAATTATCTAAATATCTACACTACACAAATTTTTGGCATAAATACACAATTAAAGCAGCGGGAAAACAACATGCATTTGTTCAAAATTTTGTTACAATAAGCAAATAGGCTTTTACACAAATATGCTATTAAAAATAAAAATATATGTTTTGGAATTAATTAGAATCGTTAGTGGGTGTTGTTGGAAAAAAGGATGTATTTACTTGGTTGGTTCCATTGATGTCTCGAATTGGATAGACCACCACCCATTGTTGGTGCCAGGCCCTGTGCGGACCCCAAACCATAGTTGTTGTAAGCTATTAGTTAGATAAAAAAAATTTGTTTGAATTTTCCTGAAATTTTGGGTATATCAAGTGATTCGCAAAGAAAAGAAACTTTCATATAGTCAGGTAGGTTTTGAAGAAAAAGCGTATTTTCTTAATTTGCATGTTACTTATACTTTTATCTGATAATGAAATGAAAAAAAAATGTTACATTTTACATCGTCCGCAAAAATTTACTCTCAAAATTCAATTATCAATGATGATGTAGAGGACGCTCATGTTGGATGTGGATGTAACTTTAAAACAAAACACTATGTCCAGTTTCATAAAATTGACTTTGGGTTAACTCGAGGGGTAAATTTCACGGGAAATCAGTGTACATTTATTGTGGGAAATCATAGGAAATCACGGGAAATATTGCCATGGGAAATAAAGTGTACACAATTTTTTTCTCGAAATTTACCCCTCGGGTTAACCTCAGAATAAGATCACTCATCTTTATATAAAGCTGAACATTAGGCAACACTTTAAAGTTGTAGAAATGTTTTTAATTTTCATTTTTCTTACAAATAATAAATTAATGTATTTTAAATTTCTCACAATATATTTTAATTAAAATTACTCTACTTAAAATATGTTTTAGAACAGTTTTTCTGAAAATAATCTGCATCAATTGTTACAGTTCTTTGGAAAATTTGTAAATGTTTTACTGATTGTTTTGAGTGATTTGACTGGAATAATCTAAAAATTATTTTGTATTTTTGTATTAACTAAAAACTCTGAATGAAACATTAATTCAGATTTTCTTATTATGAGTATTACTTATTTGTAATGAAAATTCTTTATTACTTGAACTATATTATTAATATTATTAATTTTTACTTTCTTATACAAAGTACTTAATAACAAAGTATAGTAATCGTGATGTTTTTCGACTTTGAGATTTTTTAATTTTTAGCACCTGAACATCTTAATAAGCTATAAAACTTGGATTAGAGTTAACCAACGAATGAAACACTGGCCCTAAGAGTTACTGCAGTAAGTTTGGAATATTATTTTTGTTTTTGAGCTATTTAATTTAAATTGCATAAGACTGTATATTTGTACAACATACATCATAAAAGTTAAAGTTACAATTTTAGTTTATTTAATAAATCAAATTTAGTAACATGTACAAATAAAAACTTCATATTAATCTAAACTCAGTTTATTTATTTTAAAATAACTCTTCCTTTTTGATGACATGCCCGTTTTCTCCTACAAATTTTAAAATATTAAGCTTAAATAGATTACGCAAAAAATATTGAATTAGACAAAAAATTTCCTTGTAAAAATTTTATAAAATTTCTTGGTCTGCAAAGCCTCCAAGAAAACAAAAATAATTTTTTCCATTAATATTCCTGCACACATCTAAACATCTAAAATTTGGCTTATAAACAAAATATATCAAAGAATTTTCAAAAAAAAAGTTGAACAAAAGTTGAAAATTTACAGTGAAACCTAATTCCTATTTCGCACATAAATTTTGTGATTTTTAGTGTTATAACAATGATAAACTAGGAATTTATTTGCCAAATAAAATTATTCAGAGGGACATGTGCCTATCTTTGAAAACAATCTAATAATCCTAAATTTTAGACTATTTTTGTGGAAAATTTCTGGAAATGTGTCCTCTTTTTACATGGAAAATTCAGTCATGTACGCAAAACCGTCACGAAAATATTAACAGTATTTTTTTCCATCTTTGAGGAACAACTTTATAGGGGCAAGTGTACATTCCTTAATTATGGAAATTTTGGTTAAATGGTCTTATTTTGACCTACGCCACATGCCCTGAAAGTTACATCATCCATGGATCACCCTGTATATTAATAACGTGAGGTAATAGTGAAAATTCGTCCTTTTAAATATTTTCCCTAAAATGTAATTACGCACTTTACTGAATAAATTTTGTTTCAGTTAATACTTAAATATTTTTACAGTTTATAAAATACGTACATATTTACAATTTCAGAAGTTAATGTTGAAAAATTGCAATTTGCGAAATTGTGAACAATCACCAGCATAGGGCGAACCAGAAAATTGCTACTAACCTAACTTCATGTTATTTACAGTTAAACGAAACTTCGTCTTCCTCATCTTAAATTCAGAAATTTAGGTACTAAAGCCAAACCAGATGAGAAACTCAAAAAAACTACAAATTAATATTAGTTATAAATATGTACCCTTAAAATTATTTAAAAATATCTATATTTTAGCAACCGAATACGGTGATTATGATACATTGAATTTATCTTGTGCATTATTTATTAATTTTGGAATTTTATTACAAAACACAATCGTCAAAATAAATCTTGTTTGTTTTCCAGTAACATGCAAGAGTTTTCATTAAATATTCTTGAGGGGGTAAATCGCATCTTCACTCTTTGGTTTTTCATACAGCAAACCACCATGTGTCGTGGGGTTACAATGTTTACAAATTTTCTAGTATTTACCATTTTACATGGCTGTAACAAAGAAGGTAATCAATCATTAGAGAAGACTAACGAGTTATTTTTTTGGAAAATCTGATGTAGTATAAGTAACATGATTAAGAATATTTTTAATAAAACTCCTGTAAATTACTTTGGATTGTGGAAAAAAATCCGGTTTTTGGTAAACTTACCTGGAGTAAATTTTTTTTACAAACCACTTGATATGAAGAATACAAAACTAAATAAAATGTGTGAAAAACGATTTTGACTTATTCGTTTTAATTTAGATAACCCAGTGTGTTTAAACCGGCAGCAGCAAGTAAATAAACACATAGCTTCGAACTTGTAATACCTATATTATGTTGAATGTTGAAAAATATCAAAATAAAAATTTTTTGAAAATCTGACAAATTTTGTAAAAAGTTTCATGCAACAGCTCACAATAATAATCATGCAGAGTTCAAGAATGAAGAGCAATGGTGTGTGCGTGTGTACATGAGAGCGGGATGGTTTACGATGGCCAGTCAACATTCTACATTTATATGTATTATAGTATAGCAAAATGAGCAGCAGTTCGGTCTAAAAAGCAACATTTTTGAATATAAACAAGTCAAAACAGCTGTTCGGTATTTGTTTGGTCGCGATATGTTTGTAAAGATGTCAAACTACAGGAACGCCTCTCCCGCGTTCATCTTAAAACATGCTGTACACAAAATAAACACGAAGAAAATGCACAAAGTGAAACAAAAAACTAACCTGAGGAGTCGGAAGGACCCTGAAAAGGGTCCAATTTTTGCCGTTTGGCATTTGGCGGTCCATCTACAAGATGATCGGCCATAGCAAAATCGGTGCAGTTCACAAGAGTCAACCATCGGCCATCATGAACTTCTACTGTCCGACTGGTCGACTATACTCCACAACTACCTCTCACCATCTTCCGTCGGAACCGCACAATGATCTCAAACTAACGACTCCAGTTTTGCACTTTTAAACACTTTTGTAACAAACATCGGCAAAATTCAATCACAATATCAATATCTATTCACACGTTTGGCGAAAAGAACACCCTTTAATTTACATATGAGCACACAGTACAAGAAATTCTTCCGAAATTCAGTGCGATCTTCGACACGCAAAATGGCGGATTTAGCTATTGAAACTTTTTGTACGCTTGTCAGAATTCTCTGTCTATTAAGGCCTATCTTACAAGGCATTGGCTGGAGTCGGGCACGTGATCTAGCAGCGTGCATCGATTGGCTTGTGTGCGCCGGAAGAAACATCGTGACGTCGTGTCCGCTGTACCTCCGAACATCAGATACCGAATGCACGAGTTTACGCGATTACTGAAACCTTGATGTTAGAAAACAGAAAATGGTTCACGTAAATTAATAAATTTAATATTTTGTTTAGAATATTGGAAATTTATTGAAAAAATTATAGAAATACTGCCAGGAAATTATAAAATAATCCGTGTAAACCAGTTCCAAACCATTTTAAGCTGTAATAATAAATAAATTGTTTAAATTTTTGTAGTGGAGCAAATGATGCATTAAAACAAAGAGATTTTTTTCGAAGGCGTAATACATTTTCCATCATTCCATCAAATCAAAATATCTTAATGTTTTTCCATTCAAATTTTGTTTCAAGAACTTTAGTGAGCTTAGCTTGTAGGTTAGAACACTAAATAAATAAGAACTGTGTTTATTTATTTTTTTAGAAAAAAACTTGTTTTTGTTACTATTTTATTTTTAAAAAATCATAACAAATACAAAGAAATACAAGAGAATATCTTACCTGTAAAAGCTATAATAGCAAGTTTTAAAAGTTACAAATTAATGATGTACTACTTACACTTACCTGCCTACAGGGTGTTCTAATTATTACTTCAATTTTATTCATAATACTAGTAAAAGTTCAAGTTGGATTTTAGTTGTGAATAATATGTATTAGAAATTATAACAGATAATCTTCATGGATATGTCGAAAACAGCAACGTTTAGATTTTAAAAATATAAAATATAAGCAACCAACATAACTTACAGATATTTGAACTTTCAAATTTGAAGAATTTTCTGTACTAAGAAACGTAATTAGGAGAACTTAAATACCTAATTGATGTATAATGGATTTTACGGCAATAGTTGAGTCTAGAAGTTCACTTCAAAATGGTGAATTATATTTATTAAATTAAATTTTTCAAAATACCACCTGAAATATTTTTAGGTGTGATTCTTAAATAAATGCTGCATTATCCTGTATAATTTTTTTATCACCAATCTGGGTTAGTTTTCGGGCAATTATCTCTTAAATGTTGAAAATTGTAGATTGAAAAAGTAAAACACTGTTGAATAAAAAGAAGCCAGTCTGCTAAACTATTTGATTATCGAAAAAAAGTTGTACATGAAATTTGTAGCTGAGATGATTTGAGATAGAGAATATCTTGTAATTTTTTTGATAGTGTTAACCCTTAAACAATTACTAGTGTTCAAATTTGAAATATGAAAAAATAAATCATTATGTTCACGTTTCATTGAATTTATTTTGAAAACTAGTATTGAAAATAGTTAAAAATTTGATACATGATGAAAGATTGGTTTATTTTGAATCGTAAATCATATACCATTTTGAACATAAACGATGTCTACTCGAGTAATTATTAAATTTGTTAAAAAGATTTCCGTAAAAGTTGCAATGACTTTATATGGAACATAAAAAAAACCCGGATTGGGGATAAAAAAATTATACAGGACAATGCAGAATGTATTCAAGAATCGTACCTAAAGATATTTCGTGTCTATCCTGGGATACTCGTGGTTTTTATATTCACTGGGTTATTCACGTAGTTGCTAGAAAATATTCGGTGGGAAACAGAATTTTGGAAAAAGTGAGGTCAGAATATTCAGACATTTCTAATTTTAAATAGTGAGATGCCGCTACTAATACAAAGCGTTTTTTACTTTTAGTTTTACGGATAAAGTCTATTTATTCACAAGCACTTAATAGAAATAACTTAATAATTTCCACCTAAGCCATTTTATAACTTTTTGATGATTAACAAAATTATAAAAATTAACGAAATAGAAACTAATTTTATGTATGATTTAAAAAAATGGCTTTCAAAATATAGGTAAATATTGAGATAATCGTCCAATCGTCGTAATATTTTTATTTCTCACTGAAATCAGTTTTTAGAAATATTGTTTCGCTTTTTTAATATTATTTAAACTAATATTCGAATATAGCAAAAGTACCTATCTATCTGCTTAATTTTGAATTTTTCAAAATTATTACTTCAAATTCACAGAGTATCCAAATATGTAGTTATAAAGCTGTAATTATATCAGAATTAAGTATATCATCTATACAGGGTGGGTCGTAATTATTCGGACATAGAGTAGCCACAGATAGTTATTTGGACCAACATATGAGGATTTGACCAAATGTTGCTGTGGAAAAAAATACATGGTGTTAAAGTTGAAATATTTTTTCTTTTTTTGGTAATAATATCACAACATCTATATAAATTGTTACAAAATTTTGCAGAGGGGTATTACTTTAGGTAAGGAACATTATTTTATTTATTATTTTAAATTTTGTTATAGGTGGCGCCACATGAGCGATACCTGATGATGAAATTCGATCATAACTTTTTTTGACGAGCCTTTTTGGTAATTTTGTTTTGTTTTGTTGTAAATATCATTCATATGTAAAATTGCTGTGCTTGTTTGAACTTGATAATTTCAACCGTTTTCAAGAAAAATGCCATTAAACAGTTCAGAGTCTCGAAAAGTGTTATAAATGAAAAACGTAAGAAGGCTTGTAAGTGTTTGTATTTGATCAATAAACAGGAATAATAAACAAAACTAGCTTTAAAAATAAAAAAATAGAAACTCAAAGTAAATGTTCAACGTTGTTGTTTCCTTCTACATCTACAAAAACAAATAAATATTTTAACTTTAACACCCTGTATCTTTTTCCATAGCAACATTTTACTAAGGCATATTTGGTCAAATCTTCATATTTTGGTTCAAACTATCTGTGGCTACTCTATGTCCGAATAGTTATGACATTTATAATATTTATTTATAACACTTTTCGAGACTCTGAAGTGTTTAATGGCATTTTTCTCGAAAACGGTTGAAATTATCAAGTTCAAACAAGTACAACAATTTTACATATGAATGATATTTACAACATATTTTTTAGTTAAAATTACCAAAAAGGTTCGTCAAAAAAAGTTTCGATCGAATTTCATCATCAGGTATCGGTCATGTGGCGCCACCTATAACAAAATTTAAAATAATAAATAAAATAATATTCCTTACTTAAAGTAATACCCCATGCCAAATTTTGTATTTATAAAGATGTTGTGATGTTATTACCAAAAAAAGAAAAAAATATTTCTACTCTAACACTCTGTATTTTTTTCCACAGCAACATTTTACTAAGGCATATTTGGTCACATCCTCATATTTTGGTCCGAACTATCTGTGGCTACTCTACATAAATATTTATATTTTACAAAAAGTGTATGTAAGTATTGTAAATTTCCTCCAAAACATTCTAGTTTTTACTTTTTTAACAATTTGTTTACTTGAACTTCACACCCATTTCTCTGAAAATCCTCTGAATCAATTGTCACAGTTCTTAGGATAATTTATAATTATTTTACTGAATCAAATGAGAAATTATAAAAAAATACAAGAAAATTAGCTCACTTCTACATGTTATTTTATTAAATATAAGCACCTATTTTTATTCATGACTAAGAATAATAGAATTTTTTAAATTTTTTGCACCTGATTATCTTATAATTAAGGCTTAAAACTTGGATTTGAGTTAACCAACGAATGAAACAATGGTCCTAAAAGCTTCAACTGCAACCAGCTAGGGAATACGTTTTTGCAATCTTCGAACTTCAAAGTATTTAACAGCTACAAATAAAAACTTCATGTTAATTTAACCTCAGGTTATTTATTTTACGAAATGCTCGTATTCACCTACAGATTTTAAAATAAATTTAACCAAAAATAAATGAAAGCAAAAAATTTTGAATTAAACGAAAAAAATTCGTTGTAAAAATGTCTTGGTCAGAATACAGAGTGTTCCATAGGGTAACTTCAAAGACATGTAGAGTAGATCAAAATAAGTATATTTAACCAAATTTACTTTATACAAACGTTGGCCAGAATATTCACACAATACAATTCCAATTTCGAATACTAGGTATGATCAAGGGATCAATACAAAGTGTTTTTTACATTTTCCGATAAAGTCGATTTGTTCACAAAACTTATAGTAGTCCATTTTACAACTTTTTGATGATTAACAAAATTATAAAAATTAACGAAATAGAAATACATTTTATGTACGTCATAAGTTTAAATATTATATCAAAAACTAAATTTTTTAGACAAAAACTGCCTACGCCACTGAACTCTACGTAAAAAACACTGTCAAGATCAGTTTTCACCTTTTTGGTAAGTAGACGCATAATGGAAATACGAGGGGTGTCTAAAAAGCAAAGATTTTCAGAATCACTCTGTATATAGTAGGTACATTAAAAACTAAGAGAGCCACGATAAATTTGATCACGGAATCTTTTGTTTCGTAAAATAGTAGGTTTAAATAGAAAAAAAGAAATTTGAGAAAATTGATTTTCTGTTGCCTCCAAAAAATTCCAAAAGTTAAAACTTAAAATGAATATAATTTTCACCAATTTTTACAAATAAAAACCGAATGCTGAACGAAATCACCATCCTGTAATTAAAAGCATAATCAACAAACAATGTAGATTAGATCAATTAATGAATTCTCATGACAAAAACTGAAGTCGTCGAAATAATCTCAATTTAAGGCATTAAGGAAACCACTTACTTAATGTACTACATTTTATTTCATATTTTATAAATTATATTACACGTGTAGCATGATGATAAAGATTTAAATAAACAACAAATTATAAATTTAAATAAAAAGGACAACACTTATTCGTAACTAACTTTGGCAATATAGAGTAGTAATACTTTATAGAAAGGGAATAATACACTATTTAATACAGGTAATAATGCGAAATCACAAATATATGTGCACCAAATATCAACAGTTGATGAGAAAAATTCAGACAAATACATTTATCAACGTTAACTTAAGTAATTATTACAAGATAAATACAACCATTATATTTTAATAAAATAAATATCTGGTAACCGTTGAACTAATACAAAACGAATAGATCAACTCTCACACTCATTCAAAAATGGCATCGAAAAAATGCAAAATCACAAATATGTGCATTAAATATGACATGTCAAAAGTTCATAATTATGTAATACTAATTTTTATATTGCTAGCATAACGAAAAACGGGGTGCAAACATTACGGTGCAGATTATCGCAACCTCTCGCTCCCACAATCCAGTGAACATTCGTTGTGCGCATGCGCGCGTTCGTACACAATCAGAACCAAACACATGCGCATTAGCGCCTTATAGCGAAGGATACGATGCTAGCAATATATTCTTATTACATATATGCAAAAGTTAATGAGAAACAAGTCAACCAATTACATACACTTATCAACATTTAGTCAAAGAATTAGAAGATATAAAAACAAAACTTCAGTTTAATAAAATTAATGTCTGGTAACTAGATATTGAACTATTACAATCCTTCCTTAAAAATGTTATCGAATTAATGCGAAATTATAAATACATGTGCAACAAATATCTAAAGTAAATGCGAAGGATTCAGACAAATCCACTTCTCAAAATTAAGTCAACCAGTTTCAAGAAAGATGCAACCATGGCGCCAATTTTAAAAATAAATATCGTATATTGAACTTTTCCATAAAATAGAAGATCAACTCCTCTCACATCTTTCGAAAAATGGCTTCGTAATCTGTATTTTCTTACACATGAAAGTACCACATATTAAATAGACATCTACCTAATGAGGTAGCTATTTCATCTTACATAAAATAAATTTTATAAACTTAAAAAGGAAATAACGTTCAATATTATTTAATTGACAAGAACATGTCGTTTATAATTTAATTTAATGCTGCCGACGATTCTGAAATGGAGAGCACAAGAGACAATCACTGCGAATGCAGTTGTCCCAATGGTGAAGAATGCGCTTCGAAGAACAACAATGTGGTACAGTGCATCTTTTGCCCGCGTCGCATGTCCTCATGTGGATCAAAACATTCTTCATTGTCCTACAATGAGGTACTACACATGGACGTGTGGATCCTTTTAGTGACACTCTTCGTTGGGTTGGAGGGGGTCGTTGAAATCTGTAGGCCAAACGCACCAATTGGATTAGTCGTCTCCACGCTGGAACTGGAAAAAATTCGGGGTTTTATAATGCCGAAGAAATTAAGTGTAAGTTTTACCAGTTAATGGGGAGTTATTACGTTGGCAAGTGCGGGCATGCAGTAGAATCAGTAGTTGTTGTTGGACTTGTCTTCTGAGATCACCTAAACAAAGAGTAATGAGTAAGCTTAAAGATTAACCTATCAAATATTCTATTTGGTGGGTGGGAAAATTGCACATGTTATTGAAACTTCAATTATTATAGATTTGAGGGATTTCGAATGAGATCATTAAAAATGTAGATCACTAAACAATAGATACAATTGACTATGTAACCTTGGATTTTTGCTTTACATCTTTACAGCTTTGAATAACATGCTTGAGCGAAATCCAACAAAATGGCCCACTAATAGAACGCAGCAAATGAATAAATTCAGCGACCAGGCTCAATTAGAAAATGTTGCCAATTTTGACCCGATACACCAAGTTTCACTGCAAAACTCGCCTTCAGAATTTCAACAAAATTTTCAAAGCTTATTATAATTGCTTTTTTTTAATTTCGGTGAATAAACATTTTATATTTGTTGTTCTTTTAACAATTTGATTTATTTTTGTCATTCTAGGTAAAACTAAAAATCAAAACTCGGACTGTTCGAAAATTATAATAAAATTTAGAATCCTAATTTTGTGTTAAAACTCGGTGTTCGTTTTCTAGTAAATAGTTGGGTTACAGCAAATCAACAGTATCGTATCGTATCTTTCATAATTTTGGTTATTTTTTACTAAATTTTAATTATGTAAAAAGATATGCCCAAAAACGATGAGTACGCCAATGAGCAATAGTATTTTTGTTATCATAAGATTACTTAAACAATTATTAACCCAATAAAGTTTATATATCTATCTTAAGCTGTTTTATGGATAAATTCAGAATATAATTAATAATAATATAATAATCTAAAAAACTACGCTTTTCCCGACAACCCTCCATAAGAAACTTATTCTGTCAGTTTGTAACAATAACAGCGGAACACTCTGTAGATTGAAGATTTTCATTAATTTGAATAAAAATGAGTTGGTAGAAAATGTGTGAAAAAAACTGAGTCACCCTGCCATATGTACGCCAATGAATCATATTATCGTTGTTGTAATGCCATCAGTGTATCGAGTCAACTTGAGTTACAAAATTCCCTGACTTTTCCAGGATTTCTAGGAACATTATGTTATACAGGGTTTCCCAAAATTAGCCTGCTGATTCTACGTTCAAAAATAATGCAAAAAGTTTTAATAAATATAGGTTGAAATATGCTTTCTAAGGTAGCTACAACCCCCCGAAAGGAGGGCCCCAAAGAGGAGTTTTCTGTAATATCTCTGCAATTGTTTGATGTAGATTCATGAAATTTGCTGAGTTTGAAGCTTGTATAATTTGCCAGATATTTCTTTTTCCAATTTGCAGAAATTTTGCCAGGAGCGTCACATACAGGGTGGGTGCTTGGTAAATTATTTTTTGTGTGGATAATTTTTTATATCAAATTATGAAACTTGTTTATTTTTACACAAAAAAGGTCGTATCAGTCGACCTTTGAATCTTGAACCGTTTTCGAGTAAAATCGTTTTGAAGAAGTCACGTCCATAAAAACTACACTAATAAAAATAATCACAAAATTGAAAAAAAAAATTAATTTTGATATTTTGTTTTTATTGTTAATATTTGACGAAAAAATGCTAAACGAAGTAATAAATACCTATAAATTTTAATCTATTGTCTACTTTTGATAAATTTTAGTTTTGTGATTATTTTTATTAGTGTATTTTTTATGGACGTTATTGTTTCGAAACGATTTTACTCGAAAACGGTTTAAGATACAAAGATCGACTGAGACTACCTTTTTTGTGTAAAAATAAACCAAGTTTCAAAATTTGATATAAAATTTTTTAAAATTATCCACACAAAAAATATGGGGCATAATATACCCAGCACCCACCCTGTATGTGACGCCCCTGGCAAAATTTCTGAAAATGGGAAAAAGAAATATGTGGCAAATTATAAAAGCTTCAAACTCACCAAATTTCATGAATCTACCTCAAACAGTTGCAAAGATATTACAGAAAACTCGTCGTTGGGGACCCCCTTTCGGGGGGGCTGTAGCCTCCTTATGAAGCATATTTAAACCTATGTTTCTTAGAACTTTTTGTATTATTTTTGAACGTAGAATCAGCTGGTACATTTTGGCAGGCTAATTTTGGGACACCCTGTATATAAAATTCCAGACAAAATATGAAAATATTTTAATATAAAAATATGCACAAACTTCATTCAACAATGTCTGTGTCTCCAAACTCCAAAAAAGTAACAAATACACTCGTATAAATAGGTCACAAATAGTTTTAAAAAATAGTGGCAAAAACATTTATATTAAATAATTATAATTTTTAATAAAAATAAACTAGAGGTTTGAATTCTGTTGTATATTTTTCCAGGAAAAAGTTCAAAATTCCCTGACATTTTCATATTTTTTACGATTTTCCTTACTTTTCCCGGTCGCTGGGTACCCTGACTATAGATTTATAGTTTACTGAAAGGCTAACTAACCTACCAAATTTCGGTGCTAGAGATATACCCAAAAAATAAATTACAAAAATAATTTTCAGCGCCCAATATCTCAGATATGAAGCGTTATATGACTCATATTTATATGAATTTTTTTTCTTAAAAGTGATCTATTAACTGTTAAACTCCTGGTACAAAATAACTGGCAGAAGCTGGAGAAAGTCACACCTTCCTCCTAAGAGTGTTTATGACTATTAATGATGAAACGTTTCTTATAATTAAAAAATATTCAAGTATGAAACGAAACTTATTAACAGAAACAATTTTTAAGTTGTTCATTTTGATGACGCATTTATTACAACATGTGGGCTCGAAAACTGCCTCATTATGAATAATGACCAATTTTTATTGAAATTAATTGAACAATATAGGTGAAAAAATATTGATGTTGCAGTTTTTTGAAAATCTTTTGCAATGTTGGATTGAGAGAGATTGGGAAAGAATCACTACTTACTTATAACTTTTACTAAGGTTCTAGACTGTAAACATTGTAAGTTGTAGGGTCACTCAACTTTCGCTACCTGCTATTCCTATTCTTTTCCTTTGCTTACTTTGCTTTGGAATTTTTCCTTTCAGCAACCTGACCAAATTCCAAATACAATAAATTGCACAATCGTTTTCTTTTTACAGATTTTTAATACATACAGTGTGTCCCAAATTGGTGACTCCACTATGGGTAACTTCTTTATTATTGGAGATACAAAGACGGTTAAATTAGGAAAGTTTTTAGAAATTTCATGGCCATTTCAGATTAGTCAACAGATTTTGAATGTCTCTTTTAGTTTTTGAGATATTCGGGAAAAACCAAAATATTGCATTTTCTTTAATGCTCAATATTTTCTTTATTATCGATTTTGTGCTGTTGAGACTTTGACATTCTACATGCACTTTTTGAAGATACTTCTAATGGTGTTGTCAGATTTTTCCCAACTCTTTTGTTTTTTGAAATACGATTACCAACTTTTGTTTTTCTTATGGACGTCAATTGTTTTTTTTTTGCACTATCCAGTAGCACTTTTTATTACCTTCCCAACGATGTATCACAACATGACGAAAAATTTAAATTTTCACAAAAAAAGAAGTATTTTTAATAAAAAACAAAAGAAAGCTCTACGAATAAAAACATAAATAAAAATTATCATAAAAATGAAGTAAATTATTTCTCGATATGAGCTCCATTTTTTACTAAGCACTTTCCAAAGCACTGTAAAACGGAATTTGCCACTCTTTGTAGTGTTTCTATTGATGGCGTTCAATGTATCTATCACTCTGGCTTCTAGAACCTGCCTATTTTCTGGTGTATCGAATTCGTAGATTTCATTTTTGACGTATCCCCAGAGGTAGAAATCGCACGGCGTCAAGTCCGGCGACCTAGCAGGCCACAGACTTGGTCCTTTGTTTGCAATTATTCTATCTTGATTTCGCTATGCCAGTTACTCTTGAAATCTGTCTCACTGAAGAGCTCGGTGCATCGGTTACTGTCTCAAGAATGTTGTTAACATTTTCTTCATATCATAACGATTCTCCCTCTTTTGTTCAAATGCTCCAAAATTGATCAAATTCGTCGCAAGTTTTCTGAAATAATCACGAGCATGTTAAATTTTTCTCCGTTAGAAAAATTGCGTGCCATTCTCGATTTCTTTTTAGCAATTCTACTTCTGAACATGTTTAACTCTTTGACAACTGTACTCAGTAATTGTTTCCACGACCACCTGGTGGATCGTAGAGAAAAAACGTTTATATAAAAATTGTGTGTTTTTCTTCGCTTGTCAACATTTATATTTACAGTTGTGCGTAAAAAAATTTTTTTCGATGTAAAAAAGTGAAAAAACCCATTTTTGGGTACTTTGTCGCCCTCTACTTTTGGCATTTTTCGTCGTAGCGCATCGATCCTTAGAGATAAATTGTAGAAAATATTGCCCTCTACAATATTTATTAACAAAATTTTCTTCAGCAACTCACCGTTCTCGCGTAAAATCAAATCCAAACACTTCTTGGATTTCCCAAAAAATGGGTCCGAGGATTTTCCCGACTTTTTGAATTTAAGCTTTCCACATGACCCCCTAACGGTTTATGAAGAGAAAGTTTACCGGGTAATTTTTTCCACAAATTTCGACAGATTGACTGGACTACAAAAGAGATTTCTCATACATTTATCATGCAGCGATAGAGTGATTGATTTTTATTTATGGCTGGGATGTCTTTTGTTTTTTTTATTGAAAAATAAAAATTTCTGATTTTTCTTGTGAAACTTAAAACTTTTATTCATGTTGTGATACATCGTTGGAAAGGTAATAAAAAATGCTATTTGACAGTGCCAAAAAAACAATTGACATCCATAAGAAAAACAAAAGTTGGTAATCGTATTTCAAAAAACAAAGGAGTTGGGAAAAATCTGACAACATCATTAGAAGTATCTTAAAAAAGTGCATGTAGAATGTCAAAGTCTCAACACCACAAAATCGATAATAAAAAAAATATTGAGCATTAAAGAAAATGCAACATTTTGGTTTTTCCCGAATATCTCGAAAACTAAAAGAGACATTCAAAATCTGTTGACTAATCTGAAATGGCCATGAAATTCTTAAAAACTTTCCTAATTTAACCGTCTTTGTATCTCCAATAATAAAGAAGTTACCCATAGTGGAGTCACCAATTTGGGACACACTGTATATTTTGTGTATAATAAATCCACCAAATAGGTTTTTCGTTAATATGTTTTACGTTTATGTAGAAATTAGAAGCTGGTTTTTGTTGTGTTTATGTTATATAGGCCAGTATAATATTGCAACTAACAACTAACAGGTTGAGGAAGGCGAATAATTACTGACCTGATTGTCCTGAATAATAATAGCTAAACTAAGAATTACAGCTAAGGTCCTACTATGAATATCACATTAACATCTAACTCATCTTCGGTTAACCTTTTACCCTTTATAAAAATGAAATTATTTACAATTTTGTTCTTTAATAACTACAAAATGTTAATTAATAGCTAAAAATCCACTGTTAACTTATAGTTTCACTATTTAAATAATTTATTTCATACAACCATGTGAAACTTCCCAATTATTAAGCTAGAACCAAAGATTCAAAGACTGCTCTCTAATTTTTGCCATAAGCTCAAAAACAATTCATTCAATATAACTCACGAGTTGAGCGAATTCTTCTACTTTGTGGGGGTTGTTGAGAATCAGGTGCAGAGGCGTCTGATGGAGATTGTATTGATACTTGAGTTTCGCCTATTCCATCATCCATCCCATTACTTGCTGAATGAACAAGACTACTAAAAGTGCAATGGGTTCTATGTTCACATACACTTTGCTCTGATTCAGCTCCTTGTGGAACCCTCATGTTTGAAGGGGTTAATACTGGACGATTACCTAAATTATGCCACCAATTGGATGAACGGCGAACTCCTGCTGTTGGAGGTGTTTCTTGATATTCGAGATGAGAAAAACTCTCTGAAACTGTAAAGGGATGTTCATGTGTAAGGAAAAACATTTGCTACGTCCATTTTAAACAAAAATTATTAGTTACATAAAAATTGGTGTAAAACAACTAATACCTATTTATTATTTGGCTTTAAATTGGAAAACTTTTTCTTACAGCAGGTAAATCTACAAACGGTACTGAATTATAACTCCACTAGGTACATTTATCTCCATCCATTCTGCATTTCTGACAAAAGTCTTGCACTTTCTTGTTAAATATTTCAGTATTTGTCCGATTTTACAACAAAAATATTGCAGAAACAAAGACTTTTAGGATAGGCAGGTAAATAACGATATTTCCCCATGAATAAAATGTGACTCACCCATTAAAACATCAGCCCTTTCTGAATTTTCTGTATCTAGACCACCAGTGCTGAGGGCACAATCTGGGGCCTCTTTATCTTGAGCCGTTGCCGCTGGTTGATTTTGGACCACACCATATTCGTCGCCACTTGTTGGATCAGCACCATCTTGAGAAGTATCTAACATTTCTGAGTCGTTTTGCATGGGTTTTAATCTTGTTCAAAACGCTTACTAATTACACTGGAACAGGTGCAGTTTACAATTATTTTTAAAATGATTAATAGATCAAATAAAAAATAAATATGTGTTCTACAACGTTAACGTTAACAGAGACGTCAAATTTAATAATAACCATAGATATTTAGCCGTGTTATAGACGCAAGAGCCAAAGCATAGAATACCTAGCCAAAGAAAGCAAAATGATTGCTTGGAAATTAGCCATTTCAAGTCAGGGGTACCAAACTCCAGCGGTTAAAAGTTATTTGTAAAATTAGTTCCTCATTCCTGATATGATAATATATCTGAAATTCTGAAATTTAAATAATTTCAATTACTGAGTATCTTAAATCTGTAAGCTTACTAACAATAGCATTTTATAATATTATCAAGTTTCTTAATATAATTTATATATACAGCGTGATCAGGAATGACTGAATCTGTTGGTATTAAAACAGTTGTGAAATTAGGAATTTTTTTTGTGGTATGATTTGCAAACCTGATTGTCACAATTAAAAATGTCAGTTTACAAAATCTAAGGTTATATTATGGTGAAGTATTGTTATGTTGGGATTGTCAAGATTGTCAAAAGTTGACAGTAAGGGTAAGATGTGCGCGCCAACGTCCGTGCGGTTGTTTGCATCAATAGTACCAATTCTACTAGTTATTTTTTCAATACCAACAGATTCAGTCATTATTGATCATGCTGTATATGGCAACACTGATAATCGTCAAGCTACTAAAATGCGAGCGAAATTATGCCTTGTTTAGACAGTTTTCATATTTGTATGTCTTTATTTCGGTGTTAATTTTGTTAAATGTATATTATTATTTATTGTTGGTCCCCTAAATTTCCATTATAGTGATTACAACGACCATCACCAGAGGTGCTGAGTTGCATCTATATTGAAACTTGAAAGTCTATGATCCATGTTTATAACTGTCATCACCTTCCAGTCCAACTGTCGTCGTTTTAAAATTTTTCGTTTAGTCTTTTAGCATGCGATTTTGTTTTCTGTACTAAAACAATCTTTATTGAAGCTTATTTTACTTTAATTTTTTTTGTCATCAAAGGTGTTAACATACGACAATGTTGTTGCTCTTGAACGCAACAAAAAATATCTCAACACAAACTGATGATTCCCTCTTCAAATGTAAGTAAATCTGAACCATGCGCTGCTTTATCGCTAACTAACAATTTTAGATAATTCGGTCATATCCTTAATAAGACACTGTGAGAGGCTTCTATTCTATACTAATAGAACAAGGGAATCAAATACAGATGCATCAAAGAATTTCCAAACAAGTAAATATCCTCCTCTTCCTAAAATATGCAGAATACCAGGGGAAATATGTTTAATGGACCACGCAGAAGAAAGGCGGTTTTATGGCCTACCACCTTTGAAAAATGCAACTGAGCAAGTAGATATATCCATAAATCCAACAGAACTACATGACATTTTTGACGCTGTCCTTAGTGTTCTTAACCGGAATATTTTAACCCGTATATATTCTTTGGTCTTAAATTTATCTTAATATGTAACACATTATTTTAAGGTAAAGAAGTTGAAGATTTTTTAACCGGTTGTAGAAGTTTTTCAACGACATCGCTGTATGAGAATAAAGAATGTAGATATTTTATAGAAGAAATCAAGCTGTTTGTTCAAACTATCTCTGAAACTTCATATCCTGACGGCAAGAAAAATTTACATGTGAATATTCCAGCAGAAAACTTTGGAAACAAAGCCCGAAACATGGCAAATTTTATAAACCATCAGAAATCCTCAACACGAAGCCAAAACGTTAAAAATTTACGTACAAAAAATGAACCGATAAAAAATAACTTTCCACCACCCAACCAGGATGTTAACAGTATAAATAGGTACAGTACAAAATGAACTGTTAATAACGAACAATAATGATGTTTTGTCTAGTTGCAAGCAACTTATTGTACGATTACAAAGGATGGAATTGGAACTGCCAGAAACATGTTTACGTAATAAAAGGAAACTTGAAACTGTCGATAAAAGTGACGTGCAATCACAAAGTGTACGCAAATCTCCAAGGATAGTAAAACCTGTAGGCAAGTGTATTTTGAAGTATTAGTCCTTAAATTTCAACATCATTCTCCTAAGATGTATTTAAATTTGAAGCAACATTTTATAGTTCCATACCCTAAAATAATAATTAAGTTATATTTTACGGTTCTTAAAGACTTCTATATTTAAATTCTATTCTAGTGTCACTAGGTTTAAGATTTGAATTTTGATGCATGGAAAATAATATTTTCAATTTTTGGAACTGAAAAACTGAAGTGGATTTAAGAATAGTTCTTATTTAATTATACTTAATTATTGAGTTAACAATGTCTCCGTTTTCTTATTTTCTTTTTAAGTGATAATTGAAATATGATATCTATTTGTTTGTGTTGTGTTGCAGTGGAACGTTTACAAAATTTTAGGATACTCGAAACTGTCGATAAAAGTGACGTGCAAAAACAAAGTGCACGCAAATATTCAAAGAGAGTAAAACCTCTAGGCAAGTGTTAGAACATTTTATACGTAGTTTAGATATTTTAAAGTATGTATCAGTTTTTAAATTTCAGCATCATTCTACTAAAATATGTAAATTGAGGCAAAATTTTGTAGTCCTATACTCTACAATAATAATTAAGTTTCGTTTTACTGTTCTCAAAAACTCCTAAATTTAAATTTGCTTTGTTCTATTATTCTGGTGCCACTTGATATAAGATTTGAATTTTGATACATGTAAAATAATATTTACTAATTTTAAAGTTGTAAAGTTGAAGTGAGTTTAAGATTAAGAATAGTTAAAACTTCTTATTTAATTATACTTAATTGTTACAATTTTTCCATTTTCTTATTTTTTTTTATTTCTTTCTTACTTTCTTTTTAAATGATAATTTAAATAAGATTTCTATTTTTTTGTGTTGCAGTGGAACCTTTACAAAATTTTGGGAAAAACGAAACTGTCGATAAAACTGACGTGCATTCAGAAAGTGTACGCAAATCTCCAAGGAAAGTAAAACCTGTAGGCAAGTATATTTTGAAGTATTAGTCCTTTAATTTCAACATCATTCTACTAAGTGAAGCAACATTTTATAGTTCCATACACTAAAGTAATAATTAAGTTACATTTTGCGGTTCTTAAAGGCTCCTACATCTAAATTAGCTTTATTCTATTATTCTAGTGCCACTAGGTATAAGATTTGAATTTTGATGCATGGAAAATAATATGTACAATTTTTTGGAACTATAAAATTGAAGTGGATTTAAGAATAGTTCTTATTTAATTATACTTAATTATTGAGTTAACAATGTCTCCGTGTTCTTATTTTCTTTTTAAGTGATAATTGAAATATGATTTATATTTGTTTATGTTGCAGTGGAACGTTTACAAAATTTTAGGATCCTCGAAGCTGTCGATAAAAGTGACGTGCAAAAACAAAGTGCACGCAAATATTCAAAGAGAGTAAAACCTCTAGGCAAGTGTTAGAACATTTTATACGTAGTTTAGATATTTTAAAGTATGTATCAGTTTTTAAATTTCAGCATCATTCTACTAAAATATGTAAATTGGGGCAAAATTTTGTAGTCCTATACTCTACAATAATAATTAAGTTTCATTTTACTGTTCTCAAAAACTCCTAAATTTAAATTTGCTTTGTTCTATTATTCTAGTGCCACTTGATATAAGATTTGAATTTTGATACATGTAAAATAATATTTACTAATTTTAAAGTTGTAAAGTTGAAGTGGGTTTAAGAATAGTTCTAATTTAATTATACTTAATTGTTACAATTTCTCCATTTTCTTATTTTTTTATTTCTTTCTTACTTTCTTTTTAAATGATAATTTAAATAAGATTTCTATTTTTTGTGTTGCAGTGGAACCTTTACAAAATTTTGGGAAAAACGAAACTGTCGATAAAACTGACGTGCATTCAGAAAGTGTACGCAAATCTCCAAGGAAAGTAAAACCTGTAGGCAAGTGTATTTTTAAGTATTAGTCCTTTAATTTCAACATCATTCTACTAAGATGTATTTAAATGTTGCTTCACATTTTATAGTTCAATACCCTAAAATAATAATTAAGTTACATTTTACGGTTCTTAAAGGCTCCTACATTTAAATTAGCTTTATTCTATGATTCTAGTGCCACTAGGTATAAGATTTGAATAATGATGCATGGAAAACAATATTTACAATTTTTAAAACTGTAAAATTGAAGTGGTTTTAAGAATAGTTGTTATTTAATTATACTTAATTATTGAGTTAACAATGTCTCCATGTTCTTATTTTCTTTTTAAGTGATAATTGAAATATGATTTATATTTGTTTATGTTGCAGTGGATCGTTTACAAAATTTTAGGATACTCGAAACTGTCGATAAAAGTGACGTGCAAAAACAAAGTGCACGCAAATATTCAAAGAGAGTAAAACCTCTAGGCAAGTGTTAGAACATTTTTTACGTAGTTTAGATATTTTGAAGTATGTATCAGTTTTTAAATTTCAGCATCATTCTACTAAAATATGTAAATTGAGGCAACACTTTGTAGTCCTATACTCTACAATAATAATTAAGTTTCATTTTACTGTTCTCAAAAACTCCTAAATTTAAATTTGCTTTGTTCTATTATTCTAGTGCCACTTGATATAAGATTTGAATTTTGATACATGTAAAATAATATTTACTAATTTTAAAGTTGTAAAGTTGAAGTGAGTTTAAGATTAAGAATAGTTAAAACTTCTTATTTAATTATACTTAATTGTTACAATTTTTCCATTTTCTTATTTTTTTTTATTTCTTTCTTACTTTCTTTTTAAATGATAATTTAAATAAGATTTCTATTTTTTTGTGTTGCAGTGGAACCTTTACAAAATTTTGGGAAAAACGAAACTGTCGATAAAACTGACGTGCATTCAGAAAGTGTACGCAAATCTCCAAGGAAAGTAAAACCTGTAGGCAAGTATATTTTGAAGTATTAGTCCTTTAATTTCAACATCATTCTACTAAGTGAAGCAACATTTTATAGTTCCATACACTAAAGTAATAATTAAGTTACATTTTGCGGTTCTTAAAGGCTCCTACATCTAAATTAGCTTTATTCTATTATTCTAGTGCCACTAGGTATAAGATTTGAATTTTGATGCATGGAAAATAATATGTACAATTTTTTGGAACTATAAAATTGAAGTGGGTTTAAGAATAGTTCTCATTTAATTATACTTAATTATTGAGTTAACAATGTCTCCGTGTTCTTATTTTCTTTTTAAGTGATAATTGAAATATGATTTATATTTGTTTATGTTGCAGTGGAACGTTTACAAAATTTTAGGATACTCGAAACTGTCGATAAAAATGACGTGCAAAAGCAGAGTGCACGCAAATATTCAAAGAGAGTAAAACCTGTAGGCAAGTGTTAGAACATTTTATACGTAGTTTAGATATTTTGAAGTACCAGTCTTTAAATTTCAGCATCATTCTACTAAATGATGTAAATTGTGGCAAAATTTTATAGTCCCATACTCTAAAATAATAATTAAGTTATATTTTACGGTTCTCAAAGACTGCTAAATTTGCTTTATTCTATTCTCGTGCCACTTGGTATAAGATTTGAATTTCCATGCATGTAAAACAATATTTATAATTTTTAAAACTAAAATTGAAGCAAGTTTAAGAATAGTTAAAAGTTCTTATTTAATTATTAACAATTTCTCCGTTTTCTTATTTTTTTTAAATTTTCTTTTTAAGTGAAAATTTAAAAAAATATTTGTGTTTTTTTGTATTGTAGTAGAGCCTTCTAAAATACCTAAGCCAATCAAATCTGTGAAGAGGAAAGCTAATACAAAATCTATGACAGAAACCGATTCTGAAGACCATACTTCTGAGGTAAAAAGAAAGAAGAAATCCCAAAAAGATTTAAAATCTAAAATCAAGAAGACTACACAAACCAAAGCAAAATCTTCACGTAAGTTTATATTTTTGGAACATTTAGAGACTAATTAATAATTTCATTATATCTTATGGATCCTAGTCACATATTTTTAAAATATTTCAGAAAAAAAAAAATTCTAATTTCTTTACGCACGGTTGTTTTCAGATGTGGTGGATACAAAAATGTCGTCTAAAAAATACCTGAGAAAAAGTACTAGAAAATAATTAATAAATACAGTTGTCTTTATTGTTTGGCTTTTAGGTGAAAGTTGTATTTGCAAAACAGCAAAAGGTACATCATTTATCCAGGCACTCAGATACCAAATACCACTAAATAAGATAAAACTTTCAGGTAATTATAAACCTAGTTTGGGATTTATTTCTCTGCAGCATCGAAAAAGACGTATATATAGTCCAACTAGATGGTTACAGGAGTCTGGGGATTCAGTATGGTTCGATGAATAGTGTTACTTACAATATTAATATGTTAATTTTATATTTGTTAATAGTAGTTGTAGTTTAAATTTATGAATATTTAATAATATAGTAATAATTTTTTACACTGTTTCGTCAATTTGTGTCCAGATTTACTACATTTATTTCATATTTCAAAAGTACTGGTTGTGAAATACATAGTAGTGTACAGGGTGTCCCATTTTCGACACTTTTAGGGGGTATTGGCGTTATTATCAAAGATAGAGTGTTGCGGTTTTCACCTTCCTGTCCTACTTTTCACGAAACGAAAGATTCCGGGGTCAAATTTGTCATGGCTCTCTTAGGAAAATCTTTGTTTTTTAGACACCCCTCGTATTTCCGTTATGCGTCTACTTATCAAAAAAGTGAAAACTGATCTTGATAGAGTTTTTTACGTAGAAATCAGTGGCGTAGGCAGTTTTTGTGTAAAAGGTTTAGTTTTTGAGATATTGCCCAAACTTATGTTTTTTTAAATGGGACACCCTATATATTATTTTTTATATTGATTAAGCAAAATTTGAGCTTTCCAAAAATATATAATACTTAATATTTATTTTGAAAAACAAGCTCAAAATTCGATATTTTTAATAATTTACTTTATTTATAACAGTAGGCCATGGCTAGTTTATTAGAAACAAATCAAAATTGGACAGATTTGTCAGATTTCCATTATTGATGAAATATTTTTGTTACGTAGGAGTTTTTATTTTACTTTTAATTTTTTATTACAATAGCCATTTACGATAATTATGAGAATGAGAATTGTTGGTGTGTTTTATACAATGCATTAAAATTATCTTTTGAAGTGTTTAGCTTTAAAATAAATACGCATTGTGAAAATTTTGGATTTGTTTTTAAAAAATTAGCCATGGCCTACTATTATAAATAAAGAAAATTAGTAAAAATATCGAAATTTGAGCTTGTTTTCAAAATAAATATTAAGTATTATATATTTTTGGAAAGCCCAAATTTTCCTTAATCAATATAAAAGATAATATATAGGGTGTCCCATTTAAAAAAGCATAAGTTACTGCAATATCTCAAAAACTAAACCTTTTACACAAAAACTGCCTACGCCACTGAATTCTACGTAAAAAACTCTATCAAGATCAGTTTTCACCTTTTTGATAAGTAGACGCGTAACGGAAATACGAGGGGTGTCTAAAAAACAAAGATTTTCAGAATCACTCTGTAGATTAAAAACTAAGAGAGCCATGACAAATTTGACCCCGGAATCTTTCGTTTCGTAAAAAAGTAGAACAGGAAGGTGAAAACCGCAACACTCTATCTTTGATAATAACGCCAATACCCCCTAAAAGTGTCGAAAATGGAACACCCTGTACACATGAAACCAAAGTAAGTTTTTTTTATAATTTTGTGTATGAAAACATTTTATAAGCAAGCATTTTCTGTTTATTTTCTCGTTTAAATATCACGATAAAAACGCAAGGAACAGGATAATTTGTTTATTCCTAACAAAACCCCTCAAAAGATAAAAACATAAATTCCATATGTAATAAAGAATACAAGGAAAACAAAACATTACGTAACTTAAATTTAGTTATTAAATGGATAGTCAGTGTTTGTCTCTTCCGTTGCATTAGCAACGAAATTTCGCTTGCGGCGTTTCGTCTCAAATATAATTGACGAATTTTTACTTTGGAAAGAACGTCCATATTGTTGATTTAACTTAGTTATAAACTCTTCTTTAAGCAACTGCAGACACCTTGAAATAATAGACATTCGTTACTATTTCAAATTGTTTCAGAGATAAATTTCTTACATTCTGTATATGGATGATTTTCGAAATCTTCGAATGTCATAACTTGGAGCATGTGGCTTGTGAATGATAAAACTATTTGGTAGTACTAAAAACTTGTAATTCTGAGCTTCAAGCTCCATAATGTGGGAAACTTTGTTCCAACCGAAACCAATGAATTTTTCGTCGTAGCGCACAACATCGCTGTTTACAACTACATAGGGTTCAAAATCAGGTTGCCATTTTACCTAGAAAAACTAGGTATTTATTTTCAGTTTTATAGAAAATAATTCTTACTTCATAAGGTTCTGTAGCAGTCTTCCACTTTTCATAATCAGTCGGAGCATGTCCAGGAGTCCAAACATTAGCAAGAAACGGTTTAACATTTTTATTTTCCCATAGACCTAGAAGCTGGTTTTTATTCTTTGGAACTCTGCCATCATAGTTTGGTATTTCGAAAGCAGGAACTACCAAAGCCTAAGGAACGCAAATTAATTAAACTAAAAACACGGCGAAAAAGCGAAATAAAACAACTTTGTATTTAATGCTTTTGAACTGAGTGATGTAGCCTCGTAAAGTTTCATAGAGGCCTTTCATGGGTAAGAAGTCGACATCGGCAAGAAATACATATGGCGTGGCAACATTTTTCAGACCCACGTTCCGAAGGGTATTTATGGGGTAGTAATCCTGCAAAAAAACAATTAAAATATCTGACTATTGTTATTTTATGATCATGTTACCCCGTCTTTAAAAACTGCGTGATATGCGACATTCATCCGATCTTGCAATATGTCTGAATTCTCGATATAATCAAGACACTTTTCCAACTCTTGATCCGACACGTACAAAGTTAAACTAATTGGTCCTAGAAAAAGTGTGATTAAAATTAAGTAAGGCTAGAATCATGTAGTTTAAAGCAGAGGAGAAAAATAAACACTACTATACAGGGTGTCTCAATTTCGATGGGAATGGAGGGTTTCACCCATTTCTAGGCGAGATAGAAAAAAATGGTTTTCGCAATACTGTGCTCGATTTTTAAGAAAAATCGATTGGTAAAAACCACATCTTGATATCTCTAACCGTTATCAAGATATCTTTAAAAAGTGACATTTGGCCGATTTTTAAAAAGTGTCATAACTTTTGGCATACAATAATTTTTAAATTTATTTTTATCGAACATAAAATGATTTTTTAAAATTGTGGCTCTCTAAAAATTTTTATTTATGCATGGTTACATCTTGTTAATAAATGAGAATACGGATGTTATGGAAATCCCTTCCTGTAAAGAAAGTAAAAGTAATATGTAACTGAGTTCGTAAAGAGAATTCTGATGAATTTTATGAGCGCTATGAAATCGTCAATTCCTACCCGTCCAATATTTGACGAGCTCCTCAATGATTTGCAGTCGATCAAAAGATAACTGAGCAACAAATGTTACGTCATATTCCACTGTAATTGATTTATATTCCCTAAAATACAGAAAGGTCCTCCATTTGTACGTGACAGGTTTATAAAATTCCGCACACACATCTTCTGTTTCTTCCTAAAAACAACCGTTAACATTTAAAATTAATAAGGCACAGTTTTATACATACGAATTCCAAATTCGTAGAGTGTTTACACAGTCGCAACTGATCTCTTAACAAATTGCCATTGTATTCCAAAAACGTAGAATACAAATTTCGGAAATAGTTGCCATCTCTGTTAGCTACTTTGAATTTCTTTGGTGAGTTCCAGTGCACGATCTAAACATTGAAAATTAAAATAACAAGATTTTTGTGAAATGGTGCAGCTTTTTTTCACTAACCTTAACTTTGTGATCTTTATAACATTTATAACTCAAAGTGTGGTCGCTTAATTGTATATTCCAATAACAAGGCACTTCGTACAGTATGTCAGACTTTTCCTTTAACACAGCATTAATAATATCTTGATCACCAAGTCTTGTTGAACCGTACATACTGGCTGTTCTTTTCGTTACATTTGGCCACAATTTTGGCCAATCAATTGCTTTTAAATGGTCTAAATTATACAATAAAACACCAGAGTTAAAACTGAAAAAATACCACTTGTAATAAAGCGATAGTAGTTTAAGAATGCAAAGATTTTTACCCCCTTGCAATAGCTGGCCAGGGATTGGAGTTAATATTAGTTCCGAGGTAATAATCGCTTTGGTTTTCTACTATTCCTATGGCCTAGAACCAAAAAAATATGGTAGCTTGTACTTGGGTTATTAATCATTATTATTAATAAGCAGGTTACTTTATCAATAAGTCGATCAGCCTTAAGTTATTTAAATTGAGATGCATTATGAAATGATTCGAATCTCTAATTGTTAAGAATCTTAGTGCGAGGAAGGTATTATTAGATATTATTGTTGCTTTATAATAAGATAAGATAAGGTTTATACAGAGCAATAAAGATTACATGAAATACTACAAAACACATAAGTATAAATTTAATAAATATAAATTTCGTCTTTGATGATTTTTTTCTATATGAACTAAACTGTCAACTTTCTAAAACAGTAACCAGAATGATCATTCAATGCTCCAAGTTTAAGTTACAAATTTTCAAAACCCACTAGGAGTGAAACTGTCTTAAAATTAGTGTTTTTCAAAGCCCGGAAAAAATATCTTTTGGACCAATTTTCGCTTGGATGATTTTTTTCTATATGAACTAAACTGTCAGCTTTCTAAAACAGTAACCAGAATGATCATTCAATGCTCCAAGTTTAAGTTACAAATTTTCAAAACCCACTAGGAGTGAAACTGTCTTAAAATTAGTGTTTTTCAAAGCCCGGAAAAAATATCTTTTGGACCAATTTTCGCTTGGATGATTTTTTTCTATATGAACTAAACTGTCAGCTTTCTAAAACAGTAACCAGAATGATAATTCGATGCCCCAGGTTTAAGTTACAAATTTTGAAAACCCACTAGGAGTAAAACTGTCTTAAAATTAGTGTTTTTCAAAGCCCGGAAAAAATCTCTTTTTGACCAATTTTCGCTTGGATGATTTTTTTCTATATGAACTAAACTGTCAGCTTTCTAAAACAGTAACCAGAATGATAATTCGATGCCCCAGGTTTAAGTTACAAATTTTGAAAACCCACTAGGAGTGAAACTGTCTTAAAATTAGTGTTTTTCAAAGCCCGGAAAAAATATCTTTTGGACCAATTTTCGCTTGGATGATTTTTTCTATATGAACTAAACTGTCAGCTTTCTAAAACAGTAACCAGAATGATAATTCGATGCCCCAGGTTTAAGTTACAAATTTTCAAAACCCATTAGGAGTGAAACTGTCTTAAAATTCGTGTTTTTCAAAGCCCGGAAAAAATCTCTTGGACCAATTTTCGCTTGGATGATTTTTTTCTATATGAACTAAACTGTCAGCTTTCTAAAACAGTAACCAGAATGATAATTCGATCCCCAGGTTTAAGTTACAAATTTTGAAAACCCACTAGGAGTGAAACTGTCTTAAAATTCGTGTTTTTCAAAGCCCGGAAAAATTTTCTTTTGGACCAATTTTCGCTTGGATGATTTTTTTCTATATGAACTAAACTGTCAGCTTTCTAAAACAGTAACCAGAATGATAATTCGATGCCCCAGGTTTAAGTTACAAATTTTGAAAACCCACTAGGGTTGAAACTGTCTTAAAATTAGTGTTTTTCAAAGCCCGGAAAAAATCTCTTTTGGACCAATTTTCGCTTGGATGATTTTTTTCTACATGAATTAAACTGTCAGCTTTCTAAAACAGTAACCAGAATGATAATTCGATGCCCCAGATTTAAGTTACAAATTTTGAAAACCCACTAGGAGTGAAACTGTCTTAAAATTCGTGTTTTTCAAAGCCCGGAAAAAATCTCTTGGACCAATTTTCGCTTGGATGATTTTTTTCTATATGAACTAAACTGTCAGCTTTCTAAAACAGTAACCAGAATGATAATTCGATGCCCCAGGTTTAAGTTACAAATTTTGAAAACCCACTAGGGTTGAAACTGTCTTAAAATTAGTGTTTTTCAAAGCCCGGAAAAAATCTCTTTTGGACCAATTTTCGCTTGGATGATTTTTTTCTACATGAATTAAACTGTCAGCTTTCTAAAACAGTAACCAGAATGATAATTCGATGCCCCAGATTTAAGTTACAAATTTTGAAAACCCACTAGGAGTGAAACTGTCTTAAAATTCGTGTTTTTCAAAGCCCGGAAAAAATCTCTTGGACCAATTTTCGCTTGGATGATTTTTTTCTATATGAACTAAACTGTCAGCTTTCTAAAACAGTAACCAGAATGATAATTCGATCCCCAGGTTTAAGTTACAAATTTTGAAAACCCACTAGGAGTGAAACTGTCTTAAAATTAGTGTTTTTCAAAGCCCGGAAAAAATCTCTTTTTGACCAATTTTCGCTTGGATGATTTTTTTCTATATGAACTAAACTGTCAGCTTTCTAAAACAGTAACCAGAATGATAATTCGATGCCCCAGGTTTAAGTTACAAATTTTGAAAACCCACTAGGAGTGAAACTGTCTTAAAATTAGTGTTTTTCAAAGCCCGGAAAAAATATCTTTTGGACCAATTTTCGCTTGGATGATTTTTTCTATATGAACTAAACTGTCAGCTTTCTAAAACAGTAACCAGAATGATAATTCGATGCCCCAGGTTTAAGTTACAAATTTTGAAAACCCACTAGGAGTGAAACTGTCTTAAAATTAGTGTTTTTCAAAGCCCGGAAAAAATATCTTTTGGACCAATTTTCGCTTGGATGATTTTTTCTATATGAACTAAACTGTCAGCTTTCTAAAACAGTAACCAGAATGATAATTCGATGCCCCAGGTTTAAGTTACAAATTTTCAAAACCCATTAGGAGTGAAACTGTCTTAAAATTCGTGTTTTTCAAAGCCCGGAAAAAATCTCTTGGACCAATTTTCGCTTGGATGATTTTTTTCTATATGAATTAAACTGTCAGCTTTCTAAAACAGTAACCAGAATGATAATTCGATCCCCAGGTTTAAGTTACAAATTTTGAAAACCCACTAGGAGTGAAACTGTCTTAAAATTCGTGTTTTTCAAAGCCCGGAAAAATTTTCTTTTGGACCAATTTTCGCTTGGATGATTTTTTTCTATATGAACTAAACTGTCAGCTTTCTAAAACAGTAACCAGAATGATAATTCGATGCCCCCGGTTTAAGTTACAAATTTTGAAAACCCACTAGGGTTGAAACTGTCTTAAAATTAGTGTTTTTCAAAGCCCGGAAAAAATCTCTTTTGGACCAATTTTCGCTTGGATGATTTTTTTCTACATGAATTAAACTGTCAGCTTTCTAAAACAGTAACCAGAATGATAATTCGATGCCCCAGATTTAAGTTACAAATTTTGAAAACCCACTAGGAGTGAAACTGTCTTAAAATTCGTGTTTTTCAAAGCCCGGAAAAAATCTCTTGGACCAATTTTCGCTTGGATGATTTTTTTCTATATGAACTAAACTGTCAGCTTTCTAAAACAGTAACCAGAATGATAATTCGATGCCCCAGGTTTAAGTTACAAATTTTCAAAACCCATTAGGAGTGAAACTGTCTTAAAATTCGTGTTTTTCAAAGCCCGGAAAAAATCTCTTGGACCAATTTTCGCTTGGATGATTTTTTTCTATATGAACTAAACTGTCAGCTTTCTAAAACAGTAACCAGAATGATAATTCGATCCCCAGGTTTAAGTTACAAATTTTGAAAACCCACTAGGAGTGAAACTGTCTTAAAATTCGTGTTTTTCAAAGCCCGGAAAAATTTTCTTTTGGACCAATTTTCGCTTGGATGATTTTTTTCTATATGAACTAAACTGTCAGCTTTCTAAAACAGTAACCAGAATGATAATTCGATGCCCCAGGTTTAAGTTACAAATTTTGAAAACCCACTAGGGTTGAAACTGTCTTAAAATTAGTGTTTTTCAAAGCCCGGAAAAAATCTCTTTTGGACCAATTTTCGCTTGGATGATTTTTTTCTACATGAATTAAACTGTCAGCTTTCTAAAACAGTAACCAGAATGATAATTCGATGCCCCAGATTTAAGTTACAAATTTTGAAAACCCACTAGGGTTGAAACTGTCTTAAAATTAGTGTTTTTCAAAGCCCGGAAAAAATCTCTTTTGGACCAATTTTCGCTTGGATGATTTTTTCTACATGAATTAAACTGTCAGCTTTCTAAAACAGTAACCAGAATGATAATTCGATGCCCCAGGTTTAAGTTACAAATTTTGAAAACCCACTAGGGTTGAAACTGTCTTAAAATTAGTGTTTTTCAAAGCCCGGAAAAAATCTCTTTTGGACCAATTTTCGCTTGGATGATTTTTTCTACATGAATTAAACTGTCAGCTTTCTAAAACAGTAACCAGAATGATAATTCGATGCCCCAGATTTAAGTTACAAATTTTGAAAACCCACTAGGAGTGAAACTGTCTTAAAATTCGTGTTTTTCAAAGCCCGGAAAAAATCTCTTGGACCAATTTTCGCTTGGATGATTTTTTTCTATATGAACTAAACTGTCAGCTTTCTAAAACAGTAACCAGAATGATAATTCGATCCCCAGGTTTAAGTTACAAATTTTGAAAACCCACTAGGAGTGAAACTGTCTTAAAATTCGTGTTTTTCAAAGCCCGGAAAAATTTTCTTTTGGACCAATTTTCGCTTGGATGATTTTTTTCTATATGAACTAAACTGTCAGCTTTCTAAAACAGTAACCAGAATGATAATTCGATGCCCCAGGTTTAAGTTACAAATTTTGAAAACCCACTAGGGTTGAAACTGTCTTAAAATTAGTGTTTTTCAAAGCCCGGAAAAAATCTCTTTTGGACCAATTTTCGCTTGGATGATTTTTTCTACATGAATTAAACTGTCAGCTTTCTAAAACAGTAACCAGAATGATAATTCGATGCCCCAGATTTAAGTTACAAATTTTGAAAACCCACTAGGAGTGAAACTGTCTTAAAATTCGTGTTTTTCAAAGCCCGGAAAAATTTTCTTTTGGACCAATTTTCGCTTGGATGATTTTTTTCTACATGAATTAAACTGTCAGCTTTCTAAAACAGTAACCAGAATGATAATTCGATGCCCCAGGTTTAAGTTACAAATTTTGAAAACCCACTAGGAGTGAAACTGTCTTAAAATTTGTGTTTTTCAAAGTCCGGAAAAAATCTCTTTTGGACCAATTTTCGCTTGGATGATTTTTTTCTATATGAACTAAACTGTCAGCTTTCTAAAACGGTAACCAGAATAATCATTGAATGCTCCAGGCTTAAGTTACAAATTTTCAAAACCCACTAGGCAAAATTTTCTTCTAAACTAATTTCCTTCTTTGATGGTTTTTTATACAGTGTGTCCCAAATTGGTGGCTCCACTATGGGTAACTTCTTTATTATTGGAGATACAAAGACTGTTAAATTAGGAAAGTTTTTAAGAATTTCAAGGCCATTCCAGATTAGCTAACAGATCTTGAATATCTCTTTTAGTTTTTGAGATATTCGGGAAAAACCAAAATGTTGCATTTTCTTTAATGGTCAATATTTTTTTTATTACCCATTTTGTGCTGTTAAGACTTTGACATTCTTCATGCACTTTTTTAAGATACTTCTAACGGTTTTGTCAGTTTTTTTCCAACTCTTTTGTTTTTTGAGATTCGGTTACTAACTTTTGTTTTTCTTACGGACGTCAATGGTTTTTTTGGCACTGTCAAATAGCATTTTTTATTACCTTTCCGACGATGTATCACAACATGACGAAAAATTCCAATTATCACGAGAAAAATCGGAAAATTGTATTTTTCAATAAAAAAAAAATAAAAGAAATCCCAGCAATGAATAAAAATCAATCCATCTATCGCTGCATGATGAGTGTATGATATCTCTCTTCATTATTTATATCATATCGATTGTCACACTTTTGTTCAAATGGCCCAAAATTAATCAAATTCGTGGCAAGTTTTCTGAAATAAGTGTCGTGGGGTTGTTGTCGTTCAGCTGCAGTGTTAACATTTCAATTTGCCCGTATGTAAATCACGAGCATACAAATACGCTCATCATGCTCATGCAGCGATAGAGGGATTGATTTTTATTCATTGTAGAATGTCTTTTGTTTTTTTTCTATTGACAAATACAATTTTCTGATTTTTCTTGTGAAAATAGGAATTTTTCGTCATGTTGTGATACATCGTTGGAAAGGTAATAAAAAATGCTACTTGTCAATGCCAAAAAAACAATTGCCGTCCATAAGAAAAACAAAAGAATGTCAAAAACTTAACAGCACAAAATGGATAATAAAAAAAATATTGACCAATAAAGAAAATGCAACATTTTGGTTTTTCCCGAATATCTGAAAAACTAAAAGAGATATTCAAAATCTGTTGGCTAATCTGAAATGGCCATAAAATTCTTTAAAACTTTCCTAATTTAACCGTCTTTGTATCTCCAATAATACCGAAGTTACCCATAGTGGAGTCACCAATTTGGGACACAGTGTATATGAATCAAACTTTTGGCACAAGTAACCCGGCTAAATGAACTTACTTGAGTTTTATTGAAGTTTTCAAATAATTTCCATAGTTCGAAAATATCGGTTACTACAGTTAAATCTATATCAAGCACAATTATCCTATTGGTAACATTTAGTGGAATGATTTTGGGAAATAACAGTTTAAGAAGTCCAAAAATTCCGGAATAATGACTGTTGGGAATCCACCGAACATCAGATGAATAATCATTTATATCGTAGAATGTTACGTTAACTAAAACAACAATATAAATTAATATTGATTTTCGCTTATAAACTCAAGTAATTTTACCTTGTGGAATGTTCCATGAAGTGAACAACGTTCCTAAAACTGTCTCAGACATTTTATTAGCCAAAACATGAAAATGAACCGGATTTATTCGGTAAAAGTAAACGGACTTCAGGAGTGTATGGAACAGTAAATTCGACTTATGCCCAGAACAAACTATTCCAATGTGGATGGTTTCGCAATGACGAGTTGGAACTAACATCTCATCCTTTGAAATTTCATCGGCATTGTTCTTAATTACTTCTTTATGCTCCTCCGCTTGATGTCTGGATTTTAATGGTACATAATTTTGGTGATCTGCTACAAGATCTATTAGTTACACAATCGGTAAATTTATTTAAAACTACTTACGTGTGTGATATCGTGGGAAAATATTCAAAAACAGTAAAACACCTAATGTTATTAACAACGTAAAAACTATCCACAGTCTAGAAAACTTACAAAGGAAAACATTTTGCCTTTTTAACCGAATTTTCGAAAATATCCGAAAATCACCCGCAAAAGTTGTTTTAACTTTGGAATATCTGAAAAAGAGCCACTGACAAACTGATTGTACATATAAATTTACACACAACATACCTAAAGAGAGGTCAGACAATCTACAGTGATTATTCTATTAGCCCTGTTTACAATCATTGTATTGTATTGTTAATTAATCAATTATTTATATCCACCGAAAGCAAAACACAACAAACGCACTGACAAAGCTGACAAGTTTGTTTTTATTACATGGTTGTGATTCAATTGGTCAGCTGTATCCAGCTGTCATCCGCCATAGACAAGCAAGACAAGTCCTAGAACTAGAAGTGAGATAAAGTAACTTGCGTGCGTATTTTAGGCAACCAACAATACTTTTTGCTAAACTTTATTATTATTATAAAATTAACATCATTTTACTGTGATTTTAAATAGTTCAAATGACGTTGTGTTTACTCCATAATAAAGTGATTTGTTTATCGCCCACAACGGTAGTAAATCAGTAAAACGCTAACTTCATTGCGGTTCTAAGTGTTTTAGTTCTATAATCTGCATGTCTGTGTTATAACCTGTCTTTGGTGCAATCTAACCTTATTCTTTTCATTAGTACTTATAATTTTGTGCTTTTCATACTCTTTAACGTTACAAAAAGTTATTTCTACTCACACAAGTATTAGTGATGGCATCAAAGGTAAGAGGAAGATTATTCTAATAACACTAACAAAAAAATATATTTATTTTAGTCTGTGAAAGCTTTGAATGTGTTCAAAAAGCCATCGATTTTGGATAAGGGCCTGGGAGCTCTTTTACCCGAAGCATACAAAAAGTTTTACAGAGAATGGAAAGAAACCACACCTGCTGCCGTGCACTATATTCCAGAGGAAGGTAAATGGAAAAGAGATGAGGTTACAGGGGAAGTGTATGTACAAGCACACGTAACTTATAACTACACGATAAAATCGTCATTTTTTTAGTACTCGCATACAAAATACCCCTTTGCCTATGCTTTTCACCAAAGAGCAGAATGACCAGATTTGGGGTGGCGAATCTGTCGTGCAAGGTTTCCAGAAACGACACAAGATTTACAAGAGGAGGGTTCCACATTTCTGGTTTCCAATTTTGAAACGTTCCGTGGTGTATAGTGAGGTTTTAAATAAGCACATGTCCGTAGTTCTAACGGATAGAGCAATTAATTTAATTAATGAAAACTATGGATTTGATCATTACTTATTAAAGGCAAGTACGATCAAGATGAAATGCCAGGATTGTGTTTAATTATGTTGTTTTAGTCTGCTGCATGCGATTTGCAATCACTTTTACCTCTAGGATTGAAGAGAAAGATTCTGGAAGAACTACAAGCTGGTTGTCCAACTTATTCTGATCAGCCAGAAAAGCAAAAAGAAGTACTTAAGACCTATGAGAAATATTTATCCGCGGTATATAATTGTTATGGTCACTTACCTTAAATAAGCAAGTTTAACTTTTTATTATTTTTTAGTATACTCCAGAGGAAATCAAGTGGTATGGTTATTCATTTACCGAGGCCATTAATTTACTGGAAAAAACAATGGAGGAAGAAAGGCAGAAGCAAATTGTTCCACTTAAACATGTGTTTAGAGCCCAGTTAATAGAACAGCTTAAAACTACTAGTGCCGAGAGTCCTGCGGAAGTTCAGTACGTTTTTTTAATTACCTTTATACAACAAAAATATAAAAACCTATCTGTCCATTTTAACAAGGGCAGCGCCGCGACAAATCAGCCTATAGTATAATCAACAACTAATACAGAGTGTTAGTTAACATCACCGACAGTATAAAACTTTATTGCACATATTGTACAGATCAATAATTAAAATATTGTAGGAGTATTTATGAAGTTATTTTCTGAAATAAAAATATTTAAAGATATTTTGATTAAAATTGAAATTTTTATTAGTAAAATATTAATTTAATTGCTTTTTTTGGAAAAGGAATGTTTATTTGGATTTTTCTCTAATCTATTCTTATCTCAACATTTCCTTTTTCTGAAACTGTTTTTGTAACAATATTTCATTTTCAATAATTAGACGTAATGTTACTAATTTTATAATGCATTGTTTTGTTGTTAATTTAATATAACCAATAAAGCGATATATGTTTTTTTTGCAGAGAATCTGGAACAACGGCTTGGCTAAAGAAAATCAACCCATTTGGACAGAAGAAATCAGAAATGTAGCAAACTTTGCAGTGCAGTAGTTATATGTATAAATAAATTTTAATATTAGTAGAATAAAATTTGAAATTTATATACAATATTGTTTGATTCGTTATTCCTTCTTATTATTTAATATTAATAGCTTGGCTATGTAGAATAATAAGGTAAAATTATACTCAAATTTTCTTTTTAAGGTATGGTATTTATTAAATTATTTTTTACTTCTGTTTGTTGGGACCATTTCCGATATAAGAAGAAAATAAAAATAACGATGTAGAATAGATTTATCTTTATCTCTGCTATTAGGGAAATGTTTCTGTAAATAAATCGATATATTTGTACTTCCGGCTTATAGATAGGTATATCCTGTTTGGGATTGGGAATGTAGTAAAAAATACGTGGTCTCAATTTTTCTAGACGATATTAATTGAAATAAAAAGATATTTGAGAAAATAAAAAATACTTATTGAATTACGTAAAATAAATTTTTTGTTTGTTTGTGGTTTGTAGTATGACGTATGAACAAAACAATTTTTTTTTTCGTTGTACATATTTCCGGTTTTTTGTGGTATCTACATATTAGAAAAAATAAAAATATTTTTCTTCCGGTTTGTTATGCATGCTTGTTTAATATTTTTTCCCATAGGTAGGTACTATCAAAAAGTGACTAAAAAATGTACATACCTACCTTTTTATGTAAAACTTTTTTAGTCTGCTTCCAATTTGAAGAAATGTCCTTTTCTATACGAGAAAATGATAAAGAATTTAACTTCCGGCTTATGAATATTTCTTCATTTGTTGATTTTAGTTGATTGAGCACAAATAATAAAAGGATTTAAGTTTTTTTTTCTGCAATGGTCGAATTTAGAATTTTTTCCATTTTTGTTTCAGTTTACTTGACCCTCATGAAAGAAAATTTAATTAAATTATTTAGATATGTGCAACAACATTCTAAAATAATATGAAGATACCTACTTATACAGGGTGTTTCCTAAGTACGGTCAGTAACTTCAGGGCGCAATTCCTGGGTGTTTTAAGAAGAAAAATTTCTATAAACATGTGTTCGGAAATGCTTAGACTCTGAAATACAGGGTGTTGAAAATTTGATTTTTTTTTATTATTGCAATGTCATACGAAATACTGCAGGAATATTTGAACTACTGATAAAATCGACCAACGACCGACCACGCTTAACTCCGCCACTGGCCCCAGATAAAAATTGACTTTACACTAAAATGTAGCCCTTTACTAACGTAAATTAATTGCAATATTTGAAATAATAAAAATTCCAGTGATATAATAAAAAGTGGTATGTTGCTGGAAATTTTTTTTCCCAGCGTCGCGACGCCTAGCGTCATGCATATTAAAGTCTATATTTCTATCCTAATTTTGAGTGACAGTCAGTAGGTATATAACACTTTTTTCAAAATTTAATTCCCTTCAGTCGTTAACGAGAAAAACGCATTTCCCCAGATAAAAGAATCACCCTGTACATGCACAGATTGTTTAATTTTCACCTAACGTAATAAATTTTTATTTATTTAGAGCAGCCTCTTATTCGTATGATTCCTTTTCCCCAAACCGTCTTTACCCTGTAAATTTAACAGCTTCAAATAAAAGAAAATTTAGGACAAATACTAATTGAAAGCAGAATTATCATCCGACAACCAACTTTATTATTCAAAATATTTAATCGATACCCCTGAAAAATAATTATCAAATTATTATAAATGATCATTTATTTAATCAATTAAAAAAAAACAATGTAGTGGCAATTTTTTTAAAAACAATCTGTATTTAAACGTTCCTTTTATTATGTACAACTAAAATATATTTATATATCTAGGGGATGATATACAATGTAATGGAGTTATGCAGATTCTTTACAAGATATAGTACATTTCTTTCCTTCATATATTCATCACTTCTTTGCACCTACATTTTACATAAGCATTAAACAATTATTTTGACTTGTTTTTCATTTTGACACCTGCAACTCTACATAAGTGACAAATAAGGCAATGAATACGGACCAATTACAATACTGGCAATTATATATTTTATACAATTATTATTTACAAACAAATTATTTTACCGACAGAATCTATCATCGTTTTCTGAAGCACATATTGATTGCGGAGAAGCTAGGAACAGTTTTCCATTTTCACAAGCACATAACTGGTAAATGTCATAATTTCTGTTTTGCGATGGTCTTCCACTAACTTTTGCTATGGGTAGACCTGGAATTACCACTGAACTGGACTCCAGTCGAATGGCACCCACTTCAGATTTAAAGGCAATGTCATTTAATGCCACTGATTTTATTTTACCACCTCTGGATTCTATGTGGATTCCTTTTGGCGCGTGAATTGAGAGTCCTCTTGTTGGAGATTCCAACCTAGCGACAAAAATTAGAATGTTCAATTATAACATTAATAACACCAATCGGCACAATAAAGTTTTAGAAATATTTTTGTATTCTAAACTGCTGGCCAATTGAAACGTACCAAGCGAATTTTTAGGTTGAATTTAAAGTAAAATATTTTGAAAAATAGAAAAGATATCAACATGCGGTTTTCAGGATTTCAGACATAATTTAATTGAGAAAACGATAGTGTTACCCGATTTTTTTACTTTGAAGTACATTACTATCTACAGGGTATGAAAGAAAGTCTTCTTTTTTTGTCAAATTTTATAACTACCGTGATTCCACAATTTTTTTTTAATATTTTTTTATGTAGATTTTTTTAGTCCTTACTTAATGGGAAAACAACCTGTTTCTCAAAATTTTGATATCCCTGTTATTTTATAAGATACCGAATTTTTGCTGAAAATTTGATTTTTTCTTTGGTTTTTGTCGTTCGGCCGTATTGTGTTTTGTAAGAACCAATCTCTGTATTGATTATAATACCTTATGAATGGTTTTCTTATAAAAAGTACACTTTTTGCACTTTAATTTAATTAATTTATTGGTAACCAGTGGCTTATCAAAAATTGGTACACGTTCGCTAATTGGTAAATTTTTTAATTCATTTTTTGAGGCTATTTTCTTAATGGAATAGAATGGAATTTAGTTAGTTTATGTTCACTATTGGTTTAAGTGACTTATATCCTCGAAACGGGTTTTTCACTTTTTCAAAAATGTGCTCATATCCGTGTTTACCGGGTGGCTACGAAATCGTTTTACAACCCCCACCATTTTGTTACAATTACCTGTATTAATTTGAAATTTGGCATGGTTTGATTGTTGAAAGGAATAATCATTTTGACGTTTAAAACAATCTGATGACAATTCCGGTTTCACCAGAAGGGCCACCTACTAACTTTCAAAAATTTTTAAAACAACCCTGAATATTTTTTCCATAAGAATTAGATTCTACTTAAAATTACCTTTTTATCGACATATCACATGATGACATTTGCTTTCAAAATGGCAACATAATTATTATTGCAAAAACCTGTTCAATATTAATTTTAATAAAAAATTCGGTATCTTATAAAATAAGAGGGATATAAAAATTTTGAGAAACTGGTTTTTTCCTCATTAACCAGGGACTAAAAAAATCGACATCAAAAAAATATAAATTTTTTTTTGTGGAATTCGGGTAGGTATAAAGTTTGAGAAAAAAAAGACGACTTTCTTTCATACCCTGTAGATAGTAACGTACTTCAAAGTAAAAAAATCGGGTCACACTATTGTTTTCGCAATTAAATTATCTCTTGAATCCTGAAAACCTCATGTTGATATCTTTTCTCCTTTTCAAAATATTTGACTTTAAATTCAACCTAAAAATTCGCTTGGTACGTTTCAATTGGCCAGCAGTTTATTTGCTTAAAAATTTTATAAAAGATTTCTATGAATAGTTATAAGTATCATATTTTCTCAAATGAAGACAAGAAATTCTTTTCTGTGATTAAACAATTTGAATTTATAAACTTAAGCTTTTATGGGATAAGTAGCCGTTTCCATGTTATAGTCGCCAGAAACTAGAAAATCATATTTGGCAAAGCATTATTTATTTCTCTGGTTTTTCGAAAAATACAAATTTAGGAGAGCTTTTTTATTAGTGTTTTTGTCATTGCCTCTTTTTGTGAGCCAGCGATTTCGTAATGGACAAAAAGTTGGAGCAAAGAGCCAACGTGAAATTTTGTGTAAAACTTGGAAAGCCGGCCACATGCTTCGGCAAGCTTGTGGTGATGAGGCAATGGATGTGTCCATCATCCCCAATTCCCCATGACCGAAAAAGGAGACATAGTCGCAGCTCAATCAAGAGCATGCTCATAATTTTTTTCGACATCTACGGTATTGTTCACCGAGAATTCGTCAACAAGGAGTTTCAATGTGGAGTTTTGAAGCGTTTGAGAGGAAACATTAGTTGAAAGCGACCGGATTTGTGGTGCACGAAGGTGAATTGGATTCTACACGACGACAATGCGCCATACCATCGAGTCACTCCTCGTTCGTGAGTTTCTCTGTTGTCGCTCCGCACCCGCCCTACTCGCCCGATTTAACTCCCACGGACTTATTCCTTTTCTCGAAGATGAAGATCCAGCTCAAAGCGAATCGCGAAATGTATTGGATTCGATCTCGAAAAATGACTTTGAGGGAGCATTCCAAAAGTGGCAAAACGTTGGGACCAGTGTATTTTTGCACAAGGCAACTATTTTGAAGAGGAGACGATGTCCAAACTGGAATAAATAAAGTACTTTTCTTTTAACAAAGCTACTCCGGAAACTTTTTGGTACGACTTCCTAAATAAAATAACTAAATAAATCAATATACAATGTGTTTTAGAAATATCGCAGAAGCTTTTGGTGGGTTTTTCATAATATTCTGACCGAAAAATCTTAATAGAACTATGTCAAGACACGAATCTTTGAATCAGAGTTTTTGAAAAAAATGCCTAGAGATTTAGTAGGTAAATTTCTAAATAGAAGCTGAAAACTATTTACCATTGCATACCGTCCTACTGAAAATTCTTTTTAAAATTTGTACTCGCTAGCGTCACCAAAGAGTGTTTTTTATTTATTTTTGTACCTTTAGTCAATCTTTTCTTTTCAATTTGAAGGTACCTACATCATTATCCATCTTATTATAATTTTCACATTTGTATATCTACAAATACTTTAATATTGTTCTCAAATTGCAATTTGAATGTTCTTGTTTTAAGACTGACTGAGCTAGACGAGTTCTCTTGCTGTATCCAAGCATTTCAAATTTCAATATTCCCATAAAATCCCTGATTTCCACTCAAATTGATATTAGAAAGAAATCTTCTTCACACGCGGTTTACGGTACATGGTATATTTATTGGTATGTAAACAAAACCGCCATGAATTTTCTGCAACACATGCAAATCTGGCCACATCTGTGCCGAATAGATCAGCGGAAACCCAAAGAAATGTACGAAATCATAAAACTGGTTCCGCACATATTGAGCGATTTAATAGTGAAACAGATTGTTATGCACGTCAGACTGGCAGATATAACCATAAAACTTATAAGAAAGCTAAATTAATATGCACAAAAAGTTTTGAGAAGCACAGATGCTGTCATAATTATTGCTAATATCCAGGGGATATGCTACAAAACTTAACCAACCTTAAATCGTGGCCCGACTCGGCGCGTACAAGGGTAGTTTGGATAGATCCACTGAAGCTTGTGCCTCCTTCGCCAGTCACTTTTAGGCTGTCTGACCCGATGATTACTTCATTCTTGTCTGCTGAAAACAGCAGCACTCCTCTATCATCCATAACCTTAAAGTTGTTTGCTAGGCACTCGAAATGGTCGTTTCCTGAAACAATAACACCCGCCCCAACTTGCATTAAACTCGCTCCAAAGGATGTTAATATTAAAGACGATATAATTCAAATCTCACCTAAAAATATGGAACTATCTAATAATCCGTTTTCTTTTCTGGATTTAAGTGTGAGATTTTTACTAGATTCAATTACAATAGGCAAGCCAGTTCTGGATTTGATGCTGCTGGCAATTAGGCCGTCCAGGACAAATGTTTTTCCTTCTAGACGCAGGCCCCCGCTGACAACTTTCAGCTGTCCCATGCCTTCCTGTTAAAAATAATACAGAAAGTGGTAGAGCCCAATCCTATAAAATTGTCGTCGTCGCTGAGAAATGAGAAAATAATGCTTTATACAATTTGGAATTTATGTTGGTAATTATGTCCTGAGGTCTAGAAATAAAGATGTTAAATAAAAAATTATATATAAGCAAGTGAAAAGGCTTTTTAAATTTTCGTAATTAAAACTCTTTTAATTGAGACGCAACAGTTGTTTCATTTTCTCGTTATACTCTCTGGAAAATAATGTATTCATTACTTGGTGATAAAATAATCGAAAAATAAGATTTAGAGACAAATTTTAATTAATGAAGAAATTCTGTGATTTTGGTTTAATTAGACTTTCGTAATTGTTAGTGATATATTTTTTCGTATAATTACGTTTGCGCAAAAGTTTCTTTTCATTACAGGGTTTCCTTTGATTTAACGACAAAAAAACATAATAACTTTTCTGGAAATTAAAGTAAATTCATTTTTTCGTGATGGTCATAATATAACGTGATTTGGGGAATGTCAGGATATTTTGTGCTTCGTACTTAACAGGTACATTAAATTTGTTACAGAGCTAATACATCTTTAATTATGAAAGTTTTTAATTGCCTGAAATTAAAATTATCATAAAGTATTTAGTGCGGCCCATTATTAGAAAGTCCGAAACAGACCTGGGTGCAATATTCAACACAAAGTAGTTAAAGGAATCTGCGAGTTACGTTAATTCTAGTAGAGGGACGGTGGAGGGAAGGTTGATTAAGTTAACTTCTATAATTATTAGAGAAAATTGGAAAATAATTATTTAATTTGTCTGTTACCGCGTACAAGCACTTACGTCCAATACAGAATGTTAAATAAATAATAGGTATTAATAGTTCTTGTAATTTAATAATTTTTATCATGTGATCGTCCCTGAAACCATTTTACAAGAAAATTCAAATTTTGGATAGCTTTTGGGTCATATTACGTGGTCAACTTCAACCCTATCACAATCTCATCCGAATAAAGTCTAAAAACTGTGACTGAAAGTGCCAAATCATTTTAGAATCACCAAGAACTTTAAAATTGATCCAACAAGAAAAAATATAAGTAATGAGACACAGTGGATTCTGAACATAAATATTACGATTTAGAAAAACTTCTTACACTAAAAGTTAACGGGATTTTTCGACATGGGAAATTATATTAAACGCCCAATTTTGCTTAGCTGCTGTCTATATTTTAATAAAGTTTCAACTTTTTATTCTTCAATTTTTCGCACTTTTAACTGAAAATTTCCGCGACTTTATTATCTACAGGGTGTCCCAGAAAAAGTGGGAAATCTCTCGGATTCAGATGAAAAAATAAGATGACAAGTTCCTATAACATTTTTTCCTACAAGCGTTTTTTAAATTTTGTTTTTTTTTCGGAATGAGACTTTCTTTTTTTAATGACTTAATAAAACCTGAATTCGTTTATTATTCTTTTTTTTCGAAAACGGTCCACTTTATCGACAATAAACAAGAGTAGCTTTTCTTTAAGGTTCAAGCTACCTGATTTTGTTGTTTAAGTCTTTTTCACACAGAGTGTTAAAAGTTTAAGCATTAAGTTGTAAAGCTTAGTCTGCCCCTGGTAAACTAAACAAGTGTGTCAAGGATATTATTTCAAGAGGTCCTTAGTAGTGTCCATCATATTAACTTTTTATTAAATTCTATTAAGTACTATAAGAGTTATTAAAAAAAAATGATTTCCATCGACGCTCTTCAGGGCTACATATCTTCGTAGGGAGGGCCTGTAGGAAAATTTTTTATAGGAACTTGTCATCTTATTTTTTCATGCCCTATCTGAATGCGAGAGATTTCCCACTTTTTCCGGGACACCCTGTATACACAATTAAGATATAAGTTTTAATGACGCTACAGTTAACCATTTTCGAAATATTTACAAATTAAATATTAAATTAAGCTTCTTAATGACGATGGAGTTTGAAAATTTTGTTTATAAAAAACCGAAAATAGTCTTATATCAGTTTTTATCAATACTCGGGTTATAGTGCCAAAAAATTTGAGATTTTTGGGACACAGTTTAAATATTGATTGTTTTTACATTTTTTGAAGATGGCTAAATCAAATATTGTGGCTAGTTTCTTTTATAGTATGATTAACGGCAAAATTAAAAAATTAATGCCCGTTTGCACCGACGGCATTTAAAATATATTGGGAAGTTAATTTCATAGTTACAATTATCAAAACCTTAGCACCAATTGTATTTAAGTTCTAGTTAATTTTAAGTTATGTCGGAGCAAACGGCCATAAATTATGTCAAAAAAATCAAAATTCAAATTTCGAGTTCAACGTTTCTTTTAACAATGTTACTGGTTATTGGGGTAAGTTTGGCTAAATATTTTGATGTTCCTCTATGTTCCATTACTTACGAAACACCCTGTATGAAATATCAATAAAAAGAGGCAAATAGAGTCTTCATAAAGAAGTATTATAAATTTGAAAAGAATCTGATCAGTTTTTCTGAAATGTCGAATTAAAGAAGAGGAATCAAAAACTTTAATAAGCCGATTATTTTTAAAAACGCAGTTTGCTTATACAAAATAATAATGTGGATCATTTTTGATACTTTTAAAATTAGAAGCCTCGGTGCTTATTCACAATTTTTTTCAGTTAATCATAATTTTGTGGGTCTGTTACTTTTTCTATGACTGGTATTGAAATCTATTGTTTATGCTTTCAATATGATTTTTGGATTTAAATACCACTTTTTTTAAATCTAATTATGACTAAAACATTTCCGTCTTTTCTATTTTCTGAGACTATTTACTTACATTTAGTTAATCTTTGAAAAAAAAATTAGTGGACTTTCAAATACGGTTTTTGGATTTAAATATCGGGTGTTCATTTAAATTTCACCTCTAGTTGGCGTTGAAGTGTCGTTTAAGAATGAAATTTTGTTCATAAACAACACTTCAACACCAATTAGAGGTGAAATTTAAATGAACACCCGATATAAACTTTACTAAAATATGTTTACCTTTTCTGTTTTCTTTGCATATTTTCTCGTAATTTAATTAATTTTTGAAAAAATAAATGTAGGAAATACTTACCGATGAAAACTCCATAACTTTCAGCACCCATAGCGTTAACGCTAAATTAATAATAACCATAATAAGTAAGACTAATATAAGTATATACAGACATCTCTTCCTCCATCCATATATACCAATTTTAAAGTTATATCTAGAGTGTAAAGTATCTTGCTCGGCGAGCGAGTCTGGAAGATCTGACGAGATGCCCTCACTTTTCTTCATCCTGAAAGCCAAGTCGAACTGTCAGAATATAATGACACAATTCAACTTAAACTTTATACAACCGAAACGAAAAACAAAGAAAAATAGTAAGCACCATGTGCATTATTAAAATAGCTATAAGATGCAAAATGACCTTTCCCATGTTCTTGTTCATAAAAATATGACAAGACCCGAATGTGTTTCACAAGAGCAATATATATTTTCGTTTAACTATCTGTCTTACTCTTTGGACTATTATTAATCATGTTGTCTCTGTCGTACGGTGATACAGAAAATCCCTTAGGAAATGGCAAATTTAGCATCTCGCACCGGTGATATTTCAAAGTCCAAAACACCAACATATATACCTCAACCACCCACTGTTTACATTTTACTTGTAACACAGTTAACATTTTATAAATTAAACGTACTTAATAATGCTTTCCTTGTGCCTAGGGCAAATTAAATTACATTACTGTGCCATCAAGTGGATTTTTCTACACGAACTCTCAAGGATAACTGCATAAAACTGCAGAGGGCATAGAGTTTTAATTAGTTTTTTTCTTAAGTACCCATAGTTGAAGATTCTTTATTATTCATAATATGCAGCACTTTATAGAATGTAGTTGGTTATAATCCCCAAAAATCTTCCATCACTTTGCTGATCGACATACATAGAAAAAATGATTTCTCAAATTAAGAAAAAATTATTTAGAATCATTCAAATTTCGTCTCCATAACCACAAAGCTTCAACTTTACCTATTTCTTTTGACAACTTCTGGTATGTAGAATATAAATTAAACAAAGATATATGAACAACTAAAAATGATTTTTTACATTATATGTGAACTTCGGGTCTTGAACTTTATTGTCCGCAAATTTCGTCCTCGACTGGTAAATTAATATTACTTACCTCCCTTAATGTTTAAATAACTATAGTGAAGCAAATAAAATATTACAAATAAAAATAGAATTATTGCTTTGTAGCCACAATTTGAGTTCTTGATATAAAATAACCATAATTTTAATGTAAAAATTATTTAAAATTCTATTTACTCTAAACAAAGCATTAATATAATTAGTTCGAATCCTGCATTGTTCTCTTTCTTAAAAAAATATTTTATTTCTTTAAAATTACATTTATTTGCGTACATAGGAAACATTCATTGCTTTCGGTGAAATTAATTTTATTACATTAAAGAGAAGAGTGTACTCTCTTAAGTATCTACCTTTAGTTGAAATTCTTTATTATTCAATTTGCACCACTTTCTAGAATGTAGTTGGTTTTAATCCATAAAAATTTGTCGTAACTTCAGATATAATCTAAGCCAGGAAAATCTTGAAAGTATTGTGTTTTAGTCGAAGACGAAAAAAGTCTTTTATAAAATATAGAAATAATAGGCTGACGAGCCGGAGGTAAAGAGATAGGTAATTCACTATCCATTTTATAACATCATTACAGCTTTACGTTTCGTAGACGTGATAAAGCATGAGAATTTATCGCAGGTTAAGTGAAATATGACCCTTTGAGAGACGCCGAGAATGGCCGGGTCCAGGCTCTTGACACAGGACTAATAGTGGGACACCGGTGCTACACAGTGCGCGAGCTGTTTGTCACACTTCCGGTAAGGCAACGATAAGGGTGGCTGATCACATGTCACCACTAGGATCAGTCGGAGATTTCATATGGAAACTGGGCCAATAATTTCAATTACCTTTTGCAGTTACATTTCCATACATCCAATATGTTTTGGTTGTAATGTCAGCTTAATAATCCATGGCTTGGTTTGTACTGGCTGGAGCTGAGGTTATGCCTCGCAGCGAAAATGCTTGAATGCGAGTTTTTACGATGTAGCGGGGTTTTGCGGGACAATTTTGTGGACGAGGTATTATTGGCAATCACCTGGCAGCTAGGTGTGTTAACTTTGGATACAAAGTACAGGTTACATGTTTAAATAGCTTGAGGACCCCTAGGAGCTGTAGTCGCTAAGAATTTTGAAGAGCCTTGCGAAACTAGCATGGGGGAATAGTGTGTATATGATAGGGTAGCTTAATTTTGTAGTTTATTACTTTTTCAAGTAAGAACCTGCAAAATAATTAATTTCTTGGCCTACATGCATTTTCAGTAAAAAAATCGTCAGACGACAGTTTGTTCAAGGATTTTTTATAACATATCTTTGATAAAAAGTTTTGATTGATGTCAGGGGAAACCTCGGGGGAAACGATATTTCCAAATAATGTAGAAATATGAAAAAAGTAAAAAAAAAAGAACTGAACTGCTGGCCAATTGAAACGTATCATGCGAATTTTTAGGTTGAATTTAAAGTAAAATATTTTGAAAAATAGAAAAGATTACAACATGCGGTTTTCAGGATTTCAGAGATAATTTAATCGAGAAAAGGATAGTGTTACCCGATTTTTTTACTTTGAAGTACATTACTATCTACAGGGCATGAAAGAAAGTCTTCTTTTTTTTGTCAAATTTTATAACTACCGTGATTCCACAAAATTTTTTATATATTTTTTTGATGTAGATTTTTTTAGTCCTTACTTAATGAGGAAACAACCTGTTTCTCAAAATTTTAATATCCCTGTTATTTTATAAGATACCGAATTTTTGCTGAAAATTTGATTTTTTCTTTGTTTTTTGTCGTTCGGCCCTATTGTGTTTTGTAAGAACCAATCTATGTAGTTGATTATAATACCTTATGAATGGCTTTCTTATAAAAAGTACACTTTTTGTACTTTCATTAATTTATTGGTAACCAGTGGCTTATCAAAAATCGGTACACGTTCGCTAATTGGTAAATTTTTTAATTCATTTTTTGAGGCTATTTTCTTAATGGAATAGAATGGAATTTAGTTAGTTTATGTTCACCATTGGTTTAAGTGACTTATATCCTCGAAACGGGTTTTTCACTTTTTCAAAAATTTGCTCATATTCGTGTATACCGGGTGGCTACGAAATCGTTTTACAATCCCCACCATTTTGTTATATTTAACTGTATTAATTTGAAATTTGGCATGGTTTGATTGTTGAAAGGAATAATCATTTTGACGTATAAAACAATCTGATGACACTTCCGGTTTCACCGGTAGGTCCACCTACTAACTTTCAAAAATTTTTAAAACAACCCTGTATATTTTTTTCCGTTGGAATTAGATTCTACTTAAAATTACCTTTTTATCGACATATCACATGATGATATTTGCTTTCAAAATGGCAGCATAGGTAATTATTATTGCAAATATCTGTTCAACAATACTAAATTTAATAAAAAATTCGGTATCTTATAAAATAAAAGGGATATAAAAATTTTAAGAAATTGGTTTTTTCCTCATTAACCAGGGACTAAAAAAATCGACATCAAAAAAATATAAAAATTTTTTTGTGGAATTCCGGTAGGTATAAAGTTTGAGAAAAAAAAGACGACTTTCTTTCATACCCTGTAGATAGTAACGTACTTCAAAGTAAAAAAATCGGGTCACACTATTGCTTTCGCAATAAAATTATCTCTTGAATCCTGAAAACCTCATGTTGATATCTTTTCTCCTTTTCAAAATATTTGGCTTTAAATTCAACCTAAAAATTCGCTTGGCCAGCAGTTTATTTATTAATTTTTTGCTCTAAAGAATAATGATATAAGAAAAATTTGTTTATAAATAAAATTTTCGAAAGAATCTCCTATTCTGATATTTTATCTAAAATGATATTAAAAAATAGTATATTATGCAATGAGCATTTAATGATAGCTATTAAGACATGACTCGTAATACAAATATTTTTTATAAATGTAACTGTAAAACAACAATGAATTAGGTATAAACAATTAAGCAATATTTTATAACCGGCGCATTCGCCAAAATACCAAGTACATTTTCGAAACTGACCCTATCCAAAGCTCTGTGTATACTGAGTGGAAATTGAGGGGTTCAAAAATATCCGTTCAGAATGTCCAGTAGATAAAATTGTTATTTCAAAATGTGCTCGTCGGTCAATGAGATTATTTTTCTTATTATTAGTATGATAGTTTGTTTAGCTTTAGCATTAGCTCCAATTGTTCACTAATTATTTCAATGATTTCATTGAAAACCCCACTGTTCCGATCCAAACGCTTACCTACTTTACAGCATTTACATATTTTCATATTTCTTGTTTCTATCGACGTATACTTGCAGATCAAACCACCGGGAAATATCCTGGTTTCCCTGTAGGCCTATACGTTCTTGTTTGTAACATATGAAAATGCTATGAAATATTTATTACCGTAACGTTAATATAAACATTTCATACAATTCCGTTTTTTTCAACTGTTAGTAATTTAATTTCATTGTTTGTGCTTGAATAAATAATATAAAGATAAAACTTCTTCATTAATTTCGATGATTTGAATTATTAAATCTTGTTTGGTTCATCACAACCTATCCTAGCTTTCTCAGTGTATTACTTAGTTTCGCATATTTTAAACAACTTCCTGTATTTGTGTGATGTGATTAGAAACCTGTATTAACTTCCTAATGAGTTGAATCCTTGTTGTCACCACTTTGTTGTAAAGTTCGTGCCACAAATCGTATAGACGTTCCCAACAGGTTATAGTTACAGGAGTAGGTACATTCCATTATCATATGGATTCAAATACGTGTAATATAAATAAGTTACAATTTATGGTAAATAAAATATTAGAACATATTTTTTCAACAATATTATTATTATCATCTGTTCAAAGTAAAATTTTTTGAAAAACATGGAAAATATTGGCAATAAAAAGTTCTATTCTAGAACAATCAAACATTTATACATATTTAAAAATGTTCTGTAACTATTCTGTAGCTTTCTACAACTATTGAGATTTTAAAGATGGCCGCCTCCAGGGACAATGATTAAGATCCCAATTACAACATGCGATTCAGATGTCGTGGCACTTGTTTGGACACATATTTTATATATGTACACTGACACCGCACAAAATAACCAGCCCAGAATTAATGTCTTCTTGAACTTCTTTTATATTATGTATGCTTATTTTGTCTCCGACGGCGGCCATATTTGTGTTGGTTCACTAGCGCCGCCTTTCGCGCGGTGGTAATTTTCTTCCCCAATACTGAGAATAGCTAAAATAATAAAAATAACCTTTTCCTTTTGCTCTATTCTAGACCTTTCTGGAATATTTTAAGGTGTGTTTGAAACAATATAGTTATGGAGTTTTGTTCAATTTTTAGTAGATTTATTGAAGAATCCAATAAGTAGATATACTATACACATTCAACATATTTTTTAAAAACTAGAACATTCATGATTTATTTAATGAACGCAGGAATTTTCTGTAACAAGATCAAATTTGATAGTACCTATCTTTAATTTGATTAATAAAACATTTTAAACTCGTCGTCAAAACCAAGTTTTTTTAACATATTAAAATTTTATGGAGGAATATAGCACATTTTTTTGAATTTTAAGGAACAATCCTGTCGAGTATTTTTAGAAATTGGCCATAATATTTATAAATTTCTTGGTAATTTCGAAAATTTCTGGAGGATATAACTACATATTTCCTAGTTCTTATTGAAATATTGTTGAAGTTTGTGCAATTCCCCACATTTTTATAAAATATGCGAAAAAAATATAAATTTATAAATTATCCTTCGCTATAAGTTGGACGCGCGTACTAAAAGAGAGTACCTCAAAATGGGCGCTAAAGCGCATGCGAGTTTAATTAGAATACGAGTGAGCGCAAGCGCACAACGGACGCTCTTTTGAGTGTGCGAGCAAGAGGTCGCTATGGTTTGCACCGTAATCTTTGCGCCCCTTTTATGTAGAAAGCAAAAGGTTTTAAAATAATACTGTAATTAATTTTAAAAAAGAAAAAATGTCGTTACTAGTACACTATAGAAAGGAATTCAAGCAAAATTTTAATTAATATGTCAAAGATTTAAAGGGTAAACATAAATCAAGTTAACAATTTTGGATGATCCTGTATTTTCCAGAACGGACTGACAATAATATGAATGTGTAAAAAAACTTAAAAAAAAGCGGAAATAAATATTGAAATGGTAAAATAAAACTGACAATGATCATAAAACTTTTTTATTAACCACATTTTTGGCAGAAACTTCGAAATAAGGCCATCTAGATTGTAATTTAGCAAACATCCAAAACTGTCTCGCGTTGTATGTACACTCGTAATAAAATTATCTTTCATCTTGTTTATCACCAACAAACTGTTGAATATGCGGGGGAGTGCGAGAGACAAGGGAGGCATAAAAGAACGGTAATTTTTTTGTGGTTAACAACTTGGGAATGTTAGATAGGCACTTAGTAGCGATGTTATCGGAACTGCTGCCACGTTTAAGTTAAGAGCCGACAATACAATTTGCAGCAAATAAACGAGCACGGGGGAACAGTATTATTGAAGTAATTTGGCAGGAGGAAAGCGGCGTCGGCGGTGTTCTTTGTGATCGGCAGATTTCCCAGGAGAAGTCAGGTGAAGCGCTCTATCGGTCAAGCAAAGATCGCAGGAGAAAAACACTAAGAAATATATTTCTCAATTGGCTACGAGTTAAATATTAGCTTTTGGGATTTGGTGAACGCCGCCGCCTGCTTTTCTTCCCTCAACCTGTAGTATATCTTTAAATTAAATTATACTAAAGTTCTTGTCATTTCACGTATTTTTATTTATCCTGTATTCAACTTTTCAATTTTCGCGTGGGATATATGAAATAATATCTCAATTTTGTTCAAAACATCCACCACAAAAAGGAAAAGACAAATGTTTTGTAATCATTTCTCACAGTGAACCTACAATATGTCACAGAGTTACAAAACTGATTTAGAGCTTCTACAAAAAAGCTTTGTCATTATTTTCTTCTATAGACTTTCATAATCATAAAAAAAATACCCATACACAATAGTATGTAATCAAGAAGAGGTGATGATTTTAAATCATTTGTCTCTAATAATAATCATTAATGAATTTAACAGTCAGTTAAATTAATAGCTTGCGACAACAAACTTTCAGGATATTAGAAGCCGTTAATTTGACAAATGATTAAAATCGATAGCGAATACGACCGTTCGTCACTAACATAAACATTTTATTTTTTTTCCTTTACTAATTTATGTATGAGCAAAAAAGAACTGTTGGGACTATCATATTTTTTGCTTTTTATTTTATTTGATGTGATCTATTCTACGATATACAGGCTGTTACACATTCAGTTTTCAGTACAGGGACTCAGAAACGGCCAAAGTTACAGCTTTGGTTAAATTGGAGCAAAGTGGCATAATTAAATAGAATATTCTGAAAAGAAATCGATGATATTTTGATTAGTTTTTGAAATATCTGAAAAAATAAATTTTATAATATTTTTTGTAAGCTTATTTGAAGATATATCAAAATATCTGATGTGCCCAACACATGACTTTCTTATACTTACGGATAGTATCACAATAATTACTTTTCCTAAAGAAATTAAGTTAAATTTCTTGTAAAAATTTTGAAGGTTTCCAGCAATTTTCAAATAGTCTCTGTCGCACTTATTGCAATACGCATAAATCTGTCCTTGTCCCACTCATTATAACCGAATTTTACGACAAAAATGTGTTTTATTTTAGATTTTTGACCTATTACTCACTTAAAAAAATCTCCCGGTATGAAATTACATTTATTTATTCATTATTATTGTTTTCGGTACCATAGAAACCAGTAAAATAAAAAAAAAACTAATGGACCGGTCCTTCTGGGATTCGAACCCGGGACCTTCCGTTTGGCAGCCATATAATGAAACACATGGTCTACCTCGACCATCGGATTCAACTATCAACGCGCGCTATGAGAAATATAAAGTGTTTTAAGAATATCTAGTTTAATTTTAGTTAATTTTTTTGACGGAATTTCAAAAAAAAGTTCAAACAAAATTTGTTCAAAATTCAATTCTAAATCAATGTTAAAGAATAAAAAAATTTCATAAATTGTTTATTTTTCAAGATATTCCTAAAAAACCTAAAAATGTCATCAGGTAACTGTCACTTGTTTTGGTGCTAGATGAAAAACATTGAATGTGGCACCCACAAATTTGTTCAAACTCTTAAATATGAAATTTGAATCAAAATCTCGAAGTCGAAAAAAATCACGATTACTATACTTCCTTATACTACGTATAAGAAAGTAAAAACCGTATAGAGTATATTAAGTCGAGTTGTATTAATATTTTTTACTTTCTTATACGAAGTATAAGGAAGTATTGTAATCGTGATTTTTTTCGACTCCGAGATTTTGATGAATTTACACGTTTTGAGAGCCCCTGAATCCATTTTGACCATTTTCGCCATGATGTCTGTCTGTGTGTCTGTGTGTCTGTCTGTGTGTCTGTGTGTCTGTCTGTGTGTCTGTCTGTATCCACCATAACTCAAAAACGAATTATCGGATTTGATTCAAATTTCATATTTAAGAGTTTGAACAAATTTGTGGGTGCCACATTCAATGTTTTTCATCTAGTACCAAAACAAGTGACAGTTACCTGATGACATTTTTAGGTTTTTTAGGAATATCTTGAAAAATAAACAATTTATGAGATTTTTTTATTCTTTAACATTGATTTAGAATTGAATTTTGAACAAATTTTGTTTGAACTTTTTTTTGAAATTCTGTCAAAAAAATTTCAAAAAACTAGATATTCTTAAAACACTTTATATTTCTCATAGCGCGCGTTGATAGTTGAATCCGATGGTCGAGGTAGACCATGTGTCTCATTATATGGCTGCCAAACGGAAGGTCCCGGGTTCGAATCCCAGAAGGACCGGACCATCAGTTTTTTTTTTATTTTACTGGTTTCTATGGTACCGAAAACAATAATAATGAATAAATAAATGTAATTTCATATCGGGAGATTCTTTTAAGTGAGTAAGTAATAGGTCAAAAATCTAAAATAAAACATATTTTTGTCATAAAATTCGGTTATAATGAGTGGGACAAGGACAGATTTATGCGTATTGCAATAAGTGCGACAGAGACTATTTGAAAATTGCTGGAAACCTTCAAAATTTTTACACGAAATTTAACTTAATTTCTTTAGGAAAAATAATTATTGTGATACTATCCGTAAGTATAAGAAAGTCATGTGTTGGGCACATCAGATATTTTACAAGTTGAATTAGATAAAATCGAAAATAATTAGGTAATACTTTTTAACTTTAAAAAAATTAGTGGTGTTCTCTGTTATAGTTCGTTTTTTTTTTACATTTTATTATTAAAATAAATACAACCTAAAAACCAAGCTTGAGTTTTAAAATTTAGAGAAATCGAATTTAAAAAAATATTCAAATTTGCTTTATCCACTTAATTTTCCTTGCCCTTAAAAACATTTATTTGTGGGATAACATTTACCTAATGTTTTTATTTTATTACATGTTCCTTATTATTTCATATCTACGTAAATTTGTCGTATTTTCAGTTCACTTTCGCTCGCTTTTTACCCAGCCAGCATCCCTAATTCATTCCACTGTCCCATAAGTTTGTGGGATAATGGGGGGGGCATTTGCGCAACATTCTATTACTCACAAATGGTTCACATAAATTTCTTATAAACACGTGTAGAAAAAAAAATTCAAAAATCGAGAAGTGACTGTTGTAAACATTTACCGGCCTTTCTAATACAATCTGTAAATTTTTTTAAGAATCTGATACCCCTATTTATTAGGTCATTTTAAATATTTTATACATATAATACTTTGAAAATTTATGAAAATACGAGTCTTTTTCATATGAATTTTTCAAATTTCTTTTTCTAGATCTTAAACGATATTTAAAGAAATAGAGAATAATTTTGGTTGAATTGTCTATTACAAATTTTCTACAATATTTTTAGAATTTTCAAGAGCATCTAGGCTAATGAAAATATGGGTGCAACCAAAAATTTATTTTTAGGTTAAATTTTTCATATGTTAATAGTAGGTACCTAGTTATTCGTCCCTTAATTTTAATTGAGAAGAGAGATACATCCTCCAGCAATGTTTTTAACTTTCAAATTTTTTTAGATTACAATAAAATGTAGAGCTAATTGTAAAAATAGCTTTTTAATTTTGCCATCTTTTCTGAATTTAAAAAGATATATTTTAGATTTTGAAGAGGTTATGTTCATTTCAGTCTGATGTGTCCAGCACATGACTTTCCTATACAGTACGAATAATAAGGTAATAAGGTTTTGATTTTTGGAAAGTATTGTTCTTAAGCCGTTGCCGATAATCATATTTTAGCAAATTAATTTAGTTATTGTTTCAAAATTCCGAAAATTAAATTTCTATAAAAAATTGCAAAATTTTCGTACCTTTCCTCTTGAAGCCCCTTTGCTTTATTCCCATCTAGCGATCCAAGGAAATCACTAATTATCTACGTACACAACACTAGCACTTTTTGAAAAAATAAGTCAATCATTGAAAGAAAGTTTGAGAAGTAACTGTAAGAAATATTTACACGCAAGTTACGATTAACTACTAAAGAAATTACAATAAAACGTGTTAACGCGAAATAATTAAATGAAAGTAACGGACAAAACTTTAGCACACGTTCTCTACCGAAACAAAACTAAATATTGATTAATATAGGATAAAATATATAAATAACTCATAAATTACTCACCCTTATTACACAACCAAAATTTACAATTTTATGGCCTTAGGCTGCGTTCACGTACCTTAGAAAATCCAACAAACGCGTTTGAAATATCAATAGTTTATTAAATCTGGAAAAATTGTTCAATTGTTCCTAATTAACGACGTAAAAAACGCTTGTATTGATTTTTGTGAAAAGGTGAACCCAGCCTAAGCCTTTAAACCTTTAAATTTTATTTGTTGGCAAAAAGGGATGACTACTTTTTATGACTTTGTTATCTATATATTTATTTTGTGTATGAATCAGTTTTTAGTTTTATTTCGAATGCCAAACGGAGCAGACGTGTGTCTGGTGCTTATACGTTCAATTAGTCATTAATTATGAAGTATAACACGTGATATTATAATTGCTTTAGTAGTTAATCATACGTTAGCCTACTTAGTTATTTCTTACGGTTACTTTTCAAATTTTCTATCAATGATGGACATTTTCTATGGTGCAGTGGTAGTGTTGTATATTCATTAGTGATTTCCTTTGATTATCATTAGACAGGAATAAAGCAAAAGGGCTTCAAGATAAAAGATACGAAATACTTTTAATTTTTTTGCTACTACTAGTATGTACACTATTACTACTTATGGCCCCCGCATGGTACCGGCCCTGGGGCCCGGGGTATAGGAGGGATCCTTTTAAAAGGGGGCCTTGGTTAAAAGGGGCCTGGGTGGTAATTAATTAAAAACAAAACTTCTGCCTGCCTTGGTAGATTGATAAATTTTGGAAATAGTTTTAATTTAATTTCGTACTATGTACTATTTACATTGCTACTTACTCTTCTGGTATGTAAAATTCGAGATGGGGGGCCCAGAGAAGAATGCTGGGGGTATGCTGCTACTACTACTAGTATAGTTAGTATAGAAATTTTAAGATAATTTTTAGGATTTTGATTTTGATTATTGTGTTCTTGTTGTAAGTAGGTCCCATAATAATTAAATGAGGACCACATCGTAGAAGACAACATACCAGGTCAGAACATTTTTAGTTTTCTGTTAAAATATTTCAAAATGCAGCATTTATATTCTGAAACTGTAAAATTGACTTCAACTTTACCATCACAATCAGTTTCAATAATTATTTTTTTTAACATCACTGAGAAAATTCTTGTTTTTGTTTGGAAACCATCACATACTATTAAATTATAATATAAAATTGCCAGTAAGTACGATAAGGCAAAACAATTATTTAGACACAAATCACCTAGAAAGCGTAGAAACAAGCTAATAGGGCCTAAAATTCTACAATAGGGCACTCAGTAAAATTAAAAACTTTTATAATTTATTTATTTTTCGTGATTGAAACACGAAGTTTGTTTTGTTGCCTTAAGACAACATTCTTAAATTTCAGGACATATAAGGTGGTTTATTTTTGCATGTTTTCACCACTTCACAGTTGATTCGTTTTTTATCCACAAACCGCAAATTTTTTTCCGAAGTTCTAGATATATAAATTTAATAAAAATTGTTGATTTTCCAAATATTTTTGTTGGATTTTTCGATAATTTTAGCGCTGACTAAGCCTATAATTTGTAGGTATTTGTTGTATAAGAGATGATTAATTTTAATGATTTTGTTATCTATTGATTTATTTTGTGTATGAATAATTCTGAAAATTCATTTATAAATTATTTATGAATCAGTTTTCAGTTTTATTTCGAATGCCAAACCGAGCAGACGTGCCTTTGGTGCTTACGTTTAATTATTAATTAATTATTGAATATAGCTTTGCTTAATTAATTATCTCTTACTGTTACTTTTCAAGTTTTCTTTCAATGATTGATTTTTTTCTACAAGGGCAGAGTGCTAGTGTTATTCTGTTGTGGACTGATTAGTGATTTTCTTGGATTACCATCAGACGGGAATAAAGCAAAAGGGCTTCAAGGGAAATGGTACGAAATACTTTTAATTTTTTTTGCTACTACACATGAGCCCCCTTTAAATGGGGGTCTTGTTTAAAGGGGGCCTGGGTTGGAATTAATTAAAAACAAAACTACAGTCTGCCTTGGTAAATTGTAAAATTTTTAAATAGTTTTAATTTCTTTCGCTACTACTAGTACACCTCTACTACTCATGGCCCCCCGGCATGGTACTGGCCATGGGGCCCGGGGTATAGGGGGTCTGGGTTAAAGGGGGACCGCGTTGCAAGCAATTAAAAACAAAACTTTTGTCTGTTTTGGTAGATTGATAAATTTTCGAAATAGTTTTAATTTAATTTGCTACTATCTACATACTCTATACTCTTCTGATATGTAAAATCATCAGTTTCAATAATTAATTTTTTTAACATCATTGAAAAAATTCTTGTTTTTGTTTGGAAACAATCACATACTATCAAATTATATTATAAAATTGCCAGAAAGTACGATAAGGCAAAACAATTATTTAGACACAAATCACCTAGAAAGCGTAGAAACAAGCTAATAGGGTCCAAAATTCTACAATAGGGCACTCAGTAAAATTAAAAACGCTTATAATTTATTTATTTTTCGTGGTAGAAACACGAAGTTTGTTTTGTTGCCTTAAGACAACATTCTTAAATTTCAGGACATACCTACATATAAGGTGGTTTATATTTTTGCATGTTTTCACCACTTCACAGTTGATTCGTTTTCTAATCTAGAAACCGCAAATTTTTTCTGAAGTTCTAGATAATAAATTTAATAAAAATTGTCGTTTTTCTAAATATTTTTGTGAGATTTTTCGAGAATTTTAGCGCTGACTAAGTCAATAATTTGTAGGCATTTGTTGCATAAAAGATGATTAATATTTATGAGTTAATATTCTCATTTATAATATTTATCTTTATATTAGACATTTTTTAGTTTTGTCCTAAATGTCAACCGGTAAAGACGTGTGCTAAAATTTTGTTTCTTATTTACGTTTAATTATTAATTAATTATTTCGTATAGACGTCTTAACTTAATCCTAACTAATTATATATTGTTTAGAGTTGTTTCGCATATTTCTTTCAGTGAATATCTTTGAAAGGGAGGTCCCATGACGATGAAAGGAGAACTACAGTATACCAGGTCAGAACATCAGTTGAATTTTCGTAAAAGTAACATTGTTAAATATTTATAACAGTAAACCAATCCGTGTTAAATTTGAATCAATAATTTGAAATAGTTTGCTTATAGTATAGATAAATACTTCATAATTTTTCTGCCCAGTGCTCTGAATGTCAACGTGAAGAAATTTAAACAAGCGCGGATAAAGGGCGGAAGTAACTATGACACTCTTGGTGGATGGTGGATTCGCGTGGGGTGACAGAGATGTGGAAGAGTTGTACGGGTTGACACCTAGGCATCGCTTAGAGCTGTTGCCTGTCTCTCAACACAAAGAATCACTACCCGCGGTCTTCCCGGAAGCCTTGATTGTTCTAATGCTGGGGGCCTGGCTTTCCACCAGGTACCTCTAGGATTAGAACGGTTATAGTTGCGTATGTGACGTACCTCCCCTAGGTAACCGCCGGACAACGCTAATGTCCGATATATGTTATGTACGGTCTTTGGAACGAGATTAAATGCAGGCGTATGTTGGGGATTAGCGGCTAAACCGTCACACGTCTTCAAACTTTGTAACAAAGCCAATTTAACAAAAATTGAAGTACTGTAATTTTGAAAACAAGTAAATTATCAAAATTCGGGAGGGTAAACGAAGCTGGAGCAAACTTGCGCTCCAGCTAGTGCCATCGTTAGAGGTGTCGGTCGTATTTTGAACTGCTACGACTAGTATCCGAGATGAGTCACATGTCAGACCACACGGCGTTTACCCTGTAACCTATTCGATAGCTCCCTCTGCCCATGCAAAGAACCGTTGTGGGCATGTAGTCCGGATAGTGAGTAAATGTGTGGTAGAGGTTCACGCCTCGAAAGTAGCCCATTATATGTGGTAAAGGGCCTAATTAACTCTTTCTACATGGGGTTCTCATAAAAAAAAACTCGTAAATAATTTAAGTATATAAACAGTACTTTTTTTTTAGAAAATCTGAATTAACTTTGTAACAAATCCAAATGCGATCTTTTAAAAGTGTACTTTAGGATGCTAAAATTCCGGAAATAATGTATGTACTTAAACAGTTCGAAACTTCGAAGGTATATGTAAATGTTAAAAAATTGAAAATAGTGGATCCGTCATTATGATAAGAAAAAGTCATGCATGGCAACTCGATATATTAATTCACTGTTTTAAAATTAATTCAATTCTCGTAATTCTTTTAATTTCTTTCAATCTAATAAAAAATAATGCATGTTAGACGGACGAAAAACCAGAAGACAGAAGAAAGAAGACAGAAGAGAGAAGACAGCATACCAGGATAGAACATTTTGGGTGGAAAAGAAAAATTTCATTTGTAAAAATGTTTGGGGGCCCCCAATTCACAAATTCATACGGAATTTGGTATTAGCTACAATTTAAAAATAATAACTAAGAGATTATTAATATTATAATCCACATCTTTTATTAACAACTTATTTTTCTGTTAACCTTCCCATTTTTAAGGAACTTCATATGGAAAACGTTTTGGAGAAAATCCGAAATAATATAATGTGTATGTTTTATTATTTATATATTTCCCTTAAAACATACCTTTCCCATTGACAAGGTAAAAAGTGCCATAAATATTATAAAATAACGAACTACATATGAACAAATTTTTGGAGAAAATCTAAAATTCGAATACTTATAATATGTATCTATGTTTTATTATTTATATGTTTCCCTTAAATTATACCTTTCCCATTGACACTGCAAAAAGTGCCATAAATATTAGATATAAAATAACGAACTCCATATGAACAAACTTTTGGAGAAAATTCAAAATAATATGTGTATGTTTTATTATTTATATGTTTCCCTTAAATCATACCTTTCCCATTGACACGGCAAAAAGTGCCATAATTATTATAAAATAACGAACTCCATATGAACAAATTTTAGGAGAAAATCTAAAATTCGAATACTTATATATGTATCTATGTTTTATTATGTATATGTTTCCCTTAATCATAGCTTTCCCATTGACAGTGCAAGAAGTGCCATAAATATAAAATTTATCGACCCAAATTTGGGGTGAAATCTATTTTTATACAAAAATATTTTATATGAAACTTATAGAGTGTTTATATAATTATTTACAACATGATAATACTGTGCGTGGATTAGGCCTCATGGGGACACCACGTTAAAAAAAACGCGCCTAAACTTTACCTAAGCGGAATGTTTTTAAGAAACTCCATATGAACCAATTTTTGGAGAAAATTCAAAAATCTAAATATTATATTTTATGTAGGTATGTTTTAATATTTATATTTTTCCCTTATAACATACCTTTCCCTTTGACACTGCAAAAAGTGCCATAATTATTATAAAATAACTAACTCCATATGAACAAATTTTAGGAGAAAATCCAAAAATCGAATACTTATATGTATCTATGTTTTATTATTTATATGTTTCCCTTAATCATACCTTTCCCATTGACACTGCAAAAAGTGCCATAAATATAAAATTTATCGACCCAAATTTGGGGTGAAATCTATTTTTATACAAAAATATTTTATATGAAACTTATAGAGTGTTTATATAATTATTTACAACGTGATAATACTGTTCGTGGATTTTAGGCCTCCTGGGGACACCACGTTAAAAAAAACGCGCCTAAACTCTACCTCAGCGGTGGTGAGGAAATGAGTTGTATTACATAAAAGGGAATTATTCCTTATTGTATTGCAACTAAAAAACTCTATAATCCATAATAATACTGATAATAATCAACCATAGAAAATTTTACACTTTGGGGTAAAAACTTTGTGGTATACAAATTGAAATAAGCTCGGGTAAATGGCGGGATTAACTATGACACTCTTGGTGAGGAATTATTACTTCGTGTAAATCCATCAAAATCTCGAAGTCGAAAAAAATCATGATTACTATACCTTCTTATTACTTCGTATAAGAAAGTAAAAAGGAGGGTATATTGGGTGCGCTACTGATTATGATTTGGTTTGCCTCTGTAACTACAACTTTCTAAAATCATATTCAAAACTAAAACAAAATTGTCTCTTTTTACTAAACCTTATAATTAAATTATTTTAGGTTTAGTTTTCCATCGAATCTATTGTTTTCATGCCAATGAAAACAATCACTTAGAGCTAAAGCCCGGAGATTAATGGAACGTGCTCACAGTATTTGCAAATCATATTTACTACGAAAGAAAAATATTATAAAAGTGAATGCCATTACTTTGAAATATTCATGTTCGTGTCTATTTAGAGTATCCGATGGATGTAAAGTGGTTATTCGGTAAATTCCATAATGGCACGATCGAGTAAATGCTATGGACGCCCCTGACGCCGTTTTCAACAGTTCAGCGACGGCCTCAAGCGCGTGCCACTTCTTGGCTTGATTTGTTTTCAGCACGCATCGTTCACTGCGTATACAATTTATATACCTCTGGATCACCAATAAGTTGTCAAATATTACAAATAAATATTTGTTTCGTCGCGCCATACATTTTTATAACACGTAACCACAATTCACAATTTTTCTATTCATACAGGAGAAATTTTAAGTGAACAATTTTTGTTAAAAAGACAGACTTCTTTCTGTATTATTATCTACAAACACAGAGAAAATTTTTGGGTTGAGCTAGGTCGCAAAATAAAAATAAATAGAGTATGAAAAAGGTGGAATTACGTGGCTATACCAAAAGGATAACTGTGTGGCTTTTCAAGTAAGTTCCATCATTCTTTGTCATTTGTACTGATATTTTTTTCTCTCATTTCTGTAGAAAGGGTGCTGTAGTCGTGAAAGTTTTAAAGTGAAATAACCTGAACACTGTACAATTCTACAGAATACATATAGAAGATCTCCCATTTGGTAACAAATGATCTTATATCAACAAACTAAGAAATAACTACTTCCTTATTCCTACTTTTTGTATACTGGAATATATTTCTGAAAGTTATTCAATTTACTATTTTTAAGGACCACAATCGATAGTTACGTGTAACTGTTAGTTAATTGTCTTGGTTAGGTACTTATCATTGTCTTAACGGCATCTTATTAAAAATTCAAATAATTATACTTAAGGATAACTAGCGATTAAAAAACGGGGCTTAAGAGTTTATGGGTTGAATTTTGTATGTAATTATGTTTATAAATAAAATAATATAAAATATATAGTTTATAAATTATATAAAGTTTACTAGATTTGACCAAATTTTCAAGTTAGAATTTTTTTTCCATTTTTCAATGTGTAACTAACAACTTTTTAGGTGATAGAAAAGTTGGGTTTGAATCCTGCAAATTAGTTGAGAAACATTCCAATTTTTCTTAATAAAGAGCAACTAGAAAATTTAAATCACCATTAATTTTGTACATTAATAAAATATTTTGATAATGAGTAAAAAAATCATTATGAACCAGGTCCGACTCATTGAATTTATTTATTTTTTAAAGAGACAAGCTTTCAAAAAATCGTGACAATTCTCTTGGGAATTTTACGTATTACTCACAATTTCTATTATTTATTTTATATTGATTCATTTATGTTACTTATACACTTTTGTCGTATAAATATCTTGGAAAACTATTATAACAATTCTATATCCGGCTTTGACTGATAATCAAATTTACTTGAAGATGAAACAACCAGCCTTAACTAATTAGTTTGCTAAGCTAATTAAATTAGCTATAATTGTTAGCTTAGATTATGATGTATTGTATCAAGTATTATTTGTGTAATAGCCGAATAGACCTTAACGTGTTTATGAATTCATGATTATAAATATTTCATGAATTAGTTATTAAATATATTTGGATTTCCACAAGGTAATTGCTATTTATTTATATATTTAAGTGACATAGGTAACTGAAAAGTCAAAATAATCACATCAAAATTAACAAGTGTGTTAAATTACTTTTTTTGTCGATCGGTTATTAAAGATCTAGTTAATGTAATAAAAGGAGTGTATTAATAACTCAGTTTAATGCATACATGCACATTAAAAACATTGTTGAGATTATGAGATTTGCTAGGTAACCAACAATATATTATATTATTGAAACATGCATTTGGAACTGACTGCTGCCGAAATTAATTAATTATGTTAGTGGTATTTTGACTTATTGCATATTATGTCAGAATTTGGATTTTGCCATGGAACAAAATTAGATTATTTTCATTCTAATAAAGAGCGATCGACAAAAAAATATTGTAATCAACATGAGTGTTAATCGGCGATTAATAATCTCGACTCATTAACGCGCTCGCTGCGCTCACGCGTTAAAATCGTTTCGATTATTAATCGCTCTTATTAACACTCTTGTTTATTAAACTACTATTTCCCGCTCCCGATTCAGTAAGTAGACTATAATGACATTGTCGATAGGGACGCAGCTTGATTTCACAAAAATGTTACTGGTGGTTATTGACAACGGAACTTAAGGAGTTTGGTGCTATTCTAGTAATATATTAGTATGTAGTATTATCTACATATAAGGAGAAATTATTAAAAAAAAATAAATTCTTCAGTTATTTTATTATAAAGGTACATAAATTAATAATATAAGAAAAAGTTAGAATGCTATTTCTGTCAAAAAATTATAACTTTTTCTAATATAAATCAATAGACAATAGATATGTTTTATTAATGTAAAGATTTTCATTACTATTACTATTTTTATTAACATAATCAAATATTTGAAATTGTGTTTGAAAAATATGTGTAGCCATTATTTACTGTTGCATTTCTGCTATTTCGTTACAGGTGGCAATTTCCATCTTCTGATGATAGTGCCGCTCACCCAAGCGCATAGTTCCGCAGAATGTGGCAATTTTTCACCCCAGCATATTTTTAATAATACAATTTTTGAAATACACCAACCCCACGAAAAAATCCCAACCTCCACTTAAACTCCTCTCAAGAAATATTCAGCGAAAGAGTAAACGTAAAGACACCGCAAAATCGCACTAATTAAAAATATTTAAGAGTTGTGGGGGAGCCGTTGAAAGTCAAACAGACATCAGTGCTAAAGTACAGTGGCATAATTGAGGTTCTAAAACGTTACTTCCCGACCGGGACAACGTTGTATCTACCGCGCTAGGCAGCCTTATTTCCTTCCGTTTGTTTACTGTGGAAGTACACTACCACAGGTCCGGTGTCCCTAATTGGTTCCTGTGCCCTACACTGAAGACCGCTCACAGTTTCCGTGTTATGTTAATACACTTTGCCTAACTGTTGTTCTAATGCATGTCAGAAAAGTGTACGAGCTTCAAACAACAATATTAGCTTCACTTCACTTTAACAAAGATTTGAAATATGTTATTTCTATAACATACAAGATTTAAATTTTAGTTTGAATAAAAAATAAATTTCGAATTATTGGTTGATTTTGAGGTATTTTAGACTTTAATACTATCTACTTGTACTTAAAAAAAATACTTTCATGTTGTATAAAGTGTGTACCTATAACACGATGATGAATTTTATATAAAATTTACAAGAATAGTCTTCATTTATACAATATTATATATTTATTTTAGTATATTATGTATTTCTGCACGCTTTTGACATAAAATTTAAAATATGATCTAAATATTGTATAAAAAACAAGAAATTTTCTGAATGCAACGAATCCTAATAAAAAAATATGAAAATTTTCTTGCAAAATTTATGTACAATTTTACATCCTGTCATGCAGGCTTTAGAAAGTGAAAAATAATGGATGTTTAGAAATGAAGGGGTCAAAAGCAAAACCGCCTATAGTGATTTTCTTTAAATTTTGACCTACGTGCGGATTTCAAACGTGGAAACTCAGTTCTGTTTTGTAGTAAAATATCCCAAGTGAAAATAATACGGCAGAGGCGTCTGGCTTTGCACTGAAGGACAGTACAAAATTTTTAACACTGATTTTATAGTAGAGATTCAACTTTATCAAGTTATATTTCAGAATGTTCATAATGTCACTTCGGCGATTTTGCTTCTGACCCCTTTTAAATATTCTCCCTTTATACTATACCTAAGGGTTTTTTCCGAATTGTTGTTGGATATTTGGAGGCTATTTTGTACCTGAAAAAGATAGATAATAGAATTAATATAGTTATGTAAAATATATATTTTTTTATTTTCTAGATAATTTTAAATTATATTGTTGTAAAAATGAAATAATCGTGCAATTTTATGAATTACAATTTAATTATAAAGAAATGAATTATGGTTACATTTTCATCTTTTTATTAAATAAAATATCTGATGTGTCCAACATATGACTTTCATATACGGATAGTACCACAATTACTTTTCCTAAATAAATTAAGTTAAATTTCTTGTAAAAATCGTGTTTCAATTTTGAGGGTTTCCAGCAATTTTCAAATAGTCTCTGTCGCAATTATTGCAATACGCATAAATCTGTCCTTGTCCCACTCATTATAACCGAATTTTACGACAAAAATGTGTTTTATTTTTGATTTTTGATCTACTACTCACTTAAAAATATCTCCCGGTATAAAATCACATTTATTTATTCATTATTATTGCTTTCGGTAGCATAGAAACCAGTAAATAACAAAAATAAATAATGGTCCTTCTGGGATTCGAACCCGGGACCTTCCGTTTGGCAGCCAAGCCTCTATGTGATACTAGTCTACCAGACTGTCGGTCGGCTTCAACGATCAACGCGCACTATGATTTGAGAATATCGCGTTTTTTTGAAATTTTTTTGACGGAATTTAAAAAAAAAGTTCAAACAAAATTTGTTTAAAATTTAATTCTAAATCTCATAAATTGTTTATTTTTCAAGATATTCCTAAAAAACCTAAAAATGTCTTCAGGTAAGTGCCACTTAGTTAAAATTGGATTCAGGGGCCCTCAAAACGTGTAAATCCATCAAAATCTCGAAGTCGAAAAAAATTACAATTACTATACTTTCTTATTACTTCGTATAAGAAAGTAAAAATTCAAATGTTGTGATTCTATTTCCTAAACTTTTGTGTCAAAAAAACAACTCTCATTTCAAAGGAAAGGTCCAACCATAGATCTCTAAATGAGAAATAAGTTGATTATGAGAAACGTAACTGGGAAATTTCTGATATTTTGGAGGGGATTTCCCTCATTTCTCCTCTCTGGATCCGCCATTGCTTTTCTAATATGTACGACTATATGGAGGTATTTCTTTTAATCACGAATTTCAGGACTACTGACCAGATTATAAGGTAATTTTATCTACACAAAGTCAATAGATGAATTCAAATTGAATGACTTTTAGGAAAACGTTTCTAAAATTATCTAATTATCGCGATATAAAAAAAATAGCTATTTTATTTAAAAGAGGCACTAATAACTTCATACCTCACTATTTTGAAATCTCGTCCCATATTTCTTATGGGCGGATTTAATTGAAGAAATATATACACATTTCATGTTACCTATAGGAAATGTGAGGTTTGATTCAATAATCATTCCATAGTTTTCTAGTCAGAATTTAGTTACATATTCAGGTACAATATGTGGTTAACTCTAAGTAGCTTTATATCCATATGATATAGAAATAATCGTTGATATAATTTTTATGGAAACAAACCATTGGCTAGAGTTAACCGCATAATGAAATGCCGGTCTTTAATGACGTGGTATCCGAGTTGCGCACAGCCAGGTCAAACCTGGAGGCTGTTAGGTTGTTATTTGAGGTTGCGTCCTGTGTGGAACACGGACATTTTTTACAAAATTTGTACGCAACTCCGACGTCACCCTCCAATGAAAATAAATATAGATATTATTTATCTTTTGGAACTTTTGGGAACTTTTTTTTACGAAAACTGTAGCTATATATAGTTATTATTTTTATTTAAGAAGAAACTATGTGTTTTTGAACTGTTTATACGAAAATTTTGAAAGTTTGAGAACTGAACATGATTTTAGTCTAATTCACGTCTTAATATTAAGGACTGATATTATTTAGAGCCCAGATTGCACGTATGTTCTAGTAGTCCTTTTTTATTTAATACCCAGATATTACATTTAATTGAAAACCAGAATAATGATTTATTTTGACCTCAAATATTATAATTGTGGAACCTGATGACAGGTAACATTTCTGTATCCTAATTTAAACTTGAATATCAATTAATGAAATAAATATTAGATAACACCCCTGCTATAGAAGAAAATATTATAGTACTTTTAAAATAAATAAAATATTGATTTTATATATTTTTAATTAATCTTTAAACTAAAATCATACTACGTATAATGACCTTATTCAGAACGAAGATATTTGGGAAAAAATCTGGCGAATTTGAATGTTTATTCAGAAGATCTGAAACAGTGAAACTAAACTAACTGGATTTTCTTGCTTTATATCATACATATCCACATTTGTTACGTATTTACAAGCTGTTATAAGAAATTTTTAATAATTTATACACAAAGAGCACATCTATATCATTATTTCAACAGGTATAACGTTATTGAAAACAGTGCCGCTGGCTTTTCCACCATTTACCTACCTACCTAACTCATTTTTCTGTTATATGCGGAAACTAATAAAATATGCAGATGTACCTACCTAGGTATATCTATTCAAAATGAATAAACAGAAATATGAAACAGGATTTGAGAATGCGTTTAAAATTAAACTACTTACTATAAATATACGTACATTCCACAGCTACATTAAAATGTGGTTTCACACTTTATGTGTTTAGTCTCGTCTTTATACACGAATAAATAAAACTACAGTGGTACTTATTATATTATGCACAAGTTATGTTGCTATAACAAAGAGGTGTAATGTAACAAACAAGCTTTATGCACCAACGTAAATCTCGTAGTCTGGAAACGTCACAAGATTGCACGTACCAATATGAAAATTAACTGGCCAACAGAGTCAAAAGTCGCTGTATTCACCCAGCTGGATTTTCTCTCAGTTCCACTTTGGATAAATTATAAATAGATTGTTAAGTTTAAGAACTTAACGCCCACAGTTTATTTTTACAGTGAAGCACAATAATATATCTGCAAACTATTATGATTGGCATTTTCACGACTTACAAGTGTACTTTAGAGGTTACATTAAAATATAAAATAAACATTCACTTAACTCTAGTATTTTTTTAACTGACAGTTATAATTAAAACACACAATATAAAATTTGATTGGTAATTCGTTTATATTTAAACAATTAAAGTAACATGGCGGGTTGTAAACGCTAATAAACGATGTAATGATGTAAATAGTCGATACTTTCTTGTCTGAAAAGTAAGCTCAGTCTTTAGAATGAATACAGCAGAATAGTCCACCATCTTTGAAATGGCAGCTGAAAATTGTGCAATTACATTTAACTTTTATTCCAATTGTAAATATTTTCACGAAGGTAGGAAACGTAGAAATATGTTTGTAATGGAATTTTAAAATCTTATTTTATAACATTAACTTACTGCGGTATTTAAAAGATTTACATATTTATCAAGATAATTAATATCTACATATCTGGTAATTACAAAAAAATTACTACATGACAAAATCAGATCATTATTTTAAAACATTACTTTTATTCTGATTATAAATGAAATTAATAGGTCCCTCCAAGTTTCAAGTTAGAATATTTCAAAGGGGAATTTTATCAGTTTTTTGTTGGCTTGAAGTCTTGAACAGTCTCCTTAAGAAAAAAATATTTATTTATCGGAATATACGTCGAAAATGACGATTTGGTCCTGTAAAGTGAACCTATAGAGGTTAGGATCTTAGTAGAAGAATAACTGAGGAGTTTGATGACTAACTATACGCTTAGAAATTATGAAAGTGAAAAAAGTTAAGCAAGTTAGTTAATAATATAAATGAATAACAATTTCGGAAATGCACAGCTATACACAGTGTCCCGAAATTAGTGGGCAATATTTCTAGGACAGGTTGTATTTGTCAAAATATGACGAAAAGTTTATATTAACATGACATTAACATGCTTTCTAAGCAGGCTAGAGACCCCCGAAAAGGGGGATAATTTTTAAAATTTTTGTATCATATTATGAAACTGGCTTTATTTTTACACAAAAAAGGTAGTCTCAGTTGATCTTTGTATCTTGAACCGTTTTCGAGTAAAATCGGTTTGATAAAATCACCTTCCTAAAAACTAGACTAATAAAAAATAATAATAACAAAATTGAAAATTTTTATAATTTTCATATTTTTTTTATTGTTAATATTTGACGAAGAAATAATGTTAAACGAAGTAAATACCTACCTATAAATTTTAATCCATGTCCTAATTTTGACAAATTTCAATTTTGTGATTATTTTTATTAGAGTCTAGTTTTTATCGATGTGATTTTTTCAAAACGATTTTACTCGAAAACAGTTCAAGATACAAAGATCGACTGAGATTACCTTTTTTGTGTAAAAATAAACCAAGTTTCATAATTTGAAATAAAAAATTAAAAAATTATTCACACATAAAATATGGGGCATAATTTACCCATCACCCAACCTGTATGTAACGCCCCTGAAAATTGGAAAAAGAAATAAGTATGTGGAAAATTATAAGAGCTTCAAACTCACCAAATTTCATGAATTTACCTTAAACAGTTGCAAAAGATATTACAGAAAACTCCTCTTTGGAGTCCCCCTTATGGGGGGCCCTAGCCTCCTTAGGAAGCATTTTTCGAGTCATGTTAATATAAACTTTTCGTCACATTTTGACAAGTACAACATGTCCGAGAAATATTGCCCACTAATTTCGGGATACCCTGTATAAGGGGTCAATTTTGAGAATTTAATCCTTAGGTGATATGCACAGACATATTTTTATGTTTTCAAGTATATTCTTGCAAAAAGTTTTACCAAACTAGTAAATCTAATTAAGTAACAATTGTAGATTAAATTATTTTAATTATTCAAAAAACTATTGATTTTAAACTCGTATTAAAAAAAATTACTGACGGAGTTCGATAACTAAAAGTGCCTTTACAAAATCTGATTTTTTATTCGATTTTCCATAAGATTTTTCGTAACCTGGGATATTCATTGTTCCCAACAATAAATATCCTAACTAACGAAAAATCAAATGGAAAATATGATAGTGTAAAGGCACTTTAACAACGATTTGAAATAAAAAAGTTGAAAAAGTTACGCAAGATGGTTATTATCTAGTAGAAATGAATAACAATTTAAAAAGTTCACTTATCTTTAAAAAAATGACTGTTTAATCTTTAGACATGCACCGACATGTTTTTATGTTTTCAAGAAGATCCTTGTAAAAAGTTTTACCAAAAATTAATAATTCTAATTAAGTTTATAATCACTAACTAACCTAACAATTCTATAGATAAAATCATTTTTATCCAAAACAATCAGTTGACTTTATTAAAAACCTATACTGACCACTGAGTCGCAGAATATTTTATGCAAAACAAATATCATCAAATCTGACCGCTAGCCCTGGAATCATAGCTGAAGAATTGCATACATGAATTGAACCCGACATCAACTAGGGTGCCCCAGGTTACTGTTCTGTCTGTTTCTCTTCTCTCCACTGTTATGTACCATACATACATAAATGCACAAGCGAAATATGTCATCAAATAAATCTCATTCTTGTTAAAAGTTAGAAATAATACAGTTTATTTTATGGACTATTATTGTGTATTGACATCATAAAATAAATCAATAGTAAATGCAATGGTTCATTTAAGCATACCGAAAATGATTATTGACATTTAAACAATTGTGAAATAAAGCGTTCTGACAATGGTATTCTAATAGGATTCGTGAATACGGTTTTTTGCATAATAAATTTTAATATAACCGTGTATAATATTAGCATACATTATTTGACAATTAATGGATTATATAACTATATAATATATAATATATAATAAATATATATAAACATATTTTGGAATTATTAGAAATAATGATATTAAATTATACAATATTTTGTTTTTAAATTTAATCGGAAGCGCAATTTTTTATTGTATATTTAGTACATTTTGTTACAAAATAACTACAACTGTATTGAATAACACAATTTAAAACGATTTTTACATGAAATAAATGTGTTAATAAGAATAGTTGGTATTGTTAATAGAATAGAGCAACTGTATAACCAGGTATTGTTTACATATTCATATAGGTGCAGATAAGCACTTCATTTACAGAATACAAAACCCGTGCAAATGATACAATAGTAAGCAAACTATAGCTGCCTGATTAATAAACTTTTATTCTGTTGTAAATACATCATAAAAATTGAAATTACAGATTTTCAGTCATAGACAGTCCAATCTTTCACACAGATCACATTAATGAAACAATGTGCTCTGTACAAAACTTTTCCTATAATACTCGTACTAGTGTATGTATGTGTGTGTGAATTATTATTTAATTGCCTAAAAAAAACCCGAGCGCTGTGTAAAGGCAAATTGTGTGTTTTCTAAACAGATTATAGATACAGCCGTAACTTAACCAAACGAGGTTGGCGAACAACGTTGTAATTTAATCGACATTCAAAATCTTGCCACAAAATTTACGGTTAATACCGAACGAGGCAAAATGTAGCCTCAGTGAACCATGGTCGTTTTAGCATCGTTGCAGGGACACGGGTGTACTGGAAAATTAAAACAAAATATTTAAAGTTAAAGTTGCATTGTGATAAAGTTGCATATACGGTCAATGACATGGTATTTTATGACAGAAGGGGGTTTTGTAGTTCGAAGGCTCTAAATATATTTGCAATGCAGACTGGTTTTGTTATGAAAACTGTTGATTTGTAATTATTTTGATTCATTATTTATATTATCATTATTATATTAAATTAATCACAGACGGAGTTGGCCTGATTTAACTAAATGATTTTAATCATAATTTAAACATCATTTGTATTGGTTTAATATTATAGGATCAACGTTACTATATAGGTTGTTCAGAAAACGGTAAAGGTTTTAAAAAATATGTAGTATAGATCGAAACCAGTCGACAAGTCTTAATAAACATAGGCCCACAAATCAATGTTTTTTAAAACTATTCGACTTGTTTCCGCTCATGCCTACTATAAACCCTTTAAAAGTTTTACCCCTCTTTTTGAACACCCTATATTCTACTAGCTATGTAGGTACTTTATTTCGTAATGTGCTAGACCAGGAATCCAGCAAATGTTTAAATTTGTCTATTTCAGTAATAATGATTGGTGGCAGATGTTTCTCCAAAATTTTGAGAAACCCTGTATAAAAATCATTGTGTGACACTTTTTAGCCTTGTAACAAAAATAACTACATATTTCAAATTCGATTGTATGCTAAATTATTTGAAAAAGTGTCTAATTCTCTAATAATGCTGTGAGATATTTTGATTTTGAATTATACAGTGTGTCCCAGGCATCTTTTTGCTCTCCTATATATTTTTTATTATTTTAGTAAAACTAACTTGTAATTTATTGTCAAATATCACTAATTTCAAACTTCATTTCTTTTATATTTTTTCTACGTTATAAAGATTTACTTTAGATTTCTATCATTCTTATTCACTAAAAAAGATTAAAAAAAATAAAAGCTACAAGTTTGGGTATAGGGAAATAGAATTAAAGGTCAAATTTTTTTGGTAGAGATAACTAAAAATATTTTGTGAGAAATTTGGGTTAGGGAATCTATGAGCTTTCGATTAAAATCCAAATAAATTAAAACGGTCAAGTGGGTCGTGAGATATAGGCCGTTATCTAAACACGTGATTTTCACCATTTTTTCATGATGGTGAGTTACGTGTATACGGCGGATTAAGGGGGAACTTGAGGGTTTAATAGAGGATAAAAAGAACTTTCCATCGAGGTATATAAACCTTAGTTAGCACACATTTTGAACACTTACCTATAAGCCCAGTATTTATTTTAATGTGTGGTAAGTGTATCAAAATGTTTTTCTTTTTTATAATTCTATACCTTCTTCTAAAACACTGTGTTTCTGTTAAGGTTATAAATTTTTATAGAACTCTTTGTTACAATTATTGAATATGTTGCATTTTTTTAAAATCCCGTTTTTTCTGTTAGAAATTTAAAACGACTATATTAATACCTACTCTACAACAAAAATAATTTTTTTCCTTAATATTTGTACATAAAAAAACGATTCCAAATTGAGCGGACTTCAAATATATTATTGCCAGCCAAAAACGCTTGAGATCGGCCAGTCCTGTGTGACGTCACGAATTTTAGTTGATATTGCCATGTCTATAATGGCCGTTTGCACCGACATAACTTAAAATTAACTAGAACTTATATACAATTGTTGCTAAGGTTTTGATAATTGTAACTATGAAATTAAGTTCCCGTTATATTTTAAATGCTGTCGGTGCAAACGGGCATAATATTTTTTACGCGTTTGAAATTTTTCGAAATAAGTCAAAATGCGGCGTACTGCACTGTGGAATTAGATTCGTGACGTCAGCAGCCTTTTGGGCCAATTCGGGCGTTTCCGGACAATGCGTGGAAATTTCAAATTTTACAATACATAGATAGATATTATTTATTTACTCGGTAAGTACGAACCAAAAAATTTTTTCAGAAATATTGATAGTGATAATTTGGTATTTATCAGTTTGTCAAAAATATTATTTTGAAAATCATGCAAAGTCCCTATTATTTCTATAGCTTTTAATCATGAAATAAAATTAACCGAACCACAAGAAACTGGCTTTTAAAAATGTTTTGAGAAAAGTTCAAACTTTTGAAAAAGTTTAAATAACTGGAGAAACATTAACTTTAATTATACTTACAACGTTAAATACTTTTATTTATAGAATCTAAAAATGTAAAAATATCTATAATGTTCCATTTAAAGTAAGAAGGTGAGGTGATATATACTTAATTATGAAGCACCTTGTATAGTTGAAAATCACTTGAGATTGTGCAGAAGTCCTATATGAACAAATTTTCTATCAAATATTTTCGTTTAGGTTACCTACCTACTCTAATAATGATGAAAAATTAAGAGAACAATAAATTGTTACATTCTATTTATTGGGCAACCCAATTTTATGAATTATTAATTTAGTTTGAAAGTTATCTTGTGAATAATGTGAATAAAAACAACTTAAGTGTAAAAGTTGATCATAAACATTTATATCATATTAGGTATGTATAAACAGAAATTACCTATCATCAATTTAGCCATAATGAATATTCTATAAAAATGTAGCGAAAAATACAGAAGGCTTTGTATATACACTCAATTAGCAGTCATGTTTTTTCAGAAGTTAACAAACTCATACTTTTGCAGAAACATTATGCTATGCATAGGGTAAATTATTGACAACTTATTTCTATATAATGTAGACTGTAGAAGTATTTGAATAATCTACAAACATTTTTCTCTTTCTCGGTTGGTTATAGAAAGTAATTTTTGTGATATTCCGAAAACGATTCAATCTTAATATTCCTATTTAAGATTTTGGGGTTACGAGAGACGGGAGTGAGCTGAATTTAAACAAAATCAAAAGTTTAGTTAAATATGATCCTCTAGAAATTCTTTTGCCTAAAAAATATACATACACAATACTTATATTATTTATGGATAAAAATAAATAAACCATTCATTGGAATTATTTACAATATTTCATAAAATAAAGTCCATTATAAATCTATTTAAACCAAGTAACTATGTGGCAATAATTCTAAAACCTTGTCTCATAAAATCATCAATATTAACTGCAATATACACCATATAAAAGCAAAGCACATTTGATAGAGTCCTTTATCATACCATGATTAGGATATAATGTTTTACTTTTAAAATATAATGTTATCAGATTTATGAAAAATCAATGTAAATGTCGCATAAGAATGACAATAACCATACAAAGTACATTAAGTAACAAATACATGCACAAGTTCTTTTTTCTTATATACAAATCTGGTCGAACACGCTAGAAGGTGCGATAATTATCCAACGCAACATCATTGCCGTAATTACAATTTTGATGATTACTGTTATTTAGTACCTGTAGGCACGTCATTCTAATTTTGAATTCATTTCTTTATTTATTATTGTATTTTGATTAAATTACTGCATGTTACAAATTCGGATCATTTTATAATTATGGGCAATACCAAATTCTCATAGGTACCTACAATTTTGGGAAATTAGGCGGTAATTTAACACACAAAGTTTTAATTTTTTACATTTTTAGGTTCGTGTCTAAAAAATTATTATTACAATTATTAGATTTGTTCAATGAATAAACTAAGTATGTTCCAAAAATTGAAGCTTGTCATCCTAAACGCCTTAATATTTTTGGGATATTATCAGGATACAATTTTTTTAGTCCTTATTTATAATTAAATGTATTTGGTAGCAACAGGGACGAACTTACGGGTGTCAACCTTTCGTTTTTATAGAAGAAATATTGATGTGTCCCACTGACTTTTAGAAATTTTGATAACAATATATTAATATACATCAACCAAAAATACAAAAAAGTCACTTTCTATATTTTCCGGGAAAAATACTACTTTATACTAAGTGTTCGGGCAAAAGTAACTTTGATTGTCTTTTTTCCATACGCGCAAAAGTTATCTAAATTAACTTCCATAATATTGATGGTTTTTTCTGTTATAATGCCAACATTTAGTTATATAAAAACGTAAATTTCGTAAAAATCCGCTCGGCGGTGCCAAAACTATGGCTCTTTAACCAAGCAGGATGGGAAAATTGTAGAAACAAAGAATTATTATTTTCAAAACATTGGATCTAGTAGTCGGATTTTGAAGAAATTTACTTTATTGCAAAACTGGATGTTGGTTTTCTTTGCAAAAAAGTTACACAAGTTTTTATTTGGTGATTTTAGGCATTTATCGGAACTTCAAAGTTGCACCTTTAAAAATGATAGAATTTTCTAGTGACTGTTTTAAAAAATCACAGTTTTGAAACCGCTGGTTGGATCTGTGTCAAAAAACCTTTAATAGCCCAGTCAATAAACGAAAATCAGGCGCAATAAATCATGTAGTCCGGTTTATTTTTTTAAGAGATAGAGGGGACCCCCCCGACCAATATACTAAAAGTCCTGACCTGTAGGGTGTGAGCGTTGGGAGGGGAGGGGTTGGTAAGGTCCATTTTTTAAGTTTTTCGTGAATATCTCGAAAACTATGCCTTCTAAGGAAAAGGTTACTTTATATAAAAAGAAAGTAAATTAAATTCCATACAAAAATGGTCCTATTCATTCTTTCGCTAGGAGCAATATTTAGGGAGGTGCGGGGGGTGGAAAAGTAAAAAGTTATTTATTAAAAAAATGTTCAATATCATTTGAATCTTCCTCATCATCGAGTTGATCTTGAGGAGGACTATTGGTGCATGCACCGTGGCAAGTGCCGCACACCATGGAACATGGAATGCCCGCTTTCCTGCATCCACAACGTCCTCCACAACCCGTTGAACATCTGCAAAAGATGTTGTTGAGGATGTTTTCCGGAGCTACTGGGTCCGTAGTTGTGAGTGGGATGAACCATCCATCTTGCCCCTGGGTCCATCCCCAATCGGTCGGTTGTATGCCGTTATCAATTTCGAGCCATTGTTTGATTTGTAAATAAGAAAACCAACCACGAGAAATGTTATAAAAAATATTATACAAATCCAGTAAGAGAATATGTAAACATTTTTAATAAGCATTAAGTAAACATCATGATATACCTGCAAGTAAACTCTGAACGAGTGTTGTCGAGCATTCCCTCTGGTTGGTGGTAGTGCGGCCAGGTCAGACTTTGGCTTTGTTGAGGCTTTCACAAAGGCAGCGTGTCGAACTTTGTTTAAATCGGGCTCTGGTGGCGCCTGGTACACCTCCAAAAATAACTTCTCGCCTGCCTCAGTCACCATTTTTGCTCTTGCCGAAGGGTTTGAGAAGACGTCGTATACTTGTTTTATTTGCCTGGGAAATTTGGTAAACAGTTTTACCATACCTCCCTTGCTTTTACTGAATATTGCAGATGTGGTGTCACACCCACTGAAGGCATGGAGCAGGATGATGGTGTCTGCGAACGGTAGTTGTTTGAGATTGTTTGTTGAGTACAGTTTTGAATCCGCCTTCCCCCTTCTAGCCTTGAAGAAGTACATGTTTCTCTCTGGTGGTGAAAGAGCCAGGAGTAAGACCAATAAGTCTACATCTTCGATTATTATTGTTACAGTAGGGCACCTTTCGCCAACCAACATCTTACTATAGATGCATCTGTATCCCTTTCTGCAAGTACCGTTTGTACTCCCCTTGCCTTCATTTTGTCTGAGAGTAGTTGGATAAGCCTGATTTTGTTCTTTTCATTTGCAAGAAAAATGCTCCTGTTGAACGGTGTTATTCATGGTATTAAAATGAATGACCTGTGCCAAACCTACCAGCTGAACGAGAAAATTTCCCAGGGGCGCACATAATGGGAGGTTTGACTTCGAGGCCGAACCTGGCCTCACTCACGGAAAAAACTACGTTATTTAAGACTTTTTTACTTTTTACACCCCCGCATCTCCTTAAGTATTGCTCCTACCGAAAAATGAATAGGATCATTTTTGTATGGAATTTAATTTACATTAATTTTATATAGGATGACCTTTTCGCTAGGACGCATAGTTTTCGAGATATTTACGAAAAACTGAAAAAAGGGACCTTTCCATCCCCCTCCCTCCCAACGCTCTCACCCCACAGGTCAGGACTATTAGTATGTTGGTTGTGGGGGTCCACCCTACAACTCAAAAAAAAACCAGACTACATTATTTATTGCGCCTGAGCAGCATTTTTTGGTCTTCGTTGACTGGGCTATAAATCAAAGCTCAATAATCGTATGTACTATATTGAAAAAATCGTGAAATGTTAATATAACTTTTTTTGCAATTTTTTCGAGTTCCACAGTTCACTTTTCAAAAAACGTGTTTTTTGAGGGTGCTATCTACATTAAAATAATCACAGTTTTGGAACCACTGGTTGGATTTTGGTAAAATTTACTTTATTGCAAAGCTGGATGTTGGTTTTATGTACAAAAAAATCTCCAATTCTTTATTTGGTGATTTTAGGCATATTTCGTAGCTTTAAAATTGCACTTGAAAAATGTGACGTAATTTTCTAACGACTGTTTTTAAAAAATCACAGTTTTGGAACTGGGGGAAAACGACATAAAGGTGCTTTCATAGCCCTCATCCAGTCCGGACTTAAATGTCATTGAAACTCTTTGGCATAAATTTAAATGTATTCTACGCAATAATCCACCAAGAACCATTGGGGACTTAAAGACCAAAATAGAAGAAATTTGGGACAGTTTCACGCCAAAATTGTATCAAAATTTGATAAATACAATGCCTGCTAGAATACAGGCAGCTATTAAAGCAAAAGGAGACGTAACCTATTATTAATGGTTTTAAATTAAAAATTATGCCAACATTTAGTTGCAAATTCATTTTGTAAAGTTTGCTAATTATTAAGGTTAAAATATTGTTAAATGAAATAAATAGTATTGTTATTAAGGCTTTATCTTATTGTATTGTTAGGTGTTTACTGATTATTTGCGTACAATTTCCAGTTCTCCTTTCATACTTCAAAAATTTACTTTTGTCCGAACATTTAGTTGTTAGGGCTCGTAGAAACAACAACAACGAGTTTATTTTTATTTTGGTTTTAGGTCATAGTGAATGAATAGATTAAAAAAACTACTCATGTCAACTTGAAAAGACCTTATCTCCAAAGTACATCAATTTTTTTCATACTTTTTCATTAAAAAACTATTAAAGAACCGTAAATTAATGAAATATATCTTGTACGGTTTTATTTAGGAAACTGCTTTGAATTTTTTACTTTTTTAAGCCATACGACATGCGTACTTGGAATAGATTATTGCTAGTGCCAACTATTACCGCAGTAAACTTGATTTTACTACTTATTACTAAAGTTCAAAGCAAAGTGAGTAATTTATGTTTCCATTTATTACTTTTATTTTTATTGCACGTACGTATCATTTTCTTTTCGAAAATTGATTTTATAATCAGGTCACGATGCAGCGAAATATTGTAGATCGCTAGCAATTTTGCCCTAATTAACATTCGGTAGTTTAGTTGATCCTTCTCCTTCTAACGTAGCATTCACCTTAACATTCACCCTAACAAAGACATTTAGTATATCTACCCATATCTATTGTTTCACATTGAACCAAGAATATTGACTTTATTGAATTATGGTCACCTCTTTGGCCACCCTGTTAACAAAAGATGCAAGTCAGTCGGCCCTACACCTGATGGACAAACATAGTGTGATGATGTTATCTTATTTTGGAGCAAGCTTAAAATGTTGCGCTACGCGTGACTGTCGCATTTGTAGTTCTGGTAAGCCTGGATCATTCCCTTGTTGCTTGCCAAGTTCGTGATTCGATTATGTAGTTGTGAACACACTAAAGCAAACCACTGCCATTGTCTTTATTCATTTGCATCTTATGTGTATTTCAACAAAGCCTAGCTTAAATTACACTCTCCAAATCCAATTTGTCAATATAAGTTCCCATTAAAATATATACACAGTTATATTTAGTAATCCAAGTGTCTTTAGGATAATGGGAATTCAATTTGTACATTCATATAATAATATGTATAATATGTGTGTTTAATAAACGACGCAGAAAAGCCTATTATAAAATTGAGGAGCAGATTTTGGATGGGACAGGTTTTGTTAATTTTGAATATGCCTCAGTTGATTTCATTTTCATATCATACTGGTTATCTCTAAGTCTAAATACCTAAATAAATAAGCTTTCTTTGTCGTCTAACACGCTTAAACATTAATTTAAATAATTGCCTATTGCTGGTTTACAACTACAGCAGCTATATCCATGATTTCTCCAAGTTCAGACAAAGCTAAAGTTAAGTAAGTAAAACCTACAAGACGGTCTCATGTGTAACTGAATTTAGTTAGTTTCATCCGAATAATTGATATTGGAGAGAACACAATGTACGAGACACTACTCTATAAAACAACAGCATGTCTGGTAAAGCTTTTTCAAATTGTTGCACAGAAACGTGATTTTTTTTTGTTTAGAGCGAAATTATCGATTTGTTTCTACTCAATAGGCTGCGCATAATTAATTATTTAATTAATTTTATCAAACTGAATTATTAGTATCCGGATTACCAATATTTTATAATTGAAACGCTAGAAATTTTTTTATTAGTCAATGGGTCAATATTACGCACAAATATGTACCTATATTAGGTATAGAGCTTTTGTAGAATTTTTGTATAAGCATCTATTACTCGTATTTCATTTTATAGTTTATTAAAGTACCTAATATCTAAATATTCCAGTAGTTTATTATGAAATTATGTTAGCGTATTTGTTTATTTGATTTTGTGTAGTTTTTTATTAATGTAAATATGGTTTATTTTATAATTTAAGTTAGTTTATTCAACACTGATTTATTGACTTTTAATATTTCTATTTATATTATATGTCTAAATATAAATTATTGGGTGAGGTTTACATTCATTTATATTTACACTAGGATTATGGTTTATTCATTCGATTTAAATTTTTGTTAATTGCGATAAATATGCAAAGAACATCCGTAAATTTTTTTATAATAGGAGAGGTTTCATAATTTGTTAAATAGTTATTTGTGTAACAAGGCAGTAAAGTTGCATTTTTCATCACGAATGTGGATATTAGTTGCCGAGGCGAAGCCGAGGCAGAGGCAAATAACTACTATTTACAATTAATTTAATGTCCAGACACAATTTGAAGTAGGCACACCAAAGTATAGGTAATTTTAACGAAAAGCAAGAGTAAAACACGATATAGGTAACCAAAATAGACGCTTACCACGTTCGACTGTCAGCTGTCAACTAGTATATTTGTTGACTACTTATGCAAGCCAACGTATATAAAAATCGTACAATAATGACTTACTTTACTGCCGATTTCAGATACATAATAGATATTTATTATACAGGGTGATTCAGGTTTTAATGCACAAACTCTAATAGGATATTCTACGTCATAAAATAAGAAAAAATGTTTTTATTTTTGACATACAGGGTTATAAAATTAGCACTTCAAAACCACTTTTTATTGCATATTTCTAATAATAAACAAGATACGAATTTGAAATTTGAACCATAGTATCCTTATGACAAGGTCAACTACCTTTTTTTGAACACCCTGTATTAATTACGCCCGAAGGGCGAGTGGCTAATTTCTTGAGTGACTAATAAGCATTCCACACGAATTTAATATCATATTTTATCCAACATCGCCGTTAATTCTAAATTGTAAAATTATTTTATCGTTATTTCAATTAACAAATTATTTGACAAATAAAATAAAATAAAATAAAAAATAAATAAAATAAAACAAATAAAAAAGTTTTCAAAATCTGTCAGTTTTTGTAATTAAGTAGTGGTTGCTATAGTAAGTTGTGTTACATTGTTTTCAATAATAAATATAATAATAATAAAGTGAGTTCCAAATTATTATCTCACTAGTGAGTAATGATGAACATTGTATGTTTCAAATCGTCATAGTAATAAGCTTATTATGAATCGATGTTGGATAAAAGTAATTTAATATGGATATTTTTGGCAATTGTTTGATATTCTCAAAATCCTTTCTCAAGCTCAAAAAGGTTCCAAATTGATTATACTAGAATATTTTATATTTCAAAATATGTTTTTCTTCTTATGTAAATTTTGAAATTTGAAACAATTTTCAATATAAAAAATTCAGGTTTGTGGCTCAAATAAATTATAAATACATACTTTCTGATTCATAATAGGTTACACAGCATAATTTTTAAAATGTACAGAAAATTGCTCTACTTATCAGGTCTGGTTCCAAAGATTTTCGGGGTAAAATTGCGAAAAATGTGGTTTTTAAAGTTGGGGTATTTCATGCTATTATATTGTATGTTTAAAATACGGCGAGAAACTCCAAATTAAGCGTTCATATGTGGGAATTGTAAGAGGGGCTCTTATTCCATATTATTCGTTAAACGAAGTATAGAAGTGAATTTTTTTTCGTTATTCAAAAAAATTTATTACCTACACACTACACAAAAACCATTACCAGATGCTGCCGTAATACCTAAACATTTTCTGACTTAAGAAAAAAGACAGATGAGAACTAATATTTCCCTCCTCAGTTTAGTTTTAGCCACAATTTTTTTTTTCTATTTATAATTTATTCTTTATAAACTAACTTGAAACATGTATATATAGATAATCTCAATATTCATTATCTGCTTGTAGAAATTACAGAAATTCCCGCTTATATTGGACATAAAATATAATTTATCACGCAATCCCATATTTTTCTCTGAATCGCGTTTAGTCTTCATCTTTTTTTTGTGGTGGGTATTTGCATACCTAACTTAAAATTAGAATAAAAATTGTACGAAATGTATTGACTTTTTTATGATATCATAAATTTCACCAAGACATTTCTTAAGGAGGAAAGTTCTAAGATTATTTTAAAAGAAAATATCGAAAAAATTCACAGAACACCCTTCTTGTGTATAATTTATTGAAACACGTGAATTGAAAAAATGTGTAAGGTTCCAATCAGACAAGTTTGACAGGTGTATTAATATGCTATAACAATTTTCTTTAGTCTCTTAAGTTTTAACAAAATTAAAACTATTTTATAGATACTATGTTTTTTCATAATTAATTTTTACGTGATGAAAATAAAATACAAACTAATTCATAGTTATTTACGTATAGAAGGCCGAAAGAAGAAGATTACGCCCGCGGACTTTATTCGTCCAAGACTGTAATCTGCCTTTCGGCCTGAGGTACGTACAACATTTTACGCACAACTCAATCTGAATTTCATTGGATTTTTTTCTTATTCAATTAAAATTAATTTGACAGCAGTGTTTGACGGTGAAAAAATAACAAGAAAAATATCAGCTGGCATGTGTTGGATACGTAACATTATTTTAATATTGAATATAATCGACGGGCTTTTCGTATTCTTTACGGCCCGTCGCCGATGGCAACGGGCGTTTGGTCTATTTTACAGCCCGCATTACGTAATGTGGTACTTTCAGCCATGGTAATTAAGGTGTAAAAAATCAGTTTCGATCAAGTTGTGCGTAAAATAAATTTATTACTTTAACGCTATGACAGCTTGTTCAGTTTACACTTACTAGTCCTCTTGTTACTGTTTGAATACAAATTGGACGCGATTTTCATCGAATTATTTTCAGACATTTACAGATAAATTCAAGTTTTACTAGAAATCTGCGCAACTAAATAATTAATTTAGAAAAATTCTAAATTAAGTTGAGATAAATGTATGAATAAAGCCAGACTCTTCGCAACATAAATTGATTTGTAACTGAGGGAAATTTAATACTTTTGTCAGTGGAATTGCTAAGAACTTTGTAACTTTAAAACATAAGCTTCTAGACAGTATGTAATAAAATATTTATGAAAAGATTTAATTATTAAACTGTGTGCAGTTGTCAAAGAGTTCAAAACTTAAGAACAGTTGGTTTAATAATCTAACTTTCAAATATTTCCTTATAAAATATAAAAGGCAAAATTTACCCTTTCACAACTTTCCTTTTTACCTTTTTAAAAAGATTGATATGATTCGTCAGTTATTCACATCTATTAAATTAATTTATTTTAAATATTGAACTGATTTCAAAAGAACTCCCGGGGAACATAAAGCAGCTGTAATTTATAAAAGTTGAATGAAGGAAATAGTAAAAATGTCGTTTTGCAATTTGACAATAATAAAATTTTTAAATTCTGTGCATGTGTTTATGAATAAGTTATGCAGTTATGAATTTCATTTTATATTTAGTTGAACATTTCCCATATTTTTTATTTCTTGTTAATGCTTTAGTAAAAAGTTGCTACACATGTTGTTTAATTATGGCCATATAGCTTGACGATATTAAACACGGCGAGTTAAATTAGATATTATACTTAAATATAGTCGTTTCCCTGCATGCTATTGTTAGTGGAAAGCTTTTCTAGAGCAACATTTAAAAGTCATCCAGGACGTCTTACATATTCACAGAAAGCGGGTTTTCCTAATGTTTTATACCATTTACTTAGAAGATATGCAAATGCACCCCCCGACACAAAGTGGAAGTACAAAGCGACAAACGACATTAAATATCACCAGGGAATAATACGTTTTCAGATTATCTGTAAAAATATACGGATGAACGTTTACAAATCATATGTGCATAAATGGAAATGTCGGAAAAGTTGCCGAGACGAACGAATTGAAATTATATCAATGCGACGATGGTGTTGTTAGTCTTGACATTGCGGTTAACATACGCCATTGCATGTGACATTTTCATACCTTAGGGGTAAGGATATATTTCGTTACTTGAAACTTGCTTGACAACAAGCTGCAAATATTTTAAGGATTGTGTGTTGTTCTGATGTAGATGTTAGAATGATTGTCACGTAACATTGAAAATTTTGCACGAGAGAATTTTTTTTACCACGTGTAATTTTTTTCAAGAAACTAAAAACATAATCAGTTCTTAATATTTGAGGGAAAATTGTTCGATAAGTAAAAAATAATTAAACCATAATTGCAGTAGAACACTGAAAATAAGTTCTTAATTTCTATACTAATAAATAATAAAACTACGTATGTTATGGTTCGATAATTACAGAAAATAATCAATTATCCCGGCACCTTCGCCAGATTTTTAATTCTACTTTAACTTTGAAATTCAAACTCATAAAAATAAAACACTGAAAAACCGATACATGAAATATATTTCGTCAAATAACAATAATAACACAGGCACAACTTTAAATAACATTAATTCTTTTACTAGTCAATGTTGAAAGATAATTAAGCCCGACACAAATTTAATTTATTAGCTTTAATAATCCCCCTCAAAAGCGAATCATAAATTATCTACCTGCGTTAAATACAACTATGAACGATATGGTAATTGAATTTATTGGACCTTTGAACAAACAAAACATTGTTATTTCAGTTGAGTGCTTATAAAACGGTACTACTTATATTATTCTTTTAAAAAGCCATCTACAGAGGCACGGTTGACAAGTTAATTGACTTCATTTATCGTGAAAAATAATAATATTGGTTTGGATCTTGAAACTGCCTTATTGGAGGGAAACAGAAGTATTTCCGGTGTAATGATGGAATGCAAATACTTGGTTTGGGTGATTTAGTAGAAAGGTACATGGTTTGCATACAATTTCAAATCGTAGAATATTTTTCAAATGAATTTGACACAAATATTAAATGTTATACATAGCGGTTATCTTATAATAATTAATATATATTGGAACATTTTAAATTAGACTATACAGAATAATCTCAACAATTTTATTTTAAACATCAGCAGACAACATTTATATCTACAATTTTTGACCAGAACAATATTTTAATATTTTAGCCGTTAGTTAATAAAAATAAATATTATCTAAAACAAACCTGGAATTATTATCTATTGTTAATTAAATTTCACAAGCTGTAATTATTATTTCTTTGCAAATTGTTTCAAACAAAACATTGATATATGCAATTCTTCTATTATAACATTAGAAAGTTTGATGCGTTATAAATATTTAGTTTTCCAAAAGTGTCGGGCGAATTATAAACATACTGTAATAATAGCAAAAACACCTATTAAGAAATTTGCACTTCTTCTACGATAACTTACTGCAGAATATCTACAATTTATTAGTGCTGTGTTCATGTTTAACTAGAGTTAGGTTTCGGGATAGAGAATTTATGGATTCTAGTAAAATTAACGTCTCATAACGAAAACTATTTTATTTAAGAGTGTTTATTGCAGATACAAACCAGTTGTTATAATTTATAATTAGACTACAAAATATGCTAATTATATAGCAATTAAATTTAAACATCACTTTCTTGAATTCTTTAAAAAGGAAAATATTCACAACTTTTTAGTTTGAACTTAATATTAGAATAATTTTTTTCAAAATCATGTGTTAGGTTTCTTTATCGCAGTTATAATGTTGCAATGTTTCGTCCTTGGAATTATTTTAAGGCAAAAATATTGTATTGTTTTAAATGAAACAAATTAATTTATTCTGGTGGCAGTTTCGCTCATCTATGTTAGTTTCTTCAGAGCATCTGAATAAATATGTATTATAAACATTAAAACATTCTCAAACACTCGACGAAATACAGCCACAATTTACAGTCTTATTTCGTAGGTAGATTTTGTAGTTTTTTAAAAAAATTTAATGTTTATAATTTACCTATATTTAATCAATTGCTCTGAAGAAGCTTATACGTAGATGAGCGAAACTTTTAGAAGAATTAATTAATTTGTTGCCTACATTTAATACAGTCAAATATTCCGGCTATTTTTCCTTACTTTTTACATATTAGAATATTTCTTCTTTTCTATGCGTTTAATATTAATCATAGTGATATAAGTTTAAGACTTAAGTATTCGCTTGTGACACACATTTTAATTTTAATCTTACTCTGCAATAGTGACATAATCTCCTTCCATTAGAACAGCAAAAGGTTTATGATTATATTAATCCTATCAATTAAATTTAAACCTCACTTTCTTGAACAGTTCAAATTTTTACTTTGAATTTAATACCTACTAGAATAAAATTATTCCAAATTATAGGTTAGGTGTCTTTATGTTAGTTATCTCATACATATTAGGAAGTTTCTTCTTTTCTATATTATAAATATTACTCATAGTTGTATAAGATGTTAAGACTTAAGTTTTCGTTTGTGACACATATTTTAATTTTGCCTTAATCTGCAATATTCAGATAAATATCCTTCCATTAGAGAAGCGAAGAAATTTACTCGATAAATAAACAATTATGATTTTTTTCTTAGATGCGGAATCAGTTTTTGGATATTTTCGGATATTTTATTAAATAGCCCAAAAATTGATTCTTGTTCTGAATCTAGTTTTTCTACTCCTATACTTTAATTGATTTATTAGACATTTATCACCATTCACCTGTACTATAATGAGATACATTATGATACAGATTTTTCATTACGGTACAAGTTTATAACCAATAGAAATGCAACATCACAACATCAATATCAAGTATTCCCATGAACGTCTAAAATTTAAAAATTAACAGTTCATTTCTGAGTTTATGATAAAGTTGCCATAATATTATTTTCTTATTTTTCATTACTTTGACTAGTCGTAGAAAAAATTGTGTATGCAACTCACATTTAATGGCTATTAAGACATTCATATTCATTAAAACACTCATCTACGGTTAGTGTCGTAATACTCATACTCGTGTCTTAATAGCTATCATTAAATGCTCATTGCATAATGTACTATTTATTATTAGTATAAAATGTGTAATTTATGTTAAAAGTCACCCTTCAACTTATTTTGTAGCAAAAAAATTATATTTCAGCAAACTAAAGCAATGCTTCATTTTATGAGCAGATTGAAAATGCAAATTTGTGTTCTTATACTTAGAAGCTATCCCGCCTCTATACTACAGATTATTTTTAGATGTCTCGCCAGATAGCTAGCAACATTCAAGTTCCATTTCATCGCCAAATGGTGATGACCTGTCTAATTTTCTTGCAAATTTCGTTTGTGTACAACAACTGTCCAAGTTGCATAAATTTCATGTAATATCGCATATTCTATTAGAAACTATCAGAAAGCATCATGTTCATATGAAAGTCAGTGAAGCATGACAGATCGCACACCGCAAGTGTTCAAGCGAGTGTATCGTACACTGAGAGTAGCTTGTTCAGCAGAGGCACTCTAAACCACTCGTCTCCAAATCTAACTCAAACTTTACAATGTATCACTAACTTGGCTAGTTTATAGCTTCCTAGAATTATCTGACATGTGCGAAATAAACCATTCGCGGTCGCGCATATATCACAACAAGTCGAGGCATTTAGATTAAGTTTCCGATTTGGAGGGCAATGCTTTTAAATTGGTTTGATTGATTCTGCAACGTGCCACGCGTTATACATGTTTAGGGATTTTTTTTCGCCTTGGATGCGATAATTCAATTTTGGAGTATTTCAACTGGGTGGATACTCTGACACGAATCCCGCAGCTCAGGTACGTGTTAAAAAAGTTAATATTTTATTACGTGAAGGAGGAAAGCTTTTAAATTATAGAAAACAAGAGGTTCAACATTTTATTGATGTTTTCTAGTTAACATTCTAATGCATCTTGCATACAGGGTGGTTCAAGAGTTTTGTATTTCACAGTGTCGTCAAAAAGTATTTGACACGTTTGGAAAACAATTCCCATAAGGAATTTAGACACTTTGTATACTAGATGATTATATTACAACTAGATTTATTTTAACTAGACATGTGTGTCACAGTTTCTCTCTCTCTCTCTCTCTCTCTCTCTCGCTTTCAAAAGAGGCGAACGAGGGTCGAGTATCGTATATTTTTCAAAATTTAAAAAAGATACTTTAAAAATATCGAATACCCTATATAAAATATTTGTCTTATTGTTACATCACAACATTCCTTAGAACTTAAATAAGAAAAAAATTTCTACACCCAAAATTACTTTTCAAGAACTATGAGGTAGAGTGGGAATAACTTATAACTTGTTTTGAGACCTCCCATTTCGAACACCGTTGATTTCAAAAATGTGGATCTTTCACACTTTTTCCCAAAAAATTATATGTAAAATCTAAAAATGCAGTAATATACTTCCATTTAAAATAATAGAGAAAGAAAAAATTTTATTTTTAAACCTAACCAAGTTATATTATATAATAAGTTATAGAATAATGCAAGGTTTTCACGGACCCTGTATATTTAAAAGCATTTTTGTTCAAGTAGAAACTATTTCTTAAATATCCTAAATATTCTTATTATAGACTTCATATTACTTACTTTGCATGGAGAATAAAATCATTCATAAATAAATATATGTATGTTCAAAAATCGATCATAAATTCGCTTCAACTACGCAGCACAAGGTACCTGTAGTGTTATTGCTTTTTTTGTTGAGAATCGTCATTTAATTTTAATTCAAAAATAAAGCGGGGCCGGATCAGTTACCATTTCAGCACGAGAGAGAATCTCTGCTAGAGCGGTTTAAGAAAGTAAATGTAATTTTCTTGATGTTGGTGTTTTCAGCGCGTTCCACATTTACAAGAAAAAATGGTTTCCAACTTGGAAAATGTAACGAAATCTTTATCGGAAACCTTATGGAAATATTCTTAGTGTCTTAGACATTACCAGAGAACACACATGTTTGCAAGAGCAATATTATCTGCAGCTTGAGCTAAACGAGGAAAAATTGATAACGTACACAAAGACAATCCTTTGAGCAGACGTTATATATCCTTTTCCCGCAAGTAAACCTATATTTTATAGGTAGCATTGTATCGTAAATAATACCTGTCTAATATAGACGAATATTCCTGAAAATGCTTTCCAAATCCTAAATATTGAACTTATTTTTTTGTAGTTATTTAAGAATATCGGAGGAAATTTAGTAATTGTACAAAGTTAATAAAGTAAATAGATATCTACCGAATGTGGCTAATAAACTGGTCGATACCTACGTCACAAGCAAAGTTTAAGATAATAATGATACTTTTCAGTTGAGTTGAAAATATTTTATACAAGTATCATTTTATTACTTTTAATGTAAACACTATGTACCTTCAGCTGAACATTCGATAATTAATGATGAAGTTTTTTTATAGAAATGTTCACTTTTAAAACCAACTGTAAGTTAAAAAATATGGGTGTATTTTTTGCAGTTTTAATTATATTTTGTGAAACACTTTTTCCAGTTTTAAATTTAATTACTCAGCAACTTATGAAACAACAAAATTTATTTTATAAAACTGAAAGCTGTCGATGACGCATACGCCAGTTTATCTGACATGACCCATAGACAATTTTCCCTTTATTCCAGTCAAGTATTACAGAGTATAATACAGTTGACACAAGAAAAGCAGAAAGGACATGCTAATAACTTTTTCTTTGTTAATATTGAAGTAAAGCAAAAATTAAAAAATAATTTAGTATAGTAGGAGTAGAGTCAAACACAATTAAGTAGTCCCTCATTTAGAATCAATATTTAAATTCTCTTTGCTGTAATCTTTGAAGTTGGATGCTACATAGTGCAATCTCAATTGCAAAGTTAAGAGTCAATTAAGATGAAAAACTTTGGCCAATCCTCATTAGGGGTGATTTTCAATTCAGTATAATGTCTGTGGCTCGCTAAGTGGAAATCAGAAGTGGGAGAAAATGACATCCATACGTATGCAGATGGTTCTGGCGATCTGGCATCCTATAACGTAAATACCCCTGCCTGACATTATTGTAAATTACAGACTCAGAAGCAAGTGGCTTGTTGTAATATAACTAACTGTCGCCTCCGGTTATATTGCTGAAAAGACTTTTGTACAATTTTCTTTCCTAAAATAAAGGAAATTAAAACAGATGAAACATTCACTTTATGAGGAAATGCGCATATAATTACTGAAATGAAAACATTTTTCTCTTTTATTATATCCATCTTGTCCTTTCCTTTTCGAATATTTTTTTGTTTGCACGTATATTTTCATTTCATTTTTGTTATTATACAATTTGGCGTTATTATGATAACCGTTTTAAATTTTCACATCAAGTTAAAGTTTACCTTTAGACATAGCATTTAAAAGTAAAAATATTCCATTTATTTTTCTATAATATAAATTAATAACCTACATCGTTAAAAAAATGAATATTATTTGTTGGAACTTTATGTTAATGTATATTTATATTTAAATATTCCTTCCTTTCTCCTACGTGGCTTATGCAAAAAAATAATTAACCAATTAAATTTTTTTGTTAGAAAATGGTATTTTCGACTTCCAATTGAATACTTAGTTCGAATTACGAAATCCACTTAATTATCAAAGCAAACTTTAGAGTCTAAAGTGGCATTTACATTGGCGCCAGTTTGATGGCAGGGAAAGTTCATAGTTCATCAAATTTTCATCAGTCATCATGAATTTAAATTGATATGGCAGATCATACTCATAAGGAATTAAACATTAAAGTGCATGGGTAAGTTTTTCGGCAGTTAAAGCGATATAGGTGTAAAATCAATAATTCTTGATTTTGAATTTGATATTTCGAGATATAGATAATTTTCAACAACATACAATAAGTATGCCAATGCCAGTTGATATAATTGAAAAAAAAAGAGAGAATAATATCCTACATAATTATGAAGTTAATTTTTGAAGATTTTATCTTTTTTATGCTGAATATCTTAGGATGGACGAAATTTAAGGAATACTGCAGGGATATTGCTTATTTGAAGAGGTACAGCTTCAATTAAATTCAGGCAAAGAGACGCAATTAGTTATCCAACAATAGCACTTAAAATCTCAGGTATTTTGATTCGTTTCTGAAGTTACCTATCTGAAAAAAACCTGAATTTTCTTTGTTCTCATTTTCTGAGGTTATTTGGAGAGATGTCAAGAAACTAAAAACACTCACCGCCATTTTTTGTTTAGTATACACCCTGGCTAAAAAAAAACCGGCCACTTTTCCAACTCTTAACAACAGATGTCGCGATTTTTATGTTTTGGTATTTATCTGTTGTTAATAGTTGGAAAAGTGGCCGGGGTTTTTGTAGCTACCCTGTATATGCTGTATGCTGTCAAGTATTCGATATGAAGTTTAGAATTTTTGCAACATCTTCAACCTTATGTTTTTAAATACGGACCTGGATTTGCATTACACATTGTCATTTTCTAACTTTTCGGGCTTTAATATCAATGTAAACATGATTTTTCCTATACAGGGTGTCCAGAATAAAAATGTTAAGCATGGGGATCTCACTTATTTGAAGGAGATACGACTTTGGTTAAATTACAAAAAATTTACCTAATTTTGGGTCTGATATAATACGACAAACACATTTGACATACCTGCCATGGTTACTAGTTATTAAGAAAAAACTGAAATTGTGCATTTCAGTTTTCATTTAATTACTCAGCTGGTAGGAAAAATAGCGCGATAAAAGTTGCACACTATTAAGGCACCTCTTCAAGGACAATCCAAATATGCAATTGAAATTTTTATACACCTTCAATTTTTATCGAAAATAGCACCAACTTTGTTTTTCCTTATGGAACGTGGCATGTTTATTATTAAATTATGATAGTATTTTTCTTTCCCTTTCCGACAATGTATCACACATGGGGTCTTAAGTCGTTTCGTCAATTACAATCGAGTTTTTCTCAGTCACCGTAGTTGGCTGTGCAATAAAAATTGTTTATCTAGCAAACTTGGATAAAAAATTGAATTTTGGTTCTAATATTGAAAAATTTTATGAAAAATAATGGTTTAATCAGGTTTTATTTACATAAGATGTTCAAATAAGTTGCCATTTTAATCCAAACACAAATTGCATCTTTCCACAGTCGAAATCACAGAATGTTCCAACATTTGTTGAGAAATCGTGTGACATGCCTGAAAAAAACAGCTTCTCTTAATTCTTCAATATTATTGAACGCGTAAACATACACTTTATTTTTTAGATAACTCCAGAGAAAGAAATCTAGGGGTGTTATATCCGGGGATCTAGGTGGATAGGTACTCACGGACCAGTAGCATGGCCAGCTAGATCCCCGGATATAACCCCCCTAGATTTTTTTCTCTGGGGTTATCTAAAAAGTAAAGTGCATTCTGACTTACTTAAACTTGAAATTTTCACAAACAAGAATAAGTGAACGTGTTTATTATTAAATGATTGCATTTAAAATGGACAATTTTAATTTATTTAATTTATCATTAAAATTTGATTCGAAACTCGTGGTATTTCCTTGGTACATATATTTTTCACATTTCGTCTGTTACGTTTTACAAAATTATGTTTCCACAGCTTTTAGTTAGCAGAGCCTCGTATTCATCGTAATAAAATATTCAATCAACTTTTCTCTATAAACCAAAATGCAGCACGTTGTAATCTTACATTTCTATCAGTAATATTCCTAAAGTGCACACAACATTCCAAATGACACCATTGTAAAAATATTGAGGTGAGACGGATTAACGTTAAACTTCCATGACAGTTTCATGAACATAATCCGGGATCAACAACTTGAATAAAACCAAGCTGAACTTTGTACCGACGGCGGCGAGAACTGGTTGTTGCGTGAAAACGAAAACGCGTGCAAAAAGAAACCAAATTAACCACCAATTGTAATATTTGGTTGCTTTATCTCACTTTGTCACGAACGATGCTGAAACTTTTTAATTGTCAACCATATCTACAGAGCCGAAACAGCAAAAAGTCGAGCTTGGGCAGGTAAATACTGTTTTTAACACAGTTTAGTGTGGTTTTTGAAACTTTTCTACAACTGTAATATACAAAATTATAAAATTAAGCGATTCTAATTACGAGATTTTGTACAGGCACGCTGCAACAATTTTCTAAAGGATTGGAAAGTTAACGTAAACCAATAACTTTTCTGTAACACCATCACTGTATTCACAGCGAAATAAATAATTATGATAAAGTTGTGATTTAAATAAGGAATTATTAAAATTATTATTAATTAATGTATCATATCTAAGTAAAATTATAAAATCAATTGGTTCATAAAATCAATCTATGGTTATTCTTAACTGCTAGTTAATTGTCTAACAATTAGTTATCATTGTCTTAATAATGATATCTAAGGAAGTTAACTTATAGTTAATGATTTTCATTGACTAAAAACTGCGCAGAAATATCTGTAGGATATCATACAGGGTGAGTCGCATGCTTTACCTGTAAATACTAGACCTTAAACTAAGGCGATTGACGCAAAAAGTTGTTATACTAAAATGCAGAACTAAAAAGTTATAGACGTTTGAAGTTTCAGAAAAAAAAAATAATTTTTGGTAATAACTTGTAAACTAATTGAATGAGAAGAACCAATTCTTCGTAGTTGCTAATGAACATCAAAGACCTTTAATTTGTGAAAATTTAATTTAATTTGAAAACTTTTTCATCTCTTGTAAAGTTTTGATTAAACGCACCGTGAAGCTTTAAAAAATTAAAAACTATCAGCATGTTTTAATTAAGTTTCAAAAAAACGGCATCAAGTATGCTGAGATTTAAAAGTTATTGACGAAAGACGGAGCTCCAACACATTATGCACGTCCTGTGCAACATTAGCATAATTGGTTATCAGTCACCTATCCTCAACGATGGATTGGTAGAGGCCCTGACGATGACGCTCCTCTAGCTCTTCTTTGCATTGAAAACCGAATTTTTTTAAAATATAAACTGCCTCTCGAACTTCATGGGCGTGTTGAACGATTCTCCTTCTAAGCTCTTGAAGTGAAGGAATAGTTGTTGCATACACTTTTGATTTTAAATATCCCCAAGAAAAGAATTCAAATGCGTTTAGGTCAGGAGAACGAGGAGGCCATACAACAGGAGCGTCAGGGCCTCTACCAATCCATCGTTGAGGTTAGGTGACAGATAGCCAATGTCGCACAGGACGTGCATAATGTGTTGGAGGTCCGCTCCGTCAATAACTTTTAAATCTCAGCATTCTTGATGCTGTTTTTTTGAAACTTAGTAAAAACATGCTGTTAGTTTTTCATTTTTTAAAGCTTAACGGTGCGTTTAATGAAAACTTTATAAGAGATCAAAAAGTTTTTAAATTAAATTGCCTATTAAATGCAATTTTTTTATAATTAAAATTTTAAGGACAAAAAGTTCCAGAAGGTTAAACACTTTACTTACTTTAAAAAACCAGCTTCTTAAAGTTTGATTTCAACAAAATTTTCACGAATTAAAGGTCTTTGGTATTCATTAGCAACTACCAAGAATTGGTTCTTCTCATTCAATTAGTTTAGAAGTTATTAGCAAAAATTTTTTTTTCTGAAACTTCAAACGCCTATAACTTTTTAGTTATGCATTTTAGTATAACTTTTTGCGTCAATCGTCTCAGTTTTAGGCCTAGTATTTACAGGTAAAGCATGTTCCACTTATTGCGACTCACCCTGTATAATTATTGAGAGACTTCAATTCGACTATATTTTCATATATTAGGTGTTTATGAAAACTTTCATAAGCAATATCAAGTAATGATTTTTTAAACATTTTATGGATGATCCTCTTTAAGTTAAAAAACATGGACTGAATACAGGTAACTTTTTTCGTTATTTCTAATATAATTAACTTGCCAATACTGATATTTATAATTTGTGTGCTTCAAAAGTTGAAATCAGTAATAAAATTTATACCGGTGTTATTTTAAAATATATCGGATCGTATAACATAAAGAAATACACTAGGGAAATTTCACACCGCAGTTATTATACTAAAAGGCTAAGCACAGAATTAAAGTTTTTTCCTACTTACCTTCTATTGAATCTTAACGGACCGAAGAGACGACGTGGTTTCATACAACGTATTTTTTCGGTTACATTAAAAATTTACAATATTTTTCTGTCGTTTTATATAAAACAGATGCATAATTAAATTTATTACTGAAGGTTATTCAATATTCAGTGAGAAAGTTTTGGAGCTGAATTTAATATTTCTGAGTTGAATAATTGTTTAGTGTTTGCAAGTAAATATTTACCTGTGAATATAAATATCTAGTTATGAATATAAAAGAGCTGTAGTAGTTTGTTATTTCTGCAAACAGATACATAAATAATGGGAAATAATTTTGTTATTAGTATGTCATCATCATGTCTATTAGGTTATGATATGGATGTTTGTGCATGTCGAACAAATAATTATTGGCTTTCATATGAAAACAAAAATAGCATTTTATTCAGTGGTAAATGAAAAAAAAAGGATCAAAGAATAATAAAGTGGTTTATAAAAACTATAGGAATCTAAGTGTTATTATAATGAACTTTAGATTTTTTGATAACTTTTCTTGAATTTAATTATAAAACCAATAGGGATGTTGCATTTTTTTAAAATCCCGTTTTTTTCTGTTAGAAATGTAAAACGACTATATTAATAATACTCTACAGCAAAAATTATTTTTTTTACTCAATATTTGTACATAAAAAAACGATTATAAATTGACCGTAATTCAAATATATTATTGCCGCTCGAAAACGCTTTGAGATCGGAGAGTCCTGTGTGACGTCACGAATCTAGTTGACATTGGCATGTCTAAATATTTTTTACGCGTTTGACATTTTTCGAAATAAGTCAAAATGCGGCGTGCTGCACTGTGGAACTAGATTCGTGACGTCAGCAGTCTTTTGAGCCGATTCGGGCGTTTCCGGGCAATGCGTGGAAATTTCAAATTTTGCAATACTTTTTATTTATTTACTTGAAAGGTGGGAACCAAAAATTTTTTAAAAAAATATTGATAGTGATAATTTGGTATCCGCTTTTCAAAAAAAATTATATTGAAAATCATGCAAAGTCCCTATTAAAAGCGAAAAGAAAAACATTGAAATATTATTTTGATTTTACGTGTTAAGGTAAAAAATTCTGTCATCAAATATCGTTATTTGACGTAATGTAACCATTTATTAGTGAACATAAAATAAAAATTTTAATGAAAGAACCAAATTTGTTCAAGTAGACGTAAATAATAGGCCATTACCATCAAATTAAGTTTACTCTAAAGTATAATAGCACTAAATTTATAAACCTACATGCGAAAGCTACACTTAAACCATGATATGGTTGATAATGAATGACCAAGTAATATTAACTGACATTTAAATGTATAAGGTCGGTATATTTGGAATATTACAATTCAAAGTGGGATGAATAAGGTATGGTGAATCCATTAATCAAAAGCGCATACCGAGCCGACTTTAAATGGCAAAATGGCAAAAGAGAAACCTTTTTAGAAACGTAGATCAATCAAAGTTACATTAATATAATCTTTAGATACTTCCTTATTGCAAATTATTCCATCATTTGTCAAAGGAAAATTGAAGGGCTGATTTTAATTCACGATATATACGGAACATTTTTAAAACGTTTTGTGATATTCGCATTTAATACGGAAACTCACAACGCATAAAGTAAATGACTTTCATACATGTACTAATTTTGATGGAAACTTTTTCCAACCAGATAACTCAATTTAAAAAACGTATTGTTCACTGACATGTTGTAAACAGATTTACATTCGTCGGTTTATTTATGTTATTAGTTTCGAAGATCGTTGACAATCAAATTAATTTAAAAAAAGTTTTTGTTTATAACTTATAGAATTTATGAAAAGCCCATGGTATTGTTTTTTGAGTAGGTATGTTTAATTATTTGTTTAAATTAAACCAACTTTATAGTTATAAATATACAGGCTGATTCATTAAGGGTGGCCACCGGCCATATCTCGGGAACTACTGGGCATAGAAATCCAGGGAAAAAAATTTCATTACTAAAGTGGCCATGAGAAAATTCTGGAAATTATTTTTAAGCTCCGCATTTCGTCGCAACTGAAAAGTAAATATTAAAATTCAAAATTTCTCCGAAATTTCCCACATTAAGGTATACCTTTGGTAACATCATTAGAAAGCTTGGATAATTCTGCATCATTTTGGTTTAAGGCTCATTGGCGTACCAACCTTAGTAAGAGTAGGGGAAGCTATTGAAAGTGTAATCATTTAAATCGCTGTAACTTCTAAACGACTTATTCGATTTTAGTAAACTTAAGCTTGTTTGGAAGAGAAATGTAGGTACTTTTAATTATCGCATCGCATCCAATGGTATACGATAGTTCCTAATAAAATTGCTAGAGGGCGCAATTGGAAATAATAGTTTTTTTTTATTTTATCATAATAAAGTTTAAAATATTTTTTGTTATGGATTGCTTGACCACGGAACTATGAAAACAATCATACCTTCAATTAAGGTGTTAAAAGTTATTCTTTTGGCAATAACTATGAAACGAACGAAGATATTGAGCTGCGGTTTTCAGGTTTTTTCTTGCAAATTTAATCTACTTTCCGATTATGGTCTCATAATTATACCGTCTAATTTAAGTTTTCGGGATAAAATAAAAAAAAACTGTTATTATTTCAAATTGCGCTCTCTAGCAATTTTATTAGGAACTATCGTGTACACTTCGATGCGATAATTAAAAGTACCTACATTTCTCTTCCAAACAAGCTTAAGTTTACTAAAATCGAATAAGTCGTTTAGAAGTTACAGCGATTTAAATGATTACACTTTCAATAGCTTCCCCCACTCTTACTAAGGTCGGTACGCCAATGAGCCTTAAACCAAAATGATGCAGTTTTGTCCAAGCTTTCTAATGATGTTAGATACCAAAGGCATACCTTAATGTGGGAATTTTCGGAGAAATATAAAATTTTAATATTTTCTTTTCAGTTGCGCCCTTTTGTGGTGAAATGCGGAATTTAAAAATAATTTCCAGAATTTTCTCATGGCCACTTTAGTAATGAAATAAAGATATGGCCGGTGGCCACCCTTAATGACACAGCCTGTATAAGAACTACATTTTTGAAACTTTACGTTCTGTATTTTCCCCTGAATGTTTGGTATACCTATAAGTAAAAGTATACAGATTATGACGAACTCAATAGAAAAAGATTGGATTTTATTAATAAACCGGCGCATCCGTCAAAATCGAAAAAGAAAATCTCTATTAATTATAATTTGTTTTCGAAATAATTGAAGTTATTAATCATCAGATTTAGACAAACGGGGCTTTACAGCTGACGTCATGTCGGGCATTTTTCTTGCCTCTGTATATTTAGATCATTTCTAGTTCGAGAATTATTTTCTTTCATAAACCGGCGCATCCGCCAAAATTAGTTATGATGATATTTAGCAAATAATCGAAGTTAAATCAGCAAATAACGAAAAGGGAAACAGGTAAAAATTATAATTTGAAAATTATTTATATGTATATCTAATTTAGTCGTTTAATATATTCACGTTCACGTATTTGAAATTTGTTGTGGTAGAATATTCTTACTAACAATAAGTAAGCAATGAATAAAAATTGTATATTAATTAACTCTACAAATTAATCATGTTTTGCAAGTGTTTAAAATGACGATATAGGAACATGTTAGAATTGGCTCAAAAAATTAAATAATAAAAACTTTGTAATAAATAAATTTGAACTATTTTAATATTAATATATTAATAACTGGTTCTAAAAGTATTTTTTTAAACATAATATAAATATTTAAAAAACATAACATTGTTGTCTATTAGATTATAATTTTCTGGTATTTTAACATAGGTATACATAACATTAATTTATAAGTTTTTAAAAAAAATCAAACCAACTTAGTTAAAACCATTGAAATATTTTCCTCTCGCAGAATATTTTTCAGACAGGAGCATTTTCTTCCCTGACGATTTAAATTACTTATATTTTTGAAGTGCAGTAACAAATACTTTATAAAAAACAAAGTTCGAGAGAGCGAGGGAACAAAGTTCAATATGTAATTCTAAAGTTTCTAAAGCGATATTAAAAAATGAATGGACCATAGAAGGAAATAGAAGTATCAAGTGGCTGACTTCCTGAAATTTTATCAGAATGATACAGCATAATGCGGCAAAGTTCTGAAATGTGTTTATATGTATACTGTCATATAGATAAGGGCAATGGTCTGGGCTATGGCTTCTAGCCCCAAGCGATAACTGCTTGATATCACACAGCCTTTTCAACTAGTACTTACCCACTGAATGACCTTTCAGCTGATCCTGCTTCATTATACAACAATAATTTTTGACCTATATTTCTGTGCACCGGCTACCTCATTATGCTATATTTACATTATTTTCGCGAATCTTTGCTAACGAGTTTACATTTTTTGGAAAGTTTCCTAAAAAAGTGACTGTATATTTTTATTCTAACCTACTTTTAAAATGAACAAAACTACGATGATAAAAACTAACTGTTTAAAATTATAAATATTCTTTTTAAGTCATTTTATGTAATTGTGAAGGACTAACTATACAACGTAAATAAACACTACTACACAAATTAAAACTGGAAAGTAAAAGAAGTTACAAGTTCGTGAACATTTTTATGAGTACGTGAGAGTTAAGACGTGGATATAATTACTACAAAATATAATTAACAAACCGGAACGTTGGCTTGTCTTCATATCACGTACATTTTTACGAAAACCACGTCGAAAGAATTACAAACAAGTTAGTTTTTAAAATAGTGTGTGTCAATTTACACCTATGTATTATTGTTCATGATGTTTTTGTAAATATCTCACCTCCATATAATAAATCTGCACTTAGTTTTAGTGTGTATAAGTAATATGAATAAGTCATGAGGAAATTCACCCCCACACAAATAAGTCATAATAAAATACATTATTTGTAAATAATATACTCTTGACTCTTAGCGCTAAGGGCCGAGCACATAAATGTGCCTCAAACGCTCCTTGGGAACACAAACGTAACATTCTCAGGATTTTTATGCTTTCCAGGATAGTCATTTTTAATTACCTTTACTCTAGAAAAACTTTCTATCTAATACTTATTCGAAAAATATTGAGTAAAATATGTATAGGACGTTCTTGTATAAAATAAGGAATTCTATGGTTTGTAAAAAGGTATAACTATATGTTTTAATTTCTTTGCATCAATTTAATAGCTATACCTGTATATGCATACAAATCTGGAAATTGATTGATTTGGTTTGTTCAACCATAATATCGACTTTATGCAACATAAAAGCAATTTTGAATAAAACCGAAAATCATTTCAATCGTTTAAAATAAAATCTTATACTATTTCAATTACCGCACCCCAACTTTCATCTGACGTGGAAAAGTTTTCAATAAATGTGTGGTTTCTCGGCGGTGAATGTGAGAGCAGCCACTAAAGGACTAAAGAAGTTATTAGAGCACTGTGTACTAATGTTCGCTAGATTATTTTACCTCATTCAATATTGATAATAATTAGAAAGGTATACTTTGTTACAAACCAAGCACCTCAAAGTTTAGTTTACAGGCCATTTCCCGTTTATACATTATAAGTTAATTAGAGACTAGTAAATACGCTCTTAAATTTATTAACAGTTTCGATTTTTCGAATATGGTATCTACATGGAAAATCTTTGGTGTTTGCCGCGTTAATGCTTGACTAATTTTTCCAAAGCATTGTCCCCCGGTTACTCTACTATTGTTATACAATTTCACAGGCTGTAGTTAGTGTAGTAATTACTGCAACCAACCTCTGTGTCTAATTCATCAATAGAGGTATCTATCTAGAAACCTGTTAACTATCTGAATTAGTAAGGTAGTGAATTGGACCTACTAAACCCTGTAGTATCCATCAATCACGTCATGTTTATGTACCAGAAACAGCCGGAAACTAATATGTTTAATTGCAAATCTACCTGAGCGCATATGTTATCTCATACATACATATTCATATTTGGGTGCTCATCAGTTTGCGTTGGTAGGGAAAGTGTGGGTTATTCTGAAAACTAGATAAACTAAAAGATATTTGCAGTAAATTTTTTCGTAAGCTTATAATCCATTCACGTTAATTTTTTAAGGTATGAGAGTTTAACAATTTCAGAAATTCGATTGTATTCAGAACTGATTTTACATACAGAATCCACCTAAAGGGTGATCAGTAATTGCCGCACTCGGAGCATACTGTGATAAACTTTACGTTTTGAGAATGACGGTTTTTTTACCGCACTGCTGTAAGTTCTTTCTTTACAAAGATATGACCACTTTTGTGAAAATCAAAGTGGCAACACTGCATTGAACATGTGAATAGGTTCGACGAGAAAAAAAAGAAAAACGTTCAATATTTTGTGATGCGAGAATTTGTCAAACTAATGGAGCTATTCTCTATCGAAAATGTTAGATAACATTCTGTTAAATCTATGTTATTTGACATTTCAACAACATTTTATATTGTTCAAACGTCAAATAACATAGATTTAACAGAATGTTATCTAACATTTTCGATACAGAATAATACCATAATGTAGTACTGTCAATTTTATTAAAAAACAGAAACAACAATTGAAATTCATTATTAATATTTTCATGGCAATAGAAGGTATTTTAGTTTATCCCAAGGGGAGCTTGAGAGGTTGCCAAACTTCAAATTTCTCTCAAATTTAGGTACATATTTTATTAAATTTAAACATTTTCAATTTCTTTGTATTAGAGGTTTTGTGAAAAAAATTGAACAAATCATATTGCATTTTATCCAGAGATTATAGTAGCATGAATTATTCACTCATTTTTGTCTTGGTTATGAAAATAATTAGCTTGTAACTTGGATGAGGGAAACTCTATAACTCGGAAACTAACCATCACATTTAATTTTTCTTTGCAGATTATTCTTAGTTTTAATGTGCTCTATAACGCTCTGCATTTGGAGTGCGCCAATTACTGATCACCCTGTATACATATATTTAGATGCATTTAAGCACATAATCGATGATGTTGACATTGTCCTTTCTCTTATAATAAAAGTTGGTACCTCGCGGAAGCTATGGAAAACACCGAGATTCCTCAATTCTTATTGTTTACCTACTAAAATTATCTTTCAAAGTTCACCCTCTGTGCCAACTTTTGTTGCGTAAATAATATCTCCAGGGAGAGAAATCTATGGGTGTTAAATCTGGAGATCTATATGATCATATGACAAGCCCTCGCTGATTTTCTATGCAATGTTTTTAAATTTTAAAATTTAATGCTTGAAGGCAACTTAGTATTCGATCCTTTGAATATACAGGGTGATCAGTAATTGCCGCACTCGGAGCATACTGTGATAAACTTTACGTTTTAAGAATGACGATTTTTTTTACCGCAGTGCTGTAAGTCCTTTCTTTACAAAGATATGACCACTTTTGTGAAAATAAAAGTGGCAACACTGCATTGAACATGTGAATAGGTTCGACGAGAAAAAAAAAGAGAAAGGTTCAATATTTTATGTTGCGAGAACTTGTCAAACTAATTTAGTACTGTCAATTTTATTAAAAAACAGAAACAACAATTGAAATTCATTATTAATATTTTCATGGCAATAGAAGGTATTTTAGTTTATCCCAAGGGGAGCTTGAGAGGTTGCCAAACTTCAAAATTCTCTCAAATTTAGGTATTTTATTAAATTTTAACATTTTCAATTTCTTTGTATTAGAGGTTTTCTGAAAAAAATTGAACAAATCATATTGCATTTTATCCAGAGATTATAGTAGCATGAATTATTCACTCATTTTGGTCTTGGTTATGAAAATAATTAGCTTGTAACTTGGATGAGGGAAACTCTATAACTCGGAAACTAACCATCAGATTTAATTTTTCTTTGCAGATTATCCTTAATTTTAATATGCTCTATAACGCCCTGTATTCGGAGATCGCCAATTACTGATCACCCTGTATAGTGAGAGCAAGGAACATTTAGTAAATTTGAGATGATCGGGATGAGTTTTGAAAATGGCGGTCAGAATACAGGGTGTCCCAGTTTATATCGTCAGGATTTCACCAGTCGATAGTTTAGCGAAAATTAAAGGTTGTTTGTCTAATAAACTATGGTCGAATTTTGCTTCTTTTTGATGTACAGGGCACTAAAGAAAATAAATTATTTTAAATAATTTGCTATAAATCAATAATATAAAAAGTTAGATCTTTTTTTTATATTCTCTATTAATAGTGGTTGCAATTATTTTATTTAGAACACAGAGGCGTGCGTACGGGATTTTTCAAAAATACTATATTTAATAAAACGTATACGCCAGTTTTTTTGCAGCACAAATATGCAGAGAGTATTTTCCATTCAATTTAGAATCTTTCTTGTATCTTATAATTTATTAACATCCTGTATTATAAATGTATCGTAGTAGATGTTGAATGTTGATGATGGAATACAGAAAGTATAATTAAGCATTTTTTCGATGTAATTTAGACTTACATCTATAGATATGTGCCTCATTAAACTAATTTTGAATTTCGAAAATTTTATTACAAAAGAATGCGTGCTGCTTTCAAAAATCCAAATCGCAACTAAATAACTAAACGCCACAGTCTACTGGGATGCAAAGAAAAAGAAACTTTGAATGGATAATGGGATATATTATGCGGTGTCGCGGCGGTTTCGTATAAATAAATAAATGTAGATATACCGTTGCTGACTATAAAAGTTTCAAGAAAAGTTCACTTAAAAACTTCTTTTGTAGAGGAACAACTACGTATACAGGATGTCTCCGAAAAGCTCATTTTAAGTTTTGACGAAACACTTTTGACGTGTTCAAATTTAATGGGAATGAAATTCCACGTATTCGATAGAATTTTGTGCAATTTTTTTCCGAAATAGATAGGAAAGAAAAATAACATGGTATCAGATTTAACTCAGTAAAAAATAAATCTGGATATATATAAATTGAAAAGATATAGGTAGTCTATTTCGTTCTTTCGGACTAGACAATGAGTGCCTGTTTCTTGTGAAATGCCGAATCTGTTCCTAAATTGAACAAGTTGAGGTAAACAATTTACCTAATTGTTATATCTATATCTATGTCAGAGTTTAGCATCACTTCCAATTAAATACTTTGCACTTTTGGACTAGACTAAAATTATATAATAAGCCCTGATTTTAAGGAATTGGTTTGATACAAGATTTCCTCCGCAAATGGACCTCTCTACTACAATATGTCAAAGTTATAATACTGCTGGCACACACCTACCTAAAATGGATACTTTAATTAAATATTAATATCGGCACAATATTTCAAAAGTATTTTAGCTTTAAGATGAAATAATCGTCTTAAGTACGGTTAGGTGCAGCATTTACGATGCCTTCAAACAAAATCAGTTAAAAGATAATTGACTACCAAGTCTGGTTTTGTAGTAGAGTTAATAAAGTTGCTATGACTTTAATCACGTTATCGTTTGTGAGTTCATCCACTAACCTTTTATTTCCTTTTTATGTCCATTAGCTTATAGCTTTTCTATCTTAATAACTGCCACTATGAGATTTACTATAGATTATATTACGTATTATATACAATTTGGCCTTTTTTCTGCTAATCCCAAAAAGCAATATTTTCAAACTGGTTTTAATCCCGCCGAGTCTGAATTTGTTGAGTTTGTCTCTGTGTGCCTGTGTGCCTGTGTATCGAATAGGTAGTGATTTTTATGGTGATATGTCAACAATTTATTTTCAGGAAAATATAATTGAAACTTATGCGAGTTCTGACATATAGGAAATTTATTTCTGTAATATTTTTCAGATATATATATATATATATATATATATATATATAAATATCACCCAAAAAATGTTAGTCATTTCCATAATTAAAATTTTTCGTCTGTGTTTATTTTTTTTCACAATTAATTCGGAGATTTATATTCATTATTCGCTATTTGTCGTTCATAAACAACTATACAGGATTTTTAATAATTTAAAAAACTGTAGCTGGAAATGAATACTAGACAGAAGAGATTAAAGCTTTGTACATCGTTGTATTACAATTTTAATTACTTACAAGTTTGTGTTCCACAAGCTTACGGTTTTATTAAAATTTGGCTTTTATATGTGAAATCTAAAACAACTCAAACGAATATTCAGTTAATTAACATATGAGCAGGCACTTGATTGATAACAAATTGCTTGTGCTTTCACCCGATTTGCCGCAAATTACTCGTAAATTCAAAAAGTTTGAATAAAAATAGATTGCCAAATTGGACCGCAATTACTTACATTCCGCATTATTACTTTTCGCTTTTTACTACACAAAAAATATTTTTAGTGATGTAAATATAATTGTTAAATTACATGAGTTATTTACAATTAATATTTAACGATCATGCGTTAATTGTACAGGTACAAACTTATTAAATCATAAATCAACAACTCCACACCATAGAAAGTTTTGTTATGTGCAAATATTAAACTGGGGACGCGGTTGTGTTTAATCAAAATAACAATATGTTACAGGTTATGGATAAATTAAATATGCAGTTGATGAACCTTGGTGGTTTCCAATGTGGTATCCACCGATTTCTAAGTTGACACCTCTTTCAATTGGATTTGATTGAAATATTGAAATTGCAACATTATTGCAGTGTAAAATAAATTAATATGCAATACATGCATTTCGACTTGACCCCTCCTACCCGTCACACTTCAATAACTTTCTGAAACTGATTTGAAATTGTAATTGTTGTATGTACATGCAAAGTCATTTAATGATGACATTCCAAGAGATACAGAGGTAATCCATTTGCGGTGTCCTCTCACAGATTATTATACTGTTTTAGTTACCATTATCTATCGGTGATTTATTGAGAGTTCAAGTCCAGCCCACCGTCATTAGTTGTAATGAGGTATTGTAGTATGTGTAGTACATACCTGTACACATTTTGATGATACCCATACGTCAAGAACTTGCCAGAGACAGGAATACATTTTTAGTTAAAAAAAAATTAAGCATAAATCAAGAAAAAATAATTTCTTGAATTGAAATAATCTCATTGAAGACACAATTTATTATTTTCAATTATCATCGTCGTGAAACAAGATTATGATTAAAGAAAGTAACAATATTATTCAGCGAAGCAAATAAAATATTAATATAGGTAGGAATTAAATTGCTCTGTAGCAACAACAATTTCAGTTCTTGGTATAAAATAATCATGACTTCAATGTAAAAAATATGTTTTTCTACGAAAATGCGGAATGACGTTTTTTCTGACAAGATAATCGAACTTGAAAGTAGGCTTTTAAAAAACTAGTACGGAAAATTAGTGTGGAAATTTTTTTCCGCACACATTTTTTAAACTTTCCGCACGCAAACAAAAACATAAAGAAGTACTTACATTTAGTTATAATTGTAACATTTATTTAATATCTAACAACCGGAGGAGTGCACATTAGTTCATCGCTTTCGCTTTAGTTTTGAAACTCCATGTTTATATTCACGTAATTTGATCTCAAAATCAAAATTATTTCGATGACAGGACACAATTTATAAACTGTCAACAGCTATGAGCTTTCAGTTCTATGACAACAAACTCACTTGATGTTTTTTTTAATTAGTAAAAGATTTACAAATAATTTTATTTTTTACGAATTCCACGTTTTCGTAGAAAAAATCGTATGTAACACGCTTGCGGAAATGGCCCATGACAATACTCGTGTGATTGCAGCACTCGCTATCGCTCGCGTTGCAAATTTCACACTCATATTGTCATGATGCGTTTTCCGCACTTGTATTACAATATACTATTTCGGTATATAAAATCTCTATTTACTTAAATCAAAGCATGAATATAATAAATTAATTCTATAATCATAATCGTCTTCTTTCTTAAAAAAATAACTTTCTTGCTTTAAATATACATTTATATAAAACATTTATTGCTTTCAGTGAAATAAAATTTATTTCGTTAAAGAGTAGACTTTTATCTGTCTACACATTTGAAAATGTATTGTATTTAAACTAAAAGTTAACATGAGGAAATTTCAATTACATTAATTTATAAACCAAATTAATTTTTTCTTCACACTTATATACGACTTTTCGGAAATTACCTACATTATTTTACTGCGATATTTGTCAAACATGTTCCAAGAACTTTTTGTTTCTTTTTTAAATTGAGTTCTTCAAATATAAATTAATGACTGAGCAAAACAAAGTTTTATTTAGTCTGTCAGGGTAAGGATAAAATATGTACCTTGTACACCTACCTAGTGACTGTCCCTAATTTTATACATTCGGGTTTATACATAAGTAGATGAATTTTAGAAGAAAGAATATTTAAATGCAGTTTCTTAATTCCCATCAGTTTAAGTATCAAATATCTGATGTGTCCAACACATGACTTTCTTATACATTACCATGATACAGTTTTAATCTTTGGAAAATACTGAAGGGGTAGCCAATAATCACATGCAGTCGTTATTAATATAAAATCACATTTATTTATTATTATTGTTTTCGTTACCATAGAAACCTGTAAAATAAAACAAAAAATAATGGTCCTTCTGGGATTCGAACCCGCAACCTTCCGTTTGGCAGTCAAGTCCCTTTAGTCACTAGTCTATCTCGGCTGTCGGATTTCAGATTTCGGATTCAACGCGCACTATGAGAAATACAGGATGGTCCAGGTTAAACGTCATTAATTTTTCTATTGTCTGTTCAATTTAGAGGAAATAGTTACTCTTGAAAAATTTTTATTTAAGGTTTCGCTTTTGAGATATTTGTGTTTGAAGGTTTGGAAACACAACATCAAATGCTATGCTGAATTAAAGAAAATTTTGAATAAGTTCTCAAAATAGGCTTTGATACATTTTCGAGCTTTTTTAGCCACGGAATTAAAGGTTGCCAAGACTTGATGGCAATTTTCCGAATTTTTCAGACCTAACCAAAATTTTCTTTAATTCAGCACAGCATTTGATATTGTGTTTCCAAACCTTCAAACTCAAATATCCCAGAAACGAAACCTTAAATTAAAATTTGTACAGAGTAACTATTTTCTCTAAATTAAACAGACAATCCAAACATTATATTTTCCTCGCAATATATATAGTGGCGTCGAAAATTGGAGGGAAAAGTGGAATGGCCCCCCGTATCTACGCCACTGGAGATTTTTTTTAAATGAACCCCATCATTATCTTCAAATGTACTACATTACTCTGTGTGCGAAATTTAATAGAAATCGTTCAAGTGGTTTAGAAGTTATGTTAAGAAAACGAGTTTTTATTTTAAACTTTGACGCCTTCTATCTTTGTTATGAAACATTTTTGAGCAAAGTTTTTTAATAAAAGTCTACTTTTTTCATGATGCTCTATCACGTCCCAAAATTAATGACGTTCAACCTGGACCACCCTATATAAGAGTTTTTAGAATACCTATCTCGTTTTTTGACATTTTTTTGACGGAATTTCAAAAAAAAGTTCAAACAAAATTTGTTCAAAATTCAAAATTATTACTTCGTATAAGAAAGTAAAAAAGACCTCTTAACGAATTAATCGGTTTTTGATACCTTGGATAAATATCGAAAACAGTATCATACTTTATGATGCAGGTGCTTCAAAAAATATTTTAGATATCTCATCACAAAAATAGTGTAATTAAAAAAATCGGTATTTATGAGTGGTACAAAGCTATTTCCCATGTATGTAATTTTTTCATGTTTGTTACAACTGATTTTTAATTAATAAATCAAAGCATTTTTTAACTCACCACCAAATATGCACCGACCTCCTATAAATATATACTACCCAACTGTGCAGTATTATACTTTTTGTATGGTATCATTTGACTCGAAATAGATGGTAAAATAGCATTCAACTCCCACTAGGTAATGTATTCTGTGAGAAACAGTGGTTTGAAATGAACTCATAAAATAATAAGCCACATTCTGCATTTGGTGTGAGTTTTTGTTCAACAGACCCACATGAAATATCATCACATTTGCGGCGGATGTTATATTTTACTGTTTTATTTTGCTTTATACTTATATAAAATGCATAAGTCAATTTGCATGGTCGATGATTATAGATTTTTTATTGGCTAACTATAAAATAATAAAAAAAGCAAGTAAATTATTGCAGGCAATAATGTAGCGTGAGGAGGTAATTATTAATTCCGAATGAAAATTGGAAAAACAGAACAAATTAAGTATTTTATCATAGTTTTTATTGAATTTACATCCGGCAAAGCGAATTTAAAAGGACAGATGAGAAATGATTGTTTAAAAGTATCATATTTCAAATTACTTTACCATATACACTGAGAGAAATATGTAGGTAATTCAACTAATGTTTAATTGGCTCATATTTTAATACTAAATCTACTTAGTTATCTCGACTAAATTTTAGTTGCTCTCACTGAACATTTAATAAAATTAAACATATATTTAGTGAAGTCAACTAGAATATTTGGTAAATCTTAGTATAGTTTTACTTGGTTCATATTTTTCTAAATATTTTACTTAAATTTACGAAGCTTTCTGTAGGTAGGTACGTATATAAAATAAAGATAAAACTTAATCTAACCTAACCTAATTGTTCATCTCTGAATATTATAATTATTGAAGTAAACGCAACACAATCTAGAAAACAGTTTTGAAATTAAACTTAATCTTTTTTAATTGTACCATAATCAGCTTTTGTATTTCTATGAAAACAAACAATTTATTTTTGAAAGCGAAGTACGAAACCAAAGTCATATAGTGTAAAACTACAAACACAGTATTAAACATTTATCTCAATTAACATAATTACGCTAGAAATAAATTTCAAAGGAACGTTGAGTATCTCGTCGAGATTAACAAAAAAATATGCCTTTCAAATTGCAAAATGGTCTGTTATCCACATTATCCTGGCATTGTTAGTATAATAATTGATGCTGTAATCATGTTCAGAATACCATTAGTAAGGTTAAACTGACATTATGACGCATGTTTGCCTTGATGAAACAAGCTGTAAAAGCAAATAAGATACATGTCATTGTAAACAAGGGAGTATATGGCCGAGATTATTCAGTCAAATGAGATTGTGGAATATGTATGAAAGCCGCTATGGGACCAGCTCGACTAACACCTGGAAGTGCCACCGTAGTGAAATTTCGGTAAACCATGGACAGGCCACGTAGACTTGCTATGATCTTATTAGATTAATATTAAATTTGTAATGTTATCAAACTTCTCCATGGTATAAACTTTGATAATTTCAGTCTTGCTGTTTCCACTGACAAGCATAACATAACGTCGGAGAGGAGCAAAATTCGGTGCATATGAATTTGTGTCAAATCAATTTGAATTCGAAATATATCAGTCATAGCAGAAGGTATTGGGGGCCTTTTGTTCCTCATCATCAATCTCGTTAATTTATTATACTGTTCGGTTATTGAATTTTAGCTACAAGACTAAGAGTTCATAAGTTATCTAAATTTCTCAATTTCCGTAATAAAATATTCAATACACAAGATAGAAATTCTTTGACTATACATCTTTTTTTAAAGTGGGTATAGTAAATAATTTAATATTCAACGAACTTTCATTACCAATAACATATTTTCTTACATTTGGTGAGCAATTATATGCATTTATAAACAAACTAGAATTTTAAGCGCCACAATCACATTCGTAATTAATTTAAATTATGGCACGTTTTAATAGCTAATTATGTGTCAGATATATAACTATAAATAGGACACTAGTGTATAAAAAGCTACTTTATCACCGCAAAACTATGTCATAAACAGTACTTTATGATGCACTCGTACATAAAACTAGAATAAACCTATAATTATTATATTTTATTATGACATTATGTTTAATTTTAATTTTTCTTTTTTAAAATTTTTTTTAACCATCCTGATATATGGAATTTTCTTAGAAATTTTCAAATTCTGTGTTAGTTTTCAATTTAAAATGTGTCGAAAATGAAAAAAAAAACTTTATGAGTGATCTTAACAAACTGAATCGATTACCAGCTAATTATATATTTTTTTCCATACCTACACGAAAATGGCCACTTTATTTGCGTGAAATGCGGGTACATAGTCGCCTTTTTAGGGTAGTCGCGGAAAATAAGGAGTGGGGGTAACATTCCTCCCTTGGGTAGCCATTCCCTGAGTGATATGCGGGAGTTATTTGTGTTTGTTTATGGTTGTCAAGGTGATTTGCTCACCGCACAGTGTCAAGCAAAATGTCAGTGTTATGCTGTTTTAATTTGTTGGCGCGTTTCACGCAAAAGAAGTGGCCATTTTCGTACAGGTATGAGAAAAAATAGAGTATGCTACACGGTAGGAATTGATTCTGCCTGGTGTTCTTGCGCCCTCGCTTTACTCTGGCGCAATTTTCCCACTCGTCAGAATCTCTTAATTCCTACCTTGTTGCATAAACTACTATTGTATCGTCAAAAAATTAAATTTAATAAATTGTTTCCAGTTTCCTCCAAGTTTCTTAGAAAAAATGTACGTCTAATATGTATACCTAACTATTAAATTAGGCAGTAAAAAATGTGGCAATAAAATAAAAACACAACGTTAATCTTTTAGACTATTTTAGACAAAATCTTTCAAAAAAACAGCAATACTGTTCATTCTTCCTTTCTGATCTATAATAATATAAATATTTTAGAAAATTTGAATACATTCTCTTGTTTGATTACGTTACATACATCATTTTTCACATTTATTTCTTTACCGTATACAAAGTAAAATTAAAACGCAATTAGTTACAATGAACTTCCATTACTATTAGATTTTTACACTAGAGACCTTTTTCTTAATGTTAACTAAACTAACCACGTATACTGTTTACCTCCATATTAACTTGGCTTAAGCTTAGTTCCGTAACAAAGTAAAGTAAACTAAATATGTGATTAAAACTTTGAACAAACGCAACGTAATATAATCACATCACGTTTTGAATTTTAACATATTTACAAGAGATTATTACTCAAAGCGTGTTTAGAAATTTGATAAATTTATAGGCGCGCACCTATTCTCCTTTTTCATTCGAGAGTCATTTATAAAATTAAATTCGGCACTGCATTGTATGACACTTATTCTTTAGGGGCAATTATTTCATATTTATTTTATCATACCGACTTTGGAAAATAGTCTTTTTGAATTTTATTAATGGAATGTTGTGCCTCGTAAATAAATTTGTCGTTGATATTAAATTTGCTTTATACATTATCAAGACGAAGCTCGTTTCAGATTTTATTTATATACTTACTTGAATTTTGTAATTCCTGGTGTGGTACATAAAACCGAACGGTTCAGTTTAATTGTATTGATTATTATGATTTATATTTGAAATTATTATAATCTATTCCAACAACGATAATACATTATTTCAATGTAAAAACTGTAATTAATTAATTATGCATATTAAACTGTAATTTTCAATACCAATTCCATAGCGAACTATCAATAGATATATTTTTTCCTCTCTCGATTCAGTAAGTAGAGTATTATGTCAGTGTAATTTAATTTTACCAAAATGTTATTGGTTCTTATTGACAACGGGACGTAAGGAGCTTCACTTACGTCCCTAGTGAAGTTTGGTTGTTAATGACTGTCAACTGAAAACTATTAATTAATATTTCTATATTTTATACTTCTAGTAATATTACAATACACAACTTGCTAGTGAATTCATTCTTGAGGATTAAGAACACGCCAGTGGTGTTCATAGTTTGACACCAATTTTTGAATAATTTATTTGATAATTCGTACAGTTTTGTTGACTTTTCCGGTAGTAAAGATGCAGAGGTAAGTCTTGCTGCTTCCTCCACTTCGGAAACACTCATTTTCTAACTATAATTATTGAAGAATGCTTGTTTTGGCTTTCTGTGTTTGAAGTTAATTGCAATTAATTTTTCGATTTAAATGATTTTTAAGCTGTAAACATTGAATTAAAAAATACTCTCAGTTTTAAATTTTTATGAACGGTAAACCTCCTATTTGAAATGATGACGTATTTTTAAGCACAATAAGAAAGGCAAAATTAAAGCTTAATAAAAAAGATTTTTTTCAGAGAAACTTAAAAATGCTTTAGTCCAATATTAAAAAATTATAAAGTTATTTTCGGTTTTCTTGTCTAACGTTTGAATTTTATTTTTCCACAACAGGCATATAAATCCAAAATTTGTATGCATAATACATAGAAATGCAGTTTCTTTCGATTGGAAACAGCATTATAAGGATTCTTTTCAAATATACCCATTCGTCTTTGTAGGTACCAAAAATCGATATTCAGACATCTACATAAAGTGTTACTATATCAAACTAACGTTTTAGATTACATAATCCTTTCGAGGTTATTTTCTGAATTTATATTTATAGGTGCCTTTATTAAATTAAAAAATTACAATAATTGTAAAAATATCATTTTGGGGAGATTTTGTTAATCTGGTGAAGCTTGAAAGTCGACCTGATTCATTACTGCTATTAAATATTGATTTATCACTGTCACCGACTGATTAGAAACAAAACATGAAAAAAGTTGTTAATATAAAATTGATGAAGTATATTTCAATGTAGTTGACTGTACCTACTGAGTTAATGAGTTTTGTTGTTATGTTATTAAATTAAACTGAAAATATTATACCTACTCTCTGTTGTTCATCGATGAATAGAAATAATTTTTCTTTATGACTCAAAGTGTGTTTTCAATTTCTACTAAACCAGTCAGTGATGCTTTGAAAATTTTCCTTCAGGTCGATAATAATGTCAGGAAATCAACTGCAGGGAAAAGCAGAAGTATAGCAAAGGGTATAGGATGATATTTTGAGAGAAGTATCATAAAAGTTAAGTTACATCCAGTCTGATAGTTTTTTTTCAGAGTTGTTTAGATTCTGAAGCAACAGGATTCACATCAACATTTTTCCCACTATTCGGTAGTAGAGAATATCGCTGAGAGAACTGTTGTGTTCAAATTCAAGTTATTTTTTGTGCACCAACACAAGCTTCAAATAATCTATTTACAGTTTGGGGGAAAAATGAATTTTTTATATTTTATTAAAGGCTCAACATAAGTAAGATTAAACTTATCTCTAATTAGTATAATTACATAAAATATATCAAAGTCATTTATCAAGATATAAATCACGCTAACACCTGGCTTAACATAATTACCTCAACTGAATAAGTAACTGAGGGTATAAGTGGACGGCTACAAAAGAAAAACACGAAAAACAAACTGGTCTGCATTAAAAACAAAGACATGTATAAATAACCGTCGTTTGTTATTTACCACTAATTATAACATGTGACCTGGGGTTATAATTTATAAATGTTAAATATTGTCTCAAATGTAGTTTTTCTATTACGATGGCCACTTTAGTTAACTAACTAACTGAGAAAACAATTAATATTTCAACAAATTAAAAATTAATTTTCTTACCTGTCCCTCTGGTACAGATATGCACATTCCACGCTTTTGATAGCTGCACTGCTGGAAATACAAAGGAAAAATAATGTAAATAACGTAATAAGATTTACCTACTTACAGAAGAAATGTCTCACTTTGTAGTTGTTAAAAGCGAAACAAATCTTAACAATTCTTTGCGTTGATCATATGGAAATGTAAATTGATATTAATAAATCAACAGTTAAATAATCAAAGAAAACCCATGATAGTTTCCATGTTTTCTTAGCTGCATAAATAAACCATAATTTATGTAAATTATACGTAAGCTCGTTTTGTACTGTTGTAAAATTGCATACGTACATTTATTTTGCAGATAGCTACATGTGTTTTTCATATTTGTATATTTCAGTGCAGGTTACCAGATGCATGATGGATATATTTAAAAAGTTGCAAATACTTATTTTGGACTGACGCCCCCAAGGTCCTTTGGAATTAAATTTTTATATGCATCACCTGATTTCTCTTTCATACGAGCGATGAAAAAACCAGTTCGTGTTTTCAGTTAGTATAGGTTACCTCTACAATTCAAATTTCTATGCACATCAATTGATCCTCTTTCAATGTATAACGACCTGCACATTATAAATGTAGAAGCATTCAAATTATAATATTATTTATTTATAATGTTGGGGATTTCAAAATTATTGGTTTTAAAATATGTGAAAGAGTAAAAGTTAATAATACGGAGAAATGCGTCTATAAAAGATTTCAAGGGACCAAAAGAATTGATTCATTATAAACGTGTGTGCATGCATCTTATTAGAATATGAATGAAATACCTACGTTAAAGGGATATCGCACGCATTTAAGGATTTTTCCGAATAATTCCGCTTATACGCAGATTCCAGAATTTGACTTAAATTTCAGTTTCACAAAGTAGAAAAATTATGATCGCTGTACTTTCTATTATTTGATATAAGAAAGAATTCCGTATTGAATTATTGGTTGGAATCATTTTGGTAATTTTACAAAATTGTCTCTTAAAATGGCTAACATATATCGAGCGATCAAATAAATTTGTAATCGAGTCATCCATGGATTTGAATCCGTATTGTCTTTAATATTGCCACATTTTAGATTTCAACTGACGTTTTATTTCACGTTTGTAAAGCGTCCAGTTGAAGTAACGACAAACAATTTTGGACGACTCGATTACAAATTTATTTCATCACTCGTTATACAGGGTGATCAGTAATTGCCGCACTCGGAGCTTAATGTGATAAACTTTACGTTTTAAGAATGACGAATTTTTTTACCGCAGTGCTGTAAGTCCTTTCTTTACAAAGATATGACCACTTTTATGAAAATGTGGCAACACTGCATTGAATATGTGAATAGGTTCGACAAGAAAATAAAAGAGAAACGTTCAATGTTTTATGATGCGAGAACTTGTCAAACTAATTTAGTACTGTCAATTTTATTAAAAAACAGAAACAACAATTGAAATTCAATATTAATATTTTAATGGCAATAGAAGGTATTTTAGTTTATCGCAAGGGGAGCTTGAGAGGTTGTCAAACTTCAAAATTCTCTCAAATTTAGGTATTTAATTAAATTTTAACATTTTTAATTTCTTTGTATTAGAGATTTTGTGAAAAAATTGAACAAATCATATTGCATTTTATCCAGAGATTATAATAGCATGAATTATTCACTCATTTTTGTCTTGGTTATGAAAATAATTAGCTTGTAACTTGGATGAGGGAAACTCTATAACTCGGAAACTAACCATCAGATTTAATTTTTCTTTGCAGATTATCCTTAGTTTTAATGTGCTCTATAACGCCCTGTATTCGGAGTGCGCCAATTACTGATCACCCTGTATATAAGTAACTAGAAAAAAATCGCGAACCTTTTGATGAACGCAGTTGAAGTTTTTTTGAAAGTTGGGTATATGATTTTTTCTACTCTCATACTTACTTTCATTGATTTATTATTAGACATTTACTACCTGTACTGTAATGAGATTCATTACGATACGAGTTTATAACCAATATAGAAATGCAACATTACAGCAATATTCCGTCAATATCAAATATTACCGTGAACATCTGACAGATCTAAAATTTAAAAATTCACAGTTCATTCTGATTTTCTGACATTTCTGAGTTTAAGATAAAGTGGCCATAATATTTACTTTTTATTACGTTGACTAGTCGTAGAAAAAATAATTTTTCTAATTTGATGACGTAACAAAGCTATTACAGCACTCGTTTTGAGTGTGTTATCCATTACGAAAGCCCCCCAAATCTAGAAACTTTTTTTCGGTTGGTAACACATATTGAACGAAATGTCAAATATCAGTGTGAATTTGACGTTACTGTTTTTTATTATTTTTCGTATTTATCATGAGATTTTATCAGCAGCAAATTAACCGTGGAATTTTCTGTAATTTGCCGTACCTATTTCTGGCGGAGTGCAGGAAATTTCTGAATTCATTTCGCGAAAAATGACAATTATGTATCTACTTGATTCAAATTTAAAAGTTACCTGTAAATATCAACTTTGTCATAAAAGTGTCACCAATTGTCACAAAATTCCCTAAATTGATTTTATTTGTAAAAAAAAATGTATTTAAAATGCGAATTAGAAGAAATAGTATAAAAAAACTCGTTTTGTAAAACTTAAGAGCACTCGTCCTTTACAGGCACTCCTGCCTATGGCAGTCGTGCTGTAAACCTGGACTCGTATCTTAATGTAGGTTTTACAAAACTAGTCTTTTAATATACTAGTCTGCAACTCACATTTAATGGCTATTAAGACATTCGTATTCATTACGTAATTCCCATACTCGTGTCTTAATAGCTATCATTAATTGCTCATTGTATAATATACTATAATAAAATTAGGAAACTAGCATTAAAATGGAAAGTTTCAGTTTTCGTATAGATTTTCTCGTATAATATTGTTAAGTCTCTAAAAAACACACTCGTGAGGTTCTTGAACAATTTTAGAAAAAATTATAACAAAAATTTTGAGAAACAGTCCAAAAATTGAAATATTTTTACAGATAAATCACTGTTTTTTTAACGTTTTTATATAATATAGCGAACTCTTTAAAATATTAAACATCGACAGTTACTGCTACATTTAAACAAAATGTAACATAATTTTTCAATATGAATAATTTTCTGCAAATTTTTAGACCTTTAATGTAGATTAGCGATGGACCAATAGAAGTCATTCTGACTTCTATTCGTTTATGATTTTCATCTTGTAGACATTAATCTAGTTATTCTAACTCTAACCATAATTAGTGAGAAAAATTTGATGAACACGTAAAAAGAATCTGTTATTTAAATTTTGAAATCACTTTTCAGTTCCGGTTTTTATTTGAATCACCCTCGTAGATATGTAAATAATGGGGTCCAACTTTTCTATTTTGACCTCTAATAATCCACCTCAAGTTAAATTTAGTCAAATTGTAAGGGTCACTTTTTTAATCGATAGTTTTGGTTACCATTTAAGACCCAGATGTATTATTAATCTATAAGTTAAAATCCTTAGATAATTTTGTAGATAACCAAGATAATTAACGTATAGTTAAGGATAACTAAACTACTGATGGTATGTAGGGCGAGTATGTAGCGATAAAAGGTTGGTATAAAGCACAGATTAATATTGAATATTTTTCTACTCTGATGTTGTTCAACAAATGTACAATTAATTGTTTCGTACTTCTGAAAACACAGAAGTTATTCTGTGAATACACAACAATTGAAAAATTATTGAAATTTTTGTACTTTAAAATTGTACAAAATTGGTGCCTATGAAAAGTTAATTGTGGCAGAAAACAAATTAAACAACACAGGCAATTTCTTGAACGCAACAAAGTTTAACCAAATGAACGAGTTTGATATAGCTATAGCTATACGAAATTTACGTGCAATTTCCGTCAATTCTAGTTCCAATTAAAAATGAAACGTTGAATGTACCTACATCACGGATATTAATATAATCTGTATGTTCACTGATCTACATGAGGAAAAGGGCCGGGCAACAAAAACTAGGGTATTTAGGTAATATACACATAATTGAATCACATAATCCAAAGTCAAACTTAATTATGAAGACTTAAGTGTAATTTAGCAAAACGGCATGAGTGGGTCCTCGACTGGCAGGCAGCGATGTGGACTACCAAGTTAACCCAATAACAAAGTGCGGTTAATGAAATCGCGCCCTTTGCCACTACATGACAAACCAAGCGTCGCTACAAGGCATCGCGACGCGTCGCATTACTTACGCCTCATTTCTGTTCCCCTGATACATGTTCATTCGGGAATTACTGAAATATTTCTCAAATGAAATACGCCTACCGTCTTCCACTGGCAGATTGCGCTACTAAATATTTTATTATAGATGCTGTGGACATCCCGACGGATTTTATTTCAACTTTTTATCACATACGTTGTAAGTTTTACTTCGAATTTATTCTCTTAGAATTGTCTCACAAAAAGACTTATTATTTCTAGCTTTCAGTTTCCAACCAATCCACTTATATGAAAAAGCAGCTTTTATTTTCATCATTTTTTTGTGTGTGTAAACTGATGGGAAATGAAAAATTTTGTCATTACCAAATAACATGTTTTTTCTTATTTATTAGAATACTGCACGCTATTTGTTTATTCGTAATAGACGGTGAGAGAAATTATTAATTTTTTGTTGAAGGAAATTGCATGTATTTTAAAAATAATGTAGAATTTCATATCTAAAATTGTAAATGTGTACCTACATGTATTTTGCTATACCTAGTAGATGTGGGATATGCTGGTGATTACGTCACAAAAAAAGGTAACGCTTTCTTACCATATTCAAGGTCAAGTAAAACAACCTAATTTTTTAATGGCTGTTTATTTTTGGAAGAGCTCAATTTGACGGTTATTAATTATTATTGATGTCGCAGAATTTTATATAAAATTGTAATAGGGACTTTGCATGATTTTCAAAATATTTTTTTTTGAAAAGCTGATACCAAATTATCACTATCAATATTTTTTTAAAAATTTTTTGGTCCGTACTTTCCATGTAAATAAATAACAAGTATTGCAAAATTTGAAATTTCCACGCATTGCCCGGAAATGCCCGAATCGGCCCAAAAGACTGCTGACGTCACGAATCTAGTTCCACAGTGCAGCACGCCGCATTTTGACTTATTTCGAAAAATGTCAAACGCGTAAAAAATATTTAGATATGCCAATGTCAACTAGATTCGTGACGTCACACAGGACTCTCCGATCTCAAAGCGTTTTCGGGCGGCAATAATAAATTTGAATTACGGCCAATTTATAATCGTTTTTTTATGTACAAATATTAAGTAAAAAAAATTATTTTTGGTGTAGAGTATTATTAATATAGTCGTTTTACATTTCTAACAGAAAAAAACGGGATTTTAAAAAAATGCAACATCCCTATTGTGTACTTACATAACTTACTTCGTTCAAGGTCATGTAACATACTTATTTATTAATTGCTGTTTATTATCGGTGGAGCTCAAAATTATGCGTTTTAAGCTGCAAAACAAGTTAATTTTACGATTATTTAAAACCCAAAAATTAGATGACACTCAAGTGTCCTGTTTTGTAATAGGTTTAAATTTGAAGAAAGTGAATAAGACTTTTTATAATCCTTTTTTTTTCAGGAGGTTTAGATTGTAACTTTTCATGCACCATTATTAGTGGCTTAAATTTATATGAAATAAATTTCACGTTTGTAACTCAAAAAATGATCCATTTTCTGTTCACTATATTTTAAAAAGTATCGAATCCTATTAGAATAGTATACTGTATACCTAGGCGGGAAAGTTGATATATTTTCCGGACAGAGAAAGAAAAGATGGAAAGGAGGGGAGGCGTAGCCGTAGATATGTATAAATATGCTTCAATTCAAAAATTATACCAACAAATTTAAAATAAATACCAGCAAAGACTCGTTTTTTCTATTAAAAATCCACAACGGCTTAAATTTAAATTTAAATAGTTATTGTTTTCCGGTGAAGTAACAAGACAATGAAATTTGCATGGAGATTTCTCTATTATGTGAGTCAGTTAAAGCAACACATTCCATTTATAATAATGTGTACAATTGTACAGCACCCCGAAATAAAGTCAACTTCCCAGATGATAAATGACAAATCTGTACATTTTAAATGGTTTCGGTTTTGTATATTACAACACGAAAACAAGCTACCTATTCTTCTTTGAAATGGAAAATCCATTTTAATTGGCGTTTCAAATAACGCCTCCCTAATTCGAGGAAGTTTAAAAATTCAGGAGAACTTAAGGCGCCCATAAAACAACATTTAGTTCCACTTAGCTACTCTAATTTATCAGAAATTCGATTTCAAATTAGACAATAGCCGGACTAATTGAATTCTAAAGAAATTATGCGTTATAGATGTAGAGGGATAGACGATTTTTGCGGTTTCGATGTTAGATTTCCGATCACGTCGTGTATTATATAGCTCCGCTCCTTTGCTGTGCCTTTCATCTTTCCACATTACAACATTACACACGAAACCAATTATGTACACCTTTGTGTATTGGTTTTATTACCTATTCGTGCCATCACTCTTGGTGTTCCGGAATCTCTTCCGTATATCTGATGCTTTCTTTTTACTCTGCTGTGTACGAATTAAGTTGCTAAAATAAATGCCGATAAAGTTGCAGATTATCCCACAGTTAACGGCTGAGCATAATTCAATTACGTGTGGTAGAGGTTTTGGTGGAAAATGTAATACAATCAATAAATGATGGCTTTATCCTTAAAAAAATCTTATGAAGCGTGATTTAGTATTTCCAAGCACTTGTATCATTTTAGACCTCATAGCGAAAATATATGTTTCAGCATGAACAGTATTAATGCATATACCAATAAAATTATGTCTAGTATTATTTAGACACTGTCTTTTTTCTGAATGGAGGTGAACGAAAGATAGAGAAGGAGAGATAGTGTAATGCATATGTCTACTGGAAATACTCCAATAGTAAGGAAGTACTGAAAAATGTGTATAGTAATTCCTAAATGTCATTGTAGGTATATTCTAACCTTTTTTGAACAAAACTACAATAGGGATGTTGCATTTTTTTTAAATCCCTTTTTTACTTTCTTATACGTAGTATAAGGAAGTATTGTAATCGTGATTTTTTTCGACTTCGAGATTTTGATGGATTTACACGTTTTGAGAGCCCCTGAATCCATTTTGACCATTTTCGCCATGATGTCTGTCTGTGTGTCTGTGTGTCTGTGTGTCTGTCTGTGTGTCTGTCTGTATCCACGATAACTCAAAAACGACTTAACGGATTTGATTCAAATTTCATATTTAAGAGTTTGAACAAAATTGTGGGTGCCACATTAAATCTTTTTCATCTAGCACCAACACAAGTGGTACTTACCTGAAGACATTTTTAGGTTTTTTAGGAATATCTTGAAAAATAAACAATTTACGACATTTTTTTATTCTTTAACATTGATTTAGAATTAAATTTTGAACAAATTTTGTTTGAAACTTTTTTTGAAATTCCGTCAAAATTTTTTATTTATATAGTGGCGCCATCTATGTCTGATTTACAAAGTACATGCTGTTTACATACAGAAATCTATACCGATGAGGAAATCGATTGTAGCATTACTATTTGAAAAGATCGACGGCTACAACGGCTACGGTTTTATGTTTTGGATATCATGGCAACTCGATTAAAATTTTTTCTAATATATACAATAAAGTCGTGAAATTGTATTATGCATGCAAATCTACATTAAAGATATCGACGCCAAATTTTTTGTGAATGCTCTTTCAATTTTTAGACGTGTCGACAAAGTAACAAAAGTGTTTTATTTTGCGCCGTTTTTTAATAATTATAAATTATTTATATATTTATATAGTGTTGCCATCTATCTCTGAGTGGCTGTTGTTTACATTACAGAAATCTATTTGTTTTTATACTAAAGATTCTATTTGCATTAAACACACGAAGAGCTCGAATAAAGTTATAAAAATTTAAAAAGGGAAAACCAATTAATCCAATCCTGGTGAGAGTGGCTATATCACCAAACACCAAAAACTTGACATTGCTTTGCAATCCAAGTACGAAGAAGAAGAAGAGATTGTTAGTCAAACAATTGTCAAAGGCAAAAGATCGAAATATTTTGATGAGAAGGATTATTGTGCACTGTACAGTTTGTTTGAGTGAAACGTTGACCAAAACTGAGAAGTATTTTATAAATCTTCAAAGTTTAGCTACAGCAAATTCAAAGATATCAAGCATTTTTCGCACTGTGGAATTTTGATAAGTATTCTGTTATTTATTTGTCCTAAAATCTGGTAGTAATGAGTGGGACAAGGACAGATTTATGCGTATTGCAATAAGTGCGACAGAGACTATTTAAAAATTGCTGGAAACCCTCAAAATTATTTTTACAAGAAATTTAACTTATTTTTATTTAGGAAAAGTAATTACTGTGATACTATCCGTATAAGAAAGTCATGTGTTGGGCACATCAGATATTTTTTCTGTTAGAAATGTAAAACGACTATATTAATAATACTATACAGCAAAAATAATATTTGTACATAAAAAAACGATTATAAATTGACCGTAATTCAAAAATTATTTTGAAAATCATGCAAAGTCCCTATTTAAAAAAACACGCATTCACAAAATATATTTTTTACTTTATTATACGAAGTATAAGGAAGTATTGTAATCGTGATTTTTTCGACTTTGAGATTTTAATTTTTAATTATTTAAGAACGACGTTGTAACTTTTGGTAAAAAAAAATATGTGTCTAAAATGAGCTCTAGTTTCCAAAAAAACATTTTTTGGAAAATAGGCAATTGGTCTATTTGTAGATTCATCATAAACCTTAAAGTCAACAAAACCTACCATAAAATCCCTTTTTTGAAATATTAAGGTCCGGTATTTCAATGTCAGTTTAAACCAAATTTGGGTAAACTTCAATTAGAATGTGAATTTTATCATTTTAAATTTGTATATTCTAAACGCAGTTTACACAAACTTATTAGGTTAAACTGACATTGAAATACCGGACCTAAGTAGGAGAGCATATAAAGTTCAGTAGAAATAAGAAATTTCGATTGCTTGACAGTATGCAAGAATTATCCAGGATGTCTTAGTGGGAACTTATATCGATCTGTACGTATATAATATGGAAAACTGCTGAAAGAATAGAATTTTGAAAATTTGTAAATATAAGATATTAGATCAGTTTGTCTGTTTTAACTAAAATCCTTTTAATTATTTGAATTTTTGGAAATTGATGTAAAATTCCTTTTGGAACCCTCTAGTTTTTACTACATTTTTAGATTCATGTAGGTGTAGCTAACGCTTTTATCATTAGAGTGCCTACCTAAATAGTTAAGCCCCGTCTATAATGGTCGTAGACTATACGTACATACGTACGAGTAGACTTAATGTTGTCGTGAGTCTGACGTAACGCCGTAATACGTAGACTTAGCGAGTTGATGCAACTCTAACTTTCTACGTTCTACGTCATGCGTCAGCCAATCACAGCCCTTGGTCGCCCTTCTCGGTCGCTCCGATTGCCGAACACCGTCAACCATAGCAATCAACACAAGAACTTAATAATAATTAATAAATAACGAGAGAAAAGTCATGACTCAACCACTGCCGTACGTGTGGGGCAGCAGCAATATTCGACATTTGATTACCGTTGTACCTATTTACTGTCAAAATTCTCAAACTATCGTAAAATTATTAAATCATTACATTCAACATAACAGACTGTTTACGATCTCTGATTGGCCGATGTAACGCTATACTACTCGTATGTCAATTGCAGACAACGAACAATATATAATCGCTACGCCACGTCAACGACTTACGAAGCGCTTGAAATGATTATTTTTTACGACCATATAAACGGGGCTTTACATCTTGACACTAGTTTGCTTCTTAAATCTGAAAAAATTACTGCTAAAAAAGGGAAGTAATTAAATGATTCGCCATTCAAATATTGGGTTAGCAAAAAAAACAGCTATTAAATCATTTGGACATCATACTAAGGTTTTGTCGGCAGTAAAAAAATATCGGGCTCATGCAATACGTGGATAGCAAAGAAATGAAATTGTATCAGCAAGTAGACACATCTTTAGTCAACTTAATACTTTTGCATATTCAAAATAAATAGTCATGAAACAAAGTTATTACTTGGTCAGCAGGATTATAAAATTGTTCAGCAACAAAATAATATCCCTATTAGGTTAGTTATAGACACACTACAGAAAAGTGGTAGTGTTACAGCTTGTCAAAATGTTATTTAATCTGATTTACGATTTGCCTCTTTATTACTATTGTATTGCTGCAAATGTATTTAATTAGCTATAGAAATAACTTTAGAGCTGTCTAATATGATATTATTTGCTGATCAATCTGGTTCTACTTACTGAGCACAAGTGACATGACTATATTTGCCGGCAGAAAACATTTTAGAGCTTTCCAAAACCTCAATATTATGCTTCCCGTTTAAACGATAGCCAATTAAAAAGAGGACCGACCACAGAAGTTTTTGATGTGTTACAAGTAAATTGAAAAAATAAATGTGTTTGTAATTAAGCATCACTCTTTAAGAAATTGAAATTTTATTTTTTCTTCTAGGTACATACTACAACACCTTCATTCGGTTATACCAGAAGTACACATTAACTTTGTTACTTTATAGTAGAACATCCTATTCTACAATTAATTTTAAATACAAATTTACTATAAGATCCTGCATTCTTCAAATTAACGTTTTTTGCATTATACACTCATATCTTGGTAACTTATCAGTTTCGAAATACTAAATTACTAATAAAAGGTCTGTGGAATATTTTAAAATACTTACAGGGTGTTAAAAATTGAATGGTATAACTGAACGTATTTTCATTAAAGAAATAAATTACATTTATTACTAGATTTCTGTTTTCTGCCAAATCGTCTTTTCAAGGATTATCATCGATTGAAAAACGGGTTCTAAGAATTAAAACAAAATCACATGGATAACTTGTCTTACTTTCTTTGAAGTGTGAAACACTCAGGGCCGGTTGTATATAAATTTAATCGCTAGATAATCCTCCAAGAAGGATAAACTGCCATAGAAACGATTGTTGATTACAATTGTCACTATAGATATTTTGGAGGATAAAAATTTAACACCGCGATTAAAGTTTTATACAAGCGGCCCTCATTAATATCTTCTGACGTTTCTGCGGTTTCTAGTCTAGCCAAACAATGACAGCACCACCAGTATTTCACAAACAAAATCCGAGTCATAAATAGTCAGTCAATATGAGTATGACCAATGTGACACATTCCCGTTTCATACATTATAATGATAAATAATATAATATATCTCTCCATTTCGAAGACAAAATCAAATAAAACCAACCTAATAATTCATAAAAATCAAATCTGGGTATACCTATACTATTCAAACACGAACAATTTTCCAATCTAACTCTCGGTTTAGATGAATTGCGAAATTAATGGAAAAATGCGAAACGACTTGTTTAAGTCGATGTGTTTGGAATGGTTTGATTTAAATTAAAGATTGCCATAAATTCGTCTCACGTCATAACTGTCATATTTCACTTGCCAAATATGCATCTCCCGCGAGAACTGAGCCAGATCCTATTTGTTCCAGTTGTCGCGGTTATGATGAAGTATTACAGTGATTTTGTTTGTGTTTCCACTGATTATTGCACTGGGTGGACCTTTACAACCACATAATCATAACTTTCTAGTCACATAATAGTGTTTGTGGAGAACAAACAATATTTTGGATAGATTTACTTAAAAGATCAACAAGTACATTTAATTGAGTTGTATGGGACTGGGCTGGATTCCAGACGTTTGTTTTCGCGTTTTCAAAGACGTATTCTTGTTTGTTGAAGCAACAGGCAGCAACGTTGTTATATTTTGTTTATTTAAAATCAATTTATTTTTTCAAACTACGAGCCCTAACAACTAAATGTTCGGACAAAAGTAAATTTGATTTTCTTTTTTCCATACGCGCAAAAGTTATCTAAATTAACTTCCATAATATTGATGGTTTTTTCTGTTATAATGCCAACATTTAGTTATATAAAAACGTAAATTTCGTAAAAATCCGCTCGGCGGTTCCAAAACTGTGGCACTTTAACGCAGCAGGATATGAAAATTGTAGAAACAAAGAATTATTATTTTAAAAACGTTAGATCTAGTAGTCGGATTTTGATGAAATTTACTTTATTGCAAAGCTGGATGTTGGTTTTCTTTACAAAAAAAGTTACACAAGTTTTTATTTGGTGATTTTAGGCATTTATCGGAGCTTCAAAGTTGCACCTTCAAAAATGATAAAATTTTCTAGTAACTATTTTAAAGAATCACAGTTTTGAAACCGCTGGTTGGATTTGTGTCAAAAACATTTAAATCAAAGCTCAATAATCGTACTATATTGAAAAAATCCTGAAATGTTAATATGATTGTTTTTGCATTTTTTTCGAGTTCCACAGTTCACTTTTCATAAAAAGTGTTTTTTGAGGGTGCTACCTACATTAAAATAATCACAGTTTTGGAACCACTGGTTGGATTTTGGTAAAATTTACTTTATTGCAAAGCTATTGCACTTGAAAAATGTGACGTAATTTTCTAACGACTGTTTTTAAAAAATCACAGTTTTGGAACTTAAGGAAAACGACATAAAGGTGCTTTCATGGCCCTCATCCAGTCCGGACTTAAATGTCATTGAAACTCTTTGGCATAAAATTAAACGTATTCTACGCAATAATCCACCAAGAACCATTGGGGACTTAAAGACCAAAATAGAAGAAATTTGGGACAGTTTCACACCAGAATTGTACCAAAATTTGATAAATTCAATGCCTGCTAGAATACAAGCAGCTATTAAAGCAAAAAGAGACGTAACCTCTTATTAATGGTCCTAAATTAAAAATTTTCCCAACATTTAGTTGCAAATTCATTTTGCAAAGTTCGCTAATTTTTAAGGTTAAAATAGTGTTAAATCCAATAAATTGTTTTCTTCCATGCATAATATTGTTATTAAGGCTTTATCTTATTGTATTGTTAGGTGTTTACTAATTATTATTTACGTAAAATTTCCAGTTCTTCTTTCATACTTCAAAAATTTACTTCTGTCCGAACATTTAGTTGTTAGGGCTCGTATATAATACGAGTATTACTTATCTGAAAACGACAATTTAATTGTATAAACACCCTGTGTGTCAAAGATAGATATTCTTGTACACTGATTTGAATACAGAAATAAATGCATAACTAAAATATGAGTCACAGTATTATAATGTACCTAGTCTCCATCAGTCTGAATGGCTCTTTTGGTGGTCTTTCAACAACGTAACAAATGATTAGGCAAGGACAAAAGGTGAAATCGTATAACGTAGAAACTCTAAAATAACAGAGCATTAATCCGCTTTATGAAAAGGAGCCACTTACAATTCAAACTTATTTACAATGCAAATTTCATTCGGAAAATTCTTAGTTAATAATGGAGTAATTAATATTTATTACTACATTAATAGACTATTGTCTTTACCTACTCAAGTACTAATAATTAACTTTTTGATACGACACCTTATACACGCACTAATAATTCATTAGGTGTTTAATTATTCTCTAGGTATAGAAACTCTGAGGTTGGGATAGATTGATTTGACAAAAACTTGTTCTTGTAGGTACATTTTATAACATGTTTAACTAGAACACAAATTCGCCTTTATATAAATAAGTTTTTCATGTGGGAAACTCATGTCCAAGCCATAATTATTGCATGTTACCTAATACATTCTCTAGATATATCAGCTAATCAGCGACACAACTCATTTATTTATGTTCGGTCATGATTAGACCATACAGAGGGTATAATAATTTGTTTTGTTGTCTATTGTTATTTATTGCCTGATAAATTGGATAATTTGCTCTGTATACCGGAAGTTAGATGGTATATCAAATCAAGTTTGCTACATAAATATTCTAATAACATAAATGATATTTTATTAAATTATTATACATAATTAAACTAAAAATTTGGATGTGTTTATAAAAATAAAGTGTAGGTTTTTGTATGCTTGTTTGAAAGGTATTCGGCGTTTTGATCCTTGGACAAAATATCCCCGACAAAATATCCTTGGATAAAATATCTTTGAGACAAAATATTCTTGGACAAAATATCTTTGAGACAAAATATTTTTGAAGAATATATTCATGAGTATTAGAACAGACTCACCATTTATTTAAATATTTTTAATATCCAAATTTTTGAAAAAAAAAATCAAAAAATCCTGAAAAAAAACAACTTCGAGTAAAGATCATTCAAATTTGGATATTATTTATATTAAGTAATTATTTTGGTTCAGGGCTAAAACTAAAAATTGCCAAGATAAATATTTAAATTTCGTGTTATAATAGAATATGCGTTACATTGGTTATATTTGTTACATTAATATTTGAATTGGGGATTCTCATTCGCAGAAATTAACTAGTTCTATATACCTGCCCACTGAAGCATCTCCATTCATTTCACACTTTCTTCGATTCACTACAAAATTGATGGTATATTCGAATTTTTTTCTTGAACATATTCCTCACATTCCGCAGCAGCGGTTAGCGAGTTGTTTCTGCCTACCCACTGAAGCATCCCCACTTCATTTACAGCTTTGATTGTTTCATTTTTACCCATGCCATCTATTACACATAGCGTAAAAATACTCAGGAATTTAACAATTTTCCAACATTGTATAATTGTACTAATGTAAAATGTAGATAATTTTTAAACAAAAACATCTGGAGAGCTTCCTACTGATTCCATAATTGCTTCTGTAAATAATGTATACAATTCACTATAGTAATGAATTGAAATTTTTATTTAAGTGGCTACACGAGACAATAACTTGATATTCAGATATTGCTTCGCTGGTTTTACCTACGTGATGTACAACTTTTGCTGTTATATTTTCCTGGAAAATATAATGTGCTATCCTACGTGTGCATAATTTTGAACTTCCAACATTATGTAGTGTTTTTAAATTAATATCCCGAACCCTCTTGTAATATTATTATCATTTGTAAACGATTTTTCACCTCCGAAATAATAATAAATCGTTCATATGGTGTATAATCAAACAATTACAACTATCAAAAGTGTAATTCATGCCTGCCGCACGTAAGGGATTTATAGCATTTGGCGAGCGATCTCCGGGCGGAATCTACCACCGTCTATAATCCAGGAATTAGTGCCCAAATCGCTGTAAACTCTGTTTCATTACATTAGCCCTTCGAATAACTTTCGGCTGACTTTCATTTTCTAAACCTTCATATATAATAGATCCATTTTATTTATTAGTCGTCGATTATCTTTAATAAATGTAATTATCTGAACACATTAATTAACATTCTGTTTGTGACAATTTTATCTGCTGTACCAAGTTTACTGAACCGTTGTGAAATTTTCTGTATTTATATCTATGTACTCCAGTTTTATTGTTTCACTTTTTATCAACATGAATTGGTATTTTCCTAAGTAGGAAATTGTGCTTTTTTATACGATTAATTGATGATACTTCTCGTTTTTACGACGTTACATCTTTTCCTTGTGTGCTCAAAATGTTGGGTCTGAAATCTGCAATTTGACTTTTATTTTTAATTTTATGTGCACTGGCAAGTGGAAATGATTCAATTTACGATATCTTCTTGCAGCGTGCAAGTTGGAATGATGGAAATGTATATTATGTGACAGCGTCTTTATTGGGTAAAACACCCATAAAATTATGATGGTAAGATTATATTAAGCGGTACATTTTAGAGCGCACAGCCGGCTTTGGTCTGCCCTGGTATCGTCCTATAAAAATAAACGGTATAATTTTTCCTAAATAAAAGACAAGGATAAAATTTGCGGAAATACGAAAGCTCCATTATAACTATCCCAAATCTAAGTCATTTGGGAATAAGCTGGTTGTAAATCCCGGGAAAGTTATCACGACGGTATCCTTTGCTTAACTATTATTCGTGGTATTGAACGAGCCGCCGGCCTAAGCACTGAGATTACTCGGTTAAGTAGAGTAAGTAATTTCATTGAACGCGCCAGCGGTTTGTTGGCTAATTATCGGCTCGCCTCAAGCATCTCTCAGCTTTCATTAGCCTAATAGCATAGACTCATTTTAGAAGTCCTCTATCGCTACATTTTATTTGCTACATAGTGACTGGCGGGCCAAAACTATTCTCGCCTGATTAGTGCGTTGGGTTCTATGAGGATAATTTGATTTTAAATGATTACTTAGATAAACATTTACCTAACTCTATATGCATCCCATTAAAACGCTTCGCATGTCGCCTGAATTTTCACACAAAATTTAATTTAACTTTTCGATAATAAGCTGGAGTAAGTTATAAAATAAAATTCTAAACTTGTCCTTGAAATAAATTTAATGAGCCAATTCTGCGTTTTGCCTGTAAATATGTATATAAATCTGTAGTTAAAATGTAAGAAAAATCCAAAAATACTCAATTAGTTTCAAAATGTTCAAATATAGGTAATTAAAACAGGTCTATTTTTCATTCTTCCTTGACCTTAATAACTTCTTCAACAATTAGAGAACAAATTTTATCAAACTAGGTATATCTACTTATTAATAATTGTATAGTTTGTCCAAAAAAACGCCAAAATGATACTTAAATTTACTGAATTCTGAAAAAATCCTACAATGATGCTTTCAAATTTAAATTTTCATTAAAAAAATCAGTATAAATAATCGGTAAATTTTGGTGAATGCGCCAGTGTTAAAAGAATGAATCATTTCCAATATACAATACTGTAACTTTAGAATGAGAAATATATCTGTAAACTATTGTAGTCCTTTTAAAATTAGTCAGAAGATCTTCCAGAAATTTCTTAGTTATTTTTTATGATTTTGCATGACAGATTGCTAAACTCTACAATATCTCTATCCAGCTTGAAGTTAATAGAGTTTCCAAATGGACAAAATTTACAAAAAAGACAAGACATTAGTGTCCTTGAATTTAAATAGAAACCATAACCGCAGTCAAGTTAGATTATGATAGATAGTCTGAAATTTTAAAATGAGAATGCTTCATAAATCGTAAAGTGACTGATTTAAAAAATTGCAAATTTGTAATCTCTTAGCGAATTATGAGGAAATTTGCTATTTTATATAGCTAAGTGTTGAGATTACCTACTGAAAAAATTATGTATATCATGAAAGTTAATTTAAATAACTTTTACGCGAAAGCGAGAAACTGAAACTTCTCATAAATCATAATCCATTTTGAAAATTCTTAGCTCTACACCAAATTTCCGAGTTTTTACTAGAATACAGTTTTATAAATTTCCATGTCGCTTTTATTAAGAAAATAGTCAGAAATATTATTGTAGTTAGTCTGGATAATTTTTGCGAGAATGATAGAAAAATTACAATTTATGATTCTTCTTCGACAGGGTCTAATTGAAAAATTCATAGCTCTGCACCAGATTTCTGGTTTTCAGTTAGAATACAGTTTTACAAAGCTTGATGTTGCCTAAATTAACAAAAAAATCATCAATATTGAGAAAATTAATTTAGGATGTTTTTGCGCTTATGGTAAGAAATAATATCTGATGTGTCCAACACATGACTTTCTTATACGGATAGTATCACAATTACTTTTTGTAAAGAAATTAAGTTAAATTTCTTGTAAAAATTGTGTTTAAATTTTGAGCGTTTCCAGCAATTTTCAAATAATTTTCAGAAGTCTCTCTTGCACTTATCTGTCCTTGTCCCACTCATTATAACCGAATTTTACGACAAAAATACGTGTTTTATTGTTTTGAAATTTTTTTATGGAATTTAAAAAAAAGTTTCAAACAAAATTTGTTCAAAATTTAATTCTTAATTAATGTTAAAGAATAAAAAAATCTCGTAAATTGTTTATTTTTCAAGATATTCCTAAAAAACCTAAAAATGTCTTCAGGTAAGTACCACGTGTGTTGGTGCTAGATGAAAAAAATTTAATGTGGTACCCACAATTTTGTTCAAACTCTTAAATATGAAATTTGAATAATATCTGATAAGTCGTTTTTGAGTTATGGTGGATACAGACAGACAGACAGACAGACACACAGACATCATGGCGAAAATGGTCAGAATGGATTCAGGGGCCCTCAAAACGTGTAAATCCATCAAAATCTCGAAGTCGAAAAAAATCACGATTACTATACTTACGTACTTTCTTATTACTTCGTATAAGAAAGTAAAAATTCTCATTAATCCTCTAATTGTCAAATTTGACCATTTATAGCTTTATATCGAATTTCAGGATTCACTGAAAATAGAATTTTGCAAAGCTCACTGTTTGTTACAGTAAGAAAAAATCGATTTGAAAAAAAATTCGAATGAACTTTTCAAACGGTCGTATTTACAGATTTGTAAAAAGTCTAATATAGCTAAAGATCGTACCTATTATTTAAGAAATCACCAACGATGCAGAAATTAATTTAGAAATTTTGAAAAATCAACAATATAATTAAATTTACATTAAAAACTCGGCTTTTCACTTGCATTATGAGTTTACAATAGAATATTTCAATAACAATTACAAACAGTTAATTCAAAATATAAATTGGATTAGGTTTGTATAAGAAAGTCATGTGCTGGCTACATCAGATTTTTTATGATTGCTGAATTGTTTCCTACGACCACATCATGGAAACTTGAAAATACAAAAATAAATTCTCCTTTAATGCATACAGCACCACGTAGCACCTGATTAAACAAGTTTTAGTGGAATTGCCATGGACATCAGTGGCCATTCCATCCATTATTCAGCCCCCTCTGCCTATTATTTCATCAGACTCATGAAAATATAATGCGCGTGGTGAATATCCTTCAGCAAAATTGACGAAGTTTTTCAGTAGATAGAAATGTAGTTGTTTTAAAACACTAAAAAGTATTTAAAATTTTGGTATATTAATAGAGAATGCCTGTATGAATAACATCATTAAATGTAAAAAAAATATATGGAAATATCATGAAAATATAAAATGTCACGTCCACAACTCCAGTATAAAATTGATAAAATGTTGTCTATGGTAAAGGATAAAATTGTACGTGTGTTATTATATTATACCCCGGTAACTTTTGTTTACACATTATTAATTTTCACAGTCAACATTATTAAAAGAGGAATTGTTTAATTAATTTTTGGGGGTCGCTTATTCACTAATGTAAATATAATCGTTCCTGCAATATAAATGTAATTAGTATAATAGGATTTGCTAGGTTCGGTTGGCGAGTAGGTAGCACATACAGCCACTCCGATGGGACCCAGCGCTTATCAAATAAACTAGACACAAAGTTGTTCTAGTGTCTCCTGAGAAAATTAACAAAACGGTACTTCTAAATAACTTGAGAAACCACTTTTAGGGATGAAATACTCTCCGAGGCCGGCGCGTCCTTCGTACAACCGACAAACTGACTGTGCGTTTCTGTTTCTCCTAACCGCAGCTGATTTTCCTCTAATGTACACTGTGAGACGATCTGGCTAAATGAAGTTTAATGTAATCTGGTTTAGTTCCCTTACAACAGGTGTTGCCTGCAAAAGTGCTCTTGTTATAAAAATTTTCCTCAAATAAAGGAAAGTTTCGTTACTTTAATGTCCTGCAAGAGTTTGAGTAATTACAACTTTCCCAGGTAGTTTCTTTTTTATTTATGGTCCAAAATAATATACTTGAGTTGCTTTATAATAACTTTCACGGTAATTATTTATGCACTTAAAGTTTAGGTTGTTGAAGGACATATTCTTTTGAAAGGAAAGTACCTAAATAGAATATACCTTTTATCTACTACCAATTCATAATAGCCTTGATTTGACATTAATTTGAGTACGGTAAGTCAGATTATTACGCAACATGTGTTTTAAAGAAATCATTACCACACTGAAATTTCAACAAGAAAATTCTTTCTTACAAGTATTTATAACACAATTTTTACAATTTAGTATCTTTTTAGGAAAGTTTATATTTGTAAATGTCTAATTATAATATAATATATATTGTTTAATTCTTTAAAATTTGTGATTAACATTGAGTAATGACACTTCATACTCTTAAGTTTGATTTTTTGAAACCTGGAGAATTTTATAATAGCGTATTTACCTAGAAAAAACCCTAACTTCACGTTAGATAACTGAAAAAATTTTTAGTTTTATTTTATAATAAATTAGTTTTATATTTTAATAATAAATATAACACGGTCCACGTCCCAGATTTTTTGGTGTATAAATTGTTTAATTATTTGAAAATTTATAATTCAAATTCATTGTTGTGTAGCGCTGGCTAGTTTTTACACAACTTAGGTTAGGTAGTCCAGTACGACAACTTGACAACAACTACTGAGCAATGTCGCTGGAGATAAATTCAAAATTCATTTTTAATTATTTGGACGGTAGAAGATAAAATCTTGTATATTACACGTGGGATATACACACATTAACATATTCGTCTGATTACAGAACTCGTCTACGACTCGTTCTGCAATTTTCAGACTCTTATGTTAATGATGTTCATATCCCACTTATAATATAAATAACTATTATGTAACTCTGAACACATTTAATATTATTACCACACTTCACAGGGTATTTTTAAACCTTCTTATTTGGGCTTGATCCATCAGTCAATGGCTCTTACGTTTCAGTCAGTTATTCTTTCAGGATCCGTTCAGTTTGTTCTTTCAACATTTTTGTTTCGGCGTCGAATTTGGTTGCAATGCTTTGTGTTCTGATGCAGTACATTTACTAGTTGAAATCATAATTTTTTTGGTTATAGGATACTCAAACTTTGGCGGCTAACGTATTTCTATCGTATTTCTCGAATGATCCTTTTGGCAGTTTTTTAGTATTAGTTATACTTATAATAAAAATAAATTCAACTAATCAACGTTATTTCCGAAATTTGAATAAATTAACACTTTATTTCGTGACTAAGACTCAGTTTTTAATTACAATACTATTTTTAAGATAGCTAATCGTAAGCAAGACAATTAAGTAGCTGACAGTTAAGGATAACTAAAAGGTACCTAAAGGTCGAATCATCATTATCATGGCGTCACAGTAAAATTTTCTGCAACACCCTTATCATTTCTTCTTTTCTCTTAGAAATCCTCCACCTTTGTAACCCTAAGTGAATCTGACTATATGTTATCTTATCTTATCTGCTTTTTTCCACACTGATTATCTTCTATCAAACACTTTTCACCAGATCCACTTTAATAAAACTGCTATAAAGCAGGAAGTTGTAGATCATTTTCAACTAATTCTTCTGAGGCCTTTCCACGTCTGAAGAATTGTTGAATTTTTGTGTGAGTGTCCATGTCTTTGCTACATAAAACAGTACGAGTGTAGTTAATTTTTTGAACATAAGACAATCACTTATTTGCTAGTAGCACCGTTTTCTCTTGCTTTGCGAGTGAAGAGAAATCTTATCGTCCATTTCTATTTCTTTATTTTATTTTTTGGGTTTTAGTACGAACCCTGTACGATGCTTTGCTGATCTTCTTAAGTCTGTAATATATTATCTGCCTCAGATTCCTTATTGCACTAATTTACTAAAAATTCTATCTCTCATTATAATTCTCTAATGAATTCTCCCTAAATAGCATATCGGAATGTCAAGGAGTTTCTGAATAGATTTTTGGCATTTTTTTTACCCAAAGTCAAACCCCTCACTCAATTTTTTTTCAGCTATTGCGGAACTAAACACATTTTCCATATTTCTGGGCATGGAACCATTGTTTAAGGGTACAATTCTTTCCTTTACAACTACAACAGTAGAAAATCTATACTTAGTTAACTTACTCTCTATTAAGATATTAAAATTGTTCCGTACCTTTCATTTTAGCGTACGATTTGCACGATTGAACAAATTTTCAATGGTGTGAACTGTCAGTTGCGCTCTGATGATAGCAAACTTGGAAACGATGTTAAACAACGAACTAAAAGGAGAATCTTAGTGTACTAACTATTAAAGCAAAAATGAGACAATTCTATATAACGATTATTTAGATATTAATTTTTTGTTATACCGTCAAAATTATGCAAATGATTTGCAAACCTTCCCTTTCATTATTTCCCAATGTTTCCTTATTACACACTACTTCAAATGACATTTCTGTAGTAGGTATAATAATGTAAACATAGGTATAGACATGAACATGTACTCCAACTAAGTATATGGTAAACAACTAATATGATATTTTTAATGCTATGTCGACTCTTTAATCGCTAATCCAGAACACGCAACTAGTTGAGGTATAATTTCAAAGTGCTGAAGCTGGAGTGCATAAATCAGACGTCTTCGTGTTGTTAATTTCGTGTCTCTTCGTGTGAATAAGTTAAGCTGAGTTAAGTGTAATATACCAACATCAACCTGCCGCTGCCAAGTAATTACACTCTACATGATATTAATGCCATCCGTAAATATAATTAGAGGAGGAGAATATTTATGAGGATTTTTAACTTGAAGAATGTTTATTATCAATTTCTTTCTAAATTAAACAGCTTTCAGATATTAAAGGAGTCTATTAAATTTCTGGTGCCGCAGAGAAACACCTTAAGAATTCGCAATTTAATATTGTGTTTTTATAAAGGGGAGGATTTCATGTAACGGGTTACACAAATAAATTGGCAGTCTAAAATTATTACGTGAAAATACAATAGGATTATTATTACAGAATTATAAATTAGATAGCATATTTGCATATAAAGTTTATTTATACTTGTATAAGAAAGTAAAAAATAGCCTATGAGTATGTAAACTATTTTAGTAATAAAGCATTAGAATCGATTTTGCCGGAATATAGTCAAACAGGATATAAGTAAAAAAGAGACATTTTTCCTGGACTCCTAACATAAATCACTTCCTTGTATTTTTTAGATAGTTAACTTTAGTTACTAACCCTTTAAATTAGAATAATTAGATTATACTCTTCGATAAAATATTGTCTGACCCTAAGGATATACTCATTACACTTAAAAATATCATTTTTGTATCATTTTAACAAATTTGTAAAAGGGGGCTTTTAATTTTTTTCTTAAAATAATATAACCGCATAAAATATTATTTTCTCATACATGCACGAAAATGGCCACTTTTTGTGCGAACCACCTTTTTGGGGTAGTCGCGGAAAGTAGATTAATAGCTATTTATTCAACTAGGGAGGAAATTGCGAAGGTGAGGGGAAGAAATGATCCTTTTACTCCATAGTTGAATGTACCATTTATTTATTAATTTCTTTATTAAGTGTAAACTTTTTTAAAAAATATATAAATTATTCAAAAAATTCCGTTTCCCTATGTTTTCCAATTTCCACCTCCAATTTCCAATCTCCACATATCCCGTTCATTCCATAAATCGTTCTCCAGTTCCTTGTCTTTCATCTCCATATCTATACCCTCTCTCCAGCTTCTTCTGAGTCTGCTTGATTTTCTTCTGCCTTTAGGTTGTCATCTTACCACTTGTTCCGGAATTCTCTGCTCCGGCATTCGTTCTACATGCCCAAACCAGACCAATTGTTTGTTCTGATGTCGTCTGTAATTGTGCATGTTACCCCTATAATTTCTCTTACACGTTCGTTCGGTACCTTTTCTGTCCTACATACACATATTCTGGCTGCTCTTCTCCAAAAATCCATTTGGGTTGCTCTTAATGTCTTTTCTGCCGTTTCTATCAGGGGCCACACTTCGGATCCATATGTCACTATACTCTTGACTACCGTGTTATAAATAAGTTTATAATTCTTCTTGTTGATGTTATTATCCCAAAGAATACCATTCAGTAGGGCAACCGGTTTTCTTTCTTGGAAATTTCTGTCTTTAATTGTATTATCCATTGTTCCGTTCTCTGCGATTTTCACTTCAAGATAATAACCTTTGGTTTGTTTAATGGGTGTCTCTATTTTTCATTCTAAGATCTTGTATCTTTTCTCCTATTGCCATGTAGGTATTCTGTTTCTTGTATATTCATCTTTAGTCCCAACTTCTTGTACTCTTCAATGAGTTTTCGGGTCATATACTCCAGATCGTCATAGTCTTGGGCTATTAGTATTTGGTCGTCTGCGAAACATACTGTAAGTATATCTATAAGGTGGTATCGGTAAGAGGTATACCTCGTATACCCATTTTTCAGCAGATTTTTGTTCCAGTTTTTCAGAGTTCTTTCCAGATATATTTTAAATAGAGTGGTTTTAGACCTTTTAACGCAAGGAACACTAATAATGTTACTTGTTTTCCTACTTTGATCTTTGTAGACTTTTGACAGCTTTAACGATTTCAATACAACTATTAGACTGTTCCAGAGTTTGCCAAAGCTTTATTGTCGGGACATTATCATATGCTTTTTCTCTATCACTTGAGTTAGAGTAAATAATGTGGTTTATCGTCTACCTGCCCTGAAGCCTGCTTATTCTTCTGCTTTCATATCATGGTATTCCTGTTGTAATTGTTTTTTAAGAACCTTTTCATACACTCTACTCATCGATCAAATAAGCCTCGATAGATCTCGCACCTGGCTTTGTCTCCTTTCTTATAATATGGTGTTCATATTATGAAATTTACCATTCCTCTGAATAGCATTTTGAGGTGTTCAAATAATTTTTCTTTGCTACTTTTTTAATTTTTAATGTTTTGCAGACTTACCTTATTTCTACTCTATCTAAAGTACCCACATTACTTTCATTTTTAAACTACAACTAAACGCTATTAGCGAAGTTCAGGTGCTTGATGGAACCTTATTCTTAAAAAAATGTAAGTCAAGAAAAAATGTCCAATTTATTTGTTACACCATTTGCATTCCTACATAATTTATCAATAGGGGAAAAAAAGTATAGTTAGTTCTATGATTTCTTATTTTAAAAAGAGAATATTTGCTTGTAGTTTTAGTGGAAACATTAATTTATATTAGAAAGTACTTCAGTGCCAGTAATAAAACCCTTTGAAATGTTTTGGTATAAGAAAAATTTTCAAAATCTTCTAAACTCTTTTATAAACAGATTTTTAAAAAATCCTTATTATTTCGTAAATAAAGAAGTAAAAAATTTTTTTAATATTAACCGAAATAGCTAATGGAAGATACCAAACTTTTGAAGCTATGTTTATTTAGAAATATTGTGTAAATCTCCCGAAAGGTGTTTCCTGAACTCATTTCTAAATATAACCTGCAACGTTACATTGAGAATTTAAAACCCTATCAGATTATACAACGCCAGGGTGTTACATTTAAAATTAGAAATGTTGAAGCTATTTCTTATAAATTCGATGTGCAAAATAACCAACATAACAGGGATTTTATTTAGGTAATTTAATACAAGATGACAGAAAGAATAACCGATAAAAAAACTACAACTTGTATAAATATATTTAGAAGGTATAGTAGGAGAACTGAAAAGAATCCAAACATTCCCAAGTATTTGCTTTCCACAACATTACTGTTCGACAAAAGTGATATTGAACAATAACTTATCAAATCTCACATCGAATGAAATATCATGTTTTGTGGTGAACAACTATTTTCAAAGGAGGTAACTTTATATAAATTTTACACGTTTCCAATAATACATTCTTTCAGTATTTTTTATTTGAGGTTTCGTGTTATTTAAATAAGAACTAAAACATGTACCTGTTCAAAGTTTCATTTTGGAAGAGCTTAAATCTTATTTATAAAATTACACCATCAAGTGAAATCAGCACGATTTCAAGAAAATTATTTTAAGAAGAGGTTACAGTTGTGCTATAATAGAGTTTAAAATTAAATCTGCCTTCTCACCTCTTGACTTCTCACGATGATTTACGAGTTGAAAACTTTTAAAATATATTACACTCCAATACCAAGGCAAAACATTTCACATTTTGTGCCCAAGAGAAAAAGGATTCTTATTCCTAACAATGTTTCGTTTATCACAAAATATGTAACAAAACTTAAAACGTTGTAAATTTAAATACGCACATCACTGGGGATTTATAAACAAATCACATAGGTACATGTAAAATCCGCTTCAAATTGCATCCAAAGTTTAGTTGAAAAGTTGAAAAGGCCGGGGTAAGGCCAAAAACACCCCCCTTATCGTCTCACAGTTGGAAGTGTAATTTTATGTTAAGCGATCTTGAGGGAAATTATACACAATTTGCACCTCGAGTTCACACGTTAAGTATAAATAAAATTACAACTGCTCTGGTATCTGAATTAGGCTAAAAGTTAATTTGATTACATTGTAATTTGCGAATGCAATCTGCCCTGCGACCAGACTCATAACAAAGATCTATGGTTTTGTAACCAGTTGTCAGAAAACCGGTAAAATATTTTCATTTAGCTACACTTGCCATAAACTGAAGCAAATTAAATTGCAGGTATGTATCTTCAAATATATGAAAGAGTTCTAGTTAATAATATTTCAGTAATTTTTCCAGAGATTTCGCGATAAGTTTATATACTATAAAGTAGTAAATTGAAGTATTCGTTACATTTTAAATGTAATTTCCCAACAACTAAGTATTTTAAAACACTTTATGCAGAAAATTTGTACGAAAACAGCATTTGTGTTTGCCAGTTAGGTGCCGATGGAAATCACGTGACAAATCATAATATCGCGTGCTTCTCGGGTTTATTAAAGTTCGGAATTTAACAAAGATTTAGCGATTTTCTAATCTAAATAACACGTATATCGCCTTTTCGGTTAAAATTTAATTTAATGTTTTAGAAAGTTATCTTTAATTACGCAAAAAATATTTTTTATAGGGTTGTATAACTGTAATTACAAAAATTCCGGGATTTTTATACAAAGGTATAATGATCCTTGCGACAAGCCATTAGGGCATTTTGACACGTTCGGAACAAGTTCAACTAAGCCTATCAACTTGTAAAATTTATTTTATTTTAATTGAAAGCTTTTAAACAGTTTGTCGTTTATCTTCGAATGCGATCATTCGCACAGTGGAATTGATAACTTAATAACAATAAAGCTTTATAGAACTTCAAACAAAATCGAAAAATTAATTTTATAAATTGAAGGAAATAATACAAAGCCTTTCAATTATTATTTCGTATAATTCTATAAGAAATATTTAATTGCTCTACATTATTGAAAGTAGGTTTAAATTACTAAGTGGTGGATCACCCCCTCAAGGGATGTAAGAGGCGCAATTTGAGTTGTTCCTAAAATTCAACTTTAGATTAAATTGCTACACACAATTATTACATTAAAGAGAAATAATGAATTTAGAAATAAATACGAGCAAAGCATTTAGATTTTTTGTTTAATTTTGTATCACCCTCCACTTCCAAATTCATAGGGATATGGTAATACTGTAGGAAAATTTGCATATGCCACAACGAAATCTACCTGTATTGGTATAATTTTAGCTTAAAATACAATTATAGAAATTAGAAAAGTTAAAAAACACTTTTTTGTAGTTCTTTTAATTTTAAAATTTTGTTAATCGTTATTGTTGATTTTCAAAATCCTTTGGTTAAGAACAAATTAAGTAAAACAGTTAATACTTCTTGTAGATATTATTGTTAATTTAGAATAGGCAATGATAAGTAATATACAAAAATCATCTTCTAATATCTATTTTAAAATTGCTAGCATATTTTTTAGACCAAAATTTATCTTAAAAAACCTAATTATTTCCTTTTTGATTTTAAGTTTGGAAACAAATGCTGAGATTTAAATACTTATCGAAAAACACATAAATGGGTAAACCAGTTTGAATGTATTTTACCTTGTTTGCAAATTACTTACCTAAAATCATAAATTTAAAATTTTTGGAAACGATAAAAACATTAAAACGGTCATCGACTATTTATTTATTTATACAAAAAGCATCTTTTTAATCATAGTTTAAAAATTTGGATAAAACTTCATTTTTGAGTACTAATAAATTGAAAGTTTTGAACAAATTTAGTTATGAACAATTTAAAGGAAAACACTTTTATAATTTTTAACTGTCAGTTTTTCAATCGATGATTAACCTTAACTAATGGTTAATTTCTTTGGTATTCTAAAATATTCTTAATAATATTATTTAAGAAGTTTTAAATGAAATAAAATAATACCAAAAACGGTCTATACTCCAGAATTATAGTACCTACATATTTCAAAAGTGTGAGTACATTCTGACACTGGCGCATCCGCCAAAATTTAAAGTATCCTAAAACCTTTTCCAATTTGAGATAGAAAAGAGACTCTGAGCTAACATTTAAATACTTTATTGAAAGTAGATGGTAAATGACTTTGAAGATATCTTATCAGGTTTGATAATTACTTAAAATTGAAAATTTAAAAAAGAGAAATTGTAGTAAGATTAAGGCAGCCATTAAATATTTATTTATATAAAAAAAGTCTTCTAAACGCGTAAAGATTAAACAACCTAAGTTAACGACTTGAACAAAATTTCTTGAATGCTGTAAATTTAAAATCAGAGTATAATAAATTCTTCCATTTTAGGGTAGTTTGTTTGGAAGCAATAGGGATGTTGCATTTTTTTAAAATCCCGTTTTTCTCTGTTAGAAATGTAAAACGACTATATTAATAATACTCTACAGCAAAAAAATTTTTTTTTACTCAATATTTGTACATAAAAAACGATTATAAATTGACCGTAATTCAAATATATTATTGCCGCCCGAAAACGCTTTGAGATCGGAGAGTCCTGTGTGACGTCACGAATCTAGTTGACATTGGCATGTCTAAATATTTTTTACGCGTGTGACATTTTTCGAAATAAGTCAAAATGCGGCGTGCTGCACTGTGGAACTAGATTCGTGACGTCAGCAGTCTTTTGAGCCGATTCGGGCGTTTCCGGGCAAAGCGTGGAAATTTCAAATTTTGCAATACTTTTTATTTATTTACTTGGAAAGTACAGACCAAAAATTTTTTTCAAAAATATTGATAGTTATAATTTGGTACGAGCTTTTAAAAAATAAATTTTTGAAAATCATGCAAACTCCCTATTCAAGGAAACTACTTACATAGTTTTTATAAGTAATAATTGTTAATTTTAAGAGGTATGTTTAATGTTATAAAATAATAAAAAAACAAAATTTCTTTTTATTCTAGAATTACATTAATTCATTTCTGAAAGTTTTTGCATTGGCGCATTCGCCAAAATTTAAATTACTGAAATACTTGCTATTTTTAAGATTAAAAACACATTATTTTGATATTTAAATATTTTATTGAAAATAGATAATAAATGTGTAACCCAGTTTAAAGATATCACATATAATTTGAAAATGACCTAAAATAGGTATATACAGGTAAGAAACGGTCAAACGGTAAGAGGATTACAGCAGTCATCAAATATTTATTTCAAAAGCATTCTTTGTCGAACGACACTCATTTTTACACAGGAATCGAAATACAGCATCAAGAACTAATAGTTAAGAAGATTCTCTATAGAACAAAAGTAACCAAAATAAGATGACAAGTCCCTATAAATTTTTTTCTTGTAGGCCCTCCCCACGAAGATATGTAGCCCTGAAGAGCGTCGGTGGAAATCATTTTTTTTAATAACTTTAAAAGCACTTAATAGAATTTTATAAAAAGTTAATATGATGGACACTACTAAGGACCTCTTGAGATAATGTCCTTGACACATATCTAGCTTGTTTAGTTTACCAGAGGCAGACTAAGCTTTACAACTTAATGCTTAAATTTTTAACACCCTGTGTGAAAAAGACTTAAAACAACAAAATCAGGTAGCTTGAACCTTAGACTAAAGAAAAGCTACTCTTGTTTATTGTCGATAAAGTGGACCGTTCTCGAGAAAAAGAATAATAAACGAATTCATGTTTTATTAAGTCATTAAAAAAAGCCTCATTCCGAAAAAAAATCAAAATTTAAAAAAGCCTGTAGGAAAATTTTTTATCGGACTTATCATCTTATTTTTTCATGCCCTATCTGAATCCGGGAGATTTCCCACTTTTTCCGGGACACCCTGTATATAAGTTTATTATTATATTCCATCCATAAAAAATATTGGGCGTAATTATTACCTATGTAAAACATCAGACAAAATCAACAAAATGATTGCGAAACTATTACTGTAGATTTTGTTACTAATGTTTATTTAATTGTAGTCTAATTTTAGGTTATACCTTATACTAAACTTTATTATAACCTAATTGATAAATGGTATATTTCTGATATTAATAATATATTTTCTTTCTGACGTAAGTCTTTATACCGAATTGCTCAGTATTTTTTTGTAATCTCATTAACGTCAAGAGCGTAAATTTAAAAGGCTGGTGTTAAACACTTACGTAAATTTATTGTATCATCACATAAAAAGAAATATAATTTGTCTGTTACTGGAAGCGGCAGATGCAAATAACGAAAACGGAGTAAAAATGACAAGATCAGCTATAAGAAATGTCTTCCAAGTAAATACAAAAAAGCGGCACCATATACAGAGCTCCAGTGGCAGTGGTAAAATAAGTTTGTTTCGTATAAATAGTGAAATTCATGTGTTCATCTCATGACTGCTAGTAAATTTATCCGTCAAGGGAAAACGTATCGCGGGAAGTTCGCCATTAAATCATGGGGACATGCAACGTCCGTTGTTGCTTTAAGATGGAAGTCATATAATATGCAATAGATTTAATTATAACCTAGTATTCTCGCAGCAGATATATTAGAACTTCAATGTAGTCACGTAGTTCGAGGGCAAAATCTCGTGACGACTACTTCAACTACTACATGATTAATGCCAGGAATGTTTCAAAAATAATGTCTCATTAAAGTCTCGCCCTTAGGTTGAGAATAGCGATTTATGGCGGAAAACTCACTTTACAAGCTCTTCATAAATCATAAACGCCTTCGTCTTAGTGTCTTACTTGTCACAACAAGTACACGTAAATAATAAGATTTTTAAAATTTATTCTACATTTTATTCAGATTGTTGTAATTTATGAAAATTTATGGACGTACTTTTTGTGGCCAAAATAAATTATTTCGCTAATTTACTACAGCTACAGCGCCACCGGGACACCCTTCATCAAAATATGATTAGCGAATATTACTTTTTGATTTTTATTAGATGTGATCTACTGTAACTTTATTTCATTTTGATGCAATTTACAGACTGACTGTGGTGATGATTCAAAAGGAAATTATGCCACAATAAAACGGCTTTATTTGTTGAAATTTTCTTGAATCTATCTATGCACGAAAACAAAATTTTATTTTCTATAATTCTAATTAATTAATATTTACTGACAGTAAAATTATTTTTCCGACTCTCGATACAGTAAGTAACATTGTTGATAGGGACGTAATTTTACCAAAATGTTATCGGTTGTTATTGACAACGGGACGTAAAGAGATTCACTTACGTCCCTAGAGAAAAGAAAAGCTATTAATTTTAGATATTTGGATATATCAATGCCTTCATTTATAAAAATTATGGTTTTTAACATGGAATATTCACACCACCAACTTGCTAGTAAATACATTCTTGAATATTTTTACAAAAAAATATGCCAACCGAGACCCTAGAGGTGTTCTTAGTTTGGCACCAATCTTTGAATAATTTATATGATAATTCGTATCGTTTCTTTGACTTTTCCGGCAGTAAAAATGCAGAGGCAAGTCTTGATGATTTCTCCACTTCGGAAACACTCATTTATAATTATTGAATTATTCTTGTTTTGGTTATGTGTTCACTTTTTGACATCGACGAATAATCAAATTTCGTCTCCATAGCCACAAGGCATCAAAGTCTACTACTACTTTAAAGTCTACCGATTTCTTTCGACAACTTGCGATATGTCAAATATAAATTAATGAAATATAAACAACTAAAAACGATTTAACTGCTTGACCAGTCTCGGACTTTATTGCTCGACCTCGATAATATTACTTACCTCCCTTAATGCTTAAAGAACTATTTCATAAAGAGAGAAAAATTTTGTTTATTAAAAACTCAAAACTAGTTGCAATATCAGCTTACTCATTTTATTTTAACAAAGAAGAAAGAAAATTAGGATTTAACTTTACATAAATCTCATATTATTATTATTACCTATATTCAATTTTATTTTAGATTATTGCAAAATTGCTATACATATAATTCCTAAAATTTGCGCAAAGCTCCAGGTCAAATCCATGAACCGACAAACAATTTTCGCCAGTGTATTCTGAAATGAATATTATTCATCAGGGGCAATAAATTAATCAGCGACCCAAAAAATCTACATATATCTACCAATATATGGAGAGGTATGCTTTATTTTTGTAAACGCTATTAATTTTCATTAACCCTCCTGCAAGTGGCTGTACAAGTTTGGCAATAAGTTAGACAGAACGGCTTTCAAAAGCAGGTTCGACAAAGAACGTGCCTTGCGTTGGTTCCTCGTCAGAATGGTTTGTGTTAGAATAAAGGTATTGGGCAGGTGTGTTGCACCTAATATATGTTACTGATCACAGCCACCCGTCTGGGAATTACGGGACTCACAAATTAATTACTATTGAACAATGAATCCCAGTGGGTGCATATAAAATATATTTAGTATGTTATTGCATTTAGCTTGTGTGAATAGAGCTAATGTAGATTTTTAATATCTTGGTGGGTAAATTGGTTCAAAGACAAGTTACCTGTAGAGAATTCACTGAATTAACATATCATCAATAACTCTAACCCATTTCCGAGACATTTTGGATGGCTTACCATATTGATGATGAAACTGAAACACTAGTATTAATATTTTAACGTTTGTCTGTGTTCGGAACAATTTTCTTAAGAATAATTCAGCAGTTACTAAATGTAACATGACACTTTTTGAAATTAAAATTGTAGGTATGTATTTCTTAAACAGTGAAATTTTTCATAAATGCGATTTTTGTGATATAAACTTTAACTCGTGCTTTTTCTATACTATGAATATTAAAACGCATTTTGACACATTCTTTTTACTTAAAAACTTTTTTATCCTACACTTCCCGAAAATGCAATTTAGATGCGCAGAAAATTATCACTTTTTCTGACAAGGCCATAAAAACACATATATCAAGTCCTAGACCACAAAAATTCGCTGACATTTATCAGCAGATGGCACTTTAATCGTCTCTTAAAATAATGTCAACTTTGAAGTTAATTGTTTAATTTTTTATTGTTTTTATTTTAATTAAATAAAAATTTTAAATTTAAATTAAAGTAAATTTACTTTCTCACTTTTAATAACGTTAACTGTAAACATTGAATTACTGTCGGTAAATAATGGAAAAAGCATTATTTTTGATTTCTTTTACTTTATCGTGTTTTTGAAGAGTCAAATCAAAACTCTACTATGGAATATTAGTATTATAGTCAAGGATCTATAGAAACAGGATATGCGTCTCGCGCGAAAAAACGTTCCGTATAGAGTCGAGGAAGTGGGTGGAGCTTTCTCGTGACGTCACGTATGGTAGCCAATGGTGTGGTCGAATGGTGCATCAGTTGTTGAGAAATGTCAGAAATTGACAATTTCGTTTATTTGTCAAATCTTAATGTGTATATGCGTGTATATGTGCGAGAGAGAATACATTGAAAGTGGGAGTTAAGACACGCCCTCGTCCTCGACTCTATACGGTTTCGTACGTTGCTGGATATACGAAGTTGCATATCCTGTCTTTATAGATCCTTGATTATAGTAGAGAAAGGACACGCGTCGTAATCATGACTAAAAAATAAAACTGTAAAATTTGAATTATTTAATTACTAACAAGATCAATAGCCGCTATTTGTAGTGCTAGTGCTTTTCAAAATTCTGAGGAATTAGTGGAGAGAAGTGATAATTTTTACAATTTCTTTATTGGCGTATAATCTGTTTTAAAATTTCTTATGTATGATAAAAAATATTTTTTAAACTCGCCCGAAATGTGGTTTTTCGGGCCTCAAAGATTAGCCTTTCTATCTTTTCCTACGACCCGAAAATGATCCACTTTCCTGGCTAGGTGTACAATATACCATAATGCGACATAGAGCTAAAATTAACTAGGTATAAAATATTTTTCTTCTTATATAAAATATGTTCACTCTTTACTTTTTGAGTAACAAAAACTATTATAACTTGTAAAGAAAATATGTTAACTTAAAATAATGCCACAAAATTTTGAAATTCGGGGTAGAAAACGAGTTCAAATTTATACCATGTAAATAAAAACTGTATAAAAACGCTTATAAATTAATAATCTATAAATAAAACTGAAATATTTATATTTTGTTGTACAAAAATCTTCCTATTTAAGTCTAACACTATCGAGCTTTAAATAAAGCATACAAATTTATATAGTAACAAACACCTATAATACATATCCTTTGTAAACTTGTCAAATGTGTACATGGATGCCGATACTTGTTTTATATTATTTAGTTTAAAATTAACTCACAAAGTAGAAAAGCGACAGCAACTCTAATTGAAAAACTATGTTTGGTTCGATAAATCTAAAGTACTAAAACAATGTGTTCACACATAGGTTAAAAAAATGCACATACTATTATATAATAGTTAACTTCTTTTTTTTGTAAAACACGTGAAATGTAAACTAAGAAAACTGTTTGTTAGCAAAGTATAAGATATTAATTTCCCCTTTTCGCGACATCCCGCACATTTATCCATAATATCAAGGTGTGTTATAGTTTCGATAAAGTTTTGTACAGTTTCCATTAACATGGTTTACTTGGCATTATTTTTATTTATTGATTTTAATCAGCGTGTCTATATTAGTTGAGCATCATAGATAAAATGTGAAGGTGAACCCATGGACTACTTTAATTTGAAACATCATAAGTGAAAAGTATAGAAACCAAGTTACATTGAACATATTTGATGAATGAAGAGGTTCTTTATGTTTTCACGGGGTTCTTAAAATAGTTTTTAACGACCAAAAGAACCAAAAGTGGCTTGCAACTTAATTGAACGTATTTGTTATTATTATTTTGTACAAAAATATCAATTTTAATTTCTTGTTTGTAATGAGATAGATTAGCCAATATTTGAATTAATAATTATTCTTAGGATGACTAAATTCCATTTTTTGCGAATTTTTATAACTAATCATATTATTTTAACATTCACTGAAAAAAACATTTACGGACTTGATATTCAATTCCAACTTTGGCAAATACTAAAATATATCTAAGTGTCTTTTTTTATTTAACCCACCATAAAAGTTTAACATGGCTCTCACACACAACGGACGGTTTATATATTTAATACGTAGATGTTCGTTTATATTCAGTAATATTATACAGAGATCCAACGATTTTATGGAAAAATCCTGTAGAGAATGTATATTATGTTTAAATATTCAAGTCGAAAAATAATTTGTATAACGTCTAGTTGTAAAGAAATTTGTGGTGTCTAGTCTATAAAATGTCCTTTAGCAAGCACATTGCAAATTTTATAATATTTAAAGTAAAATGCCATTGGACTGATTTTAATAATATTCTGGTAAGAAATATTGGGTAAAGAGGAACTAGTGTAACTTTGTAATACTTAAATTTTATCTGTGTATTTTATAAAAAAATTTAAAATAATAAATTATGATTGGAACAAAAACACCAACAGTGATTGATATAAAAAAAAATTTTGTTCATTAGCTGTAATAATTACAAAAAATCTAATTACATCAGCGTATTGAATTTTTATCATCAAGTCCTTCCGCTAGGGGTCAGAAGGTAGGAAGTAAAAGTGGGATGATACGACGCAGTGTTTTCTGAAGGTTTTTTGGTCGCTGAATCCGAATCCGTGCGTCGTTTTTCAATAAAGTGGTGCAAACAAAAGTTACTAACAATTTACTGTTTAAAACGCAATAACTCAAAAAGTAGGTATAGATTTTACCGAGCATTTTACCAAAAAAAGTTTCAAACAAAAGTTGTTCAAAATAAAAAGACTCTTCGAAAAGGTCATATGATATTTTGTCGTAAAGTCGCACGGACAAAAGTTATTAACAATTTATTGTTTAAATGTTTAAAACGCAATAACTCGAAAAGTATACATTTTATCAAAAAAACTTTCAAACAAAAGTTGTGCAAAATAAAAAGATTCTCCGAAAAGGTCATATGGTATTTCGTCATAAAAGTGCTCGGACAAAAGTTATTATCAATTTATTGTTTAAAATGCAATAACTCGAAAAGTGTACATTTTACCAAAAAAAGTTTCAAATAAAAGTTGTGCAAAATAAAAAGACTCTCCTAAAATGTATGCTTTTTGGTTTGTTTTTGTTTTCGAGTTATTGCATTTTAAACAATAAATTGTTAATAACTTTTGTCCGTGCGACTTTATGACAAAATACCATACGAACTTTTCATAGAGTCTTTTTATTTTGAACCACTTTTGTTTGAAACTTTTTTTGGTAAAATGTATACTTTTCGAGTTATTGCGTTTTAAACATTTAAACAATAAATTGTTAATAACTTTTGTCCAAGCAACTTTATGACAAAATACCATATGACCTTTTCGGAGAGTTTTTTTATTTTGAACAACTTTTGTTTGAAACTTTTTTTGGTAAAATGCTCGGTAAAATCTATACTTTTCGAGTTATTGCGTTTTAAACAATAAATTGTTAATAACTTTTGTTTGCACCACTTTATTGAAAAACGACGCACGGATTCGGATTCAGCGATCAAAAAACCTTCAGAAAACACTGCGTCGTCTCATCTCGCTTTTACTTGCTACCTTTTGACCACTAGCTGAAGGACAATGTGCGATGAATTGAAAATTTAATATCTTTTCCAAATTTGGAGCTTCATTTCTTTATATCTAAGCAAGAAAGTTTTCTTGTCCAGTATACTTTTCATGTAAAACAAAATGTTATTGATAACATTTTCTGCATAGATGACAGATCTACTTGGCAAGAATCTTATTTTTTAGATTAACATGTACCTAAATTTCATGTATGCTGACAAATTATTATGTACCTAGTAAATAACGACAATTAATTCAGAATACCTCTCAAAAAATATTCATATAGTTTTTTGTATAATTCTGTAGTTTCTTTAAAAAGTTTCTATAACACTTTCGCCGAATAAGACTTCACAAGTTTGAAATACGTATGCATTTATAATTTGAAAACTAAAAAGGCGCGTCTATTTCAGATTGTTAATTAAACTTCGTAATTTTTGCATTATATTTTTTTATACATTTAAAATTCTTCTAGGTAGATAATTTTTATAATTATTTGAAGATTTTCACAATCTTAATTTTAACACCCACTAAAGCAGAGAGATAATCTCAAATTAAATAACTGACAAAGAGACAGAAAATTACCAGGTGCTAAAATTTAACATTTTGCTCACAAAATCGACACTAATGTAGATAATACTTTTTGTGACCTAATTCACCTAATTTATTACCATCTTTTAAAAGTTTGTCAACAAAAACGCGTGTGTTTGTAGTGAAACACTGTTCTATTATTGAACAAAATGTACAAAATTACTTTTAGGGATCTTTGACAAACAGTCACAATTCAAACATTGAACGATTTTTAATACCGTTTTTTAATAGTGTCGGAGTTGAGTGGTTCGACCGGCACGTCATTCTACTTACTGGCTATTGTTTTGTGTTCCGAAAAATATACTTTCAAAGACTTTTGTGAGTCTTATGCTTAATTAACATTTGATCCAGGGTTTAACTGTAGACTGTTTATTGAACTTAGTGACTTTATAATTGAAATAATGGGTTGAAGTTTTGCTTATTTATAATTTTTATAACTTACATCGAAAAAATATTTTAGTTATTTCAGGAAATAATATTTATATGTAAAATGTGGCATAAGCTTACGGGTGACCTGATTCAAGTGATTTTGTGCAACATCTGCGACATGATTGTGCATAATGTAAATATAAATCTGGAAAGGAACAAATCGGAGAACTCGCAATGGCAAGTATAAAATTACTGAATCTCTCCACCTGAGCCAGCCGCGCAATTACAATCGTTGAATCATCAGGGTCGCGAAAAATTCCCTTCTGCCATAAAGAAATATTAGATTTTAACGCTAACGGCACATTTGGCAGCCAACACGACTCAAACGCAACAACCCGTTTTATTAATCCACCATTCGTGAATACATAAAAACGGCAATAAATGAAATGTACCTACCCTAAAGAACATTACATAGTTGCAGAACATTGTTCATAAATGTCCAATTATTGTTTTGTTTCGCAATAATGGAAATTCCTCGAGACATTCAAAAAATAATTCGTTTAAAATCCCAGTAATTGTTTTCGATGTGTTCAAAATATTCTCTCCATAAAAAAGTCTAAGTATTATTTAATACCGCCATAAATCAATCGATTTAAGCTAAGCATTCAACTTTCTAGGAAAGTGCTTTGAATTAATTTGTCTAGCCAGTTAGGTACATTAATAATTTCTTATTAATAAAGATGATGAATTGGAAAATATGGTTTCGTTTCAAATTAACTATAGTTTTATTGGAAATTATTTTACTAAAGAGTATATTCAGAAACCTAATTTGAGGTACTACTGGTAATAGAAAAAGTTAGGTTTGGTAAATTTAGAAGAGGTCTAAAATGTTTAGAAAACACTACAAAAATTTGCATATGACTAGTAGTCAAATTTATCGCTATTTTCTTAATAAAAGCTCTTTAAGAGTATACTACGAATTAAGATGAATCAGGATGGAATAATGCGATTGAGAATTTCCTACGATTAGATAACAAATAAAAAATTTAACTAAAAAATATTTTGCAATAGATTCCTAGATGTTTAAGCAACAAGTGGTACCCGTGAGTAAAAACAGCGAATCCTTTTACATATTCCATGAATTAAGATGGAAGTAAAATTTTTCCTGAAAACTGTGCTTTGAGCATGATCACTTTTAAGCATTTCCTCCATTTAATATGAGCAAAAATTATTTTTTTTAAGATTTGATAATATTCTCTATAAATTCTGCACCTGGTTAGCGACATATCACGTACTCACCTTCGCTGTGGTTGATCTCATCAATTTACGTAGAGAGAAGAGCAGCATTACAAAGTACAAAGTTAAGTTAATTTTAAAACAAGATCGAATATTTAGTACCCTTAATAATACATAGTTAAACAAAATTCGAAGTGTTAATAAAAGAAGAAGCAATTAAGTGGAAGAATTCAATATTTTCTGAGTTAAACTAGAGAAAAATGAACTTGGCAACTAAATGGAAGTTAGATAAAACATCGAATCCAGAAAGGGAGATAATAGTTGCTAGTAGTGGGAGAAAACAATATCATCATGGAATGATGACATGTATAAATGAAGAAATGGAATAAGAGCAGCAAAGATGTTTGAAGAACTGAACTGGATAACTTTAGTTAGTTTAAGTCATACACTTTATTTTAAAATTTGTTCGGGTATAATCTTAGCACATTTTTGAAACCATTATTCCAATTTTATTTACTTAAATAAGTGAAATTTGTATTACGACTTTATACAGGCTGTTTCATTAAGGGTGGCCACCGGCCATATCTCGGAAACTACTGGGCATAGAAATTAAGGAAAAAAAATTTCATTACTAAAGTGGCCATGAGAAAATCCCGGAAATTATTTTTAAGTTCCGCATTTTGCCACAAGGGGGCGCAACTGAAAAGTAAATATAAAAATTCTAGATTTCTCCGAAAATTCCCACATTAAGGTATACCTTTGGTAACATCATTAGAAAGCTTGGACAATTCTGCATCATTTTGGTTTAAGGCTCATTGGCGTACCGACCTTAATCAGAGTGGGGGAAGGTATTCAAAGTGTAATCATTTGAATCGCTGTAACTTCTAAACGACTTATTCGATTTTAGTAAACTTAAGCTGGTTTGGAAGAGAAATGTAGGTACTTTTAATTATCGCATCCAATGGTACACGATAGTTCCTAATAAAATTGCTAGAGGGCGAAATTTGAAATAATAACAGTTTTTTTGCTTTTATCCCAAAATTTTAAATTAGACGGTATATTTATGATACCATAATCGGAAAGTAGATTAAATTTGCAAGAAAAAACGTGAAAACCGTAGCTCGATATCTTCGTTCGTTTCAGAGTTATTGCCAAAAGAATAATTTTTAACACTTTAATTGAAGATACGATTGTTTTCATAGTTCCGTGGTCAAGCAATCCATGACAAAAAATATTTTAAAACTTTATTATGTGTAGGTTTGTCACTCATTATGCCAAGGGCCCAAAAACTACTTTAGATTTAATAAAATAATCATGGAAACTTTTTAGGCACAAGGCACAATAATTATTTTAATATGGTTTTTTAAAAATAAATCTAGGTAGCCGTGAAACAAGATCGGCAGGTTTCCAAGGAAATTAATAAAATGGAATAGTTGTCAACTGATTTAATTCTGATAGATGTTGTGTTGACAAAAGTTTCTCCTTGATTCTTTTTAAATTTCTTGCTACCTATATCCAAATTTGTGCTACATCTCTCAAAAATGCTTATACCAATGCCGAGGGTTACGATATGCTTACGTAAGATTCACCATTTAGATAGCCATTAAAAATAAACGGTCCGATAATTCTGTATGCTGAAACTCTGCACCACCAGTTTTGATGAACCACTTCGCGTATTCAATGAGGATTTGTTTGTGACCAATACCTAGTGCATAAGTATTGTGTAAATTAACGATGCCACAGCTAGTAAAACTGGCTTCATCAGTTCATAAAACCAGGGAGAGGAATTGAGAATTTTTGAGGGATGTAGCACAATTTTTGGAATAGATAAAAGAAATTCAAAAAGAATCATAGTCATCAAAAAGAAACTGTTGTCAACACAACACCTATCAAAATTAAATCAGTTGACAACTATTCCAATTTATTTATCTCCTTGGAAACCTGCCGATCTTGTTTCACGGCTATCTAGATTTATTTTTAAAAAACCATATTAAAATAATTATTGTGCCTAAATTCGAAGTTTTCCATGATTATTTTATTAATTCTAAAGTAGTTTTTGGGCCCTTGGCATAATGAGTGACAAACCTACACAAGCATAAAGTTAAAAAATATTTTTTGTCATGGATTGCTTGACCACGGAGCTATGAAAACAATCATATCTTCAATTAAAGTGTTAAAAATTATTCTTTTGGCAATAACTCTGAAACGAACGAAGATATCGAGCTGCGGTTTTCACGTTTTCTCTTGCAAATTTAATCTACTTTCCGATTCTGACATCATAACTATACCGTCTAATTTAAGTTTTCGGGATAAAATGAAAAAAACTGTTATTATTTCAAATTGCGCCCTCTAGAAATTTTATTAGGAACTATCGTGTACCATTTGATGCGATAATTAAAAGTACCTACATTTCTCTTCCAAACAAGCTTAATTTTACTAAAATCGAAAAAGTAGTTTAGAAGTTACAGCGATTTAAATGATTACACTTTCAATAGCTTCCCCCACTCTTACTAAGGTCGGTACGCCAATGAGCCTTAAACCAAAATGATGCAGAATTGTCCAAGCTTTCTAATGATGTTACCAAAGGTATACCTTAATGTGGGAATTTTCGGAGAAATTCAGAATTTTAATATTTACTTTTCAGTTGCGCCCCCTTGCGGCGAAATGCGGAGCTTAAAAATAATTTCCAGGATTTTCTCATGGCCTCTTTAGTAATGAAATTTTTTTCCCTGGATTTCTATGCCCAGTAGTTCCCGAGATATGGCCGGTGGCCACCCTTAATGAAACAGCCTGTATATTTCGTTTACTGTTATGTTCATACACCCTGAAATATCTACTAGATTTTATAAAACTTTGTTGTTTTATTTTTCCAATTGTGTTTAGTTGTAAGTCCACGTAAGAAGAGAAAGCCCTAGGAAATTTGAAAATTTTCTGTCAATAATAAAGCTATTACTTGTTAATACTCCTTTTTGCCTTGTACTTCCAAAAGTCTACCACTTCCACTTCGAACGGTAACAGTCAAGAAATAGCAAATTTTGAAATGAGGAGATATTAAGTTCTACTGCTCTAGTAATAAAATACGCACTTACTTAATCTAAAAATTGTAAACAATTCTCGTTATTTCACTTTCCTTAAAACATTGTATCCTCTACTGTACAAATTTTGGTCCTTTACATGATGTTCCAAGTTTCGTATACAATAAAGCAGTCAATAATATTCATGTCTCACGGTGAATCCCAAAATTACAAGAAAGTAGCATATAAATACGTACATGAAGGTTAAGAAATGACTAAAATTACTTATGCTATCACACAGTTTCAAGATTAAATGGGATTGCACCGCATTTTTTCTCTCTGCGCCAGAGCATAAATTATTTATTATGTTGTTGCCGTATCATATATTAATATGCAGTATAACACTGAAATAAATGCTGAAAGATCTTCTACTTTACTAGACAAAAATATTAATACGCAGAAATTTGCTGAGATTTATTAAAATCTACTGTTAGCGGAATATAACTAAACATTTTTATATTCAATTTTCATTTAATCTAAAATAGTTTTTCAGTTTTATGTTTGATGATAACATTTTTATGACAAATTTACCAGCTTTCAATATTCTTAGCACAATGTATTCTTACTTAGTTAAAATAGTAAAATCATCCCCTTATCACATCGCCCAGAGTCCCAACTTATGAACTAGAGATAATTTAGCAGCCAACGTAAGATAGATTTTAAAGACCATTATAAATGCCTACTTTGTTTTTCTTATACGAGTATAAACAGACCGGAAAAAAATTAATAATTGTAATTTTCTTTCCTCGAAGCATTTTCTTTAAATGCTAACAAAAGCATATTAAGTAATATGTGTTCTATAAGGATAAGGATATAAAAAGATTAGTTTGGAAATTTCGTTAGAAAGTGAATAATATATTAGTAGGAATAATTATAATTTTGTGTATTAGGAACTTGAAATAATTTTATTATCAAATGTGTTTTTTTATTACAACAAAATATATTATACTATAGACTCCCCTCTACAAAAAAGTATCTATTAAATTTTATTGTAAAGATGACCATATATGAACATTTTTTCATAAAAAATGCGTTACGCTTAATTTTTGCTTAACGTTTATTCAAACAAGTATAACTTTTCATGCATTTTGGCGCCATTTTTCATAATTTTGAATATTTTTTTAATCAATTCAATTTTCTAAAAACCTCCTACTCCTAAAGAATGCCACTGAACATTTTTTTTTATAATTTCATTCACTTGTTAACCGCACAAATATGCTCAAAAAATTATTTGACAAAATCATGAAGCGTTTTACGACCTACATTTATTGGAAATTTTATTCTTACTGTCTTCTAACGATTGTTAAAGTCCGACTACTTAAACCTGTGACACCCTATATTTATAAGTTAAAATTATCATTAGAAATTAAACAATTATAATTCATAATGCGAATCTTTTATACTGATATCTACAGATATATAAAAAACTGAAATGCCTCAGGACTAAGACGGTGATTAAGTTACCTCTGACGATCCGTTAAGTAATTAAGAAGTTTCCTTTTTTCTTAACAAACTTTAAAAATTCTTGATTATAAGAAAAATTCAAACATTATTTTAATGTTATTTCAGTATTGTTTAAAAAATTCTTATAATATTGTTCAGTAAATATTGGAGTTTTCTCCGAATACATTTTACTAAATATGAAATACAGATAAACTGTTAATGTTAATTTAGTATTCAAGTTAGAAGAACAACTTTAACAAAGCAGTAACCTTCATTAAATTTAAAACAATGATTAAAAAGCTTGTGTAAATACAACTATAATACAAACTCGTTAGTATTCCAAAGTCTTTTCAAGAAAATTCGAATTTCTTCAAAAACCCGTAACGAAATATTGATTAGTGTAAATTACGCCTGAATAATTTGTTTTACTCATGGCTCGAAGATTTTTTAAACGTTCAGTGTAGGTGCCTGTTTATTTTCCAAATAGTTCAAGCACACTATAAGTTCAATTAATGAGAGATATAAAGTTTATTAACATCTACTGCATCTAGGTACTTAACGATCTGTTGGAGCTACTTTTTCAAATTCAGTAGCCCAAAAAATTTTAATACTTTTATTCTGGTGTTTCATAAAGAATATTTGGTATCAGAAATAAAACATTATAAAATTGTTATTTCAAGAGTTAAGTAACGAATGTGATTTTGTATTTTAAACATAAAACTTTGTTTAACATTTCTCTAGCTTCAATACCTAAACTTAAAATATTAATTTAATGGATACCCTTATAAATAAGTTTTACATAAAAAATAAATAACAACAAATATAACGTTCAGTTTCTGATGTCAATTTACCCTTCGTCTTAATAGAAGCTATTATGCAGTTATTGTCGCTATATCTTTTATATGATATAAAATTTTGAATAACCTCTCTATTTACCTATATAAAATTTAAATGTATAACTTTTATTGTATATGAAAGAATCTTAAACTCACATTTGTTTACTCTGTCAAAACAAAATTATGTCTAGTACTCACATTCGAAGAAGACGCCTGACACCAACTTTTCCTTTCTTCGGAATTTACAGACGTCGCAGGACTTGTAGGATAAAACAGGACATGTTTTTCACCAGTTGAAGGTTGTTGATAAAAACTTTTTGTCCTACCAGCTCCATTAAGATACAAATCCTCCTCAGCAGACATTTTTAGATTTTATGTATTTCAAACAAATTAAAACGATTCATATACAATAATTTTAATAACTTGCAACTATTTGACAGTGGTATTCAGTTTGGCTCTTTCGCATAAGATTGGATTATAATTTCGAAGGATAAACACGTGTAGTTATGTGAAGTGCTCTGCCGCAGAGCCCCCGTCAGTGAATATAGTCCGCACCGGACTGAATTTACTTCCATTCTCACGTGTATTCAACCGGAGTTGTGAATTCCGGTGTGACAAAACGCAGGCGCTGAAATGGACCAGTAGAAAGATACCTTTAATATTGAAAAAAAGGATAAAAATGTGTGCTAGCAATTATTCATTGTTGACTTGTAATTAACATGATTTATGGATATATTATTACTAAAGTTTTAATATGAATTGGCCAGGAAGCCAGTAAGTTCATAATAAAATATACTGAGTGTTAGCGCTTGTTAACGACCCAAGGAGGAATTATGGTAAGGCTAATAAATTTTTGGTGGAAACAATATTAATTCCATAAAATTATATTAAGAAGAGTTTCGTGTGTCATTACTTTCTATTTACGATGTCGAGCAAACGAAATTGTTTTTCGCACTTCATCCAAGTTTGTGGAGGCTGTAGACATTATAAAATGTTAACATTGTGTTGTTGACAGATGAAAAGGTCAGTATCTACCTATTGATATATCTTTAATATGTTTTCTGTGTTTTCGTGTATATGTAAGTATAATATTTTGAAAAAGTACAACTTTTTTTATGTAGGTACATTTAATAATCTTTCCTTATACAAAATATCTGATGTGCCCAACACATGACTTTCTTATACGGATAGTATCACAATAATTACTTTTCCTAAAGAAATTAAGTTAAATTTCTTGTAAAAATTTTGAGGGTTTCCAGCAATTTTCAAATAGTCTCTGTCGCACTTATTGCAATACGCATAAATCTGTCCTTGTCCCACTCATTATAACCGAATTTTACGACAAAAATGTGTTTATTTTAGATTTTTGGCCTATTACTCACTTAAAAAAATCTCCCGTTATGAAATTACATTTATTTATTCATTATTATTGTTTTCGGTACCATAGAAACCAGTAAAAAAAAAAAAACTAATGGACCGGTCCTTCTGGGATTCGAACCCGGGACCCTCTGTTTGGCAGCCATATAATGAAACACATGGTCTACCTCGACCATCGGATTCAACTATCAACGCGCGCTATGAGAAATATAAAGTGTTTTAAGAATATCAAGTTTTCTTGAAATTTTTTTGACGGAATTTAAAAAAAAAGTTCAAACAAAATTTGTTCAAAATTCAATTCTAAATCAATGTTAAAGAATAAAAAATCTCATAAATTGTTTATTTTTCAAGATATTCTTAAAAAACCTAAAAAGTCATCAGGTAACTGTCACTTGTTTTGGTGCTAGATGAAAAACATTGAATGTGGCACCCACAATTTTGTTCAAACTCTTAAATATGAAATTTGAATCAAATCCGATAACTCGTTTTTGAGTTATGGTGGATACAGACAGACACACAGACAGACATCATGGCGAAAATAGTCAAAATGGATTCAGGGGCCCTCAAAACGTGTAAATCCATCAAAATCTCGAAGTCGAAAAAAATCACGATTACAATATTTCCTTATACTACGTATAAGAAAGTAAAAATGCAAGCAAAACTTAAATTTGAAAAATTAATCTTTCAATAATAATAATTAACCAAATCGTATCTCTCATCATGATAATAAAATAAGCATATCTTTTAATTACTAGGTACTCTTATACTTCCTAAACTATTTTGAAATTCTTGAGGGATAGAGGGCTTAAATTTTGATAAATAATATCGTCTAAAATATCTACTATAAACAATTTTACCTACTGCATAAATATTTATGACATAAATGCAAATAAAATAAATTTCAATATCAGATTACCTAAAGTTTTCGAATTCTCAAAAATTAATACAGCACCTCTAAAGTTTGAGTGATATTTAGTACCTACATTAAATTAATTAGTTTCATGACTCAGTCTTCATGTAGGTTTTCAGTACATTTTAATGTATATATAAATGTTTGACGAGGAAAAGTTTATATAAATATTGATGAGAAAATTGGAATATATTAAGTGATCAAATTTACTTTGCTTTAATAGTATCAATCTCATAATAAAATAAACGAAACTTTGTTACTAACATGTGTAACTACCAGAATTGCCTAACAACCTTCTGGCATAATTAAAATGTTTAAATGTACATTAACAGAATACTGCAGGAATGATCTAAAAGCACCCCTTTTAAGTGTTCTGAATATTTAATCTTGTTGAGGAAAATGGAGCCGTATAAAGCATACTCGTATTGATAGTGGAACTCACAACTAAACTAACTATATATTTATAACGTTAAATATTAATCATTTCTGTGGAAACAAAATAATTTGCACTAAGAGGGTATCTTCTAAAGAAGGCTTTTAGTTTTAGTACGTTTCTTAAGCCGATACTGGTTAGGACATTTGGCGGCTTAATCCGATATATAGCGAAGGGTGCAACGGTCAGGATAAGATTTCGTCTGACCATTTCACCAGCCTTAACAAGTTATCTTGCCCTACCACAGTATATCAACTTCACCATTATTGTGTATCTAATGAATTAATGCAGGTTAACCGCAAATCTTACCTTCCAAATAAATTACTTTATTATATCTGATGCATTTATCTTTGTGTATGTGGACTTTTATACGTTTATATTTAGATATTAATTAGTCTAAAATGAGAATATAATAAAACTAACTAAACCAAACATGCATTAACTAGATTTATTTTAAAGCAGCGGTCTAAAAGGTATGTCAATATTTATATTTTAAAAGCATTACGGACATATTACTTATTACATCTAAAGAGAAACATAAACTCCATCAAAGATAAAATACGTTATTGACGAAAACTTTAAATAAACCCCTGTAATTTTGAACATTCCTGAAATTTTACTTTTTTTCTCTAACGATCCCAACAATAGCATTATTTTCATAAGATAAATTTGTTTTCCTTGATCGCATTGTTCGGTGGCTGGAAAATTATGAAAATTGAAAAAGCTGGTCCTTCGTCTCCACAACCGCTTCCGCCAATTTAACAACGATATTTCACCGACATTGAGTCTCACGGCTTATTTTACTATCGGACATAAGCCTGTCATTTTACCAACCGCTTACCTCTACTGATGGTACTTTGATGTCTCAGACTGCACGATGCGATGCTGCTTTCTTATTATACCTGCACAGTTTTTCCTTTTTAAAAAAGGGAACTTTAATTTTACAATAAAACGTTAGGTCGACGCACGTCGATACTAGATCTTTCTATTACAGGTGGCTTTATAATTTATTCGCATTGTTGGTTTTATGTGAGCGCGCAATGGGAAATGCAGTTGAATCCTAATACAGTTTAGGCTAGAATTCATTCGAGTGTGATTTTAGGAAAAATCGGAAATCACTTAGGAAAATACTTTAACAACATTATTTTACACTCCGAAATAAAAGAATTTTAACAACGGGTCTTCGAAGTTCAAGGGCAACGAATTCAAGCTGTTATTATTATTACAAAAGTGGAGGAATACTTAAATTTGCTTTATAATTTTTAAAGCCTCTCAATCTGTAAGCTTTTTAAAATGTTACACTTTTTTCAAAAAATTAAATCTTCTGTAATTAATTATGCTTGACGAAAAATGTTCTGCATTTATGTATACTGGATTTACACATGTGTTTCAGTGTTTCGGTTTTAAATATTAATTTTCCTCGGTACTGAAGATTACTGATAACTCATCATTTCTAGGGCATTCCGTGTTTCTTCTTATCGGCAAGTTCCATCTTCTGAAACAATTCTATTCAAGTTTTGATCCTCTTTTCACTATCCTATCAATGGTCTAAGCTAAGACCTTTATTTAACTTCTGTTTTCTTCAAAATATTTTTTAAATATGTATTTATATCCAGTTTTTAATGAAGTAGATACTAGTACTTAAGTATATAGAGAATATGTTTTTTATTACCTCCCATTTATATTCGAAAGTAAGAAGAAATGATAAACTTTCCTCACTAATTGCAGAAATATTTATTTTTCTACATTTTCGTAGAAAATAACAAAATTATATTTGTTACAATTTTGGTGGAGGCGGCAGTGTAAATTACACTCGACTCTCGCTAAGGCGAACTTCGCTAAGACGGAGTTCGCGCTAAGGCGGCGATGAAGTTCTCGGCAAGGCGTCGAGCGTTGCTTCCCCTTTACCCCCACTACGAACTATAATATTTTCACATTTTTTAATTACTCGAATTGGACTACGCAAGTCGCGGAGAATGAGTGGGATGCCCGTCTCGAGGACGCCTCAACGCGAGCTCGTGGTTCCGTCTACTTCGCCTTAGCACGAGTCGAGTGTAATTTCAAAGTTGAAACCGAAAAGACATATTCAAAAATATTTTATCTATTTTTATAGCCATCGCCAAGAATATTTTTTTTAACTGTGCCTACAATTGTTGTGTGAGTTAACTATATTTTATTTTGTTTTCGAGAAAACCTCATAATGCATCAAAAACTATGAAAAATTGTGAAAATGTATCATCCAAATTCGAAAAATATTACTCTAAAAATAAATTTTTTGAAGTTAAATATGAACAATCTATCGATTTTTAGGAGCTAACTAGGTATACATATTATATATTTTTTCTTCGAAATCGACACAAACTATTTTCCAAATTCGAAAAATATTACTCTAAAAATAAATGTCTAGAGTTACAATGAACTATCAAACTGTTTTTAAGAACAAATTATTCGCCGAGTTCAAATTTACTCGGCTTCGTCTCGTCCGGAAACAGCGATTTGTCCCAAAAAACTTGATTTTAGCTACTTGTTACAAAAATACTATTAGTTGCCCAAGCGATATATGAAAAAAGTCAAGGCATAATTTATTCATTTGCCATACTACATGCTCTATCAAGTGGATTATTTAGACCATAATTTGCACTGAGATAGGGAACATAAAAGATTGTCTTTTTGTTCCTGTTAGAATGTTGAGGTACAAATATATTAATTCGCTCCAGCAACTGTGGGGTATCAAATGAACCATTCAAAATTTTAAACATAACAACTAAGTAGGTACAAAGATTGTTTTCGACAAAAAAAAAACAAGTTTATCTTAAATACGGTTTGTAGTTTATTGTTTACTATTACAAACTGCAAACAACGAAATTTTAATTTTGTGAAATAGAACCCCCAATATATTTCTATTCTATATTGTAGATAATTAAATTATCTATCTTTTCTATTAAGCATTCCCTATATCTAAACTTACATAGTAATTTTATAAATATTTTGATATTTTACTAATTTTTATTAACTATTTGTTGTTTATTTTTTGTATTTGTAGAAATATTGAAGTATATGGTAATTTTCTATCCTTCATACATATTAGCTATTATCTATGTTTTAAATTATGTAATTACTTACGATAACCTAGTGTTCAATGTTTTTAATTTACAATAAGGCACCCTGTATAAATTTTAATAATTTGTTTCTCTTTTATAATAAATATTTTGAATTACTCTTCATGTTATAACTAAATCAATACCCGATTACACAAACGTTAAATAAAATTTTAATCAGAAAATAGCACAAATAAGTGTTGTTGGCTAAAATTTAATAAGTACAGATTAGCGATTGTCCAATAGGAGGCCATAAAATTCTAATTCATCAAAGAATGGTTAATTATGAGTTTAACACTAGTTTGTGGAATCAGGCATTAGTTAGATAACAAAACTTGACCTTACATAGTACAAGGATTAAAATAAATAAATTAATATTTATCTTCATGTTTTACATCTACACAAAGAAATAGTAGTCCCCAAACAAACATTGATTTTAGGATATAAAGATGATAACCCTTTTATGTAAGTAAATTGAAAAACATGCCAAATAACTAATCGGTAACACCGAACACCCTACTATCGCCAAGCTTGTAATACTGTGGCACACCCGAGAATGTAAAGATGCAACGCTCATAAAATATGTATTATCACGAACAAAAATCTCCGACATGCTGAAATATTCAGAAGCTTTTGGAATGATAATACGACGCTGCTAGATACTGGACACAGTTCATTCATACTCCGAATACATTACAGAGATATTTACAGACCTTATCGTGGGAGAAACCGACACTTTGGAGGACATGTAACGACGTTTGGTACTTTCATGACCCTTGTATATCTATAGTGTTAGCTGTAATATAGTAATTTTTAGCGCCTTTCATGGATTTTTAAAGCTTATTATCGTGGAGGTGACCCTGGTGATATACTGTGAAAATATTTTTTAGAACAATTTTATTTTTAGTAAAAGAGAATTTTCAATTTAATTACAAATTGGTAATGCAATAAATAGATTCCATCTAATTTTGGGAAAATTCACATTTTTGCATTTTAAAATCTACTTGAGGGTATTTAATTTTATTAAAAGAGTGCCGCCTCTCTGTACCTAAAGCTCTGGTTCCGCATTCTGAACATTAAATATAAATCATGATGGTTTTTGGGAAAGTTGCTTCTGTCACATTGGATAGATTATAAAAGTCGCGATGAACTAAGAATAGTGGGTTTGGGAGTTATCAGAAGTAATCGTCGGCAGGAGTGTTTTGATTCTCTGGTCTTTTCATTAGCGAAAGTACAAAAGCGCGATAGCTGTGAGTGACATGCCGTGTCATTTTAAATTGAAAGACCTTGGTTCGACTTGATTACAACTTCTAAAATATTTTACCTTAAATCTTAACGAATTGGGTTAATGTAGGACGTTGTATTCGATATATTAGGATTTACTGATAATTAGCATAAGGGAGGAAATTAGTTTCAATATGTTTATAATAAGTATGTTCAATTTTGCTATATACAGTATCTTTCTTTTTTATACACTTACACACAATATTATGTATCTTTTTATTATAATGAAGTAAAATTAAATTAAATTTACATATATTGTGTATCCTTAGTATAATAAGAAATAAAATTGCAATTACCATTTTCTTCAAAAATTTGCTATTATTATTATATAATATTTTTAATAAATAACACGATAAAAATTCTAATGTTACTGAGAACTTTGAAAATGATTAATCAATCATCACTGTAGGTGCACTACGCCGCAAAATTAAATCCCCACCTAAAATGTATCAAAAGTTTGATGTTAGTTTTTTTCTGTGGTGTGTGACAAAAAAATTGGAATTTTTTCGAAAATTAGTAACACCCTGTGGAGTATATTAGCAAAAACAGCAAATTACTATTTAGAAGTATCTAACCTCATTTTCTCTTAGCATTCTCCTTTTTGTCTTACTTTGATATCTCATATTATTAGAGCGGTGTATCATTCAAATGTACGTAGTTCTTTTCATATCAAAATCTAAGTCGAAATTTGGCCAAAAAGCATTTCAGAATTTGCAATTCAAATTTTTTTAAATAATTTTAATAAAAAACAGTTAAAATTGAAATTGAAATCTTAATAAGTGTATGGACTTAATCACAAATAATTACTTTTCTATAATAAATATACTCAAAGATGTAAAAAAATATTCAATAAAATAGTTAAAAAACTTTCTTTACAATATTTCTTTAAAACAAGTTCACTTTTGAATGAAAGTTTTCCCAAAAGAAGCTAACTTTCTTGGGCACTGAACATATACCTCATGCATATAGGTACATACCTATACCTTAATGCCAGCTAGCTGACTGGTAAGACAGAGACCAGAACACGGTGCGTTGCTCTCAGTCTCCTGCAATCGTTGATTACTTGGCATTAGTTACTATGTATAGTGTCCGGTATTTTTAATTACGAATAAATTTTTTTATTGTGAATAGTTAGTTATGCTAATCCTTAAACAAAAATGTCATCCGTGTAATATAGTACAAATTTTTTTATATACATACAAGAGGGAGTCGAAAATATGAAATTACGAGAATAAAGTACACTATTTTTTATCCTAGAAAAAATTCAAGAAGAAAGCTATTTCAAATCAAAGTTACTCTCAGAAGTTTCACTCCTTAAAACGCAAAAAATTACGAGAACCAAAAAACTTGTTTTTTTTTCTTTACATTGCTATAAAATAAATAGAGGAAGTTTTTAAAAAAAATATTGTGCCATAAAAAATATTCGTATCCCTCAAGATATTTAGGTGTGGCATGGTTTTTCAAATTTTAATACCACTATAAATTATACATGTAAATGCGAAAAACTACGAAATATCACGTTTTTGAGATCAGTTGTCCAATTGCCCAGATTTTGAACCTACATACAAATATAAGGACTCCCTTGACATATCATTATTGGAGATAAAAAAATATACTAACATATACAGGGTGTTCCAAAAATATTGTGAAATATTTCAGGGGGTGATTCATCCTGAGATTATTCTAAGAATAAAAGTTCCTATGAACATGGGTCCGAAAATACTTACCCGTCGAGTTATAGCCGCTTAAATTTGGGACCCTGAAGAAGGTTTTTATTTATTATCTCCGAAACTGTTCAAGGTAAAATGATAAAATTCACCACATCCACTAATGTTTTTATGCTCAATAAGATAGAGTGTAAATCATTTTGAAATTTTCACCAGAGGCGGATCAAACCTGGGGGATGGGGAGTAAAAAAAAGCATTTTCGGACCTAGGTTCATATGAACTTTTTTCTAAAAATGATCTCAGGAATCACCCCCTCAAAATTCGCAGTATTTTTGGAACACCCTGTATAGTTTATTACCGCATCTTCCTTAGTTTTAAGTGATAATTGAGAAAAAGCAAATAATAATTATATTTCTTGTTTATAACATTATTAATAACATTAACTGATTAAGGAACAAAATAAGATACAAACATAGTACCTACCTAAACTCTGGACTATTTAGAATTTAGTACAATAAAGGAAAGTATTATGGACATTTTGAAGTATAGAAGGAATTTTAAAACAAATAAGGAAAAAGAATCATTCATAAAAATAGCAGCACTTTTTTAATGTTTCCAATTAAGATTCTGGTTCGTCTTCAGGTGAATATTAATATATTAATTTAGTTCCTTATAAGATATCTTTGATGACATATTGTTATAGTTAGGATTTATTTATGACTGTAATAAAGCCGTTGAATTAATAATAAGATATTTCATAAAGGTTTTAATTACATTTTTATGTGACATTAACAATAAAGGGGATAATTCTATTAGATATAAACAATCTTCCTGTCTCTTTTATGGATATGGCCTAATTTCTATTAACTGTGATAACATGTAATTTATGTAACACGTCATCCTGTGGTATTGAGTTCACGAACACTAAAACTAAGTATTATCAATGTCGTCTATCTAGTAGAACGCCTAAAACATGGAGACTGGGCCCGCACATATCTCATAGTCTAATTTCCGGGAGGTCGTTGACTAATAACAGGCCTTTTACATAACTCCAAGCTCCGAGCTCAAGTTTCCTTTCTAAGATGCCACCCTCAACTCGACTGCACTTATATGGCGGCTATATTGATGCCATTTATCATGTGAATTATTTCAAGCTTTGGCTTTCTTTTACAAAATAACGAATTTTTCCCTCGTTGCTACTTTTTATTAAATCACATCTATGCGCCGGGTATTTTAGTAGATAGATTAAATACCTACATAATGATGAAGTGACAATTACGGCATCAACACTGAAACATTAAAGCTAGTTATAGTTTAGTGTTTTATTTATTCCTCAACTTGATACTCCGGGGGAATATCACTCAATAGAGTAAGATGTTAGACAATATGAAATTTATAGTAGGAGTAATAAAAAATGAGGCATGTCTCCCCACAACGACATTCTTTCCTTAGCTCTATCTTGTTTTTATACTGTAAAGTAGAAGCTACTTAGATATATGAACTTTAACGATTTTGAGATTTAAGCATATCTTATGTAGCCAGCACATCACTGCTCATGTTTATTACCTACCTATATGTATGTATATTAAATTTACTATTTTGTAAGAATAATGTTTCAATATTTTTAAGTGCAATAATTTTTTTTTTAAATTAGCAACTTAAAAAAATTATCTAGTTTTATTTCAAATCTGTTTTCAATTTCCAATTATCATAAGAATAATACAAATATTAAGATCAACTTGTTTCCACTGAATTCGTTGAAGAAAATTACATCAATGGTGAAAACTTTTTTTACTGATGACTGAAAAATGACACTTTTTTCTTTTTTCAAGAAGCTCGGAAATGATTCACAAATCTACTTTGTCCCTATTATCGACATTCTATCTCCAATAATAACAAACTTACCCATGCATTTCCAAGTCCCCTTAGATTAAATTAAATCAGAGTAGTGAAGTATTAAACTTACACATATGTATTTCATACATATACACTTGTTTAGAGCAGGACTTTAACAATTAATTGAAGATCTTGCTAAGAAGAAAAATAATTATAAACATGGGTTGTAGAACTCTTAATTTGTGAGACACATAGTGTTATAAATAAAACGAGGACATCCTCACATAAGTACGCCAATGAATATCTTTAGATATCATAGATTTATAGTTTACTAAAAGACTCAGCAAATTTCAGATTTTTATCTTCAACAGTTCTGGAAATATGCCCAAAAATTTATTAAAAAATCTCACAAACGATGCACGTAAATCAAAACTTTATTCTTAAAAAAAGTAACTGTCAAAAAAACAGGGGAACACCGTATAATAAAACTTTTCTGAATATAATTTATTTATCAAAAAGTATTTATTTACGTTTCTTGGTGTTGTGTTCTAAGCCCTTGACCTATTTGGTCTGAAAAATTTAGGAATTCCCGAATAAGTCTATAACGACTTGTTTAAATAAACTAGAACCAATTTTAGTCTAGTCAACTTTTTGTGGATGTGCCGGGGATTAAGAAAATTTTTGTATGAAATAATAAATATAAAAAATGCAATTAACCGATTTATTTCATAAACATCAATATTCATAATGCTAAAACTTTAAGTCATGTTTGTATATTTCTATAACAATATTTTTAAAAATATCTTTGATCATCATCTTTATACATATATCCAAAAAAGTTAGTTTTGGAACAGCATTTGCTCTAACTTAATAGGAAAGGAACATGAATTTTTTTGTAAAATTATGTTCTACGGAAGTTGTCAGAGTGTTACTAAAATATTATAAACGGAACACCCTTACACTTTTATAAGGGATGTTAAAAAACAAATGTTCAAATCCTGCTAATCTGTATGTTTACGACGTACGTCCCCAAAAAATTTACAGTCATACCGTTAAAAACTGCCATGACAACTAAATTAATGGTTGCAACGGAATCCGCTTCATTTCATATGTCATCAGTTTTACATACGTAGAGTTCGTTAGTTTAAGTTCCAATCGAAACCAATTCAAATATAAAACCCAACCATCATATTCATATTAGTATTGCAAAATGTACGATTGGAAATTGCCATAACCCAATAACTGATAAGGAAATGAATATTTATCAGATTGCAACCCGCAACAATAATCTAATCGACCCTGAATGAAATAAAATTAAGTTTTTGTTATTAAAGCCATCTGGTAGGGTTGCATTCATTGGTACTAAACCGTACATCTCCAGATAACACGGCGGGCCATCTTGCATACAGATTACGCATTTGCCAACCCAACCATAGTTTCGGTTTCAATTACACAGTGGCAAGCAACTTAATCAAAAAACATCAAAGGGAATGACGTTTGGTTCTCATGGAGTTCGAATTTGATGGTTAAATCTGCGATTCAGATCCGGAGCGACGACTGAATAGCGAATTAAAACGGTTGCTCTTCTAAGGTGCCACTGGTTTGACACCCTTCACAGTTCTTATTTACAAAACCATTGTTATTCAGAGTTTTCCGAATGTTGCGAGGGTGGATGTAATCTGCTTGTGGTGGTAGTGGCGGCACCGCCAGGTGCTTTGCAAATATTTTAATAGCCCTTAGGGCGTTGACACTGGGATTAGTCAATAAATAAACATAAGCATTAGAACATTGTCATTTTATGGTTTTGCATATTTTCTTTTGATGCTTGGGTTATCTTACAGAAATCAAAAGTTGGTGATGCAGAAATGGATTCAGGTTTATGTTAAAATCTTAAATAAATCTTACAAAGTCGCTAATTTGAAAAGTTTAATCTGAAAAAAAAATGGTATTACTATACGAGCATTCTGTTAACTCAAGGTTTTAAAAATGATTCTTCTTAATTATATTTTTGGGAATCTATATGTCTTATACTACTCTCATATAAAGTCTATTACTAAATATAATTTAAATCTAAAAATTGATACACGTCTGGTACATAACTTTAATGAAAATATTGGTGATTTTCTAGTTATACCCAAACTTATAAACCTTGTGGAACACCGTTTTAACTCGTTATCTCAAAATAACTTCACAAAAAAAAAAGAGAAAAGGAAAGTTCGTTGTTAAATATATCAGAAACTAATCTTGATTTAAATTATTTTAAGGTTATTGTTGTTACATAACTTTGTCTGAATTTAACCAAAGCTGTATTCCTTCAAATAATGAATCGAGATCCATGTAGAGGCTTCCAAATTTCACCCACCCTGTATAAAATATCTGATGTGTCCAACACATGACTTTCTTATACGGACAGTATCACAATTAGTTTTCATAAAGAAATTAAATTAAATTTCTTGTAAAAATTTTGAGGGTTTCCAGCAATTTTCAAATAGTCTCTTTCGCACTTATTGCAATATGCATAAATCTGTCCTTGTCCCACTCATTATAACCGAATTTTACGACAAAAATGTGTTTTATTTTAGATTTTTGACCTATTGCTCACTTAAAATATCTGATGTGCCCAACACATGACTTTCTTATACGGATAGTATCACAGTAATTACTTTTCCTAAAGAAATTAAGTTAAATTTCTTGTAAAAATTTTGAGGGTTTCCAGCAATTTTCAAATAGTCTCTGTCGCACTTATTGCAATACGCATAAATCTGTCCTTGTCCCACTCATTACTACCAGATTTTAGGACAAATAAATAACAGAATACTTATCAAAATTCCACAGTGCGAAAAATGCTTGATATCTTTGAATTTGCTGTAGCTAAACTTTGAAGATTTATAAAATACTTCTCAGTTTTGGTCAACGTTTCACTCAAACAAACTGTACAGTGCACAATAATCCTTCTCATCAAAATATTTCGATCTTTTGCCTTTGACAATTGTTTGACTAACAATCTCTTCTTCTTCTTCGTACTTGGATTGCAAAGCAATGTCAAGTTTTTGGTGTTTGGCGATATAGCCACTCTCACCAGGATTGGATTAATTGGATTAATTGGTTTTCACTTTTTAAATTTTTATAACTTTATTCGAGCTCTTCGTGTGTTTAATGCAAATAGAATCTTTAGTAAAAAAACAAATAGATTTCTGTAATGTAAACAACAGCCACTCAGAGATAGATGGCAACACTATATAAATATATAAATAATTTATAATTATTAAAAACGGCGCAAAATAAAACACTTTTGTTACTTTGTCGACACGTCTAAAAATTGAAAGAGCATTCACAAAAAATTTGGCGTCGATATCTTTAATGTAAATTTGCATGCATAATACAATTTCACGACTTTATTGTATATATTAGAAAAAATTTTAATCGAGTTGCCATGATATCCAAAACATAAAACCGTAGCCGTTGTAGCCGTGGATCTTTTCAAATAGTAATGCTACAATCGATTTCCTCAACGGTATAGATTTCTGTATGTAAACACCATGTACTTTGTAAATCAGAGATAGATGGCGCCACTATATAAATAAAAAAATTTGACGGAATTTCAAAAAAAAGTTTCAAACAAAATTTGTTCAAAATTTAATTCTAAATCAATGTTAAAGAATAAAAAAATGTCGTAAATTGTTTATTTTTCAAGATATTCCTAAAAAACCTAAAAATGTCTTCAGGTAAGTACCACTTGTGTTGGTGCTAGATGAAAAAGATTTAATGTGGCACCCACAATTTTGTTCAAACTCTTAAATATGAAATTTGAATCAAATCCGTTAAGTCGTTTTTGAGTTATCGTGGATACAGACAGACACACAGATACACAGACACACAGACACACAGACACACAGACACATAGACAGACATCATGGCGAAAATGGTCAAAATGGATTCAGGGGCCCTCAAAACGTGTAAATCCAACAAAATCTCGAAGTCGAAAAAAATCACGATTACAATACTTCCTTATACTTACTACGTATAAGAAAGTAAAAAATCTCTCTAAAATCACATTCATATTTATTGTTTTCGGTACCATAGAAACCAGTAAAATAAAAATAAAACTAATGGTCCTTCTGGGATTCTAACCCGGGACCTTCCGTTTGGCAGCCAAGCCTCTATGTCTAGTCTACCAAGACCGTCGGATTCAACGATCAACGTGTTTTAAGAATATCGCGTTTTTTTGAAATTTTTTTGACGGAATTTCAAAAAACAGTTCAAACAAAATTTATTCAAAATTTAATTCTAAATCAATGTTAAAGAATAAAAAAATCTCATAAATTATTTATTTTTCAAGATATTCCTAAAAAACCTAAAAATGTCTTCTGGTAAGTGCCACTTATGTTGATGCTAGATGAAAAACATTTAAAGTGGCACCCACACATTTGTTTAAACTCTTAAATATGAAATTTGAATCAAATCCGATATCTCGTTTTTGAGTTATGGTGGATACAGACAGACAGACAGACATCATGGCGAAAATGGTCAAAGGGATTCAGAGGCCCTCAAAATGTGTAAATCCATCAAAATCCCGAAGTCGAAAAAAATCACAATTACTATAGGTACTTTCTTATTACTTCGTATAAGAAAATAAAAATGAAACACCACCCTAACGAAACGTTTCTCGCAATTCTATGGCAACTTCTAAGCAATCTATTGCACATAAAATTATCTGCGTATCGCACAGCTTTCCATGAAATATTACTTGAAACTTTGTAAGTATAGATATATTTTAACGTCAAATATTATGCATGTAGCTGTTCGTTCGTTCCTCTCTGATTTGATTTCAGAAATTTAAAATTATACCTATATGAAAGTCGTTCAGTTCAACTAAGCCAAGGTTTATATTTTCGATTAATTTGAATTAAATTTATTATACGAAATAATTGCTACAAAACAATTACTTACTAAATATATTTTTACTTATTAAAGTGTGTTTACACTATCTAATTTTCCGTTTGATTTTCAATTCGAGAAATATTTAATTTACAAATTTCAAAAATTCTCGATTGTATTCTATTTCAATATTTACACTATCTGACTTAGCTTTGAAAGCTAAGTCAGAAAATCAAACGGAAAATCAGATAGTGTAAACACACTTTTATACGAAGTAATAAGAAGAAAGTATAGTAATCGTGATTTTTTTCGAGTTCGAGATTGTGATGGATTTACACGTTTTGAGGGCCTCTGAATCCATTTTGACCATTTTCGTCATGATGTCTGTCTGACTGTATCCACCATAACTTAAAAACGAGTTATCGGATTTGATTCAAATTTCATATTTTAGAGTTTGATTGTGGACAGATTTATGCGTATTGCAATAAGTGCGAGAGAGACTTCCGAAATTTATTTGAATATTGCTGGAAACGCTCAAAATTGAAACACGATTTTTACAAGAAATTTAACTTAATTTCTTTAGGAAAAGTAATTGTGGTACTATCCGTATAAGAAAGTCATGTGTTGGGCACATCTGATATTTTATAAGACATTATTGTGGCACTCGTTCCTTGTGCCACAATATAGCGTCTTATAAAACTCGTATAATAATATACTATTTTTTATATTTTACTGGTACCGAAAACAATAATAATAAATAAATTATTGTGATTTTATATTAATAACGTATTGAATGTCGACTGCATGTGATTATTGGCTACCCCTTCAGTATTTTCCAAAGCTCATGGCAATGTATAAGAAAGTCATGTGTTGGACACATCAGATATTTTAATTACACTGTAGATTGTTACCATTTCTGACACGGATGTTTTTAAAATGTACATATAATTCCTGTTTGAATTTTTTTAATAATTATTTCTTCATAACAATATATACGACGAGGCATCTATTACCAGATTAAAATACTTTTTCTAAGCAACCAAGATAGGCAAAACCAATATACCAAAATCAAATTTCCTTAAATCGATGTAACTGATTATTCTCCTCGAAAAAAATAATTTAATTTTGTTTGTGTTTGTGTAGTACCTACCTATGCCCTCTCCCGGCACATTTCATGGAAAATTTACTTTTTTAAAAGAGAAAAGATTCAATTTCAGAAATACTTTTATACGATGAAGGAAGGTGAAGAGCGACCAGTCAATTCCGTGTGTCTAAAAAACCGCAACGTTACGGCAACCCATCTGAAAACCAATAACACCGACGCCGCGGAAAAGGGATAATCTAACATTTACAGCATGCATCAGATAAGGATAAATATACAGCAGGAATGACTATGTAGCATCTGTGCAGATTCCCAATAATGTGCAGCAGTCGGGAGATATCATATTAAAATACCTAAAGTGTACCCTTAGGTGTATTTGGCGTCCACATACCTGCTTTATGTTCTGGGTATCTGAAATCGATCGTGTCTAATTCCACAATATCCTAATGTGACTTAAGAGACACGACAAAGACTTAAGAGAAATTTTGTCTCACGACTTATGACTATATAGTTTAAAATGTAAATCAGGTTCGTTATTTAAAACAACCTGTATGATCACGTGTGACAACACAGTTACCATAATTGTTTCTTTATGTCGTTCTATTAGTGCGTGGTTTAATCAATAATCAAAAATCAAAAATAAAAGAGCAATTTTTATTCAAAATATTTTCAGTTGTTCCTAAAGTTCCTAAATATTTCAATAGGTCGTTAGTAAAATATAAAAAGGCCAGATTTGCATCAATTAGTAACCCTAACTTATAGTTACATATTCAAATTGTTTTTGTCTATTACCTATTATGTATAGGTAACGATATGCCCCTCACTTTTCCTGCAATGAGAAAAATTGAGGTTTGAGAAGGTAAAAAAAATTTAAAAACTCATAATAAGTTGTTATAGTTCGCAACATATGTATATTCATATTTGGTATAGAAATATATCAAAAATAAACTTGTAGTCCTAGCAATTATTGTAATTTGGTATAATTCGAAGTGAACTGCAATAAAATGTTGCATACGCAAGGTATAGGATTTTGAACACGTTTTTTTACATTCAAAATATTTTATCGTAATTTTAAGATTAATACAATTTTTAAAAATAGCTTATATTATATTCATTACGTTAGAGAAAAGTACAGCTTTCCTAGACTATTATAAGAACAGACAAGATGAATGGTAATATAGTCGTAATAAACTGCTGGCCAATTGAAACGTACCAAGCGAATTTTTAGGTTGAATTTAAAGTCAAATATTTTGGAAAATAGAAAAGATATCAACATGAGGTTTTCAGGATTCAAGAGATAATTTAATTGCCAAAACAATAGTGTGACCTGATTTATTTACTTTGAAGTACGTTACTATCTACAGGGTATGAAAGAAAGTCTTTTTTTTTCTCAAACTTTATACCTACCGGAATTCCACAAAAAAAATTTTATATTTTTTTTATGTAGATTTTTTTAGTCCTTACTTAATGGGAAAACAACCTGTTTCTCAAAATTTTGATATCCCTATTATTTTATAAGATAGGTACCGAATTCTTGCTGAAAATTTGATTTTTTCTTTGGTTTTTGTCGTTCGGCCGTATTGTGTTTTGTAAGAACCAATCTCTGTAGTTGATTATAATACCTTATGAGTGGTTTTCTTATAAAAAGTACACTTTTTGTACTTTCATTAATTTATTGGTAACCAGTGGCTTATCAAAAATCGGTACACGTTCGCTAATTGGTAAATTTTTTAATTCATTTTTTGAGGCTATTTTCTTAATGGAATAGAATGGAATTTAGTTGGTTTATGTTCACCATTGGTTTAAGTGACTTATATCCTCGAAACGGGTTTTTCACTTTTTCAAAAATTTGCTCATATTCGTGTATACCGGGTGGCTACGAAATCGTTTTACAACCCCCACCATTTTGTTACATTTAACTGTATTAATTTGAAATTTGGCATGGTTTGATTGTTGAAAGGAATAATCATTTTGACGTTTAAAACAATCTGATGACACTTCCGGTTTCACCGGAAGAGCCACCTACTAACTTTCAAAATTTTTTAAAACAACCCTGTATATTTTTTCCATAAGAATTAGATTCTACTTAAAATTACCTTTTTATCGACATATCACATGATGACATTTGCTTTCAAAATGGCAGCATAATTATTATTGCAAAAATCTGTTCAACAATATTAAATTTAATAAAAAATTCGGTATCTTATAAAATAAGAGGGATATGAAAACTTTGAGAAATTGGTTTTTTCCTCATTAACCAGGGACTAAAAAAATCCACATCAAAAAAATATAAAAAAATTTTTGTGGAATTCCGGTAGGTATAAAGTTTGAGAAAAAAAAGACGACTTTCTTTCATACCCTGTATATAGTAACGTACTTCAAAGTAAATAAATCAGGTCACACTATTGTTTTCGCAATTAAATTATCTCTTGAATCCTGAAAACCTCATGTTGATATCTTTTCTCCTTTTCAAAATATTTGACTTTAAATTCAACCTAAAAATTCGCTTGGTACGTTTCAATTGGCCAACAGTTTAGTTGAAAACTATCAATAAAGGTAGTCAACCAACAAAACATTATGTTAAGAAAACTATCACAAATCATCAAATTTTGTCCTCCAATTAATTTTTACAGCAAGCAAATTCGAAATATTTTAATAACTGGTTGATTGATAATTTGTACAGGGTGTCCCATTTTCGACACTTTTAGGGGGTATTGGCGTTATTATCAAAGATAGAGTGTTGCGGTTTTCACCTTCCTATCCTACTTTTTTACGAAACGAAAGATTCCGGGGTCAAATTTGTCATGGCTCTCTTAGTTTTTAATCTACAGAGTGATTCTGAAAATCTTTGTTTTTTAGACACCCCTCGTATTTCCGTTATGCGTCTACTTATCAAAAAGGTGAAAACTGATCTTGATAGAGTTTTTTACGTAGAATTCAGTGGCGTAGGCAGTTTTTGTGTAAAAGGTTTAGTTTTTGAGATATTGCCCAAACTTATGTTTTTTTAAATGGGACACCCTATATATTATCTTTTATATTGATTAAGCAAAATTTGGGCTTTCCAAAAATATATAATACTTAATATTTATTTTGAAAACAAGCTCAAAATTCGATATTTTTACTAATTTTCTTCATTTATAACAGTAGGCCATGGCTAATTTTTTAAAAACAAATTCAAAATTTTCACAATGCGTAATTACTTTAAAGCTAAACACTTCAAAAGATAATTTTAATGCATTGTATAAAACATACCAACAATATAATACTTCTCATAATTATCATAAACGGCCATTGTAATAAAAAATTAAAAGTAAAATAAAAACCCCTACGTAACAAAAATATTTCATCAATAATGGAAATCTGACAAATCTGTCAAATTTTGCATCTGTTTCTAATAAACTAGCCATGGCCTACTGTTATAAATAATGTAAATTATTAAAAATATCGAATTTTGAGCTTGTTTTTCAAAATAAATATTAAGTATTATATATTTTTGGAAAGCTCAAATTTTGCTTAATCAATATAAAAAATAATATATAATGTGTCCCATTTAAAAAAACATAAGTTTGGGCAATATCTCAAAAACTAAACCTTTTGCACAAAAACTGCCTACGCCACTGAATTCTACGTAAAAAACTCTATCAAGATCAGTTTTCACCTTTTTGATAAGTAGACGCATAACGAAAATACGAGGGGTGTCTAAAAAACAAAGATTTTCAGAATCACTCTGTACATTAAAAACTAAGAGAGCCATGACAAATTTGACCCCGGAATCTTTCGTTTCGTAAAAAAGTAGGACAGGAAGGTGAAAACCTCAACATTCTATCTTTGATAATAACGCCAATACCCCCTAAAAGTGTCGAAAATGGGACACTCTGTACATCAAATTATTAATAGACTATAAAATCTGTGAGTTTTACAAAATAATGTTAAAATAACATTTATCAATAAATTTTGTTGTTTTACTTTTATGAATATATAAGTTATTTAAAAAATAATATTTCTAGAAGTATTTAAAAGTTTTGCAGTAACGACCTTTACTTCCTTTAATAAAATTTAATAAAATCCCAAAATAAACTGATTCACGTCCCATACACATCCACACTTGCGTGTGTGGACTGTATCAAGTTTGCGTACGTTGTGTTCATTCAGCAGGATAGCAGGAATGAGCGATTTGCCACAACGCTCACACTTGTCGCTACTTCCGAACATCCCACCCAACTATCTCTTCCAAAACAGGATCTACCAAGGACCCTTTATTCTTGTTTCTTGTAATTTATCTTAACTAAAAAAACGTAGCCGGTTTGCGGAGATAGTGGGAAAAATAATATCTACTCGCAGGGGTTGATTCGAGTATTAAAGCAAATTGGGTTTATTTAATAGAGTCATATAGGTTGTTAAATATTTACTGATATAAATTAAATCACTTGACGGTCTATAGATATAAAGTTACATTATTAAATATTTTTAGATGGGTATTTAAGTAGGTAAGTAATTAATTGTGTTAAATATTATCATAAAATTTATTTCCTATTTAACAATATGCAACAATAGATCGGCTTGAAATTTACGTATATTTTGATCTTTTAGTTTTTTCACCATAAAAATTCTTACTTTGTAAAGGTTTTATTAAAACTTTCTTTGATGTGAGGGAGGCTTTTGGGTCTTTGCTCGTTAGTGGCCCCAGCTGGCCGCTTTGTCTGAAAACGACTGTGCTGGCTGCACTTTGCCTACAATGCTCCTCCATGCTCTGCAATCACAATTCCTTTGCATTACATGCTTTGATTTCTGGCCCACAAGAAGTTGCAAAACAGCTGCGGCAACAAAAACACCTTTTGTGGTGTGCTGGAACATCCAGTCTTTAGATCATATGGCTCTTTTATATGTCAATTTAAAGTTTGATTATCTTATGTTGTAGCAAGTTAATGACTTATGACTACTAGTTCCACAAACGTGGTTTAAACTCGTAATTAACTATTATTTGATTAATTTGAATTTTGCGGATTTTTCTGTCCATCACCAATCCAAATTAAAAATCAGCCAATTAGTACTATTATCCAATTAAAAATTTATTTGACATTTGTGGAATCGAGAATTTATAAATTACTTAATTAATTTTGATATTTTTAAATGGTTAATATTAATAATCATGTTATAACATGAATTGAATTGAAAGCAAGTGGCGCCATAATAAAATAAATTCTAACATTTAACACTCTTAAGATCATATTTAGAAAATTTTAAGGTTTCCAAAATTTAAAATATAAAAGATTGTAGAAGTTAAAGTCATAATTCCAATATTTACTGTTGGCCGTTTAAGCCTCTGGAAAATACCGGCACCTTCTAATAATTTCAGCATTGATGAGAATCAAACTCACGCAGCCAAAGATAACTTTTAGAGAGTGTTAACGGGAAGTGTAACCAATTGATTACCACGAAAACGATTTCCTTGTATAATTCAACTCAGTTCTGTACATTCAAAAAGTATATAATTTAAAAATAATTGTTACATTTTAGTTTAACATTATGTATGCGTCTTAATACTGACATATTTTAAAAGCCATCGATTCCCTTAACTCTTAAGGATAAAACTAATATTAAATGAAAATAGTATTGTTAATTTATGCTTTTATTAAAATATTCAATAATGGATGTATATGTTCATGTTCGTCTACTACATGTTCATAAATCTTTTATAAAACGTGATAACCACCAATGGATAAAAAGAATAAGCCATCAACTATAATATAGTATCAATTTTTGGTAAATATTCATAAATTGAAATTGTCCAGAAGGCGAGTAGCTGAGAGCAATACCCAAGTGGAAGACCAGCAGAGAAATATTACAAGAAAACGTGCTCTTATCAGGCAACTGCAGGCGGGCAACTTTTGCAGTGAATCTTACTCCTATCTTATTACATGCCGACTCTTAGTTAGAAGCTGTAATACTGGGTTAGTGCGTACTTGGCACGTTATGCCGTATGATTAGACAGATTTATTCCGGGGATTTCCGACCTTATGTCAAAGGAAGTACTAGGAGAAGCGGTTTTATGAACGCCATTTTGTCCTTAATGAGATTTTCTCTTGACGGGTGTTAAAATTATTTACCAGTTATTATGCCATCTACATATGCCAAATTATTTCACTTGTCAGTAAATATTTCCCCTCCGAAGAAAGAGGAGGATGGCACTGCTATTACGTGTGGTTAAGACGTGTTTTATTACAGGTAACACATCCTATTTATTTTAATGGCCAACGCTATTGTCACATCACATTTTTTCTCAACCATTTTTTATGATATAAAACCCATTCTTTTTATCAACAACTAAAGATAGAATTCAATTGAAAATTTTAAACGTTCCATAAGATTTTAGATTATACGTTTTACTTACCATTTCGAATGACCTTGACCTACCTTTGTGTCACGTGATTTGATCCTGCACGTTCTCACTCGGTAGATAAATTTGATAGGTGAGGCCTGACAGTAACGTAAATGCAATTTTACGGGTTAAAATAATTCTAAAGTAACTTTCACAAAAATTGTCTGTTTTTATAATAGATATTAGTTTAGCTTTGAAAAATTTTATCAAAGTTAGAAAATCCAGTGAGTTCTTTTGAATTTTTAAAGTGGACTGTGTCAAATATCAAAAAAATAAATACCGAATTTGGGTTCTAGACTAAAAATATTCTAAACTAATGTCTACAAGATTCATAATTTTTTAGCATGAAATTTTCGAAAAACTTCTGAATATTAGTGAAAAACTAAGACTTTTTAAAGTAGGTACATAATGGGAGCTTTTTTATTTTGCTTTTATTGTGAATACTAAATAGTCAAAATTTAATTATGAATCTTAAATTTAATACAATATAAATTGAAATGATAATCTGAAATCCGAACAAATGTGAACAACCGAAAGTTTAGTGCAATTTTTTAAATTAATGTCTACAGGATTTATAATTTTTTAGCACGAAACTCTTGGATATCAATGAAAAACTACGAGTCTTTAAAATGATCAATGTGAGCTTTTTTTTAACTTCCGTTTTTATTGTAAAAAATAAATAAATAGTCAAAATTAAATTATGGATCTTAAATTTATAGTACAGTAAACAGGGAGTTGAAATAGACTTTTTACCCTACAGCCAATTTGTCAGGGTAGAGGGTCATCCTATAAGTTTGAAACTGAGTTTTTGTATTCATAGACCCCGCCGTTCCTTCACCAGCCCTTAATTAAAGTTGATTTTTTTATTTATTAAATAACTTCTTTGCTATTAGATTTCCGAAAAAAAAGCATCAGCACAAAGTAGTAAGAAAAATATTTCCTACAACTTTCCTTTTAACATTTTTTTGATATTGTCAATATTTGAAAAGTTATTCAACAAATAAGTTGAACATTTTTGAGAAATTTTTCTCTAGTTACTACTACTTACTACTATTAATCCATAATTGTCAATTTATTTGTTGAATAACTTTTTAAATATTGACAATATCGATAAAAATTTAAAAGAAAAGTTGTAGGAAATATTTTTCTCTACTACTTTGTGCTGATGTTTTTTTTGGAAATCGAACAGGAAAGAAGTTATTTAATAAATAAAAAAATCAACTTTAATTAAGGGCTGCTGAAGAAACGGCGGGGTCTATGAATACAAAAAGTCTATATGAGGCCTTTTTTCTCTATTAATAGTTTAAATTGAAATGAGAATTGGCAAATCCGGACAAACTGGAAATTAAGTAACAACCGGAAATTCAGTGAGATTTTATAAATTTATAAAGATGAGATCATCTAAAATATGAATTTCCAATTTTTTTCAAACCATTAAAACTTCTACTGTGATGACAATTATCATTATTTCTAAAATATATAATTTCTTGTTTAACAGTTGTTTTACAAAAATCAGCCAGATTATTCCTATTCCCATGTTATTGATCCACACCACCACATTTTAAATATTGGTAAAAGCTGTCAACTTGCCTTCGAAATAAATTTGTTACAAAAGAAGTAATTTTGGGATGTGGCTGTTGGGTTTAATAACTTAATAACAGTCAACCAATTCTCAAATGGAAATTGAGAAATATAAATGAAATAATAATACAAACATGTCGAGGCAGGGTCGCTATTCTCGAATCGAATCCCCCAAATTGAGATATAAATACATTAGGAATACTTAACGGCAGAATTACAAGCACGATTCGATTCGGAAATTGCGAATTTGAATGCAGCTACGGAACGGAAAGTGATTTCCGCTTTATCACGGGACGTGTACATTTTGTTCACCAATGTGATACGTCGATTTAGTCATAAAACATTTTTTTGTGTTGTTGTGAAATTAGATATTTGCATATTTTATTTTTTGTATTTATAAAGTTGTAGCTGGTCATCGTTTAATAGATGGAAGAGATTTGATGGGTTTTCGAATAGGGATATTTCATTTTTATCGACATTTTTGCGTTAACTATTTATACAGGGTGTACCAGTTTATATCGTCAGAATTTCACCAGTCGGTAGTTTAGCGAAAATTAAAGGTGGTTTGTCTAATAAACTATGGTCGAATGTTGCTTCCTTTTTGACGTACAGGCCATTAAAAAAAAATTATTTTAAATAATTTGCTATAAATCAAAAAAAAAATACTTCTGAAATTTTGCATAGATCTTTTTTTTGTATTCTCTTATTAATAGTGGTTGCAATTATTTTATTTAGAACACAGAGGCGTGCGTACGGGTTTCTTCAAAAACATTTTATTGAATAAAACGTACTGTGATGCACTTTTGTGGGGGGAGGCGGTTAATCAAGGGGGAAAGGGGATCTCCGGCGCCAGATTTATTCGAGTGGTTTACTCCATGTGACACCTCGGGCAGCTGCAGTGAAGACACGGTATTCCAGGGGTCAGATCTTCTTGACTGGGAAGGCGGCGAACTCCAATACAGGCTTTAATTGTATGGAATTCGTAATGTGGGATATACCGGGTTGCAGGAAATGGTAGTATACGAGGTTTATCAAAACAAGAGGTTTAAACGGAAGAAATAAACATATATATTCAACGGGAAATTAACAAGATATTCAAACTAAGTAGAAATAATACATTGATATGTTATCGGGCAGAATTCTATACGGGGGGGGGGGATTTATGAGAGGTGACTTGACGGGGACGGTTGGCAGATATGCGGCGGTTACAGGCGGAAGATAAGGACACTAGTTCCTCCCAGGGTTTGGGAATCGACAATTTAATCGTCAGACCGCAGTGTCGATATGATATTGTGTCCGGATGTATTATATTGCGGATAAGGATGACTCTTGGTGGATAGTCCGAAGACACGACGCCCATGAGAGCCAGTGCATAAAGCAGGAACGGAGTTGATGACTTTTGGTGGATAGTCCGAAGACTCGACGCCCAAGAAAGCCAAGGAAATATACTAGGATCGGACACTAGGTGGGTGACTGACACTTGGTGGATAGTCCGAAGACTCGACGCCCATGAGAGCCAGTATGGTTAAAGCAGGAACGGAAGTATAAGGTCGGTCGGTACAATATCATATGCAAAACACGGCAAATCGGAAAATAAAACGGCAGATATACGGTTCGCCCTGGGAATCCCCAGTATACTCACTTGTAAGATGTCGGTCGGGTTGGCACTGATTGGAACTGATTAGCACACTTAACAAACGGAATATAGGCTTAAGGACTGTTAGACTTACGGAACTCTTGAACTGACGGAAGTTAACTGTACTGGTTTTGGGGTTCCTTATAAGGGATTTTATCTGCTGTCTAGCGGTGACTTATAACGGAAAATCGGGGTATAGGTGTTTTCAAATGATAAAGGAGCGGTGACCTATAATTGTAGTTGTGCCATCTACGGGAGAGGGGACGAAGTTCTGTAGGACGGGGTTATCTGGCGGGAAAGTCGGACCGGGGTTTTATAGAATTCTGCAATTTGGTAGTTAGCTGAAAAATGACTTCGTTACAGTACGCCACTGGTTTTTTTGCAGCACCAATATGCAGAGAGTATTTTCCATTCAATTTAGAAACTTTTCCGTATATTATAATTATTATATGGCTGCTAAACGGAAGGTCCCGGGTTCGAATCCCAGAAGGACCGGTCCATTAGTTTTTTTATTTTACTGGTTTCTATGGTACCGAAAACAATAATAATGAATAAATAAATGTAATTTCATAACGGGAGATTTTTTTAAGTAAGTAATAGGTCAAAAATCTAAAATAAAACACATTTTTGTCGTAAAATTCGGTTATAATGAGTGGGACAAGGACAGATTTAGGCGTATTGCAATAAGTGCGACAGAGACTATTTGAAAATTGCTGGAAACCTTCAAAATTTTTACAAGAAATTTAACTTAATTTTTTTAGGAAAAGTAATTATTGTGATACTATCCGCAAGTATAAGAAAGTCATGTGTTGGGCACATCAGATATTTTAAAAAATGTCCGAATTCCGCACTCAAATAACAACCTAACAGCCTCCGGCTTTAATACAATTTTGACATGGCTGGGCGTAACTTGGACACCATGAATATGTTCGACTGGTTACATTCTTTGATCATTAAAAATTTCGAAATACATATTTCAATTAAAAAAAAATCAGAAATGTTGAGTTATGCAAAAATCTTAACATGAAAACACAATTTGAGAAAGAAAGTAAAAAATATGTAAGAAACGTCTAGAGAACATTTTAATGTACTTTTAGTAAAATAATCTCATACAGTGTTATTGTAATTTATGGTTAAATATCAGAAACTTCTATCAGTGAAAATTTTATTTTTTCAAATGGAAAATAAATAAATTTCTTTTATTCGAATAACTAAAAGACTAAGCGCATTTAGGCCAACGAATCTACATTTTTTGGCGAAATTTCGTTGGACATCGCTTGTCCTACTTGCATCATATCGTAATCTTATAAAGTGCATATATCGGGGTCGCTCGTAACGAATGAAAGAATATCGAAAAAGAATCGAATACATCTTGTTTCGACGTAATAGCAGTCGTCATCATGTGTCTGACCGGTTGCGAATCGTGAGCAGTCGTTCGTGACATATAGGAGTTTCAAACTTTTATTTTTCATGTTCCTCGCTATTTTCAGTTATGTACTATGAATTGTCTGTCAAATTTTTATTGCTTTTCCGGTAATCTTCTATAGGAGATAAGTGGATTCCAGTCTTTTATGAGATCGAAATGAATATCAAATATTACTTATAGGATATATACGGTGTCCAGGTGAAGCACAAAACCGAACTAGAGTAGGTTATTCACAAGCCTGATTTAAATTTTGTTATATTTCTGAATATAACACATGTTGTAAAACACATTATTAAAATTTAAACGTAGGTATGTGCACTAGTTTGCAAAAACCTACGCATTAATTCTTAATAGATTTTGATGGTGTATCTAGTACCTAATTACACTGATACAAAGTTCATTATCTTGTAACGAACTTAACAATACTTAGGAGATGTTGGAAACAATTTCCGTTTATTTCCAAGCAAGCTTGAAAATACTTTATAAGGAATTGGAAAGGATTAAATTTGTAGATGCTATCGTTGAAACCGGCGCCTCCGCCAAATTATCTGGTTGTTAGCCTAACTCTTAATTATTTCTTGTTGTGGACACAAAATTTTAATTCCAGATTTAATAATATTTATTTTGTACATAGTTAAAGTTCTTTGATTTTATTAACCTAAAAAGGAAAGAATTTAATGTAGAGTGAAGGAGATTTTTTATTGAATAAATGCACTGAAACACAGAAAAAAAAATTTCTACAAAGATATTTGCATTACATCTAAGCATTTTATCTAAGCACAATAAAGTCTTTTTTAAGTTTTGTAAAAAAAAATTACACTGTACCTACAAGATTATTCATTATAATATTTTGAACACCCCTTAACTTTTTAATTTTTAGATGGAACTTTGTAAGGTCGGAACCCTAAAAAATTAGTTTATAATAAGGAACATTTCCTATACACTTTATAGAAACAACTGAAAATACTGTTAAGATTTTTAACTGTTATTAACTGTTGCTTTGTTTCCTTTAAAAATCTTTTATTCTGCTCATATTTAACTTAACAATTAACGATTCATATAAATATGTTTCAAATAATACCATTAGTACTGGGAATTTTTTGATCCAGTTACACTGTTTCTTGGATTGAATCTATATTTAAAAGAATGAACTTAAGATATGACGATAATAGAGTCATCCGGTCAAAAATAAAAACGCTTGAAAACCTGCTTAATGTAATCTAGAGGTAAAAAAACATTGTAGAAATTTTTTTTATTCTCCAAAAGTTTATCCCGACCCCAAAATTTCAAATTGAAAAAAAGGAACTTTTAAACACCCCGAAAAGCGCACCATGTTACGTGATGTCATAAGCCAGTGTCGAAATGTCAGTCAATGCTAAAATTTGTACACAAACGACATTGTCAGCTGAACAGAACATGGCTAATGACGTCACAAACGCTCCAACGATCACGTCGTGTTTTAAATGCGAACTAATTTTTACGATTTTTGATATTAAATAATTTAAAATTGAGCAATAAAAAAACACTTTTTTCAAGGCTTTTATTATTTTTTTAGCCTAATCTTTGCAATTAAGAATAAAAAAATGTATTTCAAAAATTTCCGGATGACTTTATTATCATTAAGGAAATCGATTAAGTGCTAGTTAATTTTCTAATCTAAATTTATCTTTTGTAGTTTTCGAAGCATCTTTAGAAAACTTTTTTTGCATTCTGGATTTTCGTAAGGTGGAACTTCTGGATATAGGTAAAGAAATTGCGTTAAGTTTCTCTATTTTGGATCCTAAATCTCCAGTGGTCATTTATTAGATATCTGTTTAGGTACCTTTTTGAGTTTGGGTAATGCCTTATAATAGTTATATTTACGTCATAGGATGGAAAGTGATACTTTACTGAACGAGCAGGACCTTCGAGGTTAGTAAACACATTTTACAACCGTGTTATCACTATTCAATTCCTATAGCTTATAGTCAGAAAATGCGTTTTTCTAATCTGTTTGTAGTTTATCAAAACGTATTAGTTTCGAGTTGAACTATAGAAGTGTTTCATAAAGCCTCAACTCTCAAGATTGTGAAACCTAAACCTCATTATCTACGCCTCGGCTTGGGACACAGTAGAGCGTATTCAGGCATGTCTCCTAAGGACATGATATTCACCTTGAAAAGTCTCTGTGAAAATTGGACAAAACAGGTGCACCTCGTAGATATTATGATTGTAAATATATTGTAGGATGTACCATTAACTTTACTAATACCCCCCATTTCTCTTCCTTATACCATAGATATTACAACTGCTGAGGGCGATTTCAGGTAACTGGAGATATATGAACACTTGTATTTCAGGTCTAATGCCATGCGTACATTCTCCACCTGCCACTATACTGACGCTAACCTCGCGAAATTACAAGGCTTATGTTCAAACTGTTTAAATCGCAGAGGGGAAAAGCAAGATGCTCCTGCATAGTTATGTGACAGTTGGAGATATCAGCTAGCGGAAAATATTTAATTAAGATTCAGTTAACAGCGCGAAAACGAATATTTGCTTTTCAAAGAATTCTACCTAATTTACGTACCTGGAAGACATTTATTGCTTTCTGTATATCAAAACTATATTCGTATTGTCAGGGATCGGACTTTTTATTAGATAGCCTTTATTTATAATTTGTAATTAATATTAGGTACCTACATAAATTTAATAACATATTATGAAAATAATGACTTACGATATAAATAAATTTAGTGGATTTGCAGGAAAAACACAGGAACACTTCTAAAACAATCGTCAGTGTCTCGTTATTATTTGTTTCTTTCATTTTCTTTCTATGTGAGAATCCGTGCAATTTCATCTTAAGACACAGGATGGTTAACCCAGAGTGCTCTTACTTTTTAAAGTTCTCGTACCAAAATCTGAACTGCCGTGCTTGTATGGAGTAAAAATTGTGTTGTCCTAAGTAACAAATATTTTCACATGTGTAGTTTGTTTTTTTTGACCAAAATCTGTTTCTATAAGAATAAATTCCAGTTATGACGACAATTATAGTTGGACCACTCTTTTAATCGATGGTTATCGTTAACTAGCAGTTAATATAATCGTCGATTGAAAAACTGGACATTAAAGGTTATAGGTAGGTATCTTAGGAATTAATAATTAAACAAATATCAGAAATCTGCAGAATGAACAGAATCTAAAAAAAATTGTAGTTTTTCAAGAGTTTTTGAGTCCAACTGGTGGAAAATGAGGAGGTGGGTAATAATTATTACAGTATTTAATAAAACAATGATACTAAATTACTTTTCTTTATTTTTGTAACGGGTGTTAAAAAATAGGCGTCAAATTGGCTTTGATCTTTGTCGCTATCTTTGTCTAACCAACTTAATTTACGATGTTGTTGTCTTTTAAAAAATAAAGTCAAAGACAATTGACGCCTTTTTTAAATGAACACACGTTAATTCACACTATTTGTGCTCTTCAATATTGAATATTTGCAGCCCTATGAACAGTTAAATTTAAATCTGTAAAATATAATTTTGCATTTCTAAACAATAATCTTATACTAAACTGCTGGCCAATTGAAACGTACCAAGCGAATTTTTAGGTTGAATTTAAAGTCAAATATTTTGAAAAGGAGAAAAGATATCAACATGAGGTTTTCAGGATTCAAGAGATAATTTAATTGCGAAAACAATAGTGTGACCCGATTTTTTTACTTTGAAGTACGTTACTATCTACAGGATATGAAAGAAAGTCGCCTTTTTTTTTCAAACTTTATACCTACCGGAATGCCACAATATTTTTTTATATTTTTTTGATGTCGATTTTTTTAGTCCCTGGTTAATGAGAAAAAAAACAATTTCTAAAAAATTTTATATCCCTCTTATTTTATAAGATACCGAATTTTTTATTAAATTTAATATTGTTGAACAGGTTTTTGCAATAATAATTATGCTGCCATTTTGAAAGCAAATGTCATCATATGATATGTCGATAAAAAGGTAATTTTAAGTAGAATCTAATTCTTATGGAAAAAAATATACAGGGTTGTTTTAAAAAATTTTGAAAGTTAGTAGGTGGCCCTTCCTGTGAAACCGGAAGTGTCATCAGATTGTTTTAAACGTCAAAATGATTATTCCTTTCAACAATCAAACCATGCCAAATTTCAAATTAATACAGTTAAATGTAACAAAATGGTGGGGGTTGTAAAACGATTTCGTAGCCACCCGGTATACACGAATATGAGCAAATTTTTGAAAAAGTGAAAAACCCGTTTCGAGGATATAAGTCACTTAAACCAATGGTGAACATAAACTAACTAAATTCCATTCTATTCCATTAAGAAAATAGCCTCAAAAATGAATTACAAAATTTACCAATTAGCGAACGTGTACAGATTTTTGATAAGCCACTGGTTACCAATAAATTAATGAAAGTACAAAAAGTGTACTTTTTATAAGAAAACCATTCATAAGGTATTATAATCAACTACAGAGATTGGTTCTTACAAAACACAATACGGCCGAACGACAAAAAACAAAGAAAAAATCAAATTTTCAGCAAAAATTCGGTATCTTATAAAATAATAGGGATATCAAAATTTTGAGAAACAGGTTGTTTTCCCATTAAGTAAGGACTAAAAAAATCTACATCAAAAAAATATAAAAAAAAATTTGTGGAATCATGGTAGTTATAAAATTTGACAAAAAAAGGAGACTTTCTTTCATACCCTGTAGATAGTAATGTACTTCAAAGTAAAAAAGTGGGGCAAAACTATCGTTTTCTCAATTAAATTATCTCTGAAATCCTGAAGACCGCATGTTGATATCTTTTCTATTTTTCACAATATTTGACTTTAAATTCAACCTAAAAATTCGCTTGGTACGTTTCAATTGGCCAGCAGTTTATTTTCTTTGTAAAAAGATTATTTGAGTAGAATTTCTCACATATGTAACTACTCTGTCTATAATTATATTCAGCATATATTTTACATTGGTGCCTGAAAAAATAACTCCACCTCCGCCAGTTTTTGTGAGACAGTATAGTTTCGCAAAAACTAGCTAATATACTCGTAAAATATTATGAGGACTTAAAATTAAGATGAATTATCTTCCCTGAGAGACAATAGCAAAGTTATACTTGATATAGCTTTTTGAAATACCTAGAAAGCAAAAAATTATAAGTTCTTTATCAAAATTAAAAAAAAATTCTTACAATTACGATGGTTTCATTGTTAAATGGTAACATATTAAATGCGGATAATTCCATGCCTCGCTGAGAAACCATCATCATAAACATTAAACTTCGTCTAATCCTTGGATTAAATAAGTACCATTCTGTATTATAAGCTGCTTTTGCAATTGACAAACACTAAATTATCATATAACAAAATCAGTTAAATAAAATGTGGCAATTATTTCCATAATTTTTGTGGTTTTCTTACATGCTCATCTAAGTCACTGCTTTGTACTGCTACTAATATTAGCAATTCCAAAGCGCAAGATCCGGCAAAAATTGTAAGAACTAAAGTCTTGACCAGATCTTGATTCTCCTAAAATAAATTAACATATAAAAACAATTTTCAAAGATATCCTAATAAATTTCGTACAAAACTTAAAATGTATCCTGTAATGACTAAAACGACTGTAGACACTACATATTGGATTAGAAGAACGACAGATGTATACTTTTTAATTTCGTGACCACACCTGGAATCATGGCAGTTAAGTAACAGATATTTACAACACAAATGCGATCAGAGCATTATTAACAAGTTGTGTAAACACACAACAAACAAACTCAAAATTAAAAGAATGAATGACATACAGGGTGCCCGTTTTTCGACTTTAAGCATGGGGATCTCGGTTATCTTAAGAGATACGAAATCGGTTAAATTAGGGCAAAGTTGTGCATTCTTACGCTGTTCAATAATCCGAAGACAAATTGGAATTATCTTGAACGGTCTACTGAAAATTACGATTTTAGAAAATCACCCAAAACGTTTTTGTTTGCTAAAACTCTTCCAATCTGCAAAAACTTTCTCATAGCAACTTTTTATTCTCTACATTAACAAGTAGAAAAAATTTTTTTTCGATGTTTTGTTTTTGAAATATCATCATCAGGTTCATTTTTACTTTCTTATACGTAGTATAAGGAAGTATTGTAATCGTGATTTTTTTCGACTTCGAGATTTTGATGGATTTACACGTTTTGAGGGCCCCTGAATCCATTTTGACCATTTTCGCCATGATGTCTGTCTGTCTGTATCCACCATAACTCAAAAACGAGTTATCGGATTTGATTCAAATTTCATATTTAAAAGTTTGAACAAAATTGTGGGAGCCACATTCAATGTTTTTCATCTAGCACCAAAACAAGTGACAGTTACCTGATGACATTTTTAGGTTTTTTAAGAATATCTTGAAAAATAAACAATTTATGAGATTTTTTTATTCTTTAACATTGATTTAGAATTGAATTTTGAACAAATTTTGTTTGAACTTTTTTTTGAAATTCCGTCAAAAAAATTTCAAAAAAACTAGATATTCTTAAAACACTTTATATTTCTCATAGCGGCGCGTTGATAGTTGAATCCGATGGTCGAGGTAGACCATGTGTTTCATTATATGGCTGCCAAACAGAGGGTCCCGGGTTCGAATCCCAGAAGGACCGGTCCATTAGTTTTTTTTTTATTTTACTGGTTTCTATGGTACCGAAAACAATAATAATGAATAAATAAATGTAATTTCATAACGGGAGATTTTTTTAAGTGAGTAATAGGTCAAAAATCTAAAATAAAACACATTTTTGTCGTAAAATTCGGTTATAATGAGTGGGATAAGGACAGATTTATGCGTATTGCAATTAGTGCGACAGAGACTATTTGAAAATTGCTGGAAACCTTCAAAATTTTTACAAGAAATTTAACTTAATTTCTTTAGGAAAAGTAATTATTGTGATACTATCCGTAAGTATAAGAAAGTCATGTGTTGGGCACATCAGATATTTTCTTATGGTTGCCATATTTAATTTTTACCATTTTGAATGCAGCTTTTTTTTCTGATTACGACAACATATCACACATAGTGATCAAATGTGACATTTTATCCAAAATTCATTTTTGTGATTTTTGCCTAAGGCAACAAGATTTTTGTAGAATTTTGGATAAAATGTCAAACTTGATCACAATGTGTGATACATTGTCGTAATCAAAAAATATCTGATGTGCCCAACACATGACTTTCTTATACTTACGGATAGTATCACAATAATTACTTTTCCTAAAGAAATTAAGTTAAATTTCTTGTAAAAATTTTGAAGGTTTCCAGCAATTTTCAAATAGTCTCTGTCGCACTTATTGCAATACGCATAAATCTGTCCTTGTCCCACTCATTATAACCGAATTTTACGACAAAAATGTGTTTATTTTAGATTTTTGACCTATTACTCACTTAAAAAAATCTCCCGGTATGAAATTACATTTATTTATTCATTATTATTGTTTTCGGTACCATAGAAACCAGTAAAATTAAAAAAAAACTAATGGACCGGTCCTTCTGGGATTCGAACCCGGGACCCTCTGTTTGGCAGCCATATAATGAAACACATGGTCTACCTCGACCATCGGATTCAACTATCAACGCGCGCTATGAGAAATATAAAGTGTTTTAAGAATATCTAGTTTTTTTGAAATTTTTTTGACGGAATTTCAAAAAAAAGTTCAAACAAAATTTGTTCAAAATTCAATTATAAATCAATGTTAAAGAATAAAAAAATCTCATAAATTGTTTATTTTTCAAGATATTCCTAAAAAACCTAAAAATGTCTTCAGGTAACTGTCACTTGTTTTGGTGCTAGATGAAAAACATTGAATGTGGCACCCACAATTTTGTTCAAACTTTTAAATATGAAATTTGAATCAAATCCGATAACTCGTTTTTGAGTTATGGTGGATACAGACAGACAGACAGACAGACATCATGGCGAAAATGGTCAAAATGGATTCAGGGGCCCTCAAAACGTGTAAATCCATCAAAATCTCAAAGTCGAAAAAAATCACGATTACAATACTTCCTTATACTACGTATAAGAAAGTAAAAATGAACCTGATGATGATATTTCAAAAACAAAACATCGAAAAAAAATTTTTTCTACTTGTTAATGTAGAGAATAAAAAGTTGCTATGAGAAAGTTTTTACAGATTGAAAAAATTTTAACAAACAAAAATGTTATGGGTGATTTTCTAAAATCGTAATTTTCAGTTTTTTTCAGTTTTCCAGCAGACCGTTCAAGATAATTCAAATTTGTCTTCGGATTATTGATCAGCGTAAGAATGCGCAACTTTGCCCTAATTTAACCGACTTCGTATCTCTTAAGGTAACTGAGATCCCCATGCTTAAAGTCGAAAAACAGGCACCCTGTATAGGTATCTCACGGAACTATATAATTAAAGAAAAATAACTAATTTTTTATGTTGCGTACTCCGTTAAAACGCCATGATGTTTTATACATATTTTTAACCTCTCCATAACTTTACTTTGGAAGTAGCTAGATTTGATCTTCATATCATCATCACAATTATCCATTATACCAGACGTGAGGTTCTCCAGAAGATTTCCTAGTAAAACATACTGTGCGCATAGATGCTGAGTAATATACGTAAACATAAAGTCATATATCTGATTGCCTATAATAGATAAAAACAGTATATACAGCAGTATGGCGAAAATAACTTCATGTAGTGGACTCGGATCTGTATTAAATGGAATCCAAATCAAAGATGGTAGCCGTCTTGTCATACCAGGTGGAAGGTCAATGAAGGGGAATATGACGTATGTCATTAAAAGAAGTACACAACCTGTGACGTAATTCAAAATCAATCCATTCAATATGGTGAAGCGTTTTTTGAGCTGGTTACTGATTTTGGTGTCAGCTACATGGATATCCCAAAAATCCTCTTTTACAGTTTTGTAGAAATAATCTACTCGTTTTTCGAACAGTGTAAGTATCGTCAGTTTTACCACACACTGAAACCATATTGACTTGTTTAAGTAAAAGTTACCTATCGAAAACTCAATAGAATTCCACCACAAAAATATATTTCATTCAAACGTTATAAAAAGTCGATCGCGCAAAATATCGACTTGGAATTTCACAGATAATTTACGGTATAAATTTACTATGTATAAATATTTCAAAATATTTCATATACCATCCCTCTTTCATTAATAATTTAATTTTCGAGACTGATAAGTTACTGTTTTGATATTTACGTTTTTGGGGAATTTCACAGTTCCAATTTTGTATGCAAAAAACTCAGGTTTTAAATTTTAAAAACACGCAGTAACTTTATAGGTATCAAAAATTGAATGTAAATTTTAAAAATATAACAATATCCAGCGTGTTAAAATTTAATAAATATGAAGTTTTCTAATCCTTTCGACTCCAGAAATGGTCGCCGTTTTCCAAAAAATAAGTTATTTTGCAAATATATCGCTTTCTATCAGTCCGCGCTGCAAAATGATTGGTATTCAAATTGAAGGAGTGAAGAAATGTTCTACAAAACATTCAAGAAAGCCCCTGGCCTCTGGGCTAAGAATCCTAATTCAAGCAACATTTTATTGATAAATTGAAAGATTAAAAACGCTAAATTTCAAAATAGTTTATGTAGGTATTTTCTTAAATTACTGACATCTTAAATTTCATGTTTTTTGTATCTTACCATAAATGGTATAGGATATGTTGTTACAGTATTAGCTAGCTTATCAGGATCATTAAGAACCTTAATTGCCAAAATGGTCTGAAGAATATATACCACTACTTTTACAACATAACTCACATTCCATATGTATTTCTTTTTACCACTGTTACCATATAATTGGAGAAACCACCTCATTTTTCCCAGTGGGTCTTCTAAAGAAATTAAAATAATCACCACATATCATTTCGTTGTTAAATTTTATTCCATACCTTTAACAGAAAATTTACTTGTAGGGAATAATACCATTTTTGTTCTATAGTAATATCAAGCTAGGCCTCTTGTAGTTTAGCTAGAAATCCGGTTGTGTGTAACTATTCGATTTTTATGTAACCCTAACAAAATAGTCTCTTCCGTGTAGGTTTGGTAACTTGTCGATAATTTACCAATTGAATCTGACTATAATTTTCCTTGCCAATATTCAAATAACATATTATAAACGATATTACAGTGTGGCTTATGAAAGTGCATATCAAAGAAATTGCATACATTTAAAATTTTGTAAATCGATAAGTACCTAGTCCAGTCATATTTTATACCTACCAATTTAAGGGATGAATCTGGAAATTAGTACTTACCCAAGGCTGCATCTCCGATAAATTATTGAGGTTTAAGGCATCCACAAATTATCTCTGAAATGTTACCATCTCGGCAACCATAAAAAGTTATTAAGAATTTTTTAAACACACACGAAATGTATTTACTTTTGATTTTTTGTAAATACGCGAGTATCTAGAAAACATTGCACAAACGTGTGTTAAACTCTAATTAATTTGAATTTTACGGACTCCTATTGGTCAATCGCTAATCTGTATTAAATTTCAGCCAATAAGAACAATAATTAGTGCTATTCTCTAGTAAAATTTTATTTTACGTTTATGGAATAGGGCATATGCAAGCTAAGGTAAGGTGCTTTTTTGTAGAGCTAAATTAACTTACGTTTATGATACTGTAAATTTCTGAGATCAAAATAGACTGATTCTACTCATAGTCCAGGAAAAATAGACGAAAAAAAAAGCTGAGTTGGAAAAAAATTGTTACAGGCTGAATTTTTGCATGCACCTTAGTATTATAGCCCTCAATAATGTGTGAAAGTTCCCCATCGATTTGATGGCTGGTAACTGAGTTACTCGAGGTCAAAGGTTGCGATAAACAGTTTTTTGCAAATATTTGGAGAAAGGTGACCTTTATTGAAAAAAATATAGAGAGCTAATTTTTAGCTGAGGCGATTTGCTATAAAAACTTATTAAGAAGTTTTTTATAGCGGCAATCGTTCACGAGATATAGCGTTTCAAAAACCAAGAACGTAGAGGACTTACTTCATTACGAAGAATAACGACTGATCTTAGGATATAATGTTGGATAATTCAATATGTATATTTATGGCGTTTTTTATTTATTTGTGCATTTATTGCATTTATTTGGGCACTTATGTTACAGTAATTAACTTTCTTCAGTTTCGGAGAGCAATTGTTCCGTCACCAAAGTTTGGACTAGGAAAGACGATGGATCGATGTCGTTATCGATCTCCTCGTTATCAATATTAAAATGTTCCATGTTCATACATGTTTGGCCATTACATTGGCTACAAACTACAGAACAGTTCAATCCTGCTTTCCGACATCCATAATTGGAATCACAGTCTTTCTTGCACTGTATTGAGTAATGCATCAGGAGCGGCTTGGAGCAGAGTTGTAACTGGCTCTAAAATATTATTTTATAGTACCCATCCCCAGTCCTGAGGATCAATTTCTCCATTCCAAATATTAGCTTTCTTATTATAAGGTGCCCGCCCTTCTACAGTGACCGGCAGAAGTGTGCACCAAATGGAAATTTTCTTTATTTTTAGAATTACCAAATTTATTTTTACTATGGAAAGGTTCTGCATGTCCTTAAACAACAAAGAGCATAGACAAAACCAGTAAAAATTGCGTCGTATACGAGGGAGAGGTGAAAAATTAAAATTCATTCAAGAGTAAAGTAGGTACCCTTATTTTGCACCGTAGAAAAAAACTTTATAAAGAAAACTTGTTTGTACTTAAAAGTTGTCCTCGAATTAAATACCAAACTTGGGATCTGTAGACAAAAATAAAATACGGTGCGCACCAAAAACAAGATTATTTTTGGAATTATTTTATTAAAAGCTCTGTTTTCGCGTATTTAAACCAATTTAAGTAAGTTATGTGTTTAATTGCTTTAAGAACTCTTAAAAAAATGAATTTATTTGCTGTACAGGGTGTCTCAATTTCGATGGGAATGGGGGGTTTCACCCATTTCTAGGCGAGATAGAAAAAAATGGTTTTCGCAATACTGTGCTCAATTTTTAAGAAAAATCGATTGGTTAAAACCACATCTTGATATCTCTAACCGTTATTAAGATATCTTTAAAAAGTGACATTTGACCGATATTTAAAAAGTGTCATAATTTTTTTGTTTATTAACATATTTTAAATTTGTAAAGTGTTTGTTGTAGTAGTTTTTCACGTAGAATAATGTGCCCTAGAAATTTTTGTTCTAGGTTCAATACATTTTGAGTTATTACACCTAACTTTCTTATTTTAAATGCAAACCATAGTTGGCTATGCCATTAAAAAATTGCTTATTTTTTTATATTTTCAAAAATATATATCTTGGTATACTTATTTTTATATCACACTGAATTATATGTTTTTATATTTTTAAATTCGTAAATTAAATGTTTTGAATATTATTAGTAGGCGTTGTTAAAGAAAATGTTATATCACTGAACCATCAGCGTCAGATAGTAAAATCCATTTATCAACAATAACATATCAAATTTAGGTAAAAAATCAACAATAAATAAACAGAAACACAAAATATATAACTGAAAGAGAACTAATAAATAAACAATTAAAACACATTATAGTACGAATTTGTTGAATTAAATGTTCAAGTTGTCCGTTCTGTTGAACACATAAACTTTTGGCAAGGACAATATATTTTTTTTTAAATAAATCGAACATAAAGAAAGAAATTGAGCATAGAGTGAGGCAGATTGCAAATAATTAGAAATATAAAACCAAATCAGATTTTTAACGTGATTCATGGTGCAATACAACAGTATCGGCAGCAATTTGAATATTTAAATTAAACAATTATTTGTTTAACATGTTTATAATTTACTAAAATGATTTCTATAAAAAAATGTAAAACCTTAAGTTTATGTTGATTAATATTAACGTGGCTATGTTATTACCATTCGACGTTGGTTCATTGATACATTTTTCTTTAACAACGCCTACTAATAATATTCAAAACATTTAAATTAGGAATTTAAAAATATAAAAACGTATAATTCAGTGAGATATAAAAATAAGTATACCAAGATATATATTTTTGAAAATATAAAAAAATAAGCAATTTTTTAGTGGCATAGCCAACTATGGTTTGCATTTAAAATAAGAAAGTTAGGTGTAATAACTCGAAATGTATTGAACCTAGAACAAAAATTTCTAGTGCACATTATTCTACGTGAAAAACTACTACAACAAACACTTTACAGATTTAAAATATGTTAATAAACAAAAAAGTTATGACACTTTTTAAATATCGGTCAAATGTCACTTTTTAAAGATATCTTAATAACGGTTAGAGATATCAAGATGTGGTTTTTACCAATCGATTTTTCTTAAAAATTGAGTGCAGTGTTGCGAAAACCATTTTTTTCTATCTCGCCTAGAAATGGGTGAAACCCCCCATTCCCATCGAAATTGAGACACCTTGTATAGCTTATAACGATTCGTTATGCGGGGGTGATGCGCCGAAAAAATTGAAAAAGTTTTTTTTTCTAGAGAGCCCAAATTGGTACCTATTCGAAAATAACTTTTAAGTACAAACAATTTAATAAAGTTTTTTTGCAAAATAAGGGCACTTATTCTTGAATGAATTAAAAGTTTTCACCCCTCCCTCAAATAAGATGCAATTTTTACTGGTTTTGTTTGTGCTCTTTTTGTTTAAGGACATGCAGAATGTTTCCATAGTAAAATAAATTTAGTAATTCTAAAAACAAAAAAATCTCCATTTGCTGTACTTTCTGCCGATCACTGTATTATTTATCAGTGCATTTTAAATTTCTTTTCGTATGAAAGAAAGCATATGGTAGGTAGGTACGTAAAGTTTGGTCTACCTAAAATTAATTCGTTCAAAATTTTTCGCTCTTTTTTTAAACTTGAACAGTTTCGGTCGTTTTAAAATAATTTAATAACTTCATACTGTTCATTTAATGTCGGAAAAAATTCAATTTTTTTATAAATTTTAATTTTACTCTACTTATTTAATTTCCATTCGAATAGTTTACAGGTTTCTTATACCTAAAACTCTAAAGCCAAAAAGATTCTAATTGTGGTTACTACACTTTCACACAACTCAGTTTAGTAAAGAAATATTGTGTCGAAAACCGTGAGAAATACTTAATTATAAATTTAAAATTCCCTCGCCTACGTTATTAACTCTACTGCCACCAGATGTCACGAACTCACGAATGATCTTTTGATTCCGATCTTTCTTCCATCTTCCATTTTAGATCTCTGGTTAAAATGTTGACACATAGCTTGACATTTGGTAACTTTTGTCAGCAATAAATAATTTAATATTGCATAAAAATTCGATAGAAAACTTAACTTTTAACCATGGTAGACATACTTTTAGAAAACCGATTTACAAGTACTATATCCAGTATATTTTCTGCAGGTGAGTTACAAAAGTTTACAATACTATTTTTTTTATTATTATTGTTTATTTTCAGTTTTGAACGTTTTTGAAAACTATGGCTGGTATTTGCTTATAATTCTTATAGTCGTAACATATATTTATCAAAATAAACTAAAAGCTGCTTTAGAAAATTATCAGAAAGCAAAAGATGAGGCGGAATATGCTGCTAAATATCACAAGAGTAAGGATATCAACCATCCCACGCACTTCCACCCAATTTCCTAATTACTCTCTGTTTTAGATCCAGATTTATTGTCGGCTCGTTTGACTGCACAACAGACCAATACGGAAAAATTACAGGAGAAATATCGACGAGATGCCGAAGAATATCTGAAGAAAATGGAAGAGGTTTTTAAAATTATCTATAGTACGTTTCCCTGTAATCACTTATGATTAAATTTTTCAGAAAGAAGCTAGGAAACGGGAGGAGCTTTTAGATAAAATTGGCGGACAAGGAGGTAGGAAATTAGGCACAGGACACGAGGAAGAAAGAACTGCTAACAAGACGACCAAATCTCTTAAGCCAGGTTAGTTTCACTACACTTGCTGTAGATATTCTTTTTTATTGTGATTATATTTAATAGATTACAATCCACTGATGGGTGGGGGTAGTTCCTACACTTATAGAGCACCTCGCAGGAGCCCCTGTGGAGGCGGTGGTTGTGGATAATTTATTTTTCTGTGTATGTTGGAAATATATGTACTAAATCTGAAATATCTAGGGAGTAAAGTAATGTTATCTAATGAATTTATATATTTTTTATGTTGTTTATAAAATGCTTACTAAATTATAATAAAACACTAATATTAAGACAATATTTTAATAGTAAATTATGATCATTATTTTACAAAAGCCCTTGCCGTTTAAGATCCTCGTATGTTTTACGATTTACCACATTTCCTTGAGAATCTTCGTATTCTTCTTCAGTTTCTGGTTGCCAACGTTCACTCTGTTTTTGTACCTTCAACTTCTCCCACACTAAAATTCAACAAGTATGTGCTTAAGTACTTTAAAAAAACTATGTCATAGTAAACTTACATGCTAAAGCATCTTCGATTTGGGTCACATTGGCGAAGTGAGCAGTATTGGGTATTCCGAGACATCGCATACCGTGAGCATGACGCCACTCTGCAAAATGTCTTTGGAAAGCTTTGGGACCCTTATAGACATAATTTCCACAAATTTCGCAATTGTAACTGATGTTCAAGCCATGGAGTTTGTATAACCAGTAGGGAATAGGCTGAAAAAAAATATTATTGTAATTTAACTCGCATTTAATTATGATTAAGACTTAATTTGAAGAAGTATGATTTCTCGACTAATTAAGATGTTCATGTGACATGTCCACTGTCTTTACCTAATATTGTAAAAATTAATGTGTAAACGAGACAACGTGCTGTAGTTTTATTTTATTTTTAACTAAACACACATCTAAATGTGCCATAAGGGCATTAAGTTGCACATTAATAAATAATTATACAGGGTGGCTGAAATTCCGTTTCCAGCATGGGGATCTCGCTTATTATAATAGATAGACCATAGGTTTAAATTTGGCAAAGTTGCTAAATTTAGTGCTCAGTAATAATCCTAAGACAAATTTGAATTATCTTGAACGGTCTTCTGAAAAAGTGAAAAAAACTGAAAATTACAATTTTTGAAAATCGCCCATAACTTTTTTATTTCTGGACATTTTTCTTATCTGTAAAAACATTCTCAAAGCAACTTTTTATGCTCTATCGATCAGTGATTGTCGTTTCTTTAAACATCGATTCGTTTTTGTTTTTTGAACGCCTACTTCAGTTTTTCATATGGGCGCACTTTCTACTTTTCACATCATCGGATAGTACATTTTTTTCCAAATTCATCGATGTGCTACACATGGTATTCAGATTTAATTTTAATTGTAAAAATTTAAAAAATATATCCAATACAGCAATCATCTCAAATCAAGCAGCCCAAACTCGCTTAGTTTGTATTGTTACCATGGTAATTTATAAACAATTTCAAAATATAAGAAATTTGAGGTCTGGCACAAGTGACAAATTGCAATAATTATTATTAATCATAATCTGTGAACTAAAATTATGTTTTCGAATAATGAAAAGACTGATATTATGCCTGTATTTTTTTATTCATAACATAAAAACTCTCTCCTAAAAACACAGTGTTACGCCGAAACTTATTCTGAATGAAGACAAAAATCTTCGAGATTATTTTCTACGCTGGACAACAATTTAATGGAATTTGGAGCCTTTAAGAAATCTAAACAAATATGAAAGCCGAATAACATATGACAATAAGCAATATGCTATATCAAATTAAATTTAAAGTAGATGTTCAAATAAATGCCCGTCTTCTCTAATACACAACCGCAAACGCTTCCGTACTCCACTGTCTAAACTTCGCGCTATCGTTCTACGTGGAATATTACGCATCACTCCCAAAACGGCATTCCTCAGTTCTTCGACATTGTTATAAGTGTTTTTAAAAATTTTATTTTTGGCGTATTCCCAAAGAAAAAAATCTAAGGGGTTCAGGTCAGGTGATCTAGCTGGCCAATGGACGTGCCCATGGATACCGATCCATTGTTCCGGGAAAAGTTCATTAAAGCGTTCTCTAATAATCTGCGCATTATGCGCTGGAGCCCCATCCTGATGCCATCATATTTGCCGTAGTTGATTCAGTGGGACATTCTCCAAATATTCCATCAAATCTTGGTTTATAAAGTCAATGTAACGTTGAGCGGTTAGAGTCCCTTCGAAAATATGAGGACCAATAACCCTTGCCCCCCATAAACCTACCCAGACATTGATACCAAATCGGTGCTGTGGTCTTGCTTCTCTATAGGTACAGGGATTTTCTCTGGCTCAATAATGTTTATTATGACGATTAAACATGCCCAAGTTGGTGAATGAATATTCATCCGTCCAAATAATATTTTTCAGAAAATCCTCGTTACGTTGGTATTTATCAAGAAGCCACTCGCAAAACTGGAGTCTGTGAACTTCGTCTCCGGGTCTCAATGTCTGTGTCACATGGATTTTAAATGGTTTAAATCCTTCCTCCTTTAGAACTGTTTGAATCTAATATCGAGGTAATTCCAAATTATGACTCAGTTCTCTTGTCGAGATACCAGGATTCTCGTTCACCTAAATGGTTGAAATTGCATAATTCTATCAAAGCCAGTGTTTAGATATTTACCGCGGCTAAAATATTTTCTTTGTTTTCTTCTGTAATTCGGCTTCCATATTTTGTTTTGGGTTTTTCAAAGGCCCCAAATTTCATTAAATTGTTGTCCAGTGTAGAAAATAATCTAGAAGATGGTTGTCTTCTTTCAGGATATGTTTCTGCGTATCGTTGTGTCGTTAGGATAGAATTTCTATGTGATGAATAATAAATACGCATCATATCACACTTTTTATTATTCAAAAACATAGTTTAATTTAATTCGCGGGGAATAACTAATTATTATTGTAATTTGTCGCTTGTGACATCTATGCTTGTGAGAAACCTCAAATTTTAAAATTGTTTATAAATTACCATGTACGAGTTTAGGCTGCTTGATTTGAGATGATTGCTGTATTGGACACATTTTTTAAATTTTAACAATTAAAATTAAACCTAAATACCATGTGTAGCACATCGATGAATTTGGAATAAATATACTATCCAACGATGTATAAAGTAGAAAGTACGTCCACAAGAAAAACGGAAGTTGGTGTTTAAAAAACAAAAACGAATCGATGTTTAAAGAAACGACGATCACTGATTGATAGAGCATAAAAAGTTGCTTTGAGAATGTTTTTACAGATTTGAAAAATATTCAGAAATAAAAAAGTTATGGGCGATTTTCAAAAATTGTAATTTTCAGTTTTTTTCACTTTTTCAGAAGACCGTTCAAGATAATTCAAATTTGTCTTAGGATTATTACTGAGCTCTAAATTTAGCAACTTTGCCAAATTTAAACCTATGGTCTATCTATTGTAATAAGCGAGATCAACATGCTGGAAACGGAATTTCAGCCACCCTGTATAAAAATTGCATTACCTTTCCATCCCAACCCAGAGGCAGATTTTTTGGATTATATGGAACGTCATCATCACCCTCATCAGGACTATCCTCTTCACTCTCCTCATTTTCGCTGTCATCACGTTCCCCATCTGTTCTAGCTTGTTTCCTCTGTACATTTTCTTTGGTTGCTGCTCTTTGTGGCGAAACAATTTCAGCTAGTCTAAAAATAAAATAAAACAAATCAACTTGACGAATATTTTGGCAAAGAACTAACCTGTAGATTTGAGTTTCTAGAGTAGCCAGTTCTCTATGTCTTAGTTGTTCCTTTTCTTTACTAGCCTTTCCTTTATTGTTTTTAGTCATCAAGGAGGGATCTAACGAGCCTTTTCCTTTAGTTGAAAACAATCTCTGTGCACGTTCTTCTAAAGTACTGAAAATTAACAGCATTTCAATAAGTTAACGATTTCGTAAGTATAGTTCACTTATTTAATATTTGCATTACTTGAAATTACTATGTCCGGTTCCACAAACTTATTTTAAACACACAATGAACTATTCTGATTAATTTGAGTTTTACGGACTTCTACATTAAAATGCAGCCAATAAGAACAAAAATTAAATATTTATTTATGTTTGTGGAATCGGGAATTACCTAATGTATTTTTATTTATAAATTATACATACCCTCCACACTTTAATCCTAGGGCCATTAAAGCTGATTTTAATCTGTCGAGTCCCAGAGAAGCAAGTTCTTCCCAGCTCGAAAATGCTGAAAGATCCAAATGCGCTCCTACATTTGTTAGAGCGGATCCAGTTTCTTTCTACAAGAAAAATGTGTTTTGTAAATTATACTACCAATTTTAATTTGATTTACTTACTGGCCATCCCGGCACTGTTCCCGAATCCCACTGGATAAAAACTCTGTCAACTTCTTCCTGCAAATCTGCTTCAAGATCCATCAGCGGCTTAATTCGTTGTACAAACCATGATAAATATTCAATTAAAGTCAACAAATACTTTCGATATTCTCCAGTTTTCCGTTCTTTGGGAATATCGTATAGTTGATCGAATGCAGCCAAATAAGTAATGTAATCCACTTTCTACAAAATACTTCAAGTACTTTGGATGTAGGTACAATCTAATTGTTACTTACCTCAATTCCCTTGAGATTTATGTACTTTTCGTAACACTCATGCAAGTCCAAGTACTTTCCATATCCTTCTTCATCGGTAAACTCAACCAAATCTACAATAATTCATATAAACATAACACCTATAAAGTAACTTATTTTTAATACTTACTCGCCATTTCTTCACTGGGATTTTCCCTAGCTTTGGCTAGTTCGTCAAACTCGACCGACATTGGTACGCTGATCTGCAAATAAAACCAAGTAATAACCAAAAGTAAGCAACGAACTCAATCATTCCATACCTCGTTTGGATGCTTCCTATAAAAATCCTTAATTTGCTTGAGCCTGTTGTAAAACTCCTGAAATTCATTAGGGCCAGTGAGAGCAGCAACTTCAGCTTTCCTCTGCCCATCTTTATCCTCGTACAATTCAATTAATCTGTCTGTACTAGTCATATACCGGTCCAGTAAATATTTCTGACGATGATCCGAATTAATCGCCTCGCGATACTAGGATAAAATTACATGTATTGATAGCTTAAATTTCTGTATAATAAATAAACACTAACTGTAACTTTTTTGTGCAAGTTCTCCTTAACCATTGCGTCGATTAGCCGTTCCTTTTCTTCATGATAACGCCTTTGCTGTTCCAAGATCGTTTCCATTATTAGTAAATTATAAAGATATAATACCAAAAACGCAAAGATGATAGACAATCGTTTTCAACTCGTAAATACAAGTTAACCTCACTTTTAAGCGATTGCGATTTATGACGCTTCACATGAAGTTGGAATACGACGCGTCCTTCAGGTTGGGCAACCCATTATTCGTATTGTAAAATTAAGAAATTATCTTCATGTGTAGGTATATAACAATAGAATCAACAAAAAATTATAATTAATTAATGCGAATGTGTACATTTTCCATTTAAAAATAAAGTTTTGTAAAATAGGCAACCATATATTCTCGTGCCCCTTAATGTATGCAATTTATATACATATTTGACTATTTTAACTTGTAGTGACATCTAGTATTGATTCTATAAACTGACTGTATCTGGTGTCTACATCTTACGAAAATATTGCAACTTAACGTTAATAGATACCTGTAAAACCACCTAGAAACCTTTAAAATTTATTTTTAACATCAATCAATAGATGGGGATATACTGCTAAATATTTTAAAATTAATAAAATTATTATTTAAATACATAGGTGCGAAGATATTATTTAAGAAATTGTTCTAAATCAAATTTAAACATTTTTTAAACTGCCTATTATTTATCTACTTACTTACCAATTAGAATTGCCACAAATCGAACGATTACCATCGGAATTCGCCATTTTTTATTTTTTAGAAATTAAAATTAATTCAAAATTAGAGTAGACAAAAATGTGGATCTTAATCATTTGTGATTCATACTCCCAAAAATATTAGCACATTAAAAAAAATAATATTAAAAGTTTCGACTTTACAGATTTAAATGTGCAAGTTCAAAATATCCAGCTTTATAAGTTAATTTGTAAATTTATCGAAAATCTGGAAGGAATATTATGTAATAAGTTAACCTTTTTTCTTAATTTAATAGTGAAATAAATAAAAGAAGCAAAAATTATAAAGTGATAAGTTATAATAAGGTAATTATAATTGAAATAAAGTCCGTGATTGAAACATATTTATTTACATCTTAATAAAAACAGAGATTTACGTAAAATATAACATTATGTAAATATTTCAGAATCAGCTATTTCTACTTAATGGCATAATCAAAATACAATTTTTCGCACTTTTCACTGTGCTCCATCTCCCAAACCTGTGCTCTTTCCCACACCCCACAACTAACTTCCCCCCATCAGCAGTAAAACTTAAACTATTAACAAATCCATTGACAGCCACTTTAAACAACAGCGAAACTGATTTATAATTATTTTCCAACTTCCAAACCCTTACGAAACCATCCTGAGAACCAGATGCCATTAAATCGGTGTTTACATGAGTTGCAATGGCAGTTATCCAATAGGGCTGCGAGTTTGTAGGATCACAACCATGGGCCTTTTCAATGCAACACAACGGCCTTTTCCTCATGATACTCCAGATGCAAATTTGACCATCATCGCCTCCAGATATAAAAGTTTCGTCGTTTAGTAATCTAACATTGTCGATGTTGCCTTTGTGTCCGTTGTAAATAAGCTGAGTTTCCTCCGTGATTTTCCAAAGTCTCAAGTCCCGTCCACCACAAGTGACCACACGATCCTTGTATAGAGTGTCAATGGATGCTATTCCGTCTTGATGTCCGAAAAGTGTCTCCACATAAGCCATTTCGTCCAAATTCCATACTTTAGCTGAGCGATCGCTGCTACAGGAATATAAAGTGTGAGAATCGCGTTGGAAGCAAAGTCCCGTGACGGATTTCTTGTGTCCTTTTAATGTTTTAATATGTTGGAAGGTGTTGGGGTCCCAAATTTGGATTTCGCTGGATTCGTCACCCACTACAAGAAATTTACTATCCGAAGAAATTGCTATACTTATTATTTTCTTTGAATGTCCTGTAAGGGGGTCGGTGGCCTGTTTAACGAATGGTAATATCGCTACCTTTTTCTGTTCTTCTATAGAGTACTTCACTACAGAACTGTCTTTACTACCAGCGTAAATAAACTTGTCGTCTGACGAAACACAAAAACAAGTTATACTGTTTCTGTGTTCTTTACACTTTAATGTTTTAATTTTTTCCGTATCAACACCCTTGTATTTATCAGCTACAACAAGTCGTAGTTTTCCCACTTGACTCAGATAATCTTCCTTTAACCTTCTGCTAATAACACTCTGATCAACTTCATCGTTTTCTAACCTAGATTTCTCTTCTTTTTCAATTTCTTGCAGATACACTTTAGCTAATCTTAACTTCTTTTCTTGTGCGGTTTCACGTTCATCTTCAGATGCTGATGCATCGGGAACCGTATGATTATTATCAAGTTCATCTTCACTGCTACTTGTTATTTCTTCATCGTTTTTGGATGTAGTTTTAGTTAGTTTTTGCCTTTTATTCTTACCAATGGCGAATTTTGCACGCTTAACACCGTTTAGTTTCTTGCCTTTAAGGAAAAAAGACATTGTGTTGAGAAGTGTGTTAAAACTGGTAAAACGAGACGAATTTTATTACACGTGCAGTTTACGAAAGTGAAGTCGCGAAAATGTAAGGTTAGAATTTTGACAGTAGATTGTTGGTTGCATAACTAACGCGCATATATTTTGTCACTGTTCATTTCAGGAAGATGACAAAGACAGAATAGGAGATGTTGGATCGAGAGATTATTTGGTTTTGGCGCCAATTTTAAATATTTAATTAGAAATTAGAAAGGAAAACCATGAAAAAAAACGGAAAATTTAGACGTTTTACACAATGCTTAGTTATAATTACGAATAATTATTATTATAAAATCAGAATTTTCCATTTTATAGTTTTAAAAAAATATATTTAGAGAGAGAAAATGGATTTATAGGCCAAACTATAGGACATATTAAATTCACTGTAATGCACTATTTTGATTTAAAAGAAAAAACCTTCAAATTTTAAGTAAAAATATTTACGCGATTAAAAAATATGGACCAGAAGAGCTTCCTTTTTGCATTATCTTAAATTAATCCATAATCGCTTTAAAATGTATTAAAAGGGTTTTTTTTATACCAATGCTTAAATTGTAAATAAAGTTTTTAACGGATTTGGTGAATAATAAACAAAAATTTTTGAGCATTATATCTTTTTATTCAATAGGAAGGTTTTCAAAGGGTTATAAAACACTTTTAGTTGATGAGATATTTATTAATTATTACAAGTTGATGATTCCAGTAAATTAAACTAAAATGTTAATTTATTAATAATGCTGCGTAAAAAAGAAACAAACCACAAAGCGTGAACCACAAATAACAAACTAGCAGTGCCCTCTATCCTCAACTCTCTTCCTGGGGGCAGCTTTGATAATATTATCAACTCTCAAAATCATCTCAGCGGCCTCAGCAGCAGACAACAGCACCTGCCTCTTCACCACAAAAGATTCTGTAATGCCTAGAGCTTGCATATCGCCCAATTCGCCTTTATCCATATTAAGTCCAGCAGTGCTCTTTCCACTGGTATGAGCTGCTCTTAACTCACTAACCAATTGAGCAGAATCATATCCAGCATTATCGGCGATAATAGTTGGTAACTGTTGGAGAGCTCTGGCGAAAGCCTCCATGGCCACAGCTTCTTTTCCTGGAGTCTGGACGGCGGCCTTGCTAACAGCTACAGCCATTAGACTCTCGCTGCAACCTCCACCATAGACTATGCGGCTTTCTTTGACAGTGGCTGCAAGAACACACAAGGCATCATGGAGGGAACGATCCGCTTCGTCAATTATCTGCTGGGTGGCCCCACGGATAACAATTGTACAAGCTTCTCCTAGCGCCACTCCGCTGAATCTGTAAAAATATTGAGGTAAAATTAACTGTTTGGAACTGTATTTAACCTTTAATATCTCGAAAAGGGCGGGGCGAAAAAATTCAAAAAAATTGTGTCATTATTATGTGTATACATACGAGTATTTTAAACTACTCATCGAAATTAGGATTTTTTCGTCCCTCCGTTTTTGAGTTATTCACGTGTCTAATAGCTTACCTAAGCAGAATATCCTCGCCAATCATTATTTGCTCAATCAGATCACAAGTTCCAAGTTTCACCATTTCCGGCTGGTCAAAAGTGGAGACAATCTCACCGCCAGTCACCAACGCCAATCGTTCAATACCATCAAAATCGGCATGTTCAATGGCCATAACACCTGCATCAGCAAACAACTGCTCAGGGTAATTGTAAATCAACTGCCTGTTGATAAACACATTGGCGTTGTGCTTAAGAATCTTGTTAACCTTGTCCTTCATCTTTTCCTTCTCAGCGGACTCCAACTCGGCGATTTTCGCCATGGAATCAACTTTAATATGCGAACCAAACACTTTAATCTTATCAGTGTCCATTGGAGTGTTAGCAATGAGAATTTTGGCATTTTCTACGCGTTTCGGTTGGTGTACACCTGGTTTCTTATCCAGCAGGAACCCTTCATCCAAAAACGAGTCCTCCAAAGTACCGCCGGTTTTCTTGATTAGCTGAATGGATTGCAATTCACCAGAGCCTTTTAAACGTAGTACTGCATCAACTGCCAATTTGGAAAAGTGTTCTTTATGTTGAGATAGGATTTTAGAACTGAGGGTAGTTCGAGCTATGTTCATCAGATCTTCACGGAATTTCTCGATGTTGGCGCTGTTGTCCGCTGAGGCTGCCAGAAGAGCTTTTCGTGCAACTTCCACGGCTTTCCTCCAACCGGCGATGATTGTTTGGGGGTGGATCTTTTGATCTATGAGTTTCTCGGCTTCTTTCAACAGTTCGGAAGCTAAAGTAAAAGACAAAATGTTTACTATTACATATTCATATAACATAGAAAAAGTGGTACACATTTCAATTTCCGTTTTGTGCATTAAATTCATGTGTAGTACGACAGCCCTCCAACTGTCTTAAAAGATCAAACTTTTTGCAAATTTTGGCAATTTTCGAAACTGGACAGACAAAAAAATTATCTAACTCCAAATTTGCTCGTATATTATCGTCTATTAAAGAAAGTTTAAAAAACGACGAAATTTTTTATTTATTAAGTATACGAAGTAATAGTTGCCATTATTGAAAAAAATCATTAACATTATGAACGGTAAATAATTTTTGTGCGAATGGGAAAAACTAAAACTTCCCATAAATCGTAGTTCATTTTGAAAATTTGTAGCTCTACACCAGATTTCAGAATGTTCACTTAGAATATAGTTTTGGAAACCTCAATGTTGCTTTTATTAAGAAAAATCATCAATTTTATGGCAGCTAGTTTACATAATTTTTGCGAGAATGGAAATAATAATTCTAATACAATCTTCTATACAGGGTGTTCGCGCGAAGTGGCTCACTATTGCTAACTTCGTTATTATTGGAGCTACAAAGTCGGTTAAATTAGCAAACTAGTAGCATTTTTTCCGCTGATTACAATGGTGAAAACAGAAAAACAATTGACTATCTGGTTTTCAAGATATTCAAAAAAACATATCTTTAAATGGAACACCCTATATATTTTTGCAAAAATCGATGGTAAATTAAATTCTATACAAAAATGTCCTCATCTTTTTTTGATAATAATTTAAAATAAGCGAGTTATTTTGAAAAAAAGTTTGCAATTCTTTAAAATCAAGTTGCCATAAAACGGAATAGTAATTTATTAAAACCAAACAATCATAATTTTGAATTTAAGCAAGTTGAAAAATACTTGAAAGAATTACGGAAATATTGAAAATTTACAAAATTAAATTTTCATGACTACTTGATATTAAAACTTTGAAAACTTTTTTTCAAGATAACTCACTTATTTTAAATAATTGTCAAAAAAGCATAAGAACATTCTTTGTTCAGAATTGAAATTATCATCGATTTTTGCAAAAATATACAGGGTGTTACATTTAAAAAATGTTATTTTTGTGAATATCTCGAAAACCAGATGGCCAAATGTTTTTCTGTTTTCACCATTATAATCAGCACAAAAAATGCTACAAATTTGCTAATTTAACCGACTTTGTAGCTCTAATAATAACAAAGTTAGCAATAGTGAACCACTTTGCGCAAACACCTATATATTAAAAATATTAAATAAAATAGTAATATTTCCGTAATTCTTTCAAGTTTTTTTCAACTTGCTTAAATTCAAAATTATGATTGTTTGGTTATAATAAATTACTATTCCGTTTTATGGCTACTTGATTTTAAAGAATTGCAAACTTTTTTTCAAAATAACTCGCTTATTTTAAATTATAATAAAAAAAAATTAAGGACATTTTTTGTACAGAATTTAATTTGTCATCGATTTCTGCAAAAATATATAGGGTGTTCCATTTCCATAGGAAATGTTCCTCCCCAACATCGAAAAAATAAACAAATACAAAGTTGTGTTAAAAAAAACTACTCGAAAACTACAAAGTATTAAGTGTATTCCAGGGGTCATTTTATATGCCTGAGCAAGCATTTTAATCTAAATCTTAACCAAAGACTTCTCGTACCTAAAACTGTCACAGATGTGGTCCCATCACCAACTTCGTCATCCTGAACCTTCGACATGTCAACCAAAATCTTCGCGGCGGGATTGTCAACCCCCACAGATTTTAATATAGTGGCACCATCATTGGTAACTTCCACTTGTCCTGCATTCCTACCACTGGATACTAGAATCTTATCCATTCCTTTAGGACCCAACGTACTCTTAACGAGTTCCCCTATGGCGATGGCACCAACAAAACTGGATAATCGTGCAATTTCACCCTTTTCCTCTTCCGCCTCATGCTTGAAGACACGTACGGGATTTAGCGACACCTGAAAACATCGTTTTTATTCAATTTTGTTGAAATTGGCACGTGGGTTCACACCGGTTAGAAATCATTGTGACACACCTGATTTTTAAATGGAAAAATTTCGATAATAACTTATTGTATTTGTGTTTTAACGGTGCTAATAGATGAGGCAATTTGAAAAATTTCATGTATGTACTTACCATTTCAATATTATTCTATAAATTACAAAATTTTGTAGAAAAAAGAGTAAAGCACAAGAGTCACTGGGTTCTGTCAAACGCTAACAAAGTGAAGTTAGTGTAGCGACTGATAGGTACCAACCTACCAACGTCAGGCACAAAATATCCAGCATATGTGAAATGCTGCTAACTTAAGTGAAAAAAGCGCGGAAATTTAAATTTTTCAATATTTTATTGCAGCAAAATTGCTAATTGAAATTATGTGCAGGTTCACAAATTTTCTTAAATTCATAGTTCATTAAAAAATAACTTGAATGTACGGACTTCTGTTGGTCAATCGTTAATATTTATTAAATTCCAGCCAATGCAATAACAATAATGTGCACTTGAATATACAGGGTGTTCCAGGATAGACACAAAATATTTTTTAAGGTATTCTTGAATTCATTCTGCATTGTCCTGTATAAGTTTATCTCCAATCGGGGTTTTTTAAATTTTTTTTCTGTAGGTATAAAGTCATTGCAGGTGGCAACTTATGGAAATCTTTTTAACAAATTTAATAATTACTCCGAGTAGACATCGTTTACGTTCAAAATGGAATTTAACTTTTCGATTCAAAATAAGCCGATCTTTCATCATGTATAAAATTTGAACTATTTTCAATACTAGTTTTCAAAATAAATTAAATGAAACGTGAATATAACTTAAATACAGGGTGTCCCAGGATAGACATGAAATATTTTTAGGTATGATTCTTGAATATATTCTGCATTGTCCTGTATAATTTTTTATCTCCAATCCGGATTTTTTTTTCCATATAGTCACTGCAGGTAGCAACTTAGGGAAATGTTCTCGGAAATGTTTTTAAAAAATTTAATAATTTCTGCGAGTAGACATCGTTTATGTTCAAAATGGAATTTAACTTTTCGTATCAAAATAAACCAATCTTTCATCATGTATCAAATTTTTAACTATTTTCAATACTAGTTTTCAAAATAAATGAAATGAAACGTGAACTTAATGATTAATTTTTTCAAATTCCAAATTTGAACACTAATAATTCTTTAAGGGTTAACACTATCAAAAAAATTACTACGAGCCCTGACAACTAAATGTTCGCACAAAAGTAGATTTTTGAAGTATGAAAGGAGAACTGAAAATTTTACGCAAATAATTAGTAAACACCTAACAATACAATAAGATAAAGCCTTAATAACAATATTATGCATGGAAGAAAATTATTTATTGGATTTAACAATATTTTAACCTTAATAATTAGCAAACTTTACAAAATGAATTTGCAACTAAATGTTGGGATAATTTTTAATTTAGGACTACTAATAAGAGGTTACGTCTCCTTTTGCTTTAATAGCTGCCTGTATTCTAGCAGGCATTGTATTTATCAAATTTTGGTACAATTCTGGCGTGAAACTGTCGCAAATTTCTTCTATTTTGGTCTTTAAGTCCCCAATGGTTCTTGGTGGATTATTGTGTAGAGTACTTTTAATTTTATGCCAAAGAGTTTCAATGACATTTAAGCCCGGACCGGATGAGGGCCATGAAAGCACCTTTATGTCGTTTTCTCCAAGTTCCAAAACTGTGATTTTTTAAAAACAGTCGTAAGAAAATTACGTCACATTTTTCAAGTGCAATTTTAAAGCTACGAAATATGCCTAAAATCACCAAATAAAGACTTGGGGATTTTTTTGTACGTAAAACCGACATCCAGCTTTGTAATAAAGTAAATTTTACCAAAATCCAATCAGTGGTTCCAAAACTGTGAATATTTTAATGTAGGTAGCATCCTCAAAAAACACGTTTTTTGAAAAGTGAACTGTGGAACTCGAAAAAATTGCAAAAAAAAATCATATTAACATTTCAGGATTTTTTCAATATAGTACGATTATTGAGCTTTGATTTAAATGTTTTTTGACACAAATCCAACCAGCGGTTTCAAAACTGTGATTATTTAAAACAGTTACTAGAAAATTTTATCATTTTTAAACTTTGAAGCTCCGATAAATGCCTAAAATCACAAAATAAAAACTTAACATTTTTGTAAAGAAAACCAACATCCAGCTTTGCAATAAAGTAAATTTCATCAAAATCCGACTACTAGATCCAACGTTTTGAAAATAATAATTCTTTGTTTCTACAATTTTCGCATCCTGCTGGGTGCCACAGTTTTGGAACCGCCGAGCGGATTTTTAGGAAATTTACGTTTTTATATAACCAAATGTTGGTATTATAACAGAAAAAACCATCAATATTATGGAAGTTAATTTAGATAACTTTTGCGCGTATGGAAAAAAGAGAATCAAATTTGCTTTTATCCGAACATTTAGTTGTTAGGGCTCGTAGATACTTTCGATCGCAAATCATGTCAGCTACAAATTTCATGTAAGTATAATTTTTTTTGATAATCAAATCTAGTTTAGCAGACTGGCTTCTTTTTATTCAACAGTGTTTCACTTTTTCAATCTACAATTTCCAACATTCAACAGATGATTGCTCGAAAACTAACCCGGATTGGGGATAAAAAAATGAAACAGGAAAATATAAAATTTATTTAAGAATTAAGTGCACTTAAAAATATTTCGTGTCTATCCTGGAACACCCTGTATAAATATAATACTTTTTTTAAGTAATCACAAATACATAATAATAATAATATAAACAAACATAGGTAATAATAATGAACAAATGAAATTTTGTAAACTGAGAATTGTCCTATGTAGATCGGTTCCACATTCCACATATCTGAAATTGGTTGTGAATAACAAAATGTGCTAATCGGCCAATAGGAACTGCTTGTTGTCGGCTCTCGGCTGAATGATTTTTGAAGTAATTCTCGTATGTTCGTTGACTTTTCCTAGTTCTGCTTGAAATAAGAGATCGTTGATCAGCTTTTCTGAATAAATTTTCGTCTCTCTTGGCAATCTCCGCAATTTTAGAGCAACATTTTTTCCTATAATAGTAAACTCGTCTTCAGGATCATTGAATCTTTCACTCACAATGCTCAGAATTTCGTCTGTTTTATTTATACTTTGAAAGGAGGAAGTTTTTCTCTTCTTGGATCTTTTATCATACACCTCTGTTGTAGTGGACGATGAAGAGGAATGAAGATTCGTCTCAGTTTCTTCAAAAATGTTATTTACCTGTAACTGTGAAATAATGATTTTATTTTAATCTGAAACCTTATTTTCAGTTTTCTACAACTAAAGCAGAATGGAAAAGTATTGTTCAAAAATTTGAAGAACGTTACAATTTTCCTGACTGTGTGGGGGCGGTAGACGGAAAGCACGTTCAAAATCAAACCGCCACCAAATAGGTCGTGGAGCGTATTATTAATATTATTCCGTGTTTAGTTGATGAAAACTTAGAAGACAAAGAGAATCGTTTTTGTGCTTTTACAATTTGGGTGTCGAAAATGTATAAGGTAAGTAATTTATTAATCACTAATTATGTAGTTTTTCATATAGGTAGTTAAAGTTATTAATATTTTTAGGATTACCCATTAGCTACTAATGAAAATGAAATTGTAAATATTCCTTCCATAAATGCTGTATTGTTGTAGATATATGAAAAGATGTTACAACACTCGCTCGCTTCGCTCGCTCGAGTTGTAATTTTCATCCTCAGGAATAATAGCTTTCATTATAGCGTCGTAGTATAATATACTATTATGTGTTTTATTATGTCATTACTTACCTCTTCCTCATTGTCAACAAAACTTTCGCTTTCATAATTAAGTTCAAGGGGATCCTCGATGTCATTTGACTCACTTTTAATATTAGATGTACCTTGATCTCTAACAAATGTTAATAAATCGTAGTACCATAATGTGGGAACATGTATATTATGAGATCCACTTTTTTTTGAGTCCTGTATTTTTTTATATTCCCTTCGAAAACTACCACGCAAAGTATTAATTTTATTTTTAACTGAATTTTTATCTGCATTCGGTTGAACAGTTCGTAATTTTTTAATTAACAATTTATATGCTTCATTTTTTTTATTACTGTTAAAATACGAGTATTCCTTCGATTTGGTTTTCCAGAGACAAGGATGTTCCCTGTACAAGTCTATAAACTCCCTTATGAATTCACGTGACATCGTTCTTAAATCTGACATATATCTTTACACTAAAAACAATATTATTTTATTTCAACAAATAATAATAATCAATGAAAGAATACCTACCTACATTCGACTCGACTATCTTCACTAGGTATGTACCTATATTAACTTTACGGCGCGGCGCTACTGAATACTTCACCGGCAACAGCACAAAATAATAACGGCCACTTGCATGTGCGTTGATGCATGTACCACAGATTAAGCATGTACCATGTACGTAGAAGATTTCAAGTTAAAACTAATAAAAAATGCTATGCATACAACATACAACTACTACATACTTCCTACTTCACGTAATTTTGCTTACACATTGACGTTATTGCATGCGCGTAGATGAATGCACGGTCATCTAATATCTGAATTCACAAGAGAAGCAACGGACGTCATCGTTCAAAACTGTACGACCCAGTAAGTGAACTGTATATATTATATACAGTTCAATGGTACGACCTAAGCGAAGGACGTCCGTCCGTGATCGAATCGCTTGATTCAGGACAGTGAAGGGTCTATTCACAGAATACCCTCCTAGGTCCCGCTAAACGGGAAAACAAAGAGTCGAGTTTATTATAGAATTTAATAAATTTAAAAGAGACAAAAAAAATAAACAGGCGTTACAATTTAACATTTTGTTTACAAAATAGACCCTTGAGGCTGCTTATTCCGGACAACACATTAGGATGTTGTAAATAAAAAGCTGGCCACAAACTGGCATACATGATACCTACATGTATGTCATACATGCGTGACATACCAGACCTACACTCTAGCACTCTAGCTTGTCATACAAGAGTAGTTTAGAAGTGCACGATGAGCAGTGATGACGATTACATTATACTAGCAGCGGCGTACGCTGCTGTAATTATAAAGAAAAGAAATAAATTAGTTAAACAGCCACAAATTCTGTATCTGTATCTCTATCTTTTTTATATCGCTCCGAGTATCGCTCTTTGTATTCACTACTTTTAGTTTTCCATAAACAAGGATAACAATTGTATAGTTCAGTGAAGTCAAGTCTGATATGAAGGCTTTCGAAAAGTTTTTTAAATCAGCCATGGTAAAAACACAGAACACAAACGAAACTTAAATACGTGAGACACTGTACTCAAAATGTATGCGAATAGCTGGCCACAAACTGGCATACATGTAAGACAATATAGGGTTTTACCCACAGACCTACACTGTAGCTTGTCATACAAGTTCGTTTAGAAGTGCACGATGAGCAGTGATATCGATTACTTTTACCTACTAGCAGCGGCGTACGCTGCTTTAATTAAAAAAGAAGAAATGTTAGTTAAACAGTCACAAATTAGAACAAAATGGATGAAAGAACGGCTTTTAAGACGTTCAGAATATACTCACATTAATTCCATAAACAAGGATAACATTTGTACCTATAGTTCAATGAAGTTTGATATGAAGGCTTTCGAATTTCGAAAAGTTTCTTAAATCAGACATTATGAAAACGCAGAAAACAAACTGAACTTAAAAATACGTGAGACACTGTACTCAAAATGTATGCGAATGAAGCGTGAGATTTGGCCACACACCGACAACCTTGCATCCAAGTTCATGCTTGCGCGTTCATGTTTTCGGTCCAAACCAGAAACCTTGTGCGACGCACATGTTTGCAATTTTTTGACCACCCACTGGCGAACATAAACGCACAAGCATATATGACATACAAATAGACGCACATGTATGCCAGGTTGTGGCCAGCTTAATGACGGATCGGAACGCCGCAATCCGTCTCAAGAGTTCCGTGCCATGGGGACGCACTCTTAAGTTTAACTTTGGTCCGTAAAACGTTGAAGATAGATGAGAATTTTGTGTGAATGTGTGACATTTTCTTTTGTTTTCGAATTATCAAGTAAAATTCGATTTTTCAACTTTTCGATACAAGTTTAGAGAAAAATTAATAACACGTTCTTCAGACACTATTTTAAGTAGAATGAAATGACAATCAGATTTTCAATAAAATTATTCATTTTCAAGTTATGACATAAACTTTTGTTTTTTTAAATACAAATCATAGTTGGCTATTATGGCTTAGTAAAAAGACATTTTCTTTCCGTTTTTCTATGATTTATGACATGTGGGGTTTATTCACTATTCCTTCACGTTTATTTTATTTTTCTAAAAATTTGCAAATTTTCAGGATAAGATGTAATATTTACTATATTTTTAGTAGTAGGCTGATGTCATTTAGATCAGTAAAGTGGCCACCTCCTTTGCTTGATTTGACGTCCCTGGATTTTTTTTATGGGGACACATTAAAGAACGTTCTTTGACAACTCAAAAACAAAAGACGACAGCTAATTTTGGTTTTTAGAATTGAGTTTGAATTGAAAAACGAGATCGAGACTCCGTGGTTCATTTTTCGATATCTGTGATAGGTAACGAATTGCCCTATCAAAACACGCAATTTAGTCCACCCTGTACATGTATAAGAAAATTACAAATTTTTAGAATAGAATAGTCAAATAGGTAAGTTTTTTTTATTTTATTTAAATTTCTTTTGGGAAAAATAGCACCTACAGATATGAACTCTATATGTAGATTACCATGATAAATAATTGTAGAAGAAATTATTGTAAAAATATTGACAATTTTAATTCCAATAATCTTATCATTTATTAGTATCTACTTATAGCAAAATTTACCAGAACTTGCGTGCACGTCATTTATTATTTTTATTTATTTATTTTTTATTTATTTACATTATACTTCTAAAATGATGGTCGACGATCGATAAGGTGCTGTTTTTTTTCGGGTTTGTTTTAAATAGTATATTGTAATACAAGTGCGGAAAACGCATCATGACAATACGAGTGTGAAATTTGCAACGCGAGCGATAGCGAGTGCTGCAATCACACGAGTATTGTCATGGGCCATTTCCGCAAGCGTGTTACATACGATTTTTTCTACGAAAACGTGGAATTCGTAAAAAATAAAATTATTTGTAAATCTTTTTCTAATTAAAAAAACATCAAGTGAGTTTGTTGTCATAGAACTGAAAGCTCATAGCTGTTGACAGTTTATAAATTGTGTCCTGTCATCGAAATAATTTTGATTTTGAGATCAAATTACGTGAATATAAACATGGAGTTTCAAAACTAAAGCGAAAGCGATGAACTAATGTGCACTCCTCCGGTTGTTAGATATTAAATAAATGTTACAATTATAACTAAATGTAAGTACTTCTTTATGTTTTTGTTTGCGTGCGGAAAGTTTAAAAAATGTGTGCGGAAAAAAATTTCCACACTAATTTTCCGTACTAGTTTTTCAAAAGCCTACTTTCAAGTTCGATTATCTTGTCAGGAAAAACGTCATTCCGCATTTTTGTAGAAAAACAAATAAAAAGATGAGTAATCTAATCGTAATAGACTGTAACGTCAATAAATATTTATGACGTGCACGCAAGTTCTCATAAATTTTTCGACTTCGAGATTTCGATGGATTTACACGTTTTGAGGGCCTCTGAATCCATTTTGACCATTTTCGCCATGATGTGGGTGTAGCGACTGATAGGTACCAACGTGAGGCACAAAATATCCAGCATATGTGAAATGCTGCTAACTTTAGTGAAAAAAGCGCGGAAATTTAAATTTTTCAATAATATTTTATTGAAGCAATTTTTTACTATTTTATTTTTAGTTTGTTCTCTTTATTGCTTAATTTGATTTCAATAAGTATAAATTGTTAATTGAAATTATGTGCAGGTTCACAAATTTGTCTTAAATTTATAGTTCATTAAAAAATAACTTTAATGTGCGGACTTCTGTTGGTCAATCGTTAATATTTATTAAATTCCAGCCAATGTAATACCAATAATGTGCACTTGAATATACAGGGTGTTCCAGGATAGACACAAAATATTTTTTTAAGGTAATTCATTCTGCATTGTCCTGTATAAGTTTATCTCCAATCGGGGTTTTTTAAATTTTTTTTCTGTAGGTATAAAGTCATTGCAGGTGGCAACTTATGGAAATCTTTTTAACTAATTTAATAATTACTCCGAGTGGACATCGTTTATGTTCAAAATGGAATTTAACTTTTCGATTCAAAATAAGCCAATCTTTCATCATGTATCAAATTTTGAACTATTTTCAATACTAGTTTTCAAAATAAATTAAATGAAACGTGAATATAATGATTTATTTTTTCAAATTCCAAATAGCAGACTGGCTTCTTTTTATTCAATTTTCAACATTCAACAGATGATTGCTCGAAAACTAAACCGGATTGGGGATACAAAAATTATACATAAAAATGCAAAATTTATTTAAGAATTAAGTACATACACCTAAAAATATTTCGTGTCTATCCTGGAACACCCTGTATAAATATAATACCTTTTTTAAGTAATCACAAATACATAATAATAATAATATATACAAACATAGGTAATAATAATGAACAAATGAAATTTTGTAAACTGAGAATTGTTCTATGTAGATCGGTTCCACATTCCACATATCAGAAATTGGTTGTGAATAACAAAATGTGCTAATCGGCCAATAGGAACTGCTTGTTGTCGGCTCTTGGCTGAATGATTTTTGAAGTAATTTTCGTATGTTCGTTGACTTTTCCTAGTTCTGCTTGAAATAAGAGATCGTTGATCAGCTTTTCTGTATAAATTTTCGTCTCTCTTGGCAATCTCCGCAATTTTAGAGCAACATTTTTTCCTATAATAGTAAACTCGTCTTCAGGATCATTGAGTCTTTCACTCACAATGCTCAGAATTTCGTCTGTTTTATTTACACTTTGAGAGCAGAGAGTTTTTCTCCTCTTGGATCTTTTATCATACACGTCTGTTGTAGTAGACGATGAAGAGGAATGAAGACTCGTCTCAGTTTCTTCAAAAATGTTATTTACCTGTAACTGTGAAATAATTATTTTATTTTAATCCGAAACCTTATTTTCAGTTTCCTACAACTAAAGCAGAATGGAAAGTATTGCTCAAGAATTTGAAGAATGTTACAATTTTCCTAACTGTGTGGGGGCGGTAGACGGAAAGCACGTTCAAAATCAAACCGCCACCAAATAGGTCGTGGAGCGTATTATTATTATTCCGTGTTTAGTTGATGAAAACTTAGAAGACAAAGAGAATTGTTTTTGTGCTTTTACAATTTGGGTGTCGAAAATGTATAAGGTAATCTAATTATGTAGTTTTTCATATAGGTAGTTAAAGTTATTAATATTTTTAGGATTACCCATTAGCTATCTACTAATGAAAATGAAATTGTAAATATTCCTTCCATAAATGCTGTATTGTTGTAGGTATGAATGAAGTAGTTTCGCCACTGAATTAAAGTATCATATCAGTTTCTGTTGGAGTTCTTCGTACCTAGTCACCTGGGTGAAATTCCGTTGCCAGCATGGGGATCTCTCTTATTATAATAGATACACCATAGGTTTAAATTTGGCAAACTTGCCAAATTTGGTGCTCAAAAATAATCCGAAAACTTTGGATTATTTTGAACGGTATGTTAGAAAACTGAAAAAAACTGAAAATTACGATTTTAGATTTTCGCCTATATAACTTTGCTATTTCTGAACTTTTTTTAAATCTGTAAAAACATTCTCAAAGCAACTTTTTATGCTCTATCGATCAGTAATCATCGTTTCTTTAAACATCGATTCGTTTTTGTTTTTTTAACACCAACTTCATTTTTTCTTATGGGCGCGTTTTCTACTTTTCACACCATCGGATAGTACATTTTTTTCCAAATTCATCGATGTGCTACACATAGTATTCAGATTCAATTTTAATTGTTAAAATAAAAAAAATGTATTCAACACACCAATTATCAGAAAACGAGTAGCTTAATCTCGTTTATTTTGTGTGGTTATCATGGTAACAAATTCAAAATTGAAGAACCTTGACTAGTGTTGCCAGTGCCAAATTACAATTCTTGTAAAATTATAATTAGGGATTCAATAGATGTTTATGCAACAAGGTAGAAAGGAGATGATTCTGACGAGTGTGAAAATTGGGCCCGAGCGAAACGAGAGCGCGAGAACACGAGTCAGTATCACTTCCGCCCGTCTAGCATACTCTATTTTTTCTCATACCTACTGGAAACACTAGTCAAGGTTCTTCAATTTTGAATTTGTTACCATGGTAACCACACAAAATAGACGAGATTGAGCTACTCGATTTCTTATAATTGCGTTGTTGAATACATTTCCTTAATTGTAACAATTAAAATTAAATCTGAATACCATGTGTAGCACATCGCTGAATTTGAAAAAAAAGTACTATCCGATGGTGTGAAAAGTAGAAAGCGCGCCCATAAGAAAAACTAAAGTTGGTGTTAAAAAAACAAAAACGAATCGATGTTTAAAGAAACGATGATCACTGATCGATAGAGTACAAAAAGTTGCTTTGAGAATGTTTTTACAGATTTAAAAAAAGTTCAGAAATAACGAAGTTATGGGCGAAATTCTAAAATCGTAATTTTCAGTTTTCTAACATACCGTTCAAAATAATTCAAAATTGTTTTCGGATTATATTTAAGCGCCAAATTTAGCATCTTTGCCAAATTTAAACCTATGGTCTACCTATTATAATAAGCGAGATCCCCATGCTGGCAACGGAATTTCACCCACCCTGTATAAAATGTCGATTTTTTATACTCAACTATCAAAAATTGTAGGTACTGTTTTTTTTTATACGAAATTGCGTTTTAAACTAAAAAATATACATTGATACATTTTTCAGAATTACATTTTCATACAATTTTGTAAATAATAATTAATTTCTTCATCATCTAATGATGACAATGAAGTTAAAAATCAAGTAACAAATTTCTTGATTTTCAAATTTTCAGCGCCATCTTTGCACTGAATATCCGCATGAGCTCCCAGAGCTGGTGCTAAAAAAGATGCACTGTGTGCAACACTGAGTGCAAATTTGTTTAAGTCGAACACTAGAAAACTAGCACTGAGTGCGTGCAAACGATAAGTCGAACACTAGAATATTGGCCAGTGCATGCCAGTGCAGCGCTGGTTTTATAAGTCGAAAATGCTATAAGGTTACGTAATTTTTTAATACCGGGTGATCATTTCAATTTCAGTCATGACAATAATTTCCATGGATAACTATAGTCCATTCAAATCCAAGAGCCAGTGCGAATAAACAAACTAAAGCACGTGATCACCTGAAATTGAAATGATCACCCGGTAGTCCCTATTATTAATCAATAAAATATAAGAGTAAAATTTTTATGTGTTTTATTATGTCATTACTTACCTCTTCCTCATTGTCAACAAAACTTTCGCTTTCATAATTAATTTCAAGGGGATCCTCCATGTCATTTTCCTCACTTTTAATATTAGATGTACCTTGATCTCTAACAAATGATAATAAATCGTAATACCATAATGAAGGAACATGTATATTATGAGATCCATTTTTTTTTGAGTCCTGTATTTTTTTATATTCCCTTCGAAAACTACCACGCAAAGTATTAATTTTATTTTTAACTGAATTTTTATCTGCATTCGGTTGAACAGTTCGTAATTTATTAATTAACAATTTATATGCTTCACTTTTTTTATTACTGTTAAAATATTCCTTCGATTTGGTTTTCCACAGACAAGGATGTTCCCTGTACAAGTCTATAAACTCCCTTATGAATTCACGTGACATCGTTCTTAAATCTGACATATATCTTTACACTAAAAACAATATTATTTTATTTCAACAAATAATAATAATCAATGAAAGCATACCTACCTACATTCGACTCGACTATCTTCACTAGGTATGTACCTATATTAACTTTACGGCGCGGCGCTACTGAATACTTCACCGGCAACAGCACAAAATAATAACGGCCACTTGCATGTGCGTTGATGCATGTACCACAGATTAAGCATGTACCATGTACGTAGAAGATTTCAAGTTAAAACTGATAAAAAATGCTGCATAGTTCCTGTCTATGCACTATGCATACAACATACAACTACTACATACTTCATACTTCACGTAATTTTGCTTACACACTGACGTTATTGCATGCGCGTAGATGAATGCACGGTCATCTAATATCTGAGTTCACAAGAGAAGCAACGGACGTCATCGTTCAAAACTGTACGACCTAAGCGAAGGACGTACGTCCGTGATCGAATCGCTTGATTCAGGACAGTGAAGGGTCTATTCTATTGTGTAAGTAAAATGTTAAATTTTAACGTCCGCTAAACGGGAAAACAAAGAGTCGAGTTTATTATAGAATTTAATAAGTTTAAAAGAGACAAAAAAATAAACAGGCGTTACAATTTAACATTTTGTTTACAAAATAGACCCTTGAGGCTGCTTATTCCCAGGCCCGTAGCCAGGGGGGCAAGGGGGGGCATTGTCCCCGCCTGAGATTATCGTTTACCCCCCCTGGGATTGTTTTTGGTTTTTGAAGGGTGCACACCCTAAAAGATCGTACAAAAAAAATTAACAGGGGATTTGTTTAGTTTAAATCTGAAATGCATATAAATCACATGACCTTGAACCTAAAAAAATAAAAATTACTTACCTATATCTTCAAAAATTCCAAACTCTAAGTAAACCTATTTCGCCGTCTCTATGGTTAACTCTAATAAAACTACATAGCGAAAAGAAAAAGTTGCCCCCTATAAAATTATGTTTGCCCCCCCTGACATATGAGTCTAGCTACAGGCCTGCTTATTCCGGACAACACATTAGGATGTTGTGAATAAAAAGCTGGCCACAAACTGGCATACATGCGTGACATACCAGACCTACACTCTAGCTTGTCATACAAGTTCGTTTAGAAGTGCACGATGAGCAGTGATATCGATTACATTTTACTAGCAGCGGCGTACGCTGTTTTAATTAAAAAAGAAGAAATAAGTTAGTTAAACAGCCACAAATTAGAACAAAATGGATGAAAGAATGGCTTTTAAGACGTTCAGAATATACTCAAATTAATTCCATAAACAAGGAAAACATTTGTACCTATAGTTCAATGAAGTCTGATATGAAGGCTTTCGAATTTCGAAAAGTTTCTTAAATCAGACATTATGAAAACGCAGAAAATAAACTGAACTTAAAAATACGTAAGACACTGTACTCAAAATGTATGCGAATGAAGCGTGAGATTTGGCCACACACCGACAATCTTGCATCCAAGTTCATGCGTGCGCGTTCATGTTTTCGGTCCAAACCAGAAACCTTGTACGACGCACATGTTTGCGATTTTTTGACCACCCACTGGCGAACATAAACGCGCAAGCATGTATGACATACAAGTATGACGCACATGTATGCCAGTTTGTGGCCAGCTCAAAATGACGGAACGGAACGCCGCAATCCGTCTCAAGAGTTCCGTGCCATGGGGACGCACTCTTAAGTTTAACTTTGATCCGTAAAACGTTGAAGAAGATACCTAGATGAGAATTTTGTGTGAATGTGTGACATCTTCTTTAGTTTTCGAGTTATCAAGTAAAATTCGATTTTTCAACTTTTCGATACAAGTTTAAAGAAAAGTTAATAACACGTTCTTCATGCACTATTTTGAGTAGAATGCAATGACATAATCAGATTTTCAATAAAATTATTCATTTTCAAGTTATGACATAAACTTTCGTTTTTTTTAAATACAAATCATAGTTGGCTATTATGGCTTAGTAAAAAACATTTTCTTTCCATTTTTCTATGATTTATGACATGTTTATTTTATTCCTTTACGTTTATTTTATTTTTCTAAAAATTTGCAAATTTTCAGGATAAGATCTAATATTTACTATATTTTTAGTAGTAGGCTGATGTCATTTAGATTAGTAAAGTGGCCACCTCCTTTGCTTGATTTGACGCCCCTGGATTTTTTTTATGGGGACACATTAAAGAACTTTCTTTGACAACTCAAAAACAAAAGACTACAGCTAATTTTGGTTTTTAGAATTGAGTTTGAATCGAAAAACGAGATCGAGACTCCGTGGTTCATTTTTCGATATCTGTTATAGGTAAAGAATTGCCCTATCAAAACACGCAATTTAGTCCACCCTGTACATGTATAAGAAAATTACAAATTTTTAGAATAGAATAGTCAAATAGGTAAGTTTTTTTTTATTTTATTTAAATTTCTTTTGGGAAAAATAGCACCTACAGATATGAACTCTATATGTAGATTATCATGATAAATAATTGTAGATGAAATTATTGTAAAAATATTGACAATTTTAATTCCAATAATCTTATCATTTATTAGTATCTACTTATAGCAAAATTTACCAGAACTTGCGTGCACGTCATTTATTATTTTTATTTATTTATTTTTTATTTATTTACATTATACTTCTAAAACGATGATCGACGATCGATAAGGTGCTGTTTTATTTCGGGTTTGTTTTAAAACAAATAAAAAGATGAGTAATCTAATCGTAGTAGAATGTAACGTCAATAAATATTTGTGACGTGCACGCAAGTTCTCGTAAATTTCATTGTAATTTCTTTGAAAATAGGTACCTTTCTTCAGTTTTCTACAATTTCTTATTTTTATTTTTTTTAATTGCAATGAAACTTTAGGAGGATGTTACAATAATTTAAGTAATGGAAATTCAGTACATTTTTAGTTATTTCAACTAAATTATACGAATTTTTACTTTCTTATACGAAGTAATACGAAAGTACCTATAGTAATCGTGATTTTTTTCGACTTCGAGATTTCGATGGATTTACACGTTTTGGGGGCCCCTGAATCCATTTTGACCATTTTCGCCATGACGATGTCTGTGTGTCTGTCTGTCTGCATCCACCATAACTCAAAAACGAGTTATCGGATTTGATACAAATTTCATATTTAAGAGTTTGAACAAAATCGTGTGTGCCACATTCAATGTTTTTCATCTAGCACCAAAACAAGTGACACTTACCTGAATACATTTTTAGTTTTTTTAGGAATATCTTGAAAAATAAACAGTTTATGAGATTTTTTTATTCTTTAACATTGATTTAGAATTGAATTTTGAACAAATTTTGTTCGAACTTTTTTTTGAAATTCCGTAAAAAAAAATTAAAAAAAATAAAACACTATTTTTGTCATAAAATTCGGTTATAATGAGTGGGACAAGGACAGATTTATGCGTATTGCAATAAGTGCGAGAGAGACTTCCGAAATTTATTTGAAAATTGATGGAAATTGAAACACGATTTTTACAAGAAATTTAACTTAATTTCTTTACGAAACGTAATGGTACTATCCGTATAAGAAAGTCATGTGTTGGACACATCAGATATTTTTATGACATCGTCACGCAAGGACGCCTGAAGTACAATGCGACATTTATTTCTTTATTTCGAAAAATAAAAGTTATATTCACTCTTTTTGGCAAACCATTTCATAATAAAGCAATACAAATGTTGTTACATTTTAATTTTCTTGAACATTTCACATATATTTGCTTATGCCAAAAAGCAAAAAAGTTTCCATAAATTTGAATATAAAACATTTTCTAATTTTTAGTACTACGGCTAACAATAAGACATTTTTGATTACTGTAAACATAAAAAAATTTTTACCTAAAAGAGAAATAAGTCATTCAGTTCAGAAAGTCAGCACATAATTTAATTAATTTGTTTAATTATGAATGAATAAAATTGGTATACTGAGAATTGTAATTGTTTTGGAAAAATATATACTGTGTAGGTTCATTCATAATATTCCAAGTCACTAGTGCAAATTTCCTCTTCTCATCATCTAAAAATAGTAAAAAAATATAGATATGACATCACCATCCATCCTTCAACTGAATTTTTTATACATAAGCACTTAAACTGTTAGGAAAAAAGGAAAATCCTATTTCTCCACCTAGAGGTACCATACCTACATATCATAGTATTTGGCACGCGACTCCCGGAATGTGTTCAGTTTTGGATTTTAGGTCTAAAAATGATAATTATTTTAGATAAATATTTTATAACTGCAAACTATACACGATACACTCTCCTTCCTAATGTTAACACGTGACTCTGGGATGCCTATTGGTGGATGGGAGCTAATTTTGGCGCGTCGAGGCGCCCGTCGCCACCTCCTATAATCCGAATACATTCTTACAGTACTCAGTTTATAAAATAAGTTGTAACAGTGCAAGTTATTAATGGATGGGGAAATTGCTATTTTCACTTTGTAGCTAAAATTGACACCTACTGGGTCCAAGGAAAAATAAAATTAAGGTAAGATACTTATTAGTACAATTAGTTTGTAGAAAATACTTTTTGATTCTGTTTTCTGTGGGTTTGTTTTGTTGTTTTAATCGTTTTCCAAACAGCGTATGCCAAACGCAGCAACAGGAATTAAAGACAGAATTAATTAGAAATAAAAGAGTGTTCGAGAGGTTAATACCATTCGGATAAAAATATCCTCCGAAACAAACAACCGTAAAAGTTAAAAGGATATCAAGGTCTATTATTAATTTAGCGTCTCCAGGCACTTTTAATTTTCTCGAAACTAAAAAAATTCGTAGATGCTTTTTTATAGGCTGTACTTTAAATTAATAATTATTTTGTTTATTTTATAGACACAAATATAAAATGATACGGGTGGATGAAAGTGATCCCATTGGAGGTAAGTAAGTTATTCTATTATTAAGAAATGACAACTGTAAAAATACAACAAATTCTTTTTGACTAACAAACTATTATAAATTTATGTAGACTTTTTTTGTAATATAACGTAGGTTGAAATTTGGTTTTCTAGCCAAAAGATCAAAGTTTGTTTTGTTTACATGAATTGGTGGTAATTTAATTACATTATTTTAAAATATTGGATTCAGAAAAAAATATTTCAAGTTAGTTTTTACAAAACAAATTAAATTTTAACTTGAAAACAGGCGCCAAGTTTTACAAATTTAAACACTAATTATAATTATAATATAAAACCTAAGCCAATAACGTTACCTATTAATTGCCATTAAACTATGCGAATATGCGAATTAAAACAATCCATTATGCTATAACGATATTAAAAACGCATTAATTTAACAGTAATTGCAAAATCTAACTTTTGGGTGAAGGTCGTGTGTTAAAATTTTGGATAGGGGCCAAAATTCTAGTTCAACTTTATTGTGATTGAGCTTTTGTCTCATGTGTATGTGTATCACCTACAATAAATTTATTGGCGCAGACACGTTTTCGTTAATGTAAATATTTGAAACTTTTCTCAAGTTCAACAAAATTTTAAAAATACTTGCTAAGTTATAAAATGTAGTTAATTATTTTTGTTATCTGTGTTAGTTGTGGTACACTCCAATAATAATGCAGCCAAAAACAACAAAATAGTTTGTGTATTATGTGTTTTGTATCCATTTCCGTTTTTTTTTGTACAGAGGTTCAGTTGAGCTTTCCATACAGGGATGTGCAGATAAAACGAGGGATTGATCCTAAAGATGAATATGAACTACAAACAGAAGTCGGGAGGTTAGTTTAATTTAAATATTATAGAATTAATATGAAAAAAGTTATTTTCAAATTTGGTTAAAGCAGTTGAGATTGGAAAATTAATTAATTTTTATCAGAAATTTTAATGTAAAGAATAATCACCAATACATATCTTTTAATCAAAATAAAACAAGTGGCTGTTTAATAAAACTGAAATAACGGGTTTAATCGATTATATTATTTTTATTAATGTTTGGTCACATTTATTCATGATTTAATTTATTACTCTTTTAAAAAATTTATTATTCGATACAATTGCGCACTTGAAGTGTTATAAATAATCTGCATTTCCATAAATTTGTTATAAATGCAAACAGAAGATCAGTTGTACTTTTAATCTTGAAATGCTAACATTACCATTATTATTTTGTCAATTTTTATATAAATCTACTCATTCTCTCGATTTTAGAAGCAAAAGTTCGGAAAAATTGAAGAAAAGTTGAAACGTTTTGATAATGACATGAGTAATGCAACGAGAACTTGGAAATATAGAGTGATGGTGACTGTCCGATTTTCGAATAGAACAAAATTTGAGAAATTTGATGTGTAAAAAAATCTGTCATCCAAATCGTGAAATCCCTTTTCTTTCGTGAATTATTATTCTTTCACCTTTCACCGATTATAATTTGGTATAAACATTATTCGATCATCATTTCACACTATACATTGCTATACAGGGTGTTCGCGCGAAATGGCTCACTATTGCTAACTTCGTTATTGTTGGAGCTACAAAGTCGGTTAAATTAGCAAACTAGTAGCATTTTTTCCGCTGATTACTATGGTGAAAACAGAAAAACAATTGGCCATCTGGTTTTCGAGATATTCACAAAAATAACATTTTTTTTAAATGGAATACCCTTTATATTTTTGCAAAAATCGATGGTAAATTAAATTCTATACAAAAAATGTCCTCATCTTTTTTTGATAATAATTTAAAATAAGCGAGTTATTTTGAAAAAAAATTGCAATTCTTTAAAATCAAGTAGCCATAAAACGGAATATTATAATTTATTAAAACCAAACAATCATAATTTTGAATTTAAGCAAGTTAAAAAATACTTGAAAGAATTACGGAAATATTGAAAATTTACAAATTTATAATTTTTAATGGCTACTTGATATTAAAACTTAGAAATTTTTTTTCTAAATAACTCGCTTATTTTAAATAATTGTCAAAAAAGCATAAGAACATTCTTTCTTCAGAATTTAATTTATCATCGATTTTTGTAAAAATATACAGGGTGTTCCATTTAAAAAATGTTATTTTTGTGAATATCTCGAAAACCAGATGGGCAATTGTTTTTCTGTTTTCACCATTATAATCAGTAGAAAAAATGCTACTAGTTTGCTAATTTAACCGACTTTGTAGCTTCAATAATAACAAAGTTAGCAATAGTAAACCACTTTGCGCAAACACCTGTATATTAAAAATATTAAATAAAATAGTAATATTTCCGTAATTCTTTCAAGTTTTTTTCAACTTGCTTAAATTCAAAATTATGATTGTCTGGTTTTAATAAATTACTATTCCGTTTTATGGCTACTTGATTATAAAGAATTGCGAACTTTTTATCAAAATAACTCGCTTATTTTAAGTTATAATAAAAAAAATTAAGGACATTTTTTGTACAGAATTTAATTTGTCATCGATTTCTGCAAAAATATATAGGGTGTTCCATTTAAAAAAATGTTATTTTTGTGAATATCTAGAAAATCAGATGGTCAATTGTTTTTCTGTTTTCACCATTTCAATCAGCGAAAAAAATGCTACAAGTTTGTTAATTTTACCGACTTTGTAGCTCCAATAATAACGAAGTTAGCAATAGTGAGCCACTTCGCGCGAACACCCTGTATAGATAGGTTTTATTAAATATTAATGTAGTATCTAACAGATTTCGTCCTCAAAAACGAGATTTCACTGTTTTGCTGAAAGATTCTGTTTATATACCAAATTCCTCAAATTTTGTCCGACTTAACTCTTATTTCTTATAGTTTCCGAAATCCCAAATTTCACTACCATGTATTTGCAAGTTCCGAAGTATAAATATGTACGAGTATATGTAACTATAATCCTAGGGTATAAAAAAGGTTTTGTCCATTGCTCAAATTTTTAAACTTCAAAATCAACACAGATCAAATTAAAAAAATATATTTTTAGATTTTATCTGTAAAAGAGATTGTGAAACTTTTATAAATTTATTTTAAAATAGCTGTTAAACAAAAGTTAAAATTTTATAAAATCCTGTCTCAAAAAATGGAAACAGTAGTTTTATTAATAAATTTTCTACAAAAATTCAAATTACAAAAATATAATCACTTCTATAATAAAATTTCGATCCTGATTTAACCTTATGGTGTGTAATCTGTGAGTGGAATTTTAAAAAACAAGAAATTTAGAAATGTTTCTTAAATATGTAAAGAAATTGTACCTACTTCAGAAATATCCATTTAATATTTTCAGCACAAAATTCCAAATAGGTACAACTTTTTAAAACATTTCTATCACAAAGAACTAACATTTACATTTTATTTCTTGCACTATCCTGACAAACTCACCGTGATATTTACTCGTATAAAAACTTAAAAGCCATTTTAGTTCAAAAATACATTTAGACTCTGACCTATTAATTAGAGCTGATGGAAAGGCCTAAACAATCTAAAGATCTAAATGTATTTTAGTTAAAATATATTTTAATTTTTAATAATAAGAAATTAGCATTTTTTTTAAATAAGTATACATCTGTCTAAAGTTGATCTTAATGTGTTGAACTCAACCAAACCAAAAACTCCAAGAGACAACTTAGTTATAAAAATCTGTTTCACGAAACATATTTTATTGGAATAAAAAAATTAAGAGTTCTTGAACCATGATAGCACAGAAAACGAATGTCTATCATGTAATTTTTTGTAAATTTATTGTCCTATTTTCTTTATCTATGTAGGTTAATCTCCAATTCTCCACTCCATCAAATTTTGTTTCATGTTTTAAGAGTTATTTAAGAGTTATTTAAGAGTTTGATTTCAAGCGCTGAAGATAATAATAGGCGAAATTTATCTCTGTCTAAAAACCTAAAGCTGACACAACCTAAATAACACTACTTGATAAGGCGCTTTCCTTTTACAAAATTAAAGTGAGATACTCTGTACATCTCAGGTATTTTATTGGACAATTGAAATCACATGATCAAAGTAATCAATCGTATTACTGAGATTAACTAAGAATCTCGGAAATGCTCCAGCACCCTGTATAGCACAGTAAAAATTTTCATATTGGTTTTTGAAAAATATGTATATTACAACATAATGTATTTGAATAATTAATAGGCAACTAGATATTTTATTTAAAATAAATACATGATAATACAATAACAACAAAATTTGCATAATATACTCGTACATACAAAAATCAGTGGATGGGGTACAAAGGAAGACAATTTTTGTATTTTGTTTAAAATTCACGATCATGATTTGTAGAACATAAATTATAACCTTCGTTTTAAAAATTTTGAATTTTTGTTATTCACATTGCAATCCGTACATTTTTATGTTAAAAAACGAAACCTTGAAAAATTTAAGTATCTATTGAAACATACTTGGAATTGCAAGTATAATACGAGTATGTGACATGTACTTTATTTATAGCACTCTTAAATTCGACTATTATTTCGAATAATGCTTAATTATCCCTTTTTGCGCAAGTTTTATGTTTTCCACATCTCAAGTTGTCAAACTACAAAAACATTTTCATTAAAACCACGTTCCCATTTGGATTATTATTTTTTAAAGGCGCCAAACAGTCTGTATTATTTAATTCTTAATTAAACAGAAAGCAAAAATCCCGTAATTTTAAAATAACTTAAGCCAAACGCACACACGCCACTCACATATTTATTTGTGTTGTTTCAACAAAATTATTTGTGTAGAGGTAAATTTGGAACTGTTTACAAATGCAAGGAAAAATCAAGCGGACTCGCATTAGCAGCCAAATTTATTGGTGTACCAAAAAAAGAAGACCGCAGAAATGTCGAGAGGGAGATTGATATCATGAGAACACTGCAACATCCCAGATTAATTCAAGTATACGATGCTTTTGAAAATGGAAAAGTGATGTGTGTTATTTTAGAATTGTAAGTCCATTATAGTTTTCGAGAGAAATTTTCGTATGTAAAAATAGAAACATACTGACGAAACATTAATAAAAGACTAATTATAAATATTTATTCAATGTAGAATTGAAGGAGGTGAACTATTTGAAAGGGTGATCGACGATGATTTTATCCTAACAGAAAAGGCATGCACCATTTTTATGCGTCAAATTTGCGATGGTATTGACTTCATTCATAAACAACGCATTTTACATTTGGACATGAAGGTATGTGAAAATCTAATTTAGAAAGTTGATTAATCGTGATGAATTCTTGTGCTATTTTTAGCCCGAAAACATTCTCTGTTTAACCAAAACTGGAAATCGAGTGAAAATCATCGATTTTGGACTGGCGAGGAGATTCGATCCAGATAAAAAACTACAAGTACTGTTTGGGACACCCGAATTTGTTGCACCAGAAGTTGTTAATTTTGATGAAATTGGATATGGGACAGATATGTGGAGTGTAGGAGTTATTTGCTATGTTTTGTAAGTTCTTATTGTTTGATTCTGAGGTGGATGTCCTGTAGATATTGACATTTAACTATTTTTCAAAACGAAATTTAATCATCACATTATACAAGGTGTCGCAGAACTGTCGTATGATGCAATTGCAATAACAAATGCTGGAATATCTAAATAATCTAAAACCCCAGTCGGTAGTAATCCTTAATCTTAACTATAAGTTAATTTCCTTAGATATCAATATTGATAATTGCATTGCATAATACACTAGGTATTATCTGACAGTATAATTTATAAGTAAAACGTTAAAATAGTAGGTACTGAATTGTTATACGTTTTAAACAATTTTCTCTTCACCGTAGAAAGTCCGAAATGTTGGTAATACCTACAACAGATTCTAAGGACTAAAAATAATTGTCTTAGATATTGAAAATGCATACAGGATGAATAAAAAAACCTTTCGTACTTTTTCCACAGAATACTAGCCCACCCTGTATATTGCAATATTGTATAAATAATATAGATGTATATTTGTACTTTATTTCCGATCAGTTTTGTAAATAAGTGAAAATATTATTGTTGACTTTATCACTGATTTTACAAAAAGGTTTGATTGTTTACTAAATTTATGAAAGTTGATTGCAGATTTAATCTCTCGTTCAAGAGTATTTGTAAGTAGGTATAGTTACCTATTGTTTAATATCGATTTTTAGAATAAAATCAACCATTGTTTAAAAACGCAAATTTAATGTTTAAACACAAACTGTGATAGAATGTTACACTTTATTGCTCAGTTTCATAAAAACGAGTTAATCTCGGAATAAGTTAACTCATTTTTATACGAAAGTTAGCATATACCTAGGTAGCTATTTATTATAACAATAATTTTGAGTTTAAGCCCTGCTTGGCCCGAAAATATATTTTAAGCAGATTTTTGGTTTTTGTAAATCAAGTCTGCCTTGAAAGTAAAAACCCAGGCAAAAAATATTCTCTTGTAGAATAAAACTATAATTTTCAGATATATGAACAAAAACATCATATTTATAAAGAAATTTAATTTTAAATAAGTAATTTATTGTAGAATAATGACATTATTACTTTTTGTAAATTAAATAAATAGGAGTATAATTTTTTGTTGATTACTTATTATGTAGGTACCTAAAAAATAATGATTTTTGATCTTTTTGAAATTTCACCTAGAACCATAATTGTCAAAAAATTTGCTTAAAATTATTTTTCAACAAGCAGGGTTTAATTCCAAACTAGGAAATAAAATTCAAACATTTTTAGTCGTTCACATTTACTATAACATCAATCCAGGGCAGGACACCACTTAGATTGTCTGAGGCCCCTGAGCTATGTTGTGGAGGCCCTCCCGCTCTCGGCCCTCCCAAATTTAATCATTTTCAATGCATTTTTAATACATTTAATATACAGGGTGTCCCAGTTTATATCGTCAGGATTTCACCAGTCGATAGTTTAGCGAAAATTAAAGGTGGTTTGTCTAATAAACTATGGTCGAATGTTGCTTCCTTTTTGACGTACAGGCCATTAAAGAAAATAAATTATTTTAAATACTTTGCTATAAATCAATAACAAAAAAAGTTAGGCTTCTGAAATTTTGCACAGATCTTTTTTTTTGTATTCTCTTATTAATAGTGGTTGTAATTATTTTATTTAGAACACCAAGGCGTGCGTACGGGTTTCTTCAAAAACATTTTATTGAATTAAACGTACGCCACGGGTTTTTTTGCAGCACCAATATGCAGAGAGTATTTTCCATTCAATTTAGAAACTTTGTCGTATCTTATAATTTTTTGATAACTTAACTCAAAATAACCTAATAGTACAGTAAATAAGGGAGAAAAATGGCTTCAAATAGACTTTTTTTATCCTACAGCCAATTTTTGTAGATTCTTCTAGAGGGTCACCCTGAAAGTTAAAACTGAGTTTGTGTATTCGTAGACCCCGCCCTTCCTTCACCAGCCCTCAAATTAAGGATTGGATTTTTTTGTTTATGGAATAACTTTTTTCCTATTAAATTTTCGAAAAAAAAGAGTCAGTACAAAGTTGTAAAGAAAAGTATTTCCTACAACTTATCTTTTAAACTTTTTTTGATATTGTCGATATTTAAAAAGTTATTCAACAAAGAAGCTGAAAATTTTGGGGAAAGAGTATTAGTAAGTAGTAGTAGTAAGTAGTACCTAACTAGAGAAAAATTTCCCTAAAATTTGCAACTTATTTGTTGAATATCTTTTTAAATATTGACAATATCAAAAAAATATTAAAAGGAAAGTTGTAGGAAATATTTTACGTAAATACCATGTATCTATTCCTAAAACTACAGAAATATCTTCCAAATTAGTTCAGCATAATTATATAATTTTGATATCTGTCTATGGAAAATTCTTTTTCTCTAACAATTTGTAAAATAAATTTAAATTCGATTTCAATTCATTTCAGACTATCGGGTCTCTCGCCGTTCATGGGACATACAGACGTAGAAACCATGGCCAATGTAACCATCGCCAAATACGACTTTGACGACGAAACATTTCAAGAAATCTCAGATACTGCCAAAGATTTTATCCAAAAGCTCTTAATCAAAGACATGAAGTAAGTCACCCATTCCACAATCTCATCAGTAATTTTTCGCATGAAAATGTTTTCGCACCAGTATACATTATTATATATTTTTTCAAAATCAAAAGACAAAAGACCCAAATTATGTTCAAAAGACACACTAACCCAACAAGTTGTACTGTCTTTTTACTAATTTGGGATTTGTTTTGCATGTTTGATTTCTCATTAAAATTACTAACAGGGTCTTTGTCTACATTTTTCCAGCCAACGAATGTCTGCCGAGGAATGTTTAAATCATGAATGGTTAAAAAGGAAAAAGGTCGTTCCACGCACTCCCTCAATGGAAGTGACAAAAGATAATTTAAAACAATTTGTTGAACGTTGGAACGAACATCCCAATTCTCCATATGTGTTCGAGATCACTTCTCATGTAATCACTCCAAATTGTACTAATGACATCGAACGTTCAGATTCATCTCATTCTCTGCTCGGTGATTCACCGTCACCATGTGGATCTTTGGCGTCGTCCCCAGGTTCAGACAGTACTTTCCCCATGATTGATCATGCAAGAAACGATTTGTTGGTACCGTCGGGTTTGGACAACTTCCGAAGAGCTTCGGATAGTACATGTTTTGTTAAAGCATCTGATATAACTGAAAGGATAAACTTAGCGGAGGAAATCAGGAAATTATCTGATAAGCTCTTCCAATTATCCAATATACCAACAGCTGTTATTAACAATCAAAATCCCTTTGGTGAATCTGACCTTCCAACTATTTCAATCAAACCACCCCAAGAAAACCATTCCAATGTTGAACGCAGCGTTCCTATAAAAATTCTCAACTGCAAATATAATGATCTACCTAGAGATCATCCGGAAAGTCCTAATTGTGGTATCCCATGGAGAAGAACCAAGTACAAGCTTAATCACATGAGCCGAGATGTTCCAATTGCAGTTAGGACCATCCACAAGTCTTCGATGAATCATTTTACCACTAAAACCAACAGTGTTTTTAATGCAAATAGTCCAAATGGTACTAAGGATTTGCTATTGCAATTGTTGGAGCACTGGGATGGACCCAACGTCCCATCCAGAGCCAACAACAGACATAGTTCTGTTTCTACGGAGTGGACCGAACAAGATTCTCTAGGACAAAGAACCATTAGCTCTTTAAACACGTTTTTTCAGTCTAGAGCCACGAATAAGAAAATTACACAGTTTCATCTAAATACCAAATAACTAGTTGTCAATAATTTTTGTCTGTTTGTGTAGAAAAATGTTTATTTTATGTATGATGTATGTATTGTGTTTTTGCTTGCATTTCATTACACACACTGCTTTTCTAATTTTTTTATTTTAGTACACATAGAGGGTGCATTTTTATAAAATATTTGCACCCTTTGTGTTTATTATTGTTGGGACCATTTATCGTTTTTCTTTCAGTTTTACATTTTATTTTAAACATCATGTGTATAAATGAATAAAAAACTATTTATTACTAGTTCCATTGCTTCATTTTTTTTACCGCACCCTAAGAAATTATGGAGTCATCATCAAATCGCTTACAGGTATTTTTCCATTTTTTTTTCAAATATACAGGGTACGGAAGAAATTCCAATACTCATTTTAATTTAATGTTAATTGTTGATTTTTAGATCGAAAAAAATAACATATTGATGAGTTATATTTTTAAATTTTCATTTTTTCCGTACCCCGTACTACATATTTAAAAGTACTTAGCTAATTTCATGATTACTTTGCATAAAATATTTTTCATTAAAACCCTGTGAAAAATTACACAAGAATCACTACAGTTAAATATATTTCAGGGGAAGATCAACGGCTCAAGATGCCATGAACCACCCCTGGCTAAGTTTGTCTACTGTTCATCCTGAGATGGAACTTAGCAAGTCCAAATTGAAGAGATATGTTATTAAAAAACGCTGGATTAAAGCAGTTAATACTATTGTGGCGTTAAAAAGAATGGGTGCTAAAATTGATACGGATTTAATACATAATAATTCTGCTTAAACGTAAAAAGTAAAATATAAAAAAAATGCTATTGTTGATGATTGTTATCAATGTTTTCAATTTTTACTTGATGTTAAATATGATATTTTTCAATGTATTGTTGTACAATATTTGTACGCTTATTGTCCAGATTGTTCTAGTCATTCAATATTTTTAAGTTTATTATAAATATTTATGTGTAAACTTGAATCTATAATGTATTTATTTATCTATTATTAAACTTACTTTTAAAGTTTATTTAATCAAACTTCATCGAACGTTTTTTTCATAAATGTACTTACTTCTGCTTAAAATGAGTGCAAAGATAAAGTATCTTTTATATACTCTTCAAAAAAATGGGAAGATTGGTTCAGTTTTTGGACTACGCTACGAAGTACATTTTCGACACTTTTACGGGATATTGGCGTTATTAACACCCTATATATTATTTTTGTTAAAACTGGTTTTTCTATTAAAAGTAGGTTCTATATTAAATGTTAAAATATGTACTTTATTTTATTTCGTGATTTTTTTCGACTTCGAGATTTGGATCGATTTACACGTTTTGAGGGCCCCTGAATCCATTTTGACCATTTTCGCCGTGATGTACCACATTAAATCTGTTTCATCTAGCACCAACACAAGTGACACTTACCTGAAGACATTTTTAGGTTGTTTAGGATTTATGAGATTTTTTTATTCTTTAACCTTGATTTAGAATTGAATTTTGAACAAATTCTGTTTGAAATTCTGACAAAAAAATTTCAAAAAAAAAACACTTATTTATATTGATTAAACGAAATTTGGGTTTTCCAAAAATATATAATACTTAATATTTATTTTGAAAAACAAGCTCAAAATTCGATATTTTTAATAATTTACTTTATTTATAACAATAGGCCATGGCTAGTTTATAAGAAACAAATGCAAAATTTGACAGATTTGTCAGATTTCCATTATTGATAAAATATTTTTGTTACGTAGGTGTTTTTATTTTACTTTTAATTTTTTATTACAATGGCCGTTTATGATAATTATGAGAAGTATTATATCGTTGGTATGTTTTATACAAATGCATTAAAATTATCTTTTGAAGTGTTAGTTTTAGAATAATTACGCATTGTAATAATTTTGCATTTGTTTCCAAAAAATTAGCCATGGCCTACTGTTATAAATAAAGAAAATTATTAAAAATTTCGAATTGTGAGCTTGTTTTACAAAATAAATATTAAGTATTAGATATTTTTGGAAAGCCCAAATTTTGCTTAATCAATATAAAAGATAATATATAGGGTGTCCCATTTAAAAAAACATAAGTTTGGACAATATCTCTAAAACTAAACCTTTTACACTAAAACTGCCTAAGCCACTGAATTCTACGCAAAAAAACTCTATCAAGATCAGTTTTCACCTTTTTGATAAGTAGACGCTTAACGGAAATACGAGGGGTGTCTAAAAAACAAAGATTTTCAGAATCACTATGTAGATTAAAAACTAAGAGAGCCATGACAAATTTGACCCCGGAATCTTTCGTTTCGTAAAAAAGTGAAAACCGCAGCACTCTATCTTTGATAATAACGCCAATACCCCTAAAAGTGTCGAAAATGGGACACCCTGTACATCAAATCTGCAATCGTGATCATCAGTGGATCTACCTTAACTTCTTTTTCGCCGCTTTGTAAAATTGCAAAAATGTACGATTACTAAATTTTTATGAAAAACTCGACTTGTTTTATTATCATCGAAACACGTTCGAGTGTAAGTTATTTTTTGTCAATACAGAAATATTGTTGTCAAAAAATATTATACAAAGATTATTAAGCTAATCTATATAATATTCAAAAAAACTGCGGAGTAAGTTATATCTATTTTACGTGGTACTTAAGATTAAGTTATAATACTAAAATCCAAAAAAAGTGCAATTGTTTCAAGAAATTATTGTAGAACAACTGAAAATGTTCCGACAACTATTCATATTTTTTACAGTTGTGACCTTAGTACTAGGTAAGAATTTACCTTATTTTTAATTACTTAGGGATAGTTCTTTAATCGATGGTTATCCTTATAATTGCTAATAAGTTGTCTTTGTATCCTGATCTTAACAATGATAAAAAAAGAAATTAAGTTATAATTAATGATAACCACCGATTGAAATACTAGCCAAAAAGTCTGTACCATATGAGAGCAAATTTTATTTTTGTTTAAAAAAAAACATTTTAACACCGTAGTTTGTGCATGTCTGAAAACCTAACTACACAACTAACGATTTTTAGTTCACGAGTAAGGACCAGATGATCCAAAAAATGTGAAAAATTGTAATAAACTTTCAGTCAGATTGGAAAGATGTTTACTCAAAAATATTCCTGATTTCATGCCTGGCATTACATTTGGTTAAAATCTAATGAATGGTATCATTCTGAAAAAAGAGGACATTTTTCGAAATATTCAGAATTCTTGATTTTGGACATTTTTTGGTATACTAAAAATTGCTTGCTCTAGTTAGATCAATTTAGTCATGCACGAATTATTGGGGCTAACAGTTTTTATAAAATATGAAAAATAAAAAAAATGTTCCCACATTGTGAAGTGGCACTTTTTAATCACAAAGTGCTACAAACAACGTTAACAGAAATTTACTATTTAGATCTCCCAATTTTGCCAAAATTTTTCAAAAAGTGCGAATATTTCTAAACCTTTGCCTATGCAGGGGTTTCAGCGGACCCTGTGTATGAAATATTTGTAGAAAAATTTTTATATCTAATCATAACTTATATACTATGAAGTGCGACTTATTATTACATTATTGCTCTCTCGAGTTGTAGCTATAATTACCGACACTCTTCAATAACAGACTAACTAATGATTTAATGAGTACTCCTACAATTAACTTAAGTATACCTACTATTTACTGTAAATGGAGTAAACGAGTCTTACTGTGTAGTAATTGATATTGTAGGTACGTAAATAGTATTAAAATAGAAAAAACAGTTGTTTCGATAACAAACTACAGTACTAAACTTAAAATGTTCCCACAACAATTTGTACTTTTCACAACAGCAGCCTTAGTTCTAGGTTACAAAATTTACATTACTCCATGCATATAATATTTAAACAAAACTGCTACAGGCACTCCGCTGAAGTTTCACCATCCAGGTGGACGAATTGTGGGAGGAAATGAAACTACCATCGAAGAAAATCCTTGGCAAGTATCCATTCAGATTATGAATATGCATGACTGTGGAGGATCAATCATTGGACGCGACGTAATTCTAACTGCGGCACATTGTATAGATACGTTGTAAGTTTATGGTTTATGTTTTCCCTTAAGTTTTTTCAATATTACGTGTAAAAAATATTTGGGTTTACAGTTGGATACTCTATTTGTATGATGTAGTCGCTGGAACTACTGACTTGAGCGATGAGAAGGTGACTGTAGGTATTGCAGATACTATAGTTCATGAAAATTATAGTGAATCAGAATCAGACTATGATGTCGCTCTTATTAAGGTAGGAAATAGTCGTCGTTAATGCTCACAATGTTTAGCTAAGTATATACTCTTTAATCTTGACTTTGCAATGGTCATTCGAAGATAATCGGTACACATTTTGAAAATAATAACGTCCTTTGAATTTTATAATCAAAAGGCCAAACGAAAATTGAAGCATGGCAAATCCAAAAAACTCGTATTGAATCTTTGGATGGATCCTTGACAAGGTGCAAAGATTTCAGAGTATACCTACATATTCCAGTAACTAGGCACCTACTATCTTCCTCTCTAATACGTAGGTAGATATTAGGAGGAGATGTAAACACGATAATTACAAAAACCAAATTGTATTTGCAATTCTCGCCTTTTTGCTTTAGCTTACACAAGAGTTGACATTTGGTGACACTATACAGCCAGTTAAATTACCTGAACAAGACGACACTCCTCAAACTGGTACCACTGTTACAGTAACTGGTTGGGGCTCTCAAAGTGTAAGTAATTAGGACCAACATAAACAAAACTTTTTCTGCACCCATAATATTGTTAGTTTGTAAGTTTAGACTTAATTTATTTGTAACTTGTTCACTTTCTTTAGGAAGATGATACTGCCACACCCAACATTTTAAGAACAGTCAACGTTACAGTAGTAGATCATGATGAATGTGCAACAGATTATACATCGATTAGTGAAATTACTGATAGAATGTTATGTGCTGGTGAACCAGAAGGAGGAAAAGATTCATGTCAAGTAATGTTTTTTGAATTTTTAAGTATTTCCTGTAGTTAACGATAAAAATGTATAGGGTGATTCAGGCGGTCCTCTAACCATAAATGGTACTCTTTATGGAATTGTGTCGTGGGGTAATGGATGTGCTGAAAAAGGATATCCTGGTGTGTACACGAATGTAGCGGCAGTGCGAAATTGGATAAAAGAAAATAGTGGAATATAAAAAAATTAAATTATGAAATATAGAAATATTAATCAATTACTACGATGGCTTATTATTAAACATGTATTATTACTAATCATTTTTCATATTTAATAAATAGTTTCCTACACTTTTATAATTTAATTCAATTTATTTTATTATTACGTTTTAAAAAAAAGTAGATACAGAGTGTTTTCGAATACATACCCATTTAATTTTTGTATGACTGATAGAGTAGGTAAATACAAGCACTTTCTATTAATGAACATGTACCTATTTTATTTGAAATGCAAGGTGCCAAAGTTGAAAGAAAATTATAATTTTTATGTATTAGATTTATATCTACCTATTCATTTAAGATAATATTTTTGTATTCAAATTTTATAGCACAGACATATTAGGTAGGTACTTTATTAAAGTTCATTGTAAATTTTATTTTAAATGGTTGGGCTGACGTAAATGGAATATTTAGTTTTTCGGAATTTTCTAATAATTTTTTTCAAAAAGTATAAATGCCAAAAAATCGAGTACCTATAAGTACGCCCTTGAACAAAATTACAATATAGTTTTTGTTATGTAAAATAAATGTCCCAATTTTCGTCATGTTAAGCAAAACTTTTGGCTTTACTAATATGTAGGTACTCCTATAATTGAAACTCAAAACTGATATATCAAGTTCTGTTTTAAGATAGGGTATTTTTAGATAAGAACAAGAAATTATTTTTAATATAAGAAGGAAATTGTGAAACTTTGTGTAATATTTAAATAGTACATACCAATTTTTTGTAGATTTGGAAGAAAGCAGCATTATTTTTTAACTAAAATATATAACTTTTTCTTAAGAAAATTTTTTCTATATGTAACCCATCTGTATGTTTTCACTTAAGTAACGATAATTAGCCAGTCTCTTCTTTGGTTAGTCCCTAATTTCGTCACCCATTTTTTTACTATTGATACAAAAAACCCTATATTTTGTGATCCCTTTAAATCTTCAATTGTCATTTATCACAAGTATTATATTTATCAACTGCAGACCAGCGGCATTGGTTATCGAGTTCTTCATGCCTGCCCACTGAAGCATCGTCATTAATTCCACGTTTTGTTCGTTTCACTCTGACACATAGTAAAGCAATAATAAAATGATACATTTTCAAATATGATATAATATGTAGGGCACATATAACTATAAAATTTGTTTATATACCACTTTATCTTCTTTATCCATGCGGATGATGAGGCATTTTTAGAAAATAATGTCCCAAGTGTTCATAATCAAAAAAATATTAAGTGCGACTTATTATCATTATTGCTATCTCTAGACGTGGCAACAATTAAGATCAGTTTCACCTACTACTGAACTTTTCTATTCTATTCAACAAAAGGTTTAGAGAAAATTTATTTTAAAGAGCACGCCTAACACTTGAGATTTTTAATACAAACATCATTATAAATAAATACTAACCTAATCTATGGAAATTAATAGAAAACGTATCTTTGATGGCACTTGAAAAAACTTATATAAGCACTAGATACTAATAAATCAAAACAAAAGTATCTAATTGCTCAACAACAATTACTATAGAATAATTGAACATGTTTCGACAATTATTCGTACTGTTCTCAGCTGTCGCCTTAGTTCTAGGTAATAATCACCTCATTTATAATTTCTGTAATATTCCATCTAATTAAACTATTACAGGCACTCCACTAAAATTCCACCATCCAGGTGGAAGAATTGTGGGAGGAAATGCAACAACCATCGAAGAGAATCCTTGGCAAGTATCCCTTCAGTTGTTGGGCATGCATAGTTGTGGAGGATCTATCATTGGGCCCGATACAATTCTAACTGCGGGACATTGTATCGATGCGTAAGTTTTATTTTATCAGAAAATTATAGATACGAGAAAAAAAATATTTTCCATTTTGTAGTTTTATGTCCTTGATATATACAGTAGTCGCTGGAACTACTGATTTGGGTGATAAAAAGGTCATTGTGGGTATTAGTGATACTATCGTTCATGAAAGCTTCTCCGGTGAAGACTTTGACATTGCTATTATCAAGGTAAGTCATCTCTCATTATTCTTGAAAAGCTGAAAAAAGTACAACCGCCAATTGTATGTTAGGGCCATAGCCAGAGTCTCTTTCGGAAGGGGCGCATTCAGAATATTTAAGAGAGGTTCAATACATTTTAGGGTTTTTTCTGCAAAGATACATAATTTTAGGGAAAACCTAACATCTCTTTAATGATTTCTTCTGCCTGTATGTTAGTAGCAGATCCAGAGTTTTGTCAAAGTGGAGTTTTTGAAAACAGGTATAAAAACGACGCTCGAAGGACCAAAAGTAGTCCTGAAATGAAATTCTTTTGGAGTTTAAGGTTACGCGTATTATCTGCAAAGATATACAGGGTGTCCCAAAATTAGCCTGCCAAAATGAACCAGCTGATTCTACGTTCAAAAATAATGCAAAAAGTTTTAATAAATGTAGATTGAAAAATGCTCCCTAAGGGAGCTACAACCCTCCGAAAGGAGGGCCCCAAAGAGGAGTTTTCTGTAATATATTAGCAATGTAGATTCATGAAATTTGGTGAGTTTGAAGCTTTTATAATTTGCGACATATTTCTTTTTCCAATTTTCAGAAATTTTGCCAGGGGCGTCACATACAGGGTGGGTGCTGGATAAATTATGCCCCATAATTTTTGTGTGGATAATTTTTAAATTTTTTATATCAAATTATGAAACTTGGTTTATTTTTACACAAAAAAGATCGTCTCAGTCGACCTTTGAATCTTGAACCGTTTTCGAGTAAAACCGTTTTGAAGAAGTCACGTCCATAAATCTACACTAATAAAAATATTTAATAATCACAAAATTGAAAAAAAAATTTGATTTTGATAGGTATTTTGTTTTTATTATTAATATTTGACGAAGAAATGCTAAACAAAGTAATAAATACCTATAAATTTTAATATATTGTCTACTTTTGATAAATTTTAGTTTTGTGATTATTTTTATTAGTGTATTTTTTATGGACGTGATTTTTTCAAAACGATTTTACTCGAAAACGGTTTAAGATACAAAGATCGACTGAGACTACCTTTTTTGTGTAAATATAAACCAAGTTTCAAAATTTGATATAAAAAATTTAAAAATTATCCACACAAAAAATATGGGGCATAATATACCCAGCACCCACCCTGTATGTGACGCCCCTGGCAAAATTTCTGAAAATTGGAGAAAGAAATATGTGGCAAATTATAAAAGTTTCAAACTCACCAAATTTCATGAATCTACCTCAAACAGTTGCAAAGATATTACAGAAAATTCCTCGTTATTTTTGAACGTAGAATCAGCTGGTACATTTTGGCAGACTAATTTTGGGACACCCTGTATAATTGTAGAGAAAATCTAAGTTCTTCAATGATTTCCACGTCTGTTGAGTTTATATTTTTATTTTCCTTTTTATTTTCGTATTGCAATAGTAATTTTTTAAAAGTTATTTTTTAAAACCTAAAACTCTGAAAACGTAAATATCTCTACAAATTATGTAATTATAACCCTTCTGCTTCAGCTGAAAGAAAAGTTAAACTTTACTGACACTGTACAGCCAGTTAAATTACCTGAAACAGGGGACGTTCCAGAAGCTGATACCATTGTTACAGTCACTGGCTGGGGCGCTGAAAATGTGAGTAATTTATCATACTTAAAGACACAATTATACCTAAATCCTAAATCGACTAATGCCCGATTCCACAAACGTCTAATAAATATTCAATTAGAGAACAGCGCACTAACGTTTGTCCTTATTGGTTGAAATTTAATATAGATTAGCGATTGACCAATAGGAGTCTTAAAAATTCAAATTAATCGGAGAGTAGTTATGTACTGGTTTAACATACGTTTGTGGAACTGGGCATAAAGTTTTCATATTTAATTTATTCCTAACTTATTCACATTCTCCAGGAAGGCGATATCTTTACACCCCCCATTTTAAGATCAGTCAACGTTTCAGTAATAGATCATGATGAATGTATAAAAGATTATGACTCCTTCGCTACTGTCACAGACAGAATGTTATGTGCTGGTGAACCAGAAGGAGGAAAAGATTCATGTCAAGTATGGTTTTTAAAATTTTTACGTAGCTATTATTAATCAATAAGTATAAAATCTATAGGGTGATTCAGGCGGTCCTCTTACCATAAATGGTACCCTTTATGGAATTGTGTCGTGGGGTAAGGGATGTGCTGAAGAAGGATCCCCAGGTGTGTACACGAATGTCGCTAATCTGAGAGACTGGATAAAGGAGAAAAGTGGAATATAAAGTTGTAATTGAAATGATGAGAGATGTAAAATAAACTTTCAGTCAGTTATTAAAGTGCATTATTATTCTTATCATTTTGGCTAATTGTTGTCCACATTTATTTAGATGGGTATATTATTATTATCCTAAACTGAAATATACTTAGGAGAAATATTTTTCATGGTCATTTTTACAACAAATTCAAAAATTTATATTGTACAAAGTGTTCGGGTGTTCCTCGAGTTACATGACTAATTTTTGGACAATTTAAGGTCACCATTAAATGAATTCAAAAAGTAATGTTTGCTTGTTTTATTTAACCTTCTTTTCAAGAAAACAGCAAAAATGTTAAATAATTCCATTGGAAATAGACAATAGGTTTTCTTTTACAAATTGATCTGAGAGTACCTACTGAGACTCTTAGTTAATCTCAGTAACTTGAAAATTTTCTTATATGACCCATTGCATTTTTTGTACCAATTTCAAAGTTGGTATCATTTCCGGGTACTTCCAGAAGTGTTAGCTGGTATCTGATCCATACAGACAGTAAAATAGTCCAAAATACAACATTAATATTTCAAAATAAATATAAAAAATTATGAGCTGCTACTTATACGCACAGGCTTACATCAATAAAAAGTAACAAATTTCAATGTGAAATTGTACTGAAACGCAGGCTGTCTAACTAATGTCTTAGTTTATGATTTTCTAACATATACATCAACAAGTATTATCATAAATTTTTAAATACATATTAAGATAATTTTAACATCCTATAAAATTTTTAGGAATTTTTTATTTTTAAAAACCGTAAATAACCTTTGAAGTGAAGATATAAATATTTAGATATTTGTATACCTATATAAATATAAAATACTGAAAAAAGTAAAGTAAGTACTACTACTGGAGGTGAAAGATCCGGTCCAATTAATTTGTGTTAAATTAAATAAAATTATTTATGTCCGGTTGCACCAAGCTCTGTTAAACTAACAGCGTGATTAATATTTAGCAGCGGCATGTTATTGGCTAAATGATTGTTATTTGCTGCGTTGCTTAGCAACAAATTTAAAAGACCCAATAAGCTGCCCCTGATACATTTTAAACACGCAATAATAAGTTAATTGAGCATTTAATAGAGCTTATGGTACAACCGGACACTAAAATATTAAATAAGAGTAAATAAAAAAAATGGATGTTGCAGATAGATCGGTAACACATTAAATTTGATGGATGTGATAACCAGATTGGATATCTACTTTACTTGAAAAAGTTTTCAGTTGGAAGAATTTATTAATGTTCTGTTAATGATGGAGAACAAAATTTTTATAAGAATTCAATTTCAATATTTCTATATTCGTTTCTAATTTTTATATCAAGTCTTAAGAATGTAAAATGATGAATTTACCGTAGAGATAAGAACGCTTTGTTTGAGCTTCTCATAATATCCACAATCTTTTTTAAAACAATATGACAAAGCAGCTATGCTATCATAAGGTACGGTTACACGGCGCGAGAAGTGGCACTCCCGGCGTGGGAACTGCCACTCAACGCGCCGTGTGACCGGGCCGGCGTGGCGATCTTGACTCGGCGTGTTTCTTCCCGTCGATTGTCGGTAAAATGTGTACAGTTCAAAGGAAACGCGCCGCACGCGTCGTATTGAATTGAACTGGGGTAGCAATCACACAGGCTTGTCAATCCACCACAGGCCGTGTGAACGCGGTCGTCATAAACTTGCCACTCCACAGTTCACATACAATGGATACGGGATACGTACAGCCGTGGAAACAAGTCTTTGCCTCGGGTGGAGCATATTCCGAATGAAATGTCGGCTAAATTCGATCATTTGACCAGTACCAGTGCTGTATCAATAAAAGTACTGTAGGGGGCAACATTCAAAAAATAAAATTAATTTATTTAAAAGGGAAAATAATTAAGTACATGATTTTACTCGTTTTCACATTAAAATTTATTAAGTTAGGAGGCTTTGACCATCATGGACAAGCAAATAAATAATCCAAAACTCTCAATAAAATGACAAAAAAATACTCAAATGTTGTTAATTTCAATCTTCAAATTGTCTACCATAAGAAGCCGCTAAACAGTAACCACTAGGTAACCTTTTGAAAGTCTTTCACTTAATAAAAACATGCAAACAAGTGACAGTTTTGGATTATTTATTTAAATAAACCTCTCTCCCGAAATAACTTTAAAATTCTTTGAAACATTTTTTTTGTCAAATTCTTTTAAAATATGTATATCAAAATCATGAATAAAAAACCACTTTGTCGATTTCATTTTTAAGGAACCTGAAAAATTATATACTCAATTGTCAATAGGGCAGAAAGGGGGTTAAGAATTGAAGAAAAAGTAGGTAGTCCCTAGGGCTACAAATAGTCTCAATCTGACCCTAATGTCTAGATTAAAATTGATAACTTTTTATATTTAGAGGTTTTTCCTTGTACTTTCAAAATACATTATTTGAAGTGGAATTTATTTTTGGCTTCATAAGCAGCAAGTAGTCTGGTTTCTTTCTTATAGGAAGTAATAAGGAAGCATAGTAAGTAATCGTGACTTTCTTTGTCTGATAATTAGGTACCTTTACTAGTTTTGTATGGACTGTTATAGAAACTTCAATACACTGTGTCCCAAATTGGTGGCTCCACTATGGGTAACTTCTTTATTATTGGAGATACAAAGACGGTTAAATTAGGAAAGTTTTTAAGAATTTCAAGGCCATTCCAGATTAGCTAACAGATCTTGAATATCTCTTTTGGTTTTTGTGTTATTCGGGAAAAACCAAAATGTTGCATTTTCTTTAATGGTCAATATTTTTTTTATTACCCATTTTGTGCTGTTAAGACTTTGACATTCTTCATGCACTTTTTTAAGATACTTCTAATGGTGTTGTCTGTTTTTTTCCAACTCTTTTGTTTTTTGAGATTTGGTTACTAACTTTTGTTTTTCTTATTAACGTTAATGGTTTTTTTGGCACTGTCAAATAGCATTTTTTATTACCTTTCCGACGATGTATCACAACATGACAAAAAATTCCAATTTTCACGAGAAAAATCGGAAAATTGTATTTTTCAATAAAAAAACACAAAAGAAATCCCAGCAATGAATAAAAATCAATCCATCTATCGCTGCATGATGAGTGTATGATATCTCTCTTCATTATTTATATCATAACGATTGTCCCTCTTTTATTCAAATGATCCAAAATTAATCAAATTCGTGGCAAGTTTTCTGAAATAAGTGTCGTGGGGTTGTTGTCGTTCAGCTGCAGTGTTAACATTTTAATTTGCCCGTATGTAAATCACGAGCATACAAATACGCTCATCATGCTCATGCAGCGATAGAGGGATTGATTTTTATTCATTGTAGAATGTCTTTTGTTTTTTTTTCTATTGAAAAATACAATTTTCTGATTTTTCTTGTGAAAATAGGAATTTTTCGTCATGTTGTGATACATCGTTGGAAAGGTAATAAAAAATGCTACTTGTCAATGCCAAAAAAACAATTGCCGTCCATAAGAAAAACAAAAGTTAGTAATCGTATCTCAAAAAACAAAAGAGTTGGGAAAAAACTGTCAACACCGTTAGAAGTATCTTAAAAAAGTGCATGAAGAATGTCAAAGTCTTAACAGCACAAAATGGATTATAAAAAAAATATTGACCATTAAAGAAAATGCAACATTTTGGTTTTTCCCAAATATCTGAAAAACTAAAAGAGATATTCAAAATCTGTTGGCTAATCTGAAATGGCCATAAAATTCTTTAAAACTTTCCTAATTTAACCGTCTTTGTATCTCCAATAATACCGAAGTTACACATAGTGGAGTCACCAATTTGGGACACAGTGTATACATATCTATTTATTAATTTCATAAAAAAAATGTCTTCACTCTAAAAAATCGTAATTGCAAGTTTCTTACATCAGGAAAGTAAAAAACATTACAAACTGTGATCTTCGCACACATTTTTTTATGAACTTTGTAATATCTAATAATAGATGAATTCGCAAAAAAATTGTAGTTTAAGTAAAGAAATGTTTTAATTAAGAAAGTTATTTAATATAAAAAACTAATATTGATGAAAAGAACTTTCATAGGATATTTGTTTGCAATTTATTAGCCAGAGTTGCATAGTATTTCAAAACTGGTATTATGAATTGCAAGTTGATTTTGCACCATTATTCCGTACATGCGCAAATTGAATACATTGCCATGTTGGCTTAATGATGCCACAATACTTAAGCTGAAATACACACAAATTTAAAATAAAGAGCAATCACATTTCAAAAATAATTGATGTAAGCAGCTCGATTTACAGAAGATATTTGTGTAATTTTGTTAAGAACTAAGTACACACATTTCCAATGTTTTTCGAAAATGAAAACAGACAAAACGCTATAATTAGAAATAAGTGTTTATTGTACACATATACATAAACACAAGTTAAGCCTAAAAAAATTAACGGTATGATTTTTGATAACGGGCACGGGCACCTGGACCACCAAATTTCTTTGGTTCACAGCGACGTGGATCAGCTACCAACAAGGTACGGTCATATTGGATCAGAATGTCTTTCAACTCCTTTTTGGAAGCTTCATCAACATCTACAAGAAATAAACCTCACATTAAAATAAGTTTTTTCACAAATTCGATGATTAGAAGTTTTCTGGAATGTTTGTTTGCAATTTTAAAGCCAGAGTTGCATAGAATTTCAAAACTGGTAGTTATAATTGCAAGTTGATTTTGCACCATTATTCCGTACATTCGCAAATTTTATACATTGCCATGTTGGCTTAATGATGCCACAATATTTAGGTTGAAATACACAAAAGGAAACTTACATTTTTGATAATAGGCTACCAACGCTTTGGAGATGGCTTGTCTGATGGCGTAAATTTGTGAAACGTGTCCACCGCCATTTACTCGCACCCTTATGTCAACAGCAGCGAATTTATCCTGAAAGTAACAACAACTTTAAAAACTGTTTCCCATATAAATCTAACAAAATCTCTTGGGACGCTTTTAATCAGATGGATCTTTATCTCATAGTCAAGAACTCGACTTCGGGATTAATGATCATCAGGTAAATTACCTCATCGTTAAATAAATTACAAACTAAACCAAAACAAGTTATTACCTTGCCAAGGAGGAGGATTGGTTCCTGCAATTTGTCTTGGAGCATTTTTGGCTCCACTTGACTAAGTGGGCGTCCATTTACCCTAAGAATACCTTTGCCTCTTTTACAATACGCAACGGCAGTTGCGGTTTTCTATAACAAAGAACAGTTTACTAATAATTTCATTTAAAATAAAAGTATGCATTCGATTTTAATATAAAACACACGTGTTACGAAAAATTTACAGGTTAAAATAACTCACCTTTCTGCCGAAAACTTGTACGGAAGAAATCGGTTCTTTCTTTGTCTGTAACAAAAATTTTTTAATTAGTTTTTGTGTTTTTATGGTGTGTAATTGCAGAAATATTTAAAAAATTAGGATGTGTACCTTCTGCATGTTGGAGTCTATCTAAAAAGAAACCTAAGATGGCGGCGGTGATGTGACGTTGCATCCGATAAGTCAACATAAAAACTAAATAAGGAGACAATTTTTACATATGCACTTATAATAGAATTATGAATATTTATAAAATATCTAAACTATATTTTATTACTTGATGCATGCTCATTTATAGAAAATAAAAAGACATTAACGTTCGAGTTTTAATATATGTATGTGTATTGACTCATGGGTATGTGGTGGCGGAATTTATGAAATTCACTTAATTAAATAAATTTCATTATACATTATTTCTTTTATGTAAAATTATCATGGAATAAAACTTTGATTAAAAAGTATACCATACAATTTGTTGTAAGACAAGAAATTTGCAGCAGAAAGTTAAAAAAATCTTTATTAGTCTCCCTTATTATTTGCAACACAACGTACACAGTTGCATAGTGGGTTGCCTATACTCAAGGAACATTATTTTCTGAAAGTATAAAATTCATCTTCAACTTGAAAATAACAACTTACTGCCTCTTTAAATAATTATTGTACTAATGATAGTCGAAATTAATGGGGGAAATACTAAATTTACATTAATCGCTTGTAATTAAACAAATCATCCAATGAGCGTTGAGGATTTATCCCCTCCAAGCATTCATTGAGTGTTAGCGTATGAAGTGTAGTTTACAAAGCGCGATACTTTATTCCAAATTTGAATTCCAAGTGAAGCATTATTATTATTTGAAAGTGATGAAATGTGCAAAGTGTAAACAATAAAATCGTGTTAAGTGGCTTTAAGATATTTTGGATTATTGTTTACTCGGTTCAGTCTAATAGATAGTGGAAGGTATGTGAGTATAAATAATTTAAACAAAAATCTATAGAATTATTTTTTTGGTAAATTAATAAAAAGTCCAAGTAATGCAAAATTTTAAATGGATTTTTTTTTATTTATGGTTTAGGTAAAATATAATCTGAGTGGAATTTGTAGTATAAAATTATAAAATTTTGTCATGCATTTTTCCTGTATATAATTATTATATTAATTATAATTGGTATTTCTTGGGATTAACATCACATAAGGTGTGTATGGAAATAAAATGCACATAAATATTTCCGCACTACCGCAATTATTAAATTTTAAGACAACACCTAAGCAATTAACTAACAACACTGCATAAATAATATTTTACGATAATTTGAAAATTTGTTATAATTTTTGAAGTATCTAATCAATTCTGTAAACATCACAGTTTTATTTATTTAAATAAAAAAATCAATAACGATGAATCATTAACCAATATTTTAATTACTTTTTTAAAAGTCGCAGAATTAATTATTTTGACCCAGATAATTCCACAAAATTATCATAGAAATCGTAGGTTTTTTCTTTAAAACCACAGACGCTAAAATAAATGGAAACGTTTTAAAAAAATATCTACTCATGGTTAGTTTAAAGTTAATGTTTTCTGCTATTTTATACATTCTTTAAACGCGAAATGTAATTCAACACTAGTAATATGAGTTGAACGCAATTTGTTGTAAAATAGTACATGGGAATTGCCCAACCTGAAAAATATTTGTTTTACAACAAGTTATAAAATTGCAAACGCATAGTCAAGCTTAATAGACTGTTTGTAGTTATTAATAAGTAATATAATTGATGTATATTATTAAACAATTTAAAAAACCAAGGCACAAAATCATAAATATTATTGTTGCTTTGGTAATGATTTTAATATTTTATCTGAGACTAGAAATTAGGTAGGTAACATTAGAACTATGAACAAATGTTGTCCCTTATTAGATCCAGATTACAAACTTGTTTTTATTCGATTTTATTGATAATAAAAATCAATATGTGATTGACATTAAAATTAGAGAAATTCCCTTCTCTATTTCGTTAACTATATTTGGTTATATTCAAATAATCTAATAAAATATTTATTAGCTTAGATAAAAATATTTTGTAACTGCTTCGTGATTTACACAACATTTCACTAATTCGCAAAAATCTTATCAGATGACCAATATGGTAAAGTGCACCGCCATAAAACTGTATTATATTCTAAACATAACAATTTAAGAAACAATGATTTTTTTTTTATATTTATAAAATATACGTGTTATAAAAATCATCACAAACTTATGATTATGTATTGTAACGAAAAAATATTCTGAATTGGTAAATCTAAATTAATTATTAATGCATATTCCAATTTAAAAAAATAAGATCTACTTGAAACGAGAATTGCTCAAAGTTAGTAAAAAAGATTTTAACAAAATTGGCTGATTAGAAATAGAAAATTTTGTTTGTTCTCTGTTTTTATACAATAATATAAGAAAATTATATAATGCATTTTGTTATACTCTGAGATTTTGATGTATTTAAATGAACACTTTGAAGCTTAACGTGAAAAAAACATTTTCAGATTTTCGATATATTTATAAACTCGCAACTTCAACACACGATATTTTGAAAACAAAGTAGTTTAGGGTATGTGTCCTTTGGACTTTTTGTCCCTATAATAAACCAAGAAACATCACTTTCAGTTTTTTTCCCTCAGCATATACGAGCGCTAACAACTAAATGTTCGGACAAACGAAAATTTGATTGTCTTTTTTCCATACGCGCAAAAGTTATTTAAATTAGCTTCCATAATATTGATGTTTTTGTCTGTTATAATGCCAACATTTAGTTATATAAAAACGTATATTTCGTAAAAATCCGCTCGATGGTTCCAAAACTGTGGCACTTTAACCCAGCAGGATGGGAAAATTGTAGAAACAAAGAATTATTATTTTCAAAACGTTGGATCTAGTAGTCGGATTTTGATGAAATTTACTTTATTGCAAAGCTGGATGTTGGTTTCCTTTACAAAAAAGTTACACAAGTTTTATTTGGTGATTTTAGACATTTATCGGAGCTTCAAAATTGCACCTTTAAAAATGATAGAATTTTCTAGTAAGTGTTTTAAAAAATCACAGTTTTGAAACCGCTGGTTGGATTTGTGTCAAAAAACCTTTAAATCAAACCTCAATAATCGTACTATATGAAAAAAATCCTGAAATGTTAATATGAATTTTTTTTGCATTTTTTCGAGTTCCACAGTTCACTTTTCAAAAAACGTATTATTTGAGGGTGCTACCTACATTAAAATAATAACAGTTTTGGAACCACTGGTTAGATTTTGGTAAAATTTAGTTTATTGCAAAGCTGGATGTTGGTTTTATGTACAAAAAATCCAAAATTCTTTATTTGGTGATTTTAGGCATATTTCGTAGCTTTAAAATTGCACTTGAAAAATGTGACGTAGTTTTCTTACGACTGTTTTTAAAAAATCACAGTTTTGGAACTTGGAGAAAACGACATAAAGGTGCTTTCATGGCCCTCATCCGGTCCGGGCTTAAATGTCATTGAAACTCTTTGGCATAAAATTAAAAGTACTCTACACAATAATCCACCAAGAACCATTGGGGACTTAAAGACCAAAATAGAAGAAATTTGGGACAGTTTCACGCCAGAATTGTACCAAAATTTGATAAATACAATGCCTGCTAGAATACAGGCAGCTATTAAAGCAAAAGGAGACGTAACCTCTTATTAGTAGTCCTAAATTAAAAATTATCCCAACATTTAGTTGCAAATTCATTTTGTAAAGTTTGCTAATTATTAAGGTTAAAATATTGTTAAATCCAATAAATAATTTTCTTCCATGCATAATATTGTTATTAAGGCTTTATCTTATTGTATTGTTAGGTGTTTACTAATTATTTGCGTAAAATTTCCAGTTCTCCTTTCATACTTCAAAAATTTACTTTTGTCCGAACATTTAGTTGTTAGGGCTCGTATACTTAAGTATATGCTTTGGTATAGGCATGTACCTTTTAGAAGTATGTTAGAAAATTTTTAAGTTAAGAATGGAATGCTTGTTATCTAAAATAACAGAAATTTTCCTTAAATTTACAGAAATTTACATAATTACATTAAACTCATTAAAATATGATTTCTTTGTCGTCCTTGTCCTAAAATTGTTCTTTTTGGTTCAATCACAAAAAATTATGTTTATGTTTATATAAAATTTTATTCTGAATCGAATTTTCATAATGAATAGACACAAAATATTTTTAGATGTGATTCTTGAATACATTCTGCATTGTCCTGTAAATTTTTTTTATCTCCAATTCTCCAGTCCGGTTCTTTTTTAGTTCCCATACAAAGTCGTTGCAGGTGGCAACTTACGGAAATATTTTAACAAATTAATAATTACTCCGAGTAAACATCGTTTATGTTCAAAATTAAATTAAATTTTCGATTCAAAATAAAGCAATCTTTCCTCATATATCAAAAATTTAACTATTTTCAATACTAGTTTTCAACATAATGATTTATTTTTTCAATTTCCAAATTTCAACACTAATAATTCTTTAAGGGATTAAGGGTTAACAGTATCAAAAAAATTACAAGATACTTTCGATCGCTAATCATTTCAGCTACAAATTTCATGCATAACTTTTTTCGATAATCAATTAGTTTAGCAGATTGGCTTCTTTCTAAGCAAAACAGTTTTTTACTTTTTCAATCTACAATTTTCAACATTCAAGAGATGATTGCTCGAAAACTAACCCGGATTGGGGATAAAAAATTTATACAGGACAAAGCAGAATTTATTCAAAAAGCACACCTAAAAATATTTCGTGTTTATCCTTTCATTTAGGTAGGTATTATAAAAAAGTTCTTTATTTTCCTTAAAAAAATTAAAACGTCTTCAAGTAAAGTACTTTTGGTACTGATGATTTCACCTTATTGAATCCCAGAACCCAGAGTTGTAAAAATCATTGCTACTAATAATCAAAAAATAATACTAAATTATTAAACTATAAAACATTGCTGGTGTTTCTGCAGCTAAAGTACAAAAGTTATTGAAATGTGTTAAATTTCAATTTTTTATACATGGCACTAAGTAACTACACTTATTTACACTATTTTTTTTAAATTTATTGTTCTGCTATACGAAGAAACAACATTAGTTTATAGTTTATTACAACAACACTATTAAAGAATCGGTACCTGGGCAATATAAATTGTTTCTAGCCATAACACCCGTCCATTCAAAACGAAATAACATTATCAAACACGCAAATTCAAGATAGAATTTCATAAAATAAATCCAACAAAACAAAGTATTATGAAAATTTTTACAGCTATTTCTAATTCAAATACGCTATACTTACACAGAATAATTATCAGGTATTGAAATAATACCATCTAAACGTTCGGTAGATTAAGATAACAATTAATACACGAAACTTTCCAAGAAATTCAAATTAAGTAAATAATACTGCTCAAAAGTAACTGCAACCTGCAACGTATATTTTAAATATCTCTTGAATAATTCCCATAATTTCCATGGAACGTTTCGCTCTCTGATACCGTGCCATTGGTTTCCAATGAAATTTTACGATTGAATTAATTTGATTACTTTTAACAATAACAATTATATAACTATCAAATTAATGCAAATTGATTGGCTTTAATCTGGCCTCCACCTGTTGAATTAAATGACTAATGAAATTTCCTTTCAAAGAATTTATTTATCTACGCGCATTATAGAAAAAAAAATTTACTCATCTCCGTTATTCCAAGAGAGCAATAAATGCAAACGGTTCATGTGCAAGCGTAATATAGTCATATTTCAATTCAGGATACGTTTTTATACTTTATCGAGAAAAATGTGGTACGGTAGAGGAGTTTATCGTAAAAACTAACGATATCGTTAAATCTTTTTAAAGAATTTGTTATTGCCACGGTAAATTTACAATAATTATTATTTATAACCATAAGTACCAGACGATGGTTATGGTTACAGTAACATAAGTAAGTAATTAAATTAACATGCTGCATGATACCCTTTTATTCTTTTTAATGTTGATACCCACTTACACTTCAGATATGATAAATGTAACATGCCATACATGCTTTTAATGTGTGTATAGTTTTATAGTAATGTGAAACAATTCCTCATAAAAACTAGCATCCTTATTTGAAATCGTTTTAGTCCTTGGATATCTCCTCATCGGATTTAGATTTAAATCCAATTACGTTATTTAACCTATATATCTATTACGAGTAGGTATACTGTATAATCTATTGTATACTGCGATTAGATACAGGTATGTACAACTTTACGACTTATGACTATTTTAAATCAGCTTAATATTTTCGTCATTTTCCTTTACGAATTTTGTTTATTTTGATCATAAAATATCTAAAGTATTGTGTTGCAACTATTTGGTTTTTAATCTTTTATAATTCCCAGAGGTGGTGTGTTTCAATTTCCTGTAACAAATACTGTATTAAATATCAGTAGGTCGGTTGCATTTGCTTCAGGGTCATTCTACAGTAATTTAAGGGAGTCACTGTTTAAGTTGAGTAGAAAATAAGTAGGTATTAATGTATTGTTCGAATATAAAGAAAGTATGGAAAATTTAATAACTATTCAAACGATGTTGTAACAGAGATTGAATTAGCAAAATTTCAAATCTACTCTTATGGATTGAGTGATTTTTAAGTAAATATCCAAAAATTTTGGAAAACCCAATTATGTTTATGCTAATATTTGGGTACTTCTAAGTAACTCACTTTTCACCTTTTCAAAATTCTCAAATTTTGTCAACAAATTAGTACTTATTCGAACGTTGAAATTCTAAGTTCCTGTGATGAAGTTCATTTCTTAGTCATTAATAGACGAAAATTTTTAAAATCTTCATACAAGTAATTTTTCGGTTCTCACTACATTGGGGTACAATTCTGGTAAAGTTGCGTATTTAGGTCCTAAACAATATCCTCAAATGAAATCTAAGATTCGTTCTCGAAACATCTTAAATAAACCATAATTTCTTTTTTTCTCGGTTTTGTTAGCTTTTTTGGAGACAAGTAAAACAGCCGAGAAAAAAGCCAAAAACACATTTTCACAGATAGGAACTTTCTGTCTCCTAAAGGATATGCAATAGGATTTCAAATATTTTGTTTAGAACTTTGGAAACATTTTCTATTATATCGGACTTGAATCTCCTCATAAACATGATTTTTTCATGTTACGGTCCTGAAAACTTGTATTTTTTAGATTGAGTATAATGGGTTCAATAAGTTGACCTAAGGTACTTATAAACCTTATAAAACATGCTTTTAACTCGATATCTCCAAATACTCGCACAAAATGAGAAAAAAATCAGTTTTTGTTGAGATGTTTCAGGAGATAAACAAAATACATATCTTAGAAATCTTTTAATTTTCAGTCGTTTTTACTTTCTTATACGTAGTAATAAGAAAAACCCAAACCTATACCCAAACCTAAACCTAAACCCAAACCTAAACCCAAACCCAAACCCAAGCCTAAACCCAAACCCAAGCCTAAACCCAAACCTAAACCTAAACCCAAACCCAAACCTAAACCTAAACCCAAACCCAAACCCAAACCTAAACCCAAACCTAAACCCAAACCCAAACCCAAACCCAAACCCAAACCTAAACCCAAACCTAAACCCAAACCCAAGCCTAAACCCAAACCTAAACCTAAACCCAAACCCAAACCTAAACCTAAACCTAAACCCAAACCCAAACCCAAACCCAAACCTAAACCCAAACCTAAACCCAAACCCAAACCCAAACCTAAACCCAAACCTAAACCCAAACCTAAACCTAAACCCAAACCCAAATCTAAACCCAAACCCAAACCTAAACCCAAACCCAAACCTAAACCCAAACCCAAACCCAAACCTAAACCCAAACCTAAACCCAAACCCAAACCTAAACCCAAACCCAAACCCAAACCTAAACCCAAACCCAAATCTAAACCCAAACCCAAACCTAAACCCAAACCTAAACCCAAACCTAAACCCAAACTCAAACCCAAACCCAAACCTAAACCCAAACCTAAACCCAAACCCAAACCTAAACCCAAACCTATACCCAAACCTAAACCCAAACCCAAACCTAAACCCAAACCTAAACCCAAGCCTAAACCCAAACCCAAACCCAAACCTAAACCCAAACCTAAACCCAAACCCAAACCTAAACCCAAACCCAAACCTAAACCCAAACCCAAACCCAAACCCAAACCTAAACCCAAACCCAAACCCAAACCTAAACCCAAACCCAAACCCAAACCCAAACCCAAACCTAAACCCAAACCCAAACCCAAACCTAAACCTAAACCCAAACCTAAACCCAAACCCATGAGAGTCGAATATAACACGTTAGAACAAGTCAGAGCAGATGGTTTAGGTTTGGGTTTGGGGTCAATTTTGTTGAGCAGTTTAAAAATAAAAATTTTAACCCATGGGTTAACTCTAACATGGTTTAAAATTTTAAAATATTTTTTCCGAGCGGCACTGGATATATTGCGAGAAAAATACAATTTTTGGATTGTTTATTTAATTTAGAGAAAATAGTTACTCTCGACAAATTTTAATTTAAGGTTTCGTTTTTGGGATATTTGAGTTTGAAGGTTTGGAAACACAATATCAAATGCTGTGCTGAATTAAAGAAAATTTCGGTTAGGTCTGAAAAATTCGGAAAATTGCCATCAAGTCTTGGCAGAAACCTTAAATAAAAAATTTTCAAGAGTAACTATTTCCTCTAAATTGAACAGACAATCAGACAATAAATAAATGTGATTTTATATTAATAACGTATTGAATGTCGACTGCATGTGATTATTGGCTACCCCTTCAGTATTTTCCAAAGATTAAAACTGTATCATGGTAATGTATAAGAAAGAGAAAGTCATGTGTTGGACACATCAGGTATTTTAATTAGGTGTACCTATTTTAGCCTAAAATGGAAAAAGTATCTAAAAAGGGTTCATTTTGAAAATTTTTTTTAAGAAATATGTCTTAAATAACTTTGAATAAAAATTAAACTCACAAATAATTTTATTTGAAATTTCCATTTTTCGAAAACTGCCACAAACATACCAATAAACTGATAATTAATAAATTTGTGGATTGGACTTTGGTTTTTCTTCGTTTAATAATTAATAAGTGATTTTTACATTTTGTAGGTTTTTTTAATCAGAAAATAAAGTTTTAACTACAGTCCGTTGTTTAGACAGTTATTTTGTATAATATTTCATTATTTACGTTATATATTTTCCTTAAAGTTCCCTTTTGTCTTTCACGATCATGAAGAAGTTAAATCCGAAACATTGGTAATTTGACGAAATTGAATTTTTACTTTCTTATACGAAGTATAAGGAAGTATTGTAATCGTGATTTTTTTCGACTCCATTTTGACCATTTTCGCCATGATGTCTGTTTGTCTGTGTGTGTCTCTCTGTCTGTATCCACCATAACTCAAAAACGACTTATCGGATTTGATTCAAATTTCATATTTAAGACTTTGAACAAATTTGTGGGTGCCACAGTAAATGTTTTTCATCTAGCACCAACACAAGTGACACTTACCTGAAGACATTTTTAGGTTTTTTAGGAATATCTTGAAAAATAAACAATTTATGAGATTTTTTTATTCTTTAACATTGATTTAAAATTAAATTTTGAACAAATTTTGTTTGAACTTTTTTTTGAAATTCTGTTAAAAAAATTTCAAAAAAATAAAACACTTATTTTAGTTGTAAAATTCGGTTATAATGAGTGGGACAAGGACAGATTTATGCGCAATAAGTGCGAGAGAGACTTCCGAAACTTATTTGAATATTGCTGGAAACGCTCAAAATTGAAACACGATTTTTACAAGACATTTAACTTAATTTCTTTAAGAGAAGTTTTGTGCTACTATCCGTAGGTATAAGAAAGTCATGTGTTGGCCACATCAGATATTTTTACTTTTTACTTTCTTATACGAAGTATAAGGAAGTATAGTAATCGTGATTTTTTTCGACTTCGAGATTTTGATGGATTTACACTTTTTGAGGGCCCCTGAATATTTAAGAGTTTGAACAAAATTGTGGGTGCCACATTCAATGTTTTTTATCTAGCACCAAAACAAGTGACACTTACCTAAAGACATTTTTAGGTTTTTTAAAATATCTTGAAAAATAAACAATTTATGAGATTTTTTATTCCTTAACATTGATTTAGAATTGAATTTTGAACAAATTTTGTTTGAACTTTTTTTTGAAATTCCGTCAAAAAAATTTCAAAAAAACTAGATCTTCTTAAAACACTTTATATTTCTCATAGCGCGCGTTGATAGTTGAATCCGACGGTCGAGGTAGACATGTGTCTCATTATATGGCTGCCAAACGGAAGGTCCCGGGTTCGAATCCCAGAAGGACGGACCATTAGTTTTTTTTTTATTTTATTGGTTTCTATGGTACCGAAAACAATAATAATGAATAAATAAATGTAATTTCATACCGGGAGATTTTTTTAAGTGAGTATAAGGTCAAAAATCTAAAATAAAACACATTTTTGTCGTAAAATTCGGTTATAATGAGTGGGACAAGGACAGATTTATGCGTATTGTAATAAGTGCGACAGAGACTATTTGAAAATTGTTGTAAACCCTCAAAATTTTTACAAGAAATTTAACTTAATTTCTTTAGGAAAAGTCATTATTGTGATACTATCCGTATAAGAAAGTCATGTGTTGGGCACATCAGATATTTTTTCAGTAAAAACAAAGTATGTACAGTGGCGGATTTAACAGGTCAACATTCAGCTTTTGCTGACTTGGTCCCCCTGAGCAATGGCCCCAAGAGTTACTTGGACGTTTTTAGACTAATTGAACGAAATTTTTAGGGTCTTTTATACTTCGTACTTCGGAGAACGTCTCGAATTAAAATTCTTTCAAATACGAAAATACATTTAAATTTGTTTTATTCATCTTACACAATTTTTTTTTATTTTTTAGAACTTGTTATAATAGTATATTATTTTATGAGGAGCTTAAGTGATGCTTTATGTGCAGAGGCTGGTGTTTGACTGACGAACGAAGTGAGTCAGACAAAAGCAGCCGTCACAAAAATTAGTTCTCATTTAAAACACGACGTGAACGGTTTAAGAGTTTGTGACGTCATTAGCCATGTTCCGTTCAGCTGTCAATGTCGTTTGTGTATGTATTTTACCCTTGACTAACATTTCGACACTGGCTTATGACATCACACAACATGGCGCGCTTTTCGGGGTGTTTGAAAAGTACCTTTTTCTCAATTTAAAATTTTGGCGTCGGGATAAACTATTGGAGTATAAAAAATATTTCTACGATGTTTTTTTACCTCTAGATTAGATTAAGCAGGTTTTTAAGCGTTTTCATTTTTGACCGAATGACTCTATTTATCAAATTGTATTTAAGTTTGTAATTTGAATTTAAGCGGTAATTTCAAAAGAGTCATATCTAAAATTATTATAAACTAATGTGTGTATATATGAAACGATTGAAAAATATTAATTTGTAGATAGTGATTTTGCAGTTGGAATGCTAATATTGTATTATACTAGGTTCTAAAAATATCAGCACTGGTAATATATGTTTAATCGTAGACATTAGATACCTATACTTGAAAATTGGTCATTACGTTTGAAATTACTTCATCACTTTTTGTTTTACCAATTATGAATCACTGATGGTCATTTGCTGTTTTATTAAAATCTTATCTACACCTTTATGTTTACTATGTACTAAGTTTATTCAGAGATTAATATGTAGCTATTATTTTTGTTTATGAAGCTCACATTAGCTGCATAAACTGCATTCAGTCAGCCACAATTACAATATTTTTGCATTGCAAATAACAAATCCACCGTGAAATTGTTTGTGTTTAAACCCATTTGCAAACGTGAAAACACCTGAAGATGACTTTATTGTTGTTACTAATGCATGTTACATGACTAATGGCATTACCATTTAATGCAGTACAATTTAAATGACTCTAATAAAAAATGCAATAACATATTATAACAATCTCGCGTCCATATATGCGAAGATTATCACAACAAAAGCAAATTGCAATTGGATTAGTTGCAAAAATTTTCTTAGAAATGATTAATCAGTTTTGCGAATGGTTTTACTATCGTATTTTACTTTCATCGACCTTTATTCTTACGTTGTATGACTAATAAAATCTGCGGAGATAAATACGCGGAAAATGAATAGGTATCCGAGTTGATTCAGATCTTCTATAGAATCACCTGAACACTAACGTACGTTCAAGGATGTTCCCGCTTCGGTGATTATAATACATTTACAAGACATGGTTGATGAGTTTGAGACTTGCTTTATCAACATTAAAACACTGACGATGGTTATTTAATTAATTCTAAAAATAATGGAAATCATACTTTTTATAACAAGTTATACTTGAAGTAACCTAGAAATTAACATGCAAATATATTGTAGGCATAGAAGAACAATATTTATACTCAATTAATCGAAAAACTAAAAAAAATTTCTTGATTTTTAATCTTCAAATTATTTTGAAAAAATTTCCTACAATTTAGGTACTAATAATTAATGACGTACATTTTCAAAAATTATTATGTAGTAATTTGAAAAATATATTTCATATTCCAATAAATAAATAGTTTACTTACATGAGAAACAAATTTCTAAGATCCTTTTTAAGTTTTAATATTACAAAATATGAAAATTTTTAATTATAAATTTAATTTCAATAAGATTCTATTATAGAATGTTTCCGTTAAAAAACCTTTTATTTTTCTTCTTAATTTAATGCATCATGATTTAAAATTGTACTTGCCGCTGGCGTTTCTTGAGAATTTCCTGTCATTATTGGTGAATGTCGCTGATTTAAAAGTTGGGTTTTATGGAAACAATTGGAAATTTCAATGCTGCGGCAGGAAATTATAAACGCAGGTATTTAAGAGATGTCATCTTAAATAATTAAGGAAATTTATGGAAATAAAGCAAACTTTATATTGAGAAATTTGGCCATGGCCCCTACTTTTATTAATTCTATCTACTTATTATATGTTACATATTTATAAAATATTTATATTTTAAAATTCTTAGCACAATGGTCCAAAAAACTATACCCACCTACGTGTTATTTCAAACAAACTTTATTTGTATAACCAAACAGAAACATGTTAAAAATATCAATTATGAAAAAACAGTTAGGGTAGATTAAAGATAATTGAACGAATTTCTTTCGTTACATAACACATTTGTTTATTTTTAACAGTTTTGTGACTAATCCGGCCAAACCACTTCCATCTCTATGGCCCATTGAAATCACTTATGCACTTGAATAATCAGCTAATTATTACATTTAAATATAGAGCTATGTGTGATATTTCCTGTTGGCCAACAAAGTTTCTGATTAAGGATAAGCGTACTTCACTAAAGGTAAAAATAATTTTTTCACATGGGAACCAAATTTTTAGTTTAGTAGACCGCGTATGTTATTAATAATTTAGAATAAATTAATTGCGGACAGTCTTTTATCTAATATTTAATATTCACGTATATGTAGGTACATACGAGGATAATGTAATTTAGAAATCAATTTTTACTTTCGCTTACTTATACCTACTTGTCTCAAAGGAAAAGTAAGTAATAGGAAAAGTTGCTTCTTAGGTACAATTAATTTAGTATGCATGAAGTATAATTATAATTACAAATATAGTTCATATGATATGCTGATGAGCAGTGATGTGTAATTTCGTATCAGTACGTGAGTAAAAGGATTTTTCGTATCTAATAGGTTTTGCATTAATGACCTGGAAATTATAATAGACTTTCGATAATATACAAGATGTTATAACAGAAGACACGAGAAGACTTCATTCTTATTATAAACAAATATTGGAAGAACAGAAATGACTGAATATTAAATTTGGAGTAGGTGAATATAATATATGGTACAATTTCTCTTCAATATTTGTATTTTTCCATAAGAAAAGTTTGCCGTTACATATTTTATTAAAATAGTAAAATCTTCATTATACAGTTTATATCGTCAGGATTTCACCAGTCGATAGTTTAGCGAAAATTAAAGGTGGTTTGTCTAATAAACTATGGTCGAATGTTGCTTCCTTTTTGATGTATAGGGCAATAAATAAAATAAATTATTTTAAATAATTTGCTATAAATCAATAACAAAAAAAGTTAGTGATCTGAAATTTTGCAAAAATCTTTTTTTTGTATTCTCCTATTATTAGTGGTTGCAATTATTTTATTTAGAACACAGAGACGTGTGTACGGGTTTCTTCCAAAAACATTTTATTGAATAAAACGTACACCACTGTTTTTTTTTACAGCACCAATATGCAGAGAGTATTTTCCATTCAATTTAGAAACTTTTTTGTATCTTACAATTTCTTGATAACTTAACTTTTTTTTCTTATTTATTAAAGAGGTTCTTCCCTATTAGATTTCCGAAAAAAGCATCAGTACAAAGTTGTAGAGAAAAATATTTCCTACAACTTTCCTTTTAATATTTTTTTGATATTGTCAATATTTAAAAAGATATTAAACAAATAAGTTGCAAATTTTAGGGAAATTTTTCTCTAGTTAGGTACTACTTACTACTAGTACTTACTACTTTTTCCCCAAAATTTTCAACTTATTTGTTGAATAACTTTTTAAATATCGACAATATCAAAAAAAGTTTAAAAGATAAGTTGTAGGCAATATTTTTCTTTACAACTTTGTATTGACTCTTTTTTTCGAAAATTTAATAAAAAAAAAGTTATTCAATAAACAAAAAAATCCAACCCTTAATTGAGGGCTGGTGAAGGAAGGGCGGGGTCTACGAATACACAAACTCAGTTTTAAACTTTCAGGGTGACCCTCTAGAAGATTCTACAAAAATTGGCTGTAGGGTAAAAAAAAGTCTATTTGAAGCCTTTTCTCCCTTATTTACTGTACTCTTAGGTTATTTTGAGTTGAGTTATCAAAAAATTATAAAATACGAAAAAGTTTCTAAATTGAATGGAAAATACTCTCTGCATATTGGTGCTGCAAAAAAGCCAGTGGCGTACGTTTTATTCAATAAAATGTTTTTGAAGAAACCCGTACGCACGCCTCTGTGTTCTAAATAAAATAATTGCAACCACTATTAATGAGAGAATACAAAAAAAAAAGGTCTATGCAAAATTTCAGAAGGCTAACTTTTTTTGTTATTGATTTATAGCAAATTATTTAAAATAATTTATTTTCTGTAATGGCCTGTACATCAAAAAGGAAGCAACATTCGACCATAGTTTATTAGACAAACCACCTTTAATTTTCGCTAAACTATCGACTGGTGAAATCCTGACGATATAAACTGGGCCACCCTGTATATACTTATGTAGATTGTAGATACTCAAAATCTTTGTTTTAAACTAAACTTACGTAATAGTGACCAAATAAAAATAAATAAATAAATCACACATTTTCATTTCCTGCAATTTAAAATGTTTTTTTTACCATACTATAGCTTATACTTATTCACACATTGAAAAAATTATCATCCTGTTCCCTTCCACGAGGCCATATGGACTAAACAGCTGCAACTACTGAACTATATTGAACAAACCAGACTAGGGGGTGGCTCTATTTTGCAGAAACTCGCTCGTGTTAGGCACGTGCACACCTGGCAGGAACACCCGGCATGTATTTAAAAACACAACCACCAAGTGATTAATCTCCACTGTTTACCATTTTGTGGTGACGAATTTAACTAGATTGTGGTATATTATTTTAATTTTGTTGTGGGCATGCATTTTCCGTAATTCCTACTAGTTTTAAAATATCACGTTCGAGATATTTGCAGGTGTGGAATAGAATGAGCTAACTGATTAGAAGAAAGAACAAAAACATAATTTTACTTGTATTACTTTGTTATCGTTGCTGTGGTCGTTGTTTTTAGATTTTTTTTTAAAGAACTTCTTAATTGAAAGTTTCAAAATATTTAATGTGAAAGTTTGAGAGATGATCGCTACAGTTTTTCGTTTATCTACTCACAAAAATTCTTAGAACAATTTAAAAAAAATAGGTACTGGATAAAATAATGACTCAGTTTTTTATCTGTTCTTTTAAACGGTAGATTATAATTTGTAATATGCATAAAATGTAATTGGTCTATGTGGTCTAAACTCAAATTTTATGGATATTTTTATATCCGAAGAATAAGTAGGATTCCCAATGAAAAAATATCTTCAAAACTATGAAGTTTGTTTAGCTAAAAGGAGAAATAGTTAAAACGGCGATCTATATTGTAGAAATAAAAGACAGGATGTTAAAGCAGAAATTTTATTTTGTTTTTTTTGTCATAATTTAAGCATTTTGTTAATTATCGATCTGAGAATTACTAAACAGAGGTTTTTTGAGTGGGATATAATAAACCCTTCTTAAGTTTGCTCCAGTTTATTCGAGAGCTCTTGTTATCTTAATCATGCCCTAACTTTTTTACACTAAAATTTGTAGCATTTTTAAAAGATTTTCTAATTGACATACTTAATCGATTTTAGGCTCAGCTGACGAAGTACAAAAAGGAAAACAGAATCGTTAAGGAAAATACTTGCATTAGTAGCCTCTTTTAATTACCCCCGTGCAGAAGCAATTTTCTTTATTAATAATAATTACAAACATTTTTTATTTTAAATGGAATGTTATAAATATGCTGTATATTAATTTTTATTCTTAAGTTTAATTATTGTTAATTTTGATGTATTAATTTCAGCATGCTAATCAAATTTAAATTGTCATAACGCTACAAACAAAAAATAATGTCAATAATTTCTTCAAATCATTTTTAGATTTTTTTTGTTTATAATTTATAGAGAAGTGAATAAAGTTTTAGTTTCGGTATTTTAAATATTAATTACTTTGATTTTTTCTACAAGTCGGGGAAGTTTTGACTATTATTTTGTTTTAAAACCATTTTTTATTTACGAAAGTATAATTTTTTTTCTCTTTAGATGATGCTACAATCTAGTCAAAGACTAATAAGTAACTTTTTCTTAATCCTAATATACTACTTGTCATAATATTCTAGAGTCACCCTGTGATGTCTTCTGAGTTTCTTCTGGTCACTATACGAAAGTATAATAATCGTGATTTTATTCACAGGCAGAAAACCAAATTTTTCAATTATCTTGTAATTGGAAGTAAAATTAATTACTCCACATCCTGTGACTATACTAAAACCTACAAACCACTAAGAATTAGTCAGAAATTCCTACAGACCATAAATAATTTAGTTTTAATAGGTACATTATTATTCATAATGTTTAATGTTTAAATTATTCATTCAAAATTAAATTTTATGTACTGATATTGCAAAACAAACGTACCCATAGTAATTACAATTTTTTCAACGCTTGTTACAAATTAGAAATTGTTTTATATAATCGATAAAATAAGTAAGCCTGATTAATAGAAAAAATATGCGCTAAATAATAGATTAAACCATAAAAAATATTTATATTCGCATATCGCGGAGAAAATAAAACAAACAATGCATTGTTATTCGAAACTATAAAATAAAGTTATGTAACAACTGTTTAATCATTTAAAACAAACATGAGGGTTTGTCTTTTGGGAAGTAGTGGTAATATACGGGTACTACCATAGTACTACATTAGTACCTCATTAACAATCGTCCGTTGGCTCGTGGCAGTACCTCACAGGACACGCGACTCTTCCACGGAGGTTGGACACACCGGAAGGATGTCCAAGTTGCCCTTAACGCTTGGTAATTCTATCCGGTAGGGAATTCCCTCTGCACATCTTTGGTACCTTATGGCACCACTCCATTCATTCGGTACCCAACTCAGTGGCACATCGTCGTTGACGCTTGTGGTTAGTAGACCATATCGTAAGATGCTCCGTGCGATTCCGTTTTGATAAAAAGTGAACGTTATTTGAATTTGAAGTGAATTCAAAGTGAAGTAGTGACGAGTTTTTGAAAATATTTTTTTGGGTTTTTATTGGTGTTTTGATTCATTGAACTTTGTGATGCAGAATTTTGTAAGTTATTTTTTTAATAAATTACCTATTGGCTCCTATTATTTATTCGATATAAAAGAGAACTTTTTTCTACTCGTTTTTCTAATATTAAAATCACGACTTACTTATACATAATCTCTTGGATTTATTATTTTTCCAATTGGCAAACAAGAGTACCTAGCCACTCAAATATTTATTCATACAACATTTATCTCTTCCATCACACAAATGAATCTAACGGGCACGTGTACTATGAACAAATAAAAATATGTGTAGCTGAATGTTGAATTTTAAGCGCCTGTCAAAATCACTATTAAAATATTAATTAGTTAGGAAGCTATAGATGCAAAGTGCGCGCGATTATTTAAAGTACCAACTAACAAGAATTGTTATTTTGTAAATATTTCATTGATGAATCATTATGAGAATTATTTGTACAGTGTTTAATGAGTTACACACCTTATTTATAAGATACTAGACCAAGTGTTTTTCTTATCTTAAATAAATATTGTTTTGTAAATTGGATGCAACTTTTAATAAAATAAACAGAAGATAACTTATAACGGTATAACTAACTCAATTAAGCCCTTTGCATTACGCTAGGTCGTTAGGTTCAAGTAAAGTTCGAGTACGTTTTTAGCATTTTTATTATTTAGTTCTGCAAACTTGTAACGTTTTTCGGGGTTAGGTAAATATATAACAACAATTTTAGATGGAAAATATATTTTTTGTAATGTTCATACAATCTTTTCTAAATAAAGTTTGTTCCTTTATACTTTTTTTCAAAACTTTGGAAATTTTACCATATACCACACTTTTCTGAGGCGGAAATAATTCCGCCTATAAATTTGCATTTTCACATATTTTTCTAAATTGGGTAACGAAAAACTTTAAGATTAATTATAGAATCTCTAGTTGTCGTTTATTGGTGATGTTAAGAAACACCCTGTATATAATTCAACAGATAATTTAACACAAATCAAACAAGAAAAATGTACCTATTTATTTTTACCGATTCTTGCATAATTTCTTGCTTTTAAAAAATTTAAATCCCCTAAAAAGATATGCCAAAAAAGCTTAGTCTCCTCAACTACGCTACTGAAGAAATTATATCGAGAACCTCGTCCTCAATTTTAATATGGAACTAGGGAAGATATTTTGGATTTCGATATAAATACGCTCGGCGCCAACCAAATTTGAACGAATTTATGTTACCAGGGCAATTTGTTGCGATTTTTACTAGATTAAAAACGGCTTTCGCCAGTGGTGTATTACTACAGTAAAAATATAAGCAAGCACAATTTTATATAATAATTCTTCAATTTTATTTTTCTTTGAAGTTCATTTTAATAATTTTTTAGCATAGTGTCGATATACTCGTAGTCTTCCACTATTACAGGACTGGAAAGTCTTCTCATCAGAAAATACAACGGTGTTCCAAAATTCCTCATCAATGTTCAAATAATGATTTGTAAATTGTACTCTTCTCTATTTGTGTTCAGTAGATAAGAATATTTTGCGTGTGGCAACGCCGTTCTTTAAATGAGACTCTTTGAGACGTCTCTGTACTGTCCTAGGAGATCCTGGAATGTGTGTTTCTTCTCTAGCTCTTATAGCGCTGTCAAAAGGATTCTGGTTAAGATATTCAATTAACGCATTGTCTTTAACCCCATTAGAGATCCTTCCGATACCCTGTCTCGCTGGCCTTTGAAATCTCAGTTCTTCTTGCCATCTTTTCCGAACATAAAGTATGCAGCCTTTAGACACGTTTAAATCAGCTACCACTTCATTTAACGTCCATTTTTCTTGTAACTTGGCTATGGCCCTTGCTTTTTCGGCTTCTGTTAAATGTTGTGGCATATTTTTCGGCAAATTTATGGAATTTTTTGATGACAGATTAATTTTTGTAATGTGCCAAATCTGACACATTACAGTACGCCTATGAAGTTACAATAGAAAAATTAACCGTTCAAATTTGGCTGGCGCCGATAGTATGTGTGTACATCGATCCATTTCTGCTCCTATAGTATTTGCTAATTATGTTGATCTTGTTTTTTACTGATCCTATATTAAATAAGAAAGGAAAAAAATCACGTCTGTGTATAAATTTTGAGTAGAACAATCGAACATTTAGCTATTCCAATTTATTTAAACAACATGTACAGGGTGTTTTTGAAATACACTACCAAAAGTGAAACGGAACCTCTGGAACTTTTAAGGAGGCGAATGGACCTTTTTATTTTTTTTTACGATAAGAAAAAATAACCTCTGATCCCTTACTTATAAAACCAGAACGCCACTGATGAAAATACACGTAAAACTGATTGCGTTAGATTTCAATAAAAAGCCATGGTAACTAAAATTAAATTATTTTGAATAAATAGCCATAGTAACCATTAAAGTCAAAACTGACAAGTCGAAAGTCAATTCTGAGAGGTGATTTTAAATTATGGTTCAAGCATCCAATAAATACGTAGTGAAATACATAATAATTTATTTATAAAAATTGTTCAAATTGCCGAACAACAATGAGAATTATGGGAATTAAAGACTCTATTTCTTATGAAGGTTGCCTCATCTGTTGACAACAAATTTTCAACAAACTGTGGATCTTGATCATTTTTTTGCAATATCCATTCACAAAACCTAATCCTTCGGGGTAGATCTTCTTCTTTGAGTGCTTGTACACGCTGCAATTTTTTGGGCCTTTCTATCAATTCGTTAGCTTCATACAAGAGCCTCTTTGAAAACAGTTAGTGCATAGTACATACCTATAGTAAAACGTAAAATAACTCACAAAAATTTCAACATTTGATTGTTATCTTTATCTTTTATCTACAAAAACACAATTTTTAAATTTTAGTAAGTAAATAAAATTTATAGTTCAAACAAAGCTATAAATATTTTCTAATTTTCATAGGTTCAATTTCTTATTAAATATATAATTTCAAAAATTGAAAAAATTGTGATTTTGTAGTAAATGTCAGTGTATTAAAGGGACCGTTCTTCAAAATAGTATTTTATGTAATGAGCATTTAATGATAGCTATTAAGACACGATTATGAGAATTACGATGTGAGTGTCCTAATGAATACGAGTGTCTTAATAGCCATTAAATGTGAGTTGCATACACTATTTTTTCTACGACTACTCAAAATAATGAAAAATAAGAAAATAAATATTATGAGAACTTTATGATAAACTCAGAAATGTCAGAAAATCAAAATGAACTGTCTATTTTTAAATTTTAGATCTGCCAGATGTTCATGGCAATATTTGATATTGACGTAATATTGCTGTGAAGTTGCATTTCTATTGGTTATAAACTTGTATCATAATGAGAAATATGTATCGTAATGAATATCATTACAATGTATGTCTAATAAATCAATTGCGAGTAGAAAATGGAATTTCAATGTACATTTGTTTTGTTTAATGTAATTTCAAACATAATATTTCAAAACTTTAGATACAAAATCTTCCAACAATACCAATGTATCAATAACAAAGGGGGATTCCGATTAGAACCGTTACAAGTGAAGGCAGCTGCATAAAATGATTTAAATACATCCCATTGATGTAACGCCACAACTGAACATCTCCCATGTGATTTTTGTTTGTCGTACGATTACACTGTCGATTTTCATGTAAAAACAACCCAAGTCAAAGAGTTTCATTTTCTCCCGTCACACACAATGTGGTTTCCTTTACAAATTTTTAAATTAAATTTTTTGAAATTGACCTGTGAGTTCAACGATCGTAATTCTCATTAGATACCTAATCATTTCTATTAAATCAACAAAACATGATCAGAGACTTGTGTGTACAGTGAAAAAATAATAAATTTACGGCTATTGTATTTTATGCGAGATGGGTTGTCTGTGTATGGAAAAAACCTTGTTTGATTTTAATTGAACCATGAAATAACTTATTAAACTCAAATGATTTTATTTATTTATTATAGTTGTACCGTTTTCCTGCGAAGTTAACGAGGAATAGTTATTAAAAATGTTGTGTATTTTTTTGAGAACAATAATAAAATATCTATTGATCTTTTAATAGACTCTAGTTGAAGTATCTAAATGGTTTCTGTTGTTTGTTCCAAGCAACAAACAACAACAGTTGTCATAATATACTTGAATTATTATTGTCTAGTTATTTTTTGTCGAATATAATTGAAACCAACAACATAAAATTTCAAACTCTATTTAAAATAAAATTAATGTTACTGTGTTATTCTTTTTTGCAATTCGTTTCTAACGTTAACATGCATTTTCCATTTGTTCTTCATGTAAAAACACATTGACCTGATTTGGATATTTTTTCCGAAAAATTACCGTTAGAAACAGAAGGTTATGTAGACGACTAGAATGAAAAATTTAAGTACGAGTCTTCACAAGGTACCCCTATATTGCAACCCTCTTTTATACCAGTATGTATTATCAATCTGGGCACACCTGGCACGCCATTTCTATATTTTTTAACACTGACTCTTTAAAACAACTAAAATTGACCAACAACCAATCTGAAAACTGAGGTATCTAAAATACGGAGTGTTTAAAAAATGCTACAGTATATTTTTGAAGTCAAAGTAAAAAAAATAAAGTAGTTATATGCTCATAAATAAATCGTGGAAAAATTCTTTAAATTCCGAATTGTTTCCTAGCTATTTTGAAAAACGAAAAAATGACATTTTCAAAATATGCTCATAACTTCTTTATTTGTTGTCGTATCATAAAAATAAAACAGATGAGCCAGTTGTATAAACGATAGTTACTTTTCTTAGGTCCGGTATTTCAGTGTCAGTTTAAACCAAATTTGTGTAAACTTCAATTAGAATGTGAATTTTATCATTTTAAATTTATATATTCTAAACGAAGTTTACCCAAATTTGGTTTAAACTGACACTGAAATACCGGACCTTAGTTGCTTAAATGTTGTTACTATTAACTACTAAACTACTTCTCGCAAAATACTTCCAATTTTTTTAGTTATGAAAATTATGCCTTTTTCTAATTTAATTATCCTAGACGTAAAACAAAATTAAATCTATTATTTGTCACATCAGTTGGATATTCTCGAAACAACTTCCATCAACTTTTATACTCACTTTTACAATTTTATTTTCCATCGCAATTTTCAATGAAAAAAAGTAACAAATTCCAAAAGTTTTACGCTGGATTATCCCGTCGATGTTAATGTTGGTTTTCAACAATAAAACGGATTGGTTTTACTGTTGATTTAACGGTACCTGATCCTTGATCGCAATATAGTTATTACTTTTCATTATTAATAATATTAAATGTAGCTAAGAACAACAATAATTTGAAATTTTTGCCAGTGCCAAATCTGTTAATTCATCATACAATTGGATTTTATTATATTATTTGCTGGCTAATTATGTTTAATTGAAGGTTAGAAGTAATAACGGAAATTGTGTTTCAAGTAATGTAAATAAACATTTTCAATAAATTAGGTAGTAACTGAGAAAATGAGAAAATTAAAATGTTCGTAAAATCTTCTGGGTATTGTATTAACGCGTTGAGTTCAGTAGCTTGATTGACGTTTCGCCAGTCATGCTGTCGGCTTCATCAGAATAAATCTGAGACTGAGACTGATTGGCTGCGTCTAAATTAAAATGTTAAAAAATTACAATTTATAATTAAAATCTGCAAACCAAATAAAATACAATAAGACTAAATATTAATTTTATTTCAAATTTGTTCCTCATATTCAGAAAAAAAAATCTATTGAAAGGACGGAAGTCTGCTGCCTTGCATACTTCACGTGGATCAACCAACTACGTCAAATCCTGAATATTTTCCGAATATCATGTATTTTAATTTAATTGCATATACCTACATGAAAATAGAGCTTAAATATTTAAATATTATTCAAAATTTTTGGTTTATTAAAAAAATAGAGTGAAACAAATTTGTTTAATTTATCCATTGAGTATGTATCATGTAAACCATCTAACAAATAATTTTGTTATAATTTAGTGGTCTTATGAAAAATGTGTTTTTATTCAAAAAATTATCTGCTCTAACTTTTTTCTAAAAAACGGAATTTCTTGCAGTTAATGAATTTTAAGTAAAAGTAACCGAAATATTTGAATTTTAAATGAAACAAATTAATTGATATTTTAATTTAAAATATTCCGGCTAGTTTTGCTTATATACAGGGTGTTCGCGCGAAGTGGCTCACTATTGCTAACTTCGTTGTTATTGGAGCTACAAAGTCGGTTAAATTAGCGAACTAGTAGCATTTTTTCCGCTGATTACAATGGTGTAAACAAAAAAACAATTGACCTTCTGGTTTTCAAGATATTCAAAAAAATAACATTTTTTTAAATGGAACACCCTATATATTTTTGCAAAAATCGATGGTAAATTAAATTCTATACATAAAATGTCCTCATCTTTTTTTGATAATAATTTAAAATAAGCGAGTTATTTTGAAAAAAAGTTTGAAATTCTTTAAAATCAAGTAGCCATAAAACGAAATAGGTACTTATTAAAACCAAACAATCATAATTTTGAATTTAAGCAAGTTGAAAAATACTTGAAAGAATTACGAAATTTTGAAAATTTACAAAATTATAATTTTCATGGCTACTTGATATTAAAACTTTGAAAACTTTTTTTCAAAATAACTCGCTTATTTTAAATATTTGTCAAAAAAGCATAAGAACATTCTTTGTTCAGAATTTAATTTATCATCGATTTTTGCAAAAATATACAGGGTGTTCCAATTAAAAAATGTTATTTTTGTGAATATATCGAAAACCAGATGGCCAATGGTATTTCTGTGTTCACCATAATAATCAGCGGAAAAAATGCTACTAGTTTGCTAATTTAACCGACTTTGTAGCTTTAATAATAACAAAGTTAGCAATAGTGAACCACTTTGCGCAAACACCTGTATATTTAAAATATTAAATAAAATAATAGTAATATTTCCGTAATTCTTTCAAATTTTTTGTAACTTGCTTAAATTCAAAATTATGATTGTTTGGTTTTAATAAATTACTATTCCGTTTCATGGCTACTTGATTTTAAAGAATTGCAAACTTTTTTTCAAAATAACTCGCTTATTTTAAATTATAATAAAAAAAAATTAAGGACATTTTTTGTACAGAATTTAATTTGTCATCGACTTCTGCAAAAATATATAGGGTGTTCCATTTAAAAAAATGTTATTTTTGTGAATATCTCTAAAACCAGATGGTCAATTGTTTTTCTGTTTTCACCATTGTAATCAGGGGAAAAAATGCTACTAGTTTGCTAATTTAACCGACTTTGTAGCTCCAATAATAACGTAGTTAGCAATAGTGAGCCACTTCGCGCGAACACCCTGTATACTTAAATAAATTCAAGGACGAAATATTGTAACAATAAAAAGTTAAAGGGTTAGCAATACGAATATAATAATTTTGTGTTTTTTTTTGTTTTCAGAAACTTTAATTGAAATGAGCGAATTCAAACGAAATCCCAGCAAAGTTTGGTGGGCCAGCGAAAGCGTAGAATGGCGCGAAGTGTCCTCAAGTCCAGGAAGTCAAGATTCCGGTTTCTCCGACACAGAAACCTCACCACATTTGAAAGCACAACAAAACGAAGAAAACAACATGAAAACCCCATCAAAAGATCTACCTGCTCGTCGTGTACCAAAAGACATCTTCAAAGAGCTAGCCTCAGATGAAAAACCGCTTAATTTATCTGCAAATTACATTGAAAAATCCACACCAACCAAAAGTATCTCCACCAAATTGATCAAATCTGAGACAAAAGTCGTTACACCGAAAAATTCTATGGAATTTATGCCAAAAAGCGAACCAACACGGAAAATGCGCTATACAAAAAATTCACCTAAAGTAAGCAGGAATTTGTTTAACACCAAACAAAAAGAAGTACACAGAGACGTGAACGCTGATAATCAGTATTCAAACAGCGTAAATCAAGAAATAACAGATTCAAACAATACTAGTGAAGAATCATGCGTTGATAGCCATTGCTGGCAGTCGGAGGAGAGCACATACGACATATACAACAATCAGAGTTTACCAATTTTACACGCAAATCGAAATAATTTATCACCCCGATACAACAGAACAGCTCCCGGTGTTTTGGAGCTTGAAATATTGAGGAGACACCGCGATGACGAGGCCGTTACATCATTCAACAGTTCGTTATCTAGTGACTGTGAAAGTGAATTAGAGTGTTTGTTTAATGACCAATTGGATTCACCGCAACACACCTCCACCCCCAAGACACCATCCTCAAGGAAAATGATTTTGCGAAGAGCCAAACTACCTGTGCAACTGTTTTTGAAATGTTCACCACAAAGGTAAGGGAATTGGTTTCCAATCAGGAACCGTGAAATGATTTTTGTGTATATTTAGAGTGCCGCCGATTCACACGGATGGGGAAGTAGACAATAAGGCGGTGGAAATGTGGATGAATGAAAATAGGCACAAGTATGAACAGGAGTGTATGACTACCCTGCAGTGCAAGTCGATTGCAGGGGAACTAAATCAGAAAGTCTCTCACCTGGCTGCTTTTTGTTCGACAAATATTAGGGGAGTTTTGGGCCAATCCAGATGCATAGAAACGGAATATCGAAATTTAAACAGGTAAATTAAGTAATGTAGCCGCAAGGATTAAATTTTGACTTAGAATAACAAGTCCAGAGATATTTAACAACAGTAAATTTATGTTTGTTACACTGAAATTATTTTTAAGATTAAAAGTTAAACTTCATTTTCAACTACTTTTTTGTATTTTAGATTTTTAGCATAATTTTTAAAAATTTTAAGGAATCTAAGGTGTTATACCTACACATTCGCTGCACAAAAGTATAAATAAACAAAAAATGTATTCTAAAGCATAAAATTTAACAAAAAAATATATCTTATGTTTTGAAATATTTTTAAAAAACGTAAAATCCAACTTACAAATATTAAAAACTGGACTGTTCAAATGATTTTTTTGTATTAGCTTATCCAGGGAAATAGCCCTTAAATACACTTGGCAACACCCTGTATATTATTTTAAGAAATATTTCAAACAGTAAATGAGAGTAAGTATTTTCCTATTTATTTGATAACATCCCCGAATTTAGGAACTTTTAGATAAAATCTAAAATTATATGTTCATCATGTTTTTTAATTTTGAATTTTTTTATAGATCCTGTACCTCGTAATTTTTATATGTATATTTAACAAAATAGATAGATTTATGGTTTTAACAGACCAATACCTACATGATTGACCTAATATTGGTCAAAAACAAAAAAATATATACAGAAAGAAATTTTAATAATAAATTATTTGAGTTGCAAATAAATTAAAAGAATATTCTGCTATAACAAATAACAATAAGAAAGAAAAACACTTGAATGAAAATATATAGTTTTATGATAGGTATAAAATTGTATAATAAGTAGCTTTGAAATTCGCTCATTAGAAAGGATTTTTTGAGTACCTATTCATCCACAAGATGGCAAACTATTATCTCCCTGTGAGTTTCAATTGAAAATATTCTTAATTCATGCTAAAATTAAAAAGCAACGTAGGTATGGGAAAAATGTATTTTGGTTTTTTTTTTCGTCAATATATTTTGCATGTCTAGAAACCTAAAATGAGCTAACTAAATTTGGTAAGCAAGTTTTAATTTACCAGAAAATTTTAAATTCCTAATATCCCGAAAAACATCAAACTTTGGTACATACATACACCAAATATATTGCCAAAAATAGAAGTGATGCTCCGATAAATTAAAAAAATCTAAATATAAATTGTTCACTACTTTCTGAAATCTTTATAAATAAATTTGAAATTTGAGTAGGTACATACTTAGTTAGGTTCCTAAAAATAGTTAGAATTATTTAATTAAAGCAGATTTATGTTCAGAGTAATATTTTTTATTTCGAAGATTTTTGACTTTCATACTATTACAAACTATTATTCAGACTTTAAACTAAGTCTACTACAGCCCACATTTTAAGACGAGGTAGTTTTTGGAGATTTTGAGAAGTGAAACTCAAAATATGTGAGATTTTATTTACAGTTTTTTCAGATTTAGAATATAGCTGGCGTATTATTTTTCAAAGTGCTTATTACTACACTTATTCCATATTATTGTACTAAAATTTTGTTGAAAAATATACAGTGTATACACAGAAGATTACCAGTGTTTTTCCTAACTAATTAACTAGATTTCATTTATAAATTTTTAATATTTTTGAAATAATGGTTGTAATATAACGTATTTTTACACATTTTCTTCTCCTGAATAATTTTCTCATACGGCATACCAAATATTTTCATGGAAACTACAAACTACAAATAATAAGAATTATATCTTGCAATTTAATTATGACGCTACTGAGAAGAGTGTGGAACTATAAAGAAAAAACCAAAAAAAATTTAAAATTTTAAAGTACGATTTAAAATAAATGTAATCTATAAATAGGAACATAGTTTTTATCTGTTTTTATAATTTAGTTCGCAAAATACATAAAAATAAGTAAAACATTTTTATACTTTATTTGATATTTAATTAAATTTTAAAATGATAGATATTCAATTATTGTATGGAAATTTTTACCTATTTTATTTATAAAGTACGTATCATTTCCTGTTTTCCTATTAAATAAATAAATTGATACGGTTGACTGTTATTTTGCTTCCCATGACTAAATTGCTTTTAGTAAAACTAATGAATGTTTTCATGAAAATATTTCGTTTTTATTTTATATAAATTCATCAATGATCCTTTTTCATTGAATGCCATTTTCTATCTTCATTGATCTTAAATTATAATAAAAGGTACCTAAATAAACAAATCTACAGGGTGTCTATCTAGTGCGTAGGTCTCCATCCTAACAAAAAATTTTCAGTACCAAATATTTATGCTTCACTTAAAAAATATTTCAATATGTCCCAGTTTATATCGTCAGGATTTTACCAGTCGATAGTTTAGCGAAAATTAAAGGTGGTTTGTCTAATAAACTATGGTCGAATGTTGCTTCCTTTTTGACGTACAGGCCATTAAAGAAAATAAATTCTTTTAAATAATTTGCTATAAATCAATAACAAAAAAAGTTAGCCTTCTGAAATTTTGCATAGATCTTTTTTTTGTATTCTCTTATTAATGGTGGTTACAATTATTTTATTTAGAACACAGAGGCGTGCGTACGGGTTTCTTCAAAAACATTTTATTGAATAAAACTGGTTTTTTTGCAGCACCAATATGCAGAGAGTATTTTCCATTCAATTTAGAAAGTTTTTCGTATCTTATAATTTTTTGATAACTTAACTCAAAATAACCTAATAGTACAGTAAATAAGGGAGAAAAAAGGCTTCAAATAGACTATTTTTACCCTACAGCCAATTTTTGTAGAATCTTCTAGAGTGTCACCCTGAAAGTTTAAAACTGAGTTTGTGTATTCGTAGACCCCGCCCTTTCTTCACCAGCTCATTAAGGGTTGGATTTTTTTGTTTATTGAATAACTTTTTTCCTATTAAATTTTCGAAAAAAAGAGTCAGTTTTTAAATTGAATGGAAAATACTCTCTGCATATTGGTGCTGCAAAAAAAAAACCAGTGGTGTACTTTTATTCAATAAAATGTTTTTTAAGAAACCCGTACGCATGCCTCTGTGTTCTAAATAAAAAAATTGTAACCACTATTAATAAGAGAATACAGAAAAAAAGATCTATGCAAAATTTCAGAAGACTAACTTTTTTTGTTATTGATCTATAACAAATTATTTAAAATAATTTATTTTCTTTAAGGCCCTGTACATCAAAAAGGAAGAAACATTCGACCATAGTTTATTAGACAAACCAACCACCTTTAATTTTCGCTAAACTATCGACTGGTGAAATCCTGACGATATAAACTGGGACACCCTGTATAGTGTTTTGTTGAGCTCCACTTTGTTGTTTTAAATGGAACATTTAGATTCTTCAATCAATACTAAACGTAAAATTATATGTTTATGTCATTTATCAAAGACAAAAGTTACAATGCGTGAAGAAATGTTGGTGTTAATCAAAACTATAAATTTGAGACAATAAAACGTAAATTTCTTTTCTACAAAATGTAAGCTATTACAATTTTTACCAAAATTTTCTTATTAGTTCACCTTCTTTCCAAGTGAAAGAAACAAATATGCATTTATAAATTTTTTTAATCATACTGACCACTGACCCATGTTTGTTTGTTTTTTCTTTCCAGTGAAAAGAAGCACGTCGGTCCTCTATTACAAAGCCTAGCAGGTAACATAAACGATTTTATCAACACATACAGCAAAGAAAACTCAACCAAATACCAAAGATTATACGACGAAATCCGCTCTTCAAACCCAGAAGATGCCCTCAAATTGCTCTCGCAACTTTTCGCCATATGGGAAGCCATCCAAGAATCAGTCCTTGCCAAAGAAATCAAAAACCTTATAGAAAACCTGGAAAAACCAGTAACAGAACTGAATCTTCGTGCTACTGTCACAGCTATTACTTCCATAGCTCTTCGAAACGATGAACTAATTGAGTTATTTATCAAAGCTGATGTTATACCGATTTTACTGATACTTTGCGAAAAATGTGAGGGATCTACAATGCGCAGTCTGCTGTTAAGAGCTTTGTCGACAATGTGCAGCAACTCATTTGCAGTTAGACAATTTGAGAAATTTTCTGGCGTCGAAATCATTGCTGATACTATTGAAGAGGCTTCAAGGCCAGAGCCCGAGCGTTCCGAGGCGATTGCTCTTCTAGCTCAGGTTACTGCGCCTTGGTTGGAAGACAACCACTGCGTTAAAGGCCTTCAAGATTACTCGCGGATTCTAGTCAAGTCCCTAACAAAATTCCTGTCAAGTACGCGATGTTGCCAAAATATTCTCTTAGCAACTGCGGCTTTGGCCAATATTTCCACAATGGACACCAAAAGCATCCAGTATATGTTACATTCAAATACCATCATTGTCGTATTAGAAACAGTCAAAAGTCGTGGACCAATGGCGTCGGTTTACCTTCTGGAGCAAGTGGCTACCCTTGTTGCCAATATGTCGGCTGTTGAGACCGCTCGTCAACAATTGGGTGCAGTGAATGTGCCTGTAGCCCTTCTAAGGTTTCTGCAGGTAAACCACAAGGGGGACGATGTGGGAAAACGACTGCAACAAAAATCCATAATTGCATTGTCGAGACTTTGTGGGGATCGGGAGGCTGCTTCGCAGGTGGTGAAGCTGGGTGGGGTGGAAAAACTGGTCAAGTTGTGCCGGGAGAAGTCGGAGAGATATGATAATGATGCTGTTTTAGTCGCGGCTCTGGTGAGTGTCAGTTATTTATAATATTAGCAGTGGGTAATCATTAAAGAGTAAAATATTAACACTCAGTGAAAAAAGTTTGAAATATTAGCATAGCTACTCCAAAACCTCAAGGAGTTCTGAAAAATTACTTTTTTCCTACCATGAACCAGAACTTTAAGCAAAAATATGCTTTAACTGAACCAAATTAATTAATTTAAAATAGTCAAATACAAAATTCTTGGCTTGAAATACACCACTCACCACTGGTTGTATATAAATAGATTAATTTTACCGCACATAACTATTACTTAATTGGTTACTGAAATAACTACAACTTTTGATAAGACATAAAAGTTAACTAGTAGGTACTAATTTTAATTTTATTTTACAGGCAACACTTAGGAAGATATCAGACAGTTGCGGAAGTGAAGTCATTAATGCCCAAGATGCTCAAGAGCTGGTCGAGCCAAAGTTACTTGATTCATTTTTAGCTTACTCCTCTCAAAATGAGAGCTATGTTTAAGATTAAAAAAAGACAAGTCTAAAGTTAATTTTAATGTACATGTGTGTATGTTTGTTCATAGTTTTGTATTTATACTGCCATAAAATATTTTATTGTCGCAAAGGATGGGTTTTAATAGCATATTTTGATATTTAGAGAAATATGCTATTAGGAACTAAATTTTGCTTTTAAATGTACTTATATGTTTGTAAATATTATAGAATTTATTTTTTGTTAGTTTTTAAAATTAAATTATACGTACAAAATATTAGATATTATTTGATATTTTTTTTGCTAAATTAACAGTGTCGAAAATAGCAAAAAAAATACTGTTATAGTTTGTAATTTGTTTATTCTTCAATTATTACGGTGTCAAGGTGTCCAAAACATGGTAATAATTCAAGAATAAAGAATAGAGTGAACTATACAAATGTAATAAGAAATGTTGATGTGATTATTATTTTATGTGCATTTATTTATTATTTTATATTATGTAAATAATCCTTTTATCTAATATATGGCATACTAGAAAATAGAAATATTCTAAACTCATTGTTTTATTTACTATAAAATATAAGATTTTGGTATAGTTAACACGTACCTATACCAGGTAGGTATAACAAGCGCCTTTAAAGATGTAGGCTAAAATTAGGTTTTTAATTTTTTTCTCAAATTTGGATAAAGATAAAAAAATGAACTTTGGTAGGGATTTTCTACTAATGGAAACGCTTCTAAAGAATATTTTTTTAATCATCCCTTATCGATAAAAGGGGTGAAATCAGCAACCCCTATTTATTGAAACTCTTTAACGGACCCGAATTTTGTCATAAAAAAATTGCTCTGGAAAGCTACATTAATTTAGAAAGTATTTTGTCTTTCATTTTTTCACCGATGTTATTAGAAATAAAACCTTCACCAATGTATACAGGGTGAGTCAGTTATTTGTAGCAGGACTTTAATTAACAGTTGATAGAGGACCTTTTTTTAAGAAGAAAATTTCGTATAAACATGGGTCGTAGAAAGTTTCGTTTGTGTTGGTTGAAATACGTTTTTTATTTTACTTTTTCTTTAATATAGAAATACCTGTTTAAAATAAAATAATGATATTGCGGCAAAAGACTAAGTACCTACTTGAGTCCAAATAGTTTAACATAAAAATCTATCGTTTAATATTTACAATGGCGTAGATAGAGGGGTTCATATTAGTACTTTTATTGAAAAAAATATTAACCAACTGAAATTTTTTATTTTTTCTTCAAGCATATGAAAGAGCATTCAATTTTGTTTAAAAAGACCCTCTTCTTGTCACAAGTCGATAAGATGCACCATTTTGAAGATAAACAGAAATGTTTGTAACAAGTTAGAAATTTATTTATAATACTAGGTACCTATGTCAAATTTAATATAAATCGTGAAAAACATAAAACTAATAAATAACGATAATAACAAATAAGCCCATTTAAAATTTAAAGTAATTGCTCAAAATATGTCGTGTACACCCTTTCTTTAAAAAATCCTCGTACAGAAAAAGGGAGTCAGATCTGGGAATCGTGGAGGCCATGCAACTGGCCCCCCACGACCAATCCATCTCCCTGAACGCTGTTGTCCAACCAGTTCCTTACATTTCTCTTAAAATGAGCTGAACAACCATCAAGTTAAAACCAAGCCATCCTTCTTAAATTTAACGGAATTTCTTACCACATATTGCCATGCTCTGCTTCTAAAAATTGCAAAAAATTTTGGATATTCACACGTGGTGGTAAAAAATAGGGCCCAAACAAATTATTGTTGTAATGTCCATTCCAAATGTTTACACTGAACTCATGTTGAAAGTTTCTTGGTCGAATGGCATGAGGCTTTTCATGTACCTACACGTGTTTTTTTTTGCTTTTCACGATTTATATTAAATTTGTCTGACTTGTTACAAACATTTCTGTTGATCTTCAAAACGGTGCATCTAATCGACTTCTGACAAGAAGGTATTTTTTAAACAAAATTAAATGAACTTTCATATGATTGAAAAAAAAATTAAAAGTTTCAGTTGGGGAATATTTTTTGCAATGAAAGTACTAATATGTACCCCTCTATCTACGCCACTGAAAATATTAAACGATATATTTTTATGTTAAACTATTTGTACTCAAGTACTTAGTCTTTTGCCGCAATATCATAATTTTATTTTAAACAGGTATTTTTATATTAAAGAAAAAGTAAAATAAAAAAACGTATTTCAACACCCTGTATCTCACAAACGAAGCTTTCTACGAGCCATGTTTACAGGAAATTTTCTTCTTAAAAAAAGATCCTCTATCAACTGTTAAAGTCCTGCTACAAAAAACTGACTCACCCTGTACAGGGTGTCTCAATTTCGATGGGAATGGGGGGTTTCACCCATTTCTAGGCGAGATAGAAAAAAATGGTTTTCGCAATACTGTGCTCGATTTTTCTAGAAAAATCGATTGGTAAAAACCACATTTTGATATCTCTACCGTTATTAAGATATCTTTAAAAAGTGACATTTGGCCGATTTTTAAAAAGTGTCATAACTTTTTTGTTTATTAAAATATTTTAAATCTTTAAAGTGTTTGTTGTAGTAGTTTTTCACGTAGAATAATATGCACTAGACATTTTTGTTCTAGGTTCAATACATTTCGAGTTATTACACCTAACTTTCTTATTTTAAATGCAAACCATAGTTGGCTATGCCATTAAAAAATTGCTTATTTTTTTATATTTTCAAAAATATATATCTTGGTATACTTATTTTTATATCTCACTGAATTATACGTTTTTATATTTTTAAATTCGTACATTAAATGTTTTACATATTATTAGTAGGCGTTGTTAAAGAAAAATATATCAATGAACCAACGTCGAATGGTAACAACACAGCCAAGTTAATATTAATCAACATAAACTTAAGATTTTACATTTTTTTGTAGAAATCATTTTAGTACATTATAAACATGTTAAACAAATAATTGTTTAATTTAAGTATTCAAATTGCTGCCGATAATGTTGTATTGCAGCATGAATCACGTTAAAAATCTGATTTGGTTTTATATTTCTAATTATTTGCAATCTGCCTCTCTCTATGCTCAATTTCTTCCTTTACGTTCGATTTATTTTTAAAAAAATATATTGTCCTTGCCAAAAGTTTATGTGTTCAACAGAACGGACAAGAACTTGAACATTTAATTCAACAAATTCGTACTATAATGTGTTTCAATTGTTTTTTTATTAGTTCTCTTTCAGTTATATATTTCGTGTTTCTGTTTATTTATTGTTGATTTTTTACCTGTTAAATTTGATATATTTTGATTATTGTTGATAAATGGCTGTTACTATTTGACGCTGGTTCATTGATATAACATTTTCTTTAACAAGGCCTACTAATAATATTCAAAACATTTAATTTACGAATTTAAAAATATAAAAACGTATAATTCAGTGAGATATAAAAATAAGTATACCAAGATATATATTTTTGAAAATATAAAAAAATAAGTAATATTTTAATGGCATAGCCAACTATGGTTTGCATTTAAAATAAGAAAGTTAGGTGTAATAACTCGAAATGTATTGAACCTAGAACAAAAATTTCTAGTGCACATTATTCTACGTGAAAAATTACTGCAACAAACACTTTACAGATTTAAAATATTTTAATAAACATAAAAGTTATGATACTTTTTAAAAATCGGCCAAATGTCACTTTTTAAAGATATCTTGATAACGGTTAGAGATATCAAGATGTGGTTTTTACCAATCGATTTTTCTTAAAAATTGAGCACAGTATTGCGACAACTATTTTTTTCTATCTCGCCTAGAAATGGGTGAAACCCCCCATTCCCATCGAAATTGAGACACCCTGTATAGAAATTTTTTTATTATACCTATTGCAAAAAACTTTTAAAACCACGATTTCAGCATCAATTATTTTTTATTTGATTCATTCAGTATTTACATAAGTACAATTGATTACTAACAATAATTGAACATTGAATGTCTACTTATAATTTTAATAATCACAAATTCGGCAAGGTAATTGTGACGACGAAAATTACTTGCCTATTATTTTATTTATGGTTTATTTGGGTTTCGGTGAGAGATGAAGAAACTATAATATTCTTTGATAAATATAAAATAATCCATACATAGTTTCTTTTTCATCACCCTGCAAAACAGTTGACCATATTCATTATATAAATAACACAAAATAAAATCAGTCAACATATTTTACTAAATAAAATATTTACACGATAACCTCTCAGTTGTGTATTATTATAAATTTGTTAACTATATAACAAAACTATTAAACAACTTTACTGGAAGGAAAAACCTCCTGACTGATTCTGTTGTGTATTAAGCTGTGACGGGTCTTCCATCGGTGGTAACTGGGGCTGAAATTGTTCAGCTGAGAGTCTTGTAAACATTATGCCCACACCTTCGATTAGAGCTAAGAGAACACCACCGATAAACGCACTACCAGCCATAGCTGGTAAACCATTTCGCGCTGCTAATATCCCACCAGTAGCAGCCCCACTTATGATGGAATTCCACGGATCCTCCTTCTTTCTTATGTGAATCAAAGCACAATCAATAGTTGAAAACATACCGCCCCAAACCGCAAAATTGCCTGCAATTATTGGCGATCTTTGTTTGATAGCTGCTAAACTTCCAATCTAAAACAGTAAATGGTTAATTAATTCACTAAGGAATTTTCGTGAAATGTTACAAGTCTTCTGTTCATTCCGGATGGCGCATTTCGGAAGCCCTTTATACTTTGAAAAACACCTCCTCCTATTAAGCCCATGGTGAAAGCACCACCACAATCATCGACTATCCTCCAGGGGCATGGTTCTCTCGTGTATTCTTCCATATTTTATTAGAAAATTGCAAATTTACAACTTCGAGTGGATTCTAACCTAAAAACAACGTCAGTCAACACGCTGCTTGTCACTTCATTGGTTTATAGAGGAAACTAAAATACTTACAGTTGTAGAGTTATTAATGAATTTTAATGTTAGTGTGGTGCCGTTTGGTACAATCGCTTAATTTTGAATTTATTCCATTACAAAATGTTATGCCATTTAACATTCACATTGACCCGATGGACCCACTATTTCAATGACTGTGAATGAAGTGAGACAGATAATTGGTAGCTTGTGAAATAGAATGAGAAACAGCATGTGACGTTTTCCGTTGTTGCAGAACTGGATTATGCGTTTTTGTTCAGTGTTGCCAAATTGGGAGAATTTTCCCCTAAAATTGAGTAATCGTGATTTTTTTCGACTTAAAGATTTTGATGGATTTACACGTTTTGAGGGCCCCTGAATCCATTTTGACCATTTTCAAAACGACTTATCGGATTTGATTTAAATTTCATAGTTAAGAGTTTGAACAAAATTGTGGGTGCCAACATTAAATTTTTTCAGCTAGCACCAACACACGTGGTACTTACCTGAAGACATTTTTAGGTTTTTTAGGAATATCTTAAAAAATAAACAATTTACGACATTTTTTTATTCTTTAACATTGATTTAGAATTAAATTTTAAACAAATTTTGTTTGAACTTTTTTTTCAAATTTCGTCAAAAAAAATTTCAAAAAAACAATATACTGAGGTTTTAATCGGGAAAATTTACCAGACGATAGAACTCGCAAAAATAAAAAGAAAAGTTCATATGAACTTGTATGTTTTAAAGCTTCGTTTTCGATATATAGGGTGTTAAAGTTAATAAAAAAAACCTTTCTTTTCAAATATCTTACTCGGCCGATTTTGATAAAATTTGGCACGTTTCTAGTCATAAGTAAAGAGCTAAATTTGACATAATTATATTGAATTTAATTATATCAGGGGCGGCGTGTGGGGCATCCTAACTAAATATTTGAAAGAAAAATTTTAACACGCCACTGCTTTTTTATAAGTTTGATATTATTTTTAGATTGAGCAATTAAAAATATTTATTTTTTGTCTCTTGCATTTTCTGTCTATCTTGCTTACTTTGCGAGAAACAAAATAAAATTAGTTTATCCGCCCACCCCTGGAAAAGTGAAATCTATTTAATTAATAAAAATGAAATAATAAATAAAAAGTAATAATATATTATTCAACTAAATTACAATAATTTTTCGAATTGAAAACCTAAAAAAACAAATTTTATTTTGTTTCTCAGTAAGCAAGATAGGCAGAAAATGCAAGAAACAAAAAATAAGTATTTTAATTGCTCAATCTAAAAATAATATCAAACTTACAAAAAGCAGTGACGTGTTCAATTTTTTCTTTGAAATATTTAGTTAGGATGCCCCACACGCCGTCCCTAGAATAATCAAATTCAATCTAATCGTGTCAAATTAAGCCCCTTACTTATTACTAGAAACGTGCCAAATTTTATCAAAATCGGCCAGGTAGTCTTTGAGATATTTGAAAAGAAAGGTTTTTTTTGTAAATTAACTTTAACACCCTGTATATCGAAAACGAAGCTTTAAAACATACAAGTTCATATGAACTTATCTTTTTATTTTTACGAGCTCTATCGTCTGTTAAATTTTCCCGATTAAAACCTGTATTCTTAAAACACTTATATTTCTCATAGTGCGCGTTGAATCCGACAGCTTAGGTAGACTAATGTCACATAGAGGCTTGGCAGCCAAACGCAGGGTCCCGGGTTCGAATCCGAGAAAGTCCTTTTTTGTATTTTACTGGTTTCTATGGTACCGAATTACCGATAACAATAATAATAAATAAATAAATGTGAATTTATATTAATAACGTATTGAATGTCGACTCCATATATGATTATTGGCTAGGTACCCCTTCAGTATTTTCCAAAGATTAAAACTGTATATAGTCCTTCAGCTAGGGGTCAAAAGGTACGAAGTAAAAGCGGGATGAGACGACGCAGTGTTTTCTGAAGGTTTTTTGGTCGCTGAATCCGAATCCGTGCGTCGTTTTTCAAAAAAGTGGTGCAAACAAAAGTTATTAACAATTTATTGTTTAAAACGCAATAACTCGAAAAGTATAGATTTTACCGAGTACTTTACCAAAAAAAGTTTCTAACAAAAGTTGTTCAAAATAAAAAGACTCTCCGAAAAATTCATATGGTATTTTGTCATAAAGTCGCACGGACAAAAGTTATTAACAATTTATTGTTTAAATGTTTAAATTAACTCGAAAACGAAAAGTATACATTTTACCAAAAAAAATTTCAAACGAAAGTTGTTCAAAATAAAAAGACTCTCCGAAAAGGTCATGTGGTATTTTGTCATAAAGTTGCTCGGACAAAAGTTATTAACAATTTATTGTTTAAAATGCAGTAACTCGAAAAGTGTGCATTTTACCAAAAAAAGTTTTAAACAAAAGTTGTGCAAAATAAAATGACTCTCCTAAAATGTTTGCTTTTTGGTTGGTTCCGTTTTAAACAATAAATTGTTAATAACATTTGTTCGAGCGACTTTATGACAAAATACCATATGACCTTTTCGGAGAGTCTTTTTATTTTGCACAACTTTTGTTTGAAACTTTTTTTGGTAAAATGTATACTTTTCGAGTTATTGCGTTTTAAACATTTAAACAATAAATTGTTAATAACTTTTGTCAGTGTGACTTTATGACAAAATACCATATGACCTTTTCGGAGAGTCTTTTTATTTTGCACAACTTTTGTTTGAAACTTTTTTTGGTAAAATGTATACTTTTCGAGTTATTGCGTTTTAAACATTTAAACAATAAATTGTTAATAACTTTTGTCAGTGTGACTTTATGACAAAATATCATATGACCTTTTCGGAGAGTCTTTTTATTTTGAACATCTTTTGTTTGAAACTTTTTTTGGTAAAATGCTCGATAAAATCTATACTTTTCGAGTTATTGCGTTTTAAACAATAAATTGTTAATAACTTTTGTTTGCACCACTTTATTGAAAAACGACGCACGGATTCAGATTCAGCGACCAAAAAACCTTCAGAAAACACTGCGTCGTCTCATCCCACTTTTACTTCCTACCTTTTGACCCCTAGCTGAAGGACTAATAATGGCAATATATAAGAAAGTCATGTTCTGGCCAACATCAGATACCTATTTAGTTTGGCATTATAAATTTTTTTCTAATTACAATGCAAGTAAAGTCGCGCTATAAAATTCCCAACATACTGTATCCTAGTATTCTAAAAATAAAATTTTCTCCACTGGAGTCACCTAGAAAACTAATAATAGATCTTTTCCTGTGTTTATCTCATACGATCTGTACGTTTTTAAATATTTTTCTATAAAATGGCTGAAGCAAACGAGGTAAAAATTATTATTAATCTTGGGTAAAAATGTTAGAATAACTCTTAAAATTTAAGGCATCAAATCAAAACGAAACTGCAGCCAAGTTGGCAAACTATGAAAAAATCTGCGCCGCAAATACCGAAAGAATACAAACCCTGGAAAAGGAACTTCATGTAACTATAATAATTATCAAGTAAATTTTATTGGTAAACATTGTTTTTCAGCAAAGAAACGATGAGTTATCTGTGGTTAAAAAACAACTTGCGGACATGGAAGAAGAAGTCGCCCAAGCACAAAAACTAAAAGCCCAACGTGCCAAAGAAACCGAGGAAGTGGATGCGCTAAAAACTCAATCAGAGGACACTCTAACACGCGCTAAAAGCATCATCTTTGAAAGAACCAAAGTCATCAAAAACCAAGAGTTGCAAATCGAAGCACTGAATCAGCAAATCGACTCATTGAAAGATGTTGTTCAAATCACGAAAGACTTGTTGGAGATCCGAAATATGGAGACCAGGCAGTTGGAAATTAAAATTAAATGTATGGAAGATAAAGTTGGTGCGGAAAAAGAACGTCAGGATTTAATGCACAAAAAACTGGAAAATATGATAAGGCACAATGGAGAATTGAAACGGGAGTATGAAACGCAATTGTGCTTATTCTCTGCTTTGCGTCAGAGGTACAATGAAAGAGAACTGGCGAGAGATGTGATTGATGATGTGAGGGATGATGGAAACGCTCCAAGTAATTCAGCAGCAGGAAATGAGCCTACTGCAGCTAGCAGCTCCTCTGCAGAAACTGTACCAGTTGAGCCTGCTTTAGAAGATACTCCTGCCACGGAGAAGATTCCTACTGCTGAAACTGTACCAGTTGAAGAAAAAGTTGAGCCGACAGCAAGTATTCCTGCTGGAGAGAATGTTCCTGCCTCAGAGACAACTCCTGCTGCTGGAAATGTTTCTGCAGTAGAAAATATTCCTGTTGTAGAAAATGTTCCCGCCACAGAGAAAACTCCTGCTGCAAGAAATATTCCTGTTGTAGGTAATATTTCCGCAGCAGCAAAGGTTCCTGCTGTTGAGAATATTCCTGTAGCAGAAAATATTCCGATTGTAGGAAATATTCCTGCAGCAGCTGCAGAGCAGGCTCCTGCGGGTGGATCAGCTGGCAGCCCTCCAATAGCACCCAAAGCTCCTGAAGAGAAAAAGGAGAAACCACACCAAGAATGATTATTTCAGACTGTATCTTTGTACTAAAATCTTGTGCCTTATAATAAAAATAAAACATAGACTAAATGCACGATTTCTGAATATTTATTTTCCATGTCCAATAAAATTTATGAATAATTAAGACGGTAAGTGCTTTGATATTATACAGGGTGAGTCGCAATAAGTGGGACATGCTTTACCTGTAAATACTAGGCTTAAAACTGAGACGATTGACGCAAAAAGTTGTCATACTAAAATGCATAACTAAAAAGTTATAGGCGTTTAAAGTTTAAGAAAAAAAAATAATGTTTACTAATAACTTCTAAACTAATTGAATGAGAAGAACCAATTCTTGGTAGTTGCTAATGAATACCAAAGACCTTTAATTTGTGAAAATTTTGTTGAAATCAAACTTTAAGAAGATGATTTTTTAAAGTAAGTAAAGTGTTTAACCTTCTGGAACTTTTTTGTCCTTAAAATTTTAATTATAAAAAAAATTGCATTTAATAGGAAATTTAATTTAAAAACTTTTTGATCCTGACGCTCCCGTTGCATGGCCTCCTTGTTCTCCTGACCTAAACGCAATTGAATTCTTTTCTTGGCGATATTTAAAATCAAAAGTGTATGCAACACCTATTCCTTCACTTCAAGAGCTTAGAAGGAGAATCGTTGAACACGCCAATGAAGTTCGAGAGACAGTTTATACTTTAAAAAAATTCGGTTTTCAATGCAAAGAAGAGCTAAAGAAGCGTCATCGTCAGGGCCTCTACCAATCCATCGTTGAGGATAGGTGAATGATAGCCAATATGCTAATGTCGCACAGGACGTGCATAATGTGTTGGAGCTCCGTCTTCTGTCAATAACTTTTAAATCTCAGCATACTTGATGCCGTTTTCTTGAATCTTAGTAAAAACATGCTGTTAGTTTTTAATTTTTTAAAGCTTCACGGTGCGTTTAATCAAAACTTTACAAGAGATGAAAAAGTTTCCAAATTAAATTGTCTATTAAATGCAATTTTTTTTATAATTGAAATTTTAAGGACAAAAAAGTTCCAGAAGGTTAAACACTTTACTTACTTTAAAAAACCTATCTTCTTAAAGTTTGATTTCAACAAAATTTTCACAAATTAAAGGTCTTTGGTATTCATTAGCAACTACCAAGAATTGGTTCTTCTCATTCAATTAGTTTAGAAGTTATTACCAAAAATTATTTTTTTTTCTGAAACTTCAAACGCCTATAACTTTTTAGTTGTGCATTTTAGTATAACAACTTTTTGCGTCAATCGTCTTAGTATTTACAGGTAAAGCATGTCCCATTTATTGCGACTCACCCTGTAGATATAATTGTATGTTGTACAGGGTGATTCTTTTATCTGGGGAAATGCGTTTTTCTCGTAAACGGCTGAAGGAAATTAAATTTTGAAAAAAGTGTTATATACCTATTGGCTGTCACTCAAAATTAGGATAAAAATATAGACTTTAATATGCATGACGCTAGGCGTCGCGACGCTCAAAAAAAAAATTTCCAGCAACATACCACTTTTATTATATCAATGGAAAGGTCTTTTAATTTTGAGTCTTTTTTCTAAAAACCAATTTTTTTTATTCTTATTTTTTAAAAAGTTTGATCCAATTTAAATTATTTCTGTTCTAACTAAATTTTGAAATATTTTTAACAGTAGGCCGAGTTTTCCCTCAAATACTAAAGTAAATCTTATTATATAAAATAAAGTAGGCTTAGAAAAAACAAAACCTGTTATTTGTCAACATATTACAACAACGAAAAACTTATTAATACCTAAATTAAACAAAAAATTTAATGAAAAAGTTGATTATTTTAAGAATTGTTCAATATGAGTACCATTGTTATCTGAACATAAATTATAACGTTTTCTTATTTCATTATACGTGACTTTTCCTACAACAATAGCATTAATTTCAGGACAGGCATCGACAATCTTTTGTTTTAAATGATCTATATTATTAGACCTTGTTTTGTAAACTTTATTTTTAAGAGTTCCCCACAAGAAAAAATCGAGAGGTGTTAAGTCTGGAGACCTAGGAGGAAATTCTACTGGCCCGTAAATTCCCATCCACCTGTCTTCATATTCTATATTTAAATAATTCCGCACAATAGCAGCATTGACAAGGAGCCGCATCTAGTTGAAGCCACAAATGTCTTCTAATCTTAAGAGGCACATTTTTTTTGTTTAATTTAGGTATTAATAAGTTTTTTGTTGTTGTAATATGTTGACAAATATCAGGTTTTGTTTTTTCTAAGCCTACTTTATTTTATATAATATTTGAAGGAAAACTCGGCCTACTGTTAAAAATATTTCAAAATTTAGTTAGAACAGAAATAATTTAAATTGGATCATAACTTTTTAAAAAATAAGAATAAAAAAAATTGGTTTTTAGAAAAAAGACTCAAAATTAAAAGACCTTTCCAGTGATATAATAAAAGTGGTATGTTGCTGGAAATTTTTTTTGAAGCGTCGTGACGCCTAGCGTCATTCATATTAAAGTCTATATTTCTATCCTAATTTTGAGTGACAGTCAGTAGGTATATAACACTTTTTTCAAAATTTAATTACCTTCAGTCGTTTACGAGAAAAACGCATTTCCCCAGATAAAAGAATCACCCTGTACAATAAGAATAAGACTTACTTTTTAAACACGATTTTTACTGGTAATTTTACTTAATTTCCATGTGGTTTAATAAAAAATATACGAAAGAATCTAAATACATCGACTTTAGGAAAAGTAATTTCCAAGCACAATATTTTTTGTCCAAAAATTCGGCTGTAATGAGTGGGACAAGGACAGATTTACGCCTAGTGCAATAAGTGCAAGAGAGACTTCCGAAAACTATTTGAAAATTACTTAAAACGCTCAATATTTAAACACAATTTTTACGGGATATTTAACTTAATTTCTGTGATTTAATAAAAAATATAGGAAAGAACTAAATACATTTTCAAGTGTAATATTTTAAATACATTTAATGTTAATAAAAACTCGGATGTAGACAGCATGTGATTATTGGCGACACTTCAGTATTTTTCAAATATTACTACTATATCACATCGTATAAGAGTCATGTGTTGGACACATCAGACATTTTTATATTTGTTTAATTTCAGGTGAATTGAAATTTCGAAGTTTATTTGCGTCTATAACAATATTCTTCCAAAAAGATAATTTAGCTCTAACCTCAACTAACTTATCTGGAAAATAAAATGAAATTATAAATAAAAATATAACGATTTATTTAACATATTGCTGAAGAATATACAATAATACAGTAAACAACTAAACTCAGATTAGATGTATTTTTGTTTTCATATATAGTTACATTATTTCAACATTATTAAAAATTAATAGTAGATATTAGACTTTTTTTAGTAATTATACGTTTGTTTAAGTAAACTATACAAAAAATTGTATTTAAAGAGGCCCTGATTAAAAATCGTCCCTTCTGTACGTATTTATGGTTTCAACTTTCTCACTACAGGAATTATGTTACTTAGAATTGTGAAATACAAAATTTTGAATGTGGCCCATGTAGTAATTTAATAAAATTCAAACAAAACCTCCCAAAACATACACTTCTTTAACTAACGGTTTTTGTAAACTTACATGTAATTTTCCCATTTTAAAATCGTAATACTTTTACTAAACCTACATAGAACTGTGCAATTTGAAAAAATGGAAAGGTTCAACCGTCTGCTAAAGAATTTTATAATATTATAATTCTATAGTACGTGGCAAACGTACTACAACATTAAATACCTGTACAATTTGTAGATATTTTATTTCAAACACTAGAATATTTTTTTGAATTCTTTGAGCAGATTAATGACAATAAAAACGGATCTAATTTAGTGAATGAATATGCCTGCTAAAGATGGAACAAAAATTGTCGAAATTTTTAAAATAAAATAATTAAATACTTGAATGTATTTCTACAAAATAACAACAAACAGCGAACTGCTTTGAAGAAAATAGAATTGTGCAAACATATAATGAAGACTCCTAATGGCAGTGATTTTTATGCTGGTCTTGGGGATATGTTTGGCAAAATGTCACACAAGTACTTCCATTTTATTTCCTTTACGTAACACCCGAATTTGTCCGGGTTGCACTTCCGGCAGTCCACATTTAAATGTAAAAGTCACGGTTTGTGAACCAAAATTAGCTTCAAATCTGAAATATACCAGAATTAGAATACTTAGCACGACTAGCTTGTAGTACTCTTACTCAGTTGTAATATTGACTTCAGGCGGTTTTCCAGTGGCGTTTTGTACAACCAAAAATAATTTCGTAACAATTTCTATAACGTGGCCTGTTTGAAACACAAAGTCTCCTTTTTTCTTGCTCATGTCGCTCTGAAATAAGCAGCCGGTGGTATCAGAGGCTGAACTTGAAGTTTCGGCATTCGCTACGGATGACTAGGGGAAAAAATCTAGCGCTAGCAATCTAACTATACTTTTAGAAATGATTCTAGAGCTGTTTCTTCACTTACCGCTCTTACGTGAACCACTGCAACGTCGTCGAGATAAGGCGAAAGAGACATTCTGTAGATTTCTGTAGCAGGCACACGATATTTGATTTGTAGTGTTCGTTGATCCAGAATCAACATAGACCGCGTCGATATAACTAAGAGAATCGGTACAAACTAAAACCACATTACATAAAATTTCACAAAAACACCTCAACTTATCCACATACCTTTCCACTAGATCTAGTAATTTTATTTATAATATCTGCAAAAACTACATATTGGTCATTACTTTCTAAACACATTTTCTTCCATTGAACATTTTGCCTTAACCGAACATAATCCCCAAGAAATGGATGAGAAACACTAAAACTCCAAAATTAAGTAGAGGCGATTTTCCAGATTTTCAGGTACCTACCTTCGAGGATATGAACATTTACGGTCCTTAAAAATAAAACTAGCTGTAACTTTTTCCCGCATACGATTTCTAGATGTTTGGTCGAATTTCATACGATATTTGTGACATCGCCAATGATGATGTATTTTTTTAAGTAAGTTATTACATTCTACTAGTTTAGAATGGGAATTTGGCCATTCTCTGCAAATTGGTGAATCGGCATCAGCTGGCAACATCCGATATAACTTCAGTAGATATTGTCGACGCTACAAAAAATTTAATAAAAAAAATTGGTAAATTTTAAAGTATTATTTACCTTCCATTGAACGTAATGCCTTTGAATTACCCTAGCTGCCCACTCTACTTGCTTCCGATGTTTCAGAATTCTGAATTCTTCTCGAGCCTACGACAAAACACTATACTTAAGACATGAATTAAAGATAACACAGAATTTAAGCTTAAATCTAGCGAATACAAAGGTCATAGGAAATACAACTGTAAACATTTCATACCACCCGGTACAAGCACCATAGATGCCTGCGGCCTTGAAAAGGTATCCCATACTTTAGTTCCTAGAATAAAACTTGTTATAACATTTTAAATAAGATCCATATAGTCCAGTAAAGAAGAGAATTAAAAGTGGCAAAAAATATTGAAGATATTTATTTTATGGTTGGTAGGGGGAGGATAAATCTACCAGAATATAACAAAATTCCTTGTGTAACGTTACAATTATGTAGGGAATGTAATTTTCCACATTTTTTATCCGAACCTTTTCGCGATTAAAGTTAAAATAAAAAATTGGAGCAAAAAAAGTTGACAACTGAGGTTGAAAATTGTTTTGGTCAATTATCTCGGTCCCTGTTCATCTGATTGAGAAATTGTTCATATAAATATTATAGAGCACTCAATTATCTACAATTTCATATACCACATTACCCTTAAATCAAAAAGTAACCGAAGTAGAGGGCGCCAAAGGAAAAATTCACAATTTTGTGTCATAAAACTTTTTTCGCGTTACCATATAGAGTTTCAGGTGCATTTTTTAATATGGTGTTCCAAGAGGTCTAATCCACCATAACTAACCATAAAATTGGTACTTTTCAAAACATCTTTACTGGACTAATATGAGATTTTTCAACATACAGGCTGTTTCAAATTCGCTTCTCACTACAGGGATCTCAGAAACGGTAAGAGATACAGCTTTGGTTAAATTGGGGCAAAGTTGCGTAATATGGTGGCCAATAATAAGCCGTTAAGAAATCGAAAATATCTTTTGTAATTCTGGAGATTTTTTGAAAAAACCAAATTTTTGCCCTTTCGTTTTTATTTTTTTCTGCTCCTATTTTTCAAGATATCGAAAAACCAAAAACACTTTGCCATGGACACTTTTTGTGCTTTATAAAATGACGTTAAAATTTTCCTCATGCGACGTTTCGTTTTTCCGCTGACGTCACCAACTCCATTTTTTAAATACGGCCCTGTTTTTTTTTCATCGTTTTAAGTAGCATTTTTTATGCTCTATGAAATGGCGTTTAAATTTTTTCCATACGACGTTTCGTTCTTGTGTAATCATCGGATCATTTTTTGAATGCCTACGTCACTGAATTATTTTTACAATTTCATCAGTATTTTTTTTCATTGTACAGCCCATCATCAGTATTGACGATTTCATAAGTGTTTATTTTATAAAATTATTTAAAAAAATGACTTCCATTGTTCCTATTATTACTACTAACAATAAATAATAGGTTAGTTTGATTTATTATAAAAGAAAATTTATTATTATTAAAGTTTACCAAAATGTGTGGATATGAGGAAATGAGGAAAAATTCTGATGAAATTGTAAAAAAAAATCCAGGACCGTATTTAAAAAATGATCTGAAGATGATTGCACAAGAACGAAACGTCGTATGGAAAAAATGTAAACGCCATTTTCTAGAACACAAAAAATGCTACTTAAAACGACAAAAAAAGATACAGGGCCGTATTTAAAAAAATGGAGTTGATGACGTCAGCGAAAAAACGAAACGTCGCATGAGGAAAATTTTAACGTCATTTTATAAAGCACAAAAAGTGTCCACGACAAAGTGCTTTTAGTTTTTCGATATCTTGAAAAATAAGAGCAGAAAAAAATAAAAACGAAAAGGCAAAAATTAGGTTTTTTCAAAAAATCTCCAGAACTACAAAAGATATTTTCGATTTCTAAACGGCTTATTATTGGCCACCATATTACGCAACTTTGTCCCAATTTAACCAAAGCTGTATCTCTTACCGTTTCTGAGATCCCTGTAGTGAGAAGCGAATTTGAAACAGCCTGTATAAAACGCCCCAAAATTACAAACTTTAATAAACATTTTAATTCTCACCCTCCAACTCCTCCAAGCCGACGCAATAACCATCTGACTATGCCTGATCTTATGATACTTCTTCCTCTGCCTGTATCCTCTCCAACATTTCTGTATCAATAAAGCTAAATCATGTAATCGCACCCTTCGAAAATCCTCCAATTCAAACACGGTTCTCGGACTTCTAACAAACAGTTTCGTCCTGCCAAATGTAAATTCGGCACTTGGAATTGGAAGTGAACGCAGTAGGAGGGACACACCCTCTATGGGAGAACCCCGCCATCTTGGCCAAGTGTTTCCGCAGATCATTTTATAGCGACAGAGAAACTGAATGTATGGCAGTCTGTAACAGTAGCCGGAACGCCAGACTTGGACTGTTGCTACTAGGCCTAAATAACGCACCTGGAGAATATCAATAATTTTAAAAATTAAACTACCTAAAGTATTTTGTTTGGAGTTGGGAAGAATATGAAGAACAATATAACGAAATCGATATTTCAACGGATTCTTACTTGATGTTGGATTAGCGGCAACTCAAATATCCTCGGCTGTTTCGTTTCATTGGGCTTCAAACACCGAATATAATGCGTCTGTCGACTGACCAAGCCCTTCAACAACGCATTCAAAGACACTTGCAACTGTACAGATTTGGACATAGGCCGTTTAATGCTACATCGTTTTGGATTGCCCTCGGGAAATAATGATTGCATTATAGAAAGATCACAGCGAAACATCGCTCTGGACACTTCACGTGGCAAAGTGTCGCGGTTCTTCTCAACAAAATCGTGCACTTTGTACGTCACCGTGCCAGCATAGTGCCGAATTCTGAAAAAATAAGTTAGGGTTGAACTGGAAGTGTTGCTGGAGATTCTTACTGGAAGCTGAACGATGGCAGTGTGGAATCTGCTGCCAAACAATGCGGATGCCCAGCAGAACATTGTTCAACTCTAGAGAGATATGCAGCATCACTATGAACATGGGATTCTTCCAGTAACGACAATATGCCGTGACTTTCGTGTTCTAACAATTGACATATATCTCTGGAAATATCAGACATGGATAATAAGTTTAAAAAAATTCAAATGGTGCTTACACATTATTAAAAAAATCTACTTTAGTCCATTCGAGGCCCTCTTTTAATATTTCCTCTTGTTCGTCTTTGAGGGTAGCGGCAGTTATGAATTGGTGCAATTTTTCGTTACAGTAATTAATCATTAATTGTTCGAAACGATTGTTTTCGAATACCTCAAACCCGTACAAGTCTAACACTCCCAGTACTTTCTTTTTTCCTAGAGTTTTAGCCTGGAATAATAAAACAATTTTAGGACAGTCGTCGGGTATCTAAAAAGGGGCAAACCTCAAAAGTCTGAGAGTTTAACTCGAGCTACAGGAGTGACTAATAGCTCATTTTACAACACTCGCATTAATTGTTTTGTAGTACGAACAAAAGAAACTGAAATATTTTCAAAAAACTTACTTCTACTTTGGCAGCGGATTGGTGGCAAAGTATAAAACTTAGATTAATAATTAACAGCTTGTTTTACATCTAGTACAGTAAAATTATTCGAAAATCATGCGTGAAAGGTCGGAATCCTCCGGAACAGGTTCAAGTTGTAGGGGTTGTTAGGGGACCTGAAGTTAAGTAATTTCCCAAGTTTGCGACCTCCAACTCCTTGCGGATTTTCCAACATCTTGATTTTTAGGGTTGATTTGGTTTTTCGTATTTTTCGGGCTTATATTTGATATTAGCAAAAAAAAGTGTCGACACTTTTTTTGTAGAGAATAAAAATCCCCACAAAATGATGTAATATAATCGTATACAAATTATCATCAGTAAACAAATTATGGTAGTTTAAACATCCAACAAGTGGGATTTAAAAGTTTTTTATTTTTTTATTTCGGTAATTGTCCATATTAAATAAAAATAGTTCAAACAAAAGTTGTAAAGCGTAAAACTCCCTATAGTATTTGTTTAAACAATTTTCTTCCTGTGTCAATACTTTTTGCGCTACAGTGAGTGAAAGGTTCACGGGAACTGAAACGAGGCATTCGCTGGTCGCATCGCGCTAAAATCTAACGCCTTTTAATGCGTTTATTTTCAAATATTTGTTCCTAAATAAATTTGTAATTTATTATGTACAATATTTATCGAATATATCGTATACAGGGTGTTCGCGAGAAGTGCCAACTTTCTTATTATTGGAGCTACAAAGTCGGTTAAATTACCAAACTAGTAGCATTTTTTCCGCTGATTACAATGGTGAAAACAGGAAAACAATTGACTATCTGGGTTTTCGTTTTTCCAGATACATATTCACAAAAATAACATTTTTTAAATGGAACACCCTGCATATTTTTACAAAAGCCGATGATAAATCAAATTCTGTACAAAAAATGTCCTTATCTATTTTTGATAATTATTTAAAATAAGCTAGTTATTTTGAAAAAAAATTACAATTCTTTAAAATCATCAAGTAGCCACGAAACGGAATAATTGTAATTGGTTTTAACCAAACAATCATAATTTTAAATTTAAGCAAGTTGAAAAAAACTTTTACGGAATTATTGAAAATTTTCAAAATTATTTTATGACCTATACTTGATATTAAAACTTTGTAAACTTTTTTTCAAAATAACTCGCTTATTTTAAATACTTATCAAAAAAAGATAAGGACATTTTTTGTACAGAATTTAATTTGTCATCGAATTTTGCAAAAAAAATACAGGGTGTTCCATTTAAAAAAAATATATTTTTTGTGAATATCTCGAATACCAGATGGTCAATTGTTTCTCTGTTTTCACCATTGTAATCAGCGGAAAAAATGCTACTAATTTGGTAATTTAACCGACTTTGTAGCTCCAATAATAACAAAGTTGGCAATAGCGAGCCACTTCGCGCGAACACCCTGTATACAATATATTCGATAATTATTGTACATAACAAATAAAAAATTTATTTAGGAACAAATATTTAAAAATAAACGCCTAAAAAGGCGTCAGATTTTAGCGCGATACGGCAATCGCGAACGCCTCGTTTCAGTTCCCGCGAACCTTTCACTCACTGTAGCGCAAAAAGTATTGACACAAAAAGAAAATTGTTTAAACAAAAACTATAGGGAGTTTTACGCTTTACAAATTTTGCTTGAACTCTTTTTATTTAATATGGACGACTACCGAAATAAAAAATAAAAAACTTTTAAATCCCACTTGTTGGATTTTTAAACTACCATAATTTGTTTACTGATGAGAAGTTGTATACGATTATTACATCATTTTGTGGAGATTTTTATTCTCTACAAAAAAGGTATCGACACTTTTTTTGCTAATATCAAGTATAACCCCGAAAAATACAAAAAACCAAATCAACCCTAAAAATCAAGATGGCGAAAAATCCGCAAGGAGTTGGAGGTCGCAAACTTGGGAAATTACTTAACTTCAGGTCCCCTAACAACCCCTAAAATTTGATCCTGTTCCGGACGATTCCGATCTCAAAAGATAATTTTACTGTACTAATCTAGCATTACGAATTAGTATCTAAACGCTTAGTCATAAAATAAAATTGGGGTGGTGTAAAATGGATAAACTGAATCTCATCCCCGCTCAACAATGTATGGTATATTTGATCCGCTATAAATTGGACTCTAATTAACCTACAGAGGTCCTAAGTGGCTCATTTTATAGATAATTTTATTTGTTACAAGATTCCTGTCAGTCATTTTTCCTTGCGGACAAATGTAAACGCGCTATGAAATAAAAACAAGTTCACCTCCTTTTCCGGCTATTTAGCTCACCTTTTAGGGGCTCAAACTCATTTTCATCATCAAAACTCGTACCCTAACATACAGCGAAACAAAAACAAAATCCTCTCCGACTTTTGATGTTAAAGTACCCATTTAGGTTAAGCAGATTAAAATTACGACTTGCCTTTATAATATCGTTAATTTTATTTATAAGCCAGGTAAAAAGACGACTGTACAACGTTTTGCACAAGATATCCCTGATTTTGGAGGCTTCCAAAGCACTTAAATCTGTAAGTATACCGTCTTCTATTTGTCGACTTGTTAAAGCTCGTTGCAGCCATCTGTGCTCCGCACCAAGTAGCTCACAGATTTCAAACAATTCTGTATTAACAACACTCGTTAATTAACTTCGACATAAGTAAAATATTTGTTCCTCACCGTAATCATTGCTAATAGAACAGCCATCTGTACCATCTATGTTATTACAAGGCACAAACTGTATATTACCTAATTTCAAAACAACTGCAATAACACGAAAAATATCCACAATATCATTTACTGAAAACCCTAATATTTCCAATGCACTTTTCGTATAAATAAACAACTTAGGATCTTCCTCGTCAGTTAATGTTGATTGATTGCTTTCTGTCTGTAGAATGTTGTAATGCTCGACATTTCGTTGCAACTTAAGACATTCTAAAAAACACTATTTCATTAGAGGAAATTGTCAGTTATTGTGAAATTGTGTACTTAGTAAATGGATATCAGCTCCAGATAGTAACTGATAAAAAATGTGGAAGTTTCTGTCACAGGAAGCCAAATTTGTAACTCTCGACTGGAAAAAAATTTTATTTAGCCAATATTAAAATAATATGGGTAGTAAAGTAAAGGATAAAGTTCTAAAATGTTACCTTATCCAAAAAATCTGCCAGCATGAAAATTAAAAATGTAAATATTACATTTAATGAAGCAGTTACAATTTTATGTAAATACACATTTTTAATATTTACAGAAATATTATAAAAGTTAGGCAATTAATTGGAAATATGTTTAATTAGGATTAGGTTAGCTTCAATTTTAAAATATTCTATTTTGGTACGAAAAATAGTCGTGTCTTTTAGGTGAGTGTAATACAAACTGTGTTACTACTTAGATGTACTTTTATCGTTTTTTGTAAATTTTTCTCTTCAAAATTTAGTTTCACAAAACTAAAATTTTCTATACGAAAGAAAATATCTGACTTTCTCATGACTTTCTTATTATACATTTTCGTATCTTTTCTCTTGAAGCCTGTTTGCTTTTGTTCTTATCCAAAGAATCACTAATTAACTCTACACTACAACAAAGACAAAAGTCAATGGTTGAAAGAAAATTTGAAAAAATAATGTAAAAAATAAATAAGTGCACGCAAATTTGAAAAAACGTCAATTTTACAACTTTTTTTCGATTCAAAACGTCATATCTTTAAAGCACGTGGAGATATCGTAATGAAGTTTGAAAATTTGGATAGAATGCATCGAAATCTATCAGAATCAGTGCAGGTTTAATTTTAATTGTACTTGAGATTGACAGGAGAAATAAAAAATCGCGATTTTTTAGGGTACTTTGGGATAGGAACATTTTTTTCATAAAAATCCAAAATGCTTTAAATATGTTATATTAATATTAATTTGAGTTGAGAGGTGATAATAAATGTGAAAACAGTTTACTAATAACTAGTCTAGTTCAAAAGTTATAACACTTTGAAAAAACGTCAATTTTACATTTTTTTTTCGATTCAAAACGTGATATCTTGAAAACGCGTGGAACTATCGCAATGAAGTTTGGAAATTTGGATAGAACGCATCTAAATCTATCAGAATCAGTATAGTTTTAATGTTAATTGTACTTGAGATTGTCAGGAAAAATTATAAATGCGATATTTTAGTGTACTTTGGGTAGGAACATTTTTTTCATAAAAATCCACAACGGTTTAAATGTGGTATATTAATAATAATCTTGAAAGACAGTTGAGGGATGATAATAAATGTCAAAACAGTTTACCAATAAGTAACTAGTCTAGTTCAGAAGTTATAGCACTTAGAAAAAATGTCAATTTTACAACTTTTTTTCCTTTTAAAACGTCATATCTTGAAAACGTGTGGAGATATCGCAATGAAGTTTGGAAATTTGGATAGAACGCATCTAAATCTATCAGAATCAGTATAGTTTTAATGTTAATTGTACTTGAGATTGTCAGGAAAAATTATAAATGCGATATTTTAGTGTACTTTGGGTAGGAACATTTTTTTCATAAAAATCCACAACGGTTTAAATGTGGTATATTAATAATAATCTTGAAAGACAGTTGAGGGATGATAATAAATGTCAAAACAGTTTACCAATAAGTAACTAGTCTAGTTCAGAAGTTATAGCACTTAGAAAAAATGTCAATTTTACAACTTTTTTTCCTTTTAAAACGTCATATCTTGAAAACGTGTGGAGATATCGCAATGAAGTTTGGAAATTTGGATAGAACGCATGGAAATCTATCAGTATCCGTACAGTTTTAATTTTAATTGTACTTGAGATTCACAGGGAAAATTAAAAAACCCGATTTTTGGGGATTTTTGGATAGAAACATTTTTTCCATTAAAATCCAAAATACTTTAAATTTGTTAGGTATATTAATAATAATCTTGAAAGACAGTTGAGAGGTGATAATAAATGTGAAAACAGTTTTCCAATAACTAGTCTAGTTTAAAAGTTATAGCACTTTAAAAAAATGACAAGTTTACAACTTTTTTTTATTCAAAACGCCATATCTTGAAAACGCGTAGAGATATCACAATGAAGTTTGGAAATTTGGATAGAACGCATCGAAATCTATCAGATTCAGTATAGTTTTAATTTTAAGATTAATAGTTTATTAACTACTAAAGAAATTATAACACCTGTTATACTGTTATATGAAATTATTAATTAATAATTAAACGTAAGTAACGAACATAAGTATCTCACATCTTTACTATTTCATATTCGTAACAAACTAACAACACTGAAAACTAACTGATATGCATATAAAATATTCAAACTCAAGAATTCGTCATCTTTTATGTAAAACAAATATAATAAAACGTCAGTTTTTTTTAAATCTGTTGAAACTAATTATTCTAGCTAGTACCTGTTCAATTGTTCAATTTTCATTAAATAAAATGAATAAATCAACACTTCAAAAAACTACAACAAACTCACAGAAATTAAAAGAAATGTACTGAAGTTTTTTGCGACGTTGGCTAAAAAAAAATCTTTTTATGAATTGAAATTTATTATGTATATTATTTAGTTTAGGTATATGTAGTTTTGTTACGAATGTAAAAAGATAAAGACATGAGTTAAAGTTTTGTTTGTTAGTTACATTTAATTAAATTAATTAATTCGTATAACACGTGTTATTATATTTTCTTTAGTGTTTCTTAATCGTAACTTGTGTGAAATTATTTATTCTTTGCAGTTACTTCTTAAATTTTTTAGCTATTGACTTTTTGTCTTTGTAGCAGTGTTTCTGATGTAAGTATAGTTAATTAGTGATTGTTTGGATGGGAACAAAAGCAAAGGGGCTTCAAGAGAAAAGGTACGAAAATATTTCCAATTTTGCTACTATTAGTTACTTAAGTATCGAAATTTTAATACGATTTTTGTAATTTTTCGTTTGATTATCTTGTACTTGTTGCAGGTAGGTCTCCTTATAATGAAATGAGGTCTACATCGAAGAAGACAACACAGAAGGTCAGAACATTTTTACTTTTTTCCGTTTAAATATTTCAATTGGGAAAATTCCAACATTGTTAATTGTTGCAAGTAAATCAATCTAAGATAATTTTGGAGCATGATTTATTAGTGTTTTAGTTAAATTTCAAAGGTTAAACCTAAAACCTTCTTCAAAATCAAAAGCTTTTGATATACAGGGTGTCACACGATTCTTGAATACATTCTGCATTGTCCTCTGTATAATTTTTTTATCTCCAATCCGGGTTTTTTTAAATTTTATTTTCCATATAAAGTCATTGCAGGTAGCTGCTTACCGAAATCTTTTTAACACATTTAGTAATTACTCCGAGCAGACATCGTTTATGTTCAAAATAGAATTTAACTTTTCGATTCATAATAAACCAATCTTTCATCATGTATCAAATTTTTAACTATTTTCAATACTAGTTTTCAAAATAAATTAAATGAAACGTGAACATGATTTATTTTTTCAAATTCCAAATTTGAACACTAATAATACTTTAAGGGTCAACACTATCAAAAAAATTACAAAATACTTTCGATCGCAGATCATCTCAGCTACAAATTTCATGTATAACTTTTTTTCGATAATCAAATAGTTTAGCAGACTGGCTTCTTTTTATTCAACAGTGTTTTACTTTTTCAATCTACAATTTTCAGCATTCAAGAGATGATTGCTCGAAAACTAACCCGGATTGGGGATAAAAAAAATATACAGGATAATGCAGAATTTATTCAAGAATCACACCTAAAAATATTTCATGTCTATCCTGGGACACCCTGTATACAGGGTGTATCAGTTTTAATCGAGCAAACTTTAATGGTACATCATTCTCCTGGTCGTCCTGAACCGGAAAAATGTATATTATATACCTCTATCTCGATTCCTAAGAAAGATACAGGGTGTTGAAATTTACAAGTAAAAATTATTTTCTTGCAATATAACTTCCATAAAAAAGCTTGGATTCAAACAAAATTTTGCATGCCTGTCCTCCTCCTTAAAGACAATTTTATGAAGATATTTTCGATTTTGGGGGGCACCAGTGGCGTGCAGTTCGGATACATTTCAATTATTGCAAACTTTAACACCCTGTATCTTTCTTAGGAATCGAGATAGATGTATATAATATACATTTTTTGAATTAGGACGACTAGGAGAATGTACCATTAAAGTTTGCTCGATTAAAACTGATACACCCTGTATTAGTGTGATATTTTGTATCCATTTACGATAAGGGCTTTATATTTATTCAAATTTCATATAATATTAATAGATTAATGTAAATTTAAACTTACAATGTGTTACATGACCTCCAATAGGATCGCCTTTAAAATCAAATTCTATGTCCAAAAATTTTCCCTACAAAAATAACGATAAGTTCAATCTATCCACACAGCTAAAGCAAAACATACAAAACGTGAAGCATTATCGTTTTTCATAGTCCGAGCATTTCCAAATGCTTCCAACAAGGTATTAGCTTGCACTAAACGATCTTTGATAACTTTAACCTCAGAACAATCCCCAGAAACCAAAACCAGAAACTGCAGAACTATTCTAGCTGCTTCCGTTTTGCCTGATCCACTTTCACCTGAAATCTCCAAATAAGTACGAACATTAAAATAAATCTACATTGTACCTGTAACAATAATGCATTGGTCCTCATTTCTATCGTTGAGCCACCGATACGCTGACCCGGCTATGGCATATCTAAAACCAAAACGTAATTTAGTAAACAAATCCTAAGAAAGTGGTTCTTGTCTTACATATGTGGGGGTAACTGAAATGGTCCCCTTTTAACATAAGTTTCAACTAAGTCTGTAGAATACAAAGCTAATTTCTTGTAAGGATTTACGGAAAGTAACACGTTTCCAATATAAGTGTAAATGTGGTCGCGTTTGAAACGTTGTTGGAGATTGGCAATGAATGTGTCTTCAGTAAGGGGTTCAAGTAAAACAGAATCCCAGGCTCCTACTTCTTGTTCCAAGCTGAGCATCGCACCGCCCCTTAAAGAACTGCCGCCAGCGCGGCATCTAGTCTTCCAAATTCTGTACACTGTGCCCCAAAATTTTAATCAAAGGCATTAAAATACTTCCGTGGTGTTGAAAGAAAACCAGGAAGTGTTGTTTTTACAAACACAATATGCCATTTTAAAATCTTTGTATAATAAATTTGTTTCTCATTATGGAAAATATTAATTATTAATTAAGTTATAAATTATCCAATAGTATCAAATGTCTTCTTGACAGATTTATCTTTCAACTGTCATGTTGACATTGACAGTTGATGCAATTTCGCTTCTTCGTCTACTCTATACTGCATTATTCAGTGTTGCCATTAGTATAAATCAATAGTTTTCTATTAAAAATACGTTGGTAACACTGAAAGTTTTAATGTAAGCGCTCGAAATGTACAGGGTGGTGGTAGATCTTCTGTATTTTAACTGGAGTAAAAAATTATAATAATGTATGTATAATAAACATGTTGATTCTTTAAAAACAACTTATAATAATATTTTAACCAGAAACTGAAGAGTAGATTTTGCAGAAGCGTCACAAATTATAAGGGATAGAAAAAATTGATAAAAAGTTGTCCAGTTATACCAAGTAGTCTATCGGGGGTTTAAAAATAATTAAATAAAATTAAAATATGCATTTTTATTTTATTACGTTGAAAGCGGGAATTAAAAACTAGAAAAGATTGAATAAAAATGTACTGAGTTGCAAAAATATTTCTAGATTTAAAATAAGACCATGGTACTAAATCAAAATAAGTCAACTATTTAATTAGAAATATTTTTCATTTGAAAGAAGCTTCTAACTATTATAAAAATATTTTGTTGATAGATAGATTTTTTCAGTAAATTTCCAAAAAAGTTATACAGGGTGGTCCAGGTTAAACGTCATTAATTTTGGGAGGTGGTAGAGCATAAAGAAACAAGTAGACTTTTATTAAAAAACTTTGCTCAAAAATGTTTTATAACAAAGATACAGGGTGTCAAAGTTTAAAATAAAAACGCGTTTTCTTAACATAACTTCTAAACTATTCGATCGATTTCCATTAAATTTCGCACACAGAGTAATGTAGTACATTTCTAAGTAATGATGGTGCTCATTTTTTAACAAAAATATCCAGTGGCGTAGATACTTGGGGGACCATTCCACTTTTTCTATCCAATTTTCGACGCCACTGGATACATTGCGAAGAAAATTCAATCTTTGGATTGTCTGTTTAATTTAGAGAAAATAGTTACTTTTGAAAATTTTTAATTTAATGTTTCGTTTTTGGGATATTTGAGTTTGAAGGATTGGAAACACAACATCAAATGCTGTGCTGAATTAAAGAAAATTTCGGGTAGGCCTGGAAAATCGCCATCAAGTCTTGGCAGCGATTAATTCCGTGGCTAAAAGAGCTCGAAAATGTATCGAAGCCTATTTTGAGAACTTACTCGAATTTTTTTTTTAGTTCAGAGCAGCATTTGAGGATATGTTTCCAAACCGTCAAACTCAAATATCTTAAAAACGAAGCCTTACATTAAAATTTTTCAAGAATAACTATTTTCTCTAAATTGAACAGACAATCCAAAAATTGAATTTTCTTCGCAATATATCCAGTGGCGTCAAAGATTGGTATCTACGCTACTGGCGAAATTTTTTATAAATAAACCAAATCATTATGTAGAAATGTACTACATTTATGTGTGTGAGAAATTTAATGGAAATCGATCGAATGGTTTCGAAATTATGTTAAGAAAACGAGTTTTTATTTTAAACTTTGACACTCTATGTCTTTGTTATAAAACATTTTTGAGAAAAGTTTTTTAATGAAAGTCTATTTTTTTCTTGATGCTCTATCACCTCCCAAAATTAATGACGTTTAACCTGAACCACCCTGTATACTAATTTAAATTTTTGTTCTTGGAGAATAATTACCTAAGTAGAGTTATTGGAATTGGACTAAAAATTTATAATACCTGTTCAAATATCAACAAAGAAAAACTTGCTTCCTCTATTTTCATATAATTATTGACATCAATATGATTTATTTGGGAACAAACAGAGTGTAGGTATTGAAACTATTTATTATTTTTTTATTTTTAAAATATTTTATTTGTACAAATATCACTATTTCATGACGATGTGGAAAAAAATATAAAATTATATCATTCATTTCTAAACAGAGATCAAATGTATAAATTAGAAAAAATGAGTTAAATCCCTGATAGTTTTCCTTAATTTAACAGGCACTTATTCATTTCTTAAATTTTGTTTAGACTGTTAAAAACAAGACTAAATATAAATGAACAATGCTGCACAAAACATTAATTGTAGGTGCATGAACAGAATTAAATTTAAAATCTAAATAAATAATACACAGATTCACATATTTTCTTTGTGTTTAAAAACACTACAAATTAAAATTATTTACTATACGGCGAGATCGCTGAAATGTAACAAGTTTGTTCAAAAAATTTGTGAATAAATGAGTCACTTTTACTATAAAATACTTGCGGTAAATAAACTATTGTACATTTGACTAGATTACACTACGAGTAAAACAATCCGCAATAAATATATTTTAAGAGCAAAAACCACCCAAAACTGTCGTTCCAACTTATAGTCCAAAGACATAATGTCGTTTAGTTAGTACTTGAAATAAATAAAAAAGTTAACATTCCTTGAATTCATAACTTGATTTTTACGTATATTCCAAATCTGAATTGATTGCCCTCAAAGTCATAAAAGCTAACAACAACAAACTGGAACCCAATAAATCTCCAATCGAAGTCAAATAAGGAATCGCTGAATTGTCTGGGTCTATCTTGAACGTCCACATGGTGTGTACCATTATATGACAAATGTATAAAAGGCACAAAATTTGTATAACTCCCACGATCAAATAGGACAAGAGGAATACTGGTTGGATGGAAGATTCACCATGTTTGTAAATTAAGTCTGCGAAGAAGGCAAAAGCAGCGTGGCCTGGGACGGACATCAGTATTAAAAGTCTAGCTGTGTTCGCGGGCATCACTGTAGAAAAAAAACGTTAATATTAAATTTGATTGGTGTCAAGAACTCCTCCACTTACCAATTTTTCCTCGGAACAACGCTGTCCAGGGCCAAACCCATTGTTTGGTATGTGGAGGAATCACTCCCATTAATGATGTTTGATGGAGTAAAGTGGAGGTCCGACTTGATTGTACGGAAACTAAATTACCGCCGATTCCGTTAATTATTGGTTGGAAGACTGCGAATCCGGAAAATTGGTCTACTGCTGAGTTTAGGACAAGGCCTCCCATACTACAAATTAAAAAAGATCTTGATGCAAAAGGATTTTAAAAGATAAAGAGCAACATTCTCAAAATTTTGACACCACTTCGTAATACCTAAAGTCGTTCATAAATTTACGTTTTTTTTAATAATTGGTTAATTTTGCTACTAAATTCTTGCTACAAATTTTCCTATAAATGTTGGATTATAATTTCTTTCGTACATTTTGATATATCCTTGACTAATATGATCCTAGATGGACGAATTTTCCTTAAATCTCAAATAAAAACTTTGAAAATTGCTGTGAAAAAGTGTCTTTTACTTGATATGTGGAAATCAACAAAAATATGTAAGCAAGAAAATTTTAAACTCCTAAGAGCGACTGTACCTTTGCCACAATTTTTTACAGATATTTGATACAAAATTTGAAATCTTAAAATTCTTCGCCTAAAATAATTAGTAGATTTTGAGATGTATTAGTAATTTTACTACATATTTCCTGGAAATTACAACACTTATCGATATTAAACAAGTTTAAACTTTTTTACGTTAAATTGTATAAAGATTTTATATTTAGCATGCGACAAAAAATATCGCACGCTGAAATTCAACAATAATAATTTAATAATAAGCAATAGTGAACTTGCTAAAATAAATTGTAATAATAGAAAGGACCAAGTTCGAACCAAATACATAAAAATTTAGCGGAAGTCAATTTTAGGAAGTTCTACAAAAAATTTAAACTTTTTCTGCTAATGGCTCTTTCGTATTTGCTTACTAAAATTTTTGGCTACTGACAATCTATTTTCAACTAATAAGACTATCAAGGTCCTTGTATTAAAAATCCTTTAATATTTGAGTAAGTAAGTCTTAATACAAAGATTTCAATTTATTCATTTATCGCTTCTCATATAAAAAGTTAAAAACTGTAATTGAAAAATTGACCAAAATTCATTAAAATAGAAAAATTCTTACCCGCTTATAAATAAGGCACTAAGCACTGGGGTCCATCCATGAAGCAGAATGTTACTTGTGTAAGTATTTTTCTTTACAATAATTATCCATGTAGGTAACAAAACAAGCAGATACACCAATAAAATTGTAATAATCACCCATATATATTTGTCTAGATGAAAAAATTTAATTAGTGTATTTTAGGTACCTATTTTAATCAAACAATGTAAACATACCATGAATTTCATAGAGGAAGCTGGCCCAAGTGGACAACATCACCAAAGAAACTAGATCTCCAATACTAGCCGCAAATGGTGTTGCTAGATTATCAGGATTTAAATTCGCTTTCCTCGACAGGAAAATTAAAGAAATTAGTAATAAGTCTGTAAAAAATCACTCATTAAATGACTGAAATAATTATTATTATTCTCCCAGTACTCACCTAAAACAAAACAAGATAAAGTTGCTGTAAGTGTGCTGGAGGCACACAAAAGTAACGCGTCATTTATCACAAAATTCCCATTCATTATTGCCGAAACACTAACAGCAAAGATTGAAACCAAAAATGAGGCCACAATGGACTGCACCTGAAAACTCCAGCATAAAAACTGGCAAACTTGAAAACGCTAAAATAAATACCTGTACAAGCCCCAAGTTTCCAATAATCATGTGAACTTTTTCCTTTCTTCCCTTCACATTTCCTAAATTCGCTTGAGTAGAGAGTCGTGAAGCCAAGCACATGTCCAAGTTTCCTTTTAGACCCAATAGAGCCGGTACCAAAATGTACAACGCCTTCACTTCCTTAAATACTCTGTAATTCTATACGCAAAAAATTATGGAAATAAACTACAGGGGTGTATAAAGTCGCAATATTTACCTCTACATTAGCCAGGATAACACCAGCTCCAATAGTGCCCATGCCAGCTACTAAGAATGGAATGCTGACTTGTATTAGTAAGAAGTACCATTTTTCCTTGGTGGGTTCTTGTTTTTCGCTGTTCAGCGTGGAATCGGACACTGATTTCTCATTATAGAAGGTGGTATCTAAATTAAATTCAATACTGTAGAAGTGGGAAAGGATAGATTATTTTGTTAATAGGAAGAGATGAATAATGCAGTGTTAATGTTGTTCTAATTTATATACAAGGGACGAAGATTATTATTAATTAATATAAATTACAATTTTATTTTCAGAAGTTGCTGAAAAACAAGGGTATCAAATGCAAGCAATCAAGTTCTGCTGGCAAAAACAGGGACAAAATTATTTGTAAAATTAATTTTATTATATTAAGGTCATGAAAAAAAAGATTAATTCCTGCTTCAAATATTAATTAATTACTCATATAAATTTTATATTTTTGATCGTGGTTTCAGTGTAATTATTTATTTGTTATACATAAAATCAATGCGGTTTTTAGTTTTGCAAGTTTATTGCCACACCTAATAAAGTACCACATATTTGAAATAATCACACGAAATTTTGCATTTCTGACACAAAATCGATTTTTTCCAAAGAAGTGCTTCATTGAAAAGAATGAACGTTCTAATTGGTTAAGAATTAAGATTTAAAAAAAATAACTTGAACTAAATATAAAATAAAATGTGTCAAGTTATGACATTGGTCACTTCACTTAAGTTAGACATGAAATTACAAAAAACGTGTTATTTATTTATTTATTATTGGGGAACTAGAGAACTTGAATAAATCAAATTAATAACGAAAATACAAATTTTTAAGGTGTGAAATAAATTATGGATATTATTTAAGATTTTTTGAGATCCAAATTAACAACTCTGTAGTCCTACGAAAAACACGAATAAAATGTTTCATTTTATTCGTATCATTGAGGCTTTGTCGAAATAAACAAATAGCTAAATATAAATTTGGTAATTTTTTCCGTCTTTTTATATACTTAGATTGTTTTAGAAAGCAAAAATATCTATTCGTGAAGCTAGTGTAAAATATTGCTGTTTTATGCCCTAGTCGTGAAAATTGGGAACAAGGCACAGGAATTTATAATGTGGGTGCGTTGTCTTCTCTGATAACAACATAATCTATTTTCTTATAATTTTCGAATTTCGTAGAAACTTTATTTCGATTTTTGATAAACTAACAGTCGCATTATGATTTAAATTTAAACTATAATGAACACGATGAAAATCCATAAAAATCTAGTTATATAAAAGATGTTTATTTTATACAAATATTGCTCTTTTCTTTTTCAATAAAAAAATTAAATATACATATGACAAATTTCGCCCATAGTTTAATAACTTTAATATAATGACAAAATTCATGCCTCTCAAACGATTAAATTCGAGGAAATTAAGTGTCTGAATTTGGATGGAGAATTTTTAGGTGATACTTTAATTTCTAATTTAGATAACTTAAAATTGGCGCATTTTATCGAGTACAGGGTGTCCCAGTTTATATCGTCTGGATTTCACCAGTCGATAGTTTAGCGAAAATTAAAGATGGTTTGTCTAATAAACTATGGTCGAATGTTGCTTCCTTTTTGACGTACAGGCCATTAAAGAAAATAAATTATTTTAAATAATTTGCTATAAATCAATAACAAAAAAAGTTAGCCTTCTGAAATTTTGCATAGATCTTTTTTTTTGTATTCTCTTATTAATAGTGATTGCAATTATTTTATTTAAAACACAGAGGCGTGCGTACGGGTTTCTTCAAAAACATTTTATTGAATAAAACGTACGCCACTGGTTTTTTTGCAGCACCAATATGCAGAGAGTATTTTCCATTCAATTTAGAAACTTTTTCGTATCTTATAATTTTTTGATAACTTAAGTCAAAATAACCTAATAGTACAGTAAATAAGGGAGAAAAAAGGCTTCAAATAGACTTTTTTTTACCCTACAGCCAATTTTTGTAGAATCTGCTAGAGGGTCACCCTGAAAGTTTAAAACTGAGTTTGTGTATTCGTAGACCCCGCCTTTCCTTCACCAGCCCTCAATTAAGGGTTGGATTTTTTTGTTTATTGAATAACTTTTTTCCTATTAAATTTTCGAAAAAAAGAGTCAGTACAAAGTTGTAAAGAAAAATATTGCCTACAACTTATCTTTTAAACTTTTTTTGATATTGTCGATATTTAAAAAGTTATTCAACAAATAAGTTGAAAATTTTGGGGAAAAAGTAGTAAGTACTAGTAGTAAGTAGTACCTAACTAGAGAAAAATTTCCCTAAAATTTGCAACTTATTTGTTTAATATCTTTTTAAATATTGACAATATCAAAAAAATATTAAAAGGAAAGTTGTAGGAAATATTTTTCTCTACAACTTTGTACTGATGCTTTTTTCGGAAATCTAATAGGGAAGAACCTCTTTAATAAATAAGAAAAAAAAGTTAAGTTATCAAGAAATTGTAAGATACAAAAAAGTTTCTAAATTGAATGGAAAATACTCTCTGCATATTGGTGCTGCAAAAAAAAACAGTGCCGTACGTTTTGTTCAATAAAATTGCAACCACAATTAATAAGAGAATACAAAAAAAAATCTATGCAAAATTTCAGAAGGCTAACTTTTTTTTGTTATTGATTTATAGCAAATTATTTAAAATAATTTATTTTCTTTAATGCCCTGTACATAAAAAAGGAAGCAACATTCGACCATAGTTTATTAGACAAACCACCTTTAATTTTCGCTAAACTATCGACTGGTGAAATCCTGACGATATAAACTGGGACATGTTCCTAAAATGAACATATCAACAAATTTCTGTAAGCATTCCATTAAATCAAACTAATTGCTTCATTATGCTGACATCAAGTCAAAAGTTACAATTCTCATATTTTATTTCTAGCTAGAAATTTCTAGAAAAGCTATTCAGATCATAATTAAAATAAATGGTTTAAAGATGTACAAAAATTGTTCTTTTCTTTCTTTATCAAAAAATGAAAATTATGAAAATTTCCGACCATTGTTTAATTTAATGACAACATTCATGCCTCTCAAGAACGATTAAATACTAGGAAATTTAGTGTCTGAATTTGGATGGACAATTTGGGTGATACTTTAATTTTTAATTTAGAAAACTTAAAATTGTCACATTTTATCAAGTATAATGACGCCTTTTTAAAAAATTTAATTATCTAAATGCATGGATTTTACAACAAAATTACACAAAATATATAAGCTAAATTGCATACCAAATTAGTTGCTAATAAGAAAAAAATTATAACTCGTTAAATAAAATTTCAATCCTATTATTATTTCGTAATTTTCTACAGAAGCATTCTTTCTATGGAATTGTTAAGCTTAATTTTATCCCAATAATATTTAATAATCTAAAAAACAACGTAAAACCTCTATATCGTAGAAAATTTATATTAGACAATATGTATAAATTTCACATTCTTAGTTTCAACACCTGGAAAGCGAATCTAATTCGATTTGAAAATGAATCAACGATTAAAACGTTTTTTTGCTGCTATTACTCGTAAGAAATATCAATATTATAATACGTATATTCGCAAAACTACCTACATACATTGTTTTAATCTTAATTAGTCAAACATCCTTTATCATCCAATTTACTTTGGCTTACAGATATCAAGGTTTTTCTCTATACATATAAGTGCCGTGTCACAAAGATTGTAAAAAATTTTCTAGGTATTTCAAGGATTAAGCAACCACTTAACTAATAGTTTAAAGGATTAACTAACGACAATAACTGAAATCGTTTGAAAAGTTCAAAAAATTGTCGCAAACTTACCTAGAGGATCAGGCTTGCAATTATGCTCACAATCAGATGCAATACTGATGATAGTTGAAACGGTCAATTGATTTAGTTGGCTATTCATTGGAGCTTGAAGTTTGTCGTAATCCAAATACCCATTTGGGACGAAATCGCCATCGTCTTGTCTTGGGTCTGTATTCGAATCCATTTCTAAACAAGAAAAAATAATCATGAGGCAAGGAAAAAAACCTAGAAATAATACCGAGATTTGTGGGCGTTTTTTATAGCGTGTGAAAGTAAATATTACAGGTAATAAAGCGAAATAAATATTTAATTATTTAATAATCATCGAATTATTGAGGTTTATTTCAACCCATCAGCGAAGTACTTGAAATATTACATTTTTTCGGATTAAATGACACAAATACAAATGTAAATAATATTTGATACACAATTTGTGAAGTGTTGTGGTCAGGGTCATTTCTAATGTGTTTCTGTAACAAACGAGATTACCTATATTTTAACCACTTCATAAAATATAAGTCAATGAAAAATTGTGTAGGATCAACAAACAGAAAGCGTTTAAAAATATTATTGTGCAAATTATTTTAGGCGTCATAAAATGTTACTATAAGTATTTCTACGAGTACAATAAAATTTTCGGGGCTACCGAAACAAGGAAATTGTAATATACAAAGAGGTTAACCGGTATGCTGTCTTAAGAAGTTGTACATGAGGTTTAGCTAGTAAGCTTATTATTTAATTTAGTAAAAGTAAAATTTTGTGAAAACATATTTTTCTGTTAAATATGTACGTTCTTATTTCAGTAATAAAAATATGACTTAGTTTTTTCTAGGATCAGCATGAAACATTTTCTATACATTTATTAATGGTACACATGACAAATTTACTTTTTTATTATTACAAAGTATTAAATACTTATTTATATTTTTGCTTACCAAAATTTCTTTAATTTGCACTTTTCCCATTTACTTAACACCACAGTAAAAACTATCTAGCTTCCACAATAATTGACGTTTCTACACAACTAAACTGCACGGTAAAAATTTCAACCAATAAGTACGGATGATGTACCTGGATTGATCTTTAAATTATTCTAACACCAGGTAAAAATACTGGTTACATAGCTGTGAGATATGGTAGGGGGTGCTTACAGATATTTCTATTCATTGTAATTAAAGCTCATGACAATTTAGGTATGCACTTTACTAAAGGGAAGTTGCAAGATTGATGGGATATTTTTGCATATACTTATCAATAAAATTATAAATGAGTTTTACAATTAAGGTAATTGCAAAGAGCTATGTATATTAGTGGTAATTACTTTCTTATACGAAGTAATAAGAAAGTATAGTAATCGTTATGTTTTTCGACTTCGAGATTTTGATGGATTTACACGTTTTGAGGGCCCCTGAATCCATTTTGACCATTTTCGTCATGATGTCTGTCTGTGTGTCTGTCTGTCTGTCCGACTGTCTGTATATAAGTTAATAATTATGTATTTTAAATTAAGAAGCATTGTTTTATTATGTATAATTTTATAGCACAATTTAATTTACCTTTAATTTTCTTGTAAATAGTTGGGTTAACACAAATCAAAACAACTTTTTTTAGGAATTTTGGACGTAGAGGTATCTTTCTTAATTTTGGTTATTTTTAAAATTTGATTTCTTTTAAAGATATCCCGAAAAATTTGAATCATTTATTTTTTTTTTAAATCAAAGAAGAACTTTTGAAACATTTGGTAAAAATCTTTAAAAAATTCAAATTTTAGTTTATTATTTATTTTTACACTTTTGCGCGCTCTGGAATATCAATTTTTTCTTTCAATTTAAATGTGATTTTGATTACAAAAATTACAATACAGGTTGTCCCAGTTTATATCGTCAGGATTTCACCAATCGGTAGTTTAGCGAAAATTAAAGGTGGTTTGTCTAATAAACTATGGTCGAATGTTGCTTCGTTTTTGACGTACAGGCCATTAAAGAAAATATATTATTTTAAATAATTTGCTTATAAATCATTAACAAAAAAAGTTAGCCTTCTGAAATTTTGCATAGATCTTTTTTTTGTATACTCTTATTAATAGTGGTTGCAATTATTTTATTAAGAACACAGATGCGTGTGTACGGGTTTGTTCAAAAACATTTTATTGAATAAAACGTACGCCACTGGTTTTTTTGCAGCACCAATATGCAGAGAGTATTTTCCATTCAATTTAGAAACTTTTTCGTATCTTATAATTTTTTGATAACTTAACTCAAAATAACCTAATAGTACAGTAAATAAGGGAGAAAAAAGGCTTCAAATAAACTTTTTTTACCCTCTAGAAGTCTTCTAGAGGGTCACCCTGAAAGTTTAAAACTGAGTTTGTGTATTCGTAGACTCCGCCCTTCCGTCATCAGCCCTCAATTAAAGGTTGGGTTTTTTGTTTATTGAATAACTTTTTTCCTATTAAATTTTCGAAAAAAAGTCAGTACAAAGTTCTAAAGAAAAATATTTCCTACAACTTATCTTTTAAATTTTTTCAGATATTGTCGATATTTAAAAAGTTATTCAACAAATAAATTGAACATTTTGGGGAAAGAGTAGTAAGTAGTACCTAACTAGAGAAAAATTTCCCTAAAATTTGCAACTTATTTGTTGAATATCTTTTTAGATATTGACAATATCAAAAAAATATTAAAAGGAAAGTTGAAGGAAATATTTTTCTCTATAACTTTGTACTGATGCTTTTTTCTGAAATCTAATAGGGAAGAACCTCTTTAATAAATAAGAAAAAAAAAAGTTAAGTTATCAAGAAATTGAATGGAAAATACCTGCATATTGGCGCTGCAAAAAAAAACCAGTGGTGTACGTTTTTTCAATAAAATGTTTTTGAAGAAACCTGTACGCACGCCTCTGTGTTCTAAATAAAATAATTGCCACCACTATTAATAAGAGAATACAAAAAAAAGATCTATGCAAAATTTCAGAGGACTAACTTTTTTTGTTATTGATTTATAGCAAATTATTTAAAATAATTTATTTCCTTTAATGCCGTGTACATCAAAAAGGAAGCAACATTCGACCATAGTTTATTAGACAAACCACCTTAAATTTTCGCTTAACTATCGACTGGTGAAATCCGGACGATATAAACTGGGACACCCTGTACGTATAAGAATTTACTCACAATAGGGACTTTGCATGGTTTTCAAAATAATCTTTTTAGACATGCCAATGTCAACTAGATTCGTGACGTCACACAGGACTCTCCGATCTCAAAGCGTTTTCGGGCGGCAATAATATATTTGAATTACGGTCAATTTATAATCGTTTTTTTATGTACAAATATTGAGTAAAAAAAATTATTTTTGCTGTAGAGTATTTTTAATATAGTCGTTTTACATTTCTAACAGAAAAAAATGGGATTTAAAAAAAATGCAACATCCCTATTAAACTTTAAGATTTAATTTAAGTTTTACGTATCTCGAAATTCTCGTAAGAAGATTGTTCAGCATTCTACTAAGTAGCCCGCCCTGTTTACGCAGACATTTAAAAATATTTAATTAATGTACAATAAAATCTAAAAATCTACCTTTAAGAACCTTAAACAAAAGACTTTATCTGTTAACATTCAACAATTTTCATATCATTCTAATAAAAAGAAAAGCTGTAACGTATATTGTATAAATGAAACAAACTCTAATACAATTACACCAAGCAATAATTATAAATTAATATAAAAATATTTCAGTTTTAATATGCATATTAAATTACAATCTTTAGCAACAGTTAAACATTTCAGGAATATTTTTACAACCAGTTCAATTAGGTACGATATTTTAAAATATAATTAATATTTCGTTAAAATTCTTATATTAAATTTTCAATAAAACTCTTATTATTATATTAAAAATAAAATATACCATTGGGTTCAAACCTATTATGCAGTTTAGATCAATCCGATCCAAACATATCAAATATGTAATCATATCACGCATAAGCATTTACGAGTACTCGTATAATAATAAAAAAATATTCTTTAATAACCACATGATGGCACAGGGGTATAAAAAATGTCAAGAAATACTTTTATCTCAAAATGCAATCAGTGTTTTTTAATCACCGCTAAAAAACTCTTGATAACTGTAAAATGCCAGCAGTACTTGGAACTTGGAAGTTTGCTAAAATTTTTATACCTGGGGTGTTACAGGATATACAGTCTGTTCCAAAATGGCAAATTTGCCTTCAAAATCTGAGACAATTTGCATTTTTAAAATGTTTAAGTGCCTAGTAGTTCAAAGGTATAAGCGATTAAAACTTACCCGTCAGATTTAATCCTCTAATAATTTAATCTGATGATTTACTACATTTTAATGGGTTGCTACAAAACTTTCAAAGCTTCAGCAAATCATTTTAATAACTTTTATTATGTTATTTAGAAACTGAAATTTGAAAGGTCAACTTTTATTGCCCATGCCGACAAACCTGCATGTGCAATTGAGCCCTTCAGAAAAGAGAGGAGAGTGAAAAATTGCTTTGAAATTGTAAAATTGTTCATCGTTTATTTTTCAGATATTTCCAAAAGATTATGATTTTTTAATTTTATCCTGTTACTCCAAATCCTTAAAATCTTTGTAAATTAAAAAAAAATTATTAAAATAAAAAATCTTGTTCCACTTAATTGTTTATTATTGATATTGTATCACTTGGTATACTTGGTATTTTTCATAATTTGTTATTGAATTATTTGAAAAATAAAAGTTAACAACTACAAATTTCAAAGCAACTTTTTTACTCTTGAGCCAAAAAAGCTTATTGACAAAAATTACTTGTAACCACCCACACATATTCATGTTCTGAGTGAAGGTAACATATAATGTATACGTATGACAAAAAATACCGAATAATTTCCTGTTTTTCCAAAGATTTTTTTCACAATTAAAGGAAACCGCGTTCTGTGCCATTTGTTACGTTATTACTATTAGCGTTAAATAACTTATACTCCTATAAATGATGTGGTTAACCGATTTATAAATATTATTTTTATAGCTATAGCATTTGATCAAAAAATACCAACCACAAATTTTGAATCATTTCTTTTACCACAAAATTAATTGTTATGTTTTTTTTATTTTACTACTACAATAGTTAAACGAAAATTACGGTGATGAAGAAAAATATTTATGTTTGGAAAATCCATGAAAAATCAATAAAACAAAAACGTAGATTGATGTCCTACCAAGAACCCTTTAAAGTAGTATGGTATTATTATGGTCTATTACAAAACTTAACATGTTTTTTTGTTTAACAATAGATATATTTTCTATGGCACTGGTTGGGTCAACATGGACTCAAAAAATGTTTTTAATAACAATAATCAATATTACTAATGTGATATGGTCACTTTTTTGAAAAAATAGTCTATAGAGTTACTGGAAAAGTTAACATTGATAGCTTAATCGAGCACTTTTAGTCCAGGAAAAATAGACGCGATAAACAGATTTTTGCAAAAATCTCGAGAACGGCGACCTTTATTGAAAAAAATATAGAGAGCTAATTTGTAGCTGAGGCGATTTGCTATAAAAACTTATTAAGAAGTTTTTTTGTAGGGGCAATCGTTCACGAGATATAGCGTTTCAAAAACCAAGAACGTAGAGGACTTACTTCATTACGAAGAATAACCACTGATCTTAGGATATAAGATATAATGTTGGATACTGAATTATTATTCAATATGTATATTAATGGCGTTTTTTATTTATTTGTGCATTTTTTGCATTTATTTGGGCATTTATGATACAGTAATTAACTTTCTTCAGTTTCGGAGAGCGATTGTTCCGTCACCAAAGTTCGGACGAGCAAAGACGATGGATCGATGTCGTTATCGATCTATTCGTTATCAATATTAAAATTTTCCATGTTCATACATGTTTGGCCAGTACATTGGCTACAAACTACAGAACAGTTCAATCCTGCTTTCCGACATCCACAATTGGAACCACAGCCTTTCTTGCACTTACAAAATACTGTATTGAGTAATGCATCAGGAGCGGCTTGGAGCAGAGTTGTAACTGGATCTAAAATATTATATTGTAGTACCCATCCCCAGTCCTGAGGATCAATTTCTCCATTCCAATTGTGGATGTCGGCGGAAAGCAGAATTGAACTGTTCTGTAGTTTGTAGCCAATGTAATGGCCATGTATGAACATGGAAAATTTTAATATTGATAACGAGGAGATCGATAACGACATCGATCCATCGTCTTTCCTCGTCCAAACTTTGGTGACGGAACAATCGCTCTCCGAAACTGAAGAAAGTTAATTATTACTGTATCATAAATGTCCAAATAAATGCACAAATAAATAAAAAACGCCATAATAATTCATTATCATAAATAAATCATTATCCAACTTTCATATCCTAAGATCAATCGTTATTCTTCGTAGTGAAGTAAGTTCTCTACGTTCTTAGTTTTTGAAACGCTATATCTCGTGGACGATTGCCCCTACAATAAAACTTCTGAATAAGTTTTTATAGTAAATTGCCTCAGCTAAAAATTAGCTCGCTATATTTTTTTCAATAAAGGTCGCCGTTCTCGAAATATTTGCAAAAAACTGTTTATCGCGACCTTTGACCGCGAGTAACTCAGTTACAGTCAAAAATCAGACTGTAACAATTTTTTTCATGTTAAAGTCTATTTTTCCTGGACTATTTTCCAAAATTTATAAGTTTTTACACCTAAATTTGCATTAATGAAGAACTACATTATTTCTTTACTTTAGCAAATAGTATTGAAGTACTAGCGGTACATTTATATTATTTTCTTGTTATCAGTTTTTTATCAAATTTGGATTATTACAACGTCAAATCTCGCCATGTAAAAAGACACTATGTACTTATTTCAGTTTTGGCACGATTTCTTTTAGTAAAAATCAGTCCTAATCTATACCGAACACAAAATAAATAAATAATTATTTTATTAGGAATCTTAAGATACCCGGAATGAAGAATCATGGTTACAGACCGAAAAATCCAAGTTCAGGTTTTAATTGATTTTTTTAAAAAAAGGTACGAGAAATCGATTTAATTTGATCCCAAAACTGCACGATTAAAAATAAGCAGGATATTATTTGTCAAAGTTGAAACTTACGTCGACATTCCACATCGTTTTTCTCGAAAAGTGAGTTTCGGTCCGTAACCCTGATTCTTCATTCCGGGTCACATATGTTACTGTTTAGGTTTAGACTTCTAATTTTTCGTTGACTCCGTTAAAATATACGCTTTTAACCGTAAAAATCCTCTATTTTTATTTTCTTACCTTTTTCAGTCCCGAGATATCACAAAAACTGTATCGCGTTTCAAGAAATTTAGTCCCGATGAATGTATAAAAAGTAAGTCAGCTAATGAAGATTTTATTTACCACGATGAAGATAATTTGTTAAAAAAAATAATTTGGTTAAGTAATTACTTTTTATCAAGTTAAAAATATGCAATACTTTTCTATATATTAATAAATTTTTATTTCTGATCTTGTACTCCAAACAACTTTTTAAATTTAGTTAGAAAAAATAAAATCACGAGAAAATCAAATGAAACATATTTGATAATCAAAGATATTCGCTTACGTTAGTGGCAACATAAAAATGCAATAAGGATACTTTTCTAACGCTTATTACTATAGGTAAACATAACTACTTATTTTTACGGCGAATCTTATATTATTGTACTTAGTGTTTTCACAGTATTGAAAATAATTCCAAAGGAAGTGAACAAAAATGTTTTTACGTGAACGCTATATCTATGTAGTTATGGATATTTGAAATAGTTGTACCTAGTTGAAAAATACTCATTTTCGTATAAATTACATTTTTCAGCGGTGATAACAAGCCGGAATAATTCACGATTTTCAAATTAATGAGTAGCCAGGTGCCGTGGTCACATTTTTTATTACATTTTGATTTTATCAATAAGTAGGCATTGTATTAAATTATTACATTTTACATGTTATTTTATCATAACGAAAGATTAAGTGCATTTTATTTTAAATTAAGTATAGTCAGACACAATACAGGGTGTGTCACGACGAGTTGACAGTAGACATAACTCTATTACTAAACACAATTTGGTTCTAAAAATTGGTACACGCCCATTATACAATGTGCTCTATTTAATGAAAATATTGCCACTTTTCTGGTACTTCCGGTTATACCGGAAGTAGACACAAACTTTGTTATTTTAAATGGAACACCCTGCATATTTTTCAATTTTTAGATTCTACACTTCATTTTAGACATAAAAGTATTAAGGTTGTTTGGTCCTAACATTAACGATATTATAATTATTTATACTTTTTCATTTTTTTTTACAAAAACTTAGATGTAAATAAAAATTCAAATCTTGACAATGGCACGTTTTTTCCAAAATTTTTTTCTTGTGTTTGAAGTAGGAATATACAAGTAATAAACTGATGTAGTTTTGGAAAACTTGCTTTATACAGGGTGTTGGTGGTTGTCCGTTCATTTTTAAAAACTTTAATCAATGATAACTTAATTTTTTTAAATGGAACACCCTATATATTTTTAGATTTTCCAATTCTACACTTAATTCGAGACATAAAAGTATTAAGGTTGTAAGGTCTTAAAATTAACGGTATTATAATTAATTACGTTTTTTAAAAATTAACGGTCAATCACAAGCACCCTGTATAAAAAAAGTTTTTTAAAACCAAATTACCATGTTTCTTGTACATTTCTGTGTCCACTAAAATATGGTTTGTTTTTGGAAAGAACGTGTCATTAGTAAAATATGAAAATGTTTGACTCTAAGTTTTTGTATGAAAAAATTGGAAGAAACATACATAATTACTTAATTATAACAAATAAAATAAATAAAAATAAAAAATATTAAATTAAATATAATAAAGAACAAATTTTAGTCGACGTAGAAATATACAAGAAACACGTTAATATGGTTTTGAAAAACTTATTTTATATCTACAGGGTGCTTATGGTTGATCGTTAATTTTTAAAAACCTTGGAAAATGGAAAAAACGTAATTAATTATAATACCGTTAATTTTAAGACTTTACAACCTTAATACTTTTATGTTTAGAATTAATAGTAGAATTCGAAAATGTGGAAATATATAGGGTGTTCCATTTAAAAAAATAAAGTTATCAATGATCAAAACTTTTAAAAATGAACGGACAACCAGCAACACCCTGTATAAAGCAAGTTTCCCAAAACTATATCAGCTTATTGCTTGTATATTCCTACTTCAAACGTAAGAAAAAACTTTGGAAAAAATGTGTCATTGTCAAGATTCGAATTTTTATTTACATCTAAGTTTTTATAAAAAAAAATGAAAAAGTGTAAATAATTATAATACCGTTAATGTTAGGACCATACAACCTTAATACTTTTATGTCTAAAATGAAGTGTAGAATCTAAAAATTCGAAAATATACAGGGTGTTCCAGGTATAACTTCAGGTATAACCGGAAGTACCAGTGCCAATATTTTCATTAAATAGAGCACATTGTATAATGGGCGTGTACCAATTTTTAGAACCAAATTGTGTTTAGTAATAGAGTTATGTCTACTGTCAACTCGTCGTGACACCCTGTATGTGTTATGAAAATTGTAAATAATCATAAAATCATCATAAAAACTTTTACGAGTATATTGCCTTAATCTTATTAAATCCATGTTTACACAATGGCGTTAATAAAAAAATTATCATGTCTGGCATTTCTAGAATCATGTCCAAATATACTTAGAATTTAACCAGCCCTAGAAATATTTTACCATAAAAAATTGTGATGGGCACAAATTCGAAAAATCTTAGTTATTTAGGTCCAGTTCTTCAACCTTAACTATTAGTTCATTTGCTTAGATAGCTATTAAGACAATAATAACTAAGAAAATTAACACTTAGTTAAGTTAACTAGTGATTAAAAACTAGCCTTATATCTTATATGCGCAAAAACACTTTGAATGGAATTTGTCACCATAAAGAAAACACTACAGACTAAATTGTTTACCTCTTATATTATCGCGCAATTTAAACTGCACAAATCAACATCTAAATTCTGATTTTATGTGTTTTCTTTCCCAGCAACACATAAATTGCCAAAAAGCCAACTCAACCCATCAATGTCTTTTTTCTTAAAATTTTTTTCCAAGGATGATTTCAGCTTTATAGAACTTTATAATTCGTTTACGCACTGTTTTTTCTATTCGCTAACCACCAACTTGCTCAATCACTTAAATATTGTAAGATGTAACAATAAACGCGGTTTCACAAAACAAAAAATCTCTACTTAATGATAGCACGTGGTTCACTTTGCAAGACCGTGGTCTAGTACATAAGTATAATCATTCATTTATCTGCCAACCTGGTAAACAATGTACATAATCAGAAGTACTCAGAATTTTCTCAGATAACATCTTGGGGAATAAACGGGTGACAATATTGATAAAGTGAATTAAAATAATACTTTTAAAGAATCTACTATAAGAGCTTTGTTTGGTATAATCAGCATCGAATTATTTCGATGAAAATTTCTACGTTGCATAATTTTTCAGCTCTAATAATTTTGCGAAATTAAAACAGCGAAAGTTGTAGGAATTAAAACAGTATTTTAAAATAGGTCGCCATTCCATGAGATTATAAGTATATGGAGCACTTTGTACACTCAAGATTAAATCGTAGATAGATTATCAGAGGATGAAATGGTCTTTTACCTTAGCTAGTTATGTAATCTTGAATCTAGACAAGTCGCGACGAGAGCAATTAAAGGGTTGTCTTATAAAAAAATAGCTTCAGATCAGATACCGATTTTTTGTTTACTAAATGTCCTTGTTTTTTAGATTCATTCACTTTCCAAGTATTGAAACTCTTGACCCCTTAACGACTAAAGAAGGCTTAGGTTAATTTTCTTCATACAAAATTTAATTTAATTTTTAACATAAGTTTCATTCTAAACAATATTTACATAAAAAACCGAAACAAGTTAGTCTGCTGTTTTATCTTCGTATTTGTATTTTGACAGGAAACACTTTAAACTTATTGAATATACACAAAGGATTTAAACTAATAAATTGAACATATCAATTCACATCAAATTTACCATGAAAATTTCGTCCTCTTCTCGACTTTTTCTATGCTACAGAAAAGAACGTACTAGAATCTACATATATTTTTCTCTTTAGGTTTTATATAATACTTTTCTTGTTGGGATCAAATATGCGTCTCAAATAATCCATTGTGTTTATTTAATCTTTATGATTTACGAAATCCAAAAATAGCACATTTTATCAGTGCTTTTAATAAATTTAAATTTGTATTGTTAATAACGGCCAAAATTATCGTTCAAGCACTAAAAGTGTGCTACTAGAACTAGATTAAATGTGAGCTACTTAGCTTCCAATTTAAAATGACATGCTACTCGCACATCTTTTATTAAGAAATAATAGTTATTTATATTATAAGTGGGATATGAACATCATTAACATAAGAGTCTGGAAATTGCAGAACGAGTCGTAGACGAGTTCTGTAATCAGACGAATATGTTAATGTGTGTATATCCCACGTGTAATATACAAGATTTTATCTTCTACCGTCCAAATAATTAAAAATGAATTTTGAATTTATCTCCAGCGACATTGCTCAGTAGTTGTTGTCAAGTTGTCGTACTGGACTACCTAACCTAAGTTGTGTAAAAACTAGCCAGCGCTACACAACAATGAATTTGAATCATAAATTTTCAAATAATTAAACAATTTATACAGTAAAAAATCTGGGACGTGGACCGTGTTATATTTATTATTAAAATATAAAACTAATTTATTATAAAATAAAACTAAAAATTTTTTCAGTTATTTAACGTGAAGTTAGGGTTTTTTCTAGGTAGATACGCTATTATAAAATTCTCCATGTTTCAAAAAATCAAACTTAAGAGTATGAAGTGTCATTACTCAATGTTAATCACAAATTTTAAAGAATTAAACAATATATATTATATTATAATTAGACATTTACAAATATAAACTTTCCTATAAAGATACTAAATTGTAAAAATTGTGTTATAAATACTTGTAAGAAAGAATTTTCTTGTTGAAATTTCAGTGTGGTAATGATTTCTTTAAAAAACATGTTGCGTAATAATCTGACTTACCTTACTCAAATTATTGTCAAATCAAGGCTATTATGAATTGGTAGTAGATAAAGGGATGGTATAATACTAAGTAAAATTAAGTAAAAATGTTAAATCACGCTAATCACAATAGTCAAAATGTTATTTTTCTCTCTACAGTGTGTCTCTGAAAGGTCTGTACAAAAACTACCACAAGTTTTTGGGTGTAAAATAAGTTGTTTGAACCAAACATACCTCAGTCCAAAAGTTCTTCCTTGCTGAGTTACAGGGCGTTAAAAAATATCTTTCGAAATCATTTTTAAGTATATCTACAGAACGGTTTAAAGTAGAGATCTAAAATTTGGTGGGTTAATAAGTCTGTAAGGAAGCTATAATTTGTTGGTATTAAAACCAAAATATGTAATATTTAATTCAGAAGACAATATGGAACTATAAAGAGAAACCTCTATCACCCACTTGCAAAATATTGAAGGCAATTTTTCTAAATCCTGATGGGGTTTCATCCTTCAGATTCTTTTTCACATTGTATAGGGTGTCTAGATTTCGTTGTATTTGCGGAGTATCTCGCTTATTAGCAGAGATAGAGAGATACGGTTTTCGAGACACGTTACTACTTTTTTGTTAAACGAAAGACACCGTCAACGGCTTTTTCATAGCCCCCTTCGTTTCTGAGATGCAGGACGAAATTGAAAATTTGCACTTTTCGGGCATACCTCGTATTTTGGGAACGGCTGAAGATATTGGAAATTTAAAAACTGTATCTTATACATATTTTTACGTAGAATCCAGTGGCGTATTTAGTTTTTTCCTAAAAGCGATAATTTTCGAGATATTTACTAAATTTATGTTATTTGAAATGGAACAACCTGATATGCATGTTTTTCACTAGTTGTATCCAGCTTGTCATAGGCCGTACAAAAATATGAAACACTCTGTAGTTATTTTGTATTTTAAGCTACAAAATGACAATTTTCAAAATTTCCGCCAACATTTTTATAAGTAGGCCATGAAATATAATAAACAAAGAAGAAAGACAGTCACCTTTTCACAAGAACAAATAAAAGGTACTGAAATTGTTCAAACTGATTTCCGTTATATGTCTCAGACACATTTCGGACATTTTTCTAATCCTGCGTAAAACATTCAGAATTATAAGAGATTGTGCTTGTAAATCCCTAGATTATGTTTCTGTGGCAGCACGTAAATCTTCTATTGTATGAATAATGACATTTGTTTCTTATTTTTCATAGCCTACATATAAAACTTTTGGCTGAATTTTTGAAAAAAAAAAAAACGCTTCACGTTCAGAGAATGTTAAAAATTTTCAAATCGATTTTACTCAAAAACGGTGTATGGCATCGAAATTAAATAAGTGGATCATTTTTTTGTAAAAAACTATTACATTTAATAATTTTATGTCAAAAACAAAAAAACACAACATACAAAAAAGTTGGGATCATATTTACCCCTCGCCTCCCCACTTGACACACCCTTGAATAAAATTTTCAGATAATACTACTTTCATATTGTTAAGCATAAAAGAGCTAGTATCTGTACAAAATTTCATTATTATATCTTAAACAGTTTCGGAGATATTTAATAAAAAACATTCTTAAGGGCCTACAATTACGGGACTGTAGCTCCCTTAGAAAGCATTTTAGAAAATAATTTTATAAAGGTTTTTTTCATCATTTGACTTGCTCTACATGCTCCTAAATTTTGACCACCTATTTCAAAAACACCTTGTATAATTGAAATAGTTTCTTCAAATTTCGTAAATAAATTAGAAACTAAACGCAAATTTTACAATAAAAATTGTATATTTTTAAAGTAAATATTTTAAAAAGTATGAATTATGGCTGCTAATAGTCCTTTTCAACAATTAGATTGATTTTTTATTATTATTTAATCTTATATCTTTCAATGTGTGAATTTTTCTGTAATCTGGTTTTTCATTTTAATTAAATTTCCTGTAAAGTTTATATTTTTTATCTCAAAACCGCTATTCGAATAAAGACATGCAAACGGCAATTTTTTGTTCTAGTTCTAGTTCGAGATTTAAAAAATCATAAACTTGGAAAAAACATCGGTGGCGTACCAGTCTTTATTTAAAAACTTAATATGAATTTATTATTTATTAATGAATGTTATAAATGTTTTAAACTGATTTTCAAAATTTTTTCAAATATCTGTTCTAAACATTGACACCATGTAATTCATAAAAACCTTCTTAAACATAATATTTATATAATCTTTTAATATTAAAAATGGAAGGCATTTCATATCTTTTAGGACACGTAGATTTTCTGAGATAAAAATTTATGTTTCCATATAGCTTTCTAAAAGTATTATAGCGTAAATAAATTAATAGTGTGAACATTATTTTACTTTGACTCAAACCCAACTATAATAAAAATATCTTCAGGTGAGACAACATTGAGTTTTTATTTTATTGGTTTTTTTAAATGTATGTACCAAAATTATCACTCCTTAAAAAACAATCTTTTACTTCCACTTTCAGGATATTTTGTAGATAAATTTAATGCATTTTGATGTGCAGATTATAAAAAATAATAACTGTAGTAATTAATAAGTAAGGAACAACCTCAAATATCATTTAAAGGACTTAAATTATAAATGAATTTAAGCAGAAAAAAGCATTTAACACTCATGTGTCTTATTTTATTTCACTTTTATTATTATTATCTATTATTAGGTCGTAATAATGGGGGTCAGCTTTTTAGAATTTGATAATTTACACTCTAAACACTAAATTCATATATGTATAGGTACAGAAAAATTCTTGGAATTAATCATTAGAGTTTTTCATAATTAAATTGATAAAATCAAAAAGTTGTATTTAAAATCTTAAGTACCCTTATAAAATTATCCTAATAGGATCTTTTTAAGATCTAGAGGTACTTTGACAAGGTCATAAATTACATCAGAATCAGAAAAGATAAAGTTGTAAAAAAATCATCATTTTTTACGAAGATGCAGATAACTCTAAATACTATGTAATAGCAAAAAAGTGGAATTATTTGGAAATTTTAAAGATATATCCAAAAAATTTAGTATAGCTCTGTATTTTGATTTCTCTACGAATAAATTACACCAAATAGAAACAAAATGTCAACACAATGGAAAAAACCTCGGAAAAAACCTTTTCTAAATTTTTTGAATATAAGTTGAAATTTTATTACAGATAAATAAAATATTGTCAATTTCATGAACATTTCATCAGATAATGCATAATAATGAGTAGCACTTTTTTTAAACTCTATCAAAATTGCATTCAATCGATATGGTTCCATTAATAATGAATTTAACAAATTATCCATAACTGATCTTATCGCATAATCAGCAATTCGCCACCCTGTATATTATCCAATAAAAATGAAAAAGGCAAAAAAATTTAATTTTTTTCTAATTAACTTTAAACGTAAGCTAACCATGTATAATTCTACTGACGTTTTAACTTATTAATATATTGCATTTTATCCCAGCAGAACATTTTTTTTCTTTTAAAGATCATAATGTAGCAGATAATTACTTACTTAATTTTTGTTTATGTTGACAGGATAATCACAAATGTGTAGGTACACCACAAAATTGCAAATTACATAAAATTTATAATCCTTGGCACGATATTCTTAATACCTAAGTGCAACAAAATATTAAAGCAAACTAAGGGACACTTGTATTGAAGCTTTAGATTACTGTTACAAAACTAACAACCCATTAATAGGTGAGCGAGCCTACGTATTTTTTCCACTGCAATTAAAAAGCGTAATTTATTTGAAACTTCACAGCAGAGCTAAGTACATAGAACAAATTGTATGATATATATCACAATAATAATATACTGGCTATGTACATGTAATTATTGACATTGTCCAAAACCTTTTTCCTGCTTTCGCATCAATTTCGCCGTAATCTCATGTATTATTTACTAAAATAATTAATAATTTATTACTTGGTATTTATTTTTGTTTGTCTTAATCATGTCTTATCAATAAGGTGATTTTAACTGGAAAAATGGAGAAAATTACTGTGCGGAGTATATCTAATTTAATTCTTATTTATATTTTCACGATGCAAAACAATGTACATAATCATTGTTTTGCTTCGTGAAAATTTTTATCATTGTTTGTTTATAAAGGAATTATTATTTATTTATTTATTTATTTACTTTTTTGCACCTAAACATTCGAAATAAAGGTTTTATTACGTTTGATAATCTGGGGTCATTAATAAAAGTCTGTTTTGATATGCGCAATATATTAATGCAGAATTTAAATATTTCTTATTTTTAACAATTTCACTGGAATTTATTTAACTTCTAACTAATATTTTTCCACAAAATCACTTTAAGTATTATTTATTCATAAAAAATACCTCAGCGTTCTCCTCAATTCTATCTGCCATCAGATAAAGTTATTTGGAGGAAGAAGAACTGGCGCTTAATTACTTATTTAAATAAGGATAATAGAACAAGTACATAAATTATTAGTTACGGAACTACAATAATAAATAAATATTTTCCATACAAACAGTTATATGTTCGCTTTAAACGTTTTCTGATAAAAGTTAAATTTACAGCACAGGATAATTGTGTGATAATCTGATAATGCAATAATTAGAACGGATATGTGTAAGTTTACTACCTGCTAATTACTCACAAATAAATTTGCAAACTGGCTATATATCATAACTTCACTATTAATTATGAAAAATTATGAATTTGGCGTATTATATATATATATATTTAAACTAAACTATGTTTACCATTTTCCAACATTCACAAATCACTTTATTATTTTGTGATAATTTTTCTTGATAATTAACGAATTTATTCTTATTAGTTGACATTATCCCTTATAGAATCAGGGAGAGATTGTGCGAAGTTATTTAATTTTATGGGATTATCCGGAGAGGGCCTGTTATTATGGCCATCAAAAGCTCCAGATTTATCACCCCTGGACTTCTTTTCTTATAGGAACACCTGACAGATATTGTTTTAAAAAAGTTTTCAGAATTTAGTTCATCAAGATCTAAAGCTACTTTTCACCTTTTTCACTGGTCCTATTTCAGAATATCCAAAAATTCAGCTATGCAGTGCTCTTGCGGCTAGTATTTCTTATCGAATTTTTAACAAGAATGATTCATGATTAAATATCTACCAAATGTCATCTCACACAAAGCGAGAAAAAATCAGAGAATATCGGTAAGTATATTATAGGAAGAAATTAAGATGATAGTCCCAAGCTTATTTTGATGATATCTGCATAACTGGCGAAACGTCCATCAAGCTATTGGTTATTGGATTCAATCTAACAATAATACCCAGAAGATGATTACGAACATAGTCGCGAATATCTACGCAAGATAATCAAGCTCTGATATATTATGTTAGATTTCTTTATACGGAAAACTAAAATCAGTTTGTCAAGGACACTTCCTGTGCTTTACATATTTGTGTTAAAAAATTTCCGTTTTGTGCAGATCCATTAAATACGGCCCCGAATTTTCTGAACTTTTTCAATAGTATTTTTCTATCTAAAGTCTCTCTAATAAAAACAAAAAAATATTTCTAAAAAGTAAACACCTAAGTAGCCAATTGATATCCTTACGGTAGCCACTATTCATCTTTGTTTTCCAGTAATGCGATGTTGCCACTTTCTTTTCCATATCGCATTTCGAAAACTTCTCAAAAAAATAGTTAAGATATTTTTTATACTGATTTTCGAGACTTATTCGAAATATGAATAACAATTTTTATTGGAAAGAATAATGAAAAGGTAAAATAATATTTTAACTTATTTCGTTAATTTTAAATAACCTGAAACCTGAAATGTGGAATCAAAAAGCCGGTACAGCGCAGGATAGACACGAAATATTTTTAGGTATGATTCTTGAATACATTCTACATTCCCTGTATAATTTTTTTATCTCCAATCCGCATTTTTAAAATTTTTTTCCATATAAAGTCATTGTAGGTGGCAACTTATTTTTTTAACAAATTTAATAATTACTCCGAGTAGAGATCGTTTATGTTCAAAATGGAATTTAACTTTTCGATTTAAAATAAACCAATCTTTCGCCATGTATCAAAATTTTAACTATTTTCAATACTAGTTTTCAAAATAAATTAAATGAAACGTTAACATAATGATTTATTTTTTCAAATTCCAAAAATTCCAAATTTGAACACTAATAGTTCTTTTATGGTTAACCCTTTCAAAAAAATGAAAAGATATTTTCGATCGCAAATCATCCCAGCTATAAATTTCATGTATAACCTTTTTTCGATAATCAAATAGTTTAGCAGACTGGCTTCTTTTTATTCAACAGTGTTTTACTTTTTCAATTTTCAACATTCAAGAGATGATTGCTCGAAAACTAACTCGAATTGTGGATGAAAAAATTATACAGGGCAATGCAGAATTTATTCAAGAATCACACCTAAAAATATTTCGTGTCTATCCTGGGACACCCAAATTTCCCTAAAACAATTTAAATTTGTTTAGCTATTACACATCTTTGATAAATTTATGACATTTGATTTTAAACTAGAAAACAATCTAAATTGTTTAGATCACAATTGAATTGTTCTCTTTATTTACTTAATCGAAATAGAACCTACGACGTAATTATTTATTGATGAAAAACAACAACAAACAGATTTATCCAGAATATTGCAACAGTTTCTAAAGTAAATATTTTGTAATCCTATTTGTCTTTGAATTATAGAAAATATTAGCAAAATTTATCGTCAATTAATTTATCTTGATGATTTATCTATTACAATAACAGGAAAGGACCAAAGAAGTCTCTGGATTTTTTAATTTAGAGGCACTCTAAATGACACTTAATCGACTAAGTAAGTTGCTACGTGAAATATCAGGAAAAATATTAAATCATTATATTATTTTTGGATGTTGTTCAAATTAATTATACTATCTAAAATTTCTCCTAGTTAACTCGAATGCAAATTGTGTTTCTAGGAAAACAGGAACTAGTACCTAACTTAAGTTTCCGGCAAGTTTTCTATTGTATTCGAGGAAAATACCAATTTCTTGGAAAATAAAAATAATGTAACAAGTTTTTAACGGTGCAAGGTGCAACTACAGACAGTACTACAAAAAAGCTAGATTAAAAATGCAGACAACCTTCGTAGGAATTTATAAAGGAAGTTGTTAAAATTGCTATTACATTTTGTATACAATTTTGAATCAAAGTTCAACCTTCTGGTTTCTAGTACGTACAAATTGTTTTTTAAATTTTTTTTAAATATTATGCTTATACACTAGTAATTAAATCAAACCAAACTTCCAGTAACTGATCTAATACGTAATTCGGATTAAGCAGTTTGCGGGGATTAAAAGATAAAATCTGACTGACAAAGCATTTTTATAAGTAGATTTTTGTTGGGTCCGGGCGGAAGGAGCTTAAAAATGAGAAAAACACAGAATTAAGTTTTATGGCGCGTCGAGATAACACTCGATGATAAGCTAAATGAAAATTACAAAATATGTTCATGTTTATTGTGGATGTTTTCCCACTAAATTTTGGCGCGAAAATGATTCATGGACTTTACAGGATTAATTTTCTGTTTACATAAGTAGGTGTCATAAAGCTTAGACATTCTAGGATAAGTACCTATAATAGTTCTTGGAGATTTTTTCAACCAAACAAGTGATTAAAAATACATACGCGGTTACCACATTTATTATATCTTATTTAATATGCGCAAAGTCCCTGAAAATAATACCTACTGCAATTTCTATTTTGAAGGATAAAGATGAAATTAAAACTAAAAACAGGGTGCCCCAGCATAGACACGAAATATATTTATATATGATTCTTGAATACATTCTGCGTTGTTCTGTATAATTTTTATCTCCAATACGATTTTTTTTTTATTTTCCATATACATAAAGTCATTGCAGGTAGCAACTTACGGAAATCTTTTTAACAAATTTAATAATTACTCCGAGTAGACAACGTTTATGTTCAAAATGGAATTTAACTTTTCGATTCAAAATAAACCAATCTTTCATCAAGTATCAAATTTTTAACTAAACTGCTGGCCAATTGAAACGTACCAAGCGAATTTTTAGGTTGAATTTAAAGTAAAATATTTTGAAAAATAGAAAAGATATCAACAGGCGGTTTTCAGGATTTCAGAAATAATTGAATTGAGAAAACGATAGTGTTACCCGATTTTTTTACTTTGAAGCACATTACTATCTACAGGGTATGAAAGAAAGTCGTCTTTTTTTTTCTCAAATTTTATAACTAGATACCGAGATTCCACAAAATATTTTTTATATTTTTTTGATGTAGATTTTTTTAGTCCTTACTTAATGGCAAAAAAAACGTGTTCCTGAAATTTTTGATATTCCTGTTATTTTATTAGATACCGAATTTTTGCTGAAAACTTGATTTTTTCTTGGTTTTTTGTCGTTCGGCCGTATTGTGTTTTGTAAGAACCAATCTCTGAAGTTGATTATGATACCTTATGAATTAATGAATTAATTTATTGGTAACCATTGGCTTATCAAAAATCGGTACACGTTCGCTAATTGGTAAATTTTTTAAATTCTTTTTTTAAGGCTATTTTCTTAATGGAATAAAATGGAATTTAGTTAGTTTATGTTCACCATTGGTTTAAGTGACTTATATCCTCGAAACGGGTTTTTCACTTTTTCAAAAATTTGCTCATATGCGTGTATACCGCGTGGCCACGGAATTGTTTTACAACCCCCACCATTTTGTTACATTTAACTGTATTAATTTGAAATTTGGCATGGTTTGATTGTTGAAAGGAATAATCATTTTGACGTTTACAACAATCTAATGACACTTCCGGTTTCACCGGAAGGGCCACCTACTAACTTTCAAAATTTTTTAAAACAACCCTGTACATTTTTTTCCGCAATAATTAGATTCTACTTAAAATTACCTTTTTATCGACATATCACATGGTTACATTAGCTTTCAAAAGGGCAGCATAATTATTATTGCAAAAACCTGTTCAACAATATTTAATTTAATAAAAAATTCGGTATTTTATAAAATAAGAGGGATATAAAAATTTTGAGAAATTGGTTTTTTCCTCATTAACCAGGGACTAAAAAATGGACATGAAAAAAAATGTAGATGGTAATGTACTTCAAAGTAAAAAAATCGAGTCACAATATTGTTTTCTCAATTAAATTATCTCTTGAATCCTGAAAACCTCATGTTGATATATTTTCTCCTTTTCAAAATATTTGACTTTAAATTCAACCTAAGTTTATTTTCAATACTAGTTTTCAAAATAAATTAAATGAAACCTGAAGACAATGATTTATTTTTTCAAATTCCAAATTTGAACACTAATAATTCTTTAAGAGTTAACACTACCAAAAAAATTACAAGATACTTTCGATCGTAAATCATCTCAGCTACAAATTTAATATATAACTTTTTTTCGATAATCAAATAGTTTAGCAGACTGGCTTCTTTTTATTCAACAGTGTTTTACTTTTTCAATCTACAATTTTCAACATTCAAGAGATGATTGCTAGAAAAGTAACCCGGATTGGGATAAAAAAACTATACAGGACAATGCAGAATTTATTCAAGAATCACACCTAAAAATATTTCGTGTCTATCCTGTATACCTGAAATGGGACACGTTAGACTTTGACAAATTGAAATACTTCAAAATGCCCATTATTTTTAATTTTATTAATATTCCAAAAGTGGGAATTATAGTTCTTGATGAAAGTAAACTAGACATAAATGGGCTTCTTCAAGAATAATTTAGCACATTTTCCCATTTCGATATTTTAGGTCTGGATGCGCCTCGCCTCTGCTATAAACCTTTCTTTAAAATATACAAATAACCAAGTTTTAAAAAAATTGTCGCTCTTTTTAACACCCTCCGTATATTTTTCTTTCCGTAAACTCAAATATGCACAATCATGTACCTACACTAGTACAGATTAATTTTAAATCGTCCTAATTATAAATTCTTACATAACTATAGTTGTGAGTACGAATATGAAGTTGCAAGTTCATCTTTGGTGGTATTTCGTTCTGCCAAGTGCCATACATCTAAACCTGAAGGAATATTTTCAGTACATCCATCATCTAGGGAAAACCAGACAAAATCATGTGAAGAATTTCCAATATAGAAAATATCATCATGTAAAATATTGGTTTTTCTCTAATTATTCAGAACTATATGTCTGCTATTTTTTCTCGTGTGTTTACGTCAACTTTAATTATCTCACAATCTTCTTATAATCTCTACACGAACTGTTTTTCCTTATGTGCAACACAAGTACACGTGCTTGAAAATTATAATTATATTCCCATCTTTTGCTCAGATGATTATAAGTTTCCGCGAAAACTTCAAAATTCAGCTCACATTTGAAATGTTCATATCCGGTTACTCAATAATTTATTAAAAACAGATAAATGAAATTAAATAAGTTGGAAATTTGAAGTTTGTATCAGACAATCTACAATACTTAGTTATTATTATTACTATACATTCCAATGATTGTTTCTCCAATTTTAATTGTAATCGTTTAATTTTAGCACAAACAAAGTATTACAGAGTCAACTTAATCTAATCTCATCTAATTTATTGCCACTTCAAGGAGAGGTACCCTATTTAATTTATAGTAATAATTTTAAAAGTTGGAAAAATATCGAAGTATTTTATATACCTACCTACATAATAATTATATTTGTTTCAGTTTTAATACACGTATTTTTCATAATAATATCTGATAATAATTAGATAGAGGCGCATATTTTATTTAACAATTTAACCAAACATTGCAGGAAAATAAATATTATTGTTTAACCTAAGCTGCCAATGTACAGAGAAGGAAAAGTCTTATCTATTGACATAATATTATGTACATTATACAAAGAAAAGCTGACAGAGCACAGACAATTATTATTAATTAGCAGTTTCTAATTAATTCTACGCGAAAAAACATTCCTAAGCGTCTATATCATCTATACTAATTATCTACAGACGATGCGAATCTGGTTTTGACAAATTGTGTATTTAGGTGTGAACCAGATATTTTCCATTACATAAAGTTAAATATTTAACATCGTTACTCTGTATTATCACTTTTATAATAAATAATAATAAACACGAAGAACAACCACGCCAGTCGATTAAAAAATAAATTACTGAAAATTGCATAAATTACTCCACTAGATTACAACTTTAATTATTGTAATCATACAAGAATGCTTAGATAAAATTACATATTTATTATTTACCTACTTCAAGACCAACGGTTGGAGATTAATTAGGTTTTCCGTTAATTTATGGAAAATGTCGATAATTGTAAATAGAATCACAATCATGATTTTGCTATAAAATTTCTGCAATGTATTACTTAGCTGATATATTACTTTATTTAAGTTATCAACTAGTTTTATTAAAATATTAGCAAATATTACAAAAAAAATTTTTAATAATAAATTCAGTAATTTTTAGGTACCTAACTATTTATTAAAAGAAATTTCGTTTTCATATAAGTACAGGGTGATTCTTTTATCTGGGGAAATGCGTTTTTCTCGTAAACTACTGAAGGGAATTAAATTTTGAAAAAAGTGTTATACAGGGAGTCCCAAAACTAACCTACCAAAATGTACCAGCTGATTCTACGTTAAAAAATAATGCAAAAAGTCTCAATAAATATAGGTTGAAAAATGCTTCCCAAGGAGGCTACAGCCCCCCTAAAGGGGGACCCCAAAGCGGAGTTTTCTGTAATATCTTTGCAACTGTTTGAGGTAGATTCATGAAATTTGTTAAGTTTGAAGCTTTTATAATTTGCCACATATTTCTTTTTCCAATTTTCAGAAATTTTTCCAGGGGTTGATGTTGGGTATATTATGGCCCATATTTTTTGTGGGGATTTTGAAACTTGGTTTATTTTTACACGAAAAAGGTAGTCTCAGTCGATCATTGTATCTTGAACCGTTTTGAAAAAATCACATCCATGAAAACTACACTAATAAAAATAATCACAAAACTAAAATTTATCAAAAGTAGACAGTGGATTAAAATTTATAGGTATTTATTACTTCCTTTAGCATTTCTTCGTCAAATATTATCTAATAATAAAAACAAAATATCAAAATCAAATTTTTTTTTTCAATTTTGTGATTATTTTTATTAGTGTAGTTTTAATGGACGTGACTTCTATAAAACGATTTTACTCGAAAACAGTTCAAGATTCAAAGATCGATTGAGATGACCTTTTTTGCTTAAAAATAAACCAAGTTTCATAATTTGGTATAAAAAATTTAAAAATTATCCACACAAAAAATATAGGGCATAATTTATCCAGCATCCACCCTGTATGTGAGGCCCCTGGCAAAATTTCTGAAAATTGGAAAAAGAAATATGTCGCAAATTATAAAAGCTTCAAACTCACCAAATTTCATGAATCTACCTCAAATAATTGCTAATATATTACAGAAAACTCCTCTTTGGGGCCCTCCTTTCGGAGGGTTGTAGCTCCCTTAGGGAGCATTTTTCAATCTACATTTATTAAAACTTTTTGCATTATTTTTGAACGTAGAATCAGCTGGTACTTTTTGGCACCTATAAATTTTAATCCACTGTCTACTTTTGATAAATTTTAGTTTTGTGATTATTTTTATTAGTGTAGTTTTCATGGATGTGATTTTCTCAAAACGATTTTACTCGAAAACGGTTCAAGATACAATGATCGACTGAGACTACCTTTTTTGTGTAAAAATAAACCAAGTTTCAAAATCCCCACAAAAAATATGGGCCATAATATACCCAACATCAACCCTGTATGTGACGCCCCTGGAAAAATTTCTGAAAATTGGAAAAAGAAATATGTGGCAAATTATAAAAGCTTCAAACTTAGCAAATTTCATGAATCTACTTCAAACAGTTGCAAATATATTACAGAAAACTCCGATTTGAAGTCCCCCTTTCAGGGGGCTGTAGTCTCCTTAGGAAGCATTTTTCAACCTATATTTATTAAAACTTTTTGCATTATTTTTGAACGTAGAATCAGCTGGTACTTTTTGGCAGAGTAATTTTGGGACACCCTGTATACTTACTGACTGTCGCTCAAAATTAGGATAGAAATCCAGAGTTTAACATGCAGGACACTAGGCGTCGCGACGCTTTTAAAAAATTTCCAGCAACACATCACTTTTATTGGAAAGGTCTTTTAATTTTGAGTCTTTTTTCTAAAATTCATTTTTTTTATTTTTATTTTTTAAAAAGTTATGATCCAATTTAAATTATTTCTGTTCTAACTAAACTCGACCTACTTTTTAAAATATTTTAAAATTTAGCATATTAAAGTCTATATTTTTATCCTAATTTTGAGCGACTCTCAGTAGGTAACACTTTTTTCAAAATTTAATTCCCTTCAGTAGTTTACGAGAAAAACGCATTTCCCCAGATAAAAGAATCACCCTGACATTCTAAAAAGATACCGATTTTCACCCGATTGTATTTATAAATTATTGTGCTTACTCAAAATGGAAATATGTCAATGATTATTATTAAGTATTATTGATAGTTTTTTTGGAATTTCTCAATAGAAATATGTTAACAAATTTACAGGTGTACCTACCCATATCTTTCCGGATTAATATGTGAGTAATTAAATAGAAGACCGTAAGTTAATTTGGCAAAGTTAGTAGGTATTTAGAATATTTGTAAGTTTACTCAATAAGTACTACTTGGATTTTACTCAAAAAATATTGACTTTTTAGACTCTAGCGATTTAGTTTCTTTTCACTACCATATCATTATCCCTAGAGTATAGGCAAAATGTTTTGATAATATTTCACCTTCACCTCGTTATTGCTTAACTTCTTAAATTTAAACACTCGGTATCGTTCTGTGCAATAGGCAACACGTACAACAAAATTATAGAAAGATAAAACTAGCTAATTTTTATATGCAGCGGCTAGAGTCTAGTATTGCTTGGTAGTCCACCAAAAAGATGAAGCCTTAGTTAGCTTAGTTAAACCATGAACAAATGTTGACCATACACTCAAAAAATATATTTGGATCTATCTACAATCAATTCAATTACTAAGTATAAATAAATAAAAAATATATAAGTCGAATTTTGTCTTAGGGTCTTGTAAATTTCGCTATTTTGGAAAAAGTTCAAATTCTTTGGGTTTTAAGAAGTGAACTTAAACTGAGGAACTTAGCATATTCTTGAAAAATTGTTCACAGGAAGATACTTTAGTTTCTGACTTTAAAAAAGTTTCGAATTATATCAAAGAACTGATGTAAATGAGGTTTTCCATGTATTTCTTAAATTTCCTGTTATACCTAAAATTGTTAACTTTTTAGAATAAAAAATCAAAATTTTCAGTGAATATTCAACAATTTTTGGAATATATTTTAGATTATCGTCGTATTTGAACAGAAAATTCACAAAATTACTTCTAACACTGTAGAGCATAAAAAATTGCTTTAATAATGTTTTTAGCAAATTAAAATCGGATAAGAAATAACCACAGAGGAAAAAATTACCTTTTTCGGTTTTTTAGAGATAAATCAACAATAAAACAAGTTTTCATAGTTTCCAAATTTAACCGAGTCTCTATTTCTTATAATTTCGGAGATCGCAGTTCGCAGTGGTTAAGCATAAATAAAAATCACCATCCTGCATAACAGTTTCTTCCAACTCTTCACCAATTTTCAAGTAAAAAATCTCAAAACGAATATAAATTAACATTTTATTAACAAAAATTTATAAAATACTTCTTAAATGGCAATAATTTCCCTAAAAAACCCTAACTTAGTACTGCGCTGGCTGCGGCCGAAACTGCGGTTGAGGCTGAGGTTTCCTTCCATGTGGCAATGGCAGCGGTTTCCCTTGCGTAATCAATTCCTCATCCTCATACGGCTCATCGCACTTATTTCCAGTTTCATACGAGTACTCCCGTCTCACACCATCCGGATCCACATAGCCGTATTTCCCTCTGGTAATACAATCCACACCCATAATTTCCTCTTTAAATGAACCATCCTCATTCTCATAACCCCAAGTTATGCTTCCATCGGGATTATCCGTGCGATATTTACGCAGGATCTGCACGACAGGCTTACGAGTTCTTCCTGGTTCTTCGCCATCGTAATGATTATGCTGGCGAGGTGCTGGCGCCTGCGCTCTGGCTGGTTGCCGGAAGACTTGCGGTGGCGGTTGGGGGGCGGGTTGTTGTCTCACCTGTGCACGAAAATTATTAGATTTTTGTTTTGAGTGGTTTTTATTTGGGGGTACCTGTTGGACTTGTTGAATCGGTTGACGTTGTCTCACTGGTACGTCTTCGTGTCTGGAGATAGGACGTGCTACGGTTTCTTGTCTGAAAGCTGGCAACTGTCTACCTTGTGGCACCTCCTGTCTTAACACAGGCGCTGGTCGAGCAATTTGAATCTGTTCGATTTTATCTCTTACATTCTCTCGGAGAACTGGAATGGGGCGTTCTGGTCGGAAGGCCAGCGGTTGTCTTGTAGGTTCCTCGGCTTCTTCGGATGCGGCTTGACGTACAGCCGATTGTAAGGCGTTGATGCCTAGTTTGGTGACTTCGTCATCGAAACTACCTTGTGGTTGTTGTTGTTGTGGAGGGTCTTCGAGTTCTTCCACTACAGGTTTTACTTCTCGGATGGATGCTGGTAGGGCATTGTGGATTATTGGTCGGCGAGGTCTGGGTAGGGGACTAGAATCAGATTGAATTCTTGCTTGTCTGAAACCTGATGGTCTTGATTGAGATACTAGCACGGCTCCTGGAATATTGAGTCTTGGTGGAACTTGACCATTGGATATGTTTAGAAATATCTGGAAAAATATTTGTAGTGCATAAGTCGGTTTTATTTAATATTATCGGGATCAATTAAGGAAACTTGGAATTTTTATTTTTAATCAAAAAAATATCAAAATATCTACAAAACTGTTAAGTAAGTATAAGGAATACTTAATGAAGATTTTGTGAATTTAATTTTCTACTACCTACTTACATAGAATAAGAATATAAAGAGGGTTTTATTTGAAAATGTAAAGTTCTCGATATTTTAATTTTGTAAAAATAAAACAAACAGATAATTTCACAATATTATTGACCATATTATTAAGTTTAGGTATAGGAAAGACTTAAGGAAAAATAAAAATAAATCAATTCTCTACAACATAGCATAGAAATACACAGGGAGTTTCATTTACAGAAATGAAGGTTTCGTTGTTTGAACTTATAACTGGAACTGATAGTACAGGGCATTTAGACTTTGCTGGGAAATAATTCCGAGACGAATTTAGTCTCCGATTTTCAAAAGTGTATACGTATACGAGCCGGAAAACACATTTTGCTTAATTCTACCCGGTGGTGCAACGCCGTCATCTTGTTTTTAAAGATTGTTTTAAATTTTGCGCATAAGTCGCGTATTTACGATTTTACAAGAAAATGTTTTAATGAAATTAATTTGCAAATTGAATTTTCTACAATATTGCACTGATGACTTTTTTCGCTAATTGCAATTGTTTACAAGTTAAGGTATTTCTTCTAAAATCGAAAATACGCGAAAAACTAAAACTACCCTTAAAAATAAGATAGCGGCTTTTCACCACAAAGTACAATTGTGCAAAATGTGTTACTCAGCTTGTATACTTATGCACTTTCAAAATTCGCATGTAAAATTCATCTCGAAATAATTCCAATATGAAAATTTCGCGATGATTTTTTTATAAATATACGAGCCCTAACAACTAAATGTTCGGACAAAAGTAAATTTGATTGTCTTTTTTCCATACACGCAAAAGTTATCTAAATTAACTTCCATAATATTGATGTTTTTTTTTGTTATAATGCCAACATTTAGTTATGTAAAAACGTATATTTCGTAAAAATCCGCTCGGCGGTTCCAAAACTGTGGCACTTTAACCCAGCAGGATGAGAAAATTGTAGAAACAAAGAATTATTATTTTCAAAGCGTTGGATCTAGTAGTCGGATTTTGAAGAAATTTACTTTATTGCAAAACTGGATGTTGGTTTTCTTTACAAAAAAGTTACACAAGTTTTTATTTCGTGATTTTACGCATTTATCGGAGCTTCAAAGTTGCACCTTTAAAAATGATAGAATTTTCTAGTAACTGTTTTAAAAAATCAGCCGCTGTGTCAAAAAACCTTTAAATCAAAGCTCAATAATCGTACTATATTGAAAAAATCCTGAAATGTTAATATGATTTTTTTTTGCATTTTTTTCGAGTTCCACAGTTCACTTTTCAAAAAACGTGTTTTTTGAGGGTGCTAGCTATATTAAAATAATCACAGTTTTGGAACCACTGGTTGGATTTTGGTTAAATTTACTTTATTGCAAAACTGGTTGTTGGTTTTATGTACAAAAAAATCCCAAATTCTTTATTTTTGGATTTTAGGCATATTTCGTAGCTTTAAAATTGCACTTGAAAAATGTGACGTAATTTTCTAACGACTGTTTTTAAAAAATTACAGTTTGGAACTTGGGGAAAACGACATAAAGGTGCTTTCATGGCCCTCATCCAGTCCGGACTTAAATGTCATTGAAACTCTTTGGCATAAAATTAAACGTATTCTACGCAATAATCCACCAAGAACCATTGGGGACTTAAAGACCAAAATAGAGGAAATTTGGGACAGTTTCACGCCAGAATTGTACAAAAATTTTATAAATACAATGGCTGCTAGAATACAGGCAACTATTAAAGCAAAAGGAGACGTAATCTCTTATTTCTTCCATGCATAATATTGTTATTAAGGCTTTATCTTATTGTATTGTTAGGTGTTTATTAATTATTTGAGTAAAAAAGTTCTCCTTTCATACTTCAAAAATTTACTTTTGTCCGAACATTTAGTTGTTAGGGCTCGTATTCATTTGCTTATGGGATCGAGCTCTATGTATGAAAACATGTCCATCTTCCAGTGGGAGAAGTATTGATCACATCAAAATCTTTATTTTATAAAAAATATAGGTAATTGAAAGCTCAACACTTTTTATACGTACAATTTTTCGATTAGAGCAACGTAAAAAGATATAACGAGTATAAAATAATAAAACCCTATTTTTTATAACAAATTGCACTGTAACTTGTAAACAAGTGCAATTAGCGAAAAAAGTCATCAGTGCAATTTTGTAGAGAATTCAATTTGCAAATTAATTTCATTGAAACATTTTCTTGTAAAAACGAAAATACGCGATTTATGCGCGAGAAACTAAAACAATCCTTAAAATCAAGATTGCAGCGTTGCACCCCAGGGTAGAATTGTGCAAAATGTGTTTTTCGGTTCGTATACTTATACACTTTCAAAAATCGGAGGTCAAATTCGTCTCGGAATTATTTCCCAGAACACCATGTACCTACTGAAATCTAAATGTCCCGTACTATGAAAATTGTAGGTCAATAAGTATAAAATAATTTTGTTATTCTTGCAACACAACATTGCTTAGACCTTAGTTATTATAAATCCAAAATTATAGTACTTGTCGCAAGCTATAAAGTATAGGTATGTAATAAACTTGTTTTTTGAAACCTCCAACTTTGTCAAAATTTTAGAAAGTGTGAGAATATCTCCAAATCCATTAATTTTAAAAATATGAAACCTTCAGGGTTCTTTACATAAAATTAAGTGTAGAATCTGAAAATGTAATAATATTTAGAATGTTCCAGTTAAAATAACGGAGCAAGTTCCAGTACAGCCGTAAAATGAAACATTTAATGATCTTAATTCTAGGTAGGTAATGAAGAAGTAAATTTCTGACAACAAGCAGAATTTTCCTATTTCTAAAGCTAACCAAGTTATAAACCATTGCCAGGATTTAGACGGACCCTGTATATCTTCTTCAAATTTTCTCTGTTGCTACTTTTAATAGTTCGTTCTAAAGTTATGGAGAAAAGTTAAAATTTAGTGCATTGCTAATTTCATTTTAGATATTCTTGAAATATTAACTTTTTCTTAATAACACTATTTTTCTTCTATCGATTTCCGAAGTTAGGAACAAAAAACTGAAACACCCTGTATAGTACCGTAGCATCAGGTGCACTATACTGTATACGTTTCCATTAATTCCGAAAAAAATTATGTAATTCCGGTACCATAAAATTGGATTAATTTTTTTGGTCATCAAATCTGATTTTACATCATCACATAACATGTAGGTATGTTTTCTAAAAAGAAGATATCCAACGTAAAGGAAAGTTTTTAATGTTCATTAATAAATTTTTTTCCCAATCGAAAGAAAGTAGAGCACAAAAGCAATTTCATAGAAAAAATTACAACATAAAGAAAAAAGTTAAACTGGAATTGTTAACTAGATTATTTATTCTAATAAATTCCATCATATAAAACCACAAAACAACAATGATCACTGAACTGGTTCCACAAAATCGAAAGTGAATAATTTAAATTAAAAGTGACATTTATTTTAATGTATATAGTGGTATTTTTAGCCAATACTGCCCAGCCAACAATGCGACTTATTATGTAACTTCATATGATACCAAGTATGTATATGCAGAATTTAATAAATAATTTATAAGCCGCGTTTTGATTAATTCGTAATTACTTATGTTTATAGTAAATTCGCCGGTAAAACACATAATTTCCTCTTGCGCGCCACTTTATGCACAACATTTTTCGTTTCACATAAACTTTTCCTGCACAATTTGCTCGTACTTACCACAAATATAACACAGCTAAAAACACAACACACTTTCATTTTGATTATGTATTAATATTAGTTCATGTTACAAAATGGGACAGGACAGTATACACTGAGTGTTATATACGTGCCGCGCCCCACTGCAAGAAATTCTTGTCTGCAGAATGGCCAAGCCCAATGCAAAGTTATATCAAGACCACTTTCACACTTATTGGTCTTCAGATATCGATGCAACTGAAATTGTATCAACTGTGTGCCTGATTAGTATCTGCCACATTAGTTATTATTTTGTGAAGGTCTTGTTTTAAATAAATCGTATTTTCTCTTTGTCTTTGATGCTGATGGCATGTAGATGTCTTCGGGGTGTGGGTGATTTATGGACAATTTTTAGTTACCTGTTACATCATGATACTACCATCAGTTGCGTCATATACAACTTTGTTTATACGAGTTAGTTGTTTTAAAAAATTTCTTTGGTGTAAAATCCGAACAGTCATTAAAATATAATATTAATTTAACATTATTGATTGATGCACTAACTACATATAAGTAGTTTTAAAATCAACTTTTTTCTATTCCCTTAAGAAAGTGGTATGCAAATATCATTTCGTTTAAATCGTTTTACGGTGCAGAAAACTCGCTTCTTCTTATTTTGAGAAAGCAATTACAATCAAGTTTACTCCGTTTTTAACCTTCCTATTTGAAAAAGCATAACTGGATGTAATTGCATAAAATTTTCACGAAAAACTTTTAAAAAGAGAGAACAATAATTATTTGAACCTTTTATAAACAAAAGAAATGATCTATCTATAAGTATTGCCTTTTTGTAAAGTAACAATTTAGAAATTCGAAGAGAATTCTAATTAATATTATCAAAAATTTGCCTATAAATGTAGTATTAATTTAATATAGGATGCAAGTGGTTACAGAAAATAAAGTATAAATTTTTAAACAGTTGATCTTTTTAACTTATATTAAATTTAAAAAAAAAATGGCATCTCAGTTTTGAAACTGCTATTGAAATTGTACCTACCTTATAAAAAAATTTTATGGACTTTTACTTAAAAATATATCATAACATTCAGAGATTCAGACACTTCATATTTTGAAACTGAAAACGAGCGCTAAAATTTTGCTACTTTTTACTTTGTCGACGATTTGTTTGATTTCTTTAACATTTCTCTAACGTTTCATACGAAAATTTATAATTAAAAAGTGAACATAGTGGCACTTTCCTTTATGGAAACAAGTTTCGCATGGTTCATTCTTGGATTAGTAAAATACGGTTTGTCATTCCGCACATTTTTTATCACTTCGTGATATAAGTAAGTGTAATTTTAATACGAGAATTTTCTTTTCATGACATTTTCTGTAAAGCAAGAATCGTAAACTTTATAGTATAAAATAAGATCGTAAGAAGTAGTTTCCATACCATAAATAATTATTCATGTAGCAATTACCATCCGTTTTTTTCAAAAATTTTGAAAAACTGGCTGGTCTACTTATAGCTCAACTGATTTATTAACTCTAAGAAAACATTTTCTACTGTTAATTAAATTATTAATACAATAAATCGTAAGAATGAAATTATAAGTTTTATTCATTGTAATTAACGAATAATTTCAATTAATAAAATGAGAGAATACATTTTTCTCGCATAAGGAACAAAAAAAATCCACACTTAAATTTTGTTTTGAGTTTTGCCTAATTAGTCCAGGAAAAATAGACTTTAACATGGAAATTAAATGAATTTTTGCATGCACTTTAGTATTATAGCCCTCAATAATGTGTGAAAGTTCCCCATCGATTTGATGGCTGCTAACTGAGTTACTTGAGGTCAAAGGTCGCGATAAACAGTTTTTTGCAAATATTTCGAGAACGGCGACCGTTATTGAAAAAAATATAGAGAGCTAATTTTTAGCTGAGGCAATTTGCTATGAAAACTTATTCAGAAGTTTTTTTGTAGGGGCAATCGTTCACGAGATATAGCGTTTCAAAAACTAAGAACGTAGAGGACTTACTTCACTACGAAGAATAACGACTGATCTTAGGATATGAAAGTTGGATAATAAATTATTATTCAATATGTATATTTATGGCGTTTTTTATTTATTTGTGCATTTATTGCATTTATTTGGGCATTTATGATACAATAATTAACTTTCTTCAGTTTCGGAGAGCAATTGTTCCGTCACCAAAGTTTGGACGAGGAAAGACGATGGATCGATGTCGTTATCGATCTCCTCGTTATCAATATTAAAATTTTCCATGTTCATACACGTTTGGCCATTACATTGGCTACAAACTACAGAACAGTTCAATTCTGCTTTCCGCCGACATCCACAATTGGAATGGAGAAATTGATCCTCAGGACTGGGGATGGGTACTACAAAATAATATTTTAGAGCCAGTTACAATTCTGCTCTAAGCCGCTTCTGATGCATTACTCAATACAGTATTTTGTAAGTGCTAGAAAGGCTGTGGTTCCTATTGTGGGCTATAATACTAAGGTGCATGCAAAAATTCAGCCTGTTACTATTTTTTTCCAACTCAGCCTTTTTTTTCGTATAGACTAAATTTTCTACATTATTTCGCGTTATCGACAAAATATTATTGAGAACATCAGTTAAGTGAAGTTATGTAATATAGGAAATTAAAAATGTATTTCGTCAATCACTTGGCTAAAACGTAAGAATGTAACTTTGCAAATTTTACTTCCAGTGCCGACTTAAGGCCTCTTCAGACCCTGAGCACTAACACTCCCAGTCTTGAAATTTATTACTGCTCTAATGCCCCTAATAAATTCCTCTATATGTATACAGGGTGTTCTCGAACTTGGGTCTTTATTTTTAACACGTGATAGTATACAGAAAACCAATGCATTTCACCAAAAATTTTCTTAGTAATAATAAGTAACAATTATAATTTTCATAATTATGCGAGTCCAACTCTGGCCTTCTTGAAGCAAACGCATTTTTTCATATGTGCCTATTGGTATTTAGCAGCAAAAATTTTTCGTTTTTTTACTGGAATAATATCGAGTGATGTTGGAAAGTTAGTTTTATGATTGCTGTGAGTGACTGTGTGCAGTTTTGGGTGAAAAAAAGCTCATGTGTACAGTAACAATAACTTGTGGACATGATGCTTGTATGCGCCGAAAGCAGACAAAATGCTGCTTTAGCATCTTGTCTGTACGCAAATAGATTTCCTTTAAGGGCTCATCCCGCTCCACATAACATCTAGTGTTTTTTAGTAGGTAGTTGAAAAATTTCTAATTTTAAAACTTTAATAGGTACGGATTGAGTGCAAAAGTTCTTTCAAGAATTTCAATTTGTATTTTGCAGTACATACCTAATTATGTTTTGGAAAAAACCAAATTGCGATGGCATCGGACCATTTTCCGATGATAGATAAAGATTCATGATCCATAAGTACCATAAGTACCCACCCGCATAAAACAGAGGTAGGGCTTCATTGATATTATTACTTAACACCTAAATCCAAAATTTTTGCATATTTTGACTGTCGATAACTAAATCGGAGTTAAGTAACTTTGTTAAAATGAAATTCTCTAAAGTTTGAACAAAATTTAAAAGGGCTAAATAATAATTTTTACGGAAATCTTTTAGGAGTTTAGTGATGGTATTAAATTTCTTCATCTCGACATAATGTCAAGACAGTTTCTCTAGCTTCATATAAGATACTTTTCTTAAAATAATAAAAATGTAATTTTATAATACTCTTCGAAATGGCATTTAAAAATTATATTTCAAAATTTTAGCAGATATCAGAAGCAGAGTCTTGGCCTTTTTATACTTTTTAATATGGATCTCTGTTCAGATTATTCAAAAATGCTAAAAAAGACAACATTCAAATAATATTGAATTCGAAAATCTAAAAATTATAATTTTTCAGCTTAGCGCCTCAACCAAAATTTAGACCAAGTGAGACAAGATAATGTTCTGAATGAATGGGTGAATATAAATTTTCTCCAAATAATTTGAAATGAAAAGGGAAAAACCTAATTTATACCCCTGGGCGCACTCATTGGGTACATAGCCCATAGGGTAAAACTTCTAAGACAATTACATTTTTATTGCACTAACTAATGTTCATTCACACGATATGTTACTTATAGCCTTGTAGTTTCTGTATAATTTATTGTAACCTAGATAAAATTTTACTAGATTTTTATTCAATCTATTTCTGTGCATTTTTTTATTATGATGTTCGAAACATTGAAAAATTTTACAGCTACATTAAATATTCATTAGAATATAGAAGGATTTATTTGACCTTCTCCTTCTGTAGTTTGCTCATTTTACTTGGTATCTTAGCCCCAAATTCCGTAAAGTAGTAAGATTATTATGAATATGTTCTTATAATAGAATAAATTCCGAATCCAGGCTAGTGAATAATTTGTATTAACAAAAACAACCACCTGTTTAAGAATAAAACGAAAAGACACATAATGGATGTTACATCATTCTATTTAGTAATTAATTAAAATTTCAATTACATAATATGTAGATCAAAGAGTTGTTTATATTAACATGGTCTTAATATGCTCTAAATATGTTCTATAGGTTTTGGAATTGAAAGGTAACTAGTCAACGAAATATGACTAGCATTTATAGTACCTGCTCTCCTGCGTGCATTATTTCTTTCTTCCGCTTTCTCCTAGATAAAATGCAAAAAAATGTTCAACCTTCACATAGCTCTATCGGTTGCTTCAGTGCTCACGAATTATTTTTATGGAATTTTTACGTAAATTCCAATTTTCTGTAAACAACAACCAAGAAAAGTTTGTGTATGTAATTATTCATATTATGCATATTAATATTATAAAACAAATACGGAAATATTTTTAATAAATAATTGAGTAACTTATGTATTATTGTTTATACCAAAAAGGAATACAGTTGTTGAAAGTTGTGCTTGAGAGAAAAAAATACCAGAAGTGGTATTGAAAATGAAATCTAAAGGAGAGTTCAATTATTGTTGCTCCAATTTTTTAAGGTGATTTGTTGACTAGTATAGATATTTTGTTCAAGGTTAGCAGTAGTACCCTACCTAGTTCTAGTATGGTATAATTATTTGTAATACATAATTACTTTGCGTTTACAGAAGATTATCTTCTACTTCTCTGCTTATAATAAGAAATAAAGTATGAAATACTGTTAAAGTTTATTTTTATTAGGTACCTACTTTTATAGCATATTTTATAAAATCTATAGTTTTTTGTATATCTATTCGTACCAATTATTCAAAAAAATTTATAACATAGGTAATATAACAAAATAGTAGGAATAAAAATTAGGAACAGTCACATTGATTATTGATGCACACTCCTATGTAGCTGGGATGTCTTGATTTGCATTCGAGTCTACATAAGGATGCCACACAGGTGTCTCTTCTGGTGCGAACAATTGGAATAATAGGTGCAGTAAAGTCTGTAGAAAAAGTAAATATAAACTCGGAAAATTTATATAAATAAAAATAATTAATTTAATGAAGTTTTTACAAATGTACAGGGTGTCCCATTTCGGACACTTTTAGGGAGTATTGGCGTTATTAAGAAGATAGAGTGTTGCGGTTTTCACCTTCCTGTCCTACTTTTTTACGAAACGAAAGATTCCGGGGTCAAATTTGTCATGGCTCTCTTAGTTTTTAATCTACAGAGTGATTCTGAAAATCTTTGTTTTTTAGACACCCCTCGTATTTCCGTTATGCGTCTACTTATCAAAAAGGTGAAAACTGATCTTGATAGAGTTTTTTTACGTAGAATTCAGTGGCGTAGGCAGTTTTTGTGTAAAATGTTTAGTTTTTGAGATATTGCAGTAACTTATGTTTTTTTAAATGGGACACCCTATATATTATCTTTTATATTTATTAAGGAAAATTTGGGCTTTCCAAAAATATATAATACTTAATATTTATTTTGAAAACAAGCTCAAAATTCGATTTTTTTAATAATTTTCTTTATTTATAACAGTAGGCCATGGCTAATTTTTTAAAAACAAATCCAAAATTTTCGCAATGCGTATTTATTTTAAAGCTAAACACTTCAAAAGATAATTTTAATGCATTGTATAAAACATACCAACAATATAATACTTCTCATAATTATCGTAAATTACCATTGTAATAAAAAATTAAAAGTAAAATAAAAACTTCTACGTAACAAAAATATTTCATCAATAATCGTAATCTGACAAATCTGTCTTATTTTGCATTTGTTTCTAATAAACTAGCCATGGCCTACTGTTATAAACAAAGTTAATTATTAAAAATATCGAATTTTGAGCTTGTTTTTCAAAATAAATATTAAGTATTATATATTTTTGGAAAGCTCAAATTTTGCTTAATCAATATAAAAAATAATATATAAGGTGTCCCATTTAAAAAAACATAAGTGTGGGCAATATCTCAAAAACTAAACCTTTTACACAAAAACTGCTTACGCCACTGATTTCTACGTAAAAAACTCTATCAAGATCAGTTTTCACTTTTTTGATAAGTAGACGCATAACGGAAATACGAGGGGTGTCTAAAAAACAAAGATTTTCAGAATCATTCTGTAGATTAAAAACTAAGAGAGCCATGACAAATTTGACCCCGGAATCTTTCGTTTCGTGAAAAAGTAGGACAGAAAAGTGAAAATTGCAACACTCCATCTTTGATAATAACGCCAATACCCCCTAAAAGTGTCGAAAATGGGACACCCTGTACCTAAATATGGAGGGTATGTGGTATGATAAAAACAACATTTTGATAGTTTCTAATCGAAAATTTGTTGTTTTCTTTTCCATAACCTAGGTTTCAATTTAATTGTTTAATTTTTCTAAATAGCGTTTATCAGAATATTTCAAAGCTTTTTACTATTCTTGTTCTTGAGAACAATTGTCTCCTTTCATTAATTAAATTGTCAGCTTAAGACTTAATAATAGAAAATTAGCCTTAAAGAAAATATAAAACAATAATTTTTACTTTTTCATAAACATTTACGTACCTGGACGTTCAATCTCATCAGCTTCGTGTTGAGCTTCAGACACCACGAAAAACATGGCCACAAAAGCAAGAACAATAATTGCAGTTTTCATTGTTAATTTTCTTTTGGTGCTGATTTAATAATTATACACACTGAATGTTACACTTGAATGTTTTGTACCAAAAGGATCAGCTGCTTTTATATGTCTACTGAGATATTTGCACAAGCCAGGGGTTTTTTGCAAAAAATCCCTGAATCAAAAAATATATCAACAAGAGTTCATTTAAGAGGTTAATATTTATACAAGTATTATTTATATGTAAATATTTTTGTTGGGTAATCGTTTAATCTTTTGTATGTAGTCAGTGATTATAGCAATGAACTTATTTCTGAGTTTACGTCTTTTTTATTTTAGGGGATTAATATAAATTGTTTTGAAATGTGCATGAGAAAATTAAGTTTTCTATTATCAGTTTTTATATTAGGCAGATCAAGTCCCCTTAATTTAATTTGTTGCTTTTTATCAAAATTCTAAATTTTTCGTATCATGTTCTCTTTAACGGTTTTATAGTTAGAAGATTATTATGTGATTATTACTTGTTGGCAATGTTACGCAATCTTTTATATTTCCGGAAACAGTGCACGAAAAATTTGAAATATAAAAGAATCAAATTTTGTATAAGAAAGTATTGTGGTTTTATTAAATTTTTGATGAAATGTGGTGAACTACTGGCTTTGAATTGAAGGCGAGAAAAATTTTTAGTTGGGTCCAGACCCCAGACTGAAAAATAGATTCGTCATTTTTAAAATTTGGCTGATTGCCCCGGTGTAAATTTAACAAAATGGATTCAGGGGCCCTCAAAACGTATAAATCCATCAAAATGTCGAAGTCGAAAAAAATCACGATTACTATACTTCCTTATACTTCGTATAAGAAAGTAAAAATTCTTTTTAAATTTTTTCAGGAGCAAGAAAGCGACTTATGTCGGCCTCAATTATAGGAAAAGTAAATCAAATTAATTTTAGAAAATTTGTTCGTACCTTTTCTTTCTAAAATATTACAGTAAATAGGGAGAAAAAGAAGCCTCAAATGCAGTTTTTTTATCCTACAGCTAATTTTTGCAGAATCTTGTAAAGAGTCACCCTGTAAGTTTAAAACTGAGTTTTTGTATTCGTAGACGCCGTCGTTCCTTCACCAGCCCTTAGTTAAAGATTGGATTTATATTTATTGAATAGTAGCTTCCTTCCTTTTGGATTTAAATTTTGGGGAAATTTTTCTCTACTTACTACTCTACCTTCGTGGTGGCGTGGAAAAGAGTTTATAGAAAGAAATAAATGGAAATTGGTACAAATGAGATTGTATAGTTTGCTCAAAAAGTCAGTATAATTTATTTTAAATGACAGCAATATTGGAGATACAGATTAAAGAAATGGAAAAATTCATTGGTATAAAAAATATGTAATACGTTTTTTGTAGTTCGGAGAGAGCTCTATAAAAACTTTAGAAACAACCCTGTATCCACCATAACTCAAAAACGAGTTATCGAATTTAATTCAAATTTCATATTTAAGAGTTTGAACAAAATTGTGGATGCCACATTCAATGTTTTTCATCTAGCACCAAAACAAGTGACACTTACCTGAAGACATTTTTAGGTTTTTTAGGAATATCTTGAAAAATAAACAATTTATGAGATTTTTTTATTCTTTAACATTGATTTATAATTAAATTTTGAACAAATTTTGTTTGAACTTTTTTTTGAAATTCCGTCAAAAAAATTTCAAAAAAACGAGAGGTATTCTAAAAACTCTTATATATCTTATACAGATAGAGCATCATGAAAAAAGTAGACTTTTATTAAAAAACTTTGCTCAAAAATGTTTTATAACAAACATACATCAGGGTGTCAAAGTTTAAAATAAAAACTCGTTTTCTTAACATAACTTCTAAACCACTTGAACGATTTCCATTAAATTTCGCACACAGAGTAATGTAGTACATTCAAGATAATGATCAGGCGCATTTATAAAAAAAATCTCCAGTGGCGTAGATACTGGGGGCCATTCCACTTTTCCCTCCAATTTTCGACGCCACTGGATATATTGCGAGCAAAATACAATTTTTGGATTGTCTGTTTAATTTAGAGAAAATAGTTACTCTCGACAAATTTTAATTTAAGGTTTCGTTTTTGGGATATTTGAGTTTGAAGGTTTGGAAACACAATATCAAATGCTGTGCTGATTTAATAAAATTTCGGTTAGGTCTGAAAAATCCGAAAAATTGCCATCAAGTCTTGGCAGCGATTAATTCGGTGGTTAAAAGAGCTCGAAAATGTATCAAAGCTTAACCTAACCAAACCTAAACCCAAACCAAACCTAAACCTAAACCCAAACCCAAACGTAAACCTAAACCTAAACCCAAACCCAAACCTAAGCACAAACCCAAACCTAAACCCAAACCCAAACCTAAACCCAAACCCAAACCTAAACCTAAACCCAAACATAAACCCAAACCAAATTTATACTCAAACCTAAACCTAAACCCAAATCCAAACCTAAACCCAAACCCATGAGAGCCGAATTAGAACAAGTCAGAGCAGATGGTTTAGGTTTGGGTTTCGGAACTTTCGGATCAATTTTGTTGAGCAGTTTAAAAATAAAAAATTTAACCCATGGGTTAACTCTAACATATGGTTTAAAATTTTAAAATATTTTTTCCGAGCGGAACTGGATATATTGCGAGGAAAATACAATTTTTGGATTGTCTGTTTAATTTAGAGAAAATAGTTACTCTCGACAAATTTTAGTTTAAGGTTTCGTTTTTGGGATATTTGAGTTTGAAGGTTTGGAAACAACATCAAATGCTCTGCTGAATTAAATAAAATTTCGGCTAGGTCTGAAAAATCCGGAAAATTGCCATCAAGTCTTGGCAGCGATTAATTTCGTGGCTAAAAGAGCTCGAAAATGTATCAAAGCCTATTTTGAGAACTTATTAAAAATTTTCTTCAATTCAGCATAGCATTTGATGTTGTGTTTCCAAACCTTCAAACTCAAATATCTCAATAGCGAAACCTTAAATAAAAAATTTTCAAGAATAACTATTTCATCTAAATTGAACAGACAATCCAAAAATTAATGAAGTTTAACCTGGACCACCCTATATTTCTCATAGTGCGCGTTGAATCCGAAATCCGACAGCCGAGATAGACTAGTGACTAATGGGACTTGACTGCCAAACGGAAGGTCGCGGGTTCGAATCCCAGAAGGACCACTATTTTTTTTAAATTTTACTGGTTTCTATGGTAACGAAAACAATAATAATAAATAAATATTAATAACGTATTGAATGTCGAATGCATGTGATTATTGGCTACCCCTTCAGTATTTTCCGAAGATTAAAACTGTATCATGGTAATGTATAAGAAAGTCATGTGTTGGACACATCAGATATTTTTTTTTATAGAGAGCACTTACTTTTGATTTTAATTAAAGCATATTTGAATATTTTTGTTTAAATTAAATAGAAACTTAGTGAAAATAATCCGATTATCATTTATTAGTATTATTTTATATTATAATAATTAATTAATAATAATAATTAATATTATATGCATTAGCATAATTTTTTACTTTCTTTAAAAGCCTTTAAAAAAATCATACACCACAATCGTAAATTTTACAGAATGGGAAAAAACGTCCAAAATTATGTTTTAACGATTTCTCAATTTTGAGGGAAATAATTTAAATCGCCCCTCTGACTTGACGCCCTCGATAGGGAAATTATCAGAAAAGTCGTACGTATTTTTGGAGATTTACACCATTTTTAAATTAAATTTTCAACCACCAATTACAATAAGGTTCTAGCTCGATGACAAATTATAAAAATACTGCAGCAGAAAAAGATGTATTGTCTATTATAATATCAACTGCAATCAAGTGAAAATAAATATATTTTGTAAATATTATGAAAGAAGTATAAAATACGAGATGTTTATAATTTTTTTCTTGCCAATTTATAAATTTATGATTAATATTTTTAAATACCGTTTTCTATTTTAATTTTAATACAGTTAACCATAAATTCCTACAATAACTGAATGTGTATTATGTCATAATAAGAACTAAGAATTTTAATAGATTATGTTATTTGAATAATTTATAAAGTAAGAAAAACTGTATTACACATCAACTCAAGAGTAAATAAAGATGCTATTTAACTTTGTATTGTGTCATATTTCCTGTTAATTTAAGACATAAGACACACTTATGAGGCAGTAATTTACTTTACAATAAATAATATTTAAAAGAAATTTTTCGCTGGCTGTTTAAAATTATATTAGAGAATGAAGTAAGGTCACTCTATTATTAGATACTTTTCTCGTTTTTAAACCACTCCAAACGTAATCTTTGTGCAGATTTCACAAAACGAAAACACAGATAAACAAATGAAACTCACATTTGTAAAAAATACGTATTTTATTATCTTACAACAACCCAATTATAAAAACATAAATTTATCTAAGAGCAACACAATAAAAAATTTATGGAAGAAATCTCAATTTTATACAACAGTGGAACCTAGAGAGAATATTGTTTAACATTCACAATGATCCTGAAAAAGTTTTAAACTTATCAATAAATTATTTACACGTTGTATAGGAAATAAGTTAAAAAGAGATGAAATAATGCAGATTAGAAATATACATTAATAGTAATTATGGTAGAAACAATAAATAATTTTGACTCAATTTTTTCTTAAAAAAAACGTCTGTAAAAATTATTAAAACTATTTCTTAAAGTCGGGACACGTCATTGGAATGAATCCGTGATTTTACCATTTCTTTTTGTGCTCATCCATTGATACGCCTCCTGGGCCAAGATATACGATCATCAACAGACCTCCAATAACCGACAACGTCTAAAACCAAAATATATTGCATACTCTTTATCATTAAAATATCACTAGAAACTCACCTGGAAAAAGTCGTATTTAAGGAAATCCCTTAAAGGTTTATAATCCGGAATATTCCACCATGCATTATGATAAAAGTTTAGTGTTGTAAGTAAAAGTAGTAAAATTAACGCTGATAGTTTTGTCTTGTATCCCACAACCACTAGGACCATCAAGGCTGATCCTGCTAGATCTAGAACGATCTATAAAAAAATAAAAATTGTAAAAAGTTCATATATTTTATTTTATTTTTCATCGTATCGAGAATTTATTATACTTAAACATTTTCTATTTACCTGTAAGAAACTGAGCTCGAATCGAATGAGCGTAATGAACATAAAAGCCAGCAAAATTCGTCCAGTCAACTGCAGATAATTTTTAGGTTTATTATCGCCTAAAGATGGAACACCAGCAAATAAACTTTTAGCTTCTCCTGTACCTTCAGCCAACACCAATAGGAGTGCACCGATGAGCGCAAGATTCCTAAATAAGAATTGCAAATCCCATAATATACTGTAAGCCAATGTCTGTAATCAAAATAAAAACGTAAGCAAACGAAGCAGTAAAACTTTTATAGCTGTAGTTAATTATTTGGCATTTGAATTATGTGAGGTATATTCGTATTGAATTGAGGATTTTAATTTAACACTAGATTTTAAAAAATGGTTGCAATTTATTATATATTAAATATTCGGGTGATTGTTGGAATGCTATTACAATCCAGTGGCGGACCATGACATTTTTAGATTTTAGACTCCTTTAAAATTATCATTTTATATGGAAAATTAAAATATCAAGAAATATTGGTGTATAAATATCGTTGGATAATAAACAATTAAAAAATAAATTAAGTACGTTCGAATTTTATCGAACTAAAATCTTCTAAATGTATAAAACCGTCTTAGTTTCTAAAATTAAAATAAAATTTAAAAAATAATCGCTGGAGCTTTCGATTTTTTAAAAAACGAGTGTGTTGATACAACTAATTTATACAAAAGAACTACATATTTTAATTTAAGGGGATGAAAATAAATGTTACTTTTTATTTTATGGTATTTTTTAACAAATTTATAACTATTTCAAAGATATTGTTTTAATTACTGAAATTAAATACTTGCAAAGACAATAATTTTGTAGTATGTTTTTTTTAGTACATTCAAATTAGCAAAAATAAGGAAAATAAATCCAAGAAACTTACCCTTTTGGGATCCGGCGAAGAAAGTAGTGGGTTTCAAGTTTCAATATTCTCTGGTGTCCCCCAATTTTATTAGAGCCTGGCACCCCTAACATGCACGTTCGCGGTTTTTTGCATTTTACCGGAAAACGGTCGCGATTTCGCAATTTTAGCCTCTGTACAAAAATAATATTTATAAAATTCTTCAGAAAAATGGTATTTACCACTTTTTCTTATATACAGTAGTTCTCAAACTGCAAGCGCCCCAGTATAGGCGTAGTTAGTATATTATTTATTATTACTATACAGGGTGTATCAGTTTTAATCGAGCAAATTTTAATGGTACATTCTCCTAGTCGTCCTGATTCGGAAAAATGTATATTATTATTATATACATCTATCTCGATCCCTAAGAAAGATACAGAGTGTTGAAGTTTGCAAGGAAAAATCATTTTTTTGCAATAACTTCCATAAAAAAGCTAGAATTGAAACAAAATTTTGCATGCCTGCCCTCCTCCCTAAGGACAATTTTATGAAGATATTTTCGATTTTAGGTGGGCACCAGTGGCGTGCAATTCGGCCACATCTCAAAGAAAAAAGCATGCCACTGTAATTTTTAAGAAATATGGAACTAAAACTTCAATTTTTGATCTGTAAAAGCAAATTTCACTCCAAATTGAACAAGGAATTCGATAGATAAAAATATTTTTTTTAAATTACAGTGGCATACTTTTTTCTATCAAATAATTGAGATGTGACCGAATTGAACGCCACTGGTGCCCCCCCAAAATCGAAAATATCTTCATAAAATTTTCCTTAGGGAGCAGGACAGGCATGCAAAATTTTGTTTAAATCCAAGTTTTTTTATGGAAGTTATCGCAAAAAAATAATTTTTTCTTGTAAACTTCAATACCCTGTATCTTTCTTAGGAATCGAGATAGAGGTATATAATATACATTTTTCTGATTCAGGACGACCAGGAGAATGTACCATTAAAGTTTGCTCGATTAAAACTGATACACCCTACGACAAATTTTCTGCAGCAAAATACTTTCAGCTTTTGGAAATGTATGCTTCCCATCTCATCGGCGCTGGCTCGATGTTATTAAATTAATTTAATACCCCTATATTGGGGCGCTTGTAGTTTGAGAACCACTGTATATAAGAAAAAATAGTAAATACACTTTTGTTGAGAATTTTATAAGGATTATTTTTGTACAGAAGCTAAAATTGCGAAATCGTGACCGTTTTGCGGTAAAATGCGAAAAACCGCGAACATGCACGTTGGGGGTGGCTTTTAGGGGTGTCAGACTTGAAACCCACCACTTTCCTCGTTGGATCTCAGAAGGGCAAGTTTTTGGATTTATTTCCCTTAATAGCTCATTTTTCATCTAATTTGAAAAAAATTTTGAAATTTGAGTACTTCCTTTATGACTAGCTTGACTATGTTTTGCATAAATCAAAATCGCAGGAAAATGTGTAATTACAACATATTAAAGTGTGGAAAAAAGCGCCCAACAAAAGTAAAAAGATTTTCCCAGTCAAACCTGTTTGCCTCTCAAAAATCAATTAAACAAATTTAATTATAGAGAAAGTTTTAATTATCCAGATTTCGAGATAATCGCGCTGTTTACTTGCATTTATCAACTTGACCTCCAAAAATTTATTATAACGAAAATCAGATGCTTATCTCTAAACAGTTTGATTGTCTAGTCTCTAGGCTAAAAAAATTCTGATCCACCACTGAACTAACCAGAAGGTTAAACTTTACCTGTAGGACGACAATGAAGAACAAGACTCCACATGCAATTGGCACTCTGTAGCGTATAATAACCATAACACAACCCCCTAATTGACCAATTAAATTAACTAATACAAATATTGTGGCTAAGAACTTCCCACAACCCCAAGACATATCCATGTATTCCCTTTGTTCGGACCATTGGAACCACATTCGTAGGCCATCTTCCAAAAATGTTGATATTAGACATACTCTAGCTAAAGTCGGTAAAATATGTTTCAGTTTTCTTATAACCTGAAATGGAAAAAATAATTATACTCTGGACTTTTACGGTTTAATTTGCTGGTTTGTTATTTGCGTGGAAAATAAACTTTTCCAAAATAGATTTTCTTTTATTAATTTGCCGCACGTTATTAGATTATAAAAAATATTCTGGAAAATATAAAACTAGTTTATTTTATGCAATTGTGAGAAAAATCAAAATAAAAAGAAAAACCTGTTGAGTATTTTTCGTAGATGCTTGTTATGAAAACGGTGACGTGACGTGACAAACCAAAAATTTCTAAATTACAAAATATAAGTTATTTTTGGCACACTTTTTTAAAAAAGCTTTAATTAAGTGGCCCTATTTTAAAATATTCACTTACTTGGTCAGCTACATCTTCAGCATTTGCAACATATTCATTTGGAATATTCATATTACCAGATGAGAGCTTCAGCTCCACGCAGACACCCTACTTCTATGGAATGTCAAATAGTACGCATATGTCAAAAGTCAAAGACTTTAAAGTACATTGGCAACACTGTTTGACTTTAGAGCTTTCATAACTATTTTACTGGAAAAGTCTAATTAAATTCGAAACGAATTTAGAGTTGTATTTTTATTTATTTCATTAAAATTATCGGTTTTTTTGAAAATTATTAAGCATTATTATTTTAAAATTCTCAATTCAGTGTTCCCAATAATATAAAACGAAAGACAGTTGTCAACCCTTTGCAACCAACTTCATTGTATTGTACCAGAAACTAACCCAAAAATTTGGAAACGAATTATTCACGATTATTTGTACATTTACGAATTGACAACAGCAAAGATTTCCAATCATGATTGAAATCACTTGCAACGATCGTCTAGGTAAAAAAGTTCGAGTTAAGTGCAATCCGGACGATACCGTTGGAGATTTGAAGAAATTAATTGCAGCCCAAACTGGCACTCGTTGGGACAAAATAGTTTTGAAAAAATGGTATACAACCTTTAAGGATCATATTCAACTACAGGACTGTATCCTTTTTAACTGTTGAATCTAAAGTGCTAAGAGAAATGAAGTTAACTTTTTCTTAATTCATTTTTAGATGAAATCCACGATGGGATGAACATTGAGCTATATTATCAATAATCTACAGTTTATAGGTTTTAATTTAAGAAAACGATGCTTACTTAAGTTTAATTTTGTATAATATTTGTAAGATTTATGTCCATGGAGAATATAAGTGTATTAATATAACCTAACTTTTTTAACTTTGTAGATTTGATATTTTCATCCATGAATCGAGTAAAATGGACAACAAGTTAAAAAAAACTCAAGCTTCGTAATCAGAACTTTTATTGTAATAACAACATAAATTTAAAACTTAACAAACAATTAGTTTTGGATCGAGCTATATTTGGTTTTTACTGACTACATTTGACCACAAAACATCACAAAAAAAAGTTATAGCGGAGGTAACAACTGTTTGAAACATCGAAAATAAAAATATATCTAGATAATACCAGGAAAATATGTACATAACACTCAAAAAAACTGTGCTTTTGTTCTTAGATATCTTTCGGGCTTATAAGTTAAAAGTTACCTACAAAACTATTTGTTATTTTGACAAGAACCACGGCTTCACAACCACAAACATTAAATTAGAAAGAGTATTTAAAATAATGGCTACGCATGCAGACCTATAATATATCTCTAATGGGGTCTTTTAAATAAACCATCACCAGGATTCTTTTTGACTGGGGAGCTTGTAGACGAGTTGGTCTTGGGTGCGGCTACAATAGTTTTTTCCTCGGAATTCCGAAGGCGATTACTTAATATTTCTCTAATGTGCTGGACTATCAAATCAATAGCCACTGAAAAATAAAAAGGATATTAAATTTGTTAATATAGAACATTAAAGGAGACACATTAGTTATCGTTATTATAAAAACGTTCGTTATGTGCGATATTTTGAAGACAGTCAAGGACACACATTCTAGAAAATCTAAATTCATAACTTTTTTTATTACTAAAGAATTTTATACTCTAGAGATTTCTTCATGAGAAATCGAAGTCTTTAATTAAATTTAATGTAATTTGAATTATTATTGTAACGTTAGTTGGTAGATTAAAGCGTTCGTAATAAATAAAAATACAGGGTGCTCCAGGATAGACACGAAATATTTTTAGATGTGATCTTGAATAAATTCTACATCGCTCTATACAGGCTGTTTCAAATTCGCTTCTCACTACAGGGATCTCAGAAACGGTAAGAGATACAGCTTTGGTTGAATTGGGGCAAAGTTGCGTAATATGGTGGCCAATAATAAGCCGTTAAGAAATCGAAAATATCTTTTGTAATTCTGGAGATTTTTTGAAAAAACCAAATTTTTGCCTTTTCGTTTTTATTTTTTTCTGCTCTTATTTTTCAAGATATCGAAAAACCAAAAACACTTTGCCATGGACACTTTTTGTGCTTTATAAAATGACGTTAACATTTTCCTCGTGCGACGTTTCGTTTTTCCGCTGACGTCATCAACTCCATTTTTTAAATACGGCCCTGTTTTTTTTTCATCGTTTTAAGTAACATTTTTTTATGCTCTATGAAATGGCGTTAAAATTTTTTCCATACGACGTTTCGTTCTTGTGTAATCATCGGATCATTTTTTTAATGCCTACGGCACTGGATTATTTTTACAATTTCATCAATATTTTTTTTCATGGTACAGCCCATCATCAGTATTGACGATTTCATAAGAGTTTATTTTATAATATTATTTAAAAAAATTACTTCCATTGTTCTTATTATTACTACTAACAATAAATAATAGGTTAGTTTGATTTATTATAAAAGAAAATTTATTATTATTAAAGTTTACCAAAATGTGTGGATATGAGAAAGTGAGGAAAAATACTAATTAAATTGTAAAAAAAATCCAGGACCGTATTTAAAAAATGATCTGAAGATGATTGCACAAGAACGAAACGTCGTATGGAAAAAATGTAAACGCCATTTTCTAGAACACAAAAAATGCTACTTAAAACGACAAAAATAGATACAGGGCCGTATTTAAAAAAATGGAGTTGATGACGTCAGCGGAAAAACGAAACGTCACATGAGGAAAATTTTAACATCATTTTATAAAGCACAAAAAGTGTCCATAACAAATTGCTTTTAGTTTTTCGATATCTTGAAAAATAAGAGCAGAAAAAAATAAAAACGAAAAGGCAAAAATTTGGTTTTTTCAAAAAATCTCCAGAACTACAAAAGATATTTTCGATTTCTAAACGGCTTATTATTGGCCACCATATTACGCAACTTTGCCTCAATTTAACCAAAGCTGTATCTCTTACCGTTTTTGAGATCCCTGTAGTGAGAAGCGAATTTGAAACAGCCTGTATAAATGTTTTATCCCCAACAAGGGTTCGTTTTCGAGCAATCATCTCTTGAATGTAGAAAACTAGATTGAAAAAGTAAAACACAGTTGAATAAAAAGAAGCCATTCTGCTAAACTATTTGATTATCGAAAAAAAGTTATACATGAAATTTGTAGCCGAGATGATTCGCGATCGAAAGTATCTTGTAATTTTTTTGATAGTGTTAACCCTTAAAGAATTATTAGTATTAAAATTTGGAATTTGAAAAAATAAATTATGTTCACGTTTCATTTAATTTATTTTGAAAACTAGTATTGAAAATAGTTAAAAATTTGATACATGATGAAAGACTGGTTTATTTTGAATCGAAAAGTTAAATTCCATTTTGAACATAAACGATGTCTACTCGGAGTAATTATTAAATTTGTTAAAAAGGTTTCCGTAAAAGTTGCCACCTGCAATGACTTTATATGGAAAAATAAATTTAAAAACCCGGATTGGAGATAAAGCAATTATACAGGACAATGCAGAATGTATTCAAGAAACATACCTAAAAATATTTCGTGTCTATCCTAGGACACCCTTTACGAGCAAGTCGAAAAAAAATCGCTACTATTAAATAACGTAACGTCAACTACAATTTAGATTATCAAAAAATGCGTCACGCACAAATCTCTATTTAATTTGTACAAATTACTGTATACGAAAAAAATGGGCGTCCAATTTGAACCGCCAATTTCATCCAAACAAAACCCACACATCCTTAGAATTTATAGCAAATTTGTAACTTGTAAAAAAATAAAATAGCTGTTGTAATAAATTGGGTGTAAAGTTCAACATATAACGCGTACCTAATGCAAGGACGACCGTTGAATTAGTTTGCATGAATTTTATTTTTTCAAGGTTTAATATTACAACATATTTAGCTTCTTTCAACTGTTAAATGATAACAAAACAGTAATGTTTTATATTTATTCCTTTTAATAAAGAAAACACACATGAGTAAATACCGTTGCTTCCATGCCAATATCTTAAAACATTTTTAGAGTCCCGTTCATAAAATCAAAACAATTTGCAAGTGTAACATTTATTATTTTTGGTTTTTTTATACAATATTAATTATGTGGAACGTTGTAAAATACTTTTGATAATAACATTCGTTGCATACTATATTCGTAATATAAATCCAAATTAGTTATTAGATTCATTGATAAATAATTCTGTTAATATTATTTGATGCGGCTGCATCTAATTGTAAGTTGGATCCATTTTCTCGTGGAAATCCTTGTACAATATCCCAGATGTGCTGACATATAAGATCAATAGCCACTGTAACAAATATATTTAAGTCATTATAAAGAAATCCGTTTTAAATGACTAATTTGATTATAAGTACCTTACACCAACATTATTTTATATGGTACAAGAACAGCGCATGCATCTTTTATTATTTACTGCTATACGTTCAAATGCATTGAGCTCTGACTTTAACCGTAAATGTCTCAAAAATAGGGGGGCGAAAAAAAATCATGTGTTCAGTATTTTAAACCACTCATCAAAATTTGAACAACTTCTAAAATTTACTAAGCTATATATATGTATTACAAAAGTGACTATTAAAAGAGATTTTGACCATACCAGCTTTCCATCCATTATATCTCGTAAAATGTGCATCCTATGTGAATAAAATTTTATGTGAAAATAATACCTTTGTTCGTTCGATACTTTTTAATATTAAAGTTTGGGAGTTATAGACAAAAATGTGACTTAATGTTTATTCGGTTATTTTTTTACGCATTTTAAAAATCTGACCAAAAGATCCCAGGATAGACACGAAATATTTTTAGATACGTATGATTCTTGAATACATTTTGCATTGCCCTGTATAATTTTTTTATTTCCAATCCAGCTTTTTTTTCATTTTAATTTTCCTTATAAAGTCATTGCAGGTGGCAACTTACGGAAATATTTTTAATAAATTTAATAAATACTCCGAGTAAACAACTTTTATGTTCAAAATGGAATTTAACTTTTCGATTCAAAATAAACCAATCTTTCATCATGTATCAAATTTTTAACTATTTTCAATACTAGTTTTCAAAATAAATTAAATGAAACGTGAACATAATAATTTATTTTTTCAAATTCCAAATTTGAACATTAATAATAATTCTTTAAGAGTTAACACTACCAAAAAAATTACAAGATACTTTCGATCGGAAATCACCTCAGCTACAAATTTCATGTATAACTTTTTTTCGATAATCAAATAGTTTAGCAGACTGGCTTCTTTTTATTCAACAGTGTTTTACTTTTTCAATCTACAATTTTCAACATTCAAGAGACGATTGCTCGAAAACTAAAACTTGTTGGGGATAAAAAATTTATACAATAGAACGATGCAGAATGTATTCAAGAATCACATCTAAAAATGTTTCGTGTTATACTGGGACACCCTATACAGGGTTTCACCAGTCGATAGTTTAGCGAAAATTAAAGGTGGTTTGTCTAATAAACTATGGTCGAATGTTGCTTCCTTTTTGATGTACAGGGCATTAAAGAAAATAAATTATTTTAAATAATTTGCTATAAATCAATAACAAAAAAAGTTAGTCTTCTGAAATTTTGCATAGATCTTTTTTTTTGTATTCTCTTATTAATAGTGGTTGCAATTATTTTATCTAGAACACAGAGGCGTGCATACGGGTTTCTTCAAAAACATTTTATTGAATAAAACGTACACCACTGGTTTTTTTTTGCAGCACCAATATGCAGAGAGTATTTTCCATTCAATTTAGAAACTTTTTTGTATCTTACAATTTCTTGATAACTTAACTTTTTTTTTCTTATTTATTAAAGAGGTTCTTCCCTATTAGATTTCCGAAAAAAGCATCGATCAGTACAAAGTTGTAGAGAAAAATATTTCCTACAACTTTCCTTTTAATATTTTTTTGATATTGTCAATATTTAAAAAGATATTCAACAAATAAGTTGCAAATTTTAGGAAAATTTTTCTCTAGTTAGGTACTACTTACTACTCTTTCCCCAAAATTTTCAACTTATTTGTTGAATAATTTTTTAAATATCGACAATATCAAAAAAAGTTTAAAAGATAAGTTGTAGGAAATATTTTTCTTTACAACTTTGTACTGACTCTTTTTTTCGAAAATTTAATAGGAAAAAAGTTATTCAATAAACAAACAAAAAAATTCAACCCTTAATTGAGGGCTGGTGAAGGAAGGGCGGGGTCTACGAATACACAAACTCAGTTTTAAACTTTCAGGGTGACCCTCTAGAAGATTCTACAAAAATTGGCTGTAGAGTAAAAAAAGTCTATTTGAACCCTTTTTATCTCCCTTATTTACTGTACTATAAGCTTATTTTGAGTTAAGATATCAAAAAATTATAAGATACGAAAAAGTTTCTAAATTGAATGGAAAATACTCTCTGCATATTGGTGCTGCAAAAAAAACCAGTGGCGTACGTTTTATTCCAAAATGTTTTTGAAGAAACCCGTACGCACGCCTCTGTGTTCTACGAGTAAATAAAATAATTGCAACCCCTACTAATAAGAGAATACAAAAAAAAGATCTATGCAAAATTTTAGAAGGCTAACTTTTTTTGTTATTGATTTATAGCAAATTACTTAAAATAATTTATTTTCTTTAATGACCTGTAACGTCAAAAAGGAAGCAACATTCGACCATAGTTTATTAGACAAACCACCTTTAATTTTCGCTAAACTATCGACTGATGAAATCCTGACGATATAAACTAACTGGGACATCCTGTATATCAAATATTAATTAAGTGATATAGATAATAATATAAATGCGACAGAGAGAGAGAGAGATCTACTTCTGTAGGGAAGTCATTCAGGTTCGGTCGTTCTCAACTAATATTAAAATGTGTTCACACTGAAATAAGTGGAAAAACAAAAAAATATTGACTGGATATGGACTGACTGAATGCACTAAAAATCTATTCTTATACTTGTAAGTTGTACTATAAAATTATCTACATTAGCGAGTGTTGTTATTTTTAAGTTCTGCCCTAGCTAACGTTTTTAAGCATCACTATCGACGCCCCTCCACCTCTTGTTACAACGGCTTTAGTTATCAATTGATGTTTTTTTCAGTATTATTGTTCATTTGATTAGACGTTCATGTTCTAAAAAGAATTTTCGCCTTAGCTCTTATCGTAACTGAACAGACATGATGGCACATTTTTGTAAATAATAACGAAGATTTTGAAATAAGCGATTTCCGAAATATGACCATGTAAAGTTTGTCATGAAAATATCGTTTAAAACTGCTACTTTCTTTGGTATAAGTTATAGTATCTTCATAAAATGTTTACCTAAGTTATCCAAATTTCAGTGAGTGGTTTAAAATACATTTTTAAAAATTTTTTTCTCCCTCCAAATTTGAGTTTTTCACAGTTTAAGTCAAGGTTCAATACATTTGATTGTATAGTAGATTTATAGGCGCGATTCCTAAAAAGCATGTACAGATTGCAGAGGCTATTTACCATACACCAAAAGCATTCATTGAAAGAAGCGCATGTACAAGGTTAAAACGTCACAAAGCCGAAATCGCAAAATATTTACACAGTATTTTAGGCGGTGGAAGGTAAAAAAATATATGAGTTGTTTACTTATGATATTTACATAATTATATAAAATTTTTCATACCTTTGAGGTGGATTATCAAATATTAAAAATATACAGGAAAATCGTTCACTAACATTGCTATTTCCAGTAAATTATCGATTGCAATTTGAGAAAAATATTTTCATACAGAAGTATCACTTCTCCAAATTATTCTATTTTTTTAGTTAGTATTCTTATACATAAATCATAATATAACATGGAAGCAACGATTTAATGATTTTTTTCGTATATCATTTTCTTATCATTAGTTTATAAAATTAACATGAAGATTAGTTTTAACGATGTGATCATAATGCACAAGACCCTAAATATTTATACACAATAAAAAGCATATGGGTGATTTGTTTGCAGAAATACCAGATTTTTAAGAAAGTTTGTTGTACAGCGTGTTTGAAACTCGGCTACCCAAGCACTTTCTCTCGGATATAACTAGGAGAATTTGGAAAATTCTCAATAGAGGACGAATTCGATTTATTTTGGATATATTTTAGAAAGCGTCGAAGATTCAGGCACCTTTACCAATTTACTTATGCCACTGAAAGTGTAGGTTATTATTAAAGTCCAAATACTTATTATTTAAGAAGTAACCGATAATTCAATATCTCAGAAAATTATTCTTTAAAAAAATTAGCTCCATGTTAGGTCAATTATTAACTCTGGAAATTGAAAACGATTTTGAAATTAGAACATAGAATTAAAAATACCGATTGTCAACGCCACTTGTAATTAATATTAATATAATGAATCCATCCTGAAATTGAATAACTAAAAGTGTTAGACAAACTTTTCATGTTGAACTAGGCTGATATATTAATCATATTAAAATAATAATTTAATAATATAATATGCACTAATTTTTGTAAAAAAAATGTCTGCCATATCGAAGAATTATTTTGTTTAAAATATGGGTAGTAATCCATTTCACCTTTTATGTGAATTTGAAAATTTTGCTCCTTGATATCCAGGAGAAAGCGAAGGGCACCTAGTTTGGATCACTCTGTGCAGACATTGCATAACACTACCAAAAATGGGCCTGTCTCCATTATTTTTTTTCTTAAACAAAATTTCAAATCCCAAAAAAATCATAGCGTTCCCCTCCTACAACTATTTCAGATAACTCTTAAATTATGTTTCCCTCGAAATATATCTAAGAGAAATATATTGACTCACCAGTATTATCAGCACCTCTTGGGATGATAACATCAGCAAACTTTTTAGTCTGCAAAAAATTTTGTATTGTATGTTGTCTAGGGTGTCCCATTTTCGATACTTTTAGGGGGTATTGGCGTTATTATCAGAGATAGAGTGTTGCGGTTTTCACCTTCCTTTCTTACTTTTTTACGAAACGAAAGATTCCGGGTCAAATTTGTCATGGCTCTCTTAGTTTTTAATCTACAGAGTGATTCTGTAAATCTTTGTTTTTTAGACACTCCTTGTAGTTCCGTTAAGCGTCTACTTATCAAAAAGGTGATAACTGATCTTGATAGAGTTTTTTACGTAGAATTCAGTGGCGTAGGCAGTTTTTGTCTAAAAGGTTTAGTTTTTGAAATATTGCCCAAACTTATGTTTTTTTAAATGGGACACCCTATATATTGTCTTTTATATTGATTAAGCAAAACTTGGGCTTTCCAAAAATATATAATACTTAATATTTTTTTTGAAAAACAAGCTCAAAATTCGATATTTTTAATAATTTTCTTTATTTATAACAGTAGGCCATGGCTAATTTTTTAGAAACAAATGCAAAATTTTCACAATGCGTAATTATTATAAAGCTAAACACTTCAAAAGATAATTTTAATGCATTGTATAAAACCTACCAACAATATAATACTTCTCATAATTATCATAAACGGCCATTGTAATAAAAAATTAAAAGTAAAATAAAAACACCTACGTAACAAAAATATTTCATCAATAATGGAAATCTGACAAATCTGTCAAATTTTGCATTTGTTTCTAATAAACTAGCCATGGCCTACTGTTATAAATTAAGAAAACTATTAAAGATATCGAATTTTGAGCTTGTTTTTCAAACTAAATATTAAGTATTATATATTTCTGGAAAGCACAAATTTTGCTTAATCAATATAAAAAATAATATATAGGGTGTCCCATTTAAAAAAACATAAGTTTGGGCAATATCTCAAAAACTAAACCTTTTACACAAAAACTGCCTACGCCACTGAATTCTACGTAAAAAACTCTATCAAGAGCAGTTTTCACCTTTTTGATAAGTAGACGCATAACGGAAATACGAGGGGTGTCTAAAAAACAAAGATTTTCAGAATCACTCTGTAGATTAAAAACTAAGAGTGCCATGACAAATTTGACCCCGGAATCTTTCGTTTCGTAAAAAAGTAGGAGAGGTGAAAACCGCAACACTGTATCTTTGATAATAACGCCAATACCCCCTAAAAGTGTCGTACAAGTAAAATCAACATTACAACTATCTAAGAAATACTGTCATCCCGTATGTCTAAAACACTTACAGGTGAGCAAAATTCCTCGAAGGCAGGCTTAACGAAATTCATATACTGGTTGAGAACTTGCTCCAAATCCCGTCCACGTTCTTTTATATCTCGAGGAACTAAAATCATTTCACCGTAAATTATAAATTAAATAATGAAAAACTTGGCATCTACCTCTGCGTGCCAGTCTAGTATCTGAATCTGTATCCACAAACAATTTCATGTGAAACAATTTGCGCACTTCCGGAAAATAAAACACCAAAATACCCTCAAACAGAACCACATCTGCTGGGTAAATTGTTAAAATATTATCTTTGCGCCTGTAAAAAAAATAGTTTTGTGTTGTGGACTAGAGAAGTTAGAAAAAGCAAGGTTACAGTGAATGATTTTTGTAATCATATGTAGGAATTTGCACAATCCGCCCAGCCAGAATATCGACTAAAGTATCCTTCATCAGATTCTCATTAAATGCGTCCGGGTGGTCAAAATTAAACTGCCCCTTTTCAGCCCTGGCTATTTCTGTTGGTGTTAATTCCCTGTAAAAACTATCTTGCGATATGCAGACAACTTGTCTCTGTGTGTGGTCCATGTCAACCTGCCCTAAAAGCTCCATAATTCTCTTGCACACAGTACTCTAAAATTAAATAAATAAGATATCTCACAACTACGCCACAACAATGTGTGTTTATTTTGAATTTACCTTACCACTAGCGGTACCACCAGCCACGCCGATTAGAAACGGCGTTTTGGCTTCATAATCTGGATTTTTGCCGTTGCTGGTGAATTTCGCATCACTCATTTTCAACAATCAGTAATTAAGTACAAAATTAATACAAAATAAAATCAATAAGTCACTTTAACGGACAGATTAGACAAGTAGAGGTTATCTTCTGCTTCTTCCACGACCACAGGGATACCAACCACAAAGCTGTATAGGCAACCCAATATACATATAGTTTAATTGTATGCAATACAATTTTTATAATTAGTAATTTAATTTAAATATAGATTTGTATGATAATGATGATCGTTTGATAAGGTAGCAAGAAAAAAAACTAAAAATTTGAATTAATAGAAAATTTTGAATTTGTGTACAGCGACATCTACTAATAATAGTCGAAACTGCCTTTGACGTGTTCCTTCCATCATAGATGGTGCCATGTGACCAAAATACAATCAACTTTCCAACATAACATTAGTTTACATGTTTTATACATTTTTATAGTCAATTGTATAATAGAAAGTAAATCTTATTTAATTTTGTTATCTTTCCATATTTCGGTATGTTGTTGAATGTGTAATTTTAGTATTCGTACTAATATAGTGTGTTAAAAAAGTGGTAATTGCAAGCTCAATTATTGACCGGTATGTAATAAATACTTTGGGATTATGAGATTTAAAATATCAATTATCCATCTAAAAGCTAGATAAAATATCTGTAGGTGTGTCAGATACAGTGGATAACCATCTGTTGAAACTGCCACAAATTTGTGTAATATTTATATCGGAAAAAAAGAAACAAGTAAAAATGACATCAAATATCGATAACGATATGCCACAATGGAAAAAAGATTTGATAGCACGACTGAGAAATCAGAATAAGCGGTTGGAAGGTGCGGGAGGGCTTAAACAACAGCTGTGTTGCCCACAAACCTCGGATTCAGTCGGGCGAACCGTGCAGGTGCAACAACCTATCTTAACTTCAACTGTAACAGTCGTGTCAGTTAACTCGTCTGCTTCAGTGACAGAGAAATGTAAAGTGCTCTCTTCGACGACCTCAAAAGGAACTCAATCAAAAATGGTACAAGAACGAGTTTGGGTGATGGATCCTGTGGCCAATCTAAACGGTTTCCAAAAGGAATCCGATTCGGATTCATCGGAGGACCTCCAATATGGTCCGGGTATTGTGAGTAAATTAAAAAACAAATACCTTAGTTTGGCATTACGGGAAACTGGTTCTCGGATGCGACCCTCAATTCTACAAATGCGTAAAGCTGCTTCTCTTGAAAACATCCTGGATGATTGTGACAGCAATGTACAGAAACGAGAACACAACGGTTTGTTTCAACAAAAAAATGGCAACGATTGTGTTAAAAATGTCTCCAATAGATATCGGTCAACCACAAGGGCGAACGAAATGAAAAGGGCACGTTCCGTCGAAGTTATATCTAGAAATAAGGATGTTGCATCGGAGGAAGTGCGTCCAAAACGGGAATCGTACCACGAGGATGTTATTAGTAAAAACAAAGTGCCTCAAGAGAAGCCCTACAAGAAACTTACAGACCCTGTGGAAACTGTGAATAAGTACCATCGTATAAACCGCCCGCAGAGAATTGCGCCTATTATGAATGAAAAAGAGAAACCGCCAGCTGATGTTGTCAAACAAGCGAAGTTAATTTTCGAACGAAGACCGGAACAACGTACAAAAGCCCCTCCATTAACCGGTGAAGTAGCCGCAAAAGTCGACACTTATAATAATATTATAGTTAAAGCCAAAGCTGCCAAAAAACCGCTAATCAAACATAAGCCAAATTTGGAAAAAATTAAAACAACCCAAGCGGAGGTCGTAGCAAGAAAAACAGATGATAAGCCGCGAGATAAGCTGATACTATCCCCTGTGGCCCAACCTTCGAAAAAATTCGAGGGCACTATATTATTGCCCAGCCCAATACCCGACGTGTCACAAATAGATTTCCATGTGAATACAGAAACGGAAAGGACTAGCAACTCTAGTAGTTTATCTGAAACGCCGGATTTGATTTTAACATCGAGACCAGTAGCACATATCATATCGCCCACATATTTAAAACAGTCAACGGAGAAGTTTATCAAAAAAGAAAAGGAAAAGCCACTGAGTCCTTTCCAGTTCCACAATGTTCCCGAACAAAAACCCCGCAGTCCGGAAGTTTTACACGAAACCGATGGAAAAATCGAGGAGAATCCCCCTGGAATCTTCAAGAAAACGCCTATTAATAAAAACGTACTTAACACAAAAACACCCCCGTCAGAGCTATTGAATATTGAAATCACAACGGAAGCCCCTAAGATTCTTTCACCTAGGAATTTACAAAGTCCAGTTGCGACTCCTTCGCCCCCCAGTAAAATTATTGTGCCTACAACTCCAAGTCCAATTACCAGTCCAAAACCAAGTCAAAGTGATTTAACCGTTAAAGAAATTGAACAAAATCACAAAAATACAGTAAAATCATTGCAACAGCCCAAGCCAAGTGAAAGTGTTTGTCTTAATAATAGTGAGGTGAATAAAATTATTGTGCCGCGAAAAAGAGCTCCGAATGTTGCCTGCAATACGGAAGTTTTTAATTTTACAAATAGGAAAGATGTGCCAGATTATATTTCTAACGACAGATCGAGGGGCTCGCCACAACTTTCAAAGGTACAGATTTTTTGCTAAAGTATTTGGGATTGGGACGGAAGGGCAAAAAACCATTTAGGAAATTTCGTAATGTGAAAATATTTTTGGAAAATATCTGCTCTTGGTATAGCTTTGATTTTTGGTTGTTTTCACAATGGAAATTAATTTTTTGCCCTTCTGTTGTAACTATTTTTATAAATGTACCGTAATTTCATGTATCTACTTATTATATTTTAGCTTTTTTCAGTATAATAAATTATATGAGTTTAATTATAATTTAAGTAAATTACGATTTAAACAACTGATTTTCTAATTTTAAAGGAAATAATTTGGGCAAGCAAATTGAACTATTGAAGTGATAACGAATGAAGATTTCTCGCAAAAAGAATAGTAAATTTTATAATAAAGTAAATTTTTACAAAATTAGCCACTCGTTCCAAAATTTATACTAAATTCATTGAGCGCTAATCCAAATTGTTCAAATAAACTGCTGGCCAATTGAAACGTACCAAGCAAATTTTTAGGTTGAATTTAAAGTCAAAAATTTTGAAAAGGAGAAAAGATATCAACATGAGGTTTTCAGGATTCAAGAGATAATTTAATTGCAAAAACAATAGTGTGACCCGATTTTTTTACTTTGAAGTACGTTACTATCTACAGGGTATGAAAGAAATTCGTCTTTTTTTTCTCAAACTTTATACCTACCGGAATTTCACAAAATTTGTTTATATTTTTTTGATGTCGATTTTTTTAGTCCCTGGTTAATGAGGAAAAAACCAATTTCTCAAAAATTTTATATACCTCTTATTTTATAAGATACCGAATTTTTTATTAAATTTAATATTGTTGAACAGGTTTTTGCAATAATAATTATGCTGCTATTTTAAAAGCAAATGTCATCATGTGATATGTCGATAAAAAGGTAATTTTAAGTAGAATCTAATTCTTATACAGGGTTGTTTTAAAACATTTTGAAAGTTAGTAGGTGGCCCTTCCGGTTAAACCGGAAGTGTCATCAGATTGTTTTAAACGTCAAAATGATTATTCCTTTCAACAATCAAACCATGCCAAATTTCAAATTAATACAGTTAAATGTAACAAAATGGTGGGAGTTGTAAAACGATTTCGTAGCCACCCGGTATACACGAAGATGAGCAAATTTTTGAAAAAGTGAAAAACCCGTTTCGAGGATATAAGTCACTTAAACCAATGGTGAACATAAACTAACTAAATTCCATTCTATTCCATTAAGAAAATAGCCTCAAAAAATGAATTAAAAAATTTACCAATTAGCGAACGTGAACCGATTTTTGATAAACCACTGGTTACCAATAAATTAATGAAAGTACAAAAAGTGTACTTTTTATAAGAAAACCATTCATAAGGTATTATAATCAACTACAGAGATTGGTTCTTACAAAACACAATACGGCCGAACGACAAAAAACAAAGAAAAAATCAAATTTTCAGCAAAAATTCGGTATCTTATAAAATAACAGGGATATCAAAATTTTGAGAAACAGGTTGTTTTCCCATTAAGTAAGGACTAACAAAATGTACATCAAAAAAATATAAAAAAAATTTTGTGGAATCACGGTAGTTATAAAATTTGAAAAAAAAGAAGACTTTCTTTCATACCCTGTAGATAGTAACGTACTTCAAAGTGAAAAAATCGGGTAACACTATCGTTTTCTCAATTAAATTATCTCTGAAATCCTGAAAACCGCATGTTGATATCTTTTCTATTTTTCAAAATATTTGACTTTAAATTCAACCTAAAAATTGGCTTGGTGCGCTTCAATTGGCCAGCAGTTTATGTACCAAAAATTTTCGTCTCATGATAAATATTATTTTCATTGGGAAATATAACAATATGAAAATATTTTTTGCCTTCCTAAAAACAAATTGATGGTGATCAATTTTTTTAGCTTTTATAGATAAATTCTAACAACTCGGGTAGGTACACAAATTTGAATACAATCAAATCAATGATATTTATATACCGAATTTCTCAAAAGGTTTTTCCATAATTAAAAATAACTAGCAATAAGTGAATTGTTATCAAAATATTATTACTGGTCCCTTTAACTATTATGATTGTCATCGAGACTTGGCGAGGAATTTTCTGTACCGAACATTATGTCATTAGTGAGTTTAGCGTTATTTCTCTCAGTACGGAACTAATTAGCACAAACTGAGAAATTATTTATGCTACGATTTGGCTACAGTTTGTTTAAATGTTTTGGAAGAAAAGCATAAAAAAATTGTAACGTTATGTTTAAGTGCAATGATACTTTTTCAGTTATAGGTATAAAAGAAATTATGAGAAATATTTCCGTAAATATCTACAATAGTAGGTATATAAAATATATCTAAAATTGTATAGATATATTTTCAAAGATTAGTTTACTCTTATATTAATTAATATTTGATGTTTAGCTTTTGAAATAGCATAAAGAATTTTTGGAAAATATTCAACAAAAGTTGACCTCGTGTTTGGCTTTGACCTCACATTTACAAAACAAAATCAGTAGGCTATGACAAACAAATATGGTACAGTTTGTTATTATTTTTGTCACGGACTACTACTAAGTACTAATACAATATTTTGCCTATTTAATTAATAAATTTGTTTTTAAGGCGATTGCTATTGTACTTTTTAAACAGGAACCTCAGTTTTCACAAAAAGATATTTATTTCGACAAAAAAATACCTATTGAAAAAAAAAGTGTTTATTGAATAATGTTTGGTTTCTTAGAAAATTCATCTTTCTACCAAAAATAACACGAAGTATTTTTAGGTATGATTCTTGAATACATTCTGTATTGTCTTGTATAATTTTTTTTTCTCCAATCCGGTTTTTATTTTATTTTTATTTTCCATATAAAGTCATTGCAGGTGGCAACTTACGGAAATATTTTTAACAAATTTAATAATTACTGCGAGTAGACATCGTTTATGTTCAAAATGGAATTTAACTTTTTGGTACATAAACTGCTGGCCAATTGAAACGTACCAAGCGAATTTTTATGTTGAATTAAAAGTAAAATATTTTGAAAAATAGAAAAGATATCAACATGCGGTTTTCAGGATTTCAGAGATAATTTAATTGAGAAAACGATAGTGTTACCCGATTTTTTTTACTTTGAAGTACATTACTATCTGCAGGATATGAAAGAAAGTCTTCTTTTTTTGTCAAATTTTATAACTACCGTGATTCCACAAAAAAATTTTTATATTTTTTTGATGTAGATTTTTTTAGTCCTTACTTAATGGGAAAACTACCTGTTTCTCAAAATTTTGATATTCCTGTTATTTTATAAGATACCGAATTTTTGCTGAAAATTTGATTTTTTCTTTGTTTTTTGTCGTTCGGCCGTATTGTGTTTTGTAAGAACCAATCTTTGTAGTTGATTATGATACCTTATGAATGGCTTTCTTATAAAAAGTACACCTTCTGTACTTTCATTAATTTATTGGTAACCAGTGGCTTATCAAAAATCGGTACACGTTCACTAATTGGTAAATTTTTTAATTCATTTTTTGAGGCTATTTTCTTAATGGATTAGAATGGAATTTAGTTAGTTTATGTTCACCATTGGTTTAAGTGACTTATATCCTCGAAATAGGTTTTTCACTTTTTCAAAAATTTGCTCATATTCGTGTACCTATACCGGGTGGCTACGAAATCGTTTTACAACCCCCACCATTTTGTTATATTTAACTGTATTAATTTGAAATTTGGTATGGTTTGATTGTTGAAAGAAATAATCATGTTGACGTTTAAAACAATCTGGTGACACTTGCGGTTTCACCGGAAGGGCCACTTACTAATTTTCAAAAAATTTTGAAACAATCCTGTATATTTTTTTCCGTAAGAATTAGATTCTACTTAAAATTACCTGTTTATCGACATATCACATGATGACATGTACTTTCAAAATGGCAGCATCGAGGGCAGCATAATTATTATTGCAAAAACCTGTTCAACAATATTAAATTTAATAAAAAATTCGGTATCTTATAAAATAAGAGGGATATAAAAATTTTGAGAAATTGGTTTTTTCCTCATTAACCAGGGACTAAAAAAATCGACATAAAAAAAATATAATTTTTTTTGTGGAATTCCAGTAGGTATAAAGTTTGAGAAAAAAAGACGACTTTTTTTCATACCCTGTAGATAGTAACGTACTTCAAAGTAAAAAAATCGGGTCACACTATTGCTTTCGCAATAAAATTATCTCTTGAATCCTGAAAACCTCATGTTGATATCTTTTCTCCTTTTCAAAATATTTTACTTTAAATTCAACCTAAAAATTCGCTTGGTACGTTTCAATTGGCCAGCAGTTTAGTTTAGCAGACTGGTTTCTTTTTATTCAACAGTGTTTTACTTTTTCAATCTACAATTTTCAACATTCAAGAGATGATTGCTCGAAAACTAACCCGGATTGGGGATAAAAAAAATTATACCTACAGGACAATGCAGAATTTATTCAAGAATCACACCTAAAAATATCTCGTGTCTATCCTGGGACACTGTATATCATATTGTTTAATTTTTATAAACTGCATTATTTGTGTTTATAAATTTCCATTTTGTACTAATAAATTTAGTGTTAATTCTAATTATGTACTGTATGCTTTAAAAATATGTTGAACTTTGGAAATTTCTTAGATTATGGCAAGATTTATCCAAAGATTTATCATGATAAAAATTTAAAAATAATTAAACATTTCAGGTAGTTTGTATAGGAACCGAGATAGGAACTTTAGTATTTTGGTAAAAATAAATTATTTATATTAAATTATTCATAGAAAATACAATTTCTACTAGTACAACTCAGTCAATTTCCATGTCATGTACGTAATGTATTAAATTTAACGTCATGACCTGATGTTATTATCAGTTTTGAGCGTAAATGAAAGTTACTTTCTTTCAAGTTTTTGTATTGACTGAATTGATTGATTACTTGGGTTTTATTATTAATAAATACCGAGATAAACTGTACTAAGAAATCAATATCTTGGTTAATTTAAATACATAGGTACATAGAGAAAATTAGCCATTTTAATGTGGATTTTTTTTATTGCTAAAAGAATCCTTATAAAATGTATTACACACTCATTTAAGCATTTCTTGTTACTTTTTTTTTTGAATTTTGTTGCCCAAATTTAGGAACATGATTATGATGTAATCCACCGTAGGTGTTTACTTAAAATTAGATAAATATATCACACTGAAATTAAAGTTTAAAGTTCGTTATGAATGTTGCTTTTTAAGTAAATTTTGAGTTATATTTGCCTCTCGATTTGCCCTTTGCAACCTGTATTGTAGAAAGAGGCAATATTCATATATATTCGTTTTTTGTTTATTATGCAATATTTTTATTTATAATAAACCATAATACCTGCATTTGTATAATAATAAAAATATAACGAATGTAACTTGACACCAACATAAAACACAAACAAATTAAAATGACGACTTCCATGGAAAAGTTATAAATTATTTTATGACGTGTAGTTTTCCTTTTTAATTTATAGCAGGTTTCAGTATACCTATCTGTAATTACTCTTTAAGATTTAATCAGACATTGGAAACTATTAACTGACTTTTTTCTTAGCTGATGGAACCAATTAATGATATGCTTTAATTTATAAGGTTCCAATCTTTCCAATGCCTTGACTAATATACAGCAAAAAATTATGTCATTGGGTTAGGGTTAGTTAAAATGTTTACACTTGTATTAGCAGAGTAACACTTTTCGTCTTTTCCATATAAACTATTTTTTTCCACACCCGTTTAATTATATGTCAATTATTGGTATTTTTTCGTGGAAAATCGTGCCCATAATTCACTTCAGTGAATAATTATTTTCATTATTCACTGTGTATCCGGCCAATCACAAATACACAAGTTCATAATTCAATGTTGCAGAACCAATGATATTTTAAATCGCCCCCCATCAAGTCTTTCTGCACTTGACAATCGACTAGCTTGACAGTAATTAAATAAGTGTCAAAAAAATTATCAAATTTGAGTCTAATTTATTTCTTTAATAGGTGTGGAAAAAGCATAGTATTACATTCGCGATTATGGCCATTATTCACTCAAATGAATTGCGCCACTCGCCTACGGCTCGTAGTCTCAAACATCATTTTCGTGAATAATGGCTATCATAATCGCTCATATAATAATATATGTACTATTTTACAAGTAATGATGAAAGTAGACATTTAGACGTTTGTTAATAATAACGAGAGTATAAATATTAAATTTAATTTTTAAAATCAGTAATAACAAATAAAGGTGATCTTGTTCTACTAACTGCTTTTTTAATTTTAGCCAGAATCGTTTGATTTTTTTGAAACAATGGATAAAAATCTAGGTTATAAGAAACGTGCCAAATTTTTTAGGATTTATTTTTGTGTACCTATTTGTAAGAAAGAAGAATGATTTTTACTCGGATTTTTATGTATAAGTGTCGGTTCGTAAATCATCAATGTTTGTATTAATTAATTACTATTAATTTTACATTTGCCATAAAATAGTTTGGAAAGTTTAACTAATTTTTTAACACTTTACTTTTTATGTAATATCTACTAATATACAGGGTGTCCCAGGATAGACTCGAAATATTTTTAGGTATGATTCTAGAATACATTCTGCATTGTCCAGTATAATTTTTTTATCTCCAATCTGGGTTTTTTTATGTTTATTTTCCATATAAAGTCATTGGAGGTGGCAACTTATGGAAATATTTTTAACAAATTTAATAATTACTCCGAGTAGACATCGTTTTTATTCAACATTGATTTACTTTGTCAATTTACAATTTTTAACATTCAAGAGATGATTGCTCGAAAACTAACCCGGCTTAGGGATAAAAAAATTATGCAATGCAATGCAGAATTTATTCAAGAATCACACCTAAAAATAGTTCGCGTCTGTCCTGTGGAAAAAGTTTATTGAAAATATACTTAACTTAACTTGCCAATAAAAACCGTTTAATGGAATCCACTTGACTCACATTGTATTCGCTGAAATTCCTGTAAAATCAACATTTTTTGCATAATTGTATACTGAACTTTCACTGTTAGTTTTCCTCTCGAAAAGTGTGTTGTTGTGTCCTTTCGAAATAATATCCGGTACAATGCTTATTACACAGAATATTGTTTCGGTCGAGGTTTCGGTGCTGATTTCTTGAAACTGGACTGCATCCATCCATTATCACTGGATATTAAAATTATTTACAATACTATTTGAATGATATACTTTCTAGTTCAATAATTTATTGAAAATAACTTTGTTTGTTTGCTTGTCAAACAAATTGTAAATATATTTAATAATAAACTAACAATTGAGAAGAAATTGATGAGTAATATTTATTATCAAAATCGTGTGTAATTAATAATTTTCTAGCAATGATGCTTTTAGCCACTTTCCGGATTATAGTCGTCATGATGTGGTTTAGTCAATAATAATATATTTCTACGAATTACATTTGTTTATTTTATGACTTGTTGACTGGCATCGACGAGTTTTACAATTATTTACGTTAGAAAATATTTCATTTATAGGTAATAATCTCAATATGACATCGGCATTTTTTTTTGTAATATCCGAAAGATAATAATTGTGTAACACTGAAAATAAATAAGCCAAGGATAGCAGTCATCATCTTTTGTGTTTTGTGCATAATTTATTGGCGTGAAACCATCCACAGCATTTCCAACCATTCAGAATGTTCCACTTTGATAAATTCATGCGTAAAATCAAATTCTGTGTTTCGAATGTGAATTAATTACCTGGTCCCTCTAAATGTGGTGACGTCTGGTAATTGAAAATATTTTTTGTTTTGTTAGCTAATTGATAAGATTCAAGTACCGAAAACTAATTGAAAAGGTGGTAAAAAATCGTAACAAATTTTAGCACTTTAGCCTGTCAGTATCTAGAGAAAAATCGTTATTATCGATATGTACTCATACAAAGATTGTCTATTTAAATATTTTGAAACTTTAAACGCACCTTAAACTTAAGATGAAACTTTTCTATAGAATATCAGGAAATTTTTAACCTTTTTGTTTATTCAAATGATTGTATTTACCGGGTTTTCCAATAAATATTTAGTTATATGGTTAACTAGTAATTTTATTTTAATTATGACCATATTTGGTTAACTTAATCAGTAGTAGAATGAATAATGGTTAATTTTATGCGATCCGAAATGATGAAAATTTGATTTTAGCTAAAATGTTTTTTCAGAAATCCAGTTCCATGCTCTAATGCCAGTTTTAATTTTAAATTATAATTTTATTTATGTAATATGTTTAACCGAATAATTTTATAGTCGTTTTGTATTGTAGATAATTTTACTTAATTTTCGAGATACTCGAGAAAAAGAAAAAAAATTAGTTAATTATTTTTCTACTGGTGCATAGTTGAACATTCCTATACAAATGGAAAAACAATTATTGTGTGTCAAACATGGAATATAGTGGTAGTTCCTCGGGTAGTTCCATAAAATAGTATATTGTAATACAAGTGCGGAAAACGCATCATGACAATACGAGTGTGAAATTTGCAACGCGAGCGATAGCGAGTGCTGCAATCACACGAGTATTGTCATGGGCCATTTCCGCAAGCGTGTTACATACGATTTTTTCTACGAAAACGTGGAATTCGTAAAAAATAATAGTATATTGTAATACAAGTGCGGAAAACGCATCATGACAATACGAGTGTGCAGCACTCGCTATCGCTCGCGTTGCAATCACACGAGTATTGTCATGGGCCATTTCCACAAGCGTGTTACATACGATTTTTTCTACGAAAACGTGGAATTCGTAAAAAATAAAATTATTTGTAAATCTTTTTCTAATTAAAAAAAACATCAAGTGAGTTTGTTGTCATAGAACTGAAAGCTCATAGCTGTTGACAGTTTATAAATTGTGTCCTGTCATCGAAATAATTTTGATTTTGAGATCAAATTACGTGAATATAAACATGGAGTTTCAAAACTAAAGCGAAAGCGATGAACTAATGTGCACTCCTCCGGTTGTTAGATATTAAATAAATGTTACAATTATAACTAAATGTAAGTACTTCTTTATGTTTTTGTTTGCGTGCGGAAAGTTTAAAAAATGTGTGCGGAAAAAAATTTCCACACTAATTTTCCGTACTAGTTTTTCACAAGCCTACTTTCAAGTTCGATTATCTTGTCAGAAAAAACGTCATTCCGCATTTTCGTAGAAAAAAGTATTTTTTAAATTACGCGTGAACTCGACGCTTAATTGGTTTTCTGTTTTCACCTCTATAATAACCAGCAGCAGAAAGAATCCTAATAGTTGCTAATTTAAACGACTCCGTAACTCCAATAATAACGGCATTATATTATGGCGACACTTCGGTCACTCTGTATACAGGGTGTGTCACTGGAAGCTTCAGCTATCTGTATTATGAAAAACTAATAACAATGGAATTTTGAAAAATTGCAGTTGCTGCTATTTCCGGTTACTTACTCTTATTTTAAATATAACAATGGAAAGTTCTAGTTTTTAGTATATTTTTTAAGTCTGTGAAAAATTTAAGATATTTCCATTAACATGCATGATGGAGGATGCAGGTATACCTAAACCTAAAGTTTACCATTTCTGAAAAAAATTGATGAACTTAGTATATTTACTTACCACTGCACTTTGTTTCGAAAGAGTTCTTATTAAATAATTAAATCACGTATTGATGTGTTGAAAGTAAAATTATCACATACAGGGTTGGTAAGTAAACATTACTTAGGTACTAAAAATTGGAACTCTACAAATTTTATTTTTTCAAATGGAACCCCTGTATATTTCTATGCTATGTTGTAGAGAATTAATTAAATTCCTATCTTTTTCATTAACTATTTCCTATATCTAAATTCGAACCCAAACTTAATACTTTATGTATTTTGATATTTTTAGCTATTTTTTTCGGAAATTATCGATAACATTATTATTTCCAATAGAAAGTGTTGTAGTGAATTAAATATCATATTGCGGGACACCCTGATTTATAATCTAGACACGCGTACATTCGTATTGTTATCTTTTTGTTATAAAACTATTTGTTGTTTAAAATTGTAGCAGTAATTCTCAAATTTTAAAAATACAAGAAGAAATTGCAAAATAGTTTAAATCTCAGAAAAACTTGATAACCCAAATTTACAATTTATTATTTTGGTTTTTTATAAACAGAAACACGAATATCAATTTCAAGAGGCAAAGTTCAATAAAATACGAGGGGTTTGTAAATAATCATTGTGTAAAAATTTAACACAAATTATTATGCAGGTTTAGTACAGAGTCAAAGACGCCAGTTTCAAACGATAAAATAAGTACTCCCATAACTTAACAAAAATGTACACTGTGTCCCAATTTGCTTGTAATTGCAGGGTATCTCTGTAATTTGTAAACATAGAACTTTGCGGTTTTCGCGAACCTGTGCCACTTTTTCGTTAAACTTTTAATGCCACAAACAGAACTAAGCTAATTTGTTTTGTTTCTAAGATACAGGGTGAAAACGAAATTTTTCACTTTCCGGGGTGTTGTCATATCTCACACACCATGTAAGTTAGAAAAAAAGTAAAAACTGTTCTAGATAGATATTTTTGCGTAGAATCCATTGGCGTACTCGAAAAACATTGTTTTGCACCGTTTAAGAGATAGGACCCAAACTAGGTGTTTTTTAATTGGAACACCGTTATTTTTGTAACAAGTAGGTACCTAAAATCAAGTTTTTTGGGACAAATCGCTGTTTCCGGACGAGGCGAAGCCGAGTCTGGAATAGCAGATGAGTCCCAAAAAACTGATTTAGGTACGTGTTGCAAACAATATTTTTTTGTTAAAGGTCCCTAAAACACATTCAAATCTTTAATTATGTATGATATCTAATTGACATATCATACATAATACAATTTATGTCAATGTCATTACAGCAAATATTTTTAAAAAATAGTGAACTTCGGATTTTAAATAACATGTTATCATAGTAACCAGACTGAAATAAGTCCGTAAAATAAAAATAGTCCCGAAAAGAGCCATTTTACGGACTGAAATGAGTCCGTAAAATAGCTATTTTAGGGACTGTGTACAAAAAATAACTATTTACTAGATTCTCAAAAATTAGGAATTTAAAGAGGAATTGTACGTACTCTCTGAAGCAAAAGTTAGTAATCTGTCACCTGAATTTATTTCGATAGACAAAGTAGGTAAAAATAATAGCAAACCCAAAATAAAGCAACTGGAGTGATTGATTTTTTGAGAAAGATCATACTGCGTTATTGTCTATGAGTGTTAGTTTATAATTTAATCAAACGTTTCGGGTGATTTTAGAAAATATCAGGAGATTTGGACGGCTTTAAAAATGCGAAAATAAGCGGCAACATCGCATCTGTATCACGTAAAGACTTTGTATAACTACTGTATCATTTTTTTGTCGCATTCGTAGTCACAAACAGATTTTCGTGTGGATTTTTTCAATTATCTCAAAAACTAGCGAGTGAAAGTTGTTCAAACTTTGTAGTATGCTACATACATGCAAAATCTCACCTCACTGACACTATTTCTTCAACACTTTGACAATTATTCGTATTTTCCATGAAAAGCAATATTAATTTATTTTGCAAACGGACGAATGAATCGACTTGAAATTTTTTTTTTGGTTTAATTGAAATCTATACGAATTTTCTTAAAATTGGCACGGTTTTGAAAATACGTGCTACAGTTCCTCCTTAATTTTTACTTTTAGGTAACACAGTTTTACACAAAGTCGAGCACAAAGTCTAAACTATTTGTTAATGATTGTATTTTTTATTATAAAGAGTTGAGACAGGGCGGAGACTAGCAAAAAATGCCATTAACTAAATAGATAAATATTAGTTAATAAAGGAATGCGTGTAATATTTTAGTAGAAATAAACAGTATACAGTGGAAAATTATCCGTTTTTACAAAAATAAAGCTACTTAATAGTTAATCATTACCTCGATCATTATACTAATAAATTTTTATGTAGTAATTTTTATTAAATTTTCTTAATACTTTTTTGTATTTAGAGAAAACGAAAAAAACGCCTGGCGCCTTATAAAATTTACCCGAGAATTTACCGTTATTTCGCATTAGCATTAGCATTCTGTGTTAACGAATTTAATACTTATTCACATGTTTTAATATTAATAATCACTTACGTATTTATGTATTTTAATGTATGATTTTGTTGCGAAAAGCTACATTTTCATAAATTTATTCTTTTTCAGACTGACCAAGATGGCCTTATTTTATTGGCGAATGTTGCTATTAGCGAAGAGGATGAAGAAGAAATAATGAGATCTCTCAAAGCACCTCCTAGTCCATGTGATGTCACATTTATTAACGACAATATCCTCATCGACGGAAAATCTAGTCTTAGTCAGAAAACGAAAAAAATGAAGGTATGTTGGTGCGATTTAATGGTCATAATGTTTAGGACAAGGAAGAACTAATAATTCATTCAGCTGACGTTTCGCTCACTATATTTGAGCTTCTTCAGAGCTGCTATAATTTTGTACAAGTGAAACGGAAAAACCACTGATTGATATTTTATTCTAAACAATTCCAAAGGCTGATTATTATTACAGTAGAACTTCTATAACTCGAACCTCCACAACTCGAACTTCTCTGTAAGTCGAAGTTTGCTTTAGTTCCCTGTAGCTACATTTTCTATACAGAGTGTTCTCACTATTGCTAACTTCGTTATTATTGGATCTACAAAGTCGGTTAAATTAGCAAACTAGTAGCATTTTTTCCGCTGATTACAATGGTGAAAACAAAAAAAACAATTGACCATCTGGTTTTCAATATATTCAAAAAAATAACATTTTTTTAAACGGAACACCCTTTATATTTTTGCAAAAGTCGATGGTAAATTAAATTCTATACAAAAAATGTCCTCATCTTTTTTCGATAATAATTTAAAATAAGCGAGTTATTTTGAAAAAAAGTTTGCAACTCTTTAAAATCAAGTAGCCATAAAACGGAATAGTAATTTATTAAAACCAAACAATCATAATTTTGAATTTAAGCAAGTTGAAAAATACTTGAAAGAATTACGGAAATATTGAAAATTTACAAAATCATAATTTTCATGGCTACTTGATATTAAAACTTTGAAAACTTTTTTTCAAAATAACTCGCTTATTTTAAATAATTGTCAAAAAAGCATAAGAACATTCTTTGTTCAGCATTTAATTTATCATCGATTTTTGCAAAAATATACAGGGTGTTCCATTTAAAAAATGTTATTTTTGTGAATATCTCGAAAACCAGATGGCCAATTGTTTTTCTGTGTTCACCATTATAATCAGCGGAAAAAATGCTACTAGTTTGCTAATTTAACCGACTTTGTAGCTCCAATTATAACGAAGAACACCCTGTATATACAATGTATTTTTGACCTCTTTAACTCGAAATATCTATAACTCGAACTAATTTCGCGGTCCCTTGAAATTCGAGTTATAGAGGTTCGACTGTAATTAATTTAAGAAATCATGTAACAATTTTGTCATATTTTCCTTAAATTGAATCCTGAAAAAGTACCAATTCTATCGTAATTAACATTCCTGTTTGCCTATTCTCGGATTACACAATTTAACATCAAATTCCTCAAATGGATGATTTATGTGATTGTCTTTTTAATTGTAAAAGAGCAATTTCTTTTAAATGATAAGGAAAGTTTTGTGGTCAGTTCATCGGAAATAAATTATCAAAGTTAAACGAAAACGTCGCCTTCTCGCACCACAAATAAATACCATTTCCGGTGTTTTTACGTTGTAGAATAGTAGTTTTGTTACAATATTATTATTTATTGTAAATACATACATATAATGCTAAAAGAGTGTGCAAGTAATTAATCGGTGAACTTATCTGTAAATTATTGTGTATAACAATAAGTCGTAAAAAATGACAGAGTGAAATTACTGTAGATAAGTGGTTGTTACTTTTTATGGTAACCGGTTTATTTGTTTTTCATAAAAATTTGGAAGAATTGGGACAGTTTTGTTTTCAATAAATAACACGAGGTATCTAATCAAGATCGGAATTAGGAGCTACAAGAAAATTCCTCTATTTTTTAACCAGATTCAAAATGAACACTATTTTGTTTATTTTTAACAATAATAATTGTAAGCGAATATATTGTTTTTTTGTACATCTAGTAAAATTGTAATTTGTACGCTCTACATATAAAAAAGTAAAAATTGTTCTATTTAAAATAAATCTTCCTTGAGTTATGTGTTTTCCTGATCGACAGTCGATTAGCGATTATTGCCAGCTTACAATAAACCGTTATCAAATGAGATTATAAAATTACTGTTCTAAATTTATTTAACTACTTGTTCTGGTATTTCTGTGACGTCATATAAAGTCACAATGTAATGGCATATTTCTTGAAGGAAGCCGTATGGCAAGGTTGCTATTTTGCTATAATGGTTTCCTCTGCTCTACAACGCCCACCATTACAATGTTTTTACATTTTTTCCAGATGAGGATATCGTTTGTAGAAGCAAGTCCAGAAGTGTTTGAATATCCTTCTGAGTCTACGGCTTCGGAAGAATTACCTCCCTTGCCGGTTTCAAATAATGCACAAATCGGTCATTCAGTTCCTATCTTTGCTGGTAAGTAAATAAGTACACATCAAAATTGTGTTAGATAAATTACAGCCGTTTGCAAATAACTTACTGTTGACTGTTCGTATTTATAAAAGTCAGCATTGTTTACATTTTTTTATTTACAGTTGGTTTTAATAAAACAAGTTAAATAAAATGTGATAACATATGTTATTTGGATGAAATGTGGTATTAGTTGCGTAGGTAGGTAGTTGTAAAATTTCGTTGGGTGTTAATTTAGAAAAAAGTTACATTAGGACGCCAGGAGTGGGTAAATGTAGTTTGGGACCTAATACTAAAATTTTATAAAGACTGAAAAAAAATGTTAGTCAATCTGTTTTCAAATTTTATAAACAAATTATTCCGATGTCAAATTTTCTAAGAATAATTAATCGACAAGAAGGGAAAAAGGTGGAGGGGATAGGACAACTCAATATTTTATTCCTCTGACTAATTTTTTATTATCCGTTATACAAAAATTGTTCACATACAGAGTTCGTCGAAGCCCTGGCATTTTTCTATAAATTCGTTAGGTTTGGTAATAGAAAAAAATTTTAAAGACAAAAGTTGTCAGAAATTTACTGCTCCGTAACCTAAAATTATTTCCATATTTACAGGGTGTTTAATTATGGTTGGACAGCTACTTACTTCGTTATTTTAAATGGAACACCCTGTATATTAATAGATTTTCAGATTCTACACGTAATTTTATATAAAAAAGTGTGAAGGTTTCATATTTTTAAAATGAACGGTTTTCGAGATATTTACACTTTTAAAAAAGAATTCACAAAATTAGAGATTTCAAAAAACGTGTTATACTTTGTAGTTTTTTAAAAATTATTTCGGAGTTCTAAAAAGTAAAGTCTAGGGAATATTGTGATACAAAAATCTGAAATGTATAGTATACAGGGTGTTTGCAATTGACCGTCAGTTTCCATTGACTTCAAACAACGAAAACTCTATTTTTTCAAATGAAACCCCCTGTATATTTCTGACGTAGGTTGTAGAGATTTAAATTCTCTACCTTTTTTATAAAGTATTCCCTATACCTAAACTTAATATTTTAGGAGATATTTCAAATAATTTATATCGTATGAGAAATTCTAAACTATTTATTGAGTTTAGATTGCCATTATGTTCCAATATACCAAAACCAAACATTCTTATTTTAAATGATATTTCTATAGGTACCCTGTATATTATTGCATTTTTAGACTCAACAAATATAACAATTTGTCGAAATTTCAACATGTTTCGGAATTTTTTTTCTGACAGTAACAAATCAGAAGCAACACCAGTCAGAGTTGTAACGTAATTTTCATTATTTGTAAATATTTCAGTCTAATTGTAAGTCAACTATAATTAAACTTAAGCATGTAGTCGAAATCTAATGAACGAAGAAGGATTCTGAAAGTAAACTTGCTGTCTAATTTAAACAATGAAATAATAAACTTGTCCCACTTTTTGTGCTTGTTTGACATAAAAACTTTTTTTTCAGGTACGTCTCTGGCAAACTACACACCGAAAAGTACTGAAGAATTCGAACCAGGTGTAACGCGCAGTATTCAAAACAATTCCTTAAAACTTGAACCTCTACTTGATGATTCTGTGGACAATGCAGCAGAAGTGGACAAAATTATGTTCAGCTCTGGCACTAACTCAGACATTCTGTTTTGATTTTTTTTTGTATTGGCAAGGCTTTGCTGTTGCTTTTTTCTTAACTTAAAAATTAAGCTAACAATAAGAAATATTGAATATGTTTTCAGAAAAATTATAAATAATGCGCGACCTACTATCACTATTCCAAATAACTGTATATAATTTAGTAATTTTGTGGTTATTATTTAATTAATTAAGAAAATTAATACGAGTGATAATGTGTTCCTTTCGAAAGAAATTTATTCTCTATCGAGATCGAGTGATACATTCCAAATGTAGTTTTAGAAAAAATTCTGTTTGTCGAAATTTTAAACGAAAGACTGAAATAATTTTATCGTCGCTGTCTTTCCTACTCTGAAAACATGTTCAGTGTTCACCATTTCCATCAATGTTAATATGTAATAAGAAATCGACTGGCTCAATAAGTGGAGAACCCTGTTTTACATTTCGTTTAATATAAGGAACACAATACTTAAGCTTTCCAACTGAAAGGTTTGTTTATAAGCTATAACCAAATGAATTTTTTCATCAGCTTTAACTGCCATTTTTAGTGTAAGTGAAACTAAGTACATAATTTGAATTTTTGCTCATGTATATCAGTATAATCGCTTGCCTGCAATAATATTTTACTTCATTTGCAGTACAATGTTTGTATTTTATTTAATTTGTGTTGGGGAAATGTTGATAAGTTTATTGCATTCCTAATATTGAATTTCTTCTCCAGTAAATCACTGTAGTAAAAAGTTGTTCTAGGAGGTGTCAACTGTGAGCAAATACAACGTTTGAAACTAATATCATTCTAAATTATCGTAACAATTTTTCTATAAAAGTGTTGCGAGTATTAAGCAAATGCCTCACAGAACACATTTTCGGAACAACGCCCTCTTATTAATTAATAAAACTTACACTGTGTTATTAGAATTAATTTGGATCACATTAATTATTTAATAAAGTTTTTTGTATGATGTAATTTGTGAAACTTATAATATTTTTATATTTTTCTTACTTAATTAATCATTGACTTTGTTATGTACTATAAGTAATTTTTATTATTATTTTTTTAATTTAGTGTTTAGTGTTGTAATTTTTATCATTATTTATTATATAAACTGTGATTGGAAATTATTAGTGGACCAATAATTATTGTTTAGATATCGAGTAGGAGAGGGTTCTTTCAAAATTTTTGTTGTATTAACTAGATATTTAGTATTGTAGTATTTTGTATAGCTAACTAAGCATTAAAATGAATTCTTCTTTTGAAATATATACATATTGTCTTAAATATATATTGTATTTTAATGAATGTGCATTTTACGCATAACAAAATATTGGTTTCCAAAAATTAGTACCAAAAGCTACTGGAATGAGCGACATGAAAATATCTTAATCTAATACTCGTTTCATATAAGTAAACAAGAAATTTTGAAATTTATAATTGTTTACCCCATCTCTATTTTTGATTTTTTTTAAGGTATTTTAAAAGTGCGTAAAATGGTAAAAGAAATATTAGATTTTAATTAGTTGGTTGTTTTATCTCTTTTTAAGTTTTATTTAACCTTGTAGACGTTTACTTTTCAAAAATACAGAGTTTATCTTATTTTAATTACGTATTTACAAAGACATACTTCTCCAGTCATTTAATTTAGAAAAATCATGTACTTTTTCAAATCTTTTTGTGAATATATTTTGTAACGATTTGAAGACTTGAAATATAAGTACGCATTAAGTCACCAGGTTTTTCACATTTATTTAACTTATGGAAGGATTTTTTATTTTTTATTTATGTTTATACAGGGTGTTTCAACTCAAAGTGGACAACGTAATAGAGGTTGTAGATCTCATCGAGACTAACACTTTTTTCAAATTATTATTTTTTATTTGAGCTTTTGTTTTCGAGTTATCGACCTTCTTTTGTTTTTACACAAACCTCTTTATCTTCATTATTTATGGCCGGATTTTAAAAAATTAAAGTTTTTTGAAATTGTCAGTTTGATATCAACAATTTCAGAGTTAAAATTTAAAAAAAATATATATCAACAAACAAAATGGCGACCAATTTTCTTTGGAGCAGACTTAGAGCTATCCAAGTTTAAAAAAGAAAACTGGTCGCCATTTTGTTTGTTGATATTTTTTGAAAAAATGTTTAACGCAATAATTGTAGATATCAAACTGACAATTTCCAAAAACTTAAATTTTTTAAAATCCGGCCATAAATAACGAAGATAACGAGGTTTATGTAAAAACAAAAGAAGGTCAATAACTCGAAAACAAAAGCTCAAATGAAAAATATTAATTTGATAAAAGTGTTAGTCTCGATGAGATCTACAACCTCTATTACGTTGTCCACTTTGAGTTGAAACACCCTGTATTCCATAATTTAACTACTGAAAAAAATACTAGTGTCATCTACACTTAAATTATGAAAATACGTTAAAATGAAAACTAGAATGTTATATAGAAACCTTTTTTTTAGAAATTTTAATAATGTTTGTAGGATTAAATTTTGAACTTAGCGCGAATTAATTTGTTAGAGAGTTGGTAACAGTTATGAGGAGAGGAAGAAGAGATGATTATGTCAATAAATCAGAGAACTGTATATTATACAGTTCACTGCAATAAATTCGTGGCAGACTTGTTTAGTTTGCCAAATTATCCAGCGATGTCACTGCTAAAATCTAATAACTGTGTGTGCAAATTGCATAATAATCAGGGGCAGTGTAGAATGGGTTGCAAACATTTCCACTTTTTAAGTTTTAGATTGCATACGAAAACTAAATACTCCTATTCATTTTTGTGTAAAATTAGTAAAATTGACAAGTTTTAAAATAAGATTTATCTTTAAAAAAAAATCCTTGTATTATTGGTTGCCTAAACTCACACCGGTTTATACAAAAACATGGTAAACAAAAAACATAACCATAAAAGTACTTCTGTTTTTAAACTTCTTGTTAAATTGCAAAAGATTTGGACTGTAATCCCCAAGAATGGATTACTTTCAAGGTAAATCTCAACTACTTTTACAGTTGCCAAACGATTTGAAATAGATTAAAATTGGACGATTTAAAAACATGTTTTGTAACCAGCAGCCCTGAAAATTATTATATAATTCGATGATCATTCTAAAACTACTTCAGAGCAAGTGTTGAAAACATGCCTAAGTTATTTAAGTCGCCAAGACATCTATTAATAGTAATAAGTGAACCCGTGGCACTACTTTTTTTAAAAATAAATCCCGCTTATATTCAATCATTTACCTGTAACCAATCACTCTAAACTGGTGTTTTCTTTTATTGAAGATATCGAAATGAGAATCAAACAAGAAGAAGTGAAACAGGGTACTTTAATCCATAAGGAGAAGCCTTTTGTGTTTATTTTGAGTTCCAAAATGCGTACTGAAAACTGCGATTTTTGTTTCAAAAAGTAAGTGAGATTTTTAAATATTTATTTAGTTATTATTATCATTGTAATTTCAGAGGGAAGTTATTAAAGTGTTCAGGATGTAGATATGTGTATTATTGCGACAGGGGTTGCCAAAGGGAAGGCTGGACCATCCACAAACCAGAGTGCAAAAATTTGAAGAAGGTGGCCCCAAGAGTTGTCCCAGATGCCGCGAGATTACTCGCCCGGTTAATAAAAAAACTGGAAATGGGTGGACAACAAATTAAAGCATACTACACAAAAACCAATTATCGAATGTATAAAGATTTAATGTCACGTAATAAGCTAGTTTGGTTCCCTAAAACCAATACTTAAGTTGTTTTTGCAGATTATCCCAATTTGAAAAACGACCAAAAGCGTATGGAGCACTTTACGTCTATTTGTGGAGTTTTGTTCGAATTTTTAGGGGATCAAATGTTACCCAATTCTGCTGAACTCATGGGAATGTATGGACGAGTAAGTTTTTTGATTCCTAGTCAAAAAATAAACAAGTTTTATGTTTTGAGTTTCATGCCAAACCTACGGAAAATAAAACTGTTGGGATTTCATAAGGACTAACTCGTATATAGCCATCAATTAGTACCACAGAAATAATTTGCGTTGGTTAAGGCCGTGGGCGTTGTGACGTTCTAAAACTATTTCATGTCGTTAGGCTTTAGCTTTAGAAAATATGGTTTTTACGGTTTACCTAACATAAATCATTATAATGAATAACAGTTTTGAAGTGGTCTAAAAATAAATCAATACACAAGTTGGTCTAAAATATTATTTTCAATAAGATTCACAAAAATTATAGAAAAATATTTTTGTGAATAATATAATAAAAAAAATATATATAAAATTACGAAATTCTAATGTAGCTGAAATATTCTTTAAGATATTAAAATTATATATCATTTTTTCCTAAATACAGACATTATTTATTAGAAAATTAAAATTTCAACAAGATTTTATATATTATTAATTTTATAAAATTATGATAATTTTTATATCATGAAAAAGATTTTAAGAATAGTACAGGATGTACAACTAAGAATGGTCGCCGGCTGTATATCAGAAACTATTTATCGTACAGCCTTCGGAAAAAATATTTATAGTAAAAGTGGCCAAAAGAAATCGCTGGAAATTATTTTCAAGTTTCTAGCTTCACCTGCCATGGAAAATGATAAAATCATGATTTTCTCCAAATTATAGGCAATTAAGCTAACTCAAAAATAACTTTATTGGAAAGCTGAAACAATTATACACAATTTTGGTTTAACACTTTTTGCTCTAGCTCATCAAATAAGGGTGGGAGAAGAGGGTGAATTCTTCTGTACGAAAATGCTTATAACTTCTGTTTAACTTTATAGAATTTGGCAAACTTAGTATCGTTTGAAAGAACTTTTCTTGTTTCAAACGATGTTCGATAAGAGAAGTAGTTTTGATTCACATATTTGTTGTTAGGTGGCGCTTTTTGAAAACTTATTAATTTTATCGATTTTTCTTGAAAAATTGAAATGAACTCATATATATTTTTTAACATTATTAAAATTAGTATAAAATATCGAAAATATTAGTGAAAACCGCAGATCCATATCTTTTTTCGTTCAGGAAATATGGACAAAATAGTTTTTACACGATACACAACACGTATTATTGTTATCATAAGTCGTTTTGCGAATTTAAGTGGTAGGCTTTGTAACAAAAAAAAATGCAATTAGCCCTCAAAAATAACTTTATTGGAAAGCTGAAACAATTATACACAATTTTGGTCTAACACTTTTTGCTCTAGCTCATCAAATAAGGGTGGGAGAAGAGGGTGAATTCTTCTGTACGAAAATGCTTATAACTTCTGTTTAACGTTATAGAATTTGGCAAACTTAGTATCGTTTGAAAGAACTTTTCTTGCTTCAAACGATGTTCGATAAGAGAAGTTGTTTTGATTCATATATTTGTTGCTAAGTGGCGTTTTTTGAAAATTTATTAACTTTATCGATTTTTCTTGAATAATTTAAATGGACTCATAAATATTTTTTAACATTATTAAAATTTGTATAAAATATCGAAAATATTAGTGAAAACCGCAGATCCATATCTTTTTTCGTTCAGGAAATATGGACAAAATAGTTTTTACACGATACACAACACGTATTATTGTTATCATAAGTCGTTTTGCGAATTTAAGTGGTAGGCTTTGTAACAAAAAAAAATGCAATTAGCCCTCAAAAATAACTTTATTGGAAAGCTGAAACAATTATACACAATTTTGGTCTAACACTTTTTGCTCTAGCTCATCAAATAAGGGTGGGAGAAGAGGGTGAATTCTTCTGTACGAAAATGCTTATAACTTCTGTTTAACGTTATAGAATTTGGCAAACTTAGTATCGTTTGAAAGAACTTTTCTTGCTTCAAACGATGTTCGATAAGAGAAGTTGTTTTGATTCATATATTTGTTGCTAAGTGGCGTTTTTTGAAAATTTATTAACTTTATCGATTTTTCTTGAATAATTTAAATGGACTCATAAATATTTTTTAACATTATTAAAATTTGTATAAAATATCGAAAATATTAGTGAAAACCGCAGATCCATATCTTTTTTCGTTCAGGAAATATGGACAAAATAGTTTTTACACGATACACAACACGTATTATTGTTATCATAAGTCGTTTTGCGAATTTAAGTGGTAGGCTTTGTAACAAAAAAAAATGCAATTAGCCCTCAAAAATAACTTTATTGGAAAGCTGAAACAATTATACACAATTTTGGTCTAACACTTTTTGCTCTAGCTCATCAAATAAGGGTGGGAGAAGAGGGTGAATTCTTCTGTACGAAAATGCTTATAACTTCTGTTTAACGTTATAGAATTTGGCAAACTTAGTATCGTTTGAAAGAACTTTTCTTGCTTCAAACGATGTTCGATAAGAGAAGTTGTTTTGATTCATATATTTGTTGCTAAGTGGCGTTTTTTGAAAATTTATTAACTTTATCGATTTTTCTTGAATAATTTAAATGGACTCATAAATATTTTTTAACATTATTAAAATTTGTATAAAATATCGAAAATATTAGTGAAAACCGCAGATCCATATCTTTTTTCGTTCAAGAAATATGGACAAAATAGTTTTTACACGATTCACAACCGGTATTATTGTTATCACAAGTCGTTTTGCGAATATAGGGCTAATTGCATTTTTTTGTTCCAAAGCCTACCACTTAAATTCGCAAAACGACTTGTGATAACAATAATACGTGTTGTGAATCATATAAAAACTATTTTGTCCATATTTCCTGAACGAAAAAAGATATGGATCTGCGGTTTTCACTAATATTTTCGATATTTTATACTAATTTTAATAATGTTAAAAAATATATATGAGTCCATTTAAATTTTTCAAGAAAAATCGATAAAATTAATAAGTTTTCAAAAAGCGCCACCTAACAACAAATATATGAATCAAAACTTCTCTTATCGAACATCGTTTGAAGCAAGAAAAGATCTTTCAAACGATACTAAGTTTGCCAAATTCTATAACGTTAAACAGAAGTTATAAGCATTTTCGTACAGAAGAATTCACCCTCTCCTCCCACCCTTATTTGATAAGCTGGAGCAAAAAGTGTTAGACCAAAATTGTGTATAATTGTTTCAGCTTTCCAATAAAGTTATTTTTGAGTTACCTTAATTGCTATAATTTGGAGAAAACCATGTTTTTATCATTTGCCATGGCAGGTACGCCCCCTAGCGGCGAAGCTAGAAACTTGAAAATAACTTCCAGCGATTTCTTTTGGCCACTTTGACTATAAATATTTTTTTCCGAAGGCTGTACGATAGATAGTTTCTGAGATACAGCCGGCGACATTCTTAGTTGTACACCCTGTACAAAGCAGAACGCAATAAATACTCCTATTTGCTTTTTAGCATATTTTTAATGCCAATTATTTATGAATTTTATTTATTTTTTTTTACTGAAAAATTACTGGTTAGAAATATTACAATTTTTTCAGATGTGTGTCAACAGTTTCAACATTTGCAACCAAGAACTTCAAAGTCTAGGCACCGGAATTTACTTGGGCGCTTCCATACTCGATCATTCCTGCAAACCAAACGCCATGGCAATGTTTGAGGGCACAACTTTGCATATTCGATCACTAGAAACTCTACCTTGTTTAGATTTTTCCAAAGTACGACAAAAATCTCACTTGAAACATATAAAATTCTATATATATTTTCTTGTAGATTTTTATCTGTTACATAGACGTCCTGGCTTCCACCCAAGAACGCCAAGAAGAATTATTATCTACTTACTATTTTACGTGCCAGTGTGTTAAATGTTTAAATCCCGAGCCTTTGGACGAAATGACAGGGGCGGCTTGCCCCAATTCCAGTTGTGATAATTTTATCGCCGTCAACAGTATTAAACCTGTAGATAGTTGTGGGAAATGTGGAGCAGTGGTTGGAGAGGAGTTTTTAAACAGATATAGAGAAGTTTTGGATTTCACTGTTGGTCATTTGGATAATATGAAAAACATTACTTGTATCCTTTATTCCTTAGAGAAGATATTTGAGAAAGAACCAAAATATGACAAGCTTAAATTCTGTTAAAGATTTCTTATGTATCACTACTAACATAATTTAATGATATAGATATAGAAAAAAGAATTTCTTACTAATAGAATCAAATTATTTATGGTTCCTTGACAAAATTACAGATTTAGATGTATGCAAAGTGTGTCTCAAGAAACAAGAAGGTCTATTTTACAAACACAACTTAAAACACGTAAAAATATTGGACTTAGCCTTTGAGAGTAGTATAGATTTTGAGCAATTTGATGATGCAAGAGATTTTGGTCTGGAATTAATCGACAGTTATTAGTATACTATTTCGTTAATATATTAATTGTTTAAACTAATTTACTTTTTTTCTAGTAAATATTATGGTAAACTTCACAACTTGACTGGTTTACTGCACTTAAAACTAGGAAAAATATTCATGTATCAAAACCGTATAAAAGAAGCTGTGGAACATATACAAAAGGCTAATGATATTATGAAAATTACTCATGGGATAAATAGTTCTTTATACAATGAGGAATTAGTGCCTTTGTTGCAACAAATAGTAGTGTTTGCTTAAGAAGTTTTAAAAAAATTGACAATACTTCAACATCCCGGAAAATATTACCACATGTATATGTTCGGTTTTTTTTTGTCAAATATCAAATTAAATATTTCATAGAAGAATTATAGAAGAATATAAAATAATCTATGATTAATGGTTACCTCATTTAAAGATTATTATGTTATGGCTTTATCGTCATTTTTTAAATACAACACCTGGGAATGTCCTATCTTTACATTATTGAATACGGTGTGTTTCATAAAGTGTTACCCAAAAATTTTCAGAATAGAGTAATAGTTGCATAGAAAAAGTGTGTTTTTAAATATAAAAAAATTCAAATAACAAAATTGTGTTGATATTTATCATTTTTTCAGTCAATTAAAGCCATCCTAGTAATAGCGCCGTAGTAGATTAGCTTACCACGATTAAAAGTAAACACCAATACGGTAAAAAATATACTTAAGTTTTTTTATCAAATAATTTTATTAGGAACATCTGATTGCTTCGTAAAGTAAAAATTTTTCAGTCATATCATGTCCAAAAAATTTGGTAGAACTACATAATATCTAAAATATCATAGTGATGGAGTTAGGTTTATAAAAAATCATTTTGTGAGATTAATATTTAATTTAATGCAGCTTTGCGGGATTCATATTTAAGGACAAAATATTTCAAATTCACTAGATCTTTAGGTGTAACCATCATCAGTAAAACATTCTACCTATTTTATCTCTTCATATTATCTTTTATACAATTTACTTATGTACTGTATGGTATGTTTGTTTTTATTAAATATTTTTTTCTATATATAAATGCTATTTATTTATTTCTTTTTTTATTACTATAGTGGACAAATATAGGTAATATTCCTGTGAATTACTTGTTTATTAACGAAGAAAGTAGAATCTATTCACTAAATTTAGCCATTTCCAACAGATTAATGATTATATAAATTTTATAAAAATATTGAAAATTATAATTTTAAATTTATACTAATAACAAATTCATTCAAAAAGTTACCATCAGTGTGAAGAGATATTTTTAAATAATTGTCACACTTATCTCAATATAATATCGTCAGCTACAATAAATGAAAACCTATTACATTATTGTGAAAATCAACAGCATGATTTGAAATTTACCAAAAACTTTTAGAATTTTCGAAAATATAATTTTATAAAAAGAAAATAATATAGGAATGCAAAGAGTTTATTTGAACAAGTGCGAAAACTATCCAATAAATTTTCAACTCAACAAACCTCAAACGTGACATTTTCGGCAATATGGAACCATATATTACCAACTTGAGTGTGTACATTTGAACTAAATCGTTAAATGACATGAAGTTAGCAAATGTCAATGGTGGCATTTTCGACATAACCTCAAGAACAAACCACAGACATATTACAATATGGAACCATATTACCAACTTGAGGGTGTACATTTGAACTAAATCGTTAAATGACATGAAGTTAGCAAATGTCAAGTGTGGCATTTTCAACATAACCTCAAATACAAACCACAGACATATTACAATATGGAAGCATTTTATCAACACACGAGTTTGGTTAATTTATACAAATCTTTAAGGTTTTCATTAGTCCTCCACAAAAGAAAAGGAAACATTACAATAGATTCTATAAAAAAAAAGAAATATAACGCTTGACTCTATAAAAAGGAATTTATGATCGTGGTTCTACAAAACAAAAAGGTAAACCATTACTATTGGTTCCACAAAAAAGAAACATGTCTCTTCAGTTCATATACCTAGTAAATCAAAAATAAAGTAAATTATTAGTGCGTCGACTTATGCATGTATGTACCTTAACATTTTATTAGAAAGTTGCATGTAGGTATTATATTTAAGATATTATAGATGCGATAATTTTTTTAATACGAGTTCCTGTAGTATATAATTAATTTATTCTTGTCCATTCGGGTTTCAAAAATATAAAGATAGCGTCAATATCAGCTTAAAAATCGAAAACTCTTCAATGTCTTAACATAGAATGACCCAATCGTAGTTTCGTAGTTTTAAGATAAAATAAAAATCCATAGTCAATATTATTTTCTTTATTGAAAATGACAACATGAGTCAAATACAAGTGTACAAAAGTTTAGACATTACAGTACGAGTTATTCAGCGACGATTAAAAAAAAAATATACACTCATATTTGACAATAAGAAATAAATAAATTTACCAGCGTGTTTTTGGTAATGCAATATAAAATTTCTAATAAGTATAAATACAAAAATCATAATGTACGATAAGACAGTCACTAAATTTTGGAATAAAATTAATTATTTTTATCACACATACATACGCACGCTCACATTCATCACTCAGAATTAGAGGTAAATTTTAAATCAGTCTTAACACCTCAAAGTTCATCTCGTAGCTCATCATCATTTTCCTCGTCTCCACCAGCCGGAGGTGGGGCACCACCAGTTCCTTGATAAAGTTTGGCAATAATCGGTTGAACAATATCTTCTAATTCCTTCTTTTGTTTCTTGTAGTCTTCGCCATCGGTGTCTTGATTTTCCTCTAACCATTTGATTTTCTCTTCAATAGCCTCCTCCATTTTTGTTTTTTCTGCTCCAGAAATCTTCGAACCTAATTTATCTTTGTCTTGAAGTTGATTTTTCAAGGAGTAAACATAACTTTCCAGTTCGTTTCTCGATTCTACACGTTCTTTGATTTTCTTATCCTGATCAGCGAATTCCTCAGCATCTTTAATCATACGGTCAATATCGTCAGGCGTTAGTCTGTTTTGGTCGTTGGTGATGACGATTTTCTCCCTGTTGCCTGTACCTTTGTCTTCGGCGGATACTTGGAGGATACCATTGGCATCAATTTCGAATGTTACTTCGATTTGAGGGACACCTCGAGGTGCTGGGGGGATTCCTGTCAAGTCGAATTTTCCTAGAAGATGGTTGTCTTTTGTCATAGGTCTTTCACCTTCGTACACTTGGATGGTAACAGTGTGTTGATTATCGGAGGCTGTGGAGAATATCTGGGATTTCTTCGTGGGGATGACTGTGTTACGTGGGATAAGCTTGGTCATTACTCCTCCAACTGTTTCAATACCCATGGTAAGTGGGTTAACATCCAATAAAACAATGGCATCAGTGTCTTGTTCTCCGGAAAGTACACCAGCTTGGACAGCTGCACCATAAGCTACAGCTTCATCAGGGTTAATACCACGAGATGGTTCTTTGCCTCCAAAGAATTCCTTTACGAGTTGTTGCACTTTTGGAATACGAGTTGATCCGCCTACTAACACGATTTCATCTACATCCTTCTTGTTCATATCGGCATCTTCCAATACCTTTTGGACGGGCTTCATGGTGGAGCGGAACAAATCCTGTAAGGAAAAAGTACATAGAAAACAATCCTCAATGGGGAGATTATTAGCGAACTTACCATGTTCAATTCCTCGAATTTAGCTCTGGTAAGAGTTTCAGAGAAATCATCACCTTCGAAGAACGACTCAATTTCAATTCTAACTTGATGGCTAGATGACAAAGCGCGCTTGGCCTTTTCAACTTCACGTCTCAATTTTTGTACGGCTCTGTTGTCCTTGCGGATATCCTTGCCCTTCTTCTTCTTGTACAGTTTGATGAAGTGATCCATGACACGTTGATCGAAATCTTCACCACCCAAGTGAGTATCACCGTTAGTGGCGACTACCTCGAATACACCATTATCAATGGTCAAAAGCGATACATCAAAAGTACCACCGCCCAAATCAAAGACCAACACATTCTTTTCCCCGTCTTTCTTGTCCAAACCGTAGGCAATGGCCGCAGCTGTTGGTTCGTTAATGATTCTCATAACATTCAATCCAGCGATTATTCCGGCATCTTTAGTAGCTTGACGTTGAGCATCATTGAAGTAAGCGGGTACCGTTACCACGGCGTGTGTTACTTTCTTTCCCAAATAAGCCTCGGCGGTTTCCTTCATTTTTCCCAACACCATGGCGGAGATTTCTTCAGGGGCGAAGACCTTGTCACCTTGACTGGTTTCCACTTGGATGTGCGGTTTGGAGTTCTTTTCAATGACTTTGAATGGGAAGAATTTGACATCGTGTTGGACAGTTGTGTCGGTCCAGTCGCGACCAATCAAACGTTTGGCGTCGAACACGGTGTTTTCTGGATTTGTTGTCAATTGATTCTTGGCGGCATCACCAATGAGACGTTCACCGTCGGCGGTAAAGGCCACATAGGAGGGGGTGATTCGGTTTCCTTGGTCATTGGCGATTATTTCTACTCGTCCGTTTTTGTATACGCCCACACTGGAAAATTAAAGGATAAATTAAATTTAAAAACAGCATTTTTAGGGCCAATTGTACCAAATTTTTAAATTTTAAGCTAGGTTAAACCACTGTTATAGTAACTGTTTCTATGAATGTAATCTTAAACAAGTCGCCCTTAAGTTTAAAATAAATGTAAAAATATCAATATTTAAAATAATAGAAAAATAGTAAAATGTTCCGTAAATTAAAAATTGCCAATTAATATTTATTTTGGGAAAAATCCAGAATTGAAACTCGGCAAAAAATTGGAACAGATTAAATTTTTATCGACAAAGAATCGATTTTATTATCATAAATAAAAATAAAATCAATACAAGACAAAAATAGTAAAGCGTTCAATTAAAATATTTATGTATTACAATTTTATGAAATCTACATTTAGCTTTGAACCAGTGGCTCCCAAACTAACCAAAATATCTCGAAAAATTCAACTTTAATTTCAAAATTAAAGCAGAAATTATAACTCACTATTAATTTGAGTCAACATTTCAACGAAAAACTATCTCTAGCAAAAAAATCGACTTTCCCTGTAACCATCTAAAGAACGCTAAATCTTTATACAGGGTGTTCGCGCGAAGTGGCTCACTATTGCTAACTTCTTTATTATTGAAGCTGCAAAGTCGGTTAAATTAGCAAACTAGTAGCATTTTTTCGGCTGATTACAATGGTGGAAACAAAAAAACAATTGACCATCTGGTTTTCAAGATATTCAAAAAAATAACATTTTTTTACATGGAACACCCTATATATTTTTGCAAAAATCGATGGTAAATTAAATTCTATACAAAAAATGTCCTCATCTTTTTTTGATAATAATTTATAATAAGCGAGTTATTTTGAAAAAAAGTTTGCAATTCTTTAAAATCAAGTAGCCATAAAACGGAATAGTAATTTATTAAAACCAAACAATCATAATTTTGAATTTAAGCAAGTTGAAAAATACTTGAAAGAATTACGGAAATATTGAAAATTTACAAAATTATAATTTTCATGGCTACTTGATATTAAAATTTTGAAAACTTTTTTTCAAAATAACTCGCTAATTTTAAATAATTGTCAAAAAAGCATAAGAACATTCTTTGTTCAGAATTTAATTTATCATCGATTTTTGCAAAAATATACAGGGTGTTCCATTTAAAAAATGTTATTTTTGTGAATATCTCGAAAACCAGATGGCCAATTGTTTTTCTGTTTTCCCCATTATAATCAGCGGAAAAAATGCTACTAGTTTGATAATTTAACCGACTTTGTAGCTCCAATAATAACAAAGTTAGCAATAGTGAACCACTTTGCGCAAACACATGTATATTAAAAATATTAAATAAAATAGTAATATTTCCGTAATTCTTTCAAGTTTTTTTCAACTTGCTTAAATTCAAAATTATGATTCTTTGGTTTTAATAAATTACTATTCCATTTTATGGCTACTTGATTTTAAAGAATTGCAAACTTTTTTTCAAAATAACTCGCTTATTTTAAATTATAATCAAAAAAAATAAGGACATTTTTTGTACAGAATTTAATTTGTCATCGATTTCTGCAAAAATATATAGGGTGTTCCATTTAAAAAAATGTTATTTTTGTGAATATCTCGAAAACCAGATGGTCAATTGTTTTTCTGTTTTCACCATTGTAATCAGCGGAAAAAATGCTACTAGTTTGCTAATTTAACCGACTTTGCAGCTTCAATAATAAAGAAGTTAGCAATAGTGAGCCACTTCGCGCGTATTCTAACATTCACCACAATTTTTATATACCGAAATCTGATTAAAACCGCAGTTTTTGTATAACAATCGCTGATCAGATTTTTTTCTATTTTACAGTTTTATGACCTCACAAATTTCTGGAACTAAATTGAGAGCATAGTTATTACACCGGCTTTTTTAATTTCCTTTTCTACATAGATTAAAAGTAAACTTGAACTGCTGTCTCAACTTCAAAGGTCTTTGACTGTTGTAAAAGGTCACGGTCTTGATACTCAGTAAGTACTACAAATTTTTAGATTTTGAAACAAGCCAAATATATTTCGATTCGAAACCAACACTAAATATCCTTTAGATATTTAACCCACGAACTATAATCAAATTTTACGAGTACTAAAAACAATCTAACCTAAAACAGTGCCACGTCTTTATTATTTTCCCAACATATGTTCTTATTCACCACTTCCCTAGAAAAAATCTATAAAAAAACCCAAACTTACCATGAATATGTGGTTCCTAAATCGATGCCTATCACCGTCCCAACTTCGTCTTTTTTGTCATCTTTTGCGGCCAAGACGCAAGCCACAAGACAAATAGCTCCTAAAGCTAAGGGTAACCTCATTGCTGCTCTCAATACTTTACAGGAGTTATCTGCAAATGAAATTTCGTTAATGTAACAGTTAAATTTCCAAAATCTAGGTGAATTAACTGTAATTTATTTCAGGTGTAAGGTGGTGACAGTTATGACACGTCGGCAAAAGAAATATCGGAAAAGTGATATAAAATTGATTAAGGCTGATTGAAAACAGTTCACACGCGGATAATTCGTGCTACCTCCTTAAATTAGTGTCAAATTACTTGAAAATTGATTGTGGGTTTGGGTTAAAAGCCCCAAAACCGGCTGACAGTTGAAAGGCGAATATCTCGCAACTTCCATAAATAAAAACGTAACAGGCGTAAAATAAACCAAACAACTCCTACTTACAATTAATTAATATCGCAAAATTCACTCTCGGTACTTATTATAAAATCTGCAACCACTGAAAACTTTCTGAACTAATGACACTGTTCTCTCTTATAACGCTTGTACAAAACTGGCGAAATTTATTTGACACGCCGAATATATCTATAGAACTCAGCGTGTGTAGTCTTGATTGGATGATTTTCAAACGGGTCACCCGCCGATTGGTGTAGAGCTCACTCGTTGGCCGTTTCTGATTGGTCCACGTTGAAAACCTCTAGAAAATTTCATTTCTGGATGAACTATGTTCCAGACTGTTGTGTGTTTACTTGTTCTACTTTAGGAAATGTGCTATTTCCTGATTGCAACGTATGTGTGGAATTGCATCAGAGATTTAATGGGTTGGCGCGTTGTTTGAATCGGTCATGTGTGGAGGGAATTTTGATTGAGGGATGGAAATTTTGTTAGGGATAAATTAGGAAAAGTACTGCAATTATCAATTAATTAATTAATATCTATGTAGTTAAAACATCTTGGGGAGATAAGTAATTTGTGTAATCTAGAAAAGTTCTCTTATTAAAATGCAGGTAATTATCGGTTTATATCTCATTATTTTTAACTAATTTACAATAAATCGTTTATGATTATTTTATCGATATTGTTTGTTTAAAAACATGATATTGTGGGTTTGGCTAATAATCCAATTTTTAAATCTTAATAATTTTGGTGATTATTTCAATAAACAGCCCACGCATTTTCGAAAAGAAATGGAAAAAATTTGTAGGTACCCAATTTTGTACCCTAATTTTTTTTTAATTGATTATTTTTACGTAGTTTCCTTAATTTTTATAGTGGATAATGATAATAACTACTTTTGGCCAACATTTTATATGTTTTAGTAAAACAAATTTTAATAATTGTAAAATACTCTTTCTTGAAAAACATTTTTTTGTATATTTTTATTTCGTATGCTGTTTTGCACCTAGAATCGGCTGTATTAGAGTGACCCAATATTTTTGATTTTACAGGGTAAGTCCCAAATTGATTTAATAGTAAAAAAATTTTAAATTTAAATATCTCGCAAACAGATGAGTTAACGCAGGTTTAAACAGGTAGGTATACTTTTTTTATGTGTCTTGAGCGTACCGATCATAATTCTTATTATTTTGTAAAAAATTTCAATCCCCTACAAAAAATGTTTAAAATAACCCTAAGTACGTCACTGAACAATATTATTTTGTAGCTTCCTTCTAGACTTATTAACCCACCAAATTTCAAATCTCATCTACTTCTGTAGATATACTTAAAAAATGATTTGGAAAGATGTAGGACCAAATTCTTAGAAAAGCAAACCGTATAATTATGTCTTGCCAACCATTTTATTTAAAAAGACAAAACCCTTAATAGACCGGGAGCTGAATGGAATTGAGTATGCATAATATGGGGACCGCATTTTATCAATTGATATAAGCTCATAACAGCTCAAAGATTAATATTTTGAATGTTGCCGCTCCATCATATGGTCCAATTTTTTTTCGCACCCCTTTTATATTTTTATATACAGGGTGGTAAAAGTTAAACTTCATTAACTTTGGGAGGTGATAGAGCATCAAAAAATAAGTAGACTTTAATGAAAAAACTTTGCTCAAAAATGTTTTATAACAAAGATACAGGGTGTCAAAGTATAGGATAAGAACTCGTTTTGTTCCCATAACTTCTAAACCAGTCGATCGATTTTCATTAAATTTCGTACACAGAGTAATGTAGTACATTTCTAAGTAATGATGGGGTTTATTTATAAAAAAAATGTCCAGTGGCGTAGATACTGGGGGACTGCTCTACTTTTCCCCTCCAATCTTCGACACCACTGGATATGTTGCGAAGAAATTTGAATCTGCTGCTCTTATAATAGTCATCCACGATTGAGATTTTGGTTTTTTAACTAAGTCTCCTGTTGTATCACAAAACAAACACGTTAACTCGTTCGGTCGTTTTCTTTTGAAATTGGACACTTGAAACGACATTTTTTCACGTTTTATTTGAATAAAACACTTTTAGGTACTCAAATACTAGAAAAACATTGACATATAACAGGCACATAGGTACAGCGCATTTTTGGAAATTTTGGCGCCCTCTATCTTTTTGGGAACTAACTACAGAGAGTTCAGCGTAAGACAAAAAATGTTGCAAATTTTGAGCTATATAATTTTTGTCTTTACACTTTTTTCCTCCGACCAATAGAACATAAGGCAAATCCAAAAATCGATTCCAAAAATTGATGGCGGGGATTCCGAAACAGGTGGGGATACGCCAACTTGAGATTTTACCTTTCGGACCATCAGAAACAACATTAAAAATTCAGCCTACCCGCAAGTTTTTGAATCTCAAATATCTGATTGACTGTAATAATAGTGATAACATAATAGGAGGGCTAGGGAATTGAAATGGACCATCCGATTTGCCGGCAACATGATTTTTTTCATTATTTAGGGCCTCAGATATAAGAATCCGAGCATAGTTGCCGGTCCTCATATTATGCATACTCAAGTACCTTTGGCGCCTGCACTATAACAGCATAGACTTTCGACAGCTTTTGAGTGGCTACGAAAAGACACTACTACAGTCCGAATCTTTGTAAAGGCTACAAGCATTTTTATAAATACATAAAAAAATTTAATTTGGATGTAAAAGAAAACAGAAAATTAATTAACAAAATATTTTATAACTTATTGTCATTACAACTGCAATATAAAAAAAACTTTGTTCATATTACTACAATTTGTCATGTAAAAGTCTTCACAATTTACTCCTAACATTCAACCACTCCAAAATAGTAGGAGTAAAATAAGTTATTATAACATCAGCACCTAAAACAAATCAACATTTGTACTTAGTGAAATTAATCATGTAAATATTGTCTATTAAAAATTACCTGCTCGCCTCATCGAAACCAAAATTTCATTCAAACCACCCTTCAAATCAAACGCCCCTTCCATTGCCGCTTTGTAAATCATCGCGTACTCGCCAGAAACCTGATAAACAAACATTGGATACTCAGGATATTTGTCTTTGATTTGCCTGAGAATATCCAGATAGGCCAATACGGGTTTCACCATCAGCATGTCGGCGCCCTCAGCCACATCTCTATCAGCAGCACGCATTGCTAGTCCGCTACTAGTCGGTGGTAATTGATAACATTTTCGATCACCGAAAGCTGGGGCAGATTTGGCTGCGTCTCGGAATGGGCCGTAGAAATTTGATGCGAATTTGGCGGCGTAGGAGAGAACTGCTACGCGATTAGCTAAGTTGTTCTGCTGTAAAATTGTTTTTATTGCTCCGATGCGGCCGTCCATCATGTCGGAGGGGGCCAGGATATGGGCACCTAGAAATTAGAATAGTTTTTGTATTAAATAGAATAGACGATAAAGCCCAAAATAATAAAGCTGGAAAGAGTGTTAGAGCCGGCTTTCCAAGAGATTAAAGCCTGTGCGGGAACATTTTTAGTATGTATTATGTGTCATGAATTTGTCTTAGAAATAAATGAAAAATCATCTTAAATATCTAATAGACAAAAAAATTTTATCATTCGTCTTTTAATTTAATGGAGTGAGATCAAAAATTAACTTCAATCCTTATTATTGCGATCTCGTTAATCGTGAGATACAAAGGCGGTTAAGGGCAACAAAATTTTAGGAAGTTGCAAAACTGTTATACCCAGGATAGAGACGAAATATTTTGTAGGTGTCATTCTTGAATAAATTCTGCAATGTCTTGTATAATTTCTTTATCCCCAATCCGGATTAGTTTTCGAGCAATCATCTCTTGAATGTGAAAATTGTACATTGAAAAAAATAAAACACTGTTGAATAAAACGAAGACAGTCTGCTAAATTATTTGATTATCGAAAAAACGTTATACAAAAAATTTGTAGCTGAGATGATTTGCGATCGAAAGTATCTTGTAATTTTTTTGATAATGTTAACCCTTAAAGAATTATTAATGTTCAAATTTGGAATTTGAAAAAATAAATCATTATGTTCACGTTTCATTTCATTTATTTTGAAAACTAGTATTCAAAATAAACTGCTGGCCAATTGAAACGTACCAAGCGAATTTTTAGGTTGAATTTAAAGTCAAATATTTTGAAAATGAGTAAAGGTATCAATATGAGGTTTTCAGGATTCAAGAGATAATTTAATTAAGAAAACAATAGTGTGACCCGATTTTTTTACTTTGAAGTACATTACTATCTACAGGGTGTGAAAGAAAGTCTTCTTTTTTTTGTCAAATTTTATAACTACCATGATTCCACAAAATTTTTTTTATATTTTTTTGATGTAGATTTTTTTAGTCCTTACTTAATGGGAAAACAACCTGTTTCTTAAAATTTTGATATCCCTGTTATTTTATTAAATACCGAATTTTTGATGAAAATTTGATTTTTTCTTTGTTTTTTGTCTTTCAGCCGTATTGTGTTTTGTACGAACCAATCTCTGTAGTTGATTATGATACCGTATGAATGGCTTTCTTATAAAAAGTACATTTTTTGTACTTTTATTAATTTATTGGTAACCAGTGGCTTATCAAAAATCGATACACGTTCGCTAATTGGTAAATTTTTTTAATTCATTTTTTGAGGCTATTTTCTTAATGGAATAAAATGGAATTTAGTTAGTTTATGTTCACCATTGGTTTAAGTGACTTATATCCTCGAAACGGGTTTTTCATTTTTTAAAAATTTGCTCATATTCGTGTATACCAGGTGGCTACGAAATCGTTTTACAACCCCCACCATTTTGTTGCATTTAACTGTATTAATTTGAAATTTGGCATGGTTTGATTGTTGAAAGGAATAATCATTTTGACGTTTAAAACAATCTGATGACACTTCCGGTTTCACCGGAAGGGCCACCTACTAACTTTCAAATTTTTTTAAAACATCCCTGTATATTTTTTTCCGTAAGAATTAGATTCTACTTAAAATTACTCTTTATCGACATATCACATGATGACATTTGCTTTCAAAATGGCAGCATAATTATTATTGCAAAAACCTGTTCAACAATATTAAATTTAATAAAAAATTCGGTATCTTATAAAATAAGAGGTATATAAAATTTTTGAGAAATTGGTTTTTTCCTCATTAACCTGGGACTAAAAAAATCGACATCAAAAAAATATAAAAAAAATTTTGTGGAATTCCGGTAGGTATAAAGTTTGAGAAAAAAAAGACGACTTTCCTTCATACCCTGTAGATAGTAACGTACTTTAAAGTAAAAAAATCGGGTCACACTATTGCTTTCGCAATAAAATTATCTCTTAAATCCTGAAAACCTCATGTTGATATCTTTTCTCCTTTTCAAAATATTTGACTTTAAATTCAAATTGGCCAGCAGTTTAGTTAAAAATTTGATACATGATGACAGATTGCTTTATTTTGAATCGAAAAGTTAAATTCCATTTTGAACATAAACGATGTCTACTCGGAGTAATTATTAAATTTGTTAAAAAGATAGTTGCCACCTGCAATGACTTTATAAGGAAAAAAAAATACCCGGACTGGAGATAAAAAAATTATAGAGGACAATGCAGAATGTATTCAAGAATCATATCTAAAAATATTTCGTGTCTATCCTGGGACAGCCTGTATATCTTTTCGTATCTGATTAAGTATCCTGAAAAAATGTAAAAAGTCGATTTTTAATTTTTTCAATTAGGTCGGTTATTTTTTAGTGTACAGAGAACCTCAAGTGGTTCTTTAGTGCATCATACTAGGCAACTGCCAGCTGATCCAGTGTATTCTATACTACAGGACCTCTAGCACTTGTTTAGCCCAAGTTTCTGAAGAAGCAAAACCCTTGGAGATTGTTTAACACTTTAGACTAAAATCCCGCAAAAATGTATGTTTTTATAGAAAATTAACATTAGTTAGCAACAAAACTTAACAATCCCATGTTCCTACTTTGAAAAGAAGCGCACTTATTGGTTCCCCCTTTAATCATTACCATCTCAATTGAAAAGGATCTTGAGGAAAACCAGGAAAGGGAAAGACATGGAGTAGATGTGGGGAAGAAACATTCGAAAAAGTTATGGAAACATCAGGACATATTTTGGGAAACCTCAAAACTAGCACTATCTCTAGTTACCCCCACAAACTTCCTTTACCTGCTTTAGCATACTCCAAAGCAACTTGAGCAATCCTTTTCAAACTCTCCACATTATTTATAACTCCATCGCTGTGCAGTATCCCACAGTGACCATGCGAAGTATATGCACACAAACATACATCAGTAGCAATCGTTAAACTTGGAAACCAAGACCTCAGTTTGGGGATTGCCCTAATAACGGGGTTACCAGAACTATCTGCATTAGTACCTCTGTCATCCTTAAAATAAAGTATTGTAATTGTGTTGTAATAAAATAAAATGTTTGTTACCTTGGGTAGATTGTCAATAACTCCAAAGAGCAAAACCGATTGTAAACCATTTCTAACCTGGATTTGTAAATGGTCCTTTAGTTTGTTTATACCGTACCTGCTTACCCCTGGCATGCTTTTAATGGGTTGTACAGCATCATCGTCTTCGCTACAATTTTGAAAATTATTATTCGTTTGGATTTTATTGAATCCTAACCTCACTTACACTAGAAAAATGGGGTACATCAGGTTTTTCGCGCTGATACTGCATTTTAAACCTTGCCAGTCTCGTAGTGTTGAATTAAATAAACTGCTTTGTAGAATGTGTTGTTTTTGCACTGAATAATCTGAGCTTTGAGCCATAATAGGACGAGTGCTTTAATTTGTGCTGTTATTTATGAAAGTCAGGCAAAGGCAGACGCAGAACCAAAAAATATCCGGAACTTATAATGAATTACGATGATTGATTGGCAAATTATCTTATCAGGAGTAAGTGTATTAATAAATTAATTTCATGTCATGCATGAATAATTATATAACTGTAAAATTGCTTCATCATTCACACTTCTCGGTGAAATATACAAAAAAAAACTTTAAATTTATATGGATAATATTATACACAGGGTGTTTCACGACGAGCTGACAGTAGACATAACTATTAATAAATAAACACGAAATATTTTTAGGTGTGATTCTTCAATAAATTTTGCATTGTCCTGCATATTTTTTTTTATCCCCAATCCGGGGGTTAGTTTTCGAGCAATCGTCTCTTGAATGTTGAAATTTGTAGATTGAAAAAGTAAAACACTGTTGAATAAAAAGAAGCCATCAGTCTGCTAAACTATTTTTTAAACTTTTTTTGATAATAATTTAAAATAAGCGAGTTATTTTGAAAAAAAGTTTGCAATTCTTTAAAATCAAGTATCCATAAAACGGAATAGTAATTTATTAAAACCAAACAATCATAATTTTGAATTTAAGCAAGTTGAAAAATACTTGAAAGAATTGCGGAAATATTGAAAATTTACAAAATTATAATTTTCATGGCTACTTGATATTAAAACTTTGAAAACTTTTTTTCAAAATAACTCGCTTATTTTAAATAATTGTCAAAAAAGCATAAGAACATTCTTTGTTCAGAATTTAATTTATCATCGATTTTTGCAAAAATATACAGGGTGTTCCTGTAGTCACCCACCTCTGTTTTTGCTTTTTGAATAGAGTCGTTGCTCGTTGTTTCTTTTTACCACGTGTCCCCCCTGAATTTTGGAAGAATCTTTGATTGCTTCATGTAGACGTAAGTTTTCTATCAACAAGAACTTTTTGGAAAAAAAAATTGAAATTTTCGTCTTAATGAGTTTTACGTAAAACATATTTTATAAGTTTGAGAATGTCTAATTTTGTGGTATGGGTAGGTACTTATTTCTGTCGATTGTATTCGCAAATAACTATCAAGGATTTTTTAATGTAACATCATTTTTAAAATATATTTGATGGAAGTTGGTTGGTTCGGTACTACATAAATTTTAAGTATGTACAGGGTGTACAACTAAGAATGGTCGCCGGCTGTATCTCAGAAACTATTTATAGTACAGCCTTCGGAAAAAAATATTTATAGTAAAAGTAGCCAAAGAAATCGCTGGAAATTATTTTCAAGTTTCTAGCTTCGCCGCTAGGGGGCGTACCTGCTATGGCAAATGATAAAATCATGATTTTTCCAAATTATAGGCAATTAAGGTAACTAAAAAATAACTTTATTGGAAAGCTGAAACAATTATACACAATTTTGGTCTAACACTTTTTGCTCTAGCTCATCAAATAAGGGTGGGAGGAGAGAGTGAATTCTTCTGTACGAAAATGCTTATAACTTCTGTTTAACTGTATAGAATTTGGCAAATTTAGTATCGTTTGAAAGAACTTTTCATGCTTCAAACGATGTTCGATAAGAGAAGTTGTTTTGATTCATATATTGGTTGCTAGGTGGCGCTTTTTGAAAACTTATTAATTTTATCGATTTTTCTTGAAAAATTTAAATGGACTCATATATATTTTTTAACATTATTAAAATTAGTATAAAATATCGAAAATATTAGTGAAAACCGCAGATCCATATCTTTTTTAGTTCAGGAAATATGGACAAAATAGTTTTTACATGATTCACAACACGTATTATTGATATCACAAGTCGTTTTTTTGTAAATTATAATTTTAAAATCACATCCCAATTTTAATGTTTTCATTTTAGTAGCGAATATATGAAAAAATACTTCGTACATAGTAGGTATATGCACCCTTTGACCTTTGGTATAATTTTTATTCCAGTATGTTTCCCCTGGGCGTAATAATCTTTACTATACAGGGTAATTAAACAGAAAACTTTATTTCTGATAATGATTTTTGGAATTTTTTGGGTATATCTCTAGAATGGTTTAAGAGAGCATTTCCTACTTATTTTTGAGTAAGCTACGTCAAAACAATGACGATTTATCAGACAACACGACGTTTTATGCCTGCTCCTGTTTAATGGAACTCAACAGTCAGTACGAGAAAAACAGACAAATCACACAGTAACTTGCAGTAATACAAAACAAATAAATAAAAATGCAATTGTATGTGATAAACTTTATAATATAAAACATGATATATTTTTTTATCTACACTATACGAAAATATTTTAATTATTTTACTAAGACTATTTTATTTTTACTGTTTGCTATTATATTGTATTTCAGACTTTTTAAACATTTTCAAATAATATAATTTTTTATTTTGATTTGTCATTTTCTCAGGAACATAATATAAGCTGCAATGTTGTTAGTAGTATAATAAAAATACATATTATAGGTATAAGCATACAACAAATAAGCATGCCAAGTGAGATGTTCAATACTTGAGGCATCCCCATTTATCTTCGTAACACAAAAAAAATATTTACCTTCACTGAAAATTTAAAAAAATCCATTGAAAAATTGTACCTTCTATACCGAGTTATACTCAAATTAATAAACACCATGTAGTTTTTTTTTTAATTTTCGATCGCGAGTTTCTGAACACACAGTGGCTTTGGTATTTCTTGCAGTTATGAAGATAAACGATGACTACGTACTTCAATTAATCATTTAGTAAACAATAATTATATTTGAAATGATTCATAAACGCTTAAGATAATTTACTTGAAATGTCCGAGTTTTTCTTTATAGAGAATTATTTAAAAAAATGTTAACACTTTTATCCCTAACTTATTTGATTAAAAGCAGTGATATGTGGGGACGGATGCCTTATGCAAACATTTGAAGCAAAAAAGTTGAAACACTATTTTAGAAGTAGAACAAAGTATTAAAATTTCAATTACCATTAAAAATTTTAGGGTTTCACAAGTTAGCACTTATAGATTCTTCAGGTAACTTTAGAGGAAGAAATGTTTTGTATACATTCATTTTCTTTTATTTTTAAACAAATATAAATATCACTTTTTATTGCTTTCTATTAATTCTACTTAATAATCGTAGATACGGAATAATAAATAAAAAACAGTACCTAACATATCTAATATATCATGGTCAATTATTTTTAATGTCATATGATTGGTTTTCTTCTAAATAAACTGAAATAATATTTTATTGTCTCGTTATTTTGCATTTTTTTCCCAATGGGCCAGGAAATAGTTTTATACTTTTTGTTATAAATCTTACAACTAAATAACCATCAAATAAAATTTATCAATCAACAAGTTTTTGTATATTTACAAGTACCTTAGAGGTAACTTAGTTATGGCATTCTGAATGTATACTTATTTCCGATGTTTGAATTGGTTGTGACGTATTATTATGGCAATCCATCGATCCAGATGTGGATGGCCTTTCTAGAGCTGGCGTAGATTCCCCATCTCGTTTCATGTCTATTAACACAGAAGAAATGAAATTATTTTTGATTACATATCATCGAAAGTTCTTTGGATTTTACTGTGGAAACAGGAAGGTTTTAGGTCAACTCATAATTAGTCACAATAGGTGGGGGGTTAAGTTTTCTAGCTGAAAAAGGCGAGGATATTTTGGGATGCTTATTAACTAAATAAACTCACCAGCTTCCCCACATATTTGTGTGCAATATGCCCCCCTTATAATTGAACAGTTTTGCAAGTTGATTTTCATGAACTTTTGTCCAAACACAAAGTAACCTATACCTCCGCCTATAACGGCCGAAAATAGAAACCATCCATTAAATAACATAATACCAAGCATCAAAATGTAGCCCATATTTTGCAAAATCCACCATAATGACACCTCCGTACTAAACAACACAGCCCTAAAATCATGTGAGATCCTTATAGTAGTCTACTTGCACATAGATTTGTTGTTTACCTTTGCAATAAAGTGATATTCAAGGGATTTCTGGGATTTGTAACAGTTTCAGCCAGTAAAGCAGAACTTTCGGTTGAACATAACAAACGTAGCTGTTTGGCACGTATTTTTAATTCCGTTTGTCTTTGCTTCGTTTGTAAATATCTAAGATATTCAAAAGCAAACGCCAGTATTCCAATAAACACACATACACCCACTAAACCGCCCCCCGTTTTAACTGTCAAACCTTGAATTAGAAAATCTCCGACGTCCACACCCCAAAAGAAAGCATTTCTATGCATTTTAAATTATAACTAATACGAACAATTCCTTGATTAAAAACATTAGGTTGATAACATTGTGGATATCTTACCACAAATGTAACTATTTTTCTTTTTCAAGAAAATTTCTAGGTTATCTTTATCTCAGCTGATTGCTGGTAATGTTGTCGTTCAGTTGTAGTTGTAGATATGGTAATATTATGATGTGACCACTAGTTCGTTTGACTTGTTGTATATTTGTACTTTCTTTATCTTTGCGTAAATTAAGTTAAATGTTATGGGGGATGTGGGATTTTATCGGCAATCTTCCTATGAATCAGAAATTCCTTATTTATTGACCACTAAGGTATTTTAGATAATTTTTGTATTTATTTGAAATTTCTAATAAACAAATGTGAAGATAGATGCAATAAAAATTTCGTATCAATCAAGAAGGTATAAAAATATAGGAGAGAAAGCTCCCGGATGGGTGTAGGCACAAATCCGTTGCCAGTTGCTATGACAATGACAAACAGACAAACCAAAACAAACACTTGACCAATAAGGCGCCTTATGGACTGCTGGCGCATGCGTAGAAACTATCAAGTACGCTTGAGTCCATTTGAACGTGCAACACTTTTTGACCCACGAATTCAACCCCCACCCCGGGGATCTTTCTGTCCTCTATTTTATACGTCCTTGGTACCAATGTTTACATTATGAAATTATGAAAGAAAGTTTACATCCGCGTTGAAAATATTTTTATTTAAAATACATATTTAAGCGCATTTTACCAAAATCAATGAATAAATTGACTAATAACTATGGATGAAATTTTAGTTGCAGAAGAAGTGGAAATATTTAGATTAATTAAGACCATTTTATGTTAAGAATATCAAATACATAAAATGTTTTCTTTTCAATTTCATTTTTAAGTTTTCCAAAACAGTGTTTAGTGTTCTTTTAACAAAATTTATATTTTTCTTACAAAAATTCGGCAACCAGTTAAACACTAAATTGTTTAAAGTTTGAGCAATAGATGTCTCTGTGGCCGATTTCTCAAAATTGACAACAAAATACTAACCTCACTTTTAATTAGTGTGAAACACAGAATACCGTGTGAAAGACACAATTTCTGCGCTCACAATCATAGAATATCTAGTAAACTCACAATGAACAACGAATTTGTGTTAATAAAACAGTTTTTCAATAATCACCAAGTGTTCCTTACCGATGAATGGCTTGTAAGCTGCATTCAGTGGTGTAAACAAGAAAACCTGAGCCCAAACTACACACAACTTGATCTCCAAATAAAAGTCTACGAGCAGTGGTTGTTATTAGATTTGGGAGATTTGAAAGCCGCTTGTCTCCCCCCGAATTTAGACAAGCAGAAAAAGTACATGTTAAACGGTAATTTTTCGTTACAAATCCAGAAAATCGTTGATATATCCAAACCAAAACTATGGCAAATACAAAAAATCAGAAACAGTAACACCGTGGCGAAAACTGTAAAGGACGAAAACGAGAATGGGAAAAGAGTTTTACAAGTGACTTTAACTGACGGTGTACAAGAGGTAGAAGCCATGGAGTATAAACCAGTACCATGTCTGAATTTAAACTTAACTCCGGGCGTTAAAGTTCGTCTCATTGGTCCAGTTCTGATTAGAAGAGGTAGGATTATGTTAGAGGAACAGAATGTCAAAGTACTCGGGGGAGAAGTAGAGGATATTATTGTAAGCAACGCAGCAGAAAATGTACTTGCTAGAGCGCTTAATCTGCAGGAAAATCCAAATCCCCTTCGAATTGATGAAAATATGTTAACAACACCCAATGAAGAAGGAAATACGCAGATAATCGTTAATCCACCAAAACCAGTCAGTGCTCCTAGACAAACCATCACTGCCGAAGCTGAAGAAATGCGTATAGCTGCTGAAATTGAAATGTTAATGGAAACTGAAAGAGACATGAATCTTGCAAATCCAGTTCAAAGCAGACCCAACCATGTTAAGACACCGGATTTATTTGACGACGGTTGCGATTTTGATAATCTCGATGTGATAGATATAATAGAATCCAACGCTATTAAAGCCAACAAAAAAACTGCACCTCCTAGCTCTAATCCCACAATCGAAGAACTCAATTCCTTTGAAAATGACGATGTGTTTAATGATATGGACATAGATGCCCATTTAGATCAAATTGAAAATGCCTCGACGAGTAATCATCGAAAAATCATAACAATAGATGAATTTTTACAACACAGAAGCAAATACAATGGTGTAATTAAAATTCGTGCCAAGTTCAAAGCAATTGAAGAAAAACTTACATTCACAGAAAATGCGTTTCGCTTAGTGATAAGAATTGAAGACAGTACTGGATCTTTGGGGGTGAATGTGCATAATGACATTATTTCGAGGTTTGCTGGGTATACTCCGCAAGGGATTTTGAATTTAAAGAAAGGAATTTTTGAGAAAGATGAAAACGCCACAGCTAAAATCATAAAAGTATTTATTACGGGAAAATTTTAACAATGTATAATTTTTTATTTTTTTTTTGTAGGCCATTCAAAGTGTCAAGGATAAACTTCTATTATTGGACAATTTCTTGGAAATCAACATCGTTGGAAATGATACACCTACTTTAATAAATATTTTATAATAATTTTATTTTTTTCTGTATAAAAACAAATCAAATTATAAACCGTTATTTCTATTTAATTTAGCAGGAATGTAGGACCTCTTTGTGAACTGGCCAAAGGCCAACAATGATCCTTCCATTACGTAAGGTATCTCTCCTGTTACATCATCCACAGTCATGTAAATAGAAGGTGGTAAGTTTACATCATCTATTACTATACAATCCACTTGGTCTAGAGTTGTTATAATTTCCGGAGTTATCAAGACTAACTTGTTAGCATCAAAATCGATTCCTCTCACCACACCTGAAAAAATGTACCAACATAGAAATTTTTTTAATCATTTTTACATCGTAATTTTGATTTTTACAGAACGAACGGGCTACAAATTTATAAGTATCTTAAATTTCTGTTAGATTGAGTCTCTAAATACCTTCATCTGATAAATGGCTTCAAAACTAACAATAACAAACTCAAAATATGACAGAAACCTTAAAATACAAGAGTTAAACATTTTCGTTCTTTTAAATTAACAAGAACCATTTGAAGAGCGGGGATATTATTTTCTATTTTTACTTTCTTATACGAAGTATAAGGAAGTATAGTAATCGTGATTTTTTTCGACTTCGAGATTTTGATGGATTTACACGTTTTGAGGGCCCCTGAATCCATTCTGACCATTTTCGCCATGATGTCTGTCTGTGTGTCTGTCTGTATCCACCATAACTCAAAAACGACTTATCGGATATGATTCAAATTTCATATTTAAGAGTTTGAACAAAATTGTGGGTGCCACATTCAATGTTTTTCATCTAGCACCAAAACAAGTGACAGTTACCTGATGACATTTTTAGGTTTTTTAGGAATATCTTGAAAAATAAACAATTTATGAGATTTTTTTATTCTTTAACATTGATTTAGAATTAAATTTTGAACAAATTTTGTTTGAACTTTTTTATGAAATTCCGTCAAAAAATTTCAAAAAAACGAGATAGGTATTCTAAAAACTCTTATACAGGGTGGTCCAGGTTGAACGTCATTAATTTTGGGAGGTGATAGAGCATCATGAAAAAAGTCGACTTATATTAAAAAACTTTGCTCAAAAATGTTTAAAATAAAAACTCGTTTTCTTAACATAACTTCTAAACCACTTGAACGATTTCTATTAAATTTCGCACACAGAGTAACGTAGTACATTTCAAGATAATGATGGGGTTCATTTATAAAAAAAAATCTCCAATGGCGTAGATACTGGGGGCCATTCCACTTTTTCCTCTAATTTTTGACGCCACTGGATATATTGCGAGGAAAATACAATTTTTGGATTGTCTGTTTAATTTAGAGAAAATAGTTACTCTCTACAAATTTTAATTTAAGGTTTCATTTTTGGGATATTTGAGTTTGAAGGTCTGGAAACACAATACCAAATGCTGTGCTGAATTAAAGAAAATTTCAGTTAGGTTTGAAAAATCCGGAAAATTGCCATCAAGTCTTGGCAGCGATTAATTCCGTGGCTAAAAGAGCTGGAAAATGTATTAAAGCCTATTTTGAGACCTTATTCAAAATTTTCTTTAATTCAGAATAGCATTTGATGTTGTGTTTCCAAACCTTTAAACTCAAATATTTCAAAAGCGAAACCTTAAATAAAAAATTTTCAAGAGTAACTATTTCCTCTAAATTGAACAGACAATCCAAAAATTAATGACGTTTAACCTGGACCACCCTATATTTCTCATAGTGCGCATTGAATCCGAAATCCGACAGCCGAGATGGACTAGTGACTAAAGGGACTTGACTGCCAAACGGAAGGTCGCGGGTTCGAATCCCAGAAGGACCATTATTTTTTTTTATTTTACTGGTTTCTATGGTAACGAAAACAATAATAATAAATAAATATTAATAACGTATTGAATGTCGACTGCATGTGATTATTGGCTACCCCTTCAGTATTTTCCGAAGATTAAAATTGTATCATGGTAATGTATAAGAAAGTCATGTGTTGGACACATCAGATATTTTTTAAATGTTAACATCGTTCAGTTGAGTGAAAATTCAAATTTGTTTACTTTTCGATTAAAAACTACGATAGTTTAAGACAATAAAAAACACGCGAATATATTACCTCTTCCAAAGCATTGAAACACGTTTGAGTTGTAGTCCCAACAACACAATCCTACAAGCTTAGCAATGGCCGCTGCTGGCGAAATATCCTTTCCAGTTAAATCCTGGATTTTTATGGAGGATAAATTGATCCTGAAATAGACAATGTGAACTAAATCTGCAAGACGATATTTTTATAGACATAAATGTTTCACAAAAGTTTTGTTTAGATTATTTACAATCCCTCAAAGAGTTTAAATGGAATAGGAAAAAATTACTTACTCGTACATAGGCAATTTTGAATGTAACAACGACAAGACAGATTCACTCATCATTTCCCCCAAATACGATAAAATCGACATTTCTCGTACTTGCCGTGGCTCCAAAACCCACCCTTCATTTTCATCAGTCATAGAAGATATCTTATGCAAATTATACACTTGATCATTTGCTGTTGATGGCAAAAACAGACTACAGTTCGACTGAATATTATCAAGCGATAAATTTAACTGAAAATTTTTCTTGTAATTTACACTTTGGATTTGTACAACATCTGTTGGTCTACACAAGAGGATGGTGGCTGATATGATATTCAAACCTAAGCCAGTTGTTAAGCCCATACTATTTATTAGGGTTGGCATATCGCCTAAAGTTTTGCAGAAATTTGAGAGGGCAGTTACGGCCTCTAGGTATCGTTCTGGCTCATAAACTGGGTTTATATTCGTCAAAATGGACCTGAAATCAAATATTTGGAAAAAGAAAAAATATTAGTAAACTAAACTGCTGGCCAATTGAAACGTACCAAGCGAATTTTTAGGTTGAATTTAAAGTCAAATATTTTGAAAAATAGAAAAGATATCAACATGCGGTTTTCAGGATTTCAGAGATAATTTAATTGAGAAAACGATAGTGTTACCCGATTTTTTACTTTGAAGTACATTACTATCTACAGGGTATGAAAGAAAGTCTTTTTTTTGTCAAATTTTATAACTACCGTGATTCCACAATTTTTTTTTTATATTTTTTTGATGTAGATTTTTTTAGTCCTTACTTAATGGGAAAACAACCTGTTTCCCAAAATGTTGATATCCCTGTTGTTTTATAAGATACCGAATTTTTGCTGAAAATTTGATTTTTTCTGTTTTTTGCCGTTCGGCCGTATTATGTTTTGTAAGAACCAATCTCTGTAGTTGATTATAATACCTTATGAATGGCTTTTCATATAAAAAGTACACTTTTTGTACTTTCATTAATTTATTGGTAACCAGTGGCTTATCAAAAATCGGTACACGTTCGCTAATTGGTAAATTTTTTAATTCATTTTTTGAGGCTATTTTCTTAATGGAATAGAATGGAATTTAGTTAGTTTATGTTCACCATTGGTTTAAGTGACTTATATCCTCGAAACGGGTTTTTCACTTTTTCAAAAATTTGCTCATATTCGTGTATACCGGGTGGCTACGAAATCGTTTTACAACCCCCACCATTTTGTTACATTTAACTGTATTAATTTGAAATTTGGCATGGTTTGATTGTTGAAAGGAATAATCATTTTGACGTTTAAAACAATCTGATGACACTTCCGGTTTAATCGGAAGGGCCACCTACTAACTTTCAAAATTTTTTAAAACAACCCTGTATATTTTTTTTCGTAAGAATTAGATTCTACTTGAAATTACCTTTTTATCGATATATCACATGATGACATTTGCTTTCAAAATGGCAGCATAATTATTATTGCAAAAACCTGTTCAACAATATTAAATTTAATAAAAAATTCGGTATCTTATAAAATAAGAGGGATATAAAAATTTTGAGAAATTGGTTTTTTCCTCATTAATCAGGGACTAAAAAAATCGCCATCAAAAAAATATAAACAAATTTTTGTGGAATTCCGGTAGGTATAAAGTTTGAGAAAAAAAAGACGACTTTCTTTCATACCCTGTAGATAGTAACGTACTTCAAAGTAAAAAAATCGGGTCACACTATTGCTTTCGCAATAAAGATATCTCTTGAATCGTGAAAACCTCATGTTGATATCCTTTCTCCTTTTCAAAATATTTGACTTTAAATTCAATCTAAAAATTCGCTTGGTACGTTTCAATTGGCCAGCAGTATAGTAATAAAGGCATGGACAAAATTCATGTGCATTAACCAACCTTTCAGGCGTTTTCAAGTGAGTATAATTGGGTCCAAACAGAGGTTCCGAAACAGTTACCACAGAAATGCATCCCGCTACCGTAAATTCCGCCTGACCAGGATCCAAATCAATTACCCTAATTTCCTCGAACTTTTGCAGTAAATAATTGATTGCATATCGAAGAAAGGTGCTTTTTCCAACGCCTTTACCACCAGTTAAAAGTACTTTGGAAGACTTCTCAACTTTGTCTAATATATCAACCCACTCTGGAGTAGTTTTAACTATATTCCAGTTGCCTTCAGGCTCAACAACAATACGAGCTTTTTCTTTGGTCCATGGTAGTATTTGTTGTGAAATGTACTTCTCCATAAAAACACTTTTGTAATCGTGTAGTTTTTCACAAAGAATAACTAAGGAATTTTCGGATATACAGATATTACGTAAATGCTTATATTTCTTTAGTTGTGGCAGTAAGTTTGTGAGGAGCTCAGAGTCGTCTGCAGGAAAATCAGTCGAGTTTCTTAAAGATAACAACGCAGAGCCTCTGGGTGAGAATAAACTGAATTTTTTTGGACTAGCTTCAATTGTGTGCCCGAATATTTCTAATTTACCATACAGAACTTGGAATTTTGTTAAACCGTGTACGTGTACAGAGTTTCCGCTACATATTATAATAAGTTTCGTATCGGGTAACTCGTAACATTTTGTGCTATCATTGCGAGTTTCTGGAGCCTTGGTAATTTCCATACTATTGTGAAGACTAGTTTCATCCTCATCCATACTGAAAACCATGTAGTTTTTTAGATTAACTAGAGAACAGCAGACAAATTTGCAAATTTACCTGTTTTCCTGCTCATCCTCATCTGTAGAGTCCTCGGAATCCCCACTGTGGATTATAGATACACTAGTGTCATGGTTCCAAGAATTCAACGAAAATTCGTGATCAATCCCCTCATGTGCTTCATAAAGCGACTCGTTTAATGGTTGTGATTTTGACTTGAAGAAATCGTTAAAACTATAATTATGCTTCGAGTTTTCTGCCTCATCTTCATCCAAATCATCGAAATTTATCTCCTTAACTAGTTTACGCTTCTTTCCAATCGGTTCTATATCAAATTGAGATTTTCGACATGTAAAATTGGAACTTAAAGATGAAACTGAACTGGAACTTGCTAGCACTAATTTCTGTTTTGCATTCCTCTTCTTTGGATGTGGAGTTAGTTGACGTTTTTGAATCGAACTAGAACTTGCTAGTTCCAATTGGTGTTTTACATACTTCTTAGGATGTGGTGTTAATTCATGCTTATTAGGTTTCTTTGCATGTTTATATATCTTTGACGCGCTGGTCATTTTTAGTTCTTTGCGAAGTCTTTCTATGTAGTTTTCGTCCATGATAGAGTGTGTAAAACATAAAATATTTACTAATATTTGTGAAAAAACATGTTTTTAAATAAGAACTAACCTCACTTTCTAAAAAAATTGGAACTAGTGCAATACCAACCAATTTTTTTCAATTTAACTTTAACGCAGTCATACCAACAGAAACACCGCGATACATTCATTAAATGAATAGAAAGAAATAGTATTACATTATTATCAAAATTATGTTTACTAATTTTATTCATTAAGTTTTTAATAACAGTTAATGGTTCCATAAGTACATTTTTAAATTTTAAATGGTGACTTCCGTTATGACTTTTACACTGTTGGTAATACTGCTTCTAACCTATAAAAGAAAGAAGCTTCAAAAATTCGTTCTCTTTTTTATTTAACTTCTTGTGGTGTTGTATTTGAAATGTAAAATTTTTTATCCAAGTTCATTTTCTCCATCCATTCCTAAATTTCAAAGAAAACCTCGCATTATTCAAGTTAGTGTAACAGTGTTTTCATTTTCAATAATATTTTCCAATGGAATCCGACAATTTTCTAAATAAAGCGAGGCAATTATCGGATGAAGAACAACGTTGTCTCGAGCTCCAAAATAACCGTTTAGTAAGTGAATTCAAGGCAAAATCCTTGGAAGCACAAGCCCAAAAACATTGGGATTTATTCTACAAACGGAACGAAACACGTTTTTTTAAAGACAGACATTGGACCACGAGGGAGTTCAAGGAACTTTTGAACGATGAAAACTCTGAAACACGTGTAATTTTCGAAGTTGGTTGCGGTGTAGGCAACTTTATATTTCCTCTAATCGAGGAAAAGTTTGGCTACAACATTATGGCATGTGATTTATCACCCAGGGCTGTTGAAATAGTAAAAGCTAACCCCTTATACAACGAAAATTCCATGAGTGTTTTCCAAATGGACATAACCTCAAATGATCTTCTGAATAAAGTCGCAGAGAATTCTGTTGATATCGTGACATTGATATTTGTCTTGTCCACAATCCATCCGGAGAAATTTGTGAGTACATTGAAGAATATTTCGCTGGTATTAAAACCAGGAGGTGTGGTTTTATTTCGTGATTATGGTCTGTACGACATGGCCCAGTTGCGGTTTAAACCAGGGCATAAAATCTTGGAAAATTTCTATATGAGACAGGATGGCACTAGAGCTTACTACTTTTCCAAAGAGTGTGTGGAGGAAATGTTTCGAAATGCCGGTTTTGAAGTTGTGGAAAACTCTTACATACATCGCAGGACTGTAAATAAGAAGGAAAATGTGGATGTAGGAAGGATATTTATTCAAGCAAAGGCTAGGAAACCTGAATCATAAAAATGTAATTACTAGATAGTTCTTTGGTTTTAATGTTAATTTTTAATTTGATGATTTGATCTAAACGATTTTCCATGAATTTATTCATATTAGCTCTATCTGATTATTTAAAAAAACATGCTTTTTTGGCCTCAATATTTTATTTATATTTATTAGTTTCTTATTTGTTTCAGGTACGTCTCTGTATTGTTACGAAAAGTCTTAAATAGAAGAGTATCCCACTGTGGGGTCCAAGAAATATGTAAGTACATATTTATAACAATCTTCTAGTTATATTAAATATTTTTAGGTATGATTTTTGAATACATTCTGCATTGTCCTGGTGGCAACTTACGGAAATCTTATTAACAAATTTAATAATTATTTCGAATAGACATCGTTTATGTTCAAAATGGAATTTAACTTTTTGATTTAAAATAATCCAATCTTTCGTCAGGTATCAAATTTTTTACTATTTTCAATACTAGTTTTCAAAATAAATTAAATGAAACATTAACATAATGATTTATTTTTTCAAATTCCAAATTTGAACACTAATAATTCTTTAAGGGGTAACACTATAAAAAAAAATTACAAGATACTTTCGATCGCAAATCATCTCAGCTACAAATTTCATATATAAGTTTTTTCGATAATCAAATAAACTGTTGGCCAATTGAAACGTACCAAGCGAATTTTTAGATTGGATTTCAACTCATATATTTTGAAAAATATAAAAGGTATCAACATGCGGTTTTCAGGATTTCAGAGATAATTTAATTGAGAAAACGATAGTGTTACCCGATTTTTTTACTTTGAAGTACATTACTATCTACAGTGTATGAAAGAAAGTCTTCTTTTTTATGTCAAATTTTATAACTACCGTGATTCCACAAAAATTTTTTTATATTTTTTTGATGTAGATTTTTTTAGTCCTTACTTAATGGAAAAACAACCTGTTTCTCAAAGTTTTGATATCCCTGTTATTTTATAAGATACCAAATATTTGCTGAAAATTTGATTTTTTCTTTGTTTTTTGTCGTTCGGCCGTATTGTGTTTTCTAAGAACCAATCTCTGTAGTTGATTATAATACCTTATGAATGGCGTTCTTATAAAAAGTACACTTTTTGTACTTTCATTAATTTATTGGTAATGAGTGGCTTATCAAAAATCGGTACACATTCGCTAATTGGTAAATTTTTAATTCATTTTTTGAGGCTATTTTCTTAATGGAATAGAATGGAATTTAGTTAGTTTATGTTCACCATTGGTTTAAGTGACTTATATCCTCGAAATGGGTTTTTCACTTTTTCAAAAATTTGCTCATATTCGTGTATACCGGGTGGCTACGAAATCGTTTTACAACCCCCACCATTTTGTTACATGTAACTGTATTAATTTGAAATTTGGCATGGTTTGATTGTTGAAAGGAATAATCATTTTGACGTTTAAAACAATCTGATGACACTTCCGGTTTCACCGGAAGGGCCACCTACTAACTTTCAAAATTTTTTAAAACAACCCTGTATATTTTTTTCCGTAAAAATTAGATTCTACTTAAAATTACCTTATTATCGACATATCACATGATGACATTCGCTTTCAAAATGGCAGCATAATTATTATTGCAAAAACCGGTTCAGCAATATTAAATTTAATAAAAAATTCGGTATCTTATAAAATAAGAGGGATATAAAAATTTTGAGAAAATGGTTTTTTCCTCATTAACCAGGGACTAAAAAAATCGACATCAAAAAAATATAAAAAAAATTTTGTGGAATTCCGGTAGGTATAAAGTTTGAGAAAAAAAAGACGACTTTCTTTCATACCCTGTAGATAGTAATGTACTTCAAACTATTGCTTTCGCAATAAAATTATCTCTTGAATTCTGAAAACCTCATGTTGATATCTTTTCTCCTTTTCAAAATATTTGATTTTAAATTCAACCTAAAAATTCGCTTGGTACGTTTCAATTGGCCAGCAGTTTAGTTTAACAGACTGGCTTCCTTTTTTTCAACAGTGTTTTATTTTTTCAATCTACAATTTTCAACATTCAAGAGATGATTGCTCGAAAACTAACCCGGATTTGGGATAAAAAAATTCTACAGGACAATTTATTCAAGAATCACACTTAAAAATATTTCGTGTCCATCCTGGAACACCCTGTATAGAATAATAGAAAAATTAGTATCTCTACGTCTTCCAAGCATTAAGCCATTTCAGTAAAATATCAGAACAGTGGATTCAATAACTTAAAAAGAAATTTAGAGACTTCAATATAACGATTTTAGAATGATAGGTTCTATCTTTATTATTTTCTGTTGTATATGGGAAAATAATTGACGAAATGTGTGGAAACCTCTACACGTTTAAGATTCTAATGATGATATTCTTACACCGATGTATGATTTTTGTGATTATACTTATAAATATTAAATAACATGCACTACCATCTGACGTCAGACCATAATTTTCTATTTTATAAAGAATTTCATGCAGAATGTGACCAATTTGTTTCTTTTTTCCAGTTATTGGTAGCAACCGCAACGATTCTTCTGGCATTGAACCCTTGATATCTTCAAGGAAAAGGTATGAATATTTCCAAAATATGTTTTTTATTTAAAAAAAAATTATAAAACGTCCATAATTATATTATTTCTGAGTTGACTTTCAATATTTTAAAAATTTCGTTCCTTTATTTTATTGTAATGATGATAGCATAGTTCAGATGAACTCTTTGATTACACTTAGCATTTGTCTTTCGCTCCTATCTGATTTCCCTTTTGGAAAATTTTACCATAAAATTGATTTAAGACCAATTGAATGAATCTTTATATTTTTTTGCAGAAAATCCTCCTACTAGTTTGCGGAAGAACTTTCTAAAGGCAAAACTCTTAGTAGGTATTTTTTAAAATACGAATAGAATGCACATAAATTCATGTAACTATTTCATTATATTTGCATCACAAGTTTATTATACAGGGTGTTTGTATTCGAGGGCTACTATTGTGATATCACTACAGTTTTTTCGAACTATTAGAAAATAATACAGATATAATAATTTAAGTCAGTATAAGAAGTGGACTATTTATTTTTTTGAAATGTTTGCAAATAAAATGATATCAAATCCAAAAGTTACAAAAAAATAAAATAAAATATTTGTAATTCAGCGTTACTTTTCTATTTTTTAATGATGAGAGCATAGTTCAGATGAACTCTTTGATTACATTTAGCATTATTGTCTTTCGCTCCTATCTGAAACCCCACAAATATTTATCTTCTTAAATTTGTTTTAAAACGCATTCAAATATTTTTGTTTTTTTTTATAGAAAACCAAAATCTTTCCTGGGAGCCTGGGACATACACATGTTTATAAAGGTAAGGGCTCTTTAATAATTAGTTACTCTTTTACTATTTTTTTTTATAATGATGAATGGCTCATGCACCACTCTGGAAATACAATCATGTAGTAAAATATGCCCCAATAGTCTGATTTTTAAAGTCAAACAGTTTGTTCTTATTTTATTCATGGAAAATTCCTAACTGATATATTTTCAGGGTTACTAGAAGATGCAACTATTCAATTGGCAGTTCTTGGAAATTCAGAGGAAATAAAATAGGTAAGTAAAATACTGCTAGTACCTATACATGGAAAAACTAGTAGTAAAAGTTATGGTAGAAATTTAAGACGCACGGCACTGTGCCTCACGTACAGGGTGGGCAAAATTCGATGTTTTTATAGGGTAACTTCTAAACCATAACGGTGAAGTCAAATTTTAGCGATCGTCGTTTGTTTTCGAGTTATGGCCGAAAATTCGATTTATTCAGATTTCGATTTGAGTCTATATTTCGGTTGTTTGTGAATTTAGAGAAATGGCGTTTGCACGTTCTTAATGCACTTTTTTGATGCGAATGCAATGGTGTTAACAGATTTTGAAAATGTCTTTTTATTTTTAGGATATGACATACATTTTTATTTTTTTGTATGGAAGTCATAGTGGAATGTCACTTTATTGAAAAGAGCATTTTTTTCTCTTTTCAAATATATATAATATGTAGGGGCTATTCCTTCAATATCTTCTCGAAAAATAAAAAAATTAAATTGTTGAAATTAATTTAAAAAAATCTTATAATAAAAATGAAAATACAACAAACGACATACATATAAACACGACACTATCTAAAATTAATATCTATATAAAACAACTCAAAGAAAAAGTTCAAAATTACGTCTATTAACTGCAATACACTTTTCATGACACTTCTGTGCGCATTCGAAATGTGAATATTTGACACGGAGTTAAGGCATTGCGTAAACTTGGCTTTGAGTTTTTCTGTATTTCTACTTTTAGTTTTATATGAATTATCTTTAATATATCTCCAAAGGTGTCAAATCAGGCGACCTTGGTGGTCCTCTAACTGGCCCATTGGTAACAAACCAATTATATCTGAATTTTGAGTTGAGCAATTCTCTAGCTGATCTCGTATTATGAGGTGGTGCACCATCGTGTTGTAAGAAGAACTGAGTTTTATCGCTGAACGTAAATTGTCCAAATATTCATAAACAATTTTCTCATTTAAATATTGGTAGTACCGTTCACCAGTTAGATTTCCCTCATAAATTTTATATGCCAAAACTTGATTTTTTATTAAGGCACACCAAACATTAAAACCAAACCAACCCTGATTTTGGATCTCAATGGCGCGCCGAGGGTTCTCATCATGACATTCGTCTACTGCGATAAATATACGAAATACATATTATTAATTCCAAAAATTTAGATTTTTTAATTTTTTAAGAAGAAATTGAAGGAATAGACCCTATATATTATATATATTTGAAAAGAGAAAAAAAATGCTCTTTTCAATAAAGTGACATTCCACTATGACTTCCATATAAAAAAATAAAAATGTATGTCATAACCTAAAAATAATAAAACATTTTCAAAATCTGTTAACGCCATTGCATTCTCCTCAAAAAAGTGCCTTAAGAATGTGTAAACGCCATTTCTCTAAATTCACAAACAACCGAAATATAGACATAAATCAAAATCTCAAGATCGAATTTTCGTCCATAACTCGAAAACAAACGACGATCGCTAAATTTTGACTTCGCCATTAAGGGTTTGTCAAAAAAAGAGCTCGACGATACGCGATCAGATTTTCAATATCTCTTATGGTTTAAAAGTTACCCTACAAAAACATCGAATTTTGCCCACCCTGTACAATTCCAACAGTGCGTAAATTTTTTTGCCATTTATAAATTTTAAAATATCTTCAAATGTTGATTACTTGTAACACTTCTCAGACGAAGAAAAACGGACACTTGTTAAGCAACAATTGGAGTTTCTGGTTTATGCTTAATACATTGGTTTGTACTACTACTAAAGAAGATTCTTAGTCATTGGTAAAATTGCATTCGGGAGAATGAATTGTCCAATTTGCTCAATATTCAGAAGTAAATTAAACAGTACGAATGGCAATAATTCAAATGGATGAATTTATTTATGAAAATGTTTTTATTAATTTTGCAAGGATTCAGGGTTTGAAAACCTTTTCCATGGTTTTTTAATTTAATCATTGCCTTGCTATATAGAAATTGTAACTAGTTTATTTTTATAAATCAAATGATTTATTTAGGCGAAATTAGTTACAGACAAACTTTTTTCAAATATGTGACTATTATAACAACCATCACCGGAACCCGGAACCAATAAGAAATATAACAAAAATTTACTGATTTTATTTCGTAATTAATGGTTTCTGAGGGAACTTTTCATCATTTATAAAAAACCGCGATACTTGGTTGTATGTACTTTTCTTTCAAAAAAAAAAAACCTCTGGGAACTGAAAATCTGGGAATTATTTTCCATTTTATATAACGTTTAACAATTTAAAATCATTAAAAACTAGTGTTACTCATTTTTACCAGTATTTTCAATATTTGTATTTTTATAACATTTTTTCTTATTTGTCTTTTTAGGAAGAAAGTAAATTAGTGAGAGATTTGCTAAATCATATGAGACCCGAGAACGTGTACCGTTGGATCGAGTTCTGCAGCGCATTGTGGTACATCAAAGAGTGTTCTTACATATTGGGAAAATTGCATTCGGGAGGACTGTCCAGTGTGCTCAATATTCAGAAGTAAATTTGGCAGTACGATTGCCAATAATTCAAATGGTATGAATTTATTTATGAAAATGTTTTTTTTTTAATTTTGCAAGGTTTCAGGGTTTGAAAACCTTTTCCATGGTTTTTTAATTTAATCATTACCTTGCTATATAGAAATTGTAACTAGTTTACTCTTATAAATCAAACGATTTATTTAGGTAAAATTAGTTACAGACACACTTTTTTCAAATATGTGACCTTTTATTAATACAACCATCTCCGGAAACAGTAAGAAATAAAAATTTACTGATTTTATTAAGTACGTAATTATGGTTTCTGAGAGAATTTTTTGTTATTTTGTATCATTTCTGAAAAAATCGCAAGAATTTGTTGTACACACTTTTCTTTCATTTGGGAACTGACGTCATGTGAATTATTTTCCATTTTATATCATGTTTAACAATTTAAAATCATTTGAAACTAGTATTACTAATTTTTATCAGTATTTTAAATATTTGTATTGTTCTAACATTTTCTCTTATTTGTCTTTTTAGGAAGAATGTAAATTAGTGAAAGATTTGCTAAATCTTATGAGAACATGTAGCGTTGATTGGAGTTGTTCTGCAGCGCATTGTGGTACATCAAAGAGTGTTCTTACACATTGGGAAATATGCATTCGAGAGGATTGTCCTGTGTGCTCAATATTCAGAAGTAAATTTGGCAGTAGGAATGGCAATTATTGAAATGGTATGAATTTTTTTTTAATTTTTCACGGATTCATGGTTTGAGAACCTTTTCAATGATTTTTTAATTTAATTATTACGTTGCTAGAAATTGTAACTAGTTCATTCTTATAAATCAAATGATTTATTTATTTGAAATTAGTTACACACAAACTTTTTATGATGACAATTTCTCACCGATGTATGATATTCAATGATTATTATTTTAACATGCACTACCAACTGACGAATCAACAACATCGTTAATTTTTTAAATTATATTTTCCTATTTTAAATTATATGTTTCTTTACAGGTTCCATTTTCCAATATTCTACAACCCGTTTTGTGCCTTTAGATATCTAATCTAGGTAAGACTCACTTAACATTAACAATTTAAGATAATAAGTAATTTTATGATGACAATTTCTCACCGATGTATGATATTCAATGATTATTCATTTAACATGCACTACCAACTGACCAAGAACAACATAAATTATTGATTTTTTAATTATATTATCATATTTTAAATTATATTTCTTTACAGGTTCCATTTTCCAATATTCTACAACCCGTTTTGTGCCTTTAGATTTCTAATCTAGGTAAGTTACTCACTTAACATCAACAATTTAAGATAATAAGTAATTTTATGATGACAATTTCTCACCGATGTATGAAAATCAATGATTATTAATTTAACATGCACTACCAACTGACGAAGCAACAACATGAATTGTTGATTTTTTAAATTATATTTCCATATTTTATATTTTATTTCTTTACAGGTTCCATTTTCCAATGTTCTACAACCCGTTTTGTGCATTTAAATATCTAAATTTAGGTAAGTTACTCTTACAAGAGGAAATTTAAATTTTAGTTATTTTTTCTAAGTGATGATTTCATAGTTCAAATGAATTTTTTTGATTACAATTTGATTTTTGTCTTTCGCTCCTATCTGAACGTTCTTTTAATGTATTTAACTTTTACTTGATGAATACATTTTTATTAATGTATATTTTTCTTTTACAGATTTGCTGAGAAGGCAGAGGAACTATGACTTAATGGTAAATATTATGTAAAAATAAATAACATCTACAAAATTAATTGCATAATTTTCGTATCCACAAAATGTTTTTGTTTCTTCTGAAGCTTTTGTTGTTTTGTAATAGTAGTTAATGAGGTCATTTAAATTTATTTTTATGATGATTGGCTCATGCACCACTCTGGAATAAAACCATGTAGTGAAACATTGCCCTTTATAGACTGAATATAATTTTTTTAAAGTAACTCTAATTTTCATCTATTTGTGTCGGCTAATTACTTTTATTTTTGCAGGTTCCACAACATTCGAATTTTTATGGTCAATATGGAATAATATAATACCAGAATTTCTGTCGTCTCTTGTTGATTGTTCTAAATATAAAGAATATTGTACAGAATTTCCTCAGCAATTGCTTAAAAATTATTCACAAAGAATTTTAAGATGTTTTTCCTATTAGGTACGATTACAGTATTTAATATTATATTTTTATAGATAATAAAGTTAGATTTTAATTCTACAACATCTTAAAATTAATTCCCTATTATGAATCCAATTCCAAGCTTTTGTATACCAAATGATATCCAACTTTATTAATTTTAATAAGAGGGTAAAAAATACGGGTAACTGTCCTTATTCTAATCATATACAGAGTGGTCCTTAAGTATTGGGACAGCGGAACATGATTTAATACATCAAAATTTTACGATTATGTATGCGGAACTTATTACTTATATCTTAACGCAAAAAAAAGAACTAAGAAATTGGAAATTTTCATTCCTTTTTTGCCGTAATCTAAGCGCTTTTAAGATATTGATATGAACATTTTTACCAAAAGTTGTCAAAGAACCCTGAAAATTCAAAAATAAATTGCTTTTTCCCCGCGGTTAAATGTTTTGTTTAACTTTTAAAGAGTGAATTCAGTCGGATTTTCCTGAGGCGGGTGATGTTGGAAGAGAAAATGGAACTTCCCTTCTATTTAGTAGATTAAAAACACAAAATTGAAAGGCACAAATTGCACCAAATATGTATGATCAAACTCAATAAAAAGACAAAATCAAACATTCCGAATGCTGCAGGTTCGTCTTAAAATTGCTCTGAAATTTCGACTAGTTTTCATTTACCTGAATTCCTATTAGTACCTACATTCAAATGAGACGAAAAATTGGCTATTTAAGGGAAATAAATCCAAAAACTTGCCCTTTTGGAATTCGACGAGGAAAGTGGTGGGTTTCAAGTTTCAATATTCTATGGTGTCTCCCAATTTTATTAGAGCCTGGCACCCTTAGAAGGCACTGCCAACGTGCATGTTCGTGGTTTTTCGCATTTTACCGCAAAACTGTCACGATTTCGCAATTTTAGCTTCTGTACAAAAATAATCCTTATAAAATTCTCCACAAAAAGTGTATTTACCACTTTTTCTTATATACAGTGGTTCTCAAACTACAAGAGTCCCAATATAGGGGTATTAAATTAATTTAATAACATCGAGCCATCGCCGAGGGGATGGGAAGCATGTACATTTCGAAGAGCTGAAAGTATTTCACTGCAGAAAGTTTGTCGTAAAGAGTATACTAATAATAATAAATGATATACTAACTACCCCTAAAAGTGTTAAAAATACAATATTTTTGTACAGAGGCTACAACTGCGAAAGCGTGATTGTTTTGCGGTAAGATGCAAAAAACCGCGAAGGTGCATGTTTGGGGTGGCTTTTAGGGGTGCCAAGCTCTAATAAAATTGGGGGACACCATATAATATTGAAGCCCTCTACTTTCCTCGCCGGATCCCAAGAGGGCAAGTTTCTTGGATTTATTTCGCTTATTTTTGCTAATTGAATGTTAAATATCTTGTATTTTGATTTGAGTCAAATTTCATATTTAAGAGTTTGAACAAATTTGTGGGTGCCACATAAAATTTTTTTCATCTAGCACCAACACAAGTGGGACTTACCTGAAGACATTTTTAGGTTTTTTAGGAATATCTTGAAAAATAAACAATTTATGAGATTTTTTTATTCTTTAACATTGATTTAAAATTAAATTTTGAACAAATTTTGTTAGAATTTTTTTTTGAAATTCCGTCAAAAAAATTTCAAAAAAACGCGATATTCTTAAAACACTTATATTTCTCATAGTGCGTTGATCGTTGAATCCGACGGTCTAGGTAGACTAGACATAAAGGCTTGGCTGCCAAACGGAAGGTCCCGGGTTCGAATCCCAGAAGGACCACTAGTTTTTTTTTATTTTACTGGTTTCTGTGGTACCGAAAACAATAATAATGAATAATTAAATTTAGATTTTATACCGAGAGATTTTTTTAAGTGAGTAATAGGTCAAAAATATAAATTAAAACACATTTTTGTCGTAAAATTCGGTTATAATGAGTGGGACAAGGACAGATTTATGCGTATTGCAATAAGTGCGACAGAGACTATTTGAAAATTGCTGGAAACCCTCAAAATTTTTACAAGAAATTTAATTTAATTTCTTTAGGAAAAGTAATTGTGATGCCATCCGTATAAGAAAGTCATGTGTTGGACACATCAGATATTTTAATTCAGTGTCGCCAACTCGAGCTAAAAATTCTTTATACAGCTCACTTCACGTGAGTCCTAAAGTCACTTTGACATTTCTCTTCATAACCTCACATTTCCCCACTTCATATTCCGATTACAAAACGATGGAAAGTGCAGCTTTACAAAAATGCTGCCCCTCAGACCCAGTAAATCAAAAACTTAAAATCCTAGCCATACACGGTTACCGACAAAGTGCTGAAACATTCCGTGCAAAAACCGGATCCTTTCGGAAAATGCTACACAAATGGGCCCAGTTTACATACATTACAGCACCACACAAAGTGATTTTAGTAGATGATTTAGACAACATCAACGATTTGCAATTGGGGCAAAGTCAGGACGACGAACAGTACGGTTGGTTTTTCAACAGGGATGATAAAACTTTTCGTGGTATAAGGAAAGGAGGCCCGGCGATTGGGTTCGAGGATAGTGTCAAGTTGATTGAGGAAGTGTGCCAAAAGGAAGGACCGTTTGATGGTGTATTAGGATTTTCTCAAGGTGCTTGTTTTGTTGGTTTACTTTGTGATTTACAACAAAGGGGCTGTAAGTTTTTGTTAAAAATTCAATTCTCTGTCTTAGAATGAAAATTATCTGTTTCAGTAACTAGTTTTCGGTTTAATTTCGCAGTGATGTCATCAGGGTTTAAGTCCGGAAGTTTACCACACGCTAAATATTATAGTGATAGAATTAATTTGCCGAGTTTGCATATTTTTGGAGAAAATGATCAAGTTATTCCAACAGGTAAATACTGGATTTATATGTACAGGGTGTTCGCGCGAATTGGCTCACTGTTGCTAACTTTGTTATTATTGGAGCTACAAAGTCGGTTAAATTAGCAAACTAGTAGCATTTTTTCCGATGATTACAATGGTGAAAACAAAAAAAAACAATTGACCATCTGGTTTTCGAGATATTCACAAAAATAACATTTTTTTAAATGGAACACCCTATATATTTTTGCAAAAATCGATGTAAATTAAATTCTGAACAAAAAATGTTCTTATGCTTTTTTTAAAATTATTTAATATAAGCGAGTTATTTAGAAAAAAAGTTTGTGAAATTTTAATATCAAGTAGCCATGAAAAATATAATATTTTCGTAATTCTTTCAAGTTTTTATCAACTCGCTTAAATTCAAAATTATGATTGTTTGATTTTAATAAATTAATATTCCGTTTTATGGTTACTTGATTTTAAAGAATTGCAAACTTTTTTTCACAATAACTCGCTTATTTTAAATTATTATAAAAAAAAGATGAGTACCTACATTTTTTGTATAGAATTTAATTTACCATCGATTTTTGCAAAAATATATAGGGTGTTCCATTTAAAAAAAATGTTATTTTTGTAAATATCTCGAAAACAAGATAGTCAATTGTTTTTCTGTTTTCATCGTTGTAATCAGCGGAAAAATGCTACTAGTTTGCTAATTTAACCGACTTTGAAGCTCCAATAATAACGAAGTTAGCAATAGTGAGGCACTTCGCGCGAACACCCTATATATTAACATAAAATATAAAAAATGGTTCTTACCTCGTGGTTTATTGTTGCAGAAATGAGTGAAGCTCTTAGTAATTGTTTTGAAGAGCCAGTGGTAGTGAAACATCCAGGAGGACATTATCTGCCAGCTTCGGCACTACAAAAACACGAATATCAAAAATTCTTTAAGTTGCGACTGCTGCAGAAACAGTATTTAGAAGGTGAAGATAAAATAAATAATTTTACATAGTAGATTCGTGCAGTTTTTTATTTCTAACAAATATACAATTTATAAAATGGTCAATTCCTTCTATTAATGTTTTTCAATTTAATTTTCTAGTTTTCAAGAGTATTTTTTTACCGAAACAAAAATTTCTAAAGCCTATTAAAAACAGCAATTTATTTATTTATGAGGTACCTACTAAAAGTCCCTAAATTTTGGATATTTCTCTAGAAAGTTAACCTTTCTTTCGAGGTTTTCATTCTAGGATCGAGGTGCATTATTTAATTTTTTTATTTAATCACAAATTTCTTGTCTTTATACATTTAACACCATAAAGTCGCTGTCCAATATTGATACTTTTAGAAAAATATCTGATGTGCCCAACACATAACTTTCTTATACTTACGGATAGTATCACAATAATTACTTTTCCTAAAGAAATTAAGTTAAATTTCTTGTAAAAATTTTGAAGGTTTCCAGCAATTTTCAAATAGTCTCTGTCGTACTTATTGCAATACGCATAAATCTGTCCTTGTACCTTATAACCGAATTTTACGACAAAAATGTGTTTTATTTTAGATTTTTGACCTATTACTCACATAAAAAAATCTCCCGGTATGAAATTACATTTATTTATTCATTATTATTGTTTTCGGTACCATAGAAACCAGTAAAATAAAAAAAACTAATGGTCCGTTCCTTCTGGGATTCGAACCCGGGACCCTCTGTTTGGCAGCCATATAATGAAACACATGGTCTACCTCCATCATCGGATTCAACTATCAACGCGCGCTATGAGAAATATAAAGTGTTTTAAGAATATCTAGTTTTTTTGAAATTTTTTTGACGGAATTTCAAAAAAAAGTTCAAACAAAATTTGTTCAAAATTCAATTCTAAATCAATGTTAAAGAATAAAAAAATCTCATAAATTGTTTATTTTTCAAGATATTCTTAAAAAACCTAAAAATGTCATCAGGTAACTGTCACTTGTTTTGGTGCTAGATGAAAAACATTGAATGTGGCACCCACAATTTTGTTCAAACTCTTAAATATGAAATTTGAATCAAATCCGTTAAGTCGTTTTTGAGTTATCGTGGATACAGACAGACACACAGACAGACATCATGGCGAAAATGGTCAAAATGGATTCAGGGGCCCTCAAAACGGGTAAATCCATCAAAATCTCGAAGTCGAAAAAAATCACGATTACAATACTTCCTTATACTACGTATAAGAAAGTAAAAATAGAAATTATGGGTTGAACTATAATTTGATAAAAAATCAACCTATTTTGAACTTAATCTGGTTGTAGCGTAGTCAAGATTCGATATTTTTAGTATTCTATTCTGAGTATAATTGTTTCACGGTGAAACCAAATTTGACAAATAAAAAAATATTTCATATTTTCGGGCTCTGCAGACCAAAAAAAGCATAATCCGATTGACTTGCGGCTGGTCTCATTCGAAAGCCCGTTCAATTTTCTACTAAAACAGGAAATTTCTTGTCCGCAGTACGTTTTTTAGGCGAGTTGTGGCTCTAAATCTCAGGAGATATGCATTTCCACAGTGTTTCCTTCTCAAAAATAAAAATATTTTTTTTATCTCAGCTCTTGATGGGAGCCTCTTATATAACCAGAACCACATTCTGAGTCGCCTTAAAGTCCCATTTTTTTTCGGAGCACATTTATTTGAAATTTTTAAAATTATTTTCATGTTTTTTAACTGACTGTAAAATCGTTACTAGCTGTTCGAATTAAAGAGAACTTTTGCAAAGGATTCTAAACATTCTACTTTCAAGACAGACAGCTGTTTGGGGAAGCCTCCCCTATAACCAGACCAACATTCTGAGTCCCCTCAAAGCCAATTTTCTCTGGACCCCACCTACTTCAAAAATAAAAATATTTTTTTTATCTCAAAAAGTAAGCTGTTGGGGAAGCTTCTTTTATAAGTAGAACAACATTCTGAGTCCCCTTAATGCCCTTTTTTCTGGAGGCCATTTACTTTAAAAAAATATTAAGGGCCGGTTTTTAAATCTTATCAAAAATTATTGAATTTTCTTGCTTAATAATAGTATCTAAAATTAACTTTTGGTTAAGGTTAATTTCTGATTGAAAAACTGGGCCTTTTGATTACAGATTAACATAAATTGTGAAAAACAACGTTTTTTGACTAGGAGAGGAAAAATCATAATTTCAATAAAAATTTCGTATTAAAAATATTTATTAAGGGAATTGTATTGTATAAAACAGTATAAATATTTTGTAGTTTTGTTTTCGATATATACAAAAAATAAATAAAAATAAATAAATCTAAACCTAAACAGATAACTAGTTAAAAAAATCGGAGAAAATTTTACCGCTACAAAATTTGTTCTAGGAACAAAAGTCAGTGCATAAAGTTCCGTTTCCAATTTTGTAATAATTGGAAACATGTTTTCGTGTTAGAGATCAAGGAAATTAAAAGTGTTTTGTAACGGTAAAATAGGTACATTTGCGTCACAGATTTATCTTAAAAGCTTCTCCCATCACCGAGGCCGCCACCATCCCGAAAAAATGAGTTACCTAAAATTACATATTGCGTCGTATTCTGAGTCGTTTTGGGATGTTCCCAATTATATCGGATATCTCTGTTTAAGTTGAACGATTTTCCACATACTTCGTAACTTAACAGAAAGATCATTATTTAATATAATCGTACCTATTTATAAATAATGGATTAAAGTGTATACGTATGTAAGCACCGTGTTAGTGTCTCTAAATTATTATTTAACTTGCATTCATGGAATATGTTTGCCTGGATTTAACCATTTCTTCATATAGTAGCAGAATAAGGTGCTAATGTAAAGTAAAACTAATAAGGCACATGTTACTCCTAGGGCTAGAACTGAAGTTTTCGTAGGGCATGGTTCTATTATCGTCACTGTTTTATCTGTAACAAAAAATATATGAAATCTACAGGCAAATTTTGAAGGTGTCAACTATACCTTTTCCAAAATCGGCACTTGACAAGTCGTTTCTCAAATATTCGGACTGCTTTTCGTCGCCGAAATCTAATACTAGAATTTCCTGACTGAGGGTCATATCGTCCTCCTTTTCTTCATCGGTAGCGTTGTTGATGGACCTCTTTCTTCTGCCCCAGGATTCAATTGAGTCACGTCCCCACTCACAGACAGCCTATAAAACGAATTTTTTACATGTCTTGACCCAACATGTAAATTAATACGTACCGGTTCACATGGACCCAGGCAATATTTCACATTGCACTGGAAGATGACACCATAAGATTCGGTAAATCTAAACGCTTCGTAAACAGACTGTAAAGCATTGCCATCAGGAGTAAACGCTGGAAATATGCTCGGGTCCACAGGACAACCTTCGTCATCAATAATTTGGAAAGTGCTCTTGGAATCCTTGGCCATTGCCACACAACTTCTAGCAAATATACCGTACGGTGCTGGAAATTACATGAATATTTAACAAACACACTAAAGAATTCCACGCAATGACTTACTGTCTTCTGGTATTTCGATTCTAAATGTGAGTTTGTCTCCAATGCGCACAGTTTCGACTTCTCGTTGTCTGCTGTCCAAAATGCGGATTCTTGGTGGAGGTGCCTCAGGTGCAGAAGTGATGCTTATCATTTCTGGATCTCTGTAAATTAGGAATGTGAAGTAAACGGTTTATGGTTGTGTATGTTGTTTGTTACCTTATAGGCATCATTCCGAATGTGATGTTCTTCGAGGACATGTCGTATGTACACTTGACTTTGTAGATTTTATCGGCTTTGGTCATGACGACGCTATGGTGTTGGAGGACGACTGTGTTGCTGTAAACGCCTGTCTGTAAACCGGATTAAATCATGAACACAGTTAAAATTAAGAATGGATTTTTAGTTGATTTACTTGATTAAGTATTTATATTGAATTTTCTAAGGAATATTTATTTATTAAGTATACATAAAAAACTGTGCTTAAACTTACAAAGTTTTGATGTAGGTACTAATGAAAGTGAAATAAAATATAAACATAGTCTAAAATAAAAATTATTGCTATTTTATTTGCTAGTTTTTTCTACAGTTCTGTGCTTTATTAATGACGGCTGCTGAAAGATCTTTAGAACAACTGACTGATTTCAACTGCAAATTTTTTACAATTTGTGTATTAATGTAAAAAAATGTAATTAAAATTCTTTTTTAAAAACTGTTGCTTTTTAAGTAAGTCGATTTTTTTGAAAATTTCAAAATAAACCTAAAAATAAATTATGAAAACATTTACTATACATAACTCAATTAACTGAAAGTATAAAAAGAGACTGGTTTTTAAATTACCGGTTTTGTACAAAATTTTTTTTTGTTGAAACGTAATCTGTACACATTTCGAAAATTTCAAGAAATGATAACATTTGTTTTTGAAATATTCTTCAGGGCACTAAAGTTAGTTCAAGTTTAAACAGAGTAAAATAACATTTTTCGGAGACATCAAAAATTATTTTAAAGTTTCTGATTAATTTGAAATGACAAATTACCGGAAAAACTAATAATTAGTACCTAGGTATACTTTTCAAAATAGTGATAAATAGAACCTAATATTGTATTGTGAAAGAAATAAACGCCTTGAAATTTTAAATACTAATACAGATATGAGAAGCATTTAGAAAATGCATTCAAATTAGCTCCTTATTCATAAAAAACTTAAAACACATTTTAACTAAAAAAAATTTGAATTCGCAATTTAAAAAATATGAATAATAAAAATCACGATTACTATACTTTCTTATTACTTCGTATAAGAAAGTAAAAAAAATGTAAATATTGCATTTTACTGTTAGGTTACAGTAAATTAATTATATTCTCTAACAAAAATGTAAAATTTTAGAGTCTGTAAGTTTTTTAATGTTTTTCAGCAATGCAGAAGCAAAAAAGGCAAAATAATAAGTACACCCTATAAAATATTATATTCTCATTAAAGGATAAAAATGGACATTTATCTGCTCTAACCTAACAGTAAAATAGACGAAATTTTCGATTTCATAAGTCACAGTCTAAATGTTATTAGGTATAGTTGAATGTGTTTTAAGTGTTTTATGAATAAGGAGGTTAATCTTTAGATCGAGGAGTTTTTTAACATTGCCTGGCTTCAAAAATTTTTGGTGATCTCACCACCAAGTGCGCCTTTTAACTAAATATAAATGAGATTTTTTTTATTTGTGTCTTTAAATTTGAAAAATATTTGTTCAAATTAGATATTATATTTTTTTCTGTATTTCCTTAAGTGTTTTTTATGGAAATCATGTTTATAAAGATTATTATTAGGAATTCTGAATATTTCTTAGATATTCACTAATTTATAAAATAAATATTTAAATGATTGGGGTTACAGTTTTTCTAAAATACGTTTTCTAAAAATTTTTTCTCTAATGAATATGGTTTTCTAAAATTATTTTTTTCTATAGTAAATTTTAAAGTGTGCTTTTATCAACTCAAAATAGTAGATAAAGTAGCACTTTAACCGCAAGGGTAGATAAAGTAGCATTTTATCCGCAAGGGTAGATACAAATTTTTGATTTTTAGTGACAACTCATAATATTCATTGACATTTTAAATTGTCCCTGATAATAATTTAATTTGTAAGTAGTTTTTCTTTATAATTGGTTTTTCTTTAACATTTGCTATAGAAAAAATTTTTTGTATTATACACGCCGATAACATTTCATTATCTTCTCGAGCTTATTATCTAAAATCGCTCTCTAAGACAAAGTATGTTATCGTCTTGTATAATAAATAACTATTATCTAAAAATTTTTTTTATGGGAATAGGTCAATTTACCGAAAACAATTCGCCAAATAGGACAATTTACTTTTTTGTATGTTGTGTTTTTTTGTTTTTGACATGAAATTATTAAATTTAATAGTTTTTTACAAAAAAATGGTCCACTTGTTTAATTTCGATGCCATGCACCATTTTTGAGTAAAATCGATTTGAAAATTTTTAACATACTCGGAACGAAAAGCGTTTTTTTTGAAATTTTCGAAATAAATATACAAAATTCAGAAGCATGTAGAGCAAGTCAAATGATGAAGAAAAACTTAATAAAGTTTTTCTCTAAAGTGTTTTAAACGGTTTCGGAGATATTTAATAAAAACCATTTTTTAGGGACCCACTATTAAGGGGCTGTAGCTCCCTTAGAAAGCACTTTAGAAAATAATTTTATGAAGGTTTTCTTCATCATTTGACTTGCTCTACTTTCTCCTAAATTTTTTATATTCATTTCGAAAATAAAACGCTTCACGTTCAGAGAATGTTAAAAATTTTCAAATCGATTTTACTCAAAAACGGTGCATGGCATCGAAATTAAACAAGTGGATACTTTTTTTGTAAAATACTATTAAATTTAATAATTTCATGTCAAAAACAAAAAAACAACATACAAAAAAGTTGGGACCATATTTACCCCCCGCCCCCCCACTTGACACATCCTTGAATAAAGCACTTTAGAAAATAATTTTATAAAGGTTTTCTTTATCATTTGATTTGCTCCTAAATTTTGACCACCTATTTCAAAAACACCTTGTATTAATTTATATTGTCGTATGACAAGTAATCTAATAATCGCACTACATTTCTTAAAAGCATTTTTAGAAAAAAAAATTTTTTTTCGAAAAATAAAATTTTTAGAAAGTAAAAGCTTTAGAAAAAATAAATTTTAGAAATTAAACCATTAGAAGAAAATTTTTAGAAAAAGTGACCCTCTACCATTTAAATAATAAGTAACATATTTTTTTTTCTTAGTAAAACTTTTTATTAAAAAAGATTATACTTAATACATGCAAAAGTTTTATGGACGTAGTAGATTGAATATGCATAACTAATAACTACATTCCAACTTCTAATTGACTTTTAAAGCTTTAATTAAAATTTTACAGCACTTTTTACAAAAATCTTCGTCTTTAATGAATTCGTTTTACTACTAATTTATGCAGCTGAAGTAGTTGTCTACATCCTCATCAGTGTAAATGCACAACTAAAATTAATTATTCTCTTTGTGTTATTTTGCATAATTAATAATAAATAGTTTACAGAGATCAAAGCGATATGTATGAATAGTAGCTATGAGATACGAGTGCGCGGTTTAGAATAACTATTCATGCTTCCTACGTAATGATCTTGGTAATTGTATCTCTCTATTGCAAGAGGTATTTATTTATGCTTGATAAGAAATTTGTTTTTCAAGAAACAACCCACAAAAATTTGTATTATTGTGTAAATATAATAACGCAAACAACAAATACTAGAAAATATAACTTACCACCGACTGTGTATTACAATCTTGCCCATTCATAGTCAAATCGAGTCTGAAGAGATCGCTATTGAGTACATCAACATTGCAAGTTTCTGATCGACCAAGGGCATAAATTCTACCGTTAAATGGTTTGTTGGTACGTACTTGTACGGCAATCTTGGTATCCTTACAATTCACCGATACTGAAAGTTGAATTACGACGAATTATTTGACAATAAAATTACAAGTATGCATTGTTTTCTCATACCATCGTAACAAGTACCAGTCTTGTCGCAATTTACATCACTTCTTGTTAGGTTGTTAAGCGTTGGGTCCTCGGTTGCCTCGAAGACCACAGGAAGAGTGTTATCAGATGGTGCGCCGGATGGCGTCGATGAAGGTTCTGCAATTTATTATCAATGATTTATTTAGTTTAACAATATAGACAGATAATAAGTAAGTAGGAAAGAAGTTTCAAAAATTTAACTGCATCTATAGATAGAGCATCACTTCCTTTGGCTGTAATTAGTTAACAATTTTTTAATGTTTTTTTCGGAAAAATTTATTGAAACCTAGATGTTTTATGGTTTATTGTCAACTTACTCTCACAGGCATTTTCAAAGTATGTTCCAATTCGTTCACCGTTATCGATGAGCGGACGTTCGGCGTTCAAGTACGTGCTAGGTCCATCAGGAAGTGTTTTGTGGTCTAGATGGAACAATTGACAGTTGTATTGAGATCCCTGAGGTGGTCCTTTGTACAGAAAAGACCGACAGAGGAATTCATTTTCAATTTCACAGGCCAGACGACATGCCGCCTCGCTAGTTACTTGTAGTTCCTTATCAGTGTAGTAATGGAGACCAGCATATTGTGCAACTTTGTCATCAGCAACGCCTATTCTTGGTGTTTGGAATATGCGATTACTTTTGCAGGCTTGATTACCCTTCAGGCACAAGTTCTCAAAGTAATCTACACCTTGTGCATCGACGAATTGTACAAATTGTCCAGTCGTACGACGATCTGTATCACTTAGTTGGCATTGTAGTGTTACGTAGTTGTATTCTACTGAGCGGCAAGTAAATCGGTGCTGCAACATTAACAAACACAATACATGCATTAAATCTCTTTTAACTGTGTAACAATGCATAATGGAATCAGGTGTCAAGAAAATAAAAAATCGGGGTTTATGAGTGGCATTATAATAACATTACTTAGGTACCATATTGCTGCAGTTTTATGGGTAGGTACTTATAGAAGAGGAGTTCTATTGTTACGTGGGAAAAATTATAATAACTGATGATTCTAGTCTAATAAGTAGATAGGTACATAAACTTCTAATGGAGGAAAACAGCCAAGAAAGTACATAGTACTTTTTTCACAAATTTTTGGCTGACGTTATTTAGAATGGTACTTCGAAACTTACAGAAATGTTACGTAGGAACTAAAATGAAGTAGTGATATCGCATTGTAATGCAAATGCATCATAACATGTGTGACCTCTATTTTTTGGAAAATTTTAAATTCGTAATTTTTAAATATTTTAAGAATTTCATATATCATCTATTTTACCCTTAGATTAGAGTAGATTAATGTCCGTATTCTCTAACGAAATATAAATTTTTGTAGACTGTACTTTTTTGTCTATTTGATTCCTGAGAACTTCTGCATTGCTTAAAACGAATAATAAACTTACAGTCTGTAAAACTTTACATTTTTTTTAAAGAATATGGGCATTAATTAATCTACTCTAACCTAACAGTAAAGTAGATGAGGTTTTTAGAATATTTTATAAAATTGTGAATTCAAAATTTTCAAAAAAGGGAGTTAGGTAGGTACTTATACCTAATTAATATTTATATTTTGTCTTAGAGATGTTCGAAAAGGTACGTTCAATTGATCAAAATGTAACTTATCTTTTGTGATTAGCTTTTTATCGCATTGCTATTTAAGGAGTTGTGAGTGTACTAGATAACTGGGTATTTTTTTATACTAGTTTATATCGTCAGGATTTCACCAGTCGATAGTTTAGCGAAAATTAAAGGTGGTTTGTCTAATAAACTATGGTCGAATGTTGCTTCCTTTTCGATGTACAGGACATTAAAGAAAATAAATTATTTTAAATAATTTGCTATAAATCAAAAACAAAAAAAGTTAGTCTTCTGAAATTTTGCATAGATCTTTTTTTTGGTATTCTCTTATTAATAGTGGTTGCAATTATTTTATTTAGAACACAGAGGCGTGCGTACGGGTTTCTTCAAGAACGTTTTATTGAATAAAACGTACACCACTGGTTTTTTTTGCAGCTCCAATATGCAGAAAGTAGTTTCCATTCAGTTTAGAAACTTTTTTGTATCTTACAATTTCTTGATAACTTAACTTTTTTTTCTTATTTATTAAAGAGGTTCTTCCCTATTAGATTTCCGAAAAAAGCATCAGTACAAAGTTGTAGAGAAAAATATTTCCTACAACTTTCCATTTAATATTTTTTTGATATTGTCAATATTAAAAAAGATATTCAACAAATAAGTTGCAAATTTTGGGGAAATTTTTCTCTAGTTAGGTACTACTTACTACTACTACTAAATTTTCAATTTATTTGTTAAATAACTTTTTAAATATCGACAATATCAAAAAAAGTTTAAAAGATAAGCTGTAGGAAATATTTTTCTTTACAACTTTGTACTGACTCTTTTCTTCGAAAATTTAATAGGAAAAAAGTTATTTAATAAACAAAAAAATCCAACCCTTAATTGAGGGCTGGTGAAGGAAAGGCGGGGTTTACGAATACACAAACTCAGTTTTAAACTTTCTGGGTGACCCTCTAGAAAATTCTACAAAAATTGGCTGTAGGGTAAAAAAAGTCTATTTGAAGCCTTTTTTCTCCCTTATTTACTGTACTATTAGGTTATTTTGAGTTAAGTTATCAAAAAATTATAAGATACGAAAAAGTTTCTAAATTGAATGGAAAATACTCTCTATATATTGGTGCTGCAAAAAAAACCAGTGGCGTACGTTTTATTCAATAAAATGTTCTTGAAGAAACCCGTACGCACGCCCCTGTGTTCTAAATAAAATAATTGCAACCACTATTAATAAGAGAATACAAAAAAAAAGATCTATGCAAAATTTCAGAAGGCTAACTTTTTTTGTTATTGATTTATAGCAAATTATTTTAAAATAATTTATTTTCTTTAATGGCCTGTACATCAAAAAGGAAGCAACATTCGACCACCATTAATTTTCGCTAAACTATCGACTGGTGAAATCCTGACGATATAAACTGGGACACCCTGTATATCCTGGTAGCTAACAGACGAGATAAAAGCCAGAAAAAATTATTTCACACGAGTAGATCCTGTTTTCTCCAGATACTTGATGAATTAATTAAAGACACAGTCCAATAAGTTCTCAAGAGTCGTCATAAAATAAAATAATCTTTCGTATTCTGCATCAAAGTCTATACAGAGCGTTTTTTATTCTGTAACTTTTGTAATTACTTTCATAGAGCTTTAATGTATTTTCCAGCAGATTTCAAATGATGCCCCTAAATGACAGAAGAACTAATGAAGACATCTACAATGACAACAGAGCAGTCTGTTATTTCGTCTTAAACTTAAAGTCATACTCGAATACGTTGAGTCATTACGGAAAGTGAACGTCTTTGTTCATCACTGAGATTTTTAGCAGCCGGAAAGCACTTAATAGTTCTTGATAGTAAACATATTTATCTACAACTCTCGCTTTATTATTTTCCAACTTGAACAAAAAGAAATAAACCAAAAATGTGTGTTCTTAGGAATAAAAATCTAACTGTAAGTGATATTGCACTTTCCAGTCATTATGGTTCATCAAAACGTAATTTTATAATTGTGGTGTGTGGTATTTTTTAGAAAAAATATTATTGTATTAATTTTGCTCATTTTAAAGTAACTATTTTGTATGAGTTTTTTGGGTATTTCAGTATTGCAATTTTTTTTATAATGTAATTATTGTCTTTAGGTGTTCAATATATCTTCAACTTTTGTCCTAGATTTAGACTGTTTAAATTACTGCAAAAAAAAACTTTGTTCATCATCATCTATACAAATAAAGTTGTTCTTTATTTTATAAACTAGTTTCAGTACCATTGTGATATAGAAAATAATTTGTAATTACGGTTGAATAAATACAAACAAAGATGACTTTTTATTTTCAATTAATAGCAATATGATACACCGTTAGGTTCATAGGTTTCTTTTTAGTTTAACAAAAATAATGTCTTTCCTACATTATTTTTGTTAAATGAAAAAGTTTTCGTTTTTAAAATAATTAATATTTGGGTCAATCAACTATTTTTATTATAATAGTAATTTAGATCTCCTAAAGTTTGTAAAATATTGTTAGTATCAGGTTAAAACCCGTTTTGACGTTCCCTTGAATGCCCCCTGATATTAAAAAAAAATAATTTCGGTCTCCATTTTCAGAATTACAAAGGAGTTAATAAAAAAATTATTACTTTAAACTACAATCTAAATAAAACAGGAATATTGACATTACTTTAAACAATATTAGTAACAGGCGGTAACCCGAAATTTTATGTTGACGAAGTGTCCATTTTACTCTTCTCCTAGATACGCTACTGTTAGAGTTCATATTAAAATTTTACTACATACGAGTAATTATATTTTTTTGACAATTTACAATTACCATTTCCAATTTACAGTTTCCAAATAAATTAGTGGAAATCGTTATTTGGCTTAACACATAGAAAATTAGAAGAGTTAAAGCAAATGAATAGAGTTTAGTGCCGTACCTAGAAATTTGCTATCGAAGGATAAGATAATGTACGTTCAAATAAATATTTGTTTACATGTTCGATTTTAGTCCAGTATATTTAGTATTTATTATTGCAATTCATTGGGTAAGAGAAATTTTTTTTGCCATCGTTAGGGTACCACATAGAAAGCTTAAATCCGAGTTTTCGACCATCAACACCTTGCAACTTTTCCGCCATCTTGAATTTAGGGGTGAATTCTTATCTCGCCAATAACAGCCGTATTGTTTATTTTATCGAAAAAATAGTTGATACCATTTTTAACGAGAAAAACGAGTTCTACAAATTTGTATACTAGATATTTTTTTATATTTTGCGTATTTAACGAGTAATAACGGATTAATTGAAACAAAAGGGGGTTGAACATTTTTTCTGGTCGGTTATCATTTATTCCTTCAGCGCAATCGGAAAAATGTTCATGTAAAATATGTTAAACACATAATTACCTACAACTTTGATATGAAAAATTTTTTCATGCGAGCAATTGTTTACTTGCTGCAGCGCCTGGAAATTGCACGTATCGTCACTCGGCAGTAGTACAGAACATCTAGACTTTACTGGGAAATAATTCCGAGACGAATTTGGCTTCCGATTTTCGAAAGTGTTTAAGTATACGAGCCGGAAAACACATTTTGCACAATTCTGCCTGGTGGTGAAAGGCCGCCATCTTGTTTTTAAGGGTTGTTTTAGTTTTTCGCGCATAAATCGCGTGTTTTCAATTTTAGAAGAAAATGTTTCAATGAAATTAATTTGTAAATTGAATTTTCTACAAAATAGACTTTTTTCGCTAATTGCAATTGTTTACAAGTTAGGTATAGCATTTTCTTACACGGGATTACTTTTTGAAATTAACACAAATAGTTTTGTTTACGTTTACGTGCACCTGTCTCGAAAAACGCGACTGTCTGAAAAAGTGCGACTATCTCGAAAATGCACCAAACACCAGCCTGGAAAATTGGAGGTATAACAAACTTGTAAACAATTGCAATTAGGAAAAAAGTTACCAGTGCAATTTTATGGAGAATTCAATTTTCAACAAAATTACATAGAAATTTTTTTTTCTAAAACCGAAAATACGCGATTTATGCGCGAAAAATTAAAACAACCTTCAAAAACAAGATGCCGGCTTTTCACCACCGGGTAGAATAGTGCAAAATGAGTTTTCCGGCTCGTATACATACACTTTCGAAATACTGAAGCCAAATTCGTCTCGGAATTATTTCCCTGCAAAGTCTAAATGCCCTGTACTAATACGCGCAACTTCAAGGCGCTACACTGCTACAGTAAGTAAACAATTCCTCGCATGAAAAAATTTGTCATATCAAAGTTGTAGGTAACTATGTGTTTAATAAATTTTAAATTAACATTTTTGCGATAGCGCTGAAGAAAAATATCTGATGTGCCCAACACATGACTTTCTTATACTTACGGATAGTATCACAATAATTACTTTTCCTAAAGAAATTAAGTTAAATTTTGAGGGTTTCCAGCAATTTTCAAATAGTCTCTGTCGCACTTATTGCAATACGTATAAATCTGTCCTTGTCCCACTCATCATAACCGAATTTTACGACAAAAATGTGTTTTATTTTAGATTTTTGACCTATTACTCACTTAAAAAAATCTCGATATCTTTAATGTAGATTTGCATGCATAATACAATTTCACGACTTTATTGTATATATTAGAAAAAATTTTAATCGAGTTGCTATGATATCCAAAACATAAAACCGTAGCCGTTGTAGCCTTCAATCTTTTCAAATAGTAATGCTACAATCGATTTCCTCAACGGTATAGATTTCTGTATGTAAACAACATGTACTTTGTAAATCAGAGATAGATGGCGCCACTATATAAATAAAAAAATTTGACGGAATTTCAAAAAAAGTTTCAAACAAAATTTGTTCAAAATTTAATTCTAAATCAATGTTAAAGAATAAAAAAATGTCGTAAATTGTTTATTTTTCAAGATATTCCTAAAAAACCTAAAAATGTCATCAGGTAACTGTCACTTGTTTTGGTGCTAGATGAAAAACATTGAATGTGGCACCCATAAATTTGTTCAAACTCTTAAATATGAAATTTGAATCAAATCCGAGAAGTCGTTTTTGAGTTATGGTGGATACAGACAGACAGACAGACAGACATCATGGCCAAAATGGTCAAAATGGATTCAGGGGCCCTCAAAACGTGTAAATCCATCAAAATCTCGAAGTCGAAAAAAATCACGATTACAATACTTCCTTATACTTCGTATAAGAAAGTAAAAAAATATTCGAGCAAATGGTATCGGCCATTTTTTCGATAAAATCAAAAATACGGCTGTTTCTGTCCAGATAAAAATTCACTACTTAATTCAAGATGGCGGAAAAGCTGAAAGAGTTTGATGGTCGAAAACTTGAATTTAAGCTTTCTATATGGTACTGTATCGATGGCAAAACAAAATTTTTTTACCCAATGAATTGCAATAATACCCATAGGAATCTGACTAACTATACTGGACTATTTGTATTTCTTGCAGATTTTATAACAAAGTTGTAATTCTGACATTTTCAACGATGGAATAAATGAATAATGTACCCAAAAATTTGCTCTGGAGGAAGATAAAACGTATTTTTCTACGAACCTTTGCAAACTTTTATAAACAGGCAATTTATATTGACGTTAAAAGGTACCTGGTATTTTGGGTACGTTTCTGATCGCGTTCTTTATAAAATTAAAACTTTTTTTACTTGCCCCTATTTTACTACTCCTAATTTAAAATGAAAACAAAAATAGCTTTAGAAATAATTGCTAGAATCTGCTTGAAAATAACTAAATAATTGAGTTGTTTCTTCAAATTGTGCATGACACAATTTTATATAAAGATGCACTTGATTACATCTAGTAAAACGTACTATAAAATTTTATGGTGTCCAGTCATTAACCGACTAGTTTACGGTTTATGCAAATTACCTGAAATATTCCTAGGAGTATATTAAAAAACTGGCAATCTAACTCTATTTGTGACAATTTTATTTTTGATATAATGACGTAATTTATACATTTTGCACGCAATATTAGTGCCGTATTTCTGAACTGCTATTAGACACATCTATTCGATAGCCTTAAATCATTAGATAACGGAAGGTCGGTTGTATAACTGGACATATAGTTATCTCTAGATTTGGACGAGATATTTATGGATGTCTGTGTGGTGGATTAAAGTTGCGGTATAATCCTTACGTTTCTATAAAACGTGTGTGATATAAATCGAGACTGAAGGATGCCAACATGGACTCCTATAAAATTTTAAATTAAGTTTCCTTTAATGTGCAATAAAGTACAAATTTACAATCCACTGCGATAGCATTTATTTTATTAGTAAAGCACTGTGATTTAACTGTTAATTGTTCAATAGAGTTTCCAGAAAGTTTTTGGCAATTATTTACCGATCATTATCGGTTCGACTGGTACAAAAAAGCGTTTATGAAATTGTCCACTAGAGCGGAAATTTTATTTTTGACGGGTTCAGTGTTCTTCATATAATTTCTTAATACAATGTAATTGGGAGAAAAAATCATCTGATATAGAGTTTGGAAAGAATTTTCTCGAAATATTGGGAAATGCATAAACATTAAACAAGAATGTCGTGTTGTTTATCCATTAAGAATTTAATTGTAGGTTAGACGACTTTATAAGATGTTTCAATAAATATTATTAAATAATTTTAAAACCGTTAAATCTAAGGTGAAAATTGCCTAATCGAATTGTAAATTATTCTATAAACATAGTCTCTTGAGATATACGATCTATGCTCATACGTTTTCTATACACTAGAAACTTTAGTTAAAAATTAATTAATAGAATTTTGCGTCCTTGTGGACTAAGAACGATCTAATTCTACACAGTTTTATGGCTTCTAATTAGGTATACTAAATAAAGTTGTGTATTTTTATGACGAATGTAAAACATTTTTATATTACTAAGACGATTAATTTTAGTAGGTACTAAAGAAGGAAGGCAACTCAACAGTGTGAAACACTTAGCTCAGAAAAGGTTACTTTAAATAATTATATCTCACTAATCTGACAAACACTGATAAAACTTAGGACATCATACTGCAAATTGTAGCATTCGTCCTGTGAAAATAAATCCTTAAGTATCTAGAATTTTAAGAAGATTCAACAAAACACTAAAAAAACTGAACTTTTCTTATAAATGTATACTCAACGTATTAAGGGCAGGTTTATTCGTTTGGGTAATTATATTTGGCAGTTAAAATCGTACAGATTATACTCCAAGAAACAACAAAATTCACCGTCAGATAAAGTTACTGGGAAGATTTATAAAACAACCCTGATGATAACTAAAATTGAACGTCAACCATGAAAATTTAAAAATTACTATGAATATTAATTTTATATTCGATTTGGCCACATCGGAGTTGCAAAAGGTATATTTATTTATATCAACCATATACAGGATACTCATTTATTTCAACAACATATTACATTTCCATATTACTAGTTTTTCAGTTAGAACTGGTAAAATTTTTGTAAATAAATTGCTCTGTGTAATTACAAACATAAAGATAAAACCATGCAGTTATATGCAATGAAATCTAATTTTTAATAGCAAAACTGGGCTGAAATATGTTAACACCATAGTACATCATTTATTTTATAATTGTACAACTTTGAGTTATAATTTTAGGTAAGCGGAAATGAGCACGCACAGAAAGACAGTAAAAACGGCAATAATCGTAAATACACCAAATTACATTTCTTGTTTAACGATTCGTTTTTGGAACAGTCTTAGTCGACAAGTAATTGTTGTCACTAAAAATCTATAAAATCTAATACCATTAATGTTCTTGTCCACTCATTTTTAATCTCGGTACAAATTGGTCCCAGTGTGACATAACACTTGACAAAATAAAAACTAAGAAAAAATTAACTATACCATTATTTCAAAGTGATTTCTTCCACACAATCAATTATATTAAGTGAATCAAACAATTTTTGCTCGTTAAATTGTGGTAAAAATCCCGAGATGGTTGAGGCTCTGAATAGAGGTAGTCATCTAAACGACCACAGTAATTTATGTCTTACATAAAAGAGGAATGCTGTTGTGCGGTTAGTAATCACCATTAATATGAATTTTTTAAGTAGCAAAAATATAAACCCACAAGGTCACCTACCTCATTTAAGCATGCAGCTAGGCAAGCCTCTTTGGTTGATGTGTAGATAAGAGCATTATCCAGACCTCTTATCATTTTGTTGGGCACCCTCTCGAAGGACCACGGCCTCAAGCACACATTTTCCGACCTCAGTTGCAGCTTCGTCATGTAGTACATATTCACAGACCGCTGGGGTGTTGCCGATGGGTTATTGGCGGATGTTTCATTTTGTAACTGACAAAGAGTTTCTTGGACGGGTATTAGAGGATTTAACACAAAACTAAAAGCAGCTGCTTGACAGTCAGGTTCTTCACGACACCATCCTTGGCACTCGTATAAACTTAAGTTCTTGACAGTATAATACGTATTTCCTCTGTAGTCGAAGTCTGTCAACTTTTCGAATGCTATTCTTCCTGAAAAGATAACGTAGGAGATATTTATTGGTTTCTAAAAGGAAACATGTATTTGCACAAGTCAAAATTGATAAAACTCTAACAGGAATCTCATGCCAAGCACAAATATGGAACGCGTTGGGAGCCAAATAGGCGCAGTCGGTTTCAAACATAGATTAATTACTGTAGCGAGAGGAATTATTATTAAATCATGTTCTAATCTCAAGATCCTGGTGTGTTTCATACGTTTCGTATCATTATTATTCTTCCAATTAGTGGCAACGTCCTTAGTTTCACATGGAGTATTCGAAATCGAAACCAACAGAGTTATGTCTAAAATTATGTTAATTCCATAATGACTTAAGCAATTTCTCTAATATAATTATTATTAAACTGCGGAGTTGTTTAATCAAGTTTAACAAGAAACAAGTTGAGACTCCAATTAGATTTCCTGAAATTACATCAAAGGATGTTTCACTAGTTATGTGGTCTATAGAAAGAAAAGCGATTCAATTAAATAGGAAAAATGATCGTACTATAAATTTCAGAAATGTGTACAATATTTTACTACTGGTATCGTGTGTTTGATATTTAAATCTCATTAATCCTTTAACAGTTAAATTACCATAAAAAGCTAAAAGTTTTCTTAGAATACTTGACGACTGAATGAAAAAATAAATCCTATTTTTAACTTAAAATTACAGTATTTTTCTTTAATTTATGCGAAGCTACATCTTTTAACACAATCAAATAAAAATAAAAGTACCTTCTGGCAAAATTAATCCTTTTTTCATTACTACGGTAAATAATCTACTTCCATTACGAATATAAATTGCAAGTGGGTAATGAAATTATTGACTACAATTATCTATTTGCAAAAACAAGTTTATCATTTAACGGTAATTCTAGAAGTTGACTTCTGGTTTAATATCACAAAACACCAAAAAATTTTGTTGTAAAGTATAACACAATATAAAAGAACCGTAATGCCTAATTTACGGTATCGTTACGCTCGCCTGGATTAATTCGAAAGAATTTTTTGTAATGGTATAATTTTATTAAGTTTATTTTGCCTTTTTTCATGAAAATACCATCTGATTACTGATTTTATAAGATTGAAATCGATTAGGTTTTTCATCAGACGTGCAAAACTTTGATCTATTTTCTCAGTTCCACACATTCCATGAAAACTAATTTAAGTCCATTTTTTATTGAGGCAAAAAAATAAAGTGATTTACCGCACCTTCTAACCCACATCATTAATTTAATTTCATCAGGAAAAAAATCATGCAAAATGATATTCTTTAATTCGAACTGGAATCACCCACTGTGAGTAAGATCGATTTATCCGATTGGAAACTGCTAGGAACAAACTGTCAATCAGTGGTTGCGGAGTTGGGGGCGAAATGCACACAATGTATCCAAGTAATGGACCGAATTCATGGAACTGTGGAAACGTTTTAGTCTGTCTGGAATTGTATAGGTATTACATTACTGTATTATTTATTGTATTATCATTATTTACATACCAACACCTTTAAAATCTGGCATTAACATTATACTGTGATAGAGAGGATGTGAAAAAGGCTGTGGCTAGAGTCTCGTTAAACGGGAGACTTCCATCAAATGTAGACTTTATACAGATCTGTGATACGTAAAAATGTTTTGATAACCAAAATTTAGATATAAGGAGAAAACGGATAAACAAAAAATTCTTCATGAGTTTTTATAGGTAGGTACCTATCTATAGCTAGACTATCGACCAAGGGAACTAATAATTATTTAAAAAAATTCTAATTTAAAATGATTTATTTGACAAAATTCTGTCATCTTTAACCAATAAATTGATAAGGAAGCCAATCGTAGATTTTCTCACTTTTCGACTTCTATTATTAGCTTTACTTACTATAAATATTACTCTGTATAATGTTCATTTCGATTTTTCACTTTCTTTAATAATAATCCTTTGACTTTAAGGCGTTTTTCTTGGTTACATAATTTCTGACAATCCTTGTCCAAAAATTATCATAAATTTATCATTTCCAAGCACTTCCTCTTATCTTTTTTGAAATCATTTTTTATTATGATAAGAAATAAAAATACGAACTTAACCGAGTGTGTTGTTGGCTTTCGCTTAACTGGACTCTAGCCACGGACTATAAAAGACATCCTTTAATATATATTTTTCCATATATGTAACCTCTAACCTATATCACAAATGTTTTACTTATGTATTTATATGCGAAGCGATTTACAAGAAATGTTAATCTGCTCTGCTCTTGTTTAGAGTTAGTGAACTAAAACATCGTGTCCTGACGCTGCATGACTCAAAGCATCTTTTGCTATTTAATGAAGATGAGTGTGAATATACCACGGATCATGAACAGTCTTAATAGATAATTCATGATAATGTGATATAATCATAATGTAATAAGGTATAATATTGCACTAAGTTTGAAGTAATCTTAAAGGAATTATTGAAAATACATCTAAACAATAATTTATTTTGTAATGTCGTATAGTTTATTTTTTACATTTTTATAAGAAAGAATATATTTTATTTCAGGAATATTCTAATCTTTATGTACTTTTCTTTTATACACTTTATTATATATTTAAATTAAGTAACAAGATTGTTGATAATAGTTATTTTTAAGGAGGCTTTTAACTGAAAAGAAAATTAATTGCCTAGATTAACAGATACATATTTTGTTATTCTCACAATGATTTACTTTTTACTACTTGTACAATTTTTGCAACATTAATAAATCTACTACGATATAATCTCTTTTATATTTCCTGTTGTGAGTTGTCTTGAAATTCTATTTATTCGTCGACATTTATTTCGCTTTTCTTATAAAAGTATCGCAAAATTAAAATAATACTTTAAAACTGAATTAATTGAATTTTATTTCATAAAGAATTGAAATCAAGAAACAATTATACGAACTTAAATTTCCTTATTTATGCTTGGTTTGGATTTCGAATTTCGAAATAAATTTCTTTAATGTGTAAATGAAATTATGGAAAAGAAAATCTAATCTAATTTAGTTTGTTGTAATGGTTATAATATAAATTATACAATATACAGGGTGTCCCAGTTTATATCGTCAGGATTTCACCAGTCGATAGTTTAGCGAAAATTAAAGGTGGTTTGTCTAATAAACTATGGTCGAATCTTGCTTCCTTTTTGATGTACAGGGCATTAAAGAAAATAAATTATTTTAAATAATTCGCTATAAATCAATAACAAAAAAAGTTAGTCTTCTGAAATTTTGCATAGATCTTTATTTTTGTATTCTCTTATTAATAGTGGTTGCAATTATGTTATTTAGAACACAGAGGCGTGTGTACGGGTTTCTTCAAAAACATTTTATTGAATAAAACGTACACCACTGGTTTTTTTTGCAGCACCAATATGCAGAGAGTATTTTCCTCAATATAGAAACTTTTTTGTATGTTACAATTTCTTGATAACTTAATTTTTTTTTCTTATTTATTAAAGAGGTTCTTTCCCATTAGATTTCCGAAAAAAGCATCAGTACAAAGTTGTAGAGAAAAATATTTCCTACAACTTTCCTTTTAATATTTTTTTGATATTGTAAATATTTAAAAAGATATTCAACAAATAAGTTGCAAATTTTAGGGAAATTTTTCTCTAGTTAGGTACTACTTACTACTACTACTTAAACTACTCTTTCCCCAACATTTTTAACTTATTTGTTGAATAACTTTTTAAATATCGACAATATCAAAAAAAGTTTAAAAGATAAGTTGTAGGAAATATTTTTATTTACAACTTTGTGCTGACTCTTTTTTTCGAAAATTTAATAAGAAAAAAGTTATTCAATAAATAAAAAAATCCAAGCCTTAATTGAGGGCTGATGAAGGAAGGGCGGAGTTTACGAATACACAAATTCAGTTTTAAACTTTCAGGGTGACCCTCGAGAAGATTCTACAAAAATTGGCTGTAGGGTAAAAAAAATCTATTTGAAGCCTTTTTTCTTCCTTATTTACTATACTATTAGGTTATTTTGAGTTAAGTTATCAAAAAATTATAAGATACGAAAAAGTTTCTAAATTGAATGGAAAATACTCTCTGCATATTGGTGCTGCAAAAAAACTAGTGGCGTACTTTCTATTCAATAAAATCTTTTTGAAGAAACCCGTACGCACGCCTCTGTGTTCTAAATAAAATAATTGCAACCACTATTAATAAGAGAATACAAAAAAAAAATCTATGCAAAATTTCAGAAGGCTAACTTTTTTTGTTATTGATTTATAGCAAATTATTTAAAATAATTTATTTTCTTTAATGGCCTGTACGTCAAAAAGGAAGCAACATTCGACTATAGTTTATTAGACAAACCACCTTTAATTTTCGCTAAACTATCGACTGGTGAAATCCTGACGATATAAACGCAGCTCACAGCTCAGAATAAGGAAATATTCTGCAATGCAATAAATGATAATAGCTTACCTAAACTTCCGTAAATATTTATAACGACTAGAATTAGGCCTATTAGAAGTCGACGGTGATCCATCTGTAACAAAAAAATACCATCATCAGTTGCAATTTATTAAGCATTACTGCTCATTGTTGTTATTATATAGGCATCAACAGCAAAACCTAATGGTTCCAATGCAATTTTACGTGTACGGAGTTACCACCAATTTTATGAGAACTAAATTACCCACACTCAAACATATACATAATTTTACAAATATGAAAAGTTTGCACTCTTAAACGCCAGTAATCAATTTGTCGTAAAATCTCCCAGCAAATACATCATCACGCTTTTTTTTTCCGTTATTTTATGTCTCCAACAGACTGTGTGGTTGAAAATCTCACATTGGTAAAGTTTTTTTTATTAGCGAGCCGTGTGGATTTTGCTTCAAATTGAAAATCAATAAAAAATAAAGTGTGCAACATTGTACAGTGTATGTTGATCAATTCGACTCAGAAAACTATTTCCCATGACAAATGGCCGCACGAAATCACCGAACGTGATAAGGAATTTGATGCACGATGCAAATAAAAAGTGTAAAATTGACCACATATTCAAAGAAGTAACATCTTCTAGTTTTGAGCAATTGTGCCAGCACGGAATTTTCACTTTTTCGTCTCATGCAATTGTACAGTTAATGTTAATTTTTTCTTTAATATTTGTTTAATTAAATTCCTATCATTATTTATAGGAGTTTAGATTATACGGTAAAATAATTATTAAAACTTGTTTATACATCTGAGAAATACTTATACTATTTTTGACAATCCAATTATGCAATTTTATCTTCATCCAGGTTATAATTTCTTTCAGAATTTTTAATACAGGATCAACAGCAGGATAACTGTTGTTTCACAAAAATTTCCAAGGAAATAATTTTGAAAATAAAAAATCTGTGGATTTCTTTTAGAGCGTAGTCAGTCGTTACATAAATCATTCTCGCTTCTTCTTTTTGCCCATCTCTTCAGTTCGAAAAGGTTACATAATCAATTACCTAACATAAGACAAAATATAGCATTTATTTGCAAGATATGTGCAATATAGGTCACTCTTTTAAACATCCAACGCAGTTACGAATTGATGGTTTTATAGGCACTATAAAATTTATATCTTTGTCCAAAGTTTTATGGCTCCGATAACGGTAATTTATAAAAGTATGTATGTAGGTAGTCGATGTGTACAATCATAGACTAATGATTGAAATATAAAATTTGCTGCTGATATCATCCAATTAATAACCGATAACTTGAGCCATAAATTATATAACTGTTAGTAATTTTGGTAGATCTTTCGATTTCATGCAAGAATATCATGACATGACAGACTGCTCTAGATTATGTGAAGTATCGATATAGGACTAAATCATGAAAATCGTGAAGGCGATTACAACTCACCATTTGATCCCGGAATATAGTTTAGTAGGGCTCATTTCTTTTGTTCATTACGACTTTATAATTTCGTCTTAATCACATAAGTTCTTAGTCTTCGCCTTCCTCTACAGATAATTTAAGCATTCATTTGAAACTCATGTTGTCTTTAGACAGTACCTATACGGTCAAGGGTCACATTCAACATGCATAGTAGATGAGTTTAGAGGCCATTGCACCTACTGCAACTAAACTAACTGCTTGATGGACACTGTTCCTCCTACACTGTCGTTTCACTATCGTTAATTTTTTTTGTGCATCAATATATGATGCCAATATTTATTTAACTGGGTAATAAATTTAAAACTTGGTAAAAATCAGGGGGAAATTAGGATTTTTTTTATAGGTTATTGATGTTGTAATTTGTAATTGTCTATCTATGAGAACGAGTATTGCCCAGAAAGTCAGAGGAGACAAACACTATTTGAAGAAAAGTCTGAAGTATTAACCTATTAAACCTAATATTATTTTTTTTTAATTTCATCCATCACAAAAACGAAAAAAGGGGAATTCTAGTTTTGTTATATTTCAGGAACTACATTTTTCTTCAGAAAATTCTTGTTTTTCTAATTACCCAACTTCGTTTCAACTTCACCGTAAAAAAATTGACCTAATCTCAAATTTAGCAGCCTGCACCTACAGTTTTTTTATAAAGTCTAGATTTAAGTACATAGAGGGTGTCCCAGTTTATATCGTCAGGATTTCACCAGTCGATAGTTTAGCGAAAATTAAAGGTCGTTTGTCTAATAAACTATGGTCGAATGTTGCTTCCTTTTCGATGTACAGGGCATTAAAGAAAATAAATTATTTTAAATAATTTGCTATAAATCAATAACAAAAAAGTTAGTCTTCTGAAATTTTGCATAGATTTTTTTTTGTATTTTCTTATTAATAGTGGTTGCAATTATTTTATTTAGAACACAGGTGCGTGCGTACGGGTTTCTTCAAAAACATTTTATTGAATAAAACGTACACCACTGGTTTTTTTTGCAGCACCAATATGCAGAGAGTATTTCCATTCAATTTAGAAACTTTTTTGTATCTTACAATTTCTTGATAACTTAACTTTTTTTTTCTTATTTATTAAAGAGGTTCCCCTATTAGATTTCCGAAAAAAGCATCAGTACAAAGTTGTAGAGAAAAATATTTCCTACAACTTTCCTTTTAATATTTTTTTGATATTGTCAATATTTAAAAAGATATTCAACAAATAAGTTGCAAATTTTAGGGAAATTTTTCTCTAGTTAGGTACTACTTACTACTCTTTCCCCAAAAATTTCAACTTATTTGTTGAATAACTTTTTAAATATCGACAATATAAAAAAAAGTTTAACAGATAAGTTGTAGGAAATATTTTTCTTTACTACTTTGTGCTGACTCTTTTTTTCGAAAATTTAATAGGAAAAAAGTTATTCAATAAACAAAAAAATCCAACCCTTAATTGAGGGCTGGTGAAGGAAGGGCGGGGTCTACGAAAACACAAACTCAGTTTTAAAGTTTCAGGGTGACCCTCTAGAAGATTCTACAAAAATTGGCTGTAGGGTAAAAAAAGTCTATTTGAAGCCTTTTTTTCTCCTTTATTTACTGTACTATTAGGTTATTTTGAGTTAAGTTATCAAAAAATTATAAGATACGAAAAAGTTTCTAAATTGAATGGAAAATACTCTCTGCATATTGGTGCTGCAAAAAAAACCAGTGGCGTACGTTTTATTCAATAAAATGTTTTTGAAGAAACCCGTACGCACGCCTCTGTGTTCTAAATAAAATAATTGCAACCACTATTAATAAGAGAATACAAAAAAAAAGATCTGTGCAAAATTTCAGAAGCCTCACTTTTTTTGTTATTGATTTATAGCAAATTATTTAAAATAATTTATTTTCTTTAATGGTCTGTACGTCAAAAAGGAAGCAACATTCGACCATAGTTTATTAGACAAACCACCTTTAATTTTCGCTAAATTATCGACTGGTGAAATCCTGACGATATAAACTGGGATACCCTGTATAATATAAAAAGTGTTTCTTTTCAAATAAGTAAGTTGAAGATTGATTCATAACTATAAGTTGTCTAAATAAGTATCTAGTATCAGTATCTGAAGTTTCTGAATTGATATAGGTACCAGGATTATTTTCAGTAGACATGTGCGGCACACTATTCTGTCTCTATCTCTTGTTCGCCTCCCATGGGAGAAAGGGAGATGGAAAATGTGAGGCACACGTCAACCGAAATCCTACCATAAATAATGATCACGTACAAATCTACTCAAGCGGTCAGGACAAAGTTTCAATTAATTGCTACTTAGGAATTTTAATAGTACCTACATGATGATTAAGACTTTAAAGATAAAATAAAAATTAAATTGCTGATAAAAAAAGTTTTTTAAAATAAATTTAGCAGTGTTTTTTATTTACTGGAAACTGTGTAAGTGTTGATATGTCATTAAGGTGTTAATAATTTTAAATTTAATAGATTTAATAAAAAAGTACAATTTAACGCTTATACACGTTGTAATAAATAAATCTTTAAATTTCATGACTGATTCCAGCTTAATATAAAAATACTCTCTGGGAAATTTTTACCAACTCTCAATAAAACAATATTTTATTTACTCACATTTCCTAAAGTCTTTTAACGAATTCTCATGTGAAATTTAATGATGCTTAAATTGTAAAATTCCACTAAAACCCGAGGTGTTGACAACGTCTGTGAGACATGAAAAATAAACATTCTGCACAAATCCTTAAGAACCTACTTATAGCACACTGGGTGCCATACCGTTAAGATGATATCTGTGAAGAGGCCAAGACATGACCCTCAAGACGGGCACAACTCGATGCAACTGCGTTTGAATAACTGAACACACCGCTATTTAGTCCAGAAATGCCATACAAACTAGGATCAAATTGCAAACTGCAAACAGTTTTGACATTTTAACACATCATCATCGTAGTAATAATGATCATCATCATTTCAAACTGCCAAACGATGTTATTTAGATTATAGCAAAAAAATCTCTCCACATGCTACCATTATTGCTAATTTAGATTTAAGCGCAAAGAAATTCCCATAACTGTTCAACCGGAAATAATGTTGTGAGCATTGTCATCATTACAGCAAATTTTATTTTTAACACCTCTAAGACATTGTGGGAATATAAAGTTGTTTTGTGCAGTGAATAAGATTATACAACAGTTAACCCACAAATCTTATTTGCATTTTTTCGTTTTGTTTGGAATGTAAAATGGTTTGCGCTCTTCGTGCAAGTAGGTTAGGTTGCTCATGTACATGTTTTAATTGAATGAAAATTCAAATTATAGTATATAGGAGTACTAGTTATCTAGTTTAGCGATTTCAACTGAAAACGAAGCTTTTAGACAAAACCTGTTCGTTTAAGTTTATTGTTTTGACACGCCTAATAAACGAAGTGTTACAGGAGATTATCATGAGATATGTGCTCATAAACCAATATATAATATTATAAATATTGGATATGCTTATGAAGAATATTGAAGCCGGAAATACTCAACAAAAATTAACAAACCTACGAACCTCAGCAGTTTTTCGGAAAAAATTCTCATTTACTTCAGGTTACTGTTATATTAATATTAATATCTGTTTTAGGAAGATGAAGCGTTTAGAGATAGTTATGTAAAAAAAAAATATGGAATTTTAACTTAGCAATGCAATTAATAAACAACATCTGCTTTGCATAAAATATAAAAATGGCAATTTAAAATATTGTTTAATTGCTGTTATGAAGTTTATTGGTTAGCAACATAGTATTTTTCTAACATCTTGTTTTTATGTAAACTTTCAATTTAATTAAAAGGACATAGTGGATTAAGAACGGTGAATTTTTCATATGAAATCTATTTCGAACGACAAAATGTCACTTCAGTGAAAAAATTTTTGAAACTGTACAATGTGTCCCAAATTGCTTGTAATTGCAGGGTATCTCTGTAATTTGTAAAGATAGAACTTTGCGGTTTTCGCGAACCTGTGCCACTTTTTCGTCAAACTTTTAAAGCCGCAAACAGAACTAAGCTAACTTGTTTTGTTTCTGAGATACAGGGTGAAAACGAAATTACTCACTTTCCGGGGTGCTGTCATATCTCACACACCATGTAAGCTAGAAAAAAAGTAAAAACTGTTCTAGATAGATATTTTTGCGTAGAATCCAGTGGCGTACTTTTTTTGCACTGTTTAAGAGATATGACCCAAACTTGGTCTTTTTTAAATGGAACACCCTGTATTTTTTAGTGTTATTAAATTTGTCTATTTTTTCTCATTAAAATGATGTAATAAGAGTAGACACTTTAATGCCCTAAATGCCCTAAAAAAGCAAAAAACCCTTTTATAAGTCAATAATTTGTAGTTGGCCATGAAAATCGGCAATTGTTTTGAGCAATTTAACTAGTTTTTTCTAGAAAATGTCATTAAGTTTGTAAAATATTTGGTTAAGTTTTGTTGTTTAATTTATATGAGCGTTAGAAAATTTTATTATAGTTTTGGTTTTGGTTTCTTTTTTACGTTGATAAAAATAAAAATAATATTTATGTTAAGAGTTTTTAATTTAATATAGTGTCTCATGTTGCTTGTAAACATTTCTTTATCCCCGATTTTCATGGTTAACTACAAATTTTTGACTTATAAAAGGGTTTTTTGCTTTTTTAGGGCATTTAGGGCATTAAAGTGCCTACTCTTATTACATCATTTTAATGAGAAAAAATAGACAAATTTAATAACACTAAAAAATACAGGGTGTTCCATTTAAAAAAGACCAAGTTTGGGTCACTGGATTCTACGCAAAAATATCTATCTAGAACAGTTTTTACTTTTTTTATAGCTTACATGGTGTGTGAGATATGACAGCACCCCGGAAAGTGAGTAATTTCGTTTTCACCCTGTATCTCAAAAACAAAACAAGTTAGCTTAGTTCTGTTTGCGGCATTAAAAGTTTGACGAAAAAGTGGCGAAAACCGCAACGTTCTATTTTTACAAATTACAGAGATACCCTGCAATTACAAGCAATTTGGGACACAGTGTACACAATCCTTAAACTGATCTAAAGATAAAATTATTGATGTATAGTTTAACCTGGGGTTATTTGTATTCAAACCTAACGACAAAAATGAAAGGTTTTTGTACTTTTTGGGTTTGGGACTGTGAACTTTTTCAATGTTTAAAAAAACTTGCAGTTTATAAAATTTTACATTCTTGTGAGAGAACAGGTGCATTAAGTGCAATATTTAATAATTTTGTTATTTTATTGTACTATTTAATGTATTTGTAATTTTATAGTTATGATGTATCATAATATGCAGGGCCGCATTTAGCAAGGGTCCACCCGGGGTTTCCACCAATTGACATTTGAGTGGAAATTTTCTATATCTAAGCACTGAATTACTGTAAAATGAATAATTGAGAAAATTGAAACCTGCTCAAATTATTTAAACGTTATAAATAAAATCTGAATAAAAATTTTACTTGTTGACTGTCGAAACAATTTGTGCAAAATTTTCGTCAATTAAGGCCCATTCACAACCACTTAACGTACGGGACATAACAAAAAAACATAGCGTTCGACCAATAGAAAAATCTAAACATTTGTCACTGTCAATTATTATTGGCCACTATTGGTCAAACGTTATGTTTTTTTGTTATGTCCCGTACGTTAAGTGGTTGTGAATGGGCTTTTAGGCACGGCCAATATTTTGTACAAAAAAATGAATTGGCATTAAAAATTTTTGGCTTCTTCCCGTTTTTTGGAAAAATGAAATTTTTGGGAGAGGCGGGAGAGGGAGGGTCTCTAACCAAGCATGGCCTAGGGGCTTCAGGCCCTGATAATATGGATATAGGCGCAAATATACAATTTATTTTTCTTTACTTATTACTTTGTATACACTTATTCATTCCAATAACAATACCTACATCTATCATCAAGTTCAAATTTGAAAACTTATTTTATATTTTCTCCAATCATTTCACTAACATTATTAAACATTTAAGTACCTATATAACTATCCTTATCCTTAATAATTATTTTATAATTATATTCAGTTCTCTAAAATGTATACCTGTTATAGATCTATGTCTGATCTTTTGGGTTAATAAAATAAAATTTAAAAAAGTTACATTTTTTCAATGTAATTAAACTTTGCTTATTTCCAATGTGGATTAACTTTTTTTACTGACGATTGATGAGTAAATGATAGATTTATTAATTTTAGATTCCATTATACGCTCTCCCTTACAAAGTGGTGACTCCTTTTGGTCCACCACAATGACTATTTTTGAAATTATTTATTTTATTAATTATTTTTGTTAACCCTGTTTCGGCAATATTTTCGCAGGCAACCTTAGCGTTCCTTCTTAATAAAGGTCTAAACTATCATTCCTATTTTTGCCGTTCGTCCACCTTACGACGACTAACTTTTTGCAGCCGCCTCTTGGACTAATATTCTTCTCATCAAATTATACAAAAAAGTTCCTATAAATATATAGAAGGCTTCGTTTCTGAGGTAAAGGGTGTTCAAATTGGTTTTTGCAATTTATTTTTAGTTTAAGAAAGATATCTGAAAATTGGTTAACAAGTCTATTTCCTAAAAATATCTATACCTAAAAAAAAATGCGTTATATTCACACTGACATTTAGTTTATTTGTAAAATAAATTAACTAACCAATATATGTAGACTATTCCTTCTTGAGATTAACGTCAATACCACAAATTAAAATCCTGAATTGCCGTTTTTAATTTGCGTTTTTATTAGTCAATAATTAGTGTTTTACCGTTCGGTGCTTGTAAAATTAAAATGTCGTTTCTTCACTGTCCTTTCTATTTCTACTTACAACGGTATTTGAAGTGACTAAAGTTTAAAAACATTGACACCTGTTATTATTCATAATTTATTTATATCATCAATTTACCTGATTTATTATTCAGTCTGTGGTAAATTAAATTTTGTGTTGTAAAATATACAACATTTAAATTGTTTTTATTGTAAACACAGTAATTAGCAGATAAATTAATCGCGCACCATAAATTCTATAAGGGTAATGTAGTCGTTGGGCCAAATACAATATTCACATTAAGTACGTACTAAAACATGTCATAGGCAATTACTAAATAAAAAAAAATAGGTTCATCTCTAATGGAAAGGTGTGCGAAACAACAGAGAGAAATGTGTTGAGGAACATAAACCTCTATTTTTAATTTAGTAATTATCTATGAAGTGAAGAGGGAATTTATTATAAAAAAATTAACTAGTATTGAATTTTTTGGTTTAGAATGAATAAATATATACAGGGTGATCAGTAATTGGCGCACTCCGAATACAGGGCATTATAGAGCACATTAAAACTAATGATAATCTGCAAAGAAAAATTAAATCTGATGGTTAGTTTCCGAGTTATAGAGTTTCCCTCATCCAAGTTACAAGCTAATTATTTTCATAACCAAGACAAATATGAGTGAATAATTTATGCTACTATAATCTCTGGATAAAATGCAATATGATTTGTTCAATTTTTTTCACAAAACCTCTAATACAAAGAAATTGAAAATGTTTAAATTTAATAAAATACCTAAATTTGAGAGAAATTTGAAGTTTGGCAATCTCTCAAGCTCCCCTTGGGATAAACTAAAATAACCTTCTATTGCCATGAAAATATTAATAATGAATCTCAATTGTTGTTTCTGTTTTTTAATAAAATTGACAGTACTAAATTAGTTTGACAAGTTCTCGCATCATAAAATATTGAACGTTTCTCTTTTTTTTTTCTCATCGAACCTATTCACATGTTCAATGCAGTGTTGCCACTTTTATTTTCACAAAAGTGGTCATATCTTTGTAAAGAAAGGACTTACAGCACTGCGGTAAAAAAAATCGTCATTCTTAAAACGTAAAGTTTATCACAGTATGCTCCGAGTGCGGCAATTACTGATCACCCTGTATAAAGTTTCTCCTTTATCTACACTAGATTATGTGTAGTTAAAGTTTTGTTTATATTTTTTACCCAAATTTAGTTCTATACTTTTACCAAATTCGTAAAAGGAAGATACTATAATGGAATGCGCGTAATAGGCGTGTGTAACGAAATAGTTTATTCATATAGCGATTGAATTTGGAGGGGATAGAAATGTAAGAGTTTCATAGGCGTATGCAATCAACATCGCATTGCATACTCTGATCATGTGGTATTTATATGAGTATCCTCCTTTTCCGAATTTAATATACAATAGTAATAGAGTAACTTGAAATGCGTTGCTTCATAAATTTATATGGTTGTTTTATCTAAAGCGCTTACATTTTTTATGGGATAAACTTTAAGTCCAAGTTTTTTAACTCTTTGTACTTAGTTCAATTTTATAAAGTTTCTCTGTCAATATTACTAAAAAATAATTTTTTTTTCGGTTCATACTTTTACTAATTCCCCTCTGCCTGCCCCCCACTTCAAATTCCGCATCAAGAAACTGCTTTTAGTTGCCTCCCCTCTATATTTATCTCTCTAGGAAGTAAAATTGTTTTCAGTAGACACTATCTCTACCTCACAATCGTCTCCCTTGAGAGTGAGAGAGAGGAAGAGTGTCACCTGCATGGCATCTAAAAATATGTCAATTATATCTGTGAATATTTTACAATTACTAAACATAAAGTCGATATGAACCCAAGTATTTCGACTTTTATTCTTGTACCCATAATGACTTCTTGAAAACTGTTTTTGTTCTATTTATTGAAGTATTTATTCAGTCTTGCTTGACTCTAACTTAAACATACATGAACAACAGCAGTGCAGGTCTACTACATGGAAATGTGAAGGTTTGCATGCTAGAGTTGACTGCACTTCTTTACATTGATGACATAGGAACATCAATCCTTAACAATAAAAATGATTAATTATAGTTGCTTCTATGAGACTCCAGTTAATGAAAGAGTTGAGTGAATTGTTGAAGGGAGACAATTACAATTTATCTACGTTACGGAAGTTTATCTAAGTCGTGGTGGAAATTAAGGGTAGTTACTTGTAGTTTTCTAGGCAATTTTATGTAATTATGCTCAATTTAAATGGAAAATTTGCATTAACAAAGTATTAGAATTGATCAGAAGGAATTTTTATAACGACATAAATTCCGAGGTTTGTGGTTTTCCTAAAGATGTAAACTGATTATGAAGTTATCATGCATTTTTAAATAATTTTGATAGCCATCATCACCTCCAGTGTATATTTACTGATTTGCTATCTCGATGCTGTAAAATGATTTCAATCGCAGCAGATGTTCCATTGTGAATAAACAGATACTTATAGCTGTACCGTAATTAGAATTGAAAATGTTCTGTTATTAGCGAATTGAGAATAACATATAGATATTCGATGGAACAGAAAACATACAGAATATTGCGTTAGCACGTTTAAGAATTTTAGGTGTGAATAAAAAGGAGGAAAATTGTAAAAACGGTATATGAACAAGAGTACTTGAGGTCAGGCGTCAGCCGGTACCTATATCAGAAGACTGACTCGTTTCATGTACCGTTGGCGTTACACAATACTTGTCAAGTTCGTATACAACAAACCAAACTAACCACGTTACGCATTTCAATTAAATTCTTTTTATTTTGTTGTAATGTCTGACGAGAACAGGATTTACGTAAATTACCCAAGTTGATTTTGTGCTTAGCAAAGTAATTGGTATAACCTCATATTGTTCAAGTTTGGAGAGGTTAATTCATTAGAAATGTTATTGATTTTATAGGATGTTTAGAAGTTTTAGATAATACTGTATTTCTTGAAATTGTAATAAATCTATAATGAACCTGAGAAAATCAACCATTTTTTTAAATAGTATTAAAGATAAGAAAATCCGAAAATCACTGTAAAATTACGTCAGTTTATTTAAAAATCTACTTGACACTGCCGACATTTAAGTATATTTCAACAAATTTTTCCTGCATCACTTATAAAACGATATTCTTATTATTTTCAATGGTTTTTCCAGGATGTTCCAGGATATTCTATTTATAAATTATATTATCTACTTTTTTGATTTTACACCTAAATAGAGGTATCATTTTGTGCTATTATTTAACTATTTATTTACCATAGCTTTTTCCAAACGATTTTACTAATTTTTCACTATAGTTTTTGTTTAGCAAGTTTATTTTCAGTAGACTTGTGCATCACTCATTCTCACTCTCTCTAATCTACTTATCCAATACTGAACCTATTTTAAGAGAAAGAGAAAGAAAGAGCGACGCACATGACTACTGAAAATTTTGGTAGGCTGTTTCCTAGCGGTTAAAATACAGCATTTACCTGCGATATACAAAGTGGGGTTCTTAAGTACGTTACAAAAATCAAGGACGTGAATTCTTGGCTTATTTTACATACATAAATTATTAGCCCAGTCAAATTAGATCAAAAAGTAGGTACCTAATATCTACAAAATTGACACTACCGCCAAATTTTTGAGAGCTAGTCGGGGGTCATTGACGAAGCCCCAAACAGCAAAAATCCAAAAAAAATTTTTTGTGTTTCACGTGATAAGGGTGATTTTTTAAATCTTGGTCTCTACTGGTTGGATTTTAATTTAGTTTTCTTTATTTTATTTGGAAAAATATTTCAAACAACTTTTGTTTGAAACTTTTTTTGATAGCTCTCTTAACAAAAAAGTTATAAGCAAAAGACTGCTCCTTTTTAAGGGGTGAGTTTCTTCATAAAAATTTGTTTTTCTATTACAATTATGAAAAAAATATTCAAATAAGAGTTGTTGAGGATGTTATTTCCTACAACTTTTATTTCAAGTATTTTTTTGTGAACCAAAAATTACATAAAATAGAGGGTGCAAAACACTGCACTTTTTAGTGGGTGAGTTTTTTCAATAAAATGTATATGCTTTTTTATTACAATTACAAAAAAATCTTTAAACAAAAGTTGTAGAGGATATTATTTCCTACAACTTTCATTTCGAGTATTTTTTTGTGAAACTAAAATTACATGAGGTAGAGGGCGCAAAACACTGGTCTTTTTCACGGGGTGAGTTTTTTCATTCAAATATGCATAATATACTTTACTATTACAATTAAAAAAAAATTAATAACGATGATTACAAAAAAACGCGAATTTTACTATAGAAGTAACATTTTGTATGCGCAGTTGAATTTGGCGCATTCTACCTCATGTACTTTTTGCGTCACAAAAAAATCGACGAAATGAAAGTTGTAGGAAATAGGATCCTCTACAACTTTTGTGTGAAGATTTTTTTCATTATTGCAATAGAAAAATATATAAGTATATTTTATTGAAGAAACTCACCCCCTAAAGAAGGGCAGTATTTTGCTTATAACTTTTTTCTTTAAAGAGATATCAAAAAAAGTTTCAAACAAAAGTTATTTGAACTATTTTTCTGAATAAATTTTAAAAAAATTCATTAAAATCCAACCAGTAGAAACTGAGCTATATAAAAAAAATCACCCTTAACAGGTGATGCACAAGGAAATTTTGTTGGATATTTGCGGTTCGGAGCTTCATCAATGACCCTTGACTTGCTCTCAAAAATTTGGCCATAGTGTCAATTTTGCCATTTTTTAATCTCATTTTACTGGGCTATACAGGGTGTCCCAGTTTAGAAACCCGTACGCACGCCTCTGTGTCCTATATAAAATAATTGGAAACACTATTAATAATAGAATACAAAAAAAAAGATCTATGCAAAATTTCAGAAGGCTAACTTTTTTTGTTATTGATTTATAGCAAATTATTTAAAATATTTTATTTTCTTTAATAGCCTGTACGTCAAAAAGCAAGCAACATTCGACCATAGTTTATTAGACAAACCACCCTTAATTTTCGCTAAACTATCGACTGGTGAAATCCTGACGATATAAACTGGGACACCCTGTATGTATATTCTAAGTGGCATGCAAGTTTTTACGTAATAAAAATGAAAATTTTGAAAATGCTGCAGAAGAGTAGCTAAGGATTTATTATGATTAATAAAATGTTGGACTTTAGGCAGTTATTATGATTTTGTGACTACTTAATTGAAGTATTTTCACTTTTTCCCGTATCCTGCTTCTTGCATCTTTCAACATTTGACTTTTGACAATTAGTCCAAGAATCCGTGAAATTCAAATTAATCAGAGAATAATTAATTGTGAATAATAAGTTAAACTGGTCCATATCAAAGTGGGGATAAGTAAATCAAACGAAGAAAAACCAAAGTCCAAACCCACAATATATTTTGTGGGTTTGGATTTTGGTTTTTCTTCGTTTAGTTAATTGTGAGTTTAATACACCGACCATAAGTTTCCTTTTATATTTATTGGATATAGACGGTTTTGTCTTTTTTATTTCCATTTACGTCTCCATTCTTTATTATTTTTTTTAAATTGGTGTACTCAAAATGGTTTTTAGAATTTTTTTCTCACATCATTAGGTAAGTATCCTAGATTCAAAGAAACTTCTTGGAATGAAACGCCAATTAGAATATAAGATATGCATGTATAATTCTTTTATACTCCACAATGGTAGTTTTCTGTTGAAATTGAATAAAAGACATCTTGGAAACATATTGCTTTAAATTGATTTTTTCACACTGTTTAGAGCAGTGATGTGCAGAGTATTTAGTCAGATCCCTCAGGGAGTTCTGAAAATTCACGTTACAGAATTTGCGTAGGTACATAAAATTAAAATCATTATGAAACGAAATTTACTGAATTGTGAAAAACAAGGGTTTTAACGCCAATAATATTTTCCAAATCTAGACGAAAATCCCCTGAAATAAATTGCCTCTTTGTGACAATATGATTGATGAGGGGCATAAAAATGGAAAATAAATACCTAGAGTAAATTGATTATTCTGAATAGGTACAGACCTGATATAAGTATGTGTTTCGGCCTGCACAAATGCTCATGCCGAACGATATGCGTAAACAATGAAACAAGATTAAGATAATTGGCGAAAAGGAGGTTTCAACTAGTTTGACATTGTACATGGCCATATATTTTCATCGAACAGGTCTTTGGAGCACGGCGCACGGTAAATGTAATAGATTTATGGCACAAATCACACATTAATATTCATTTATTTAAATTAACGTTTATTTATTCAGATGTATTGTATTTCTGAAAAACTTCTGCCAGTAAATAGCTGGTAGTGGGGCCCAGTGAGCGCCCGACGCTCATACTCTCGTATATAGCAGAGTAATTTTTATTGTGCAAAGTGGCTCTATATACACGTATTTATAGCTTACGTGATGCTAACGTAAAAGCAAAGGGTGATTTAAATTCATGACTGCACCATTGGGATTAATGCGGCTATTTTGATAATAATTAAAGTTTAAATCTCGGTAGACGGGCAAAGAAAATTAACTTCAGTGTACAAGCGCATTTAATCGTTTTTCCTCAATATGCGGGGGAAACAAAGGATAAAATTTAATTGACATACGAGCATAAATTTCCAATCTAAATGAGTGAAAAACGAATTTTTATCGAATTTCAATTAAATCCAATAAGCTGATGTCGACGTAGGTTTGATTCAATTTTCGTCGGAATATTTAGCAAGGAGAAAAATAATTAATTTGAACCATCTGCTTAATGCATTGGGCACATTTTTAACGAAATAATTCACAAGTTAATAATTGCTAATTGCATTAAAATTATTTTATGCATGACTGACACTTACAAGAACTTTCTGCTTGATAACATCTCTCTTATATTGCATCAGTGGTCAATTTCTTACCTGTAACAAAAGAAAAATAAACATTATAAATGATAAAAACGGGCAAGCATACAATGTACTTCAATTACGTTAAAAGTAAAACAATGAATGTAAATCGTGTAAAATTTAATTTAAAAACTTTTTATACGAATGCTAATATAAACCCAACAGTTTGCAAATGGAGATTTAAGAAAAAATGATTGTACACGATAAAAACTGTTTCCGTTTAAATTATACAGAAGCAAGGAATTTCTCTGTGAAGTTCCAGTTTTTAATTCGCTTCCTCAAGGTACAAGAAAATAAATGATCAGTGCTGGAAGGTGTGTTTTAATCAAATACATTACTCTGTTTTTTACGATCGGAAATGAGCTCTTTATTATGTATATGGCAATGGAATGAAAATATTTCAAGTCCTAAAACACTAACGCCCAGTTTTTCAATAGACAGTTAACCTTAACTATAAGTTAATTTTCTCCGGTGCCATTAGTTAAGGTTAACTATCTATTGGAAAACTGGTCCTAAAATCACCCTAATTTTCTATATTGCAGCAATAACTGTAACTTAGTAGTTTATTTGTCAATTAAAGTTACCCAGTTATCAGCTCTTAATTATTGGATTGAAGAGAATCTTTTAGAATTCAGAATTAGCAGTTGTAACCTGCATTTTTCAATTGATTTAGGTTTCTTAATATGTAATTTAATAGCCTCTGACAATCATGACAAAATTTGTACGTATTTAGATTTCTAAAAACATTTCAAAAATGATCCGAAATATATTTTTTGTGCCTCAGGTTGGCATTAGTCATTTTGCATTCGTATAAATCGGCTGGAAACTCATGTTTTGCCGGGCTAGACCGGCAAAAACTAGGAATTTTTAGTTTATCGATTGGCATCATTGAAATCATAAAGAAAATTTGTATTTTCCATAGAAACGGATTATTATTTCTGTTATTCGGCTACTACTGTCAGTGTCAATTTTAAGTATCGCGTGTTACCAATAAAAGAAAAATCCCTAATACCAAATATTTAAACAAATATTTTGTAAATTTAATTTAATTAAATAAACTTCGGCACAAAAAATAGTGTGTATTACACGCCTCGAAACTGTTTTGCGAGTACTCGTAGTTGCGGGCCTCGGCCTACGGCCTCTGCTCGCAAACCCTACTCGCACTCGCAAAACTCTAGTTTCAAGGCTAGCAATACAAATTACTATTTTGAATAAAACAATATTTCTGTAGGCAATTTAATTTTCAATGTTTTCACTTATTTTTTCAGAAATGTGTTCTAGTTTTATAGATTTGGAAACAGTATCAAAAGATATTTATGCATTAGAATTTGATGTTCCCTCCAATCTATCTTTGATTATTAAAACTAACCTAACTTAATATGAAGGATGTTCCCTAATTATACAGCTAAAATGTGGGAACTAGCAGAGGGCACAGCACAAAAACTAAATCAAAGTCCTTTGGATATTTACTTATTTTTGCTTTCTTTTTGCTCAATTACCAATAAACAACACAGTGAGGTTAGGAATAACTGAAAACCCTTTATAATAGTTCCTCATTTTTTATCGCCCAGCCTGAATTGTGATGAATTTATCGATTTTTTAAATGGATTTCGTGATCTTTTAAAAGATATTTCGGTTTTAACTTTTAACTGTTTGATACCTACTCGTAGTTCGTATTTATTTTCCTATAATATGGATAGGTTATGGTTATCTTGGTCTAACCTCATTAGATTATGTAGTTTATGTAGTGCTTTCTAAGGATCTTCAATTAGTATAACAAAGAATAGCGAAGAAATAATTCTGCCACAAATTAAATATTTTTCATTAACATCTAAGAAGCCAAAACGAGCAAATCTTCATTCCAGGCTAAGTTTAAAATGGAAAATGTTGAGGAAGCTGCGAATATGGATTTAACAAATTTGAATGAAGCTTAACAAAATCGGAGTTCATTTAAGGCTACATAGGAGTTTGTTAAATAAGAATTTTTTAACATTAACCGTCGAAAAGTTGGAAATTACATCACAGATATATGTATACCAAATAAACCATAGTTATTTCTACAACCAATATTTTTATTCCGAAACATTTATAAAAACTAAAATATCTAAGTAATACGAGCCCTGACAACTAAATGTTCGGACAAAAGTAAATTTTTGAAGTATGAAAGGAGAACTGGAAATTTTACGCAAATAATTAGTAAACACCTAACAATACAGTAAGATAAAGCCTTAATAACAATATTATGCATGGAAGAAATTTATTTATTGGATTTAACAATATTTTAACCTTAATAATTAGCAAACTATACAAAATGAATTTGCAACTAAATGTTGGCATAATTTTTAATTTAGGACCATTAATATTTTGGTCTTTAAGTCCCCAATGGTTCTTGGTGTATTATTACGTAGAATACGTTTAATTTTATGCCAAAGAGTTTCAAAGACATTTAAGTCCGGACTGGATGAGCGCCATGAAAGCACTTTTATGTCGGGTTCACCGAATTCCAAAATTGTGATTTTTTAAAAACAGTCGTTAGAAAATTACGTCACATTTTTCAAGTGCAATTTTAAAGCTACGAAATATAATAATAATAATAATAATTTTTTTGTACATAAAAACCAACATCCAGCTTTGCAATAAAGTAAATTTTACCAAAATCCAACCAGTGGTTCCAAAACGGTGATTATTTTAATGTAGGTAGCACCCTCAAAAAACACGTTTTTTGAAAAGTGAACTGTGGAACTCGAAAAAAATGTAAAAAAAATCATATTAACATTTCAGGATTTTTTCAATATAGTACGATTATTGAGCTTTGACTTAAAGGTTTTTTGACACAAATCTCACCAGCGGTTTCAAAACTGTGATTTTTTAAAACAGTTACCAGAAAATTCTATCATTTTTAAAGGTGCAACATTGAAGCTCCGATAAATGCCTAAAATCACCAAATAAAAACTTGTGTAACATTTTTGTAAAGAAAACCAACATCCAGTTTTGCAATAAAGTAAATTTTTTCAAAATTCGACTACTAGATCCAACGTTTTGAAAATAATAATTTTTTGTTTCTACAATTTTCCCATCCTGCTGAGTTAAAGTGCCATAGTTTTGGAACTGCCGAGCGGATTTTTACGAAATTTACGTTTTTATATAACTAAATGTTGGCATTCTAACAGAAAAACGATCAATATTATGGAAGTTAATTTAGATAACTTTTGCGCGTATGGAAAAAAGACAATGAAATTTACTTTTGTCCGAACATTTAGTTGTTAGGGCTCGTACAATTTGTGGAATATTGGATGATATTTCTGACGTTTTCAAGTTTAACACTAATTATTTTCAGATACAATCAGCAGTAGCACCTTCTTATTAATTTTACACTATGGGTTAGAGATTAAATCAATTACATGGTACTTGCTAATGAACAGATTTATTATTCTATTATTATCATGAATCACAAAGCAAACCATCCAGTCAAACACCTCATTCCTGACAAATAATCAATACTAATAATACAAGCTTGAATTCCTAGTACAATATAATAATATATCCTACCTACTCTCATATCTATTTTAGATATTTATTGCTTTTCCAACACTAACATACTAAATTATCAAAATCACCGTATTGGATTGTTGTTATTTGGTATTTTTCATAGTGTTAGATTCAGTAATAAATGACTTGGGTGGAGCCGGATAAAAAAACGGTAATTTTTCTGCTACATCCAAAAACCATTAGTTGTTTATGTCCTGCTGATGCTGCCTCATTAGGTACTATTTAGATTTTGTATTCATGTCTGAATTGAGGTTATTCTAATACTTTGTCAAGTCTCTTCTGTATGAAAAAAGATGTTATTGAAATTGGAACATGGTGATTTGTGTTGTATTGTGTTAATGAGGGTAATATCATTTAATTTTACAGTAATGTCAATTGTAAGCATTAGATTGATTAATTTTTTCCATGAAATCATTAGTAAATATTCGGACAGCAAAAGCAAGAAAATCTGACAAAGAGCATAGTAATTTTCGATAATTTAATTTATTTATGTTCATGTCACAATTTAAAATCGTCCTGTACATGACATTTGACTTTTTTTGCATTAGTACTTATTTATTCTCTTCACATGAACCTGTTTATTATTCATATTGCTCTTGTGTAGTTTTTTCATACATATGCTTTGACGAAAAAGATGAAACAGTTTTTATGCAGAACACACTAATGTATGCATAAGTTAATCCGTTAAATTCATATCTAAATGTACTTCATCGTTTCATACGGTTATAGGAGCAGCTCTTTGCTTATAAATTATGTACAACATAAAATTTTCAAATGTTACTAAACTATAAATTTCAATAAATTCACTTATTTTTACGTAGCCTTATGCACATAGATCCTATATACGGAAATTATTAGAACCTAAGTTTAATGTAATTACGGTCAACTGCAAATTGAACCTTTTCAAGAAAACTTTAATGCCTAAAGCTATATATTACTGTTAGTAATTACTATGAGAGTTCCCTTGTATGGTATTAAAACATTCATAATTCGCTCTTTTATCAGAGGATTCTCAGCGCCATGGCTTTTTCCGATTGTAATCACTGACCCGGTGTAATTTAATAAAGATAACTGGACGGGTGTAGTAGATAGGTTTAAATTAATAATAATTAATTTGCATACCATATGCACCGAGGTTTATTTGGGTAGTAAGGAATATAGCATTTTTTAAAAACAGTAATGAAATAATCTAAATGTAATTTCATGGAACCAAAACACGTTTGATAATTATTTAGTAAGCCCATGTGGGCAAATAACACAAAAAAATTGTACATTTTATGTCAGCAATTGTGTAGGTTTCTCTGTTTCGTTTCAAAAACATTTTAGATTTTCTACGTAATTTTTTCACTTGTTATACGAGCCCTAACAATTAAAGTTCGGACAAAAGTAAATTTGATTGTCTTTTTTCCATACGCGCAAAACTTATCTATATTAACTTCCATAATATTAATGGTTTTTTCCAGGGTTGGAAAAAATCACGATTTTTTTTAAAAAATCATAAAAATCGATTTTTTTGATTAAATCATGATTTATTTGATTTTATTGATTTTTTTGATTTTTTTGATTTTTTGTAATGGTAATGCTTATAATGAATATATTAAATCCCAGAATCCAGATAAAGAGAATTTAATTATTATTTAATTACCTCAGTGATTTTTTTTTGACAATATAATTACATAAATCTTTGTCCGTTTTAAACTTTTAATAAATATTCTGTTTCGTTATACAGACTGGTCTCAGCTTTGATCTTAATATTATGTTAGAATTTTCTTCAAAACCAACAATTTAACAAAAAGTACCTCTATTGACTCTACAAGACATTAACAGAATGTTATATTTTCAAAATTAATTTTCTCAGTAGTGTTTTATTAAACATAGATTTAAATCAATGATTAAAATAAAAAAATCACTTGATTTAAATCAGTGATTAAATCGTGATTTTAATCAAAATGATTTAATCATGCCAACCCTGGTTTTTTTCTGTTATAATGCCAACATTTAGTTATATAAAAACGTAAATTTAGTAAAAATCCGCTCGGCGGTTCCAAAACTGTGGCACTTTAACCCAGCAGGATGGGAAAATTGTAGAAACAAAGAATTATTATTTTCAAAACCTTGGATCTAGTAGTCGGATTTTGATGAAATTTACTTTATTGCAAAGGTGGATGTTGGTTTTCTTTACAAAAAAAGTTACACAAGTTTTTATTTGGTGATTTTAGGCATTTATCGGAGATTCAAAGTTGCACCTTAAAAATGATAAAATTTTCTAGTAACTGATTTAAAGAATGACAATTTTGAAACCGCTGGTTGGATTTGTGTCAAAAAACATTTAAATCAAAGCTCAATAATCGTACTATATTGAAAAAATCCTGAAATGTTAATATGATTTTTTTTTGCATTTTTTTCGAGTTCCACAGTTCACTTTTCAAAAAACGTGTTTTTTGAGGGTGCTATACCTACATTAAAATAATGACAGTTTTGGAACCACTGGTTGGATTTTGGTAAAATTTACTTTATTGCAAAGCTTTATGTTGGTTTTATGAAAAAAAAAATCCCTAAGTCTATATTGGGTGTTTTTAGGCATATTTCGTACATTTAAAATTGCACTTGAAAAATGTGACGTAATTTTGTAACGACTGTTTTTAAAAAATCACAGTTTTGGAACTTGGGGAAAACGACATAAAGGTGCTTTCATGGCCCTCATCCAGTCCCGACTTAAATGTCATTGAAACTCTTTGGCATAAAATTAAACGTATTCTACGCAATAATCCACCAAGAACCATTGGGGACTAAAAAGACCAAAATAGAAGAAATTTGGGACAGTTTCACACCAGAATTGTACCAAAATTTGAAAAATACAACGCCTGCTAGAATACAGACAGCTATTAAAGCAAAAGGAGACGTAACATCTTATTAATGGTCCTAAATTAAAAATTATCCCAACATTTAGTTGCAAATTCATTTTGTATAGTTTGCTAATTATTAAGGTTAAAATATTGTTAAATCCAATAAATAATTTTCTTCCATGCATAATATTGTTTTTGTGCCTCAGGTTGGCATTAGTCATTTTGCATTCGTATAAATCGGCTGGAAACTCATGTTTTGCCGGGCTAGACCGGCAAAAACTAGGAATTTTTAGATTATCGATTGGCATCATTGAAATCATAAAGAAAATTTGTATTTTCCATAGAAACGGATTATTATTTCTGTTATTCGGCTACTACTGTCAGTGTCAATTTTAAGTATCGCGTGTTACCAATAAAAAAAAATCCCTAATACCAAATATTTAAACAAATATTTTGTAAATTTTATTTATTTAAATAAACTTCGGCACAAAAAATAGTGTGTATTACACGCCTTGAAACTGTTTTGCGAGTACTCGTAGTTGCGGGCCTCGGCCTACGGCCTCTGCTCGCAAACCCTACTCGCACTTGCAAAACTCTTGTTTCAAGGCTAGCAATACAAATAACTATATTAAGGCTTTATCTTATTGTATTGTGAGGTGTTTACTAATTATTTGCGTAAAATTACTAGTTCTCCTTTCATACTTCAAAAATTTATTTTTGTCCGAACATTTAGTTGTTAGGGCTCGTATTAGAAAAACTATTATAATTTGTAAAAAAGAAGTATACAGATTGGGAAATGGCAACTAGCGTATTTTGTAGACAGAGATCGCGTGGAGCGTGGCTTATCACCGCCACTTCTGAGCTGCGTAAAGTTGCAGTAGAAAAACTATTAACAAGTTTTTATTCTGTAAATACCTACATCGCATTTATAAAAAATTAGCTGCCCTAAATAAAATAAAAACAATAAAATTATCTCAAAAAATTGAGAAAGTAATCTTTATAATTCATATTTATTTAGATGCTCCGAAGATGACCGAAACTGTCAGCAGAATGAACTATAAGGAATTTACAGTTCAATATTCCAGATATTTTTGCTCACAAAACATAACTCCACTTTAACTTTGCAGTCCCGATAGAAGAAATTTCCTTTACATGGCTATAGTTCACCTTTTACAACTTGAACATAAACGGCAATTTTTTTACGGTCATGTGCAGACGTTTAGAGTTTCATTTCATATTATTACGTACTAATTTAAGGTAATAAAAAGTAATTCCTACGTGTAAGGTCAAACTGCCATTATGAAGTTATAATTAATTTGCAGTGCCTTCGTTACATGGATATTATTTTTTAAATGACCCAAGCGCATCTCGTTTTACGCTCGTTCCATTTTATCTCCACCCGCATCTTCAACAGCGCCTACTTCAAGAAACAGTCAATGGTTTTGTAAAAAACAAGCTTGGCTGTGGAAAATATAGTATTAATCAAGCGAATGCCATTAGTATCATTCTACTCGTCACAGGAGAGTAATAGTAGTAATTTGTTGATGAAATTTTTTGTCTTTGAGCCGCGAGAGTCACAATAATTAGAATAATGTCCTTGCTTTTTCAGCAGGATTTAAATATTAGACATGAGTAATTATGGTTTTAAATCCAGGTACAAGCAATCTGGTTCTGGTTAGTTTTATTGGAAATTACACAGCCACCAATTTTCAATTTGGATGAGATGCTGGTAGATAATCGAAACAGACAATGATGCTGCACTTTGTAATGGGAAATCAATTTCATTTCGTAGAAATTGTACCTAGCTAAAGCTAGGTAATGTAAAAACTGACAACATTAAGTCCTTAGGTGAAAAATCTATGCAACACGTTTGTATTATAATATATACAAAAACAAAATGACAATGAAAATAGGGTCGTTGAACATGCAGGTTATTTGATATAAAAAACGTACAATCGTGGGATTCACACAACGCTCACGGATTTTGTGATTGATCATGTGGTCAGTAAGTATACGCGAAGTGTCAAATGCAAAAACGTGTCTTGGTTACGGTTTAAGTTCGCTTCCATTGTCCCAGGAAATCGCATCGAGCTTCTGCAGCGTTATGTCTAATTAAGTGAACTGTGTTTTTAGTCCGCCACCATTTTTTTCTAATGAGTATACCGGAAGTTAACTGGGACTATCTAAAGAAAAAAATTACAGAAAAAAAACGTTTCATAATAGCTTTAAAAACTCTTCACTTTCTCAAACTCTTCCAAAAGATTTGTACATTATATATTTCAATTTTCTTATACGAAGTAATAAGGAAGTAACTATGTGAGTAGTAATAATAATTTTTTACATTACACAATTCGTTTCTAATTTAGAGAAAAACGTTTTAGTTTTTATAATTCATCTAATTTCTTCAGGATTTCTCAATAATCTATCTAATTGGTTTTGGGATAAAATGCTGCTGAAATTGTAGTGTGTGGAATTGTTTAGGTTTGAACCTCAAAAAGTGATACAGTGTGTCCCAAATTGGTGACTCCACTATGGGTAATTTCTTTATTATTGGAGATACAAAGACGGTTAAATTAGGAAAGTTTTTAAGAATTTCATGGCCATTTCAGATTAGTCAACAGATTTTGAATGTCTCTTTTAGTTTTCGAGATATTCGGGAAAAACCAGAATCTTGCATTTTCTTTAATGCTCAATATTTTCTTTATTATCGATTTTGTGCTGTTGAGACTTTGACATTCTACATGCACTTTTTTAAGATACTTCTAATGGTGTTGTCAGATTTTTCCCAACTCCTTTGTTTTTTGAAATACGATTACCAACTTTTGTTTTTCTTATGGACATCAATTGTTTTTTTGGCACTGTCAAATAGCATTTTTTATTACCTTTCCAACGATGTATCACAACATGAATAAAAGTTTTAAGTTTCACAAGAAAAATCAGAAATTTGTATTTTTCAATAAAAAAAACAAAAGACATCCCAGCCATAAATAAAAATCAATCACTCTATCGCTGCATGATAAATGTATGAGATATCTCTTTTGCTGCAATGCAAAAAATGTCGCGTTAAATGACAGCTAACGATAAAACTCGAAAATCCAAAGGAACACGTTATGTATGTGGAATCTGGACGCCAAAAAAATACAATAAGGTGGTCGTGGAAACAATTACTGAGTACAGTTGTCAGAGAGTTAAACATGTTTAGAAGTAGAATTGCTAAAAAGAAATCGAGAATGGCACGCAATTTTTCTAACGGAGAAAAATTTAACATGCTCGTGATTATTTCAGAAAACTTGCGACGAATTTGATCAATTTTGGAGCATTTGAACAAAAGAGGGAGAATCGTTATGATATGAAGAAAATGTTAACAACATTCTTGAGACAGTAACCGATGCACCGAGCTCTTCAGTAAGACAGATTTCAAGAGTAACTGGCATAGCGAAATCAAGATAGAATAATTGCAAACAAAGGACCAAGTCTGTGGCCTGCTAGGTCGCCGGACTTGACGCCGTGCGATTTCTACCTCTGGGGATACGTCAAAAATGAAATCTACGAATTCGATACCCCAGAAAATAGGCAGGTTCTAGAAGCCAGAGTGATAGATACATTGAACGCCATCAATTAGAAACACTCTACAAAGAGTGACAAATTCCGTTTTACAGTGCTGTGGAAAGTGCTTAGAAAAAAATGGGGCTCATATCGAGAAATAATTTACTTCATTTTTATGATAATTTTTATTTGTTTTTATTCGTAGAGCTTTCTTTTGTTTTTTATTAAAAATACCTACTTCTTTTTTTGTGAAAATTGGAATTTTTCGTCATGTTGTGATACATCGTTGGAAAGGTAATAAAAAATGCTACTGGATAGTGCAAAAAAAACAATTGACGTCCATAAGAAAAACAAAAGTTGGTAATCGTATTTCAAAAAATAAAAGAGTTGGGAAAAATCTGACAACACCATTAGAAGTATCTTAAAAAAGTGCATGTAGAATGTCAAAGTCTCAACAGCACAAAATCGATAATAAAGAAAATATTGAGCATTAAAGAAAATGCAACATTTTGGTTTTTCCCGAATATCTCAAAAACTAAAAGAGACATTCAAAATCTGTTGACTTATCTGAAATGGCCATGAAATTCCTAAAAACTTTCCTAATTTAACCGTCTTTGTATCTCCAATAATAAAGAAGTTACCCATGGAGTCACCAATTTGGGACACACTGTATATAAGGAATTTTTGACTACATGCATTTTAATTGGGGCCCAAGCACTGGATGAGAAACATCGGCTTTATTAAAATACATGTGCTTGTCAAAACTTTACGATGCATTTCATTTCTATTCCACCGATTTTGATCCCTTAGATTCTTCTTCATCATTATTTGACAGTTAATAACATGAATTCCTTAATTTACAAAAAGACAAATGGAAAACTAGATGAAAAATAAAAAATATGAAGACGTAAATTTATGATAAATTTGGATTTGAATTAAGTTAAGTTAGGTTAGTTTAGGTTATTTGTATTATTTTCCAAAAAGTTAACAATTATAAACTATTTTGAAGTATATTTAAACATAGTTGTTGTTGTTGTTTAAATTGTGCCACAAGAACTTTAGTTAGATCATCAGAATTTTACCATTTTTGTGTTTCATTTTTTATCCAAATCGGGCAACATCAACATATCAAAATGGTAGCCACCTCCAGCATTAAAAAAACCTCCTACTTCACATTAATTTACACACTATCCTGTATAATATTATTCCACTGGCTCTTACTTATACAGGAAGTAAATTTCCTAGTGTCTTGAATATTTATTAGAAGCAACTTGTTTTGTTATCTACTGGAAGACAGTACAAATATTTAGCATTTATGCATCAGCTTGAATCTGTTAAGTGTTCCAACCCCCTCTATACATAACTTGGAAGCAATGCCTCCGGAATCCACTTTGTCTTTCTATAATTGATAACAGTTGTTACACGTACTTATTATTTTAATGCATCAATGAATGGTGTATTTCCTAGAAACTAAAGTAACACAATTATCGAGTTTAATGTACCTAGTGGGATCGTGACACCGACAATTTTCCAAAAGAAAAGTTATTTTAAAGAAAATAAATGAGTTAATTTGCGAAATAAAACCACAACTCTTCATTTCTGCAGTTAAATGTTTTACAAACATTACACTAATTGATTTAATTTGTGAAAACGAAATTTTTACTACAGCGTAATTTTTTTCTAAATTCTTTATAGATACTGGAATTCCTATGCATCCATGCACATTAAAGCGGGACCGGTTGGTATCTTTAATGTATGCTATTATTTACAATCTAGCAGTTGCTTTGGTACAGTAAGTTCACAGAAGCTTTTGCTCACGAGATATGTGTCGTAGATACAGGGTGTTAATGTACCTAAGTCCTTAAGTGCCTCCAGAGACCCAGGCATGCGAAAGTGTAAAAATTAATTATAGTATGGTTGAGGTAACACATCATTCATGTGCAACGTCGTCGATATTTTTATGGTGAAACTAATATCTCAAGTAAGTTGGTTTCGATTTTATAAGTGAGAGTAAGTAGATAAGAAGTTAATGTACTGAAGTAAAGAAAATGTTGGGAACTCGCTACTTTTCGTTATATCTCAATGGATGTGATGCGACGTAAATATCAATTTCAAAAAATTCCTAAAATATATATTTGTGATCGTTTATCATTTGGAAATGAATATGTAAATAGGTATAACGCCAAATTTTCCTAATTTATATTATTTTCGATTTTTAATTATAATTTAATTAATCTCTGATATAGCGACATCTCGAAAGATAGATTAAAATGCCTTTTTACGTTATATTAATATACGATTATTTAAAAGGTAAATATCAGGTTGTTACAAATTCCCTTATCAATGGGTACCCAGTTTTCAGAAATGGAACAGATTCAAGTTCGGTTAAATTGGGGCAAAGTTGAGAAATTAGTAGATCAACATTTATATCCCCAAAAGAAAGGTACCTATGTTGATTACTTCTTCCAGTATCTAAAAAAAACTGAAATTTCAGCATATCTTTATCATGATCTTTTAATAAATTTACGTTTTAATCATTTAAAAAGTAAGAACTGTAGGTTAGATGTTCGTTATAGCCGGAATAGGACAGAATTCAAATCAAAATCTTCAATTAGCTATCCGGCTATAACGAACATCTAACCTACATTTAAGTATTTTAAGGACGTAAACCTTCCATGTAAAATGTAATCTATAAAAATAATCTTCCGACTAGAAAAATAAGAGTACCATTTTCAAATTCGATTTACACTACAGATGTAGGATAAAGTTTTGATCAAAGAGGGAAAGTAGCGATCTAAGATGGCCATGACTATATAGTAATATGACGTCAAGATATCCACAATATCTTCTGCAGTTTTATTTTTCTTTTTAACTTTTTTCTAGTCTTATTAGGTATCGACTAATTAATCCATCTTTTTATGTTTTATAAAACGTCAAATGTTTATCGTGCTACGTTTCGTTTTTGGTGAGTCATCATCAGATCACTTTATAATATACAGTCATAATTTTTTACCTTCTATGTACAAACTTAAAAAACAGGCCGAAATGCCTTGAAATTTTAACTTTTTTAATATACTTTAAAAACAGAACAAAATTCTTAAAATTTCGATTTGTCCTGAAAATTTTAACTTTTTTTAATATACCTACCTTAAAAACCGGTCAAAATTCTTGAAATTTTGATTTGTCCTGAATAGGTACCTATCTATTTTTTTAGCAAGCCAAATAGTACGTAATATGGAATTAACGTAATTTAAAATGTAGATTTTTGTCAAATTTTAATTAATTTTGTAACAATAATGTAGTTATTTTTCAGATTTCATCGAATTCGTCAATTTGGTTTGGAGGAAAATTGTATTATAATTAAATTACTTTTGGGATTCGAAGAGGAATAATTTTTTTCACTTTTTAATTGTATGTATAATTTTGAGTTGTCTGATTCAAATATCACACATATTTCAATCGTACTAAATGTTTTTTAATATATTTTCTAAAATTCTACTCCTATTTTTTTATAGTTCATTTTCTCAAACTTGTCAAATATTATTAACTATAAATAAAACACGATATAGAGTGCTACAATTAAAATGATGGTTTCATATGAAAACTATTTAGCAATTCATACAACGATATAATTTTCTACCTTATGACTATTTAGATATTGTTCATTTTAAAGTTTATATTGAATTTTAAATGATATTACTGGACTAAATATCCAATTTTTGAATATCAGTTTATTTTATGATCGGATTCTATTCCAATATACATTTCATCTGACATTTTAATAGATTTTATATTTGCATTAAATATACAATTGCATCGTCCTGCAACGGCAATAAAACCATGACTGTAAGGCTGCCAACACTGGTTAACAATAACACGTAACTTATGCAGAATCTACTTTTACATCGTACATATTGGCATTGACGAAGCAAGCAATATCAAAAATTAAATCAGTTTTTCAATTTTATATCAAAATAAAAGGCACATAAAATCTAACGAAGTTCCTCCATTGCTTTATATGAAATCTTTCAGCACTGGCGCTGTGCATTTCCGGGTAACGTGACGTCATTTCGCGCTTATTTACAGCAACATTCGATTTTCATAAAGTTTGTTATTGTTTTAGCAGACGATTCCTATTTCTGAAAAAATAAAATGGAAATGTGGCCCAGCACGTTCAGAAGAATCTTGATATAAATAATTTTTTTTATTGGATCTATCAACATGAAACATCAAACTAATTTTAGTTTTTTTCCTTGTGGTTTATTACAACAACGCAGACAATATGCATAGTCATTCGGTGATTGGTTGATTCGTGAGTATTTATTTTAAATCTCTAGACAAGCGTTTAAGTGAAAGATTATTGTTGATGGTAGATGGTACCCACATAAATACACATACTTTTAAATATTTGTTTGCTTTTGCAAAATATAAATATTGGGTGCTGTATTGTATTTAACAGGCTGCCAATGTGTGTTTGTATAAATAAAAGCTTTTTTTCGTCAGTTTTTTCTGCCCATTGAACTTATTACACCAGATGGTAAGCGTATTTAAAATTATTTTTCTATTATAAAATTTCTTGTACCATTATTATTGATCTTGGTATACTCTCTACCAGAGCCCAGATTAAATTTTCCACACTGCGTTAATTTATCACCACTATAGTATTTTTTTGGGAAAAATCAATTTGTTATTCACGGAAATGCCAATGAGCTTAAAAATACAATTACTTTTACTTTTTCAATTCCACAAAGCAAAACATTACATTGTGTGATTGTTCGGTTTTTTCCGACAGGTAGTGCAAATAGTAGCAAAAAGTTAATGAACTAGTACAATTATCTTTAGTTTCAGATGGTGAGCTTTAATCTAAGCAAGAAACTTTAATAGTATGCTAATGCTGCAAGATTTAATAAACACATTTAAACCAAAATGAAATGCAATATCACGAGCGGTGTTACACTATTGATTATGTGTTAAACTAGGTTAAATAGTGGCTCATTAACATGCATATTTGGCCATCTCTAGATTAGAGCTAAAATCGATATTGTATACAAAATATTTTTTGCTGTTGTCTGTTGACAATTTTGTGTCTAATTTCTGTAAAGATTTCTAAAACTAATATTTTTGGTTTCATAGTTATTTTTTATACACGAGCGCAGTCTATGTATAATAACATTTATCGTCGTGTTTAAAATTCTATTTTTTTATAGCAGATGTTAAAGAAAAAAAAAATAAGTAAAAAAATGGGATTATTATCAAGCACAATTTAAAATCTCAGTAATTATTATGAGTTGTTGCTATGATGTCAAAATCAACAGCAATTCGTTTTAATTATTAAAGTGCTTTATCTACCTTTGATGCGGTTAAAGTTCTACTTTATCTACTATTTTGATAAAAGCACATCTGCTATAAAAAAAGAAATTTGATTAAGTTTATTCAAAATTTAATTCTGCATCATATTTTCTAAAAGAAAAAAAAACGTTATAATCACAGTTTCAATAATTTCATGAAAAGCAGAAACACTTGTGGTGTGTACTATTACTAATTCACCAAATTTAAAGTTGAAATACGAAATGTGGTAAAAATCTTAGCCCCCTTTTATGCACGCGATTTTTGTCGCCTGTCGCGGCGTTTTCTAAACATATTGTTCTATATGTACGCTCTCATAAGAACAATGTGTTTAGAAAACGTCGTGATTTTTAACGCCGCGCGACAGGCGACAAGAATCGCGTGCATAAAAGCGGGCTTATAGTCATTTTTGATACATCAAAATCTTCAAGGTGAATACATCTCGATTTCAGTATGTACCTACAATAATCTTATTATTAGGTTAGATTAAAAAAATAAACTGAAACAAAGTGAAATTTATGAAGCTAATTATGAAGAAAGCATTTTTGTTTAATTACCAGGAAGATCAAATAATTTCTTTACCGACTTAAGTTATAACTTCCAATTGCAGATATACCATAACCCTTTTTCTTACTATTACACTTCTTTATCATAATATAACCAGTAGACCATAGAAAAGGAAATAATCATCAGTGTGTCCATGTCACTGATTTAATTAATTGAAAACACAATCATCGTTTTATGAAGTGAAACATCACAAAAAACTTAAACTAATACTATAATAAATGTAATACCTATAATACCTAATTTCCTAATTAATTTTGAAAAAACCGTTCTCTATTTCGAATAAGTAATAAAGATGTTTTGTAGGTTTAATGATAGTAATAAAACAATTTCCTTATATAAATATAATTTGTCACAGTTTTATGTGTCTAATGGAGCTAATTCAATTATTGTTCTACTTTGGTTTTACTAAATTTTGTGTAACATTATGGCTGGATTTAGTTCGTGCTTCTTTGAGGTATTGTCTTAAAATGTTTCTTCCGTTATGGTTATTCTTTTGAGTTTCGTAACATTTTATTTTTCCAATTTAATAGTTTTTGGATTTTTAACGCATCGAATAATACTTTTTTATCAATTGACATGTAGATCTCACTTTGTTAGTAATTTAAAGACATTTTTGCTAGAATTTTGGCCCTAACAGGACTCGTGAAGATTTTTCCGGATTATTACAGTTTATATCAATTCCTCGCACATTCTTTCGGACTACCGCGAACATTTTCGAGTATAGAATATAATCCTCGGTATTCGTGAGCCTCCGACACAATGCGTGAATATTTGTCGATATCCACTTAAAGTCAGAACTAATAGAACGTTCAGAGTCACAGAGTTTGTTCATATATTTTTTTACTGTTAGCCTCCGGTTCGAAACATAACATTTCGTAATCAACTTTTATTATTAAATTCAAATTGCAATTTTCATTGAGCACAATATGAAATTCTTATAATTATTTGCATTCAATTCAAAATCCAATTGCATCACAAGGCAGATGTTCCATTATAATAAAACAAAAATAATTCTGTTTTTAGCAACGGCGCTGGTATAAATTACACTTTAAGTCACATTACTTATAACAATAATTGTGTAGAGGGCTTAAGTCATCATATTTTAAATAGTAAACAGTGTGTGATTTATGAAATAAGGCCTTCCATCTGTTGTTTTATGGTCACGCAAGTTATAAACGTCACAACAAAAAATAAATCATATTAGAGAAAATCCTGTTAGATCGTTTTTGATTTTTTCATTCTTCCTAAGTAATATTACTATGAAAATATTACTTATCATCCGTTTGAAGGCGTAAAAACGCGTGGGAAAACATCGACTGATAGAACTAATACATTAATAATAATTAAAGTTACAACGTATAATTATTTCTTGTGGATATTTCATTAATGAAACTGGAATAGAATCTTGTCAATATCATAAGTAGGTTCGATGAACTGTATACATAATCGTAACTGATTTGCCGGTGTATAACAACTTCTGTTGTAGAAAAAATATAGGACAGTTTTCATGGAGATGATTTCTTCATTTTTACAAAAATCCTACGATCTTTAAAATATAGATCTTAGAACTATATTTTTATGAATATATTCTGTAATCAATTTCTGAGGTTAGTTACATTTTTGCATTCAATAAAATTTTGATGTTTTTAAGGTAACTTTTTATGTAAGAGTTTTTACGATTGATAATACGAGCCCCAAAAACTAAATGTTCGGACAAAAGTAAATTTTTGAAGTATGAAAGGAGAACTGGAAATTTTACGCAAATAATTAGTAAACACCTAATACTACAATAAGATAAAGCCTTAACAATATTATGCATGGAAGAAAACTATTTATTGGATTTAACAATATTTTAACCTTAATAATTAGTAAACTTCACAAAATGAATTTGCAACTAAATGTTGGGATAATTTTTAATTTAGGACCATTAATAAGAGGCTACGTCTCCTTTTGCTTTAATAGCGGCCTGTATTCTAGCAGGCATTGTATTTATCAAATTTTGGTACAATTCTGGCGTGAAACTGTCCCAAATTTCTTCTATTTTGGTCTTTAAGTAATAACGTAATACTCCACCAAGAACCATTGGGGTTCTTGGTGGAGTATTACGTAGAATACGTTTAATTTTATGACAAAGAGTTTCAATGACATTTAAGTCCGGACTGGATGAGGGCCATGAAAGCACCTTTATGTCGTTTTCCCCAAGTTCCAAAACTGTGATTTTTTAAAAACAGTCGTTAGAAAATTACGTCATATTTTTCAAGTGCAATTTTAAAGCTACGAAATATGCCTAAAATCACCAAATAGAATTGGAGATTTTTTTGTACATAAAACCAACATCCAGCTTTGCAATAAAGTAAATTTTACCAAAATTCAACCAGTGGTTCCAAAACTGGGATTATTTTAATGTAGGTAGCACCCTCAAAAAACACGTTTTTTGAAAAGAGAACTGTGGAACTCGAAAAAAATGCAAAAAAAATTCATATTAACATTTCAGGATTTTTTCAATATGGTAAGATTATTGAGCTTTGATTTAAAGGTTTTTTGACACAAATCCAACCAGCGGTTTCAAAACTGTGATTTTTTAAAACAGTTACTAGAAAATTCTATCATTTTTAAAGGTGCAACTTTAAAGCTCCGATAAATGCCTAAAATCACCAAATAAAAACTTGTGTAACTTTTTTGCAAAGAAAACCAACATCCAGTTTTGCAATAAAGTAAGTTTCTTCAAAATCCGACTACTAGATCCAACGTTTTGAAAATAATAATTCTTTGTTTCTACAATTTTCCCATCCTGCTGAGTTAAAGTGCCACAGTTTTGGAACCGCCGAGCGGATTTTTACGAAATTTACGTTTTTATATAACTAAATGTTGGCATTACAACAGAAAAAACCATCAATATTATGGAAGTTAATTTAGATAACTTTTGCGCGTATGGAAAAAGACAATCAAATTTACTTTTGTCCGAACATTTAGTTGTTAGGGCTCGTAATAGTTATTATCTTTTCTTTCGTAATTTTTTTGCAGAAATTATTCAACATTATCCTTTTTCCGTGAATGTAGTTCATTTTGTCACCTCTCTTTGACTAAATTATTTCTCAAAACATAACATTACATTTTAAATATAATGAATCAAGATCATTAAATTAAGAGTGACATTAATCATAATTCCAGATGGCAGCAAACCATCTCAAATCTGATTGTCCCATTCACATTCTCTATTCTTAATTCGAAGTCTCTTCAGTTTGGTGTCTATACTATTTCTTTGCAATCTTTGTAGTATTTCTTTTTTGATTTGGCTTCCAGTTTCCTTCAAAAGATTTATATTCCTCTATCAATCTAAGTCAGAGTAGAGCTTTTATTAGATCTGTTTATAGTTATTTTGTCAAAGAATTAAGGAATAAAATTTTTGAATGTGTGTCTAGTTCATAATTCGTCTTAGATGGAAAAATAGGAACCCCAGGAACTGTTGACTGTTTCCAATCTATTTTCAGTTTCCATGATTTAACGAAAAACTGTCTAGCATCCCAACTAAAAACGTCGCAATAAATCCAAGACTGCAATAAAATATAACTACCCATGTAATCCACTAGTACCTACACAAAGCTATTTAGTAGGCAAAAAAATTGTTATGATGGCGATGATGATGACGGTTCTCTTTAAAAACTTAAAGGCAACGATCAAGTTTTTAAAGAATAGTTAATCACTTCAGTTTATGTATAATATAAGTTGTAATAGGATATCTATAAAAAGTTTGCACAGCTTCAATTTAAATAAACCACAGTAATCTAGACCGGTGTGTGTAGAATAGTGTAGAATAACGTGACGATGCACTCCTTGCTTTAATTAAAATGCAAAATTTTACAAACCACTGCCTTTTTACATATTCAAGGACGCGGGAATGGCTGCTTCTCTTGTCTCACTTAAAACATAATTATAAAATTGTTTCAAAGTTTGCACAGACAATAATTGGCGAGGAAAAAAAGTTGTTTACATAATAATTTACTGGTGTTTTGGCAGATTTTAAGGTAATTAATGATGAGGGGCTTCTAAATTATTTATAGATTGTCGGATGAAAAACATGTTTAAGTTTAATGTTCCAAGACAGCTTCTGCAGGATAATGGTTTGACATAAACTACATAAATGCAAACTATCCTTTAATTATTTTATTTTAAATTGCATTATATTACAGTAGAATGCTTTTAAGTATGTACATGTTTGAGGAATTCCCACGGAATTCCTAAGGAGTTATTTCGTAGAAATCAGTTGGAATTGTCGTGGATTCTTCGTAAAAAAACTTTGACATCAAAAGTTTTCCGATTAGAATTGCTTTAGAAAAGTTAAATATGCAAACTATTTTATATTAATTCACTTAAAGCAGTATTCATTTTTTTGAAAAGATGTTTTAAGACATTTTTAGTCAAAATTATTTAGATATATTATTTTGAACAAATAGAATTTATAATTTATAATAACTAAAGAACAATCGGAAGTTTAAAAGTTAATTTTTCTTACAAAATATTCTATTATTAAAATTCCATCGAGATTATTGAATGTTTGTCCAGCTTAAAACCATTATGCGGCAGCCGTTCATAATCATTATTTAATATTAAATTGTATTACTGTTTCGAATTTTCATTAAATTCCTCTATAGAATTGATTCGCTATATCGCGAGGTTCGGATCTGGTATATTTTGATTAATCATTATGTATTTTAATAAAGAAAGCTGAATGGGGAAATTTACCTATTTTTATTTCATTCAATTACTTATTATCAATTTGTGTCGCTTTAAGCATATATGCAGTTATTGTTTTATGGTTTTTTAGCTTAAAGCGGGATTTACGGTATCCACAATTATTATAGAAATGTAAAGAGGAAATGGGTAAAGTTACATATGGTTAGCCTGTCATAAAAATAGTGGGTTATTATGATACCTCTGTTATGAAAAGGTAGAAATTCTATTGTATGTTTAATAATTAGAGACATTTAAGACACACTGTATTAGAAATAGCAACCTCTTTTATTTCTTTATAACTCAATGTTTTAGAACTGTTTTATGTCATTTCTACTTGCTATTTAAATTCGCAAATTATAGTGAAATGTACGATGAGAAATAAAAATGAAGTAGGTTGTTATTTTTTCCAAAACTCTTGAGAATACATCTCACAATATACAGAGCAGTGGCAGATCCAGGATTTTACCATGGGGGGGATTTAATTTAATAATTTTGAAACATTTGTTTAGAAATAGGAAAATAATATAAGAACTATCACTTCGATAAAAATAATATACCTATTTAAAATGTGTCGAAACATCGACTGAGGATATTAAAATGAGGTTAGTATACTGATGAATTTACCTAAAATTTCAATTTCCACATATAAAAGCTTTTTTATTAAAAATATAATTTTGATTTGTTTATAGTTTTCCAAATTAGGTATACACATTTGCATAATTTCGTGTACATCATTCTCCTTTTAGTAAAAAATCTATTACCATAATTTTTAGCAATTTTTCCAAAATGACAGTCTTAAAGTAGTTGGGCAATTTCAAATTTAAAAACATTAAAAGGGTCCTAATTGCAAAAAAAGTATTTCGATGACATTGCACCATTTTCCGAATTTTTCAGGTGGTATCAGTGAATTTGCTTAAAATTTTTCGGAAAAAAAAGATTAAAAGTGTCTTCCAAAATATCACAAAAGTCTCTATACTTATAACTTTTTAAAAATCAATAACCATAACCATAACATCCCCTAAATAAAATATATAGAGCTAATGTAATGATAGTAACAATAACATGTGATTGATGACGTAATCGACTAGGTACTTCCAAAAAATATTAGCACTTACCATCTAAAATTTAAAATTTTACATTTTGTCTATCAATAACTAAGTGACACAACAACACTGAAGAATTAAATTTATTAAAAAAATCTTTAAAGTTTGAACAATATTTAAAAATGGTAAATTGGAAATTTTTCGAAAATAAGTTTGGAATTTATAGACCGTGTTAAATTTCTTAAAAAGTTCTATATTATATAGTACTTTTTAAATTATTTAAAGACAATTTGTTATACTTTATATAAGTATTCGATATTTTTCTTAAAAGTTAAAAAATATGGTAGGTACTCTTCAAATTAACATTTATCACCTAAATTTTAAAAATTATAGCGTACTTTCTAAATGATTTCAGACATACTTAATTGATGTACATCATTATATTATAATCCTCCAAATTTGTCATTTTTTTTTTCTTCAAACATCATTTAAGTGTGACATTATCCTGCTGTACTGATTATGTTTAAGTGTCGTTTTATTGCCGGCGACAGGTAAAGTTCTACTTTATCTGTCGCCGGCGCTTAAGTACTACTTAAGCGCCGCTGGTCATAAGTCAAATTAATTGTCAAAATTTATTTAATAAATGTTCAATTAATAATTTTACAATTTAATGAATTGTTTGCGTTTGAAGAAAAAATAGCATATTTTATTCGGAGCTTAAGTCGCTTTATGTGCTTCGGCTGCTTTTGCCTCTGCACATAAAGCATCACTTAAGCCCCTCATAAAATAATATACTATTTGCTAATATTTTACATTTTTTAAAAGATTCGAAGTTTTGCCCGTATTCCTAAAGCATTTACACACGAAAAATATGACACCTTGTAAAGATTCATTACAATTATTCACGAATTGTTTCTTCTAATTTAAACTATTTAACAATATCCTGTTTTCCTATTTGCATGACTGTACATCGTTGGATTTGGACAGATCCAAATAAAGTCCACCTGCGAATTTCCACAAGAAAATGAAAATAAATGAGATCGCACCTTTACAATATGCTTTGTGCTTTAGATTCATGCTACTATCTTTCTACAGAATAAATTTGCTTAAAACGTTGCATAGGAATACTTAATTCATCTGCATTTCAAATTTTCGTATAATATTTAGAAGTATAAGTACAATCCTCATAATTTCCTGTTATTATTACGTTACATTTGTTATATTGAGGATAATGTAAGCCGGATACCAAACATATGTAACTATGTATCAAAAGATTACACACATTACTTGTTTATGGTAATATTAACACTCGGAATCAATTGGTACTAATATACATACATAGTAGAGCAGTTAATGTTGCTGCTGTGGTACAAAAAGCTAAAATGCTACTTTCCAGCATCATATGAATCGATTTAAATTTAATACACTTGCATGCAAAAAACTCTTGGCTCCTGAAGGTTATTAAATCCTTTAACCTTAACAAACTGTATCATAGAAAACGCGAAGAAAACATAGTTGAGAAAAAAGGAAACCAGTTTAAATCTCATCGTTGATATTCATTACTCTGGAGCCGCGAGTTCTATTAATAACTACCTTAGACGACCTTGAGAGTTCAGCATAGGTCAGTAACTTGGAGCCCTCAACTGTATTATATCTTCGAGGATTGCACTGGTAGTACGACTTGAAGGAGACGTATGTGTGTATTACTATAGGATTTGATGAATTTGATTAGGTGTGAACGTTTCCTGTAGTTTGCGCTTATTGTATATCTGTATAGTATTTTTGAAATTCCATTCGAAAAGAGCCAGGCAGGCTGCAAAAAGGAAGGAAAAGAAAATACCCACCGTTGGTTATGGTGTTCAGTGGGAACCAGTCAAGCTTGCAGTAATGCGTAGATGCACAAAGTAATGTTTAGATTGCATTGTACCCACTTCCATCTCAGACACGTACTTAACTTACATCTAGGTAAATCTGCGTTCGGTTTAAGCTTTAAGTTGTGTTGATTACTTTTTTGTTCTCGTACAATAATTTGTTGCTATAGATCCATACAATATAAACTGTTTTGAATTCATGCTAATGTCAGTTATTACAATGTGGTCTTCAGTAGAATCATTAGTTGTGCTGCATTAAAATGCTTTATTTATCGGCAAACATAAAAAGTTATTATTTTCTGTTAGTTGTCTTGATTGTTAGTACTGTGAAATAAGTTTAAATAACCATGGTGAATACCATGCGTTGTTAAAATTCAATTAGCGGTGGAAATATTTGAAATTCTTAACGCAGGACAAAAAGTCAATAATTAAAAGGTTTAATAACGACAGAAAAAAATAACAATATACATTCTTGAAGTATATGATCTTAAAAAATTACTTATCTCATGGAATAATTTAAAACTAAATAGCTACTTAAAGTTGTAAATTACATTTGAATAATTTGATAGCATCTATTTTAAGTTATTTAATACCGCTAATAGGCGAATCTAATCATTTTATCTCGGAATTAAAATTGAAAATTTCAGAAAATTCTTATGGACAGTTGAATGCTGAGATGTAATAATTTTACTATGTATTCTCAAAATAAGATTTTACTTTATCAATAAATTTACCACATTCTACTTATTTGAAAAAAGCGAATAAAAAATGTTTTTACTAGAGAACTTTATACTTTTGAAACTATAAAAAAAACTCACAAAAACAATTTATAAGCATTTGAAGACAATTAACAGCAATAATAGGAAAAGTACAATCACATTTAAATTAAAATTATTTAGTTTTTGTTTCTTATCTTTATTTATTGGAAGTAGATAATCATAAACTTTTACTTTCCTAGGTTTATAAAGTTTATATAAATAAATAAAATGGTAATAACACGTATTGGTTAACTATTCTTGTTCAGTCTTAAATCAAGCCTTATTGTTTTCTAATAAAACAGTGTTGATTCTATTGATTTTATAAACCTGCAGTCTTGGAATAAAGCAGGAAGTAGCTATCGGATATCATGAGTTTACTTTCAGTTTTAAATAAGCTTTCCTTCTTGTTCGTGGTATTTTTGGAGTATTTTTTAGTATTTTGTAAAAAAATATTTTTTCATAAATTAATTACTTCTCTAGGGACGTAAGTGAGGAGCCTCACTTACGTCCCGTTGTCAATAACACACGATAATATTTTGGCAAAATCAAGTTTTCTATCACAAAATGTGTCTTAAAATGTAGGGACAAAATAGGTCTGAAAATGTTTAATATCTAGTAATAGACAAGAAAAATTATTTCTAAAATGTCAAAATATTTAATCATATGTACTTAATTTTTTATTAGGTTTCAGAGGTATAAACTATTTACAACTAAAACTAGGTATAATAAACACGATGTCAATAAATTGCCATCAAATTGAATAAACCAGTCCAATACTATTTTCAGTTTCACTTCGGAACTCTACTTTCCTCTTTCCTCGATGAATTTGCTAAGAACACCGGAAACCAAAACAATATATCTTGCTTACTTTCATTACGAAAAAAGTTTTTATTATTTAATTTGCTTGATGCTTGTGTAGTTACACTATCAAGATTACACACGCCAGGTATTGTCTTGGTAATTTTGTCTCGGCAAATTCCTCCGTTTCTGGCATCGTGTTTGTAATCTAATAAGGATTAAAACTGTTTCTAGAAGCTAACTTACTGAAACTTGTGACAAGATAAAATAACCGTTAGTTTTATGTTGACGATATAAATAGCATTATAAATGTAATAATGATTGTACGGCAATATGTGAAAATCGGAGAAATTGTTATTATATTGGAAATAGCAAACAAGGATGTTTGAGAGTGTGTTGTGTGTGGGAATAGAAATATTTCACAAGTAACAGTACTAATATTTAAGTCCCGTACAATGTCATTATACTTTTTCTAACAGTATGTTTACTAGAGGAATCTAATGACCATAAGTAATCATCACCTAAATGTAACAAAAACACCGTATGGAGAAAATTGCTATATAGGAATTAAATTAAATAATACCTAGTCATTGTTTGTTTTACTACAATACATAAACAAAATTTAGATATCTGCAATGAGAACTATTAAATAATCTTTAACCTATTTTACTTTGAATAAATAAGGTTATTTCAACAAATAAATCTGCAAATCAGATCGACGTAAAACTTTTACCACACATGATATTGGAAAAAAAGTTAAGAAATGAAGGACACTCCATGATTTTTTCTTAACAAAAGATAATAATGGCGAAAGTAGTTTTTAATAAAACCCAATCCGTAGTACCAAAAGCTTGATACTGGAAACTAAATTAAGAAATTTGTTCAAAAGTTACTCTAAAATGTGTAATAAACTTTCAAAAAGTCTAATAAGTATTTATACAATAATTATACCGAGTGGGAAATGCCAACTAGACCAACGACTGCGTGAGACGGATAGTTACACTGTCCTTGTCTTAGCAGTCGACTGGCTGGTATTTTCCTCTACATACATATGTATAAATTCTCAAAAGCTTCCTACCTACCTCATCAATCATATTTTTATAAATCTAGTTTTACTGCGGCACTTTTATTTGACGACTCAAGTTCTATTCTCTTCCATATTTTGGAATGAGATTTGATTTAATGACGGCCAACAATAAAAGTTGTAGCGACTTAGACAGCTACTTACATGATAATCTGACAATAATTAATTTTATTAAATTGCAGATTTCAATGTAATCTAACTAGTAAACTGTAAACTTTCGTTTATTTGTACTGCTTGGATCTATGTATAAATAATATATGCGTTTATTTGAACTAGAAAATTTGTATATAAATAATAAAATATTAAATATGTATGTATATTATGAATTTACATACAAACTAAAATCTGAGTACCTGCAGTTTATTTTTGAGTACAAGAAGAATTGGAACTAAAAATTTAGTGGGAAATTTAAATATTATAATTTTATTGGCTATTTAACGACTTAGAGCCGTTTGCCGGGAGGCTGATTTTAGTACTAAATTTCATAAAAGTGATGCGCGCGCAGATTTAGTAAACTTGGTACAATAAATGAGAGCCTGTTCTATTTTCTTGTATACAATCTGATGTATGTAAAGTCGGTGCAGTAGTGTACAGTGCAGTAAAAAAGGGATTTAATTTAGACCTATTGTTTATTATTAATTTTTCAACCAAATCTGCGCGCGCATAAATAGTACTCTTATTAAATTTAGTACTATTCAGTACTCTTAGATCGGAAAAAACCCAATTAACTTAATGTATTTTAAATTTCCAGCCAAATATTTTTAGTTCGAATTCTCCCTACTCAAAAAATTGAGTATAGTGGTTCTAAAACTGTGACGTGCATAATAGTATATTAAAAAACTAGTTTTGTCAAACTTATATTAAGATACGAGTCCAGGTTTGCAGCACGACTGCCGTAGGCAGGAGTGCCTGTAAAGGACGAGTGCTCTTAAGTTTTACAAAATGAGTTTTTTATACTATTTTTTCTAATTTGGATATTAAATACATTTTTTTTACAAATAAAATCAATTTAGGGAATTTTGTGACAGTTGGTGACACTTTTATTTCAAAGTTGATATTTACAGGTAACTTTTAAATTTGAATCAAGTAGATACATAATTGTCATTTTTCGCGAAATGAATTCAGAAATTTCCTGCACTCCGCCAGAAATAGGTACGGCAAATTACAGAAAATTCCACGGTTAATTTGCTGCCGATAAAATCTCATGATAAATACGAAAAACAATAAAAAATAGTAACGTCAAATTCACACTAATATTTGACATTTCGCTCAATATGTGTTACCAACCGAAAAAAAGTTTCTAGATTTGGGGGGGTTTCCTAATGGATATTAACACACTCAAAACGAGTGCTGTAATAGGTTCGTTACGTGATCAAATTAGAAAAATGATATTATAGCGTCACTTTTATCCTTATCGCCAGTTTTCCCAACCTTAACTGCAAATCAGAAAAACACTGTTTTAATTAGTGGTTAATAAAGCTCATTTCCTTAACATTTATTGAGGACGCGATTTTAAAATTGGTTTTAATTAGTGAATACAAGTTTATTTATATAATATAAGCCTACCTGCTGGTTAATAATTACACTACATCAACTAAGTCTATAATGATAATAATAATAATTCCAAGTACAGTTAAAAAAACTTTATGTATGTATTAAGGCTACTACTACTAAAACAATATATTCAACTAGAAACTGATGTGGAAACTGGAAACTGTAGTTAAAAGAAGCTTGGATTTGCAAGTAGGTGTTTCAAAAACTTTAACACAGATTCCTGAGTAAAAACTAGGATATGCTAGAAACTTTCCGGAAATTGTGCTGGTTAGAGTAGATATATAGTGCCTGTTTATGAGTTTTTCATATTCCTGAAATTAGCACTTGGGAAAATTGAAAAGTAAACTAGAAGATTATTCTTTATTTCAGATTAGGCACATTTTGAAATTAAATGATGATGAAAAGTCCATTTTTGTGCAAATAGGTTATGTAAGATTTTAGTAATATATTGTTTATATTATTTGCATGTTAAAAATTATAGAGGTGTCGTTAATACTGGTTTATACATATAATTTGAACGTTAAACTAAAATCTATTTATAAACAAAATAATTAAGAGGTTGGCAGGCGTTTGTTTTTACAATTTTTTTGTCATAAATAATAATGATTTAGTTAATTCTTTTGGCGTGTTCAATAATTACTTCTGAAGAATTTATTTGAAACAGTTAGATACTTATTCCAGATACTTACATGTGCTAATAGGTAAAACCATTTAATTTTTTTGTTTGAAAGTTAATTATTCTCTAATTAATATATTAGACGTACAATGTACAATCAGAGATAAATAATTGTTAAAGTCGTGGTATAGTTTCAGACAGATTCAGACAATTTAAAATATAGATATTTTTTCAAAATCTTGTAATATTTAATGATATAAATTAAAAATTGAATAAAATAAAAAATTGAGTGCAGGAATAATAATTTACTATTTTTAAGTCAATGATATAGTAGATTTTAAGTAAAAAAAGAAAAAATGTGTACCTACAAGATGTACTTCATCTGGAAGTTGATAAATAACCCTTAAAATTTTCAAGCTCAGTAACTTGGTTCTTGTTTCTAAAATTGTAAAATATGTCAATTAAACTGCTTATGAAAAAAAATAAGTTTTTGTAATCCAAAACAAAGTTTCATTTTCTGCTTCAAGTTCTCAAGTTTATTTTATATCAGATGAAATAACCTTTTGCTGTACATGTACATTTGCTTTAATAAAATATATTCAAATAGCTCGAGTTTTGGTGCCTCACCCAATACAAACAATAAATTTTTATGTTGCGACAATTTCACAGTACACACACTTTCTAAACATTATTATGCTAAAAAGAAGTTCCATAAAAATGATACTCCTATTTTGCGTGTACCTGCTTGTTAAACGTTGTATGTTGTATCGTGTCGTGTTAAACTGCTTAATGCGATTTGGCGAGGACACAAAATCCCGTTAATTTGCATTTGTTTAACCCAGTATTTAGTTTGGATATATGCTGTGTATGTGTACGCCAGATTTATTTATAAGATAACTGTGCAAGATATACGATTACGGAACGTTTTATTGTATGATTTTCATTTACATATCAATACAAAAATAGAGAAATAAGTCAATAGAACAAAACGCAGTTAGAATGTCTAATGCATATTAAGAATTAAATCTCTTGTTTACATCTTAAATTTTAAACTGAAATGACTTTTACGTAAAAGTAATTATTTCTTACGCAAGTTTCGAAACATTCATACGTTGCAGGAAAAGTTTTTTCATGCCGTCAAGAACAACAAGAAAATACATTAATGAAAAATTAACAGAAAAAAAAATGTTGCTCATTAAGCCCAATAATTACAACATGAAGTTATGTGTTTTTTTTCTACCTTAATATTACATCATTCCGATTCCTTCTGATTCCTGTTTAAAAGCACATACAAGAGTTAAACATGACTGTTGAAAATTGTGTTCATAATAATAGTTCGACTGGAAATAAGCACAAAGGCTTATTTAACAATGTTGCTTCAGCATCTTTATGGACGTTCTTTATATTATGTAGATGATCACAAGCTAATGTCCGTTGTACATTTTGATTATGTTTTATGAATAAGTTTTTCATAAATGGCAAAGAAACATTTTTTTTTCTGTGTATTAAGGCGCACATTCTTTAATATTCCACCTCAGTTTCCACTTTGAAGATGTGCGAGAAGAGAATTTTTCAGTGTATTTGTTTACAGGAAATTTGAGGTGTATTTGCCATTATTTTCAGTTGTCGAGAGCGCGAGAGAAGGAAAGTGTCTGCTGGAAATTATTGTACTATATATGATATAATAACCGACAATTATCTATTAAAAAAAATATGAAAACTTGAAATATTCTTAAAAAAACAAAAAATAAAACAAAATGTTCGAAAAAAGTTTTAAAAAAACATTTCTTTAACGAAATGATTCAAATAAAAATATTTTACTTAGGAGTATGTAGAAATAAGGTTAAACTTGAAGACATAAGAAGTGCAGTCTTCTTTATACATTAATATGGCACTCAAAGTATGAAACCAAACATACTAAAATTTTGATAAAATACCTACGCAAATTTACGTAAATTCTCGATTTAAATGCAGTATTATTGGTTTGAGAATAATTTACTAGTAATTCCAAAATCCTTGAATATTGTGAATCCAAATCTGCTGAATTAAAATAATGCATGTACTTCGTCGTTACGTTTCTAACATTCCAACTTTTCTGTAAAATTTATCAGTAAATCGATGGATATAATTTACATGATTCTTTGTTAATAAAGACTGTTTTTCTAATTTTGGTAAAATATAAAAGCAGCGGTTACTTAAAAGTTGTAAAATATTCATAATGTTTCACTATGTTTATTACAAAAACTCATTTACTTTTGGAAAAACATAGATTTGATTCAAAGACACTTTTCACGTTAAATTTTTTTCAGATAATTTAAATTCTTCTAAATAAATGACTACAAAATAAGAAAATTTGTTTCTTATGTAAGAGATTATAACAATATCTATTTAATTTGTTAATTTTTATAAAACTAAAACAAAAATCTAAATTTTACTCAAATTCAAGCAGTAGGTACTTTCAAAATTAAAGACATTTATGTTAGTTAGTTTAGCAACAAATATGTAGAAATTTTAGAGTTCGCTTATTACTTAAATAAGGAACATTTTTGCAAAATTTTGACAACTGGATCTAGAACTGTAAGTTTAAGAACACAGTTTCTTATAAAAGTATATTATTCTTGAGGGGCATTTTTTAAACGTCGCAGATTTGCAATCATTGATTAAGTTTTGTTCAAATTTTAATCTTTATAAAAACAATTTTTTTTAGAATAATACATAACTTTGAAAGGGTATTTCTAATAGTTTTGGAACAACTTACACAAAAACCCAAAATGTTATGGTAGGTTTAGACGTTTAGAGGTATCTACTAAAAGATCCAAGAACCAGAAACTTTTGAATATACTAGAAAAAACTTTATCTGTAAATTTTGATATACCACACTAAAAATCATAGTTGAGCCTAAAATTGGTTGTTATATGTATAATAGACTAATTGTACGATCCCTAACAACTAAATGTTCGGACAAAAGTATATTTGATTGTCTTTTTTCCATACGCGCAAAAGTTATCTAAATTAACTTCCATAATATTGATGGTTATTTCTGTTATAATGCCAACATTTAGTTATATAAAAACGTAAATTTCGTAAAAATCCACTCAGCGGTTCCAAAACTGTGGCACTTTAACCCAGCAGGATGGAAAAATTGTAGAAACAAAGAATTATTATTTTCAAAACGTTGGATCTAGTAGTCGGATTTTGAAGAAATTTACTTTATTGCAAAACTGGATGTTGGTTTTCTTTACAAAAAAGTTACACAATTTTTTATTTGGTAATTTTAGGCATTTATCGGAGCTTCAAAGTTGCACCTTTAAAAATTATAGAATTTTCTAGTAACTGCTTTAAAAAATCACAGTTTTGAAACCGCTGATTGATTTGTGTCAAAAAACCTTTAAATCAAAGCTCAATAATCGTACTATATTGAAAAAATCCTGAAATGTTAATATGAATTTTTTTGCATTTTTTTCGAGTTCCACAGTTCACTTTTCAAAAAAACGTGTTTTTTGGGGGTGCTACCTACATTAAAATAATCACAGTTTTGGAACCACTGGTTGCATTTTGGTAAAATTTACTTTATTGCAAGCTGGATGTTGGTTTTATGTACAAAAAAATCCCCCCAAGTCTTTATTTGGTGATTTTAGGCTTTTTTCGTACCTTTAAAATTGCACTTGAAAAATGTGACATAATTTTCTAATGAATGTTTTTAAAAAATCACAGTTTTGGAACTCGGTGAAAACGACATAAAGGTGCTTTCATGGCACTCATCCAGTCCCGACCTAAATGTCATTGAAACTCTTTGGCATAAAATTAAACGTATTCTACGCAATAATCCACCAAGAACCATTAGGGACTTAAAGACCAAAATAGAAGAAATTTGGGACAGTTTCACGCCAGAACTGTACCAAAATTTGATAAATACAATGCCTGCTAGAATACAGGCAGCTATTAAAGCAAAAGGAGACGTAACCTCTTATTAATGGTCCAGTCCCGACCTAAATGTCATTGAAACTCTTTGGCATAAAATTAAACGTATTCTACGCAATAATCCACCAAGAACCATTAGGGACTTAAAGACCAAAATAGAAGAAATTTGGGACAGTTTCACGCCAGAACTGTACCAAAATTTGATAAATACAATGCCTGCTAGAATACAGGCAGCTATTAAAGCAAAAGGAGACGTAACCTCTTATTAATGGTCCAGTCCCGACCTAAATGTCATTGAAACTCTTTGGCATAAAATTAAACGTATTCTACGCAATAATCCACCAAGAACCATTAGGGACTTAAAGACCAAAATAGAAGAAATTTGGGACAGTTTCACGCCAGAACTGTACCAAAATTTGATAAATACAATGCCTGCTAGAATACAGGCAGCTATTAAAGCAAAAGGAGACGTAACCTCTTATTAATGGTCCAGTCCCGACCTAAATGTCATTGAAACTCTTTGGCATAAAATTAAACGTATTCTACGCAATAATCCACCAAGAACCATTAGGGACTTAAAGACCAAAATAGAAGAAATTTGGGACAGTTTCACGCCAGAACTGTACCAAAATTTGATAAATACAATGCCTGCTAGAATACAGGCAGCTATTAAAGCAAAAGGAGACGTAACCTCTTATTAATGGTCCTAAATTAAAAATTATCCCAACTTTTAGTTGCAAATTCATTTTGTAAAGTTTGTAAATTATTAAGGTTAAAATGTTGTTAAATCCAATAAATAATTTTCTTCCATGCACAATATTGTTATTAAGGCTTTACCTTATTTTATTGTTAGGTGTTTACTAATTATTTGCGTAAAATTTCCAGTTCTCCTTTCATACTTAAAAAATTTACTTTTGTCCGAACATTTAGTTGTTAGGGCTCGTATAAAATTTTTTTAGTTTTGTAGAAATTTATTAATCCGTAAGAATTACATATAAAAGTCATATAAAATTGTCTAAAGGAAATTCATGTTATTTATTTTTCTGACAGATAAATAATAAAAATCAATCATTTAAACATCATCGTTTACTGTTTTCTTGAAACCCGAACTCAATTTTCTCTGCCTGTAACGACATAAAAACCACAATTTATACTCCACAATAAATATTTCAACAACACAACTTTCTTTACCATATCGCTATCGTTCACAATTCTCCATCGTGTTATTAAAGTTGTACAAAGGCATGTCAAAGAGAACTTCCACTATACGCAAGTTCGGCGTGTTTCAATTCACTTTTTGATACAGAATGATGTCAACCGGAAATAATCCTTGTCAGAAGGATGATGGCTGAAAAGCTACGTGAAGGAAGAGAATCCACCACTTTGGTCTTTTCGTAAGCCAGAAATAGAGGCACTAGAGGGGCTGATGGTGTGTAAAGTCGACTTATGATGCTTTGAGGGATTATTTTTGTATTAAGCCGATGAAGAAGTTAATGGAAGGTTTATAGATAAATTTATTTAATTTCTAATAGAAATTTGAAAATTATAACTTAAGCAGACATTTTTTTGATTTTGAGTGGCTGTATATTAATATTATAGTGTGACTTGTTTTTTAATTACCTAGTCTCCTTTAAAAAAACATCTTTTAGATCTCACATAAATACTTGAAATATAATTTTACAGTAGATTAATTTCTAACGTAATTTTAAAGTGCATATTGTCGTTATTTACAATTTTAAGAGTACTTAATGTGTTAAAGCAGGAAATTCCAAGAAAAATGCAATAAAATTACTTATTAAGGAATTGCGTATGCAAGTTTTTGCAGAAAGTTATCAAGTTTGCCCGGCAGAAATACTGTTCCTTTATTATGAGCATTGTTTCGGTTTTTTGCTCCTGACATTATACAAGAAACAGTTGTGATTGCACAGTTAATATAATAAAGTTTTTCGGATATCATTCATTCACTAGGTACCTATAAAATAACTATTCCGATTCCTTTCACAATACTATTCCAAATATTTTAATACCCATTTCAGGTGGCTGCCCTTAACGGTAATTCACCGAAAATGAAATAGTTGTAGGTACGTAACCCCAAAACTAAAACATCATTCTTTGCCGGAAAATGTAATTAATCCACACACCGCCACAAATTTCCAGCATTCCGTCAACTGTTAATGCAAATTAAGTTTTCAGGTCACCTACCTTTAATTATCCACTAATACACGACAGAGTCCCTAAATAAAATGTTTTTTACGTTGAACACACTGTCGCCACCACACAGCACAAAAGTCACTATATTTCGTAATTCAAGTTGTGTAAAGTACCACTCTGTGTGTTGAAACAACGATGTCCACAGTACAAGTAATAGACCGGAGTCTTCCGCGACCTCACAGTACCGAAATGAGTTCAACTCACAGGTGTACTGTCTTATAGTTGCCGTTGTGGCGGTTATGCAAGGATGGTCATTGGCTGAGAAGAAGATTCCTTCGTTTCTATTGGTTACCTCTTGCTTTTTACATGCTTACTGAGTCGGCTAAACAGTTAGGTTGCTAGATGCAGTTGATGTCATCTAAGACACACTGGATTGTTCCTCTTTTTGGAAACAACGTTACTTTTATTTGGTACTAAAATAATATTCGCTAATATAGTCGTAAATAAAATATTTATTTTCGGTGGTTAGTCGAGAGGAACCGTGATGGTAAGAAATTTAGGAACCATTGCGGTACTATTCGTCAAAGGAAATAAAAAAAACACAATGATAAATTATAGTATAAGTGCATAGTTAAATTTAAATTAGATGTCTTAGATCATTCACCAGTAGCCAAATGTAAATGATACCCTCAGGTATTTATTTTTAAAGATGATGCTACAATTGTGGTACCAAGCTCAACACAAAAAACAGATTGTAGATAAGATTAATTATTAATCAAAGCGATGTGTCCTTTATTGTTATCCTATCTCCATTCATCTTAATCAGTTTATTTGATTTGAATAATCCTTATCGCTAATTGTAAGTGTAGAGAAATGCAAGCATCACCATTGCATCAAGGTACTAAAATTATACAACATTGTAGTAAAACGAGTTTCAGTGAAAATGTTTTAATTCTGCATCTAATGCAAATACGAAATGGAAGAGTGCAAATATAATATCGGTGACTAAAGAGCAATCATTTTAAATGCTTTTTCTTTGATTCGTAGAAGAAACGTTCAGTGATCCATGTACCTAATACGGTACTAATAGAATCAATTATTGTTCAATGGAAATGGAATTGATTTGAAGTGCTTACTTCAATGGTTTTATTCCGGAGTTTCGGGGAATATTCCGAGTTTGGTTTGATGGTGTCTAGGTCTGGGATAATTAAATAAAAAAATATATTGTAAATTATGAAGAATAGAAAGTTGTCAAAGAAAAACTTATAGCACTGTACGTACTCTCCTAGCTTGTAATTCACAAAAATGTTTCAAAGTTTGCCGAAATTCAAACGATTAGCATATAAGGTCATTATTCATTTTGTATCTCACTAAAATGATCATTAAAAACTTTTTGATGACATAGAAGAATTTTTTATTTGTCAACTACCTTTTTAAAACTAATTATTTCATTGCCTTAGTATAAAAACAATTACATAATTGCATTAAACTCAAAATTTTCGTATTTTTTTCATGTTTCAGTTTTGTTACCTAGAATTATACAGGGTGTCCCAAAATTAGCCTGCCAAAATGTACCAGCTGATTCTACGTTCAAAAATAATGCAAAAAGTCTTAATAAAATATAGGTTGAAAAATGCTTCCTAAGGGAGTTACAACCCCCCGAAAAGGGGGCCCCAAAGACGAGTTTTTTGTAATATATCTGCAACTATTTGAGGTAGATTCATGAAATTTGGTGAGTTTGAAGCTTTTAAAATTTGCCACATATTTCTTTTTCCAATTTTCAGAAATTTTGCAAGGGGCGTCATATAAGGGATGGGTGCTGGGTAAATTATGCCACATATTTTTTGTGTGGATAATTTTTAAATTTTTTATATCAAATTATGAAACTTGGTTTATTTTTAGACAAAAAAGGTCGTCTCAGTCGATCTTTGAATCTTGAACCGTTTTCGAGTAAAATCGTTTTGAAGAAGTCACGTCCATAAAAACTACACTAATAAAAATAATCAAAAAATTGAAAAAAAATTTTGATTTTGATATTTTGTTTTTATTATTAATATTTGACGAAGAACTGCTAAACGAAGTAATAAATAGCTATAAATTTTAATCTATTGTCTACTTTTGATAAATTTCAATTTCGTGATTATTTTTATTAGTGTAGTTTTCATGGACGTGATTTTTTCAAAACGATTTTACTCGAAAACGGTTGAAGATACAAAGATCGACTGAGACTACCTTTTTTGTGTAAAAATAAACCAAGTTTCAAAATTTGGTATAAAAAATTTAATAATTATCCCCACAAATAATATGTGGCAAATATACCCAACACCAATCCTGTATGTGACGACCCTGGCAAAATTTCTGAAAATTGGAAAAAGAAATATGTGTCAAATTATAAAAGCTTCAAACTCATCACCAAATTTCATGAATCTACCTCAAACAGTTGCAAAGATATTACAGAAAACTCCTCTTTGGAGGTCCCCCTTTCGGGGGGCTGTAGCCTCCTTAGGAAGTATTTTTCAACCTATATTTATTGAAACTTTTTGCATTATTTTTGAACGTAGAATCAGTTGGTACATTTTGGCAGGCTAATTTTGGGACAGCCTGTTTAAACCTCGTCAACTTCAAACTTTCATCATTACTTTTAAAAACTTTCAGTTCTTATCTTCTAGTGTCCATTTTCTGAATAGAGAGAATGCCGTTATATTAAAATCTAATCTAAAGATTTTCTCTAAATATAACTACAAATTTGTTATTAATAACCTAAAAAAATATTGATTGATGAGAAGTGATTTAACTGTACTTTAATGAATATCTAATAGTACTTTAGTAAATAGTGTTAAATTTGTTCCTGTTTTCTCATGTCTTTTTTATTATCTATGATATCCATAGATAATCGTTGGTTAAATAGTGAACATAATTTCAGAGGGGCTCCTGCAAAATCATGATTACTATACTTCCTTATTACTACGTATGAGAGAGTAAAAAAGGGAAAGGAACGCAAAATAACAATTAAAAACTGAAAAAATAAACAGTCTAGTTAATAATTAAGTACCTTGTAGAATGAACTTCATTATACCCGGCGCCAAACACAAAGTTACGAGTCATTCACGTAACTTGAACTTGAAATTAATTTTAAAATACATCAAAAACTTTTTACTGGAACTTGCATCACGAATTTATGACGAACTAACGAAAGAGAATTTTTTATTAGAATTTAATTTGTAGCCACAGGTTTTGAAATAATTCTAAATTAGATTTTTGACTCTTTCAAAATACTAAACGTATCTAATATTTGTTTTTAGTTTTTGCTAGTTTAGACAGAACCTTCAGATCAGAACTATATATTGTTAAAAATTTTTCGTTAGTTAAGAGGAGAAATATTTAGAAATATAGTAATTTTTAAGAATATATCTGGAAATATTTCTATAGCATAGATTGCGCCAATAGTTTTTAAAGTCTTTGAAAATCTTCACGTGACTCTATGAATATTGAAGTTAATTAAATAATGCCGTTTCCTTATGTGAGTTGTAATATCAAATTAAATATTTTTTACATGAACTTACTTACTTAGCTTATTAATATGGAAAAACAGTTTTTTTTCTCAATTATGCCTCTTCTCTTGTGTGATTATTTCAAACTGTATTCACAATGCTATAAATAAATGATTACGGCTTAACTAAAACACCTTTGTGATTGTATAAGATACATTTTTTCAGTTTAACCCGTGCATAAAATAACGATAACAATATAATACAATTATTTGTTTAAACCTTAAATGAACTCTATATTATTTAATACCCTATTGTTAAAAAAATAACTGGAACTAAAACAGCGAACAATGAAACAAGAGGAAATAAAGCAACGTTTGGTTAGGATAAGATACTCTATAATTTACAGTTTTGGGACCAGCAAGTAACGCATAAATAAAATTTAAGGCAAACAACCAAGAGTGAATGAACAAATATCCGAAACGAGACCTTTTGTATAGCAAAACACACAGTTACCTAGTGTAAACTTAAACTTCCGCGGGTCGTCCACTTTAATACGAGAGTTTTATTTTAATTAGGAGAAAAAATGTAGATTTCGGCAAAAGTTGATTAGAAGGAACACAAATTCATGAACGCAAGAAGAATTTTCTACAGCTGTTATAACTTAATTACCTCTTAAAATTATTCTTAATTGTATCCAAATTCATTTCGAAAATTTAAACTTTTTGAGTTTTGCCCATGAGAAATTTCCTTAAGTTTTTCTCCCAAGATTTCATCCTCAAATTAACTTTCAATTCTTCGTATAGTTTAAAAAAAAAGTGCAAATACATAGTTTCATCTGTCTTCCTTTCGTCCTTAATTGATATTCTTCCAAGCACCTCAACTTTATATGCGCAAACTAATGCACTTCAAAATCACTTGATTCTAAACAGCCTCAGAAAGTTACATGAAAAATACAAAAGTATATCTCCTTATAGGTAAGTGTTTTGTAAGTACTTTATCGTCTACCTTCTGTCAATAATATTTACAACAAAATACATTTCATGTTGTTGTCAACAATCAACAATCTTTTATAATACACTTCGAGAGCACAGCTTATTATGGTCTAAATATTGAACATGTAGTATTAGTTTTGCTTTTTTTGTAATGCAATGGTTTAGTTAGTTTGTTTATGCAGATACGATCCAGTTCTCTATTGAAGTTCAAGGAAGTAGCAAAGGCGGTCATTGACTAAACGACCTTGTAAATACATTCTTCTTGCTGCTGTTGCATTTTATTTCATTTTGCATCAATTTTACTTGAACTAAATTATTGAACAACTCTGACATTAAAATAAAATATGCAATTATTACTGTTACAGTTGCTCATTGAAAGCAAAGAAGTGTTCCGAATGGCGATGTCGATCTATACGTAAACAAATACCTGCTAAAAGAGCGAGAATAAGCTGGTGATGTGGATAGTGAATACTTTATTTAAATAAATAACGTTAAAATGTGCACGTCTAACCACACACTATATGAGAAGCAATTTTGTTACCCAAAAACCTAATAACTAACAGTAGTGCCATTTTTTGTCATAATGTAACACTTACCTAGTAAAAATTAACAATAGTGGGACAAATACTCAAATATGAATTTTTAGGGCATAGCCATAGTTTTTTTGTTGAGAATTTGTTAATCTGACCAAAAAACAAGTTTTAATTTCCTCATTGCTTAACATTTCCGTTGTAAAATTATTTTGATTCGTTTAGTTATTAGTCAGAACAATGTAACTAATTTAATGATCCAAAAGTACAACTGCAGGAATTGTAAAACAGTCTGGATGTTTTTGCAAGTCATTTAATAGGTATAAGTAATGCATTATTGTTGTAGAAGAGTCATTGTTAAAAAACAGATTTGTTTGTCTAATTCGAAATAAATGTTTGGATATTTTTCGTAGTCAAGATGTAAAAACATTGTATAGTGACGCATCCTAAAAAAGTTTAGAAGCCGCTCTGGGCTACATAAATTAGTTCGGTAAAAACTTAGCAAGTTAACAAAAAATAATACAAGCCATTTTTTTTTGGTCTGTAAGTACAGTACATGTATGTGGGGGCACTGTGCTCAAGGCACCACGTTGGAAAAATTGAAAACTCGTTTTTTCGAAATATTTTCTATTTAGGATTCACCTACGCTAAAAATACTAAATAGTGCCTAGGTATCTAATACTATAAATGAAGAGAATAAAATTTCTTATAATATTGATTAAAAAATATTTTATCTATATTTCGAAATTATGATTTATAATTATTTAACTATAATTATAAATTGCTAAAAAAAACTATAAAATGCCATTTAGACCAGTCAAACAGACAAAAAAATGCCCAAAATCAAGAGATACTTTCAAAAAAGACAAGAAAAGTTTTTAGGTATAATTTTCATTATAGCTTTAAAAATTGCTTTAAAAGTTTTGTGTGTTTTTATTGATATTTTTACATAAACTTTTATAAAGTGTCATAAGATTCGTAGTTTTTGGATTGGAACTTATTTAAAAAACATTTTTTAAATTTGAAAAGGAGAAAAATACATTATAGAAAAATTAATTATTATGACAATGAAAAAACGAATACACGATGTTCTACGAGCCCTAACAACTAAATGTTCGGACAAACGTAAATTTTTGAAGTATGAAAGGAGAACACAAATAATTAGTAAACACCTAACAATACAATAAGATAAAGCCTTAATAACAACATTATGCAAGGAAGAAAATTATTTATTTGATTTACCAATATTTTAACCTTAATAATTAGCAAACTTTACAAAATGAATTTGCAACTAAATGTTGGGATAATTTTTAAAATAGGACCATTAACAAGAGGTTACGTCTCCTTTTACTTTAATAGCGGCCTGTATTTTAATAGGCATTGTATTTATCAAATTTTGATAAAATTCTGGGGTGAAATTTTCCCAAATTTCTTCTATTTTTGTCTTTAAGTCCCCAATGGTTCTTGGTGGATTATTGCGTAGAATACGTTTAATTTTATGCCAAAAAGTTTCAATGACATTTAAGTACGGACTGAATGAGGGCCATGAAAGCACCTCTATGTCGTTTTCACCGAGTTCCAAAACGGTGATTTTTTAAAAACAGTCGTTAGAAAATTACGCCACATTTTTTAAGTGCAATTTTAAAGCTACGAGAATTGCCTAAAATCACCAAATAAAGACTTGGGGATTTTTTTGTACATAAAACCAACATCCAGCTATGTAATAAAGTAAATTTTACCAAAATCCAACCAGCGGTTCCAAAACTGTGATTATTTAAATGTAGGTAGCACCCTCAAAAAACACGTTTTTTGAAAAGTGAACTGTGGAACTCGAAAAAAGTGTAAAAAAAATCATATTAACATTTCAGGATTTTTTCAATATAGTACGATTATTGAGCTTTGCTTTTAACAAAAATCCAACCAGCGGTTTGAAAACTGTGATTTTTTAAAACAGTTACTAGAAAATTGTATAATTTTTAAAAGTGCAACTTTGAAGCTCCGATAAATGCTTAAAATTACCAAATAAAAACTTGTATAACTTTTTTGTAAAAAAAACCAACATCCAGCTTTGCAATAAAGTAAATTTCATCAAAATCCGACTACTAGATCCAACGTTTTGAAAATAATAATTCTTTGTTTCTGCAATTTTTCCATCCTGCTGGGTTAAAGTGCCACAGTTTTGGAACCGCCGAGCGGATTTTTACGAAATTTACGTTTTTATATAACTAAATGTTGACATTATAACAGAAAAAATCATCAATATTATGGAAGTTAATTTAGATAACTTTTGCGCGTATGGAAAAAAGACAATCAAATTTACTTTTGTCCGAACATTTAGTTGTTAGGGCTCGTATTAAAAAATTAAAATTTCATGGTTTACATTTTTCAAAAATTAAAATTCAATTATTTTATTAATATTGTAATAAGTTCATTTTAAATTTTTTTCCAAATACATTTAGGATCAATATTTTTCAAATTTATTTCTACCTACTTATTATACACAGGTAAATGATAATTTAATTTGTAAAAACTGAAGACATCCTCAAGTAAAGTATCCATTTCGGAGGGTGATCCGTCTCTTCTCATGCATGAAAAGAAATGAAACATATGCCTAATTAAAGTAAACATATTAACGATTTTATTTAATAAAACGAACCAACATGTAACAGAAATAAAATAAATAAAACAAACTTATCATGCGAAATTTGTCATAATTTTGCATAAATTCCTTGTACAAAATTATTATTGCGTATAAAATTTCTAATTAATCTTAGTTAAATGCATACTATTTGACAGCACATTGTCAAGATTAATTTGGAATAGGAATGGTAGACGTTTACATATCGAATTAGTGTAAATAGCTTTGGGATAATCCCTATTACTACCCACATTCGTACCTCCAGCATGTAAACTGGGTTTAATAATAGAGTTATTAGGTAATGATATTCAAGTGTCTAGTTGGATTAATTTGGAAAATAAGAATGACCGAGAAGGCGACATATTTTGTTCTAGATTTTAATGTAATTGTCATGTTTATTTTATGCTTAATTCTTAATTGGTCATTGAACTAAAAGAAACTGTTTAATTAACAGAAATATAATACTTTTTAGATAGGTAATAAAATTAACATCCATATACATGTAGCTAGATTATTATCATACACCTACCTACGATTAATGTAGTTATATCTATTGTTTCTTGTTGTCCAAGAATATTATCCAACACTGTGATATATGGTTCTAAATACAATATGAAAATCTACTATTTGTTTAAAAAACGATGTAAATCAGAACCTAGCATGAAGCAAAAGTGATGAAAATTGAATAAACTGGACTTTTTTCAAAAGAACTTATTTGTAAGCCATTTTCTGTAATTGAAAAATATTTCATTCAAAGTAAATTAAATTTGTGTTTCTAAATTCGCTTAATTTCGCTAGCGCACTTTTTTATTGTAAATTTGACCTTGTATCTTGTAGTTTTTATAATATAAACTGTACCTCCTACTTAGTCTAATATATGATTATAGTTTACTTTAGCATGCAATCAAAATATCAATAAAGGAATTCCTGCATTGCCATGTAGAGCCATCTGCTGTAAAACCGTTTGAGAATTTTTTATAATCTACTGGAAGATGTGCACAAAAAATCATATAGTAGTACTGATCTAATTTTATTTTGATCAAAACAACTGTTGTTTATTGAGTTAGTTAATGGTTGAAGACTGATAGTAAAAACTTAGTTGAAACATGCTATATGTATGGTAGTAATTATACTTATTGAGAAAAGAGCTCTTTTAGTACAGCTTTTTTGAATCAATGAAAAATATTTCTTTCATTTAAATATTTATAATTATTATCTTTTAAACTAATTACAGTTGTAACAGATATACATTTGAACTAAATTTGAGGTTCAAGGACAATGTTAATCTGTTACTCCTTACTTTTTAAATAAATTTGTTTTAGTCTAACCTAACCTAACTTAGCGTTAAAATTTCCAAATTTGATTTATTCATATTCGTATATATCAATAAATTTAAATATTTTTTTGCAAAAATTTGCATTTTTTGAGGTACCATTATTTCAGAATTGGTTACATTAGGAAATTTTTAGATTCATTGAACGTTTGTTTTATTGACTAATCATTTGATTATACGTGACTTAGTTATTTTCGAATATGATTTGTTGTACTGTAAGAGTATTGTTATTAAATTTGTGTTAATTATGTTGTTCGCTTATATATGTATCAAGAATCATGAGAATAGTTAATAAAATGTGACCTGCATTTTCACCAAATGTAATATTTTCTGAGAAACAACAGTAAAATCTAAGTTTTGAGACTAACAGTCTTGCATTATAATAATTTTTGGTTTTTATTATCACATTTGTCACAATAATTATCTTACTAAATAAAATAAATCTCTAGCAGTACAAATTTCTTAAAATAAGTAAATAAATCACCTGTATTCGACCAACTATACAAATAGTGGAAAAAAATTGATCCACTAACCGAAATTCACTTCATAAATGAGGAATAGGCCGAATAGGTACCTAAATTTCTTGCTGCATATATTTTTTTAATGAAAATTAATTAGCAGTGAAGATGCGTGATGAGAGTATAAAGTTTGTTTTATAAATAACAATACTGCAAGAATGTGAAAACATACCATAAATAATTTGTCCTGAAAAACTTATACCGCGAGTTACTTTCCCGATCTCGATACCTAGCTAAATCTGCAGGAGTGCTTCATTTTAGTCTGCCAGGTTCGTAGAAGTCTGAGCTCGGGTTTTAATGCGTCTCCCAAGCTCTATACTACTATAGAAACGTTGTTATAACATATGACATATATCACAATAAACCCATTATGAATCTCATTTTACTCGTAATATTCATGAAAAATTGTTATAACTATAAAAATCATTGAATTATTAGAAATAGAATATCAAGAAGTGAATAATACAGGGTGTCCCAGTTTATATCGTCAGGATTTCACCAGTCGATAGTTTAGCGAAAATTAAAGGTGGTTTGTCTAATAAACTATGGTCGAATGTTGCTTCCTTTTTGACGTACAGGCCATTAAAAAAATAAATTATTTTAAATAATTTGCTATAAATCAATAACAAAAAAACTTAATCTTCTGAAATTTTGCATAGATCTTTTTCTTTGTATTCTCTTATTAATAGTGGTTGCAATTATTTTATTTAGAACACGGAGGCGTGTGTACGAGTTTCTTCAAAAATATTTTATTGAATAAAACGTACACCACTGGTTTTTTTTGCAGCACCAATATGCAGAGAGTATTTTCCATTCAATTTAGAAACTTTTTTGTTTTTTACAATTTCTTGATAACTTAACTTTTTTTTTTATTTATTAAAGATGTTCTTCCCTATTAGATTTCCGAAAAAAACATCAATACAAAGTTGTAGAGAAAAATATTTCCTACAACTTCCTTTTAATATTTTTTTGATATTGTCAATATTTAAAAAGATATTCAACAAATAAGTTGCAAATTTTAGGGAAATTTTTCTCTAGTTTGATACTACTTACTACTACTACTTACTACTCTTACCCCAAAATTTTCAAATTATTTGTTGAATAACTTTTTAAATATCGACAATATCAAAAAACGTTTAAAAGGTAAGTTGTAGGAAATATTTTTCTTTACAACTTTGTACTGACTCTTTTTTTCGAAAATTGAATAGGAAAAAAGTTATTCAATAAACAAAAAAATCCAACCCAAGGAAGGGCGGGATCTACGAATACATAAACTCAGTTTTAAACTTTCAGAGTGACCCTCTAGAAGATTCTACAAAAATTGGCTGTAGGGTAAAGAAAGTCTATTTTTTCTCCCTTATTTACTGTACTATTAGGTTATTTTGAGTAAAGTTATCAAAAAATTATAAGATACGAAAAAGTTTCCAAATTGAATGGAAAATACTCTCTGCATATTGGTGCTGCAAAAAAATCAGTGGCGTACGTTTTATTCAATAAAATGTTTTTGAAGAAACCCTTACGCACGCCTCTGTGTTCTAAATAAAATAATTGGAACCACTATTAATAAGAGAATACAAAAAAAAAGATTTATGCAAAATTTCTGAAGGCTAATTTTTTTTGTTATTGATTTATAGCAAATTATTTAGAATAATTTATTTTTTTAATGGCCTGTACGTCAAAAAGGAAGCAACATTCGACCATAGTTTATTAGACAAACCACCTTTAATTTTCGCTAAACTATCGACTGATGAAATCCTGAGGATATAAACTGGGACACCCTGTATAGTTTTGCAAAATTTCTATCAAGAACACTTTTAAGCAGACAGGAATTTAAAAAAAACAGTAAATTCTTACAATTTATATATTTATATCTTCTACAATATAAAAAAACAATAATATCAAAATTATTATAAATTGCGAAAAAAGTCTCATCAAATATTCACAAAAAAACTGCTCTTCGAGTTATTAGTAATAGAATCAATTAAACCTCCTCCTAAAATTCAAATCTCTTAAGAGTTATTATGGTAGTTTAAAAAACCATAGAGAATATTATTAAAAATAGAATGTTGGAATTTGTAAAAACAAAAAGAACACTAATCTTTTGGTAGGCAGATCCATCAAGTATTTTAAAATGGCATGGTTCTATCTAAGTAGACACGAAATACAGGGTGTCCCAAAGTCACCACGAATACCGGAAACCATAGATTCCTCACAAAATTCTAAGACGATTTTTCCTTTGCCATTTTTAATTTTTTTTTTAATTTTTATTTCCCGGCCCAGTGCACCTCAGTTGTCCCGATGAAGGGGACAGAGCTATGCGAGATCTTCTCTTTCCAGTTTCACCTTCTTCTCTCCCCTCCACCGGGACAACTGAGCTGCTCTGGGCCGGGAAAAAAATTAACAAAAAATAATAATAAAAAAAAATTAAAAATTAAAAATAGCAAAGGAAAAATCGTTTTAGAATTTTGTGAGGAATCTACGGTTTCCGGTATTGGCCGTAACTTTGGGACACCCAGTATATTAACTTTTGGTTTAAAAAATAAAATTTAACGATTTTTGTTCGGTATTGTTAGTGCAGTGCACAAAAAAATCCAAAGTTAATGCGATATTTCGAAAAAATATGAAAGAATCTAGATAAAAAATAAAAAAGTTGCTCATCAATTTTTAAAGTAGGATCTAGAATTTTGGCTGTACATTTTTATAAGTTAAGAAGCTGTAATAATAATAATAATTTTATAAAATGTTGAAAATACGCTAAATTTCTTTTATTTACTGTTAGTTTTAATATGCAAATACAAATTCATTTGTGTACATAACTTACTGGTTTTTGCGTTGAAGCTTTTCAATTTAACTTGGGTCACTTCTAGCCTCATTAAACAATCATTAGACGCTGATGCTTTTTCATTTGATCGTTAAAACGTTTTAATGTATTTGAACTACAAAATTATGCAATCCTCTAAAAACTATTTGATGCCGTGCTAAGTTTTTACTATCGAAGAAATTTATTGTTATGACGGATTATTACTTTTTGAAATTGTGCTTTTTGCCTAGTTAGGAGGATAGTCCGTTAAATAAGCGTTTAAATAAATTAGAACTGATGCAGATGCGGATAATTAATGGACTTGGTAAATACAGCGACTAGCCTACGAAATAAAGCAATTTAACGGTAAACTGCATAATTTCTACAATTCTGATACACATTCATCTCAATTGTGTTAAAGTTATATATTTATTACATATAGCAATTAAAATTTAATTAGGAATCGTTAAAAGTAAAGATGAATAAGAATTCACTGGGATGTGTTTTTAACAGTACTCTAGGTGTAAGCACCTCCATGTGAACGGAAACCATTGTAAAATATTTTTCTTAAGATTTTTTTGTTTAATTACGAAAAATATATGTACTTGAGGTACTTAACAGTTCTCTAAACTTTTAGTTAATGAAGTAACTGATTATAAATTCCGCATATTGTAATGCAAAACGCCATATGATTGATTTATTTTTGTACTCAAGATAACACTCTAGGTATTCATGGAAGACATGTAATAACTTTTAGATCCCAGTGTAGGCGGATTTCAGCCAAGTTTACTCTGATCTGATAGTGAGGATTTTGCGGATATAACAGTTTTGTATAACTTATTTATATATTATACTGTATGCCGAAGAGGCGACAATAAACTGAGACGTGCTTATATATTATTCTGTTGGAGCTTTTTTCCTTCAGACAAGTTTTTTTGTTAAATATTTACAGTCTGTCTTTTGCGAAGCAAAATCGGGACTAAAACTTAAAACTTTCAGATGCACTTTGTAAGTATAAGTGCTTACGTATAACAAGTTTTGCACAACAATAATTACTCCGTGCCTAACTTCCAAACTAATATGGTTATTTATTTAATAGCTGACACAATAAACTTTTAACCGCTACAAAATACATGATAATCCAACATTAACAGTTTTTGTTTGCACTCCTGTAGGTATGGCGCTCATATTAACGTAGCGTTAACGTACATAATAACAAAATTACCGAATTGTTACATGAGAAATCCAAATAGTTTCTTTCTTTGGTAATTGTTCACCGACGTGACAAAAAAGTACCGCTATTTTATAATTTGAACAGTATGAGAAACAATTTGTTCAATTTCGTGCAGTGATAATTTTTTTTGGTTTTTTTAATCGTCTGCTGCTTAGAAACTCATAGAAATTCTATCAGATTATAAGTTCGTGATTTGTTTGACCCCAAAAACGATTATCGGCTATAGAAAAATGGATTTTAATATAAATTTTAATAACATCATGCTTTTTGGTAAAGCAACCTCAAAATGTTTTTGTGAAGTGTTGAATGGAAATGACATTTATAATAGCGAAGCTCTTGTTAGTAATTTTTTAGTCAAAGGTTTAGATTGATGACTTTGAATTGGAATCACGTTTATCTTCGGAAATATTGAAAAAGCTTATAAAGGCGTGAAATGACATTTTAAATATTTTGTTTTTCGGCAAGAATTTGTTTAAATATTTTCAATTTATCACCAACTTAAACCATTTATAATCATAATAATCTAATAAATTTTTTACTAGTAAATAAATCGAGTCGCATCCTCTTCACAATTTTTATTAATTCAGTAGCCTTAACATTTTTAAGACCAAATTATGTATGCGATGCAAAATAAAATTCACTTATATGCTCAATAATTTGCAGAATATCAATTTACCATTGAATGCTAAAGTGTAAATGCTATTGGGAAATTTTTAAAATTGATGAATTGTATAATTTTTTTGTACAAAAGTCCTCCAAAATTTGATTTTCAATTACAATTAATTTATATGAATTGAATAATCATCATAATATAATCTCACAAAAAAATGTACAATTCATAGAAATATTTTGTTCTTTTGAAACAGTCCCCGCTTCGCTCGTCGTACTTCAAACAACTTGTGCCACAATAATAGCGTTTTATAAAACTCGTATAATAATATACTATTATTGTAAATGATAGAGACTAGAAACTATAAATGAAAATAGTTTGGAATACGGAAATAGAATACGTAATTAACGAATCTAGATAATTTCTGTACTGTTACATTTTGGCAAATTTCGTAGATTCTACAGGGTGGCTGAAATTCGAGGGACATTACATGGATCTCGCTTATTCGAAGAGATACAGTTTCAGTTAAATTGAGGTAAAGTTGCGTAATCCGGTGTTCAACAATGTCCTTAAAAGAAATCGAAGGTATCTTGATTGGTTTCTGAAATATCTGAAAAAAACTGAAATTTCAAGATTTCTTTTTTCTCGTTTTGTGAGGTTATTTGAAGAGATATCAAAAAACTGAAAACACATTCTCACAACCATTTTTCATCCTCCATTAGGATATGCTATTAGATTTCAGATGCGGACTTGGATTTTTTATTTAAAAATTCAAAACCTCTCATCGTTCTGATTGCAACGATATATTACACCATACCATTTTCTAACGGTTCGGGCTTTTATTTCGTTTCGTAATAAACATGATTTATAGTAGTACGGTCCTGGATAGTTGCTTTTACACGATTGTGAATAACAAATTAAATATAATTTCACAAACAATATATATGCAGAAATCAAGCTGCTAAAAAATTGCTTTTTACAGTTGTTTTATCGGTTATAAAACATTCTAGAATAAACCAGATTTTGGATGTTTATCTTGTATTTCTAAAATTTTTATTAAAGATATCGGAAAATAATAAAAAATTAAACACATTTTTCTATAAAAACTGTTCAAATAACGAGTAGCAGTATGCAATATTTTTATTCCGTATAAATTTTGAATAAATTATTCCATATTCTGTGACGATTTTTGCATTATGTAGCGGCACAACATTCTGCTGTCACAAAAATTCTCTTATTTGATCAAAGAGCATATCTTCAAAGTAATCCATCGTTGTTCAAAAAATTCATTGTAATGTTCTTCTGTTCAATTTCTATAAAAATCATGATTTACCTTAGTAGGTAATATGCCATGGAAATATGACAACCTTATTAAACGTTCACCTAATTCTCCATTTGCATCAATAATTGTTTTTTGTTGTTAAAGTGGTGTTTTCTAAGGACGAAAAGAGAGATATGCTAGTAGTACAGGGTGGGGCATTTTTGATGTCTTTTCGGGCTTACACCTGTTTCCACACTAGATAGAAAAATAGTATATTGTAATACAAGTGCGGAAAACGCATCATGACAATACGAGTGTGAAATTTGCAACGCGAGCGATAGCGAGTGCTGCAATCACACGAGTATTGTCATGGGCCATTTCCGCAAGCGTGTTACATACGATTTTTTCTACGAAAACGTGGAATTCGTAAAAAATAAAATTATTTGTAAATCTTTTTCTAATTAAAAAAAACATCAAGTGAGTTTGTTGTCATAGAACTGAAAGCTCATAGCTGTTGACAGTTTATAAATTGTGTCCTGTCATCGAAATAATTTTGATTTTGAGATCAAATTACGTGAATATAAACATGGAGTTTCAAAACTAAAGAGAAAGCGATGAACTAATGTGCACTCCTCCGGTTGTTAGATATTAAATAAATGTTACAATTATAACTAAATGTAAGTACTTCTTTATGTTTTTGTTTGCGTGCGGAAAGTTTAAAAAATGTGTGCGGAAAAAAATTTCCACACTAATTTTCCGTACTAGTTTTTCAAAAGCCTACTTTCAAGTTCGATTATCTTGTCAGAAAAAACGTCATTCCGCATTTTCGTAAAAAAATGTAATATCGCACTCATGGGACCGATTTTAATTAGAAATGTAATGCCGCTAACCAGATTCAGATATCTCTTGCCACTTTAGAGATATAGGTCAAATTTGACATTTCGACGATTTCGAAGAAGCGTAATAACTTCTTTATTTATGAATATTTTTAAAAAGTTGTAAAAAACATTATTTGTTCAGTTTTTTATGTAGATTACGAATTATGAAATCATATTTTTCCATATTTTAATTTAGATATTAATAAGTTTTTTGTTGTTGTAATATGTTGACAAATATCAGGTTTTGTTTTTACTAAGCCTACTTTATTTTATATAATAAGACTTACTTTAGTATTTGAAGGAAACTCGGCCTACTGTTAAAAATATTTCAAAATTTAGTTAGAACAGAAATAATTTAAATTGGATATAACTTTTTTAAAAATAAGAATAAAATAAATTGGTTTTTAGAAAAAAGACTCAGAATTAAAAGACCTTTCCAATGATATAATAAAAGTGGTATGTTATTGGAAAAAAATTTCGACGCCTAGCGTCATGCATATTAAAGTCTATATTTCTATCCTAATTTTGAGTGACAGCCAGTAGGTGTATAACACTTTTTACAAAATTTAATTCCCTTCAGTTGTTTACGAGAAAAACGCATTTTCCCAGATAAAAGAATCACCCTGTACAGTAAACAGGTAGTTGAAATAGACTTTTTTTATCCTACAGCCAATTTTTGCAGAATCTTGTAGAGGGTCACCCTATAAGTTTAAAACTGAGTTTTTGTATTTGTAGACCCCGCCGTTCCTTCACCAGCCTTTAATTAAAGTTGATTTTTTTATTTATTAAATAACTTTTTTGCTATTAGATTTCCAAAAAAAAAGCATAAGCACAAAGTAGTAGAGGAAAATATTTCCTAAAACTTTCCTTTTTTTTTGATATTGTCAATTTTAAAAAGTTATTAGTTAAACATTTTTGGGAAATTTTTGTCTAGTTAGGTACTACTTACTGCTACTACTACTAATTACTACTCTTACTCCAAAATTGTCAACTTATTTGTTGTAAAAAGCAATTTTTCCGCAGCTTGATTTCTGTATCCATATTGTTTGTGAAATTCTATTTAATTTGTTATTCATAATCGTGTAAAACCAACTATCCAGGACCGTACTACTAAAAATAATGTTTTTTACGAAATAAAAGCCCGAATCGCTAGAAAATGGTATGGTGTGATGGTCGTTGTAATCAGGACAATCAGAGGTTTTAAATTTTGAAGTGAAAAATCCAGGTCCGTATTTAAAAAAATGAGGTTAATGATGGTTGCAGCATTTTGAAACATCGCATCTGAAATCTAATAGCATATCCTAATGAAGGATAAAAAGTGGCTGTGAGAATGTGTTTTCAGTTTTTTGATATCTCTTCAAATAATCTCACAAAGCGAGAAAAAAAATCTTGAAATTTCAGTTTTTTTCAGATATTTCAAAAACGAGTCAAGATACTTTCGCTTTCTTTTAAGGACATTGTTGAACAGTTAATTACGGAACTTTGTCTGTATCTCTTTAAACAAGCGAGATCCTTGTAGTGTTCCTCGAATTTCAGCCACCCTGTATAAAGAAGACGGACGAAAAATTCATATTTTTATTTTGCGTCTAAACTACAGGCGATAGAAACGAATTTTGAACTACGTGAAGTCTTTAAAAACAACGCATGATTACAATCGACCTATCGGCTTTAGGATATACATAATTTATATCACTACAATAATACCCGGCCCATTGTTTGTAATTGCACTTTAGGTGTTGGGTGCAATATGATTACATTAACCACAAACTTTGATAATGAAATATTACCGCAATATTTCGTTTGAAACTTAACTACATATTAATTAGATTTATGTATTTGCACTGCATAAATTGGAAACGTTAATTAGATGCATTTAGTTTAGCAGACTAACTAAATTGATTAAATTTGTGTCAATAATACGGATATGCACAATGAAATGTACTAGTAAACTGTTCCAATACTACTAAGTCGTCATTAAAGTAGCTAAGGTATTTTCTATTAATAATTATAGTTTTGCATATGTACCCTCATTATAATGTGTAAAATATTTGATGGCTGTAGGGCAAGTGGACTGTTTGGTTTTACATCGCGTGAATAAGCTTTTTATTGTGTCAATTATTATCTAGGCGTAAGTTAATAAATACAATTGTTTATTAGTAGCAATAAACTAGGCAGGCACATGTTTTTTAATTAAAACTATTATTAAATACCTACTTCTACTTGTAGTAATCTTGTAATTATGTGACTCTTTAGGCTATTCATAATCTGATGATTTCTGGGTGCCTGATGACGGAAGAACTTGAAAATAATTACCTGTAAATAATATCATATAAAAGTTAATTTAGTGCCGTAATTGCTACACTAATTAGACTAGCTAAATATCGTAATTAATTATAGGAAAACATGCAAATTCCTACATAATTTTCAATAGACTATTATGTTAGCATTTTTATGATGTTACTTTCAGACTCCACAGGAGTCAAGTTCAGTGTCTATTGCGTGTGTAATAAAGTAAATCGTAATTTCTACTGGTAAGTATTTATTTATAGATAATTTTTATGATATAATAGAAAGAAATGATGAGTTTGAACTTTTTATGGTACTTTTACAATATTATTTTCCAACGAGTTGAGTTACCGACAATTTATTGAACAACAAAACTACTTTTTAGATCATTTAAGTTCTCTTATGAAAAATAGCTTACTCTGCAGAAACAATTTTATTAAATTTGCATCTAAGTTTACTCTCAAACGATTTACGAGTTTTAATAAAACAGATATTTGAAATAGATCGTAAGAAAATGCAAGTGCAAGATTCCTTCACTGTTTCTCATTTGAAAATCTCTCACGGAAGTTCAATGCTGGTATTGAAACCACAAGTTGTGTTCGATAAAAAACATTGCAACAAAATTTTTCACATAGTTTTTTTTCAGTTATTTTCAGCATTGGAATTCTGTCAGGTTGTATTATAAAAACAATACATCATTTTGTCCAATCGTAATCCCTTTCTATCCGCTAGTTCAATATTTTTTAAAGGATTATCCTGCAGGGTTCTATGGAAAAATAAAACGAGTTCTAATTAGATCTTATGGTAAAAGACAGTAAGTGACTAAAACTATTTAGATGACTATCGCGTATAAGTTAATTAATTAGGTAACTGTTAAATAAACTTCTAGGAGACAGTAATATTACTCAAGTATTACATAGCGAAAAGGCTGTGCCTTCATCCGGAAAAAGTTGTATGAGATGAAAGTAATCTGTGTGTATCAAAAAGACTTTAATAAGTGTCGACTTCCGTAAATACGTACAGAAGAGACGTTATGCTAAGGTCATCACCAACACTGGAACTTGTCGTTTCAAGTGATTTTTTTAATTGTTACTTTTATCATGTACCGTTTCTTCTGTAGACGATACGAACCAAATAATTACTCTTAATTTTTTAACTGTTTTTTTGGTTATTTCAAAGAGAGGAAGATTTTGCACGCGAATGTTTCATTAAAAAATAAAGAAAGCTTGAAAGTAGGTGTACGTTTTTTAGACAATTTTGTATTTATAAAGTCATTTTGTATTTGTGGAACTACGAAAATTAAAATTATGTGGGAGGCATTAAAACAGGACTAATTTTTTTGTTCTATATTTATATAGAATCGTATTGTGAACAAGTTACTCGTAATGTAATTAAAACCAGCGACAGAACTCTAAATTAAATCATTAATCTTAGATAATATTTAGTAGATTTATTTAGAGTCAGGAACAGCTTTAAGGCAGTTAATTTGTAATTTGTGTACTTTCGTTGATTAAATATAAGATGTGTTTTTGGATAACTTCTAAATAATTATCAATTTAATTACCTCAGAAACTTAAAAAAATAATTAGGTATTTGTAACTTAAAAATTTTAGAAACAAATTTTTTCGCATTATTTAAAATCGTTTTATAGTTACGAGTACATCAATGTAATATTGAGACTTGGACTGCGTATGCACAATAGCTCTAAAAACTAAGAAGGGATAAAAACGTATCCTGATAATCTGACTTCAAAAGCATCAAACAAAAGGAAAGCTATATGGAGTCTTGTCAACCTGCGGAACCGGCAGAAATTTTAAGAGCAATGCTGCAGACAGTAATGAAAATCCAAATAAATGACATGAAATATATTGTTTCTCTGCTTTCAACAAATATAGGTAAGAATGTATCAAGTTTATCACATAAATATACAAAGAAATTTAAAACGTGCAGAGTATTATACGGGGTGTGCTCGGAAATCATAGTAGATCTACATTTAGGTTTAATATTAATTTGACTAACAGGAATAACGGTTTGATCTCTCAGAAAATTGTACAAAAGTACGACTAGTTTCGATTCAAAACTTTAAATGTTCCCAAAACTAGTCATACTTTTGCACAAATTTCTGGTAGATTTAGGACTTTTAATCTAGATTTATCCTGATCATATAAAGGCCACCACATCATATAGAGTCATTGTTTGTAATATATCACTTTCTTAATTCTTAATACCATGTTTTTGCAAGATAACCTAATGGAAGCATCTCTTCTTCAATTGGAATTTGTTAGCTGTGTAAGAAAAACTGTTTTACGTTAAGCCTGTGGTCGTTTGACCAAAAATTTATCGTAAAATTCCAGATTTAGGAAAAATCTATATATTTTGGTTGTTTTTCAAGGAAATCTTTGTCTAAATTCCAAGAAAAATCTTTTTATAAAAAATTTAAATACGTATAGTCATCTTCTTGCTCTAACTCTCCGACTTTGTATAAAAATTTAAAGTTGATTTTAATTCGAAAACAGTTCGTCCTATTGAGTTTTATTTATAAAAATCCCTGAAATTTCATATTTTTTTATCAGAATCTAGAAAAAGACAAATACAAAAAAAGTTGGGGTAGTTTTTACTCCAACTCCTTCCCATTTGACCCACCCCTGTATAAAAGTTTCAGATTGTTATCAAGCAATCTTGTTGAGCATAAACAGATTAGCGAATGCTGAAAATTTCATTTTCTTGTCTTTACAGTTTTCGGAGATATTGAATAAAAACCATCTGCAGGGGTGAACTTTTAAGGGCCTGTAGTTCACTTAAGAAGCATTTTCAACCTATGTTTATTGGAGCTTTTTGCATTATTTGTGAACGTAGAATCAGCTGGTACATTTTGGCAGGCTAATTTTGGGACACCCTATATACTCTCCTACAGTTATTATTCTCGATATTCTCTGCTTTAGGGCAAAAATACCCAATAAACTTAATGATTTTTCATCAAAAGAAACTACATGTACCATCCAAACAACTATTGGTTAAATATGTATACTATGGCCAAAGCATCCCTTCTCTATTTATGTGAAAAAGCTCTTTCAGTTTATAATATTGTATTAAATTTCTTGAAGTAAAAGCAATTGGCCGTTTTTGCGTCCTATAAACTTTGTGAAACATCTACTTCTTTTTTTAACTAAATTTTTTGCATCATAATAAACTAGAACCTTTTCACGACAAATGCTGGATTTTAATTATTCGAAAGCTCTTTCAACAACTAAGAACTCTTACATTGTGGCCCCAAGGGCCGCTCTGACCAAAGGTTGCTTGGACCTTTTTAGTTCAATTGAATGAAATTTTTAGGGACTTTTGTACTACTACTCGTATCAAAATTCTTTCAAATACGAAATAATAGGTGACTGAATTTAAGCTCGCAGCGTCATAGTGGTACCTAATGGAACTCCATGATGGTTGTTTATTTAGCCTATTCACCTCTCCTCTATTTTTCACGCTAGGTTGTGGTCGTGTGTGATTAAAAAGTTAAAAACTTACCAGAACAAGTGTAGACCGGTCTCTATTTCTACATAATGTTTGTCGGCTTTTGGAAATAAGTTGAAACTTATTCCTGGATTTGTCTTCGACCACGATGTACACTGAGGAACTGAACAGTACGAATTACTCGTAGGACTCATTGTTAACGAAAAACTGAGAAAAATTTTCCGGTAAAACCACGAAAAAACTCCACTTGACACTAAAGAAATAATTTATCTATAATGGAGAAAAGGGTTCGTCGATATCACGATAAAGAGCGTAGTCCTTACTTTCAGTTGCCTATAGACTATAACAAAACAAACCCGGGGCACCTGAAGACCTATTCCTTAAATCTGCCACTGGAGCCTTCATATTTTTAAAACCGTTTTGAATTAATGAGAAAATCTAAGTCGAAGTACAACAGATATTTTAAAGGAAAAACTACATTTTTCGTTATGAAGTGTCAATCCGAATTGTTTGAAATTTTCAATATGGAATATATGTTCCTCTTCTACCCTAACACTAATCAAAATGTTATCTATAATCTAGATAACACGTGAGGTATTTAAATCTCATTAAGGACCAGTATTCCAGCTGGTTTAACGCCATAGTTACAACTGAGGTAATAATTGTAACTATGGACTAACGACTGAAATACTGACCTGAAAAAGTGAATTTTAATGTTCTATCGCCTTTTATGAAACAAACTAAATCTAAAATATTTAGTAGGAGAAACAAACTTTCGTTATTATCCTTTCCATAGAATTCGCAACCTCTGGAGGTGAAAATGATCTGCAATGCAGTTTTCTCAGCTTCCCTTCATTGTTGATTCCGCAGATTATTGTCTAAACTTAAAAATAGATGATCAGAATGAGAATAAGATGAGCGGGAATCTTATCACAGGTCAGAGAAGCGATATGAGGTCTTTGATTATCTTTGGGACATATCAGCAAAAGCAAATCTCTGGAACCATTTTTGTCTGGTGGGAACACTAGTGGAACCTTTTGGTTATGAAAATCTGATGGAATAACTTTTAAGTTTTGTTTCAAGTTATGAACTCAAAAGTACCGCACTAAAATTCGATTGACCACAATTTTAAGAGCATAGAATTAGGTATAAAGGAACATTAAACATTTTCTAATGACATTTTTCATTAAAGAATCCAGATATTGCTATTTCCTGTATGTTAAGTGTTAAAAATTTTTATGTACACTCTTCTGGTGATATCACAAATTTTTTAACATGTTTTTGGTGTCCATAAAAAAGTGTGGATATCATTTACGTTCCAGCGTATATAATAGTTTCTTGTACCGAGGAAACAATTTATTATTATTACGTCTTAATTCAAATTATTTAAAATAATTTTATAGCAAATATTTTGTACCGTAAGAAGATAAATCAATGACCTTCAACTTCCGTTGTTACTTTATATACTTTGCATGTTAACATCTGCAATATGTATGGTGAGCAGTAGCGGTATTTGTACGATTATGTCTTTTAGATATTTAAGTTAACATACCTATTAGCTAGTTACGTATCAATGTGCAGAAAAATGGAATTGTAAACTTATAAACGTTGTCAGCAATAGCGATACCAGTTTTTTCCTAACCGCAACTGCACACGCAAAATATGAATTGGAATAAAAGGAAATTTATTCCAGAAACATGTTTGTGATTTTCAATGGAAACATCTACAGTATCTCATCTATGCATTGCCGCAATTATCGATTTGGAATCTTGATTAATTAGCAATATTTCAGGTTAATGTCTGTCTCCCCTAAACCGCAACGCTACATGGAAGCTACTACTCGTAAGTGCACCATAAATCCCGCCGCTAAACCTAAAAGTAGCTTAACGATTTTTTTACAATGGCAACAAAACATGAAAAAGAAATGTGGTGCAATGTACCGATATTTCGTTTGAACTGAACCAATGTTATAGATGATAAATATCAACTTGCCTGAGAATTCTGATCAGGGGTCATCACTAACTAATACCGTAGGTAGAGGTTTTTTCCCTGAGTTTTTAATAGAAAGACAATGGGAACAGAATATCTACAGCCTCGAATAATAAAACGGCTATGTAGGAAGTGGACAGGGGACAAGTGTGTCTATGGAACTTAGTGTCGTAGGTCATGCACGAGTGCTTAGTCGTCAACATTGCTAGAGGCCTGTGTGCTATCTAACAGAATTTCTGTGGCCGTCTCTGTCACCCACCGACCCCCGCTTTTGCGCCATTATTGGATAAAACTAAAACCATTCTTCAACACTTTCAGACTTTTAAATCATTTTGGCGATTTAATTAGTTTTCTAAGGCATAAGGAACTTTTTTTATATATCCAGTTAAATCTATCATTCTGGGTTTTTAAACGCTTGATTTGACAGGTTTAACTTGAAATTAAATTACCTAGTGAAATGTTGGGGTGGTAAATAATTACCCTAACATATTCATGAAAGGAAGCGGCGGGTCTTCTCCTTCGCTCTCTGTATATAATTTATGAGACCTCCTATTATGCCTCCTGCATTTAACCTAGCTCTAGAGTCTGTGGTTGAAAAGCTGATAATAATACATAAGTTGTATTTAAGTATCTATATTACGGTTAAATTTTGAATGTGTTGAGGAAAATTAATTGCCCGCTACTGAAATTTATAAAGCGATTCATTCATCGTACAGATTTGTTAACCAGCAATCTGCCAAAAAGCGTAAATAAAAAAAACGAAAACAAATAGGTGCACTATTTAAACATAATTTTCCATATAAACCTAAGTCCTAAAAGCATGTTATAATTATACTCAAAATTTAATCACTCCGTTCCATTTTGCAATTAATAAACTTTACACGATGTTAGTCTCGTCTTCATTTGAATAACACTAAAGCTATTCTTAGTCTACAGCCAGTATGTGAGTAATTAGTTTCCTGAAAAAGTCTTTTTAATTGGCCGTAATCTCCATGATAGGTTTTAAGCACCTTTAGCTTGTAAGGTAGTTATATCTAAACAAATAGATTTCAGATTATCGCTAGTTTCTTTAGTTTACCATGCTCATTAACTGAATAAAAGAAGCTCATATCCATACTTGGAATTTAACTACGATATTAGTTGGATATTCACTTGGATATGGAGATTAAATTTAGAAGTAGCAAGATTAGATAAAACTCTCTTTCAATTGCAATAATTTACAGTTAGGTATGTGATATGGGTGAGAGGACTACGTTTTTTTATTTGTTATTAAGTTGTGTTAAAAAACAAAGACTACTTTAAACTTGAAGTAAATCTTTAAGTAGATGGTTGAGGTTTGAGACATTTTTTTTTGCTCAACTTTAAGGCAAGAATTTCAGTTCAAATACATTTTACAGTAGTTGTGTGTGAAATAGGTTGCCAAATTGATATGGTGATGATGACAAAAAAGTCAAAAATCATATTTTTATCTAATGTTGGAAATGGTACAGTTTGTCAAATATAGGAAGAGACGCGGAATTTTGTGGATTGCATAGAAAACAGAGCAAGAACGCAAAGATTCACGTCTCTTTTCCTATAATTGACAAACTGTACATCTGATATTAAGGGAATGCATCGAAAGATGGATTCAGAACGAATACGAAAAATTCTGAACCAGAAAGGAATGCCGGCAGGCAAAGGACCTTAAGTTGAGCAGAAGGGAAATACACTGGGCTAGTTACTGGTCACGGTGGTCTGAGATACCATTGCTCAAATTTGAGACACGAGGGGGACTATGCTGCAGGCTATACGGCGGAGACAGCGAAACTCCAGGGCACGTCCTTTCAAAGTGCGAGGCAACGTCTAAGATGAATCTATCGAGGAACAGCGACACTGGACTCAGAGGTTTTAAAGGACTACTTACAAAATCCTGGGCTTTTGGAAAAGGACTGGAATCAAAGAGGAGTGGAAATAAGGAGTCGATAAAAGTAGCCGGGATCACAGAGGGCTCACAAGAGCCTGTGTGACACGAACCGGGATTGGCATGTCAGGACTGAATCACGCCCTTCTGGACCCAGTCATTATAAATTAATAATAATAATGAAGATAATACTTATGTGTTATAGTTGTTATCTTATCGGCGTGAACCGAAGCACAAAAAATCATAATAAAGTGTCCGTACATTTTTCTCAACAAAACATTAAGTTTTATTGAAATAATGGACAGTGATTTTAAAACTGTAATATTACAACATTCATTCAATATTTTTCTACATAATTATGCTACTTTGGATCCACGAAAAACACCTAAAATCACAATATAAAAACTTTGCAATAAAATAAACTTTTCCAAAAACTGACCAGTGGTCCCAATTTTTTTTTCTTGGTTTAAAATATCAAAGTTTTGCTACCGATGAACGAATTTTGAGGGATATTCTGACGATATTCTGAAAATTTTCTTGGGTAGTGAAACATTTCCAGAGAAATTTAGAGCCACTGGTAGGTTTTGAAAAAAAATTCTGTTTTACTAATATTGCTGCCAGCATTATTAACCTAAGTTTTAGGTGAGGTTAGATAATCGCTAAATTCCAACTCAAATAGTTTGAAAAAACGTGAATTCGTGAAGTAATTACTTAAGAATAAACTGTAAATTTGGACAAAAGTTGTTATGCGAAAAACACGTCAACATTAGAGAATTTATTATATTAGATTATTAGAATATTTTGACACACGAATTAAAATAAAATTTCTTATTAATCTTCTACATGGTCGAATACGAAAAGTCGTAATCGGATTATCCGAATTTTCACTTATTATACAGTTTTGTAAAAGTTGGCTATATTAAATAAAATGTCAGTTATACCTACCTACTTTTTATAATAATAATATACCTACTAAATAATAATTTTTTGCTCACCCTCGCCACGATATCCTAAAAGTAGCCAAATTCGCATAACGGGCTGACATCAACCCTTTAAAGGCTGTCGCCACTTTAAATCATTTCTACAAGTCTAATGAATAATTATGTTCAGTGGCAACCCTCTACAATGTAATGTAGGGTTTTTCGTAGTAGATTATAATATTTTGAGATCATGTCGTAATATTGATTTTTATTGCTCTCAGTTTTCAAAATATTGAGGGTTTGTTAAAATATGAGACAATTAACCACTTAAATTAAATTTTTTATCTACACGGAGAACGTCTAGTTATTACAACAGTAGGTATTAATTTTAGGATTTCAAGTAGCAGGTGTTAATAATGAGATAATTGCCCGAGTAATACATACAAGTATATGCGTTTGAGATATTCCATCCATTTGCAAGTCTTCCTTTAGTTTTCATCCTTAACTAAATCCAGTTACCTGAAAATGCATAAATATATTTTTCAGGTAAAGGAAGCATTTACTTTTTAAAATATGGTCATTACATGGTATAAGAGTAGGTTTAGAATAGACTACATCATGTATTTAAATAAGTAATTACGTTTATTTACAACTTGATGAAAGCTTGTAGTAAATATTAAACAGAAAATATTCGTCACGAGATGCATATTATGTTAACCTTAACCCCGCACAATCTCAACAAGCTGAACTACAGGACCAATAAATTACACAATAGGAAATGGTATTAACTGAAACTGACACACAAATTGTTTTCAATGTTACTTTTACGAATTGGCAAAGTTTTACAATATATATCTACCTAAGTATGAGTAGTTTGCATTTTCTATAGCGTTGGCATGCGAGAATTCGAGAATAACAGTAATTTACATATTATGAAAAAGCAGTTACATATTTTCCAAATGTGTTTGTTATTCTGTAACATAGCACAAAAACTTCTACAAAGACATTATTTTTTCTGAAATAGCTGGATCCGTCAGAATAATTATGCATATCGAATCGAATGATAACAGGTGAAAAATTAATATAGCGACGACAGTTGTCTTCAATATTATGTTACTCAACTTGCTTCATTTACACATGACAACTATTAAGTGGAAATTCATTTTCAAAGGCTATTTTAACGTCAATCTGATCTGAAGATAAGACAATGAAATTTAAATAGGAGTTTTTCTTTATGTCACAATAAATTATAGATAGTAGAAATGAATGCTGTTAAACTAGAAAACAATTACGTACACACCAGAGTACATATTTTTTTAAATTCAATTAATTTCACATCAATAATGAACACCAAATCACGTTTGTACTGCGAACAAGCAAACAAAAAAACAATAACGGCAACTTGAAGAGGAAAAAAAATCACGCTTGCGATTCTCTCTTGCTTTGGTCCCAATAATCCTTTTGTTTAGAATTGCGCCAGAGTACCAGTGCATACAAAACTATCTTGTAATTTATTGCTAGCCCCATAGCATAGCAGTAGTTCAGCAATGAAGGTCATGTACTTTGTCTTTGAAAGCAAAGCTGGCTCGTCCTTGACTGAATATCGATGCGTTTAATAAACTCTACTCTGCCCGGCATTAAAAGCAACGTTTTTTTTATCAACTTGCATCAGATCCTTAAACGGCGCTAATTAAAGCTTTTGCTTACGTGTCACAATTACGACGCCACTCTAAGAAGGGCTCGTGGTGATACCACTATTATCTTGAAAGTTGTAACCGGTCGCATATCATTAATCAGGTGTTCCATCAGTGGGGTTTTTTGCTAGTCCTTATAGATCTGATAAATTATTTTATATTTACCGATGGCTTTGAAGAGAAAATAAAAGTTTTTATTTCAGTCGTTTTTTCTTATCTATGTCCGGTTGTTAGGTATTTATTTATATGATTAATTAGATTCGTCGCACATTAATGAGTTTAGATCGGCCTGGAGCGTTTAATATCGAGCAGACTGATCATTTTCTTGCCTGTTTTAAAACAGTTGCAATCTTGATTTTCTAGGCTATAAAACAAGGCTTGTAGGCAAATTATCCTGCACTATATTTAAATTTATCACAAAAAAATAAGTAAAACTGCTAATAAAAAACTGTCTAGAAGCTTTTGTAAATATAAAAGAAATATTTTGCATAACTAATTCCTAGAAGAAATGCAATATCTCGCAACTTCATGCTTTTAAACCCACGTAAATATAGAGGGTGGGCCAGATTTTAATTGGAAAACTTAGAAAATCAATATTTCAAAATAATATGAATTTACGCTATAAACTTATACGAGCCCTATGTTCGAACAAAAGTAAATTTCATAGTCTTTTTACTTTCTTATACGTAGTATAAGGAAGTATTGTAATCGTGATTTTTTTCGACTTCGAGATTTTGATGGATTTACACGTTTTGAGGGCCCCTGAATCCATTTTGACCATTTTCGCCATGATGTCTGTCTGTCTGTGTGTCTGTCTGTCTGTCTGTCTGTCTGTATCCACCATAACTCAAAAACGAGTTATCGGATTTGATTCAAATTTCATATTTAAGAGTTTGAACAAATTTGTGGGTGCCACATTCAATGTTTTTCATCTAGCACCAAAACAAGTGACAGTTACCTGATGACATTTTTAGGTTTTTTAGGAATATCTTGAAAAATAAACAATTTACGAGATTTTTTTATTCTTTAACATTGATTTAGAATTAAATTTTGAACAAATTTTGTTTGAACCATTTTTTTAAATTCCGTCAAAAAAATTTCAAAAAAATGAGATATTCTTAAAACACTTATATTTCTCATAGTGCGCTTTGAATCCGACTAGTAGATAGACGAGTGAGTTTGGGACTTGCCTGCCAAACGGGAGGTCGCCGGTTCGAATCCCAGAAGGACCATTATTTTTTATTTTTTTGTATTTTACTGGTTTCTATGGTACCGAAAACAATAATAATAAATAAATAAATGTGATTTTATACAGGGTGATTCAAAATTCGATGTAGATATTTTAAGGACGTATTGTTGGGATCAAAATAAGACTTTTTTTTTCAAATAAACATGTGTCCTAAAATGCACCCCCTCCGAGCTACAGCCACTGTAAGTTGCGTAAAAAAAACGATTATTTAAAATTGTGACCACAATAACGGATCAAATCTTCTGAAAATTGGCATGCCCCCCTTTTTTTAGCCACTCTATTTATTTTTTGCTTCAAAAATTATGTAAACCCAGTTTTGGGGAAGGTTGGAGGGTGTGCATTTTAGGACACATGTTTATTTAAAAAAAAAAGTGTTATTTTGATCCCAACAATCGGGGTGATTCTATAACATTTTAATGACCGTGACTATGTAACCACTGTGGTTGTTGCTACGGTACGACGTTTTTGATTGGTAATTATCATAGCAACAACCACAGTAGTTAATAAACACGGTGGTTAGAAACTTACAGAATCGCACCGAATACGTCCTTAAAATATCTACATCGAATTTTTTTATTCTGTCAAAAAAATTTCAAAAAAATAAAACACTTGTTTTTGTCATAAAATTCGGTTATAATGAGTGGGATAAGGACAGATTTATGAGTATTGCAATAAGTGGGACAGAGACTATTTGAAAATTGCTGGAAACCCTCAAAATTAAACACGATTTTTACAAGAAATTTAACTTAATTTCTTTAGGAATCGTCGAGGGAAACGTAATTGTGGTACTATCTGTATAAGAAAGTCATGTGTTGGACACATCAGATATTTTCCATACGCGCAAAAGTTATCTAAATTAACTTCCATTATATTGATGATTTTTTTCTGTTATAATGCCAACATTTGGTTATATAAACACGTAAATTTCGTAAAAATCCGCTCAGCGGTTCCAAAACTGTGGCACTTTAACCCAGCAGGTGGGAAAACTGTAGAAACAAAGAATTAATATTTTTAAAACGTTGGATCTAGTAGTCGGATTTTGATGAAATTTACTTTATTGCAAAGCTGGATGTGGGTTTCTTTACAAAAAAGTTACACAAGCTTTTATTTGGTGATTTTAGGCATTTATCGGAGCTTCAAAGTTGCACGTTTAAAAATGATAGAATTTTCTAGTAACTGTTTTAAAAAATCACAGTTTTGAAACCGCTGGTTGTATTTGGGTCAAAAAACCTTTAAATAAAAGCTTAAGGATTGTACTATATTGAAAAAAATCATTAAATGTAAATATAAATTTTTTTGCATTTTTTTCGAGTTCCACAGTTTACTTTTCAAAAAACGTGTTTTTGAGGATGAAACCTACATTTAAATAATCACAGATTTGGAACCGCTGGTTGGATTTTGGTAAAATTTACTTTATTGCAAAGCTGGATGTTGGTTTTAAGTACAAAAATATCCCTAAGTCTTTATTTGGTGATTTAAGGCAATTTTCGTAGCTTTAAAATAGCACTTGAAAAAACTGACGTAATTTTCTGTTTTTAAAAAATCACAGTTTTGGTGAAAACGACATAAAGGTGCTTTCATGACCCTAATCCTAACTTAAATATCATTGAAACTCTTTGGCATAAAATTAAACGTATTCTACGCAATATTCCACCAAGAACCATTGGGAACTTAAAGACCAAAATAGAAGAAATTTGGGACAGTTTCACTCCAAAATTATACCAGAATTTGATAAATACAATGCCTGCTAGAATACAGGCAGCTATTAAAGCAAGAGGAGACGTAACCTCTTTTTAATGGTTCTAAATTAAAAATTATCCCAACATTTAGTTGCAAATTCATTTTGTAAGATTTGATAATTATTAAGGTTAAAATATTGTTAAATCCAATAAATAAATTTCTTCCATGCATAATATTGTTATTAAGACTTTATCTTATTGTATTGTTAGGTGTTTACTAATTATTTGCGTAAAATTTCCAGTTCTCCTTTCATACTTCAAAAATTTACTTTTGTCCGAACATTTAGCTCCGGTATTTCAGTGTCAGTTTAAACCAAATTTGGGTAAACTTCAATTAGAATGTGAATTTTATCATTTTAAATTTGTATATTCTAAACGAAGTTTACCCAAATTTGGTTTAAACTGACACTGAAATACCGGACCTTAGTTGTTAGGGCTCGTAGTTAAAGACGTTTAATTATGAAATAATTGACGTGGAAATTTTATTTGATTTTCAGTTATTCCTACTTTTCTGTGTTAATAATTGATATTCTTTTAAAATTCATCCACTATAGTCATTCATTTAGCCCTTAGGCGTAGCCAAGATATTCTTCTAAACAAAAACTTTACGTTAAGCTTTATTAAAATTTTTTATATTTAATATTATTAATCCCTAAAAAGCGTATTTATTTTTATTGAATCCAAAAGTTTCCGAATTAAACTCATTTCAAAATTATTCATCCCTACTTATTAACTAGTTGTATTCATGTAGTAACTACAGTTCATTTTTACTTTCTTATACGAAGAGAGAATTGGAACTAAAAATATTTGGTGGGAAATTTAAAATACATGAAATGTATTGTTTCTTTCGTTAAACAGCCCATCAAATTAATATCCTATTCATTTCTCTTCAAGTCATTTTACATTTTAGTAGGTACCAATTCTTTCTACACAAAAATTAATTGAGGTTTTCAATAAAACAACGTTCTCTGTCCGTCCTGACGTCACAAGACACCCTAATGACCGTTGCCATTGTGCATATCAGCTATCTCTCAAAATTGAAAACCTGTGAGGTATTCAATAAAACAACGTTCTCTGTCCCTCCTGACGTCACAAGACACCCTAATGACCGTTGCCGTTGCGCATATCATCTATCTCTCAAAATTGAACACCTTAATTATAATTGACAAACCGAAATAATTAAAACGCCTTGTAACTAAGCATTTTCATTTTCTTATATGAAGTAATAAGAAAGTATAATAGTCGTGATTTTTATTGTGTAACTTTATTGGACAAAATTATGTTATGTTGCATTTTTCAGGCGATTCTCTAATATAAGTTCAGGCCCACTTCATATTATGGATGATAAGGATCATTTAGTTTGCTGCAAGATAACATTTTCCAAATCCAAACACTTGTCAACTACGTAACAAGCAGTTATTGTTATGGTTTGTTTCTACAATTACACTTCGTTGAAAGCATCTGGACCAACGATCCTGGCAGCCGTTTATCTAATCTTGCAGCAATGAGTTGTCAGTAGACTGCCAAAGTTGAAAGTTATTGGGTGGTTAGTGGATTGTAATGGTTATTTTTATAGGTATTGATTGTTTGGTTCGAGGGTGTTGTAATTGGAGCAATTTACCAACTTCTGTTTTTTTTTTGGTAATTAGTTTCGAAATAATAGTTTCCGGTTGAATGTTCTTGTAATTTTTTTTTGTCAGGATGCAATTTTAATTTATATCAGCAGATACTTTTCATACTTGATAAATAAAATATTCTTGATAGTTTTCAATGAGGGAAAAAGTATTAATTATTATTATATATATATTATTAATTTTTTATTTTGTAGAATGTAAACAAACTAAATATTGCACTTTTCCAGGAAGTTCGTCAGTATTCTAGCTCTCCTCTTCCTCGAGTATCCTTGTTAATGTGTCTTAAAATAATATACGAACTAAACTCTCATTTTGAAATTATATTAAAAATAAAATAGTACACAACGATTTTACACCTACATAGGTATTATTCCTTGTAAAAAAAATTACTGATATATCAAACACAATTTTATTACTTGTTTTAGTAATTTGTAGAAAAGGAAATCGTTTCCTGTTAGAATAAAATCACCTTAAACCAAATACAAAATATCCGTAACCGTTAAGCGATAAGTCTTAAAATATAGTCACCGGAAATGTTGGATCAATTACTTAGACTACATAATTATATGGCTTTCTCATCTGATCTGCGAATAAAAAAAATAATTATGTGCAAATAAAATTAACAACATCAAAACCTGTCAATCAAAGATTAAATAAGTAGATGGAATATTGAAGATGAAAATAGAAACTAAGAGTTGATATAGATACACATGATAAGTAAGATTGAAATCAAATTAATATCTATATTAGAAAGATTTGTTTCAAACTTGAAAATAGATGAAATAATGCAGATAAGCTGTAAGGATTTTTCGAGGGATTTTTGAAATATATTGAAAAATCTTCATAATAAAGATTACTTGTATCACAAGGTTGAAAAAGACTTTAGTGTCTTCATATTCGAGCCCTTCTCTAAAAAAGAATGACTTTTTGGTAGTCACTTAAGTGAACTGCCTAAACGCAGCCAATAATTTCAAACAGTGACTGAAGCCATGTTTAAATCATGTAAAACTTAAATTGTAGCATGTTTACTATGATGATATTTCTATTTTTTAAGAGATTAAGGATGCTTCTTCTTATTCTTCCACTACTGATTTTCTTAAGACTTATGAGGTGGGTTGCTCTGTCTGTCCCTCCACGAGCTCGATTCTATCCCTTTTTCTGTCCTCTCTTGTAATAAATATTTTCGACCTATGTCATTAGATTTTCCACCTTTTGTTATATCCACAGATTATAAAGAATTGAGTTTTTTAAGATTAACCAATAATCAAATATTATGCCTCCAATTTAGAAGTCTAAAGCTTGGGAATCACAGATGTATAAAAGGACACACCCCACCCATTCTTGTTAAGATTTAATCCTCCCAATTAATTTCCAACTATTATTATCAACACTCTTCACATAATTCGTCCACTACTCGCAACTAGCACTGTACTTTCACAGTTGAAATGTTTACACACAGAAACTATTGTTGTTACTTTAACACCTTACTTGACCGCATTGCCAATCTTTTGAGATCTCAACGAATTAACTGTACATATACTGGACAAATGATGTTTGTAATCTCTTATTATAACGTATGCGTTGTTTAAGGATATTTTTAACTCAAAACGGTTGTTTCTAATTGAGTTCTAGTGATGATGAGATGAATAGGAATTTAGGTTTTGTGATGGACGCTAGGAGTGCCCATAGAGATAACAGACTGTGTGGGAGAGAACGGTAATGTTTTTCCAACAATAGGTAAAGCTGGAGAAAAATGTGATAAATGAAAGTCGCGGAAGGAGGTTTTGTTAATCAGATTGGAAAATTGGATACAGATGAGATTTAGGTTTCGTTTGTTGTATAGTATGGAAGAAAATTATTTATTTGATTTAACAATATTTTAACCTTAATAATTATCAAATTTTACAAAATGAATTTGCAACTAAATGTTGGGATAATTTTTAATTTAGGACCATTATAAGAGGTTACGTCTCATTTTGCTTTAATAGCTGCCTGTATTCTAGCAGGCATTGATTTATCAAATTTTGGTACAATTCTGGCGTGAAACTGTCCCAAATTTCTTCTATTTTGGTCTTTAAGTCCCCAATGGTTCTTGGTGGATTATTGCGTAGAATACGTTTAATTTTATGCCAAAGAGTTTCAATGACATTTAAGTCCGGAGTGGATGAGGGCCATGGAAGCACCTTTATGTCGTTTTCACCGAGTTTTAAAACTGTGATTTTTTAAAAACAGTCGTTAGAAAATTATGTCACATTTTTCAAGTGGAATTGTAAAGCTACGAAAATTGCATAAAATCACCAAATAAAGACTTGGGGATTTTTTTGTACATAAAACCAACATTCAGCTTTGCAATAAAGTAAATTTTACCAAAATCCAACCAGTGGTTCCAAAACTGTGATTATTTAAATGTAGGTAGCACTCCCAAAAACACGTTTTTTGAAAAGTGAACTGTGGAACTCAAAAAAATGCAAAAAAATCATATTAACATTTTAGGATTTTTCAATATAGTACGATTATTGAGCTTTGATTTAAAGGTTTTTTGACACAAATCCAACCAGCGGTTTCAAAACTGTGATTTTTTAAAACAGTTACTAGAAAATTCTATCATTTTTAAAGGTGCAACTTTGAAGCTCCGATAAATGCCTAAAATCACCAAATAAAAACTTGTATAACTTTTTTGTAAAGAAAACCAACATCCAGGTTTGCAATAAAGTAAATTTCATCAAAATCCGACTACTAGATCCAACGTTTTGAAAATAATAATTCTTTGTTTCTACAATTTTCCCATCCTGCCGGGTTAAAGTGCCACAGTTTTGGAATCGCCGAGCGGATTTTTATAAAATTTACGTTTTTATATAACCAAATGTTGGCATTATAACAGAAAAAAACATCAATGTTATGGAAGTTCATTTAAAATCAACTTTTGCGCGTATGGTAAAAAGACAATTAAATTTACTTTTGTCCGAACATTTAGTTGTTAGGGCTCGTATTTTCTTGGTATCTCCTGAAATTTGAACAAATTTCAATACTTTTTTGGGAAACTCGCCAGCTTTTTTAAAATAATTTTTTTAATATTTATTTACAAAAAAAATATGTATAAACTTAAATTCTTTATTATTTTTGTAATATAAGTAGTAGTACCTACTGTAGAATTATCAATTACATGCACTCGTTTTGATCCTGTATATTAAATTAAAATTTAAATTACGAATCGTACAAAAAAGGTTTTAATTGAAAATCTGATTTGGGAAATTAATTACCTTAAACCTTTGCTGCGTCATGAATCTTTTACAGGGTGCCCGCAAACTCCATGTAATTATGTCGACGTCTAATTTGGGTTCTTATAAACTGTACGTTTTGATATTTTGAAGACAACTAAAGTCAGCTAGGTATTTATTAAAATCATCCTACACAAAATACATGCATGGACTTTAACCGACAGATCTGCATATCTATATAGTAATCGATATCCAATTATATTGGAAGAATTGATTACATTACATTTTTTGCAGATGTTTGTAGGCAGATACATCACCCAAGTAATTTTGTTTTCCAATTAAATATAACACGTAATTATGCTTTATTTGTATGTCTGGGGTCTACATATAGCAAATTTAAACGGTACATAAAATATAATCACTTATTAGCGACTGAAGTTCAGAACTCGTGAACATAATAATTGTACAGATCCGTTGCCTCAACAAGTGGAATTGACCTAATGACATCGTCTCGCCTACGCTGATATCCTTTTGTAGATTTCGTACGGTAAATCTTAAGTTTTATTTTAATTCACATATTTATCTACCATAAATATAAGTATGGCATTCTTTTCAGAGTTCGCAGAATTTTCACAGCGATTTAGTTTCCATTTAGGTGAAGCTATAACTTTTGTCCTTGGTTTCTTTATTTTACATACAAAAGCTAGTACCTAATGGGTTTTAAAGAAAAAATGTGAGCTTGATGAGAGATTAGCTTCTTGATTAGCTGCAGAAAGTAATCGATTTTATGATTTGGTCGGCATGTTTCCAAATATTTTCCCATTTACAGTTTACACTTTATTTTACATATTAACTGCTTGGTATTAAAACGCGAAAGGGACGAAATAACTTTGCTTTATTACTAACAAAGTAGTTAAAATACCTGTAATGGCCAAGTAGTAAATTTAAATAATAATAATTACTACATTCACAGTGTACTTCTATATACATAGTAAATTGTTTATCCTACACAAATACTGTCTGAAATACATACCTAATACCTTATGCGTATACTAAAACTCTTTTTAATAATCTTTTTTGTGTAGTTTTAAATTATTACCTTGCTTTGTCATAATCTATAAGAAGAAAATAACTTGTGCAAGATTTACTTATTTATTATTAGTAACTACTTGGGAACACGCGCTTGAAGAGGGTTAGAATTTAATTTATTGTTATGTAGAAGCAACAAGTAGATGTAATAAGTTTTTATCCTTTGAAGATCCAGCATACATAATGCTGTTGTATATTCTAGAATTCCCAGAGTAGTTTCCGTCATATTTTTTCCTTATACATACAAATTAATAAAAAATTGTTTATAACAAACACCGACGTGATACATTGTGATAAAATTTATTACTAATTGCCTACTATGTATTGTTTATACAGGTTAGTTTTTAACATAACTGTAACCAACATTTATGTCTTTATTGTTTAATACGTATCCTCAAATATGTAAGAATTAATTTGATTATAACTAGCAGCTACATTGTTTTTCAAGATATTTCTAATCCACCAAGAAGCGTAGGCTAGCCAATATCTTCCGGTCCTGTGGTCATTAAATACAGTTATTTAAGTTTATTTTAATAGATGACGACAAAACTGATCCGCACAATATTTTTATTATGTAGTTAAGCCTTGTTTCAGACAATTTGAAACGGTATTAGCAATTGATTGATTGCATGTACAAAATACAGCCTGTCCTGTATGGATTGACGGATCTTATTATGCTCCGTAGGATCAATTTTTGCTGGTGTGTTGTGGACTATCCATCATTCTAATATATTGAGATAAAAGATATATTATTATATGATGCATTATATCTGCTTTCCAATTTTTTTCAAATTAATTCTTATCAGCTAGTAAGTATCTACTGGTTTTACATTTTATTTCGACATATCTAATTGAATCATTTTTCAATATTTTTAATAATCGGTAGGATATACATATGTATAAGTAGAAAACATACAGAAAATAACATAATTTCTATATTTTTTATTTGTCACTGCATCATTCATAACAGTCACAACATACCCAGAAATGATTACGAAAATATAAATTGTAACATGATTGATGTAACCATTTTCAAGTGGAGAAATTTGGGGATTGGCTCCTTTTTTCCTGATTTTTAAAACTGAATGTGAACACTCATCGTTTTTTCTTAGACAAAGAAATTAGGAACTACCAAAAAACAAATTTGAATAGATACAATTTTTCAAAGGGTTCCAAAATTCAAACCGAGATAAAGATTTTATATCCATGATATTTTGATACTAAAGTTAAATAAAAATTAGGTGCGAACCAGCACAAATTTTTCCAGAAATTGAACAGAATAATTATAATGTTTTTATGATAATGATTAACACTAAACTTTATTGTATTTATAAAGGGTGTATCGGCAATCTCTCGAATTTAGACAGATCTAGTAGACTGTTTGTAGCACTGTAGTCTAAATCCAGGCTTAATTAAAAAAATCTTAACCTTAACCTTAAGTAACTCTCACATTCCTACCTTAATAGGTACAATAACACATTTTTAGTGAACATTAACAAAATTTATAACTATAGCTAAATTTTATATATACATTAGCAACATTTAGTAACATTCTTGGCTGTTGGAATGGTAACATCCTCTATCAACAAATAATGCATTTGCTTCATGTTCAGTGAATCTTTGGAGATAATCTACAGTTGCTTACAAATCGAGAGCAGTTAACAAGAGTGATCCTAAACAATAGAACTTAGATTAGTTATATGGATTACCTCAGATTCCTAGAAAATTCTAAGATTTCATTCAGATTACCTTAAACTACCTTAAAATTAGCACAGTAAATGCTATTTTCTTATTTCCTTATCTCCATATTATCTACAAATTATTAGATTCCTGAGGTTACCTCTTAAATTTAGAGTATTTAGACTGTCTAAACGCGATTTCTAGGATTTCATTCAAGTTCCTTAAAATTAGTTCGCTTTTGGGCATGTATAGTTTACTTGGGAAGGCAAGCAAACCTCATTTGAGGTCAGTCTCCATTGCTTACCATTACATTAAAATATTATAAGAACTTGAACATTTTTCTTACAAATTTAGTCTAAATTTTCGCTTGAAATTTCGTAATTTAAATATAAAAACCTACAATTCTCGGACACCCTGTATAGGCAAAATCTTATACAGGGTGTATCAGTTTTAATCGAGAGGTTATATAATATATTTACATTTTTCAGAATCAGGACGACTAGGAGAATGTACCATTAAAGTTTGCTCGATTAAAATTGATACACTCTGTATATAAAAGGGAAAGTTTGTCCTCTATACAAATCTACACCGTTGTAGATATCAAAGCCAAAATGTTTATGAATGTTCTTTCGACATCCACACGAGTCGTAGAAGTAATGAGAGTTTTTGATTTTGCGCCGATTTTTTAATAATAATTAATACCATTTATACAGGGTGTCCCGCAATAGGATGTACGTAGCTTCAGTATGTGTTCCTGGCCTCTTTTTAAGTCTAAAAAAAAAAAACAAAAAAAAAACCGTAAATGTAATGTATATCGGCATATTCTTCATTAGAAAACGTTCCCATACTTATTTTATGACAGATAATAAACAAAACACTTAGTTACATTTGTTTTCAAAGCCGTCTAATGCATCTTTTGGTTATGATCTTTGAGCGCAAATGTAACACTAAAATGTTAATAACTTTGTAATGATTAATTTTAGACCATATGTTCATAGCGGAAGTTTTCGACTTAAAATGAGCTCAGGAACAGGTACTGAAGCTATGTACATCCTATTGTGGGACACCCTGTATAAGTATGACAAAAAGACATTGCTGTCTTCAGTGCCAAACTTCCATTAATAGGTATTTCTATTTGAGTAGGTATCTTTTTCATAAAATCTCAATCTCTTGTTTCTAAAGTTTTGGTATTCTTTTTTACGTATAAGTCACATTGGTGCAAAAGAGCATTAGAAAAACTTTAGAAGTTATCTCCGATTTTCTTAAGATTACCTCAAATTTCCTAAAGATTACCTTAATTTCGTGTGTGCGATTAAATCGCAGAAAATACTATTTCCATGAGATTACCTCTAGATTACCACCAGATTCCGGAATACTTAGATATTCTCTAAGTACCTCCAATGTCTACACCTGGATTGTCTTTAGGAGGAAACTTCTAAAAATTATCTCGAATTTAATCGAGATTTCTAAGTTTTTCTTCTCTACTTTATTAAAATTATTTCGATTTCGCGCATTAGCTTAAATTATAGAAAATGATATTTCCTTAAGAATATCTCCAAATTTCCACCGATTACTTCTAAATTATGCAACTGAATTCCTCCGCGGTTTACCCCGCCTACAGATTACTCTGAATTTTTAAGTGGCAAAGGGAATAACGAAGAATTTTGTTTTCGTTCTCCCTCATACATTAAAGTTAGAGACACAATAAAGAATCTAAAAAATAAGCCCTGCAGAGACCACTATGGCCTAAATGTTGAATTAATGAAAATGAACATAGATACTTTAACTGCACCTCTGACAATTCTATTTGATTTATGTATGAAAAATAGCTGATATCCCTCAGCACTAAAAATAACAAAAATAGTTCCGATCCATAAAAAAGGTTCACTAGATGAAATGAATAATTATAGACCAAACGCCTTGGTACCCATTATCTCAAAAATTTTCGAGACTATTTTAAAAAATCAGATTGTTTCATTTTTTGAGGTCACCGGCTTTTTTACGTTAATCAATTTGGCTTCCGGTCAAACAAATCAACAGGCCAAGCCATCAATAAATTAATTAATATAAATTAATTATTACAGTAGTTACTGCCATGGAGGGGGGTCAAATAGCTGGATCAATTTTTTATGATCTTTAAAAAGCTTTTGATTGCGTTCCTTCCAGTAATTTAATAAGAAAACTTGCATATTATAACTTTACGGAGAATAGTTGTCGTTTGATTGAATCATATTTGCAAGATCGTGTACAGTATACATTTTTTAGTGGTAAAAATTCTGGGTGTTCTGGTGTCGGTGGTGGAGTTCCTCAGGGCTCCGTGTTGGGCCCGGTGCTTTTCCTAATCTATGTAAATGATCTGGCGGGGCCGGTGGGTGGCACGGAGCTTCTGTTATTCGCTGATGACACCACAATAGTCGAGAGTTGCGTCAATGAGGACGAGTTGTACTGGGAGAAGCACGGTCCAAAATAACAGGTTGGTTTAATGCAAATGGCTTAAGTCTCAACTTTAATAAAACATCAGCTATCTTCTTTACACACCGTAACACCCAACATGAGAGCTAATGTTAGATTCTTAGGTGTTGCGCTGGATCCCAAGTTAAGCTGGGAGAACCATGTAGATTGCGTATCCAAGAAAATTTCTACAAGCATTTTCGTTCTTCGGAACTTGGTTAAAGTGGTGCCTGGGGAAGTGGTCCGAACTGCTTACTTCTCATTAATACAATCACATATGACATATGCCCTGCTAGTTGGGGTCATTCATGTCATGCTAAGCGAATTTTTAGTCTTCAACGAAAAGCCCTACGTGTAATATTTGGTTTGAGATACAGAGATGATGTAACATGATTTTTTGTAAACAATAATATTTTAACGTTTCCATGCTTATACATTTATCACTGCCTGCTGGAGGCAAAGGATAAGTATTATTTTACACTACATTCGGACGTACATGAGCACGAAAGCAGGAATAATTAAAAAAATTACATCAACCACCTAAGGCTTTCGTCTAGTCGCTTTAGTGAAAACTACTACATACCCACTTTTTTTAATAAATTGCCAGCAACAGTTCAAGGAATGCCACCTTTGTCCTACAAGTTGAAAATAAAGCAATAGCTGCTAAAACATGCGTTTTACAGTCTGGATGATTTTATTTCCCTAAACTTGGTCTCAGATGATTTTTAGTGCTACTTGTATGTAATGTCTTTGTTTGTGTTATATGTGATTTTTTATAACTAAGTGTATTTAATTAAGGTAACTATATCTTTTGTAATTGTAATGTATTTATACTCAGCCCTGTATTGACACTATGTACTCGCTACTACATGCAATAAATTACAGTTTACTATTTACCCCTAATTTGGATATTAATGGAAAATCCAAATTATAAACATATTTATTTATAATTATTGTTAAATTGATTATCGCAAATATTGTTTTTAGTACGATTTTCATAATTATGTTTAATATGTGTAGCTTTAGTTTAAAGTAGCTATATTTACCGCAAATGTATAATTATAACGTTTATTTCTGAAGAAAAAACATATAATTAAATCTCTAGTAAGATTTACAAAAATTCCCAAGAAATGCCATTCTCATTTTTACCCGTGAAATTTTGAATAAATTCACAACAATACCCCATCTTAATATATTAGTTCCGTTGATAGTATGTAATTTTAATTTAAATCATTAACTGCACACCACACAAAGAATAGCAGAAACGGGATACGTATGATTGATGGTAGTTGAAGAACAATGTAGTCATTTTATGTTATTGTACTAATTCAATTTGATTCAAGATTACTCATACACTAACATTAAAGTCAATTCTTCGGTTAGTAAGTTTCTACCTGAGGTACAGCTAATTTATCTTGCAAGAAAAATGTGATTTTCCTTTTTATCCACTCCTATCTAGGTAATTTGTAATAAATCACATAGATGAAACTGCTAAATTAATTTTCATACTTTGGCTAATGGTTAATATAATTATGAATCATAATTCATTTTCCCTGATTAATTGTATTAAAATACATGATGGAAGCGTATTGTTTACATTTTTTGATAGCCATGTACTTCAAATTAAAATGGTAATGTTTCATTCTGATGGTTGTCTTGGAACATAACGAGCGACTTGTAAAGATGCTTGACTACTCAACATACAAAAATCAACATACCATTTCGTTCTCTACTATTATTATTTTATGGAGCATTAATAACTACCATACATAGCCAAATGATAGCAGTAACTCATTTCATTTTCCCTGTAAATAACTGATAGTTAACGTTTTTGTCGAGTTTGTTTTTCTGCATAATCTTGCAGAGAGAGCTATTCCATCAACAATCATTTTATAAATGTGTAATTTCCAGTAGGTAAGTAATTTTCATTCGTAACTACACACACACTACAATTTTCCTTTTTATTAACTGTTACACGAGTACGTGGAGGATTTATTGGGAAGAATGCGGTACTCTTCAGAATTGTCTTTAATCCCTTGAAGATGTTAATTACAAAACATATGTCTTAATCAATAACTATGCTTGTTGAAACAATTCTCGTTTATCTTGTAATTGCATTAGTTGACACAACGACAAATTCAATAAAAAAATACTCAATCATTAATCAAAAATCAAAGGTGGTTTACCTTTAATGGCTGGGAACCTAAAGATACATTCCTAATCATCAATAGGAATATAGAAGGAATGCATGACTTGCAATCTAATAGTTCCAATTTGCAAGCAAAGGGACTCTGTTTTCTATGCGCTACGTTTATTCCTTAATAAAACAACAAAACCAATCTGCAAAAACAGAAATGAAAACACTTTATTAATTTTGTACCTACGTGAAATTAATATTTTATTTTCATTCCATGCGGTTTCATTTTAAAACGTTTTACTGGAGAGTAAATATTTATTAATAATTAATTTTTCAATTTCCAGTAGGTGCTCGCAATATAACCGTGTATCCTTAACAATACAAATGCAAACCCTTTGGTAGTTATGTTTTAAAATGAAAATGATTTATTAAATCGCAGTGGAAATGTCATTTTGATATTAGAAATAGACGATTATTCGTATAACTAGGTATCCATCTCAATTTTATTTATATTATAGTAACATATCTACACAAATTTAAAATTTAACAGGGTTAAGATATATCATAAAATGAACTACTTTCTTAATATGTAATTTCGTCTTACAAATGCGCTTTTTTTAGAAAAGTTACTAACTAATATACGGTCTTTAAATACTAATTGTAAGAGCAACAGTTCTGTGGATTCCGGACCACAAATTATTACGGTTAAGATAAATCGTTGTTCAAAAATTTGATGCTAAATACAGAATGTGAACTAAAGTCGAAATTTTAATTTTTGTCGCTATTTTATGCAGTTTTTAAATTTGTAAAAGGGAGTTTTTTAATAATAATTTATTTCCAATTTATTGTAAGATGCTTTCGATGTTAATCAAACCACAACTTTTTAATCCTTAAATTGTTGACAGTTTTCATTAAAGCTATATCGCTATAAAAGTTAATCATTTTCGAGGCAGAAACAATTTGGCACAAATTATATTTTTTATATTTTTTTACTGTACAAACCGTCAATTGTCGAACTTTCGTTTAGACTTTTCCATTTATTTGTACAAACTGTAGGTACATAAAATTGCATCCTAATCTACGAAGTATTATACTACTTTATGTGTTTGGTCCGACTTAAAATATCTGATGTGGACAGCCCATGACTTCCTTATAACGGGTGTCCAATAAGTCTTTCAGTCAGGGCGGCTATGGAGTATTTTTCTTTTCATTAATAAACACAGAACTTAAAATATAATTTTCATGTAACCATCATAAGACATTAATTATTGTGTCGTCTTAAAGACGTTTTGTTTGAGGTGAGGTTGTAACGGTTTAAGTTTTGTGTTTATTAATGAAAAGCAAAACACTCCATAGCCGCCCTGACTGAAAGACTTATTGGACACCCGCTACTTATAAACCTATCGTACGTCTATTTATTTTATACAGAGTGTCCCGAAATTAAGGAGCAATATTTCTAGGACAGCTTCTACTTGTCAAAATATGACGAAAAGTTTATATTAACATGAGTCGAAAAATGCTTCCTAAAGTGGCTAGAGCCCTTTGAAAGGGGGACCCCAAAGAGGAGTTTTCTGTAATATCTTTGCAACTGTTTGAGGTAGATTTATGAAATTTGGTGAGTTTCAAGCTTTTATAATTTGTCACATATTTCTTTTTTGAATTTTCAAAAATTTTCTCAGGGGCGTCACATACAGGGTGGGTGCTAGGTAAAGTTTGCCCCTTATTTTTTGTGTGGATAATTTTTACACATTTTATATGAAATTATGAAACTTGGTTTATTTTTACACAAAAAAGGTAGTCTCAGTCGATCTTTGTATCTTGAGCCTTTTTCGAGTAAAATCACTGAAAAAATCACCTCCATAAAAACTAGACAAATAAAAATAAGCACAAAATTTAAATTTTCGAAAGTAGACAATGGATTAAAATTCATAGGTATTTATTACTTCGTCTAACATTTCTTTGTCAAATATTAATAATAAAAACAAAATATATAAAAAAAATTTCTCATACATGCACGAAAATGGCCACTTTATTTGCAGGAAATGTGGGTAGAAAGTCGTCTTTTTAGGGTAGTCGCGGAAAATAAGGATTGGGGGTAACATTTCTCATTTCTCACTTGGGTAGCCATTCCCTCCCTGATGTGCGGGAGTTATTTGTGTTTGTTTATGGTTGTCAAGGTGATTTTCTCAATGCACAATGTCAAGCAAAAATGTCAGTGTTATACTGTTATAATTTGTTCGCGCGTTTCACGCAAAAGAAGTGTCCATTTTCGTACATGTATGAGAAAAAATAGAGTATGCTACACGGGAGGAATTGATTCTGCCTTCGCTCTGGTGCAATTTTCACACTCATCAGAATCTCTTAATTCCTACCTTGTTGCATAAACTACTATTTTGCAATTTTGTGATTACATATTTTTATTAGTGTAGTTTTTATGGATGTGATTTTTTCAAAACGATTTTACTCGAAAACGGTTCAAAATACAAAGGTCGATTGAGACTACTTTTTTGTGTAAAAATAAACCAAGTTTGACAATTTGATATAAACTCACAAAATTTCATGAATCCATCCCCTTGCGGGGGGCGCTAGCTACCTTAGGAAGCATTTTTCGGATCATGTATATATAAACTTTTCGTCATATTTTGACAAGTACAACCTGTCCTAGAAATATTGACCCTTATTTCGGGACACCCTGTATAATGCAAAAATATTTTAGGACAGAAGATACTTTTGAAAAAGCTTTTATTTTAGATAAGGAATATAAAAAAATTCTCTCCCCAACAAAAGTTAATTAAATACACATAACGACGCGACATTTAGAAAAGTCACTCCTGAAATTATATCTCAATTGAAAAAAACTTAAATTTAATATTTTTTTAACGGAGACAAAAAACATTTTAAATACAGTCTAGATGCAAAAAATGACGGGATTTTTCTAAAAGGACCTTTTTCACAGAAATTTTTATTTTTAAATATTTCGCAAATTTTGTTTATTGGCTTGAAATTCTTGTAATTATGTATGTCTAGGTATATCTAGCTTCATTATAAACGTTTGAAGTCTATTTTATCAGAAATTTTAGACGAGATCAAAAAAGTTAATAAAGTTAACGTGTAGGTATTTATTCTATCTGATAAAAAAAATATATGTGGTGTTCAATTTTTGGACAAATTTTATTTGATAATATTAACCTAATATCTTCTTTTGACAGAGCACCATTTTCGGCCTATTGACATTTACAAAGTTTTAGAAAATGAAAACGGTTTTTTAGAAATATCCCTATTTTTCAAATTGTCCGTCAAAACTAAAAAAGCTTTAAATTAAATTTATTCAAAACTTAATTCTCTATTGTAATTTCATAAAAAGATACCTTTAATAATAAACTTTTCATTTCTAATTTATTTGTTTAGACATTATTAATTAAAATAATTTCTTTTACCCATATGCAAGAAGCCCTACCAGGATTGTAACAATATTTTCGATTTAAATAACGGAATTTAATAAACAGATATTATCAAGTGCTGGAACTTGTTGAAGTTCAGTTAATTTTAATAATAATATTTGTACAAGAACGTGTAAATATTTACGGCTAAAGTAATAGGTATTACTATACGTAAATATGCAGTAATACTTTTATTATTTGGAACATTGACTTCATTTGAATTTCATTAAAGCAGAATAATTAAAAATGTGGATTTGTAGAGTTTAAAATTATCCACGTAGGTGTACAACTTCTTTAGCGCAAATTTCCAAGCTATACTTTTTAATTTAATTCCTATACTACGCGCAAAAAACTGTAATCATTATGTAGGTTATGTCAACCACAAATTTGTGTAAATTTACTTTAGAACCATTCTAGCGAGGCGTAAACCCAAATCAATTCACAATCAACTAGGCTAATTCGTTTAAATACACATTAACCGTTTACAAATACACCTACTATAAAAATTTTATGACCTGAGTTGTTCTAAAAATGAATGAATAACGCCAGTATGAGAGCTCGTAGCAGTACTAGGTTTGGGATGACTCACAGATTACTGCACTCTGTGTCCGCAGGACCAACACCACCCAAATTCCTGACATCACATAACATCACAAATTATGTAAACAAATTTTTCCCGTTAAAAGTGGTAGTGTATTTTAGGAGAGTGACCAACGAAAAAAGAATTTATAAACGTTGAAATAATAAAGGTGATTTTGGAGTTTTAAAAGATAATATTCAGTCAGGTTATTAAATTGGGCTAGTTTTTAATGTTACGTGAGCAGGACACTAAAATAATACAAAATACTCCACTCCGAATTCTTAACACGATTTTTTCCCAACCGTGTTTGGTTTTGGTTAAATAATGAACTTACCATATGCCTCAATATTTCCGTTCATCATTTAAATTTTAATGATGATCCTTTGAGTGACATTTTAAATTTGTATTCGCAGTTATAAATTTTTCGGTCAATTTAAATACAATGATACAATAATTACCACATGGATATGTTCACATGCTAACAAATTAATCCTGGCATATGATGTGTGTAAATTGCTTTCTAGATCATGGTATTATTGAGATGTTAAAAGCATATCAGGTGAAACGTCCGATAACGAAACATGTGTACAATAGTTTACAGTTGTCTAAATAATAGGAAATTCATCGATAAGTATACATTTCTACATTCCTAAGTATAATATTTACTCCTTGATTCACCTTTAACCCAAACAACTGTACATACCTTAAGTATAGGTGTATCTTTTATTCTATCATCGATTCCTATCAATAGCTAGAAGTTTTTTGATTTATGTATAAACAGGCATTTTTAATAATGCGGTGTTATTGTCGTGAAATTGCTGAAAATAATATTTCTACGTCTATTTTTAGGTATATAATTGCATGCAATGTAATGCCGTATTTCTTTTCAGTTGTACCTACTACTGTATAAAGTCAGAACATTTTTTTAAATTACCTTAATTTTGGCAATTTAACAATAAGTACATTTTTAAAGATTATTGCGAAATTATACAAAATTTTAAAAATTACTTTCTAAATCATGACTAGAACACATATACAGTGTGATTCAAATTCGATCTCACCATTACGATCTCGATTTCAATGATGTATCGCACTTCATGGATATCTTTGATTTTAAGATCAGTTTTTAAAAAAAAATGTTTAATTTGCAAAAAAAATTATGAAACAAATAAAATAGTACACATAACGAAATAAATCATTTTGAACCATTGCATCAACTATGAAATTTATTAATAATAAATCTTTTTTCAAAATTTTATATTATTTTTAATAATTTAATAAATTATTAGGTAATACTTTATAAACAATAAGGTATGTATGTAATAAGAATAAGAAAAATAAGAAACGTAGGCTATGCATAACAAAATTAAACAAATAACATGGGTAGATATTGTAGTGGCCAATTGTTATTGTAATTAACATGAATATTTATAAGAACGAAGACAAAATTAATACTTACTTACATCAAATAAAGACGTATTACAGTTAATGCTTGTTATGAATATCATAATTTATACCATAAAAGAAGACACCCTATATTTAACGAATTGGAAAGAAATTTAAAAGAACAAGGATCATTTTGTGCCCCTAGAAGAAACTACGGGTATCGCCAAAATGTAAAAAATGTTATTATTCAGTCTGTCTAGGATAATCCCACAAATTTAATTAGGAAGATTGACGATGATGAGGATACATCTTATTCAATTGTTCAAAATGAATTATTTCGTTGTGTGTACTATTTCATTTGTTTCATATATCTATTTTTTTTTGTAAATTAAATATTTTTTTTGAAAAACTGATCTTAAAATCAAAGATATCCATGAAGTGTGATACATCATTGAAATCAGCAAAAAATATGCTAAAATATGACATCAAAATCAAGTATGGCGCCCATAAGAAAAAATGAGCCTGATGATGGTTTCACAAAAACGAAACGTCGAAAAAATTTTTTTGTATCTAATCGTGTAGACCATAAAAAGTTGCTCTAATAATGTTTTCACTAAATTAAAATCGGTTATGAAATAACCGATCTAGAAAGAAAAATAAAATATCGACTTTTTCAGTTTTTTTAGGATAATTCAGGAATGAAAAGAAATATCGCAGTTTGATGACAGATTCATTTTATACTTCGAATTCCTCAAATTTTGTCCCATTTAACCGACCCAGTATCTCTTACGCTTTACGAGATCGTAATGATGAGGATCGAATTTGAATCACACTGTATAATTTTTTACATAAATAATTACTTTTTTTTTTAAATTTCTGTATTTGTTGTGATATTTATAAATTCAGAAAAGAACTACAAACTTCTACATTGTAATTTGTAAATTATAAATTATAAATTGGTATTTCCAGAAATATCTAAAATAATAATTAATAAATTGTACATTTTTTATAATTTTTCTGAAATATTATAGATAAATCTGCGAGTTGGAATATTTCTGGAACCGTTACTGAAATTTTATACATTTCTGTACAATTTTAGAACGCTCTGAAAGAAGCTGACGATTTGCATAAAACAGACCACTACTCAACTTAACTTCTAAGAATATGACACTTTTTTTTTTAAATTCTAACAACCTAAAACTTTTTAGAGACTAGTATATTTTTAAATTTCATAGAACAATCTACAATATTTTACAGCAATATCAAGCAATGTAGAATTCTGGTAAATATTCTAGAATCTTGAGCACTTCCTACAGTCCCGAGAATAATTTGGAAGTTCTTGAACAATTCTTCATAATACTGAAAATTATATCACCTTTGAAATACTTACTTTATACTACGATTATTTTCAGGAAACATGTGCGTCACATTGTCTCTACCTCTCTTGAGAGCGAGAGAGTTGGAGAGAAAACAGCATGACACACATGTCTCCTGAAAATCAATATATGACTTTTTAGAGTAACATAAAGTCTCTGTAATCTTGTTGCCAAACACTTTAAAATGGTTTAGAATTTTTTGTAATATTCCTGAAACGTGACTGTGTAGGTTCGACTGAAACAAATTGTGTTTTAAAGCACAATTTCAAACTTTTTTGAACATTGGGAAATGGTCTCCCATTTTAAAGCTTCTTAGGATTCTAATTTTTGAATACATCCACATTTGTTCAATACTTATTGTTATAAAATTTTTTGTACGTTATAACGGGTGTTTTTTTTAAAAAAGACGTCAAATTGGCTTTGATCTTTGTTGCTATCTTTGTCTAACCAACTTAATTTACAATGTTGTTGTCTTTTAAAAATAAAGTCAAAGCCAATTTGACGCCTTTTAAAAAAAACACCCGTTAGTTACGTTCCTAAAACGCTCTCTGAAATATCTTAAAACTTTTAATAGTTGCTACAATATTTTAAATCGTACAATTCCATGCACGAACTCTAACATCTCATTTATATCTGAAGCTATAGAACTTTCTAAATTAGCAAAAAACATTCTAGAAATTTCTAGAAGAACCTAAAATATTATTCAAGTTTATAGAAAATATTCTCTATCATTACTCATCTTTCTAGAATAATAGAAACATCTACATAGCCTTTGAGATACTACTGAAACTCTCCGGAAATATTGTGTAACCAGAATAAAGCATTTTGTAAAATATGTAAGAAAATTCTAAATTTTTTTTACTTAACCAAGTGAGTCATAAAAGAATAGAGAATTTTGATTATTTATGTATATCACAAAAATAAAAAGAAATCTTAATGAATTACATTATTTTTTATGCTAGGCTACCAAATTTTATTGATATCTATAAAAATAAATCAGTTTTTTCATCAACATTTCAGAATGAAATGAAAATAGTTGGTATACTTATATATTTTCATAATATATTAAACTGAACCATATTGTTACAAGTTTCCTTGTGTGTACATCATACTAAACATATTAAAAACACTATACTTAAGGTACATAAAAATATATTACAATTTTTTACTCGTAGACACATTTTCTCATAAATTTCTTAGACGGCTTTTTCGTTGACCTCACACATTTTACCCTATTGTTGGTCTCTTGTATATCACATAGATTATATTGATCAAGCTGTCACCCTTTTGTGAGATAATTACTATTTACCGCAGGCAGTGCAAATTCATAACTTACGAGGTAGTATATCAATAAGCCTTTGGCTAGCACATAAATCCTAGGTTATTAATTATGGTTCGAGAGAGTATTTGCAAATACAGAAACTGTTAACTTGAAAAACAGAAAAATTACCCCACACCCACACAAATGACCAAAATCAACATGATGTTCTTCCTGCTTTGTATGCAGCAATGAAACGATAATCGATTGTGATAATTTAATTGTTTTATGTGGGTACCGACGTAACCGCACGCTATAAGGTGCACTCACAATTTGCTCACAGGAATTAGATAACTATCTGCGAGAAGAATGTAATGTACAGGAATTAGATTAATAATAAATAATGCGTTCAACCTGCAACTTGATCACTTTAAACGTAATCAGAAATTGTCTGTAGCAGAATACAATGGATCACTAATTTATTTTCAAGGTTTTTAATCTTTCTATTGTATTCTGCCATAGAAGTATTCTGTATCCTAGGCTATTCACATCTAATAATTTGTGGGAGATATATTTTCTCGTGAATTTATAGTTTATAGGTATGGTGCATTCCTCATATGGCGAAATGTTATTATTACCTCTGCAGAACATGAATTGATGCTTTGTACTTGTACCTTTGAGGTATGTGATGAAAATTAAAATCCTTTAACATATGTATGTGCAAATGGCACAATATGAATTAAAATTAGAAGGTTGGCGAATTGATATTTATTGCGTACATTTTAAGCAAATAATTAGTAATTTTGTTAATGTAAAGAAATGTTTTCAAATTGTTAATAAACTGAGAAATAAAATTATTTATTGTAATCAGTTATACATCTCAGAAACGGTGTTTTATAAAGGAAAAAGATACACCCAAAAATAATCGTAAATACAATTTATACAAAAAATATTTTAGATAAGATTTCATTATATCGCACTATAATTTTTATGTTAAAATATTTTATCTGTTCAACACATGACTTTCTTATACGATGCGGATAAAATCGAAATCGGAAATAATGATGAATACTATACTTGGTAGGTACTTATTACTTGACATTAGTCTATTTTTGTGTATTTTTCAGTAGCTCTGTCAAATTAGATCAAAATGTACCTAATATCTAGATACAAAATTGACATGATGGCCAAATTTTGGACAGCAAGTCGAGGGTTATTGATAAAGCCCCGAACCGCAAAAATCCAACAAAATTTGTTTGTGATTCACGTGATAAAGGTGATTTTTTATATCTTTGTTGCTACTGGTTGGATTTTAACGTAGTTTGTAATTTATTCAGAAAAATATATTTCAAACAACTTTTGCTTGAAACTTTTTTTGATATCTTTCTTTAAAAAAAAAGTTATAAGCAAAATACTGCTTTTTAGGGGGTGAGTTTCTTCATTAAAGTATATTAATTTTTCTACATATTACAATTATGAAAAAAATCTTCAAACAAAAGTTGTTGAGGATGTTATTTCCTACAACTCTTATTTCAAGTATTTTTTTGTGACACCAAAAATTATATAAAATAGAGAACGCAAAACACTGCAGTTTTCTAGTGGGTGTGTTTTTTAAATAAAATGTAAATGCTTTTCTATTACAATTATGAAAAAAATCTTTAAACAAAAGTTGTAGAGGATATTATTTCCTACAACTTTCATTTCGGGTATTTTTTGTGACGCAAAAATTACATGAGATAGAGGGCGCAAAGCGCAAAACACTGGTTTTTTTTACGGGCTGAATTTTTTTAATCAAATATATATATCTACATATATAGTTTTCTATTACAATTTAAAAAAAAATTAATAACGATGATTACGAAAAAACGCAAAATTTACCATTAGAAGTAATATTTTGTAAGCGCAGTTGACTTCGGCGCCCTCTACCTCATGTACTTTTTGCGTCACAAAAAATATCTAAAATAAAAGTTGTAGGAAATAAGATCCTCTACAACTTTTGTTTGAAGATTTTTTTCATAATTGTAATAGAAAAATATATACTTAAGTATATTTTATTGAAGAAACTCTCCCCCTAAAAAAGGGCAGTATTTTGAATATAATTTTTTTTCTATAAAGAGCTATCAAAAAAAGTTTCAAATAAAAATTGTTTAAAATATTTTTCGGAATAAATTAAAAGAAACTACGTTAAAATCTAACCAGCAGAATATAAAAAATCACCCTTATCACGTGACGCACAAGGGAATTTTGTTGAATTTTTGGGGTTCGGAGCTTCAGCAATGACCCTCGACTTGCTACCATCATGTTAATTTTGTCATTTTTTAATCTAATTTTACTGGGCTACAGGCCTTTAAAGTGGAACTTTGAAAGTCGTGCTGGATTTTATAGTGTCACGGTTTTAAGTATCATTGTTTTATAACCTTTGGACAGATTTTAAAAAAATGACATTTTTACAAAGTGGTTTTATTACAAACAACTCGTTCCAAGGTTGTTTTTGTATATTTTCAGACGTTCATATTAAAACTTTAAAAATAGCATCAATTTTCTAGAATTAACAGATTTTAGAGTATCAGTTTTATAACCACTGGTCAGATTTTCAAGTAATTTACATTTTTACAAAATGAAATGTACATTTTATTACAAAATACTAGTTCAAAGGCTGTAAACCTGTTTTTGTGTGTTTTTCCAATCTTTAAAATGAAATTTCCAAAATAACACCAGTTTTCGTGCTCTGGTGGCTTTAGCAACACAGTTTTAGAACCGATGGTCAGATGTTAAATTTAAATTTTCACATAGGTTTCATTACAATAAAAATTAAAATTACAAAAAAAGTTCAAAGTTTTTAATAGTCGCGTTTGTATGTTTTGATATCATTCTTTAAAATGAAACTTAGAAAGTAGTGTCGAATTTCGTAGTGTGGTAGTTTTAACGTCACAGTTTTAGAACCACTCAATAAATTTTAAGATAATTTGAATTTTTACAAAACCGAAATTAGGTTTTATTACAAAAAATAGTACCAAACTCTAAAGTCTGTCTTTATACGTTTTTAGACGTTTAAAAATCTGAAAACAAAACTTTCAAAATAAACTGACTGAATTTATTATAAAATGTTGCTTAGAAATCTTAGAATATAATGTAGGGTGCAATTTCAAATTAGAATTTTAACAAAAATTCAAAAATTTCTACTTATTGGTCTCATCGCGAAAAAAGTTTTAATTTTGAATTTTTATTTCATCTAAAATTTGAAATTATAAGAAACTATATTACTATCTACTATTTTATAACCAAGATTTTTCAATATACATATTCAGAAATAAAGGTCACCTAGAGAGTCAGTACGTTTTTTCTTTCACATTTTTAGTCGTCTTTATAACTAAAGTAGTGCTGAACAAATTTGAGAAAAAATGCCAAAATTTCTACAGTTACACAAATACTTACTAATTTTACAGATAGGTACATCCTCGGGTGTATCTTTTTATATTTTGGTAACGCCGTTTTAGAAAATATTTGTAAGCAACTGCTACCGAAATCTCATTTCAACTGATGAACAATAATTCCAAAATAAGTATAGGCCTTTATCTTGCATGTCTCGATATTTAAATATCTGCATTATATTACCTACTTATATAAACGTGGTATTAATTATATTACAGATTAAATTTCCACCAGCAACTTGTGCTAAGAGGTTGTACAGCACAATAGCTTGTCAAATAATATCTGTCACAAGAATACAAGCATGGCATAAAGGAGATGTGCCATGTGGTTAGGAACTATATTTTAGGGTGGAATTTACTAGACGACAGATCTGATTTCAAAATAATTAAGAGTTTAACTGTTTAAATCTATACTATACACTTCAACCATATCCTTATAAAATTACACCGTAAGGATTTATGAGATTTTTTTAAATATATTTTGAAATAAAAAAATCATCAAATTTATTATAATTTATGTTAACATCCGTTAAATGCGTTTTTATGATACGGGCTTGGAATAAGGTGCAGTTAATCTGCAAAAGTGTTTTTCAGATTGTCAGAGAGATTAATGCGAAAATAAATACTACAGTATTAATTTTACAGTTAAATGTTAGTTTGATATTCGAATCAAATATAATTTCACCATTTTCGTCCAACTTTAAAATAGAAGTGATCAAATTAAAGTTACATAGATTTATAAATAAATGTGCAAAAGTCGCACAGTTTTAAATAATCTAGTTAATACATTTAAGAGGATTTACAAGGATATAAAATTCTAAATATCTAAAATAAAACTTGTGTGGGTTTGGGGCTAGGCGAGGAAAATCCTACAAATCAAATCAAATACGGGTATAATTAAACGTATTCCTTTTATATATTAATTGTAATTGACTTGATGTATGCAATTTGTACAACTGTAAACTAAATTCGTAAAAAAATATAAAATAATACGTCAACACCACCATTTAATTTAAATTTTAAAATAGTAGATTGATTGTTACAGGAAAGATCAATACGAAATCGTGCATTCGGATAGAGAAATGATAATGTACATCTGTCAACCTCTGTTATTTATTGAATTGTGGGTAGAGCTTTGGTCGTGAGAATAGATCTTAACTATTGTGTGTTGTGTAAAAATAAAACGCCATGTAAAAATCTAAGAGTCCAAATTTTATTTTATATGCAAGATAGAATGAAGCTTCTTGGTTAATTTATAGTAATAGTTTAGCAGTTATTATCTAACAATGAAATGGAATTGAGGGTAAAATTTTTATCTTCTACGAGTACTACATTATACAAATTATTAAGTAATTGGAAAAACTGCACTTTATCCTCTGGCTTTCCCACAATGTCATTTGAATCTTTTTAGTTTTAAACAAACAATAAACTACTAATTATGTGCTTATGATATAAACTGTCGTATATTGTGTTCAGGAAATATCGTAAGCATGGCGTGTGACAGTATACCGTAAATTTCCGGAAAGATGAGTTTTAACCTTAAATTTAATAATGTCTGTACTGTTATGTTATAGCAACTCAATGTCTTTAATAGGGACATTATGCATTGTGTCAGATTAAGCAGTTTATTTGATTAACATCGTTTAGAAGGAAACTATGAATTAGCAAACCATTTTCTGTTTACTGGTAGGTTGTACTTACTTAATTAATCTTTCATAAATGCAGCAGAAGCAGCTCTAAGGATGATGAGACAAATTAGTAAGAAAAATTTCATGAATTCTGAAAGAATAATGAAGTCAGGAAAAGCTTTTTTAATATGATTGCGATAAAAAATAAGTCAGAGTTTATTTTGTGGTTGATGAGATGGTGCAGACGTAAAAAGTAATCTTTTAGAAGGAAGAATTCTGATTGTATTTTTTACCTTTTCTTAATGTCTAATTCGTTTTTCATGCAGAAAATTTGTTAGAGATAGAAACAAATAACACTGTAACAAGTAACACTGTAACATCTGCGGATTAAGGGCGATAAGGAAAAAGGCCGAAGCCCCGGCGATTAAATTTTTGCCTGATCTTAACTCCGCTAAAACAAAAAACAACGTTTTTTTGTTTCTTCAATTCTTCGTATAAACGTGACAAACCCTCACAGTAAACATCACCGAAAAAGTTTTTGGTTATTGGAATGCTTGACTCTTTGGGTTAGATGGTTGTTATAGTTAAAAACTGAATGAATATTTAATGTCTTTTCTCTTATTCTGCATTACAATGAGCATCTACCGCAAAAAGTCTAACAATTCAAAAACGAAAAAACGGTAATGCATTGTTCAGGTGGTAAAACCAATATATACAGTACACCCTGTTCTTTTCCTTCTTATGGGCAAAAAGTTAGCCTTTTTCCAAATTGGATTATCGCACTTAAGCCATTTTTTGTCACCAGTAATTAACTAGGCAGCCCAAAAAAATTGTAAATTCTGCTTTGCCAACAGTGAAAGGCATTATGTTCAATTACCTCTAACATCCTGGACCTCATCAGAAGATCTGGTCGGTTAGAGAAAGAAACTGGAGAGTGATATGGGGGGGCGTTCTTGAGGTTAATAATAATGGTCTTTGAGCCCTATTTTTCGGAATTCTTCCTCGCCTTTCACAATTACAATTAACTAAATGATTATAAAACAGTTTATTGTACAATGATTGCCATTTTATACAAATAAGAAAGCTAATTTCATGCAAGTTTTCAATTCCTATCCTATTTTGGCTTATTCCTTTTTTCTTAGAGCAACATTTCGTATGATTCCCCCATTTCATTTGCTTCTTCTCCTTCCCTTCAGTTTAAGAATTAGTCAAAGAAATTATGAAAATAAAATAACATTCTTCATAACGAAAACAGAATAACAAGATGTAACCATGGTTTGAACTGTAAGAGAGTGGATCTCGAGGTTGCTATCTAAAGGCACTGGTTCTTCATGGCAAATGGAATACCATGGAGGGCGACACCTTGTATTCGAAGATAAATATTAAAATTTAGACTAAATTCTTTAAGGACATATTTTTAGCCAAAATAGTCTCAGGATTGTTAAAGAAATTAAGAAAATACTGATCTTTTGGAGAAAATAAAGAAATCTGGAATAGACTGCCTAGATTGGTAGTCGTGGAGCTAATTACTTTGATAATAATAAAATAACATTTTAATCAAGAGTCATTTTTCATGCTGCAATTTCTATTGATCAGAAATTTCTGAGTATGCCTTTCGGCTGATTTATAGAAACTAAAATATATTTATAACCAAAACCTAACTGTTATTATTTATATTTCGGGTAAAATAATATACTATTTACTCCACTCTTTTAGAAAACTTAATTATTGCTATATTAAAAATAAATATACCATTAATTTTACCTCTCGCGGGTTGTATTATTATTTAATTATCACTAATTAGCATGAAACGCGGTCGCATAAAATGCATGTGCCCGCGGGCCGTAGCTGAAGCCCACCCCTGCTTTCCACGGTGTGAAGTACATTCCAGCCAGTTTCTTTGCACTAATTTAATTTCGAAAACTAATGGAGTTGAATAACTTAGGCAGGATAAACTGTGCAAGCAAGGAACAAAAACACGTTAGAATCTAATGATGTCTAATAGTGTAATATACTCTCTTGTGAGTTCTTCGGGGCGCTTTTCTTGTTTAACTTGCGACCTAATTAATGATAAAAAATCAAAGCAATTTGTCAGTTTAGTTTGTATTCGTTTTATAAAGATGAACTGATGCTTGAAGAAAATGAAGGTAAGTATACGAGTTGCGGTAGAATAAATTGTTAAAAATTCAGTAAGGAAAAACTCGATGCGAATGTAAAATAAAAAGGAGGTACATATTGCGCTAATAAAGGATGCATGGGAGCTGACATTAGGACTCGAGGACAAAAAAGCACAAACGCCCATAATTTTCAAAAGTGTTCTGGTAAAACCTGGAATGTTTTTCGTTTCCGTTTTCTCCCTCATTTCATAATTTTCTTATAATACAGTCGCAGACTACGTTTATATACAATACACTTGTATATGGAGGGTCGTTTTGTTCAAAGCGCGAGTTCGCAGTTTTAATAAGAATATTTTTTTACCGGTGACTGTATTAAATTATGTCTACTCAATACAAAACGCATCTTGCTTCATTTCACTTCTTTTCAATCTAAATTGTTCAAAGTTGAATGAATACATTTAAACCCTAGCTTAATTTAGATTAGATTAAATTTTTAATGTTCATTGAACGGTGGAATAATTCGTGTCGCAGTTTTGGCATGATGAAAAATTCTAATGGAAAATTTATGGTCAAAATTGGGGTAACAGTAACAATTCCCTAAAGAGGAATTTAAATTATTCATTAGATTGCAAATTGACCACAATTATCGAAAACAGCCCTCAGTCTCATACCAGACAGCCAGACGGTCAGTAACAAAGGTACCAGAAGCTCTTGAGGGGCTAACAGCTATAGCGCTAGCTAATTATCGCTGGTTTGCACGAATCGGAACAAGCATATGCCTTAGGGAACTAACATGAAAAAACAAAAACACGTAAAATATTGAAGGTAATGGGAAACTCGGAATAGCAGTAAAATAAAATTAAAATGTGTTAGCATTGGCAAACCGCACGATTCACTAAGCGCCTCGTTAATTTGAACATAGGAGTAGTTTTATATTCAGTTGGGCGACTCATTAAATTTATGTCTATTAGAAATTTCATACAAAGTTCAACTTAATTAACAGGTAAGCGGTGTGTTGGTTATTTGAACAATATGCAAGAAGTGACAGTTTGGTTTATGTGCTAATTTATTATAATCGTTGCATATCAACAGGGATGAAATTCAAATCATTTGTCATGTATAATGAAAATTAATCATTATCACAAGATACCTAGACTAGTTAGAGTGTATAAATCAGGAATATTTATGAAGTTCCAATATAACAATTACACCCAATATATGACCGAAAAGTTTTCTACTTTGTATTCCACAACAGAAAATTTTCATGTTAGCCAAATTATATTATACGCCTGTTATGTAGATAGTTGTTTTTTAGTCGGAAATGTAAGAATTAAAATAATTAAAGAGACACATAAAGATAAAGAATTGGTCTCGGAATTTGTATTGGATTCTACAAAGTCACATCAATAAATTTTACTGTAAAAGTACAAACACTTAAAACAAAAATCCAAAAATCATATATCTACAGAATATACGTACAAAATCATTAATTTCAATTCCACCTTAAAACTGTGGATGTTTCTGACATTCTTTAAATATTTTATAGTCTCGTAACGAACAACTTTAATCCGACAGACGCAGTGTTGTGAAGTATGGTAATTAGCATATAAAATAAACTGGGGCCCAAAATGGAGCCCTGAGGCACCCTCGCATTCCTAGACACATCACACGAATTGTCCATGCTAACTGTATTGTCAGACAGGTATTTAATAGATGTACATTGCTGCAGGTCAGACAAATATGATGCACTTCAGTCATTAACTGTTTCCCTGATGCTGTACAAAAGAAGCTTACTTAGAAGTGCTTTAGTCTTAACATAGTGTACTAAAAATACTATGCTGGGATCACTAAGAAGATACATTAGCTTCAGGATATCTGACATATTTATAGGTAGGTAGGTGTCTATAAACTTTTAAGACATTGATATGGATTTGTAACAAATGGAAATTGTGAAAAGGTATGTTAGGTAGCTTGATAAACATTTTACAAAAATCATGACGCATGAATTAATCAAATTTTTAAAATAAACTTTTAATGTCTCCACAATAGCTGCTGGCGGAAGTTTAAATCATGAATTTATTTTACAAAGTTATAAAAATATTTTATTCCATAATCTCCTGATTATGCCCTTAATACATAAAAGTAATAAACGAAAGTCATACTATATTTATATTAAATATTTATTTGATTCACAAAATATTATTTTTCTTTTTATGTAATTTTTCTTATTTCATACAATTTATTAAACTATACACATCGATAAATTAATGACAGGTTAAAACTTTTATACTTTATTATAATATACTTTTTTTATAATAGCATTGTTCCAACCTAGAGCATTAAAAATTTTATAACATCTTCATACAGAATTATGTACAGAGTGATTCTTTTATCTGGGGAAATGCGTTTTTCTTGTAAACGATTGAAGGGAATTAAATTTTGAAAAAAGTGTTATATACCCACTGGCTGTCAGTCAAAATTAGAATAGAAATATGGACTTTAATATGCATGACGCTAGGCGTCGCGACGTTTCAAATTTTTTTTCCAGTAACGTATCACTTTTATTATAATAACATTAGAAAGCTCTTTTAATTTTGAGTCTTTTTTCTAAAAACCAATTTTTTTTATTCTCATTTTTTAAAAAGTTATGATCCAATTTAAATTATTTCTGTTCTAACTAAATTTTGAAATATTTTTAACAGTAGGCCGAGTTTTCCTTCAAATGCTAAAGTAAATCTTATTATATAAAATAAAGTAGGCTTAGAAAAAACAAAACCTGTTATTTGTTAACATATTACAACAACAAAAAACTTATTAATACCTAAATTAAACAAAAAATTTAATGAAAAAGTTGATTATTTTAACAATTGTTCAATATGAGTACCATTGTTATCTAAACATAAATTATAACGTTTTCTTATTTGTTTTTCAAGGTATTCTTAAAAAACCTAAAAATGTCATCAGGTAACTGTCACTTGTTTTAGTGCTAGATGAAAAACATTGAATGTGGCACCCACAATTTTGTTCAAACTCTTAAATATGAAATTTGAATCAAATCCGATAACTCGTTTTTGAGTTATGGTGGATACAGACAGACAGACAGACAGACATCATGGCGAAAATGGTCAAAATGGATTCAGGGGCCCTCAAAACGTGTAAATCCATCAAAATCTCGAAGTCGAAAAAAATCACGATTACAATACTTCCTTATACTTCGTATAAGAAAGTAAAAACTAGACATTTTTACAAACTTTTGAAAATTTAAACACCAGCCAAAATCCCTAGAGATAAAATGCAATATTATCCAACAATGTGCTAAAATATTCATATTTTTCTTTAACAAATTCTTTGACACTTTATAAACTGAAGATAAAATTTTACCTTCAGTATATTTTTATGTATTACATTTTAGAATTTTTCCTATACTCAAACTCAACATTCCATTTTATTGACCCAATTTAAAAGTTTAAAACTCAAGTTTTTACGAAACACGTCAGTAACAGTACAGTTTCTACTGCACCCATCAAAAATTTAAAGTAGTCTAACAGTTTATTTTTATGTAAGTGAAGTGGACCTGTGGAATGCATTAAAGTTGCAGTTGAATTTATCAATATAAAGTAACAAATAAAAAATAAGCCTACCAGAAACAAATACAAATGTTTTACAACAACCTGTTGGTATAGTATAGACAACATAACATTCACCAGTGCTGTGTGGAATAGGCTATGGTTAATTGTATAACAAAAGTTATATTCGGAAATAAAAACTCTGGAAGCATATATAATTTACTGATTAATTTACTGGCTCTACTATTACATTAAAAATAAATTCATGCAATCTTGATTATTTCCCTGGCTTCGCCTTTTTATCCTTTTTACCTTTGTCCTTTTTCTTCTTTTCACCCTTTTCACTCACCTTTTTTAAAACATTTGTTATATACCTTTCCCGCAATTTCAGCGAATCAGCCAGAGACTTGGCGGAGTCTTCCTGACATCCTTGAATACAGATAAACTTTCAAATTAAACAAACCGTAATACTACCTACATGACATATGTAAAAGAAACTTGCCTTTGTACCATTCAGATAGCAGGTTAAAACGCTGTGTTTGATATTCTAAATATTCCCGCATTTTAAATTCATTTTCACAGAGTTTTATTTCGTTTTCTTCGTATATTGTATTGTCCTCTATTTGCGTCTGTCTGAAGTCATCTATAGTTTTCATGTTGCTAAACAGAGAAGGCTGTTACAAGATTCTTAGAATTATAAAAATAAATTGTACTCAATTCGTTGTTCTAGGGTGATGTCTGTTACAGATTTGGAGAAATATTTCGTCAGATCATACGGGGGTAGTTCGTTTGATAATTTTTCTGGTGGGTGTAAAGTGACTTCTGATTCTTTTGAATGGGCTGAAGTTTGCTGAGCAATTGTTCGATTTTCTGCATAATACCGCTCTCTAATTAATAAAGAAAATTTCTTGTATACATAGATTTTAAGATAATTAATTACCCCCAAGTCGTATGTAATTTTATAACCACTAAGTGCTGCTTGGACAAGAAAAAACTTCTATAATCGTTGCACATACCTGAGTTTTTTAGATTCTTCATACCGATTAGTGTCCTCACTGTACCACCCTCGTTTAATAGCCCTAAATTCCTCATCCTTTGATTCATCTCGTTGTAATATAATGTCATCACTACTAGATATTACTTGAAGATTCCACAATGGACCCTCAACAGTCTGCATACCTTTGGGAGTTTTATGAACTAAACTACGCCTGAAAGTTTTTAGAAAATAGCAAAATGAGTAATAGAGAATTTTGAGGTATACCGTCCTCCAAAGTTAATCAGAGATGGTTGTCTTGCAAAACAATTAGGTCCACATAATTTCTTCTGTCTAAGACGCTCAACATTACTCCATTCCTTTTTGTTTAACAACCAACTCCCTGCTCTTATGTAACCTTCCAAGATGAAGGTTCTCTCTTTGAACACTACAGGTTCCTGAAAGCTCATTCTTCTTGCATTGTCCTTCGGTCTTTTGAAATTATTTGATGATGATCGCTTCGATGACTTCTCTGATATTTTTTTTTTGAACTCCAAAGATGTTACTGAAGATTTCGACATGTCTCTACTATTTCTCCTATTAGAGCGTTTAACTTTGTATCCTGATATAACCATAGAAGGACTTTGTTTTATTTCCCGTAAGTTATCAACACCTGCTACTGCGGTTTCCAATCGGAGAACTGGTAGAATAACGTTTTTTGCTCCAGATATTTCGGCCAAAATTTTTCCACAATCATCCATTAGCTTCAAAATGACTACTGCATTTTGGTTGTCGGCTTGCAGGCGAATTGTTAGAAACGTGTCCTTCTTAACTGTTATAATATATTTGAAAATAATGTTAGTGTGACTAGGTAGATAGTTATCAGTAATGCTGTGGTGTCCAAAATTAATATCCTCAATCAACAATAGATTCGGATTAACATTCTTTTTTATAGCAAAAGTCAACTTCCAAGGAATTTTTTTCATATTTCCATTAGATGTTCCATAACATAAAACAATGTAACCATGTACATTGCTTTCGTATTCCTGAACTGCCACATTGTTGATGATCCTGTTGACTTCTTGTTTAGTATCGTTATTAAAAACCCTCACGTAATACTTGGTTAACTCGCAAAAGAGATTTATTTTAATAGTTAAGGCATGTGGTGAGTTTACAAAAAACAAATATCTGCAAATCATCAACCAGGAATCAGTAGTTCCATTCATGACATTCCCATAGCTGTATAAAGTTACAACTGATTCCAAGTCGTTAGCAAAATCATAGTATTCGTATAAATGTGATATTTTTGGATCTGTTAGGAATCGTCTCAAGAGCAAAGATGAGAACTGTGATAATTTGTTGAATGAAAACATTTCCGTGTAAATATGCTTCAAATTTTCAAAAGTAATTGTATAATCTTTGTGCAATAGTTGATGACGTTTCATCAACAATCTTTGGTACGCCCCTCTAAACAACGCCTGTAGTTTCGCTGAGAATCTCTGCATCAATTTATAATAAATATAATCGTTATTTTCAATTTCATCCAAGTCGAAACACTCTTCCGTTTCAGTAGCATTCACATTGGCACTTATTGGTATATTAAATTTCAAAAATAAGATTCTAAAGGCTTTCATGATATTTTGGCCGTCGTGTTCTTTGAAAACCTCCCTAACCATATCATAGAAAATATCGTAGAAAACATCATGAATTAGACTTAAATCCTTTTTGGGTAACACATGATTTGGTTTGTAGATGCTGTAAAACTGTTTCAGAGTATCAGCGTATTCTGGCATTCCAAATGACTGAACCAATAGACCAAAACCATTTGAAATATTGTGACACATCTTCGTGAACTTGTAGGAATCTTCTGTCATCGCCATGAGGATATCTTGAAGATCCCCGACGACGAGCTTAGTTTTAGACATTATGCTAGTAAGGAATGATACATCGCTTCTAATCCATAGCTTCAACGTATGTCTTCCAGGTGGCAAATCTATTAGAAGTGTTTTGGAGCCAAAAGTGTTCAATGAAGAGAGCATTTGTCCAGCTGAATCAGTCCTCCAATCGTACTTTTCCACCACTATGTATGATTTTATGTGTGATTTGGGCAGTCCTGGACTTATTGGATAGTTTAAGCTGTACATTTCAGCGACGGAGTCTTCGCGACTTTGAACAGCAGTGAAATAGTTTTTTACACGATAGAATAAGTTTTCTGTTACACAGTCATTGGCATCTATTTCAGTACTGGCAATTGATGGACTGTATTTTATTGGTTCATCCAGTACCATAATATTTCCAATTTGTGTTAAATTAATCACAATTAATGTGTTATCTAGGGAATCGCAAAAGATATAGAAGGGTTCATTTCGGCATTCTCTGAGTTCTAAGCTGGTGAAAATTGTTTTAACATTTTCTTTTTGAGGGGTTCTTCCTTTGATATTCTCAGGCGTATCACTTAAATCTGTTATTCGCAACTGCGTATTAAATCTTTCCGGTTTAAAATATATTGTAATTGAATTGATATATCTTGCTAAATTTTCGTAGTCAATCCAAATTCCTGTATCAATTGTCTGATCCATTTTCGCTTTCTTTTTCCCCTCAGTGCTTTTCGTACCTGAGGAACCCTTTGACGTAGGAGCAGATTCCTTGCTTTGTTTAGATTCTTTAGACGACTTTTCTGAGCTTTTTTTGTCTCTACTTTTTTTCTGTTTGATAAAATCATCAATTAGTTCGACGCTTGTTTGTATTTTCTGAGCCATTTTGCTTGGCTGTCTGTAGATTATGTGTTCGGAAAATTTCTTGAACGGACTTACAATTTTGAAACATTTTATGGGATCAAATTTTTTTTCTGCGAGTATTCCCTGATCTAGTGCCCATTGAATCCATCGAAAAGTTTTCCAAAATGGTAGTTCTAAAATAGAAGCTAGTGAATATGAAATGGAAGATGAATGCCAATGATACCTGGCCAATCTGGTGGTTTTATTAGAGGCACGTCTCGTGTTTGATCTATGAGAAAATTGTGTGACCAGCACGGTGTGATATCAGGGATGGCATCTTCGTGTAAATTTCTGCAAAAGTTGAAATTGAAGTTTTAGGTTACACAAATATGTAGGAGTTTGTTAGAAAATCTATTATATGTTCAACTTCATAAATTCAGGGGGTTCTTTCAACGATGTTTGGTAAATTTTGAATTTTCCTTACCTTAAATCATCACAACGTGCTACTAAATGATATGCAAACTTCCCATCATCATCTGTCTCCTCGGCTGTTTTTTTCCCACTTTTGTCCTTAGATTTCTTGGATGATCCAGATTTCTTAGCCTCGCTCTTTTTAGCTGATATTACAGAACTTTCTTCGTTTTTGTCTTTTTTCGAAGTAATCGTTGCAGATGTTCTCTTCACTTTACGACCGCCACCTGCACCCTCATTTGACCATGTGAAATGGTTTGTGTACCCCACACAGACTTCCCAAATGTTATTTATGGAAGAATCTAAAAGATATAAAAAAGTTCAATGGAAATAATTAAACTGAAAATTCTTGAACAACCTGAAGTGTTGATTTTCTGCGGAATCCATCCAGTAAGACATTGGATAATATCAAAGTCGACAAGTTCGTTTTCTTCATAGCAAGTCAGACTAGCAATTTTTAGGAGGGCTTTAGATAAAATTAAAGGCCATAACTGTATTATATTAGCTGTTTTTTTAGATTTTGAAAGTTTATCTTTTGCCAGTTTTTTGGATTCTGATTTATTAGAAATTAGTTTACTTCTTTCATATGAGACAGCGCTGGTAGTTTTGTCTTCCAGTACAAGTTCCTCAGCAAGTACTAGTGCTTCTGCTGCGATAAGAGCGTCTGCAGCTGCTTTTTTATCTTTTTCCTCCTTTGTTAGTTCCATTGAAGGTAGCAGAACGTGATTTACTTTGTCTATTGGTACTCGGTCGTCGACATAAATTTTCCTCCAACAACCCATCCAAAATAAACGGACAATGTATTTACCTACGAAAATGGGATATATTTTATAAAAACATTTTTTCTAAGGAGAATGTTTCTGGGAACCTCATTATTCAAACTTTATAAGTGGTGCAGTAAATAACACTTAATTTCGTATAGCAATTTATCACGATTAGTTGTAAATTAAACCCACCGAAATTGTTTACAACTGGAAGGTGTTTGCTGCCTTTTCCAGCCTTGCTTTTGGAGTAAATGTGATGCCAGGGCCGCCAAGGGTGATTGCCAGTGTTTGGTGAAAATGAGGGTATAACTGCCTCAGCATAAAATTGATCAGTATTGCCCAAGTAAAGTAGTGATTCTATGCTTGAAATAAAGCATCGTATAAATTCGCTTTGTAGTAAATGTTTACTCCCACTTATCAGATCTGGATAAACTGGATTTTCAGAGTAAACAACGAAATTGGCCTGCAAGAAATATCGATTTTGTTTTATAAACAATACGTTAAGTGACAAAACTGAAGAGTTTTCAACTTGTATGTGTGTATTTATAGTTAGACACTTTAGTTGTGTTGCATGGAGATTTCGATGGGAAAATATTGAAATTGAAAAGGGATTTATTTACCTTTTAGCGCTTGAAAACTTTTACAATTTGTTGCCACTGCCTAAACAAAGTTATGTAAAAAAATACAAAATGCTAAAATTTTATCCCCAGCTAAATTGCAAAACGATTTTTCACTTTTTCTACTATAAATTATATTAAATTCAACAATATATAATTCGCAATAATGATTCTCTAGAAATAATAACAACATTCCTAAGTCTCTAATAAATTTCTTAAGTACAATAGAATATAATACTGAAAACAATACCTACATTGGGAAATATTTCACTTGGCCGCTTCCATTCATGTGCAACAATATTAAATGGCAAATGAACAGCTTGAGGATCCTCGAATAGTCCAATCGCTTCGGTTGGTTCCTGTTTCAACCCAGACACATATACAAGGTACAAATACAATAAATAAAATACTATACTGGATATTGCTGAAATAACTTATCATGGAATACAGATATTATTTTGTTGGGAAATACGAATATATCATCTTGCATACCTATATTGGTTTTTGTACGGAATTGGAAGCGGTTCAAATTTGTCATTTTTGGATAGGTAAGGTTATTTTAGAATTTTATGTCATAAAACTGAACTAATGTTCAGTCTGAAAGGAACTATTTGTCGAAGTTGCATTCAGAGTGTTTGATATTCTAAGTACTCAGTATGATCTTTCTCACCTTTAAAATTCTTAATATACAGGGTGTCTCAGGACTCCCAGAAGTAATGTGATTCTTGAGAGTGTTTCTTGCATACTATTTTTACCCCCAACCCAAATTAGTTTTCGAGCAATCATTAGTTTAATGTTTGAAAATCTATTTTTCAGAGATTTTACATTACTTTGGGCCACCCTGTATAGTTCACTTTTTAAAATTGTATTTACTTAATTTTCTCTTACAAATCGTTATAAATATGAATATGCATATGTTAAAAAAGGTTTGACAGCAGTGTAATGTAATATAACTAAGTTTCACTGATCACGTGGGTACCTTCATAAAATGAATATGCTTTAATTATAAAAATGCTGAATAATAATAGTTTTAGAACCAATAATTGAAATTTTCTCGAATTTGCAAGGATTTTTTTAGTATATTTTTGTTTATTCACGAAACAATGTAATAAAAATATTCCATTCAGCTTAGAAACTTTTTTGTATCTTACAATTTCTTGATAACTTAACTTTTTTTTTCTTATTTATTAAAGAGGTTCTTCCCTATTAGATTTCCGAAAAACTTTCTTTTTAATATTTTTTTGATATTGTCAATATTTAAAAAGATATTCAACAAATAAGTTGCAAATTTTAGGGAAATTTTTCTCTAGCTAGGTACTACTTACTACTCTTTCCCCAAAATTTTCAACTTATTTGTTGAATAACTTTTCAAATATCGACAATATCAAAGAAAGTTTAAAAGATAAGTTGTAGGAAATATTTTTTATCTGATAAAATGCACGATTATAATCATTTTATCTTTGAGTGTCTCACACGTTCAAAAATTCCTGCAGTATTTCGTATGACATTGCAATAATAAAGAAAAAATTAAATTGTCAACACCCTGTATTTCGAAATCTAAGCATTTCCGGACACATGTTTATAGAAACTTTTCTTCTTAAAACATCCTAAGGAATTGCGCTCTGAAGTTACGGACCGTACTTAGGAAACACCCTGTATATCCAATCATTACAACAAATTCTTGATTGTCTATTATGTTTCGATTTGAAAATATTAAAATAAATTTTTATATATGAATCTTACTCATTTAATTAATTTATGTAATTTTAACTTCATGCTTATACATTTCATTAATTCTAATCACGAATGTGATATGTATAAAGATACCATAAATATTTTATGTAGGTACTTATTCCCAAATTTATTTTATTGAACTTGTAAAACAAATGTTTATTTTTAATTTGAAAAGTGGAAGTTTTGTAGACTTGTTTGTAAACATATTGTAAACTAGAAAACTTCAAAACTGTTGTTATGGATAATGGGGACAAACATTTCTAAATATATTTGAAAAGATAAAAAACCTGGAAAGTTTAATTTGTAAAAATAATATTATTTTTTATTAATTCTCTTTCTTATTGTAAAAAATAAAAGATATACTTCAATCTTGTTTTACAAAATAATGTCTTCGTTGATGACATGGAAATATAAAAAGCGTGGTAGTATAATGAATTTCTAGACAAATTTCCGACTAATCTCTCTTAGATTGTCACGGGACTGCATCTAAAATACAAAGTAATTTTCTTAAAAACGAGATGCACTTGCACTAGGGTTCCCTAGTGCCTCGTAAGAATGATTACATAACAATGGAGAGAAATTGAACATTTTTCTATACGATCAATATAATCTGAAAAGTTGCCCCTGAATAACGTTTACATTTAGACGATCCCTTACAAAGTTAATTACCAATCAAGCACCTTTTTTCCTAAAGTAATTGTACTCTATTCTCTTTGTTAAAAGATTTCAATTTCTCTCGTCTAGCCTAGAATTAATTAATTCAGCTGGTCAAATTACAGTTAATCTCGTATTCCTTTCGATGTAATGACAATTTACAGTCTTATTCAACTAATTTTAGCTCGAATCTTATCTAACAAATTCTCTTCTATCTTGATAAATCCGCCACAAAGTTTGCCAATAAGTCAATTTGATAATACGCACGACTAAATGAAAAAAAAATACTACCACCATATTTCTACCTTAACTTTCTCTGTAGGTTCCCACTTTTCAGTGTTAATGTCAGAGTCCTGCCATTCATCGAAAGGCAGCAATGCTGGATCAGTTCCTTTTACTGGAACTTTTCCCACATAAATGTCACCAGGTGAAGATAACATATTTCACTTTGACAATGTTAATTAATTAATACAAAGGAATCTGAGATGAAAAATGTATTTCTATCAAGATTTAACAGAAAAATACAGGATTCAGTAGAAAAATTATTCCCATTGACCTACTTCTTTTATTTTGGTAAAACCGGAAGGAACGCACTTTGTTTACCCTCGAGGGAACTTAATGAACCAGTAAGTTTTATTAGCTTAACTATTACCATTATGTTGGTTGCTTAAAGTTTTTTCGCTTATCCATTATCATATTAGGTTAGAGATTCGTACTTCTTAACTCATACAATGTGCTTGAATTTTATTCCATATTCTATTTTACCTACTTACTCGACTATCTAATTTCTCGCAAAATGTGTTATAAAATCCTTCAGGCACATTTCTGAACATGTCCAAAGGACGTGATTCTCATCCATTAGTCCCCTACGGTCTCAATAATGAGTCGTAAATTTGAATGGTCTTGATGTATAATTGGTGCAAAGATAGTAAACCGCCACTTTAATGTCTGCAAATGTCGTTAATGTAATATGTTAATGTTTGATTGCCAACTTAATAACGCTATGGTAAAAGCTATTAAAGATATGGATACATACATTGGAAACTTAGCCGCATAAACAGTATAAAGTTTGAAATTTATTAAGGGAGAATACTTATGAATATATACGTTAATTTCTACGAGTTCGTTCAGTTTATTGCTTAGTGCATTGAAGCAAATACGTCGAATTTTAAAGATATTAAATTTAGACGTTGTTAGATTTTACGTGAAAGTTTTATGAGGGAAAATGAAATTTTCTCTATTAATATTTTCTGTTGGAAGAATCTTATTTGCAGGGAAAAATAATATTCATAGTACCATTATTGAACATTTTTATTGCAAATAGATACAAACATAAAACCTGGTTTTATGAAGTCAGAATATTATATTTAATTCATAGGTAATATTTGATAATACAGGGTGAGACAGAAAATTATTTAAGTTTATTTTCAATCAAGAGAACAATTACACTAGCTTACAGCCATTTTGTACGTTCGATGCCACTATGTTTTTCTTCTGTATTTTGGCTCGCTGATCTCGAAAACCGCATAAAAAATTTTTTCTATGGATAAGTTTTTGAGATATTAATTTTTTAATTTTTTTTGTTTCTTTTTTGGCAGATTGTTTTACTATATGGGCCACATCTCCAGTTAGAAACGACCAATCTGGTTTCAAAAGGTATCAAAGTAAGCATTATCGAATCGACAACAAATATCATTCCCTTTTTCCCAATCGGTTAGGTAGTTCTAGTGCAATGGGTTCCACCATGAAATGAAGTCCATGGAGCGAAGCTATCATGGATTTTGGGTAAAAAGAATGATTGAGACGTTCGAAAAGCCAAAATTACTTCTAATACACTCATATTATATCAAAATACTATAATAAAAATTAACGAAACCTATCAAACTAAATTATAAGCTATGAATAAGGTAAAAGTTGAAAAATTAAAATAAAATTTTGAATTATGGTAGTACTTGTACAGGGTGTCCCATTTTCGACACTTTTAGGGGGTATTGGGGTTATTATCAAAGATAGAGTGTTGGTGTTTTCACCTTACTTCTACTTTTTTACGAAACCAAAGATTCTGGGGTCAAATTTGTCATGGCTCTCTTAGTTTTTAATCTACAGAGTGATTCTGAAAATCTTTGTTTTTTAGACACCCCTTGTATTTCCGTTATGAGTCTACTTACCAAAAAGGTGAAAACTGATCTTGATAGAGTTTTTACGTAGAATTCAGTGGCGTAGGAAGTTCTTGTGTAAAAGGTTTAGTTTTTGAGATATTGCCTAAAACTTATGTTTTTCTAAATAGGACACCATATATATTACCTTTTATATTGATTAAGCAAAATTTGGGCTTTCCAAAAATATATAATACTTAATATTTATTTTGAAAAACAATCTCAAAAATCGATATTTTTAATAATTTCCCTTTATTTATAACAGTAGGCCATGGCTAATTTTTTTGAAACAAAAGCAAAATTTTCACAATGCGTAATTATTCTGAAGCTAAACACTTCAAAAGATAATTTTAATGCATTGTATAAAACATACCTACAATATAATACTTCTCATAAATATCATAAACGGCCATTGTAATAAAAAATTAAAAGTAAAATAAAAACACCTACGTAACAAAAAGATTTCATCAATAATGGAAATCTGACAAATCTGTCAAATTTTGCATTTGCTTCTAATAAACTAGCCATGGCCTACTGTTATAAATAAAGTAAATTATTAAAAATATCGAATTTTGAGCTTGTTTTTCAAAATAAATATTAAGTAGTGTATATTTTTGGAAAGCGCAAATTTTGCTTAATCAATATAAAAAATAATATTTAGGGTGTCCCGTTAAAAAAAACATAAGTTTGGGCAATATCTCAAAAAATAAACCTTTTACACAAAAACTGCCTACGCCACTGAAATCTACGTAAAAAACTCTATCAAGATCAGTTTTCACATTTATGATAAGTAATGGAAATACGAGGGGTGTCTAAAAAACAAAGATTTTGAGAATCACGCTGGTAGATAAAAAACTAATTTGACCCCGGAATCTTTCGTTTCGTAAAAAAGTAGGAAAGGAAGGTGAAAACCGCAACACTCTATCTTTGATAATAACGCCAATACCCCCTAAAAGTGTCGAAAATGAACTTTGGTATTTATCCATAGATTTCTTTCGTAAATAGCACGTTTTCTTTGTAAAAGTGCGAACTCAACGTAGACAATTCAAAACTGGGCATATTTCCACGATTTCTATATTTCCTTGGCGAAAGAGTAAATTTCTTATTTTCATTTTTGTCCAAAAAAACGATTTTTTTTTAATATTTCGGCCCATTGCACTAGAACTACCTAACTGATTAGAAAAAAGGGAGTGATATTTGTTGTCGATTCGATGATGTTTAATTTGATATCTTTTGAAACCAGATTGGTCGTTCCTAACTGGAGATGTGGCCCAAATAGTAAAGCCACCTTCCGAAAAAACAAAAAACAAAAATTAAAAAGTTCATATCTCGAAAACTTATCCACAGAAAAAAATTTTAATGCGGTTTTCGAGTTCAGGTGGGAGAAATGTATAAGAAAAATATAGCGGCACAAAATCCATAATTTATTTTAATTTGTAAACTAGAGTAATTTTTGTTATGTAACCATCAAATAATTTAAACCACCAAATTTCAGATCTCTATCTTAATAATAATAATTATTAGATAATTCGGAAAGCTTGGCGAATGTAGCTACCAGAGATTTTGGAAAAATTTTGAAATTACCTTATTAATTAAGATCTCCTGATTACGAAAATGCTAAAAATAAGCGGCGGTCTCCAATATTTCCAAAGTTATAGCAGTTTAAAATAATAATAATTATTAGATAATTCGGTAAACTTGGCGAATGTAGCTACCAGAGATTTTGGAAAAATTTTGAAATTACCTTATTAATTAAGATCTCCTGATTACGAAGATGCTAAAAATAAGCGGCGGTCTCCAATATTTCCAAAGTTATAGCAGTTTAAAAACTTAAAACATCCAATGTTTGGATATGTAAATTAAGCGCTTTTATCAAGTTTTATTCACTAATTATTAATTAATTAATAATTACCATTTAATATTATTTATGAAAACCCTATTTTTAAAGCATTTTCTTTTTCGTGTTTTGCTGTCAAAGGAATTTCCCTTCCCCTTACTAAGAAATCAAGCGATCCTTGATTTTAAATTTTAAGGTTAGATTAGTGTTTCAAAATAAACGTGCCGAAATAGAGTAAATAAATCTTTTTTACTAAAATGTAATGCTTGATTAATCATTAGTTAGTGCAATAAAGTCCACTGAGTACATTTTTAATGAGTAAAAGTTTAAAAAAGTGCTTAATTTACACATCCAAACTTTGGATGTTTCAAGTTTTCAAACTCCTATAACTTTGGAAATATTGGAGACCGCCGCTTATTTTTAGCATTTTCGTAATCAGGAGATCTAAATTAATAAGGTAATTTCAAAATTTTTCCAAAATCTCTGGTAGCTACATTCGCCAAATTTTCCTTTACCGCACATAATATATTTCTCTACTAGCACAACTTTTTAATTAATAAAAGCGCAAACATTTTCTGTGATTTCCATAAAACGTTTAAGTTTATAGAACAATATAATACACCGAGCATACATTCTCATTGTGGCTTTTACTCAACTAAGTCAATACAGTATTCTATCTCAACACAAACAAAACGCTTTTACCAGACTAAGTACTTCTCTTTGAGTTCCAACCAAACTCACATATTTATCCCTAAAAACAATTAGCATCTCTTCTGTTTCATGATTTAATAAAATAACTTTATGACGAAAAATCTGCAGGGCTTAGAATCTGCTATGAGGCAGCTCATTTTATTGACACAGACAATTTAACAATTTCAAAGTAATCAATTTCACTGTCTTTTAAGACACTAATAGGTACCTAAAAATAAATTGCTAAACATTTTCATGGTACGTAATCTTTTGTTCAATGAAACATAGTTATTTTATTCCAGAATACATTTGCATGTAAACTAGGGTAGGTATGGTATTATATATTCTTTTTAGACAGAGTTAAATAAGGAAAAAAACATATATTATTTATGGTACACTCTTCGCCTGCGGAGTGTCCCTCCGGCTGTTTCATCTTGTTTAAATCAGATTTGGTAAAGGTTTGGCGAAACCGTGTGTATGCCATGAAGTGACAGTTTACAAATGAAATTATGTTGGTGGTTTAAGTGAATGATACCAGCATAGGCTCAACATCGTAAAGTATAATTTGGTATATTAGTAACATCTGGGGCTCTACCACTCTCACTCTACGTTCAACGGATATATAACGTAATATTGATTTTTGTAAGTGAGAGGCTCTGGTGCAGGAAAATGGTATGAGAAAAATCAGAAAAAAATAAGTCATTGGATATCGGGAATTATATAGATAAATGTTTTTTTTATAAGAATATAATAAAATAAATAGAAACGAAAAAAGATGTGAAGTTCTCGTAAAATTGTATCATAATATTTATGTTAAGATTTATGTATAAAAAAATATCATGTCTTCGGGTATGAACAACAAAGATAAAATACCTTTTTAGCTAAATTAAATCTTCATTAAGATAGCCATTCTTCTGAAAGTTTCAGCATCTCGTATAAATATGTCGTTAAAGCAAAATTTAGAACCCTTTTTGCACTTTTATTACAGCTACTAATAAACTTTACATTAATTTCGTTTTAGCAATTTATTGGTTAATATGATTACGTGACTGATGAGGACATGGACGCACTTACCCTTTCTACGAGCCCTAACAACTAAATGTTCGGACAAAAGTAAATTTTTGAAGTATGAAAGGAGAACTGGAAATTTTACGCAAATAATTAGTAAACACCTAACAATAAAATAAGGTAAAGCCTTAATAACAATATTGTGCATGGAAGAAAATTATTTATTGGATTTAACAACATAATAACCTTAATAATTTACAAACTTTACAAAATGAATTTGTAACTAAATGTTGGGATAATTTTTAATTTAGGACCATTAATAAGAGGTTACGTCTCCTTTCGCTTAATAGCTGCCTGTATTCAAGCAGGCATTGTATTTTTTAAATTTTGGTACAATTCTGGCGTGAAACTGTCCCAAATTTCTTCTATTTTGGTCTTTAAGTCCCCAATGGTTCTTGGTGGATTATTGCGTGGAATACGTTTAATTTTATGCCAAAGAGTTTCAATGACATTTAAGTCCGGACTGGATGAGGGCCATGAAAGCACCTTTATGTCCTTTTCCCCAAGTTCCAAAACTGTGATTTTTTAAAAACAGTCGTTAGAAAATTACGTCACATTTTTCAAGTGCAATTTTAAAGCTACGAAATATGCTTAAAATCACCAAATAAAGACTTGGGGATTTTTCTGTACATAAAACCAACATCCAGCTTTGCAATAAAGTAAATTTTACCAAAATCCAACCAGTGGTTCCAAAACTGTGATTATTTTAATGTAGGTAGCACCCTAAAAAAAACACGTTTTTTGAAAAGTGAACTGTGGCACTCCAAAAAAATGCAAAAAAAATCATATTAATATTTCAGGATTTTTTCAATATAGTACGATTATTGAGCTTTGATTTAAATATTTTTTGACACAAATCCAACCAGCGGTTTTAAAATTGTGATTCTTTAAAACAGTTACTAGATAATTTTATCATTTTTAAAGGTGCAACTTTGAAGCTCCGATAAATGCCTAAAATCACCAAATAAAAACTTGTGTAACTTTTTTGTAAAGAAAACCAACATCCAGCTTTGTAATAAAGTAAATTTCATCAAAATCGGACTACTAGAACCAACGTTTTGAAAATAATAATTCCTTTGTTTCTACAATTTTCCCATCCTGCTGGGTTAAAGTGCCACAGTTTTGGAACCGCCGAGCGGATTTTTACGAAATTTATGTTTTTATATAGATAACTAAATGTTGGCATTATAACAGAAAAAACCATTAATATTATGGAAGTTAATTTAGATAACTTTTGCGCGTATGGAAAAACGACAATCAAATTTACTTTTGTTCGAACATTTAGTTGTTAGGGCTCGTATATGCTAAAAAATTTAATTATTTTGTTCGTTCGGTGGATTTTTGTAAATTTTCAAACTGTGACAATCTGTCTCTGGGTCTATATGTATATCACATCTGAAATTTATTCCTAACTAACATTATAGTTTGGTATTATGAGTATATCGTCTTTTATTATTTTAGTCCAGAAATTGACACAATGTTATCCTTCAAATGTCTTTGGTCCCTCTGTTTATATTATACCCCACAGAACCTTAACTGCTCCATAACCTTCACTATCCCTAAGTAAATATGACAACTATATCAAATGGCAACATAAACTATGCAATTTCAAATGTAATTTATTTAAAACCGGTGTGCGATATAAAGTTCTTGAAACACATTTCGTTATAATATTATAATTTATATAACAAATGCAAGAATTTTTTTTTTGTTTCTTTACTAGACTGACGTGAAATTGGTATTAATTTTAAAAAACATTTGAAATATTTTTGTACTTGTAGTATTTATGACATAAAAAATAAAAAAAAATCATGTAGGATTATTCTATTTATAAATAGCAAAATACATATCTTAAAATGTTAAAAAATGCGTTTGCCTTGAAAAATGGAATGCTAAGTGGTCGGCGTAAGCTGCCCGCTCTTTGTTTTGAATTATTTTTAAAATTGCCTTATAAGAGTACCATGTCTAATATTGGGATAAACAATATGTATAAAGGTACCATGTCTACTATTGGAAAAAAACGATGTGTATGTAGAACAATTTTACATTGTAGATTACGGAATTTTTTAGGATATTTCGGACACTTTTCTAATTAAAAATAAAAATAAAATGATGTTAAAAATAATATATGCAATAATAATATACAGGGTGTTCGCGCGAAGTGGTTCACTATTGCTAACTTTGTTATTATTGGAGTTACAAAGTCGGTTAAATTAGCAAACTAGTAGCATTTTTTTCCGCTGATTATAATGGTGAAAACAGAAAAACAATTGGCCATCTGGTTTTCGAGATATTCACAAAAATAACATTTTTAAAATAGAATACCCTGTATATTTTTGCAAAAATCGATGATGAATTAAATTCTGAACAAAGAATGTTCTTATGCTTTTTTGACAATTATTTAAAATAAACGAGTTATTTTGAAAAAAACTTTTCAAAGTTTTAATATCAAGTAGCCATGAAAATTATAATTTTGTAAATTTTCAATATTTCCGTCATTCTTTCAGTATTTTTCAACTTGCTTAAATTCAAAATTGTGATTGTTTGGTTTAAATAAATTACTATTCCGTTTTATGGCTACTTGATGTTAAAGAATTGCAAACTTTTTTTCAAAATAACTCGCTTATTTTAACTTATTATCAAAAAAAGTTGAGGACGTTTTTGTATAGAATTTAATTTACCATCGATTTTTGCAAAAATATATAGGGTGTTCCATTTAAAAAAATGTTATTTTTTTGAATATCTTGAAAACTAGATAATCAATTGTTTTTTTGTTTTCACCATTGTAATCAGCGGAAAAAATGCTACTAGTTTGCTAATTTAACCGACTCTGTAGCTCCAATAATAACGAAGTTAGCAATAGTGAGCCACTTCGCGCGAACACCCTGTATAGCCAGCATTAAAGAAAAAGAGGCGCAAACATTACGGTGCAAACGATAACAGCCGCTTGCTCACACACTTAAGAGAGCGTTTGTTGTGCGCATGCGATCGCTCGTATCTGGATGACAGTTCAACATTCATTCGCAGTAGCGTGCAGTATAGGATGCTAGCAATATATTAGTTTTACATATAAGTACGTTAATTTCATTAAATATGAACAATTTGCCTGAAAACCAAACAGAAATTTGCTCATCCTGTCTTGCTGTTGCTGAGTTCTTTTCATGACATCTATTTCATATTATTTTGATATTTATAAGTTGTTTAGCAGCAAATATGGCACTTTGTTGAATGATTAAAGTATGGTTTATACAGACAAGTAACAAGTAACATGTTACAACTAAGAGTTGAAAATATTGGATTTATATGTAGAAGTTTATACAATCCATATAACATGTAGCAAGTAATATGCAACATGTAAAAGTTCATTCAATTTTAACTATTTACTTTATTTGGTACATGAAAATCAATATACGCATGGGTGATAAAAAAGAAAGCAGAATAGCCACTACAAGTTAAATTTTTCTGTCACTTGTAGAACATAAGATAAATGTCAATGCCTTATATGTTGGTATAATTTTTGACAAATATTCGTGTGCGCATGTTCAGATATAAAATGATACTTTCAGTATAAACTGCTATAATTTCTTTACATGTTACTCGTTAAATGTTACAAATTACTTGTCTGTATAAACCAGCCTTTAATCCGTCTTTCCAACATCATAATTTTGTAGAAATTCTGTATTGAAGTTTTTCAGTTTTACAGATTTTTCGGAGTTTTCCCCTAAAATTATTATAATACGGACTTATAATTTCGTTCTAATATGTCTACGTAACCGTATTTCTATAGCATTTATAAATACATTTTTCTCATTTACTATTATATAATTTTTTTAAAGCAAGATTATGAATTATTTATGCTCAAAGAATTTTTTGTGTTTTAATTAAAAAATGCTATCAATATCTTATAATTTTTATACCTCTTTCCTTTCATACGCTTAAGTATAGTTAGATTGTATATCATTAAATCTTGGCTATAAAGAGTTTCTGCATGGATCCTCCTTTCAAAGGACTGAAGCACTACACTACAACTACATACGGCTAAATCAAAGAGAAACTGAGATAAATTCGTATATTTTATTTTGTGTAACTAAATACAAGAGTACTTTAAACAATTGTTTGTGCATACTGCATAGGAACGTTCTATGACATTGTTATATGGATGCCTTTTATAAAGAAGGATCGAAGAACAAAACAATGTGGTTTCGGATGGAGAGGTTACAAAACTTTAACTATTACGGAGTTTAATTTGTTTGGATATATTTATTTAACTTATCACAGAGAAGTTTAGATGGTTTCTTAAGTAGATTGGAAGATTTTTATTAAATAACAAACTGTTTCAGTTTAAGTTTTTTAGAAAATTGCCAGATTTATCCAAAATTGCCACATTAATGCATAAATTTAAGACAAAAGTTTTATTACACTTTTCTAGTAATTATTATCCATCATTGATAAATGTAAACCCTGCACTCAACAGCCAATAAATACTTCATTTTACTCGAATTGTTGTGCTTATAGCGGTCGAAACCGAAGTTTGCAAAAAGTTTAATTCGTTTACGTTGTCAATCCCTGCTGCACCCGAAAGCTGAGTTCGCTGATTTGGAAAAAAACGAGTAACTGAAATGCTGTTTTCCCACATATTTATTTATATTGGCGAAATCAAGCTGCATTAAATCAACACTCTAAAACGAAAAACTGAAATGAGAACAGGTTTATTAATTACAAAATTCAGTTAGGTATACTTCATGATAAAGCAAACTCAAGCCATAAAACAAATAATTATCTATTCGGTGCTATTTCGGTAGGTACATTTATAAATGAAATATTAATTTCCACGTTCGTAGTTTCAGTAGATAAGCGTTGAGGCATCAGATTGCGGAAGAAAAAAAATGAAAGAGACAATATTAAAAAAAAATGTCTGCGCCCTACCGGCAACATCAGTTCATGTTTTGATATAATTAATGTTGGGAAGGATAAGGCATTTTAGTTTATGTGCGGTAGGATATTGTAAATTGTAATGGAGGATGTTGTCATGATATTTCATTATCTGTTAATGAGTTTTGTATTATACTGTAGTAGTTTCAACAAAAATGCAAATACGATTTGGAATTTAATAGTTTGTTTCATGGTTGTTACACAGTGTTTTATGACTTTTATGACAGAATATTTCATCATATAAACCAGTGATTATCAAACCTTGGCTCTATAAAATGTTTTCAAGAGAAGTTTATAGGTAGGTACTATGATTATTAGTGAGTGCAAATTGCTTAAAAAACTTGATAGTTCAGAATACAATACAGGATGTCCCGGAATAGACACGAAATATTTTTAGGTATGATTCTTGAATATATTCTGCATTGTCCTGAATAATTTTTTATCTCCAATCCGGGCTTTTTTTATTTTTATTTTCCATATAAAGTCATTGCAGGTGGCAACTTACGGAAATCTTTTTAACAAATTTAATATTAATTACTCCGAGTAGGTAGACATCGTGCATGTTCAAAATCGTATTTAACTTTTCTATTCAATATAAGCCAATCTTTCATCGTGTATAAAATTTTTACTATTTTCAATACTAGTTTTCAAAATAAATTAAATGAAACGTCAACATAATAATTTATTTTTTCAAATTCCAAATTTGAACACTAAATTCTTTAAGGGTTAACACTACCAAAAAAGTTACAAGATACTTTCGATCGCAAATCATCTGAGCTATAAATTTCATGTATAACTTTTTTTCGATAATCAAATAGTTTAGCAGAGTGGCTTCCTTTTATTCAGCAGTGTTTTACTTTTTCAAAATCAACAATTTTCAACATTCAAGAGTGGATTGCTCGATTACTAACCCGGATTGGGTATAAAGAAAATTATACAGAACAATGTAGAATTTATTCAAGAATTACCCCTAAAAATATTTCGTGTCTATCCTGGGACATTTATAAAAATGATTTCTAAAATTTTTCAAAAGTGAGACTAGTTAATTCTAATCCAGATTTCCGAACCAACTAACTAAGTCTAAATATACTATATAGGTACAGGGTATTCCTCGCTGTAATAACTCGCAAAATTTTCCCCATATAGAAAATTTGATTGTTTACAACTTCGGTAATATTCTATTCAGCTACCGGTATAGGAGAGACGGTATTTCGAACCAAAAAAATTTCCAAACTTTTCGGTGTTATAATTCGAAAATTATGGACTGTAGTAAAACAGTTTTAAATTAAAATTGTAGGAACTTTTATTCCCTATAACTTTGATAATTTATATTTATGTCGCAGAATTAATAGAAAGAGAGATATTCTTCTTGATAAACACGTTTTTATTTATTTTTAATATGTCGGCGAAGTACCAGCTAAATTCTTATGAAAAATTCAACTATACAAAGAATAAATAATTTTATCCATGTATTTTTAATTATGTAATTCGCAGGCATAATTTAGGCATAAACAGAATAAGCAGTTTTTTTATTCTAAATATTATCAAAAACTCAAAACTTAAAGAAAAATTTTCAAATATTGAATAGCAGTATACAGTACTAATGTACAGGGTGATTTTTTTATTTGGGGAAATGCGTTTTTCTCGTAAACGACTGAAGGAAATTAAATTTTGAAAAAAGTGTTATATACCTACAGGTTGTCACTCAAAATTAGAATAGAAATATAGACTTCACTAGGCGTCGCGACGCTTTAAAAATTTTTTCCAGCAACATACCAGTTTTATTATATCATTGGAAAGCTCTTTTAATTTTGAGTCTTTTTTCTAAATACCAATTTTTTATTTTTTAAAAAGTTATGATCCAATTTAAATTATTTCTGTTCTAACTAAATTTTGAAATATTTTTAACAGTAGGTCGAGTTTTTCCTCAAATACTAAAGTAAATCTTATTATATAAATTAAAGTAGGCTTAGAAAAAACAAAACCTGTTATTTGTCAACATATTACGACAACAAAAAACTTATTAATACCTAAATGAAACAAAAAATTTAATGAAAAAGTTCATTATTTTAACAATTGTTTAATATGAGTACCATTGTTATCTAAACATAATTTATAACGTTTTCTTATTTCATTATATGTGACTTTTCTTAAAATATTAGCATTAATTTCAGCACAGGCATCGACAATCTTTTGCTTTAAATGATCTATATTATTAGACCTTGTTTTGTAAACTTCATTTTTAAGAGTTCCCTACAAGAAAAAATCGAAAGGTGTTAAGTCTGGTGACCTAGGAAGAAATTCTACTGACCCGTAAGTTCCCATCCACCTGTCTTCATATTCTATATTTAAATAATTCCGCACAATAGCGGCAAATACAAGGAGCCCCATCTAGTTAAAGCCACAAATGTCTTCTAATATGAAGAGGCGAATTTTTTCTGTTTAATTTAGGTATTAATAAGTTTTTTGTTGTTGTAATATGTTGACAAATAACAGCTTTTGTTTTTTCTAAGCCTACTTTATTTTATATAATAAGATTTACTTTAGTATTTGCGGGAAAACTCGGCCTGCTGTTAAAAATATTTCAAAGTTTAGTTAGAACAGAAACAATTTAAATTATATCATAACTTTTTAAAAAATATGAATAAAGAAAATTGGTTTTTAGAAAAAATACTCAAAATTAAAAGACCTTTCCAATGATATAATAAAAGTGGTATGTTGCTGGAAATTTTTTTTGAGACGTCGCGACGCCTAGCGTCATGCATATTAAAGTCTATATTTCTATCCTAATTTTGAGTGACAGCCAGTAGGTATATAACACTTTTTTCAAAATTTAATTCCCTTTAGTCGTTTACGAGAAAAACGCATTTTTCCAGATAAAAGAATCACCCTGTACACTGGATAGGGTAAATTAGGTCTCATCGTTTTTACGTTAAGGGCCCCTTTTTTGGTTAGTAGGTACTTAGGGACCCCAAATGTGTAAATCCGGCCCTGTGTACCTAATTGCTATTTGTGCAACTAGAGAAAAAAGCGGTTTCTCCTTAGAGGTGAACGTTAATTTATAATCATCTAAGAGGAAATGATACTTTACTCCAAAATTAAACATATGATTTTTTTTCTTTCGCGTGTTGTTTTAGAAAATATCTAATGTGTCCAGCACATGACTTTCTTATGCGACACGGATTTAAATAAATATTATATACTTCTAATTATGCCAGATAAAACACAGAAAAAATTTGGCATTATAAAACAGATAGTATGATTTGATTAATACATAAAATTTCATAGGGTTATAAGTAAAAAATATTAAGTCAATTGCCCTGAATATTTGCATTCTAAAAAATAATTACCCCATTCTTACGAACTTTAATATACCGATAACCAATCAAAAAATGAATGAAACCTAAGTATTTAGGTACATTTTTCATTTGTAAACTCACCTCATGATTAATTGGAAATAACTCGTTGAAAATAACCATGCGTTATTTAAATATTTAAAATATACTGTCGTTTTTATAGAGATGTTCGTTGATTATTTACATTATTCTGACGTAACCCTACGAAATTTTTATATCGTTGTAAAGAGCATCAAATAACTTTCTGCCGGGAAAAACGAAAGTTTGACGTAATATATTTATAACGTTATATTTCTGACATCATGAAACCAGAAAATAGTCTTTGTCAAAATGTATACAGAATCACAAACACTTTAACTTGTATCCAAACAATTTTATGAAAAACGTTAATGTTAGTAAATTATTCCCAGTATCATTTTTTATCAGAACCTTTTGAAGAATTTGTTTTATTCTTTCACGGTTTCAGAGGTATATTTTTTGGGATCCATTTGGGTATCTTATACTCTTTCTAGAGTATAACTACGTAGGTATTGGTATAATTTTTCAAGATAAATTTAATTTTACTTTAGTATTGCTATACTGTTATCTAAAACTATGAGCTTCGCTAAATTTCATCAAAACCGTATTATAATTGATTTAATTTACCTAATGACTTTATTTCAACCCGATTAGATTTTTGTCGTGTTTACAAACTATTTGAATAGGCTTACACTAATCAATTTTAGTAGTGCTCAGGTCTTTGTTTTGGATAAAATTCACGTAGCGATATTATCCGTGTATATACCTAGTATATACCTCTATCTATATTTTCATAAAGCTGGTAAAGCGCATGGCCAATGAATGTGAGGAATACAGAATACTCCGAGCAATTGTGTAATAGAAAAAGACAGCATAAGCGAGCTTTTGGAATCGCTATTTGTGCGAGAGAGACTTATCAGTTGTTGGCAGTCCGCACGAGCTTTAAAGGGTGCAATCCTGAAATACCCCGAAGAGTTTACCAAAACAATCCAATATAAACAATGTCGAAGATTCAGGCATGGTAAAAATATTTTTTTGTTTGTGCTCCGAGTAAAGGAAAATATTTTACGCTAAGGGAAATCTGGTAAGCTAAATGTTAGTTTTCAGGTAATTAGTAAAATATATTTGAAAATCGGAAGGGTTTCACGTGGATAAAAATTGATATTCAGTAGGAGAAAAATTGTTTGCGCGGCGAAACTTCAATAGTTTTCCTGCATTTGCATAATCTGTCACTTTCTAAACATTACCTTTTACTCTCGTCTCAACTATGTTTTCATATTATAATATCGAACGTTACAATTTAAATAAAAATAGAACTTTTCCATCTCCATCCCATTTTTGTATTATTGCATTTTTTCTAAAACAAGAAATACATTGTTATTCGTCCTGAACAGTTTCCATCTGTGCGTTCGCATCCTGTCATATATGTATCTATTTATGTACATGAATACCAAACTTCTCTATTGAACATAACTTTGTAAAGAGCTTGATTGTTTTAAAGTAGGGCACTTGAGCTCATGCCGACTATTCATATCATGTCAGGTGCCAATGTTTATGCATTATTCCCTAAAAGTCAATTGAAGTGCTTTGTGGAAACTATTTTAACAAACAAATCACCTAAAAGATTTCAAAACTTAATAGGTAAATTCACTATTCAAATTATTAGGGTGATAATCCGTTCCTGTTTTTATTTTATGAAATACTGTACGGGCAATGTCGTTAACTGGGTAATGTCGTTAAAAACCTATGCAAAATGAGGTTAATTATCTTTTAGTGCGAGGAAGGGAATACGAGAATATCAAATTTGCTTTTAGGGGATAATAAACTTTTACACTTGTTTAAATAACTTATAGAATAATATAAAATAATAAAATAATTACCTACTTCTCAGATTAAAACATTAAAAGAGAATAGTCGTTGCTGTACTATGGACTATGGGTTAGTTAAGATGAACATTTCCAAAAATAGTGCGCGTAGTGTGTATAAGTTTTTGAATAGTATTGAATTAAATTTTGTGAATATTTTCACTTTTTTACGAATATTTTTTTTGATAATAGTTCAAACAGATTTTAATCAATTTTTATATTTAACATTTTGAACAATATTGCAAAAAATACATTAAATTTGGAACTACTAGCAGTGAATACTGAAGAGGTTTTTGTTTTTTTTTTAATTTTTTGAAATTGGAACAATTTTCTCCAGTTTTTACTCTTAAACTATTAACCAATAATATTATATTGAGTCATCACCTTTTCACATTAAGCCAAAATCAACAAAATACTTTTCTATTCATTTTGAGATATTATTTATATAAATTGTCTGCCAAAAAATCTGCACCATATGAGACAAGTTTATATTTTTGAGCTATTATAAATTAAAAGTAAAAAAACCAAATCCAACCCACAAATTGTTTTTATACGAGTATTATTAAAATGACATGTTTCGGCTGGAAGCCATCATCAGATCAAACAATAAAGTAAATTTTTTTAAAGGTAAAATTTTAAGGGCTGGGCGTTAATTTGTAAGTTTTCATATCAAAAACGATACATGCAATGAAAATGACGCGGTGCTTAAACATTTACATAAACTGAAAATTTTTGAAAGTGACTTCTGACGTTACACGATGTTGCAACAAATCAAATCCCTTTTATAAATTGTTTGTGTCAATAGTTTTTGCATGTCTGAAAACCTAAGTGAGCTTACTAGATTGAACTAGTTATTCTTAGTTTACCACAAAAAGCAAAATGCTACAAAAAGTATAAAAAATCGCATTTTTCAGATTATTTGAAGTACGTTTTAGAATATTAACAATCTAACTAAACTGCTGGCCAATTGAAACGTACCAAGCGAATTTTTAGGTTGAATTTAAAGTCAAATATTTTGAAAAATAGAAAAGATATCAACATGCGGTTTTCAGGATTTCAGAGATAATTTAATTGATAAGACGATAGTGTTACCCGATTTTTTTACTTTGAATTACATTACTATCTACAGGGTATGAAAGAAAGTCTTCTTTTTTTTGTCAAATTTTATAACTACCGTGATTCCACAAAAAAAAATGTTATATTTTTTTCATGAAGTTTTTTTTAGTCCTTACTTAATGGGAAAACAACCTGTTTCTCAAAATTTTGATATCTCTGTTATTTTATAAGATACCGAATTTTTGCTGAAAATTTGATTTTTTTTTTGTTTTTTGTCGTTCGACCGTATTGTGTTTTGTAAGAACCAATCTCTGTAGTTTATTATGATACCTTATGAATGGCTTTCTTATAAAAAGTACACTTTTTGTACTTTCATTAATTTATTGGTAACCAGTGGCTTATCAAAAATCGGTACACGTTCGCTAATTGGTAAATTTTTTAATTCATTTTTTGAGGCTATTTTCTTAATGGTATAGAATGGAATGTAGTTAGTTTATGTTCACCATTGGTTTAAGTGACTTTATCCTCGAAACGGGTTTTTCACTTTTTCAAAATTTTGCTCATATTCGTGTATACCGGGTGGCTACGAAATCGTTTTACAACCCCCACCATTTTGTTACATTTAACTGTATTAATTTGAAATTTGGCATGGTTTCATTGTTGAAACGAATAATCATTTTGACGTTTAAAACAACCTGATGACACTTCCAGTTTCACCGGAAGGACCACCTACTAACTTTCAAATTTTTTTAAAACAACCCTGTATATGTTTTTCCGTAAGAATTAGATTCTACTTAAAATTACCTTTTTATCGACATATCACATTTGCTTTCAAAATGGCAGCATAATTATTATTGCAAAAACCTGTTCAACAATATTAAATTTAATAAAAAATTCGGTATCTTATAAAATAAGAGGAATATAAAAATTTTGAGAAATTGGTTTTTTCCTCATTACCCAAAGACTAAAAAAATTGACATCAAAAAAATATAAAAAAATTTTTGTGGAATCTCGGTAGGTATAAAGTTTGAGAAAAAAAAGACGACTTTCTTTCATACCCTGTAGATAGTACCGTACTTCAAAGTAAAAAAATCGGGTCGCACTATTGTTTTCGCAATTAAATTATCTCTTGAATCCTGAAAACCTCATGTTGATATCTTTTCTCCTTTTCAAAATATTTGACTTTAAATTTAACCTGAAAATTCGCTTGGTACGTTTCAATTGGCCAGCAGTTTATTTTCAGGAGCTAACTACTCAAAGTTTAATTTATTCATCTAGATACCTTTTGTATTTTCATACCTGGCGTTACATCTGGTGAAATTTAACAAATTGAACCAATTTTTTTTAAATGTTGATGTTTTTCGGAGTGTTAGAATTTTTGTAAAATAAAAATTGCTTGGCCAATATTTAAGTTTTTAGGCATACGCAAACGTTTGGAATTTAAAAAAATTACCATATGGTGCGGATTTGTATACTTATTAAAAATTTAACAAAAATTTCAGGACAGAAAAAGTGATTCAGAATTAAATTTTGATTTCTGTATAAGCTTAGAGTTACTAAATTTTGAAGGTACCTAAAAATTCTACAAGATAAAATGATTATTTCCCATAAATATGAGCATGTAATTTTTCAATTAATAAAAAATTTATTGTCCCTCTGGGACGATTTTTTATAAAAATGAACAATTTAGCACGAGAAATAAATCAAACCTAAGTTCTTGCCAATTATAATAAGATCTTTCTCGTATATATTACCTATCTCAAATTAAGCGATGTCTCTGTTTCAGGACGCCCTGTATGCTTGAAAAATGTATAATGTACATTGAAAATTTGATTATTTTTATTTACGGTTAGTTTTATTCTCATTTATAAACATTAATGGCTTTAATTTATGATTTAAGTTTTGCTAAAGCTTGGGAAGCTTCCAATAACATTAATTCTTGTTAGAAATAATCTAGATGAAATTTATGATGCAGATACAAGTATCAAGAAGTTTTTACTTCAATTTACAATTTTGTTATGCTCAAAAGGCTAGATAATTAACTCTGAAGAAAGAATTTAAAAGATTGATTTTCGTCTATTTCAAAACATTAACTAGTGGCTTTATATAAAAACTCACTCGGGTTAAAAGCTACACTTCCTCACAGAATGGAAGCCATTAACTATAAATTATCTGTACCTTTATATTGGAAAATTGAACTTAAAATTGATTAACTAATCCTTTTGAACAGATTACTTAATTACCGCGAATAAAAAGTTGGTGCATACAAAAAACGAGTTTTAAATTCTAATATCTATTGAGCGCTTTATAAATGCCACGCATGTTTATGAGTTCAGCTCCAGTACGACATTCATTTCATTTACAATATACTTTGACGTATATCCTCCTGTCTTCAGTCTAATTTGTCCATAAAATCGTGACTATTTTCGACAAGTTTTCTACCGCATCAGCCACAGAAGCGTGACAATTATCGTAACTTTGTCGTGGGGTTTAAAATAAACTAAATTAATTCCAAAAACAATTTCCCTGTTCAGTTTTCCCTCTGCTTAATCTGTAATTTATATATTCTTTTATGGTCTGTTAAATGTCTTAATATAAAGGATACCGCGCGCGCTTCATTATATTTTTTTAACAAAGGCATAAACAGCATCCCCTGCCTTTATCGAATGGCACATCGGTTTCGTTTGGTTCTCATTTGAAAACTGGGAAAGTTGGTTTTATTATTTCGGATTATAAATGAGGCGTTAATATCATCCTGAAGTTATATCTGATACTCGGTCATTAATTTCGACATTTACGTAAAAAAGTTTTAATTGGTATCAACTGCTGTAGTCAAAAAGACGACGAGACTTGATTAAAATCGTTATAATTATAAAACCAGCTAAATCTGCAAGTATAGTACAAAAAGTAGGGTAATACTCTTCTCATCCATGGCACCAATTGCTCTGGGATTTGCCAAAGGGTTTCAAATTCCTTGGGCTATTCGAAGCCCGCATGCAGAAAGAAAGCTAAGGCGATGGAACGAAGGATGGGATTAAGGAGGGCTTATTTTATAAATATTTAATTTGACGGAAGAGTTTTCATAAATTAAGATAATAACGATCATCAATCTATTTTGTTTTGATACCGAATTTTATCTGAGACGATTTACAGATATTACTATGAAAAATTACCTGCGTGAAAGTGTCTGATAGCAAGAAGCATATTTTTTGTCAAAATAGAAATGGGAACATAGTCGGATTTCCCGTAATTTATTATCAGTTCCTTCTTGCTCTATGCAATGAAGCATAATCTATAATAATTCAAATATTCAAAAAATAATTCAAATTGCAAATATTTTAGGTATGGTATACTTTCGTTCAAGTATTTATTTAAAGACTCAAATATTCCTGTGACATTCATTCTGTATAATTGCTGACTTATTTTAATAAGCATAATGTGAGGATGAGGATGTAAATTGTTAATATTTAGTAGAGGAAAAAATATTTGGAACCTTTCTCGTTAGATAACGTGTTATTCTAAAAACATGCAAAATTGAAACATTTTCATATTTTCAATCTGTCTTTCCAGTGGAAGATCGTAATATCTTTGCAACATACTATGTTAGTCCTTAGGTCATCCGTTTTTATGAATTTTCTGAAAGTTGTAATATCTTAGAGATTTTTGCCACAGAGAGAAGGATTTTTCTGTAGTCTTCTTTATACAATGAAGAACTTTTTATTAAAGCTTTATTAAAGTTTTCTTTTATGTTGTCGGTGTTGGGTCATTTTTCAGCTTTTTTGTGTAAGTTTTTGATTTTGGATTTGTAATAATTTATGTCCATTGTAATGGTATCATTTTTTCTTCAAATGTAACCTAAATACGATCGTCTGTAGATCATCTTTGCCAAGTTTCAGGTACTCTTAAAGTACCTAGTATTAACTAACGAAAAATGCTTTTCTTACGAAAATTCTCAAACTTCGTAAAATACGAAATAAAAATTCGAGTAATACACTCGTAATATTTGAATGGTTTTGCTATTTTTTCCGAGATATTTGACTCGAAAGTAGCTACTCGTATATCAAGCATGGGAAATATAAAAATACGTGTAAAAGTACGATATTCTCGAATACAGGGTGTCCGGAAATTAGGAGCAAAAAACTCAAGGAGTGATTCTACTCGAAAAGTTAATGTGACAAGTTCCTATAACAGTTTTCCGAAAGCTCATTAATATTGGGGTTACAAGGCCCCAACGTTTTTTTTATCAATTTTTTCCAATAACTTTTTTCTAAATTTTGATGATGTCCGATTGAAAAGCATCGAAAAATTTTCAAAAAAGATCCTCTTGTTGAATATCGATAAACGAGTAGGTAGTTTTCGAGAAAAACGCGCTTCTGTTTAATAATGCTATTTTGTTAATTCATTTAAGGCGTTTTTTCCGACGACTCGTTTTATCGTTATGCAGCAAGAGGATCTTTTTTAAAGATTTTTCGTTGCTCTTCAATCGGGCGTCATCAAAATTTAGAAAAAGTGCCTAACAAAAAAGTTCTAGGTCTTTATCCAAAGGTCAACGTAAGTTTCGACTCCTTGACACTGGGAGATTTACCTCAATTTTGGTGCAAGAATACAAATAAACATTAGTGATAAGTGTGCCAAATTTGAAACGAATCGGTACACTAGAAAAAAGTTACTGGAAAAAATTGATTTAAAAAAACAAACTTTAAAGTCCTGTAACCCCATCCAAGATTAATGAGCTTTCGAAAAAATGTTATAGGAACTTGTCACATTAATTTTTCAAGTAGAATCACCCCCCGAGTTTTTTGCTCCTAATTTTCGCACATCCTGTATATTAGTGGAACCTTTCTTACCAAGGCGATACAAAACTTATATGTTGTAGTTAATGTTATATTCGAACCAATGAATAAAATTGAAGGAAATGTAGTTATTTTTTTAAAGTACTAGCAATCGAAAGTTGAAAAATGTTCGTGCTTCGAGGGAGTCAATTGATGAACTCATCACGAACTGTCATGGAATTGTGAGTCGGTACAATCTCGGTTCGCAATCACAGACCAGACAATAGACGATGCTACTATACTCCGCCCATGCTTAGACATAACACTTTATTTCACTAGTTCAACCTTAAACTACTTATCTGCGTTTTTGTATTTTCAATAGTAAAGTGTAAAAGGGTATAAAGTCCCTTTTATAGGGTTAGCGAATCATTTATTAAACTAAACTGCTGGCCAATTGAAACGTACCAAGCGAATTTTTAGGTTGAATTTAAAGTCAAATATTTTGAAAAATAGAAAAGTTATCAACATGCGGTTTTCAGGATTTCAGAGATAATTTAATTGAGAAAACGATAGTGTTCCCCGATTATTTTACTTTGAAGTACATTAGTATCTACAGGGTATGAAAGAAAGTTTTCTTTTTTTGTCAAATTTTATAACTGCCGTGATTCCACAAAATTTTTTTTATGTTTTTTTTATGTAGATTTTTTTAGTCCTTACTTAATGGAAAAACAACCTGTTTCTCAAAATTTTAACATCCCTGTTATTTTATAAGATACCGACTTTTTGCTGAAAATTTGATTTTTTCTTTGCTTTTTGTCATTCGGCCGTATTGTGTTTTGTAAGTACCAATCTCTGTAGTTGATTATAATATCTTATGCATGGCTTTCTTATAAAAAGTACACTTTTTGTACTTTCATTAATTTATTGGTAACCATTGGCTTATCAAAAATCGGTATACGTTCGCTAATTGGTAAATTTTTAATTCATTTTTTGAGTCTTTTTTTTTAATGGAATATAATGGAATTTAGTTAGTTTATGTTCACCATTGCTTTAAGTGACTTACATCCTCGAAACGGGTTTTTCACTTTTTCAAAAATTTGCTCATATTCGTGTATACCGGGTGGCTACGAAATCGTTTTACAACCCCCACCATTTTGTTACATTTAACTGTATTAATTTGAAATTTGGCATGGTTTGATTGTTGAAAGGAATAATCATTTTGACGTTTAAAACAATCTGATGACACTTCCGGTTTCACCGAAAGGGCCACCTACTAACTTTTAAATTTTTTTAAAACAACCCTGTATATTTTTTTCCGTAAGAATTAGATTCTACTTAAAATTACCTTTTTATCGACGTATCACATGATGACATTTGCTTTCAAAATGGCAGCATAATTATTATTGCAAAAACCTGTTCAACAATATTAAATTTAATAAAAAATTCGGTATCTTATAAAATAAGAGGGATATAAAAATTTTGAGAAATTGGTTTTTTCCTCATTAACCAGGGACTAAAAAAATCGACAACAAAAAAATATAAAACTTTTTTTGTGGAATTCCGGTAGGTATAAAGTTTGAGAAAAAAAAGACCACTTTCTTTCATACCCTGTAGATAGTAACGTACTTCAAAGTAAAAAAATCGGGTCACACTATTGCTTTCGCAATAAAATTATCTCTTGAATCGTGAAAACCTCATGTTGATATCTTTTCTCTTTTTCAAAATATTTGACTTTAAATTCAACCTAAAAATTCGCTTGGTACGTTTCAATTGGTCAGCAGTTTAAATCTTTTGCTTTTATTGAATTGTTAATAAATATTAGAAATTTATTTTTTCTGTTCTTTATATCAGAGTTCAAAGCATCCAAAATAGTTCTTATTTCTACTTTATCTCATATTTTAAGATTTTGGCCATTCTCCCATAAAAAGTATGTATTTCCCATCAAAGTTTAGTTCTAGAAAATGACAATTTTGCAGAAATTAATGAAAATATTAACAGACACTACTTTCAAAATGAAATGTGAAATAAGAAATACATCGAACAAAGTTCTATTATGTAATATTCATCACATTTATCTTTTACAAGGTCAACATTAGCTTTGCCAAAATGTAAATTTAGCTAAAAGCATTGGATATCGGACATAAAACTACATAATAGACTCCTTAAGAATGAAATGGAAAATCAAAGGTATATTTCACTTATTAATTCACAAAATTAAAAAAATAGCTTTTCGGTTATCATTCTTTTGACAATGGTTTAATGTCCTTGTCCTCCCTTAGACAATCATCAAATTATATAAAATTGCGAGTAAATCCAACAGAGTCAGGAATTGATTTTATTATAAATCGGTGAAGGACAAGACAAGAGATTGTCACCGAACATTTACCGAAATGATTAATATCAGTTGAATAAAAAGTTTCGTATTTATTTAGAATACCGCTGACAACATTGAACTTATTTATTTGACAGTTATATTCGCGTTTCACCAAAGAAAGGACAAATCATTCCCTGGAAAGAAGTTATTTTAATACCTTTACATTTTTACAATGTAATTTAACTAAAAAAAGGTCAATATGAATTCTTAAATTAATTTGTTTTTGTTCAGTAAAGTTATTGTTGGAAAATGCGTACGATAAATTATAGAAATTGTTTATATAATCGTGAACGGATTCTAGTAAAAAACATTAACAAAATCCTGGTTGAAGCTTAAAAGTTTTAATTTATGATTTATAATATATTTTTTTTAAATATAATGGAGTTTATGTTTTCCTGGATATTTACTTCCAGTCACTTTCTATAATCCCATAAAAAGTCTATAATAATCGATAAAAGGATTTCGCTTTTAATTTAAAGTGTCGAAAACAATATTTATGGAAGTTCAACGCCAGACACTTCCAAGAAATCAATCCAAGCAGTTGCCTGTTAAGCTGTAATTCTTTATAAAGTTTTTGGGTTAATAGAAGCGAAGAGCTGTATGTCGCCGGAATTTTTTTCTTCTTAACAGAAAGCTTCTTTTTATATAAATTTCGAGCTGTAGCCTCGATTAATGATAGGGATACGACACCCGAACATGTTTTTCAGAAAAGTAATTTTGCATCGTTGGTGATTCTGTAACAAAAGTCCTTTAGGATGTTAGAGAGGCGTTCCTAAATTAGTTTCCAGGAAAATATATTTTTTCTAATTCGGTTTTTCAGCTGAAAAAGGACAGCAAGAAGTTTTATTAAAGTTTGATTATACAAACATGATTTTAATTTAGTTTTTCTGTTGACCTTTCAAACTGAAACAGTATATTAAAATATTCTTTTAATTTACGGTTTAGATTATGAGATTTTTACATATGTATACCCAATGTTTATACAAGTCGTAGTTTCCCCGTTTGTTTAATAATAAACTAAAGTGAAATGGCTTATATCATGTCGGCTTGTTTTCCATGAAAATTGTAAAAATAAATAAATAACTGCAAATTCAAAATGGGTGTTGTATGAAAACTAAAGGTAATTTCGTTAACAACCTTTGTTAAATATGGTTGAATAAATACAGAGCATGGTCCCCTCTAGTTTAAACCGTTTGACGTGGTAATAAAAATTTCACAAGGTAAAAATTTATGAGGGTACAAAATGAAAGTGTTGAAAAAATACGAGGGTCACAACTTTTTCACCTTGGAAAGAGTGTTCCGCTTTTCACGAACTATTGACAATGGATAGATTGTAAACCTGATGAAAACTGATAGTGAGAATGGAGCGTTAAAGTGGCTATAAGCCACTGAATACAAAGTTTGGGAAAAAGCAGTGGCAAAAACTAGATAAAATCACAAATATATATAATTATGCTTGTCTATAATTTTATAAAAAACTTTTGAGATTTTATTTAATATTTACTATCTGGGACCACTATGGGAAGAAACAAATAGAGCAAAAATATTTTCTTCTACTATCAATTCTCTTTCAGACTTGATCAAAATAAAATGCAACCACACGTAAAACAAAAGGCATCACAAACTTTAATAAAACTACACAACAATCTACTGTTTAATGGAAAAGACAACATGAACAGAAATGATATTTAATCTTCCAGAGGTTATTCTCCTTGGCTGGTTCATGTAATAGAAATAACAATAAAAATAAGTACATAATGTGTAATCTTTCGTAAAATTAAAAATCTTTGTAATATCCATGTTTTGATAGTGTACAATTTTTAAATTAGCACTATTTCAAGAGCAAATACCCACCTACCTCCTGGAAATTAATGCGATGGCTGTCTGATAAATTTCCGTCCATCAAACCCTGTTTGTTCGCCTTCGGTCCGGAACCGCATTGTGGCTTTACACATTTATTTTTATATCTGGTTAGTTATTTATCAAAGTGGCGCGCGGGTTGATTGTATCGTTCCACAGCAATTCGTGATTCGTTTTCTTAAATAGAGACTATAGTTTTCCTGCAATGATTTGTCGAAGACTGAATAATGTGCACAGGAAGCATGCAGCAAATATAAAAGAAGCTGGTCGAAATAAATGGCTTTGTCTTTCCCCAAGAGGATCTTCGGCTCTTTCTATACCGCTACAGTGTTCAGCACTAAATGTGATTTGGCAAAATGACAGAGTGGAGATCGGTCAATCCGTACGTTATGAAAAAACAATCCGGGAAAATCTGTTTTAGATTTAAGTTCCGCCGGGATTTTATTTGGTGATTTTTTTGGTGTTTAGTTGCGAAAATCCTATAACCATCGCTATAGAGGGGATTTTAGTTTGTAGAAAATTATAGTGTCGTAAAATTAACTAATTAGTAGATATAAGATGTTTGTAATCCCAGTTCTGTCGTTTTCCTTTAATTTCTGGAAATTGCAAACTACTAATTTAAATGTGAAATTTTAGTGCACTGCACAATAAGTTAATTAAAATGAGAAATTTTACTTGGAACTTTCTTAATTTCTTCTTGTTATCTAATTCAGTATTTTTCGAACGTTCTGTACGGATGTATTTTTAATCTTTCTGTTATTCATTTAATATTTTATTCTCATTTTTCTTTCATCGTAATATCTGTTTGTTTTTCATATTTTAAAATTTCCTAAGAATTTTTTCCAGCTCATTCTTTATTCAAACTGTAGCACTGAAGCCAACAGATTATAAAAGTTTCATACAGTACCGGATTTTATAATGTCTATATGGGGAGCCTCCAGGGCCATAAAATGTGTATATTATTTTTTATCTCCTGAGAGTGATGTCTTTTGAATTCCGAGGTTATTGGCACTTATGAAACACATTGTGGCATTTTCTATTTTTGAAACTTTATCTGGAGTAAGATTACTGATGCTTGATAATTTTCATTTTGCATTGAGTTTTTTATTAAAAAATGCACATTCCATTAACCAGAATCATGGTATAAGGCTCGTTTAGTTCGTGGTCGAATTTTCATAAAATTCGCGCTGATAATCGATTTGGCACAATTATTTCAAAAAGCTTCGTTTCCATCTTATTTCAACGAAACTAAATCTTATTGGATATTTCGATCAATTTTTTGTCTCCTTTTAAGCAATTAAAACTACTTTATATTTGATTTTAAAGTTTACATCATTAGAAAATATACATTAATCTTTTCCTTATTTTAAAAAGCCTGATAGTTATTAAAGTTTTAATTTATGACGGCACTAAAATTTTATTCCCGATTAAAATTTTTCATTTTTAGTGAAACTCCTTGTAATAAAGTAAAACATTTAGTAGACTTAAATGGATAACAACTGGAAGAAATTAAGCAAACTCAAAGATTACCACATAAGCGTTTGCATCATCAAATCCATTATTTACCAGTTTGTATCACCAATTCGCCTCACATTTGGATCCATTCGCATTCCACTCTGCCAAGTACACATTCAAGAGGAAAATAAATGTGCAAATGCTTTTGCTGATGTTAACCTAGAGCAGGAGAGGTAGTTCCGAATAACATGTTATACAAGACCCACTAAAACCTCTATAACCATGGCCACCATATTAGTGATCCAAGCGGGATTTTCAGGTCTTGGTTCGCTTATTGCAAACATGCGAGACACACCACTCACCAGTTGATGCAGTGCTAGAGTGGTGGAAATAAGACCACAGCACGCTGGAACTTGGACCTTAACTATTAGTTGCTTTAATTGGACGTCGTCAGAAAGTTTCGTTAAATTTGGCTCTATGTGAATAGTGAGTCTCTTTAGGATTGAACTTAATGAGGACTTTTATTTACATGCTGAAATAGTTACAAAAATCAAAAAAATTTAAAATCTAGGATTTAGAAAGAAATATATATCAATACACTCATTTAAAAAGTATTAGTGTGCAGTATTTACTAGCGACTTAATTCCATTTTGATTGGACAATATTTACGTCAAGTGAAAATGCATGCAATAATCAACACAATATTATTCCTTCAATATTTGTAGTAAGTACTTTCCATATTGGAAATTTTCAAATTTACGAACAGCGAATAGCTAATCTCTTAAATTGCCTGAGAAATATTTCATTTCATGTCTTGGACATTTACCGATGGCTATTAATAAATTTAAACGAAAGCTGTTCAGTTTCAAGAAGCTGGATATTGTAGAAATGATTCTCAAAATTTTCAATTAAAATATCATAAATTACTTTATGATGGTATTCCATAATTTCGAAGCATCTGGCAGGGGAAAGAACCAAGACAAATATTTATTATCTCTGATTAAACGGAAAATGACAAATTCGGGCAAAATTAGTAATTCGAATAATATTTCATTTTATTTTTCATTTGAACTAATTAGATCACTGATTTAACAACAACTATATCAGTAATAATAAATATAATGAGTTGAGTACAAAAAACCTATACCTATACTACAGTTAATGCAAAATTTTCATTTTTTCTAATAAATATACACAGAAAATATATCTAGTGATAAAACATGCAAACAGGCTTAACAGTAGTTTACAAAGTTGTGATATTTTAAAACAGTATTAAAAGTTTATTTATTTTGCCAAAAAGCTTTCTAGACTTTTTATTAAATAAACCAAAGATTTAATTTTTTGTAAGTGTAAATTTTCTATTTTCTTATTTATAGAGCACTTCAGTAGTAACGTGCCTGTAAATGCAGTTCTTTAAAGAAAAATTTCATTAAAAAATCTCTATGACAGTGGAAAGTATTCAGTTTTCTACCCTCGAAACGATTTTTCACTGTGAAGCTGTAAGGAAATTTCATATTAAAATTTATGCTTATTTTTCTCCTTACATTGGATTTATGGAAGGTGACATATAGTTGGGGGATACACGGATTTTGTAAAGTAAAGTTATTCATTTTTAAACCATTTAGGTGGATATAAATCAAACATACGATCATGGTAAGAATCTGAATGGATTGTAAGTGAAAACGAAAGGGAATTCAGTTAAGATTAGGTACCCAAAAAATAGTGTAACTTTATGTAAAATTGAAATTTTTAAACTGGCGTTATTGTATTATACATTATGTTAAAAATTTGCTATTTTAAGCTTATCTTGTAGGTTCCTTCCCGTTGATTTCAGTAGCTCGATTGAGGTATCGCCAGTGATCCTGTCTGGCTTCATCAGAGTCACAGACACATTTTTTTATGAAAATACGATGTAGATATAAATTCGACTAATTTTGACCAAAAACTTTTTGTGATTTAAACAAAAATAATAATTTCAGCACAATTTAAAAAATATGTACATATACCTATTAAAAATATGGTGTCTGTTTTATATAGTGTGTTTTTTTAAATATGGCGTCGAAGTTGGCGTTGAACAGTCGATTATGAATGAACTGACGCGTCATTCCATTCATAAAACACTTTTCAAGGCCAACTTCGACGCCAAATTTAAAAAAAACACCCGTTACTTAAAAAAATGAGATGTGAATATTAGAGATGTTTTTTTAGTTTTTTTTGTATACTTATAAATCCTAGAGTTCTGAAAGTTGCTAGGTTAATTAATTTCTAGTAAATTAAAATAAACGATATTATAACCAAATTAATATTATTCAGTGGCGTACTTAGGATGACTCATGTCAAGACAGTAAGCAAAGTCATAATCGTCCGACAGGATATTGACCTTTTAGTACTCACTATGAGTTTTACTCCTGAAAAAACACATATAAGCTTGTTAAAAACTGTACTTTCAACAAATCCATTGTCGACCAAAGAAGAAATTGCAACCGCTTGGGAATAATTCATTGTACAAAGCTCCCAAAACTGAAAAATCATTGAATTATTAGATATACTTTTTTCAATAAAGTAGTTGGTAAATCAAATCATACAGTAATTTTATGAAAGTTGCCATCAACGTTCGAAGACTCCAGGCAACATTCATATCGCACTTTTGTTCAATTTCACTCGTGGCGAGGAAAAATCAGTCAACCTACTGACTATGGATGCAAAAAAACCAACAACGTTATATTTCAACTTGTTTTTTGTAACTGTAAAAATGGTTAAGGTAAGAAATGTGGCTACACAAAAGATTTCGTTGCTCGATCATGTGTTCATATTGCCGTGGACAAGGATGCTCGACTTCAGAAATAGAAGAGGATTCTTCTGGAGGTAATCCCGTCAAGGAATAAATTTTCAAAATATAGTGGAATATGATTCCTATAGGGAAATTTCTATTGCAAATTTTATAAATATTTTTTTCGAGTAAGTGCATTTTTCACGTCCGATTAAGCAGTTACGAGAAAAATGTGCAAAAAGAACGTCAAGTCACACTCGAGGGAAGTTTTTCGATATTGAAAGCTGGAAGCTCACTGTATTGATGGGAACTCATCGGTTCTTCATTTTACGACAAATTTACTATAATTCTCCAAAATATCAAAACTCCTTTTATTCCTGCATAAAAACCTACTTTGACTTGACTAGTTGACTAGTAGGTAGAAAATTTATACGATATATAAGTTTTGAAATTAATTTAACACTGGATACTTTTTTAAATAAATTTAAAAGTTCCCTAAACAAATTAAATAAGGTGAATTCACTGTTACTTATTTTACGTTTCAAGTACGTTTCATTCGTAGTGACGTAAATCTGCTATCTTGTGGATTTATGTCTAAGAACTTTCTGCAACAACGGCATGATATAGATCCACAGTATGTCTTTAGGTACAAAATAGGGTTGGTCATTTAATAACTTTTACTGTGACGTAATCAAAAATATGTTTTTATTTCGATAGTAATTTTATCTGTAAGCTTATAAGGTATTTACTATCGATATATCGTTATTTTTTTCTTACAGGTATGTTTTCATTTTTTCACGAGTTCATTATATGATTATACTATTATTATTATATTAGGATAAAAATTTAACTTAAAACCAATCAAACAAGCCTTAGAATTCGTTAAATTATGGCCCTAAAAAATAAATGGTTTTTCGCTCACATAGCTCAAAAAATTTTCTACATAAACTTTTTGAATTACTTGTTTTTCAAGACTTATTGAATTTATTAAAAGAGCACTTTCGAAGCAAAATTACATCATGTAAACTTTAGATTATACAAAATAATGGTAATACATTTTGTCCTCACATTGATGTTTAAATTAGTTTTATTCATAGCGTGAACAAACAACCTTCTGTGTTATTATAAGGATAATATGATTTCATACCACATTTCATTAATTTCGAATTTGATTTAATGATTTTCCACTCCACCAAACCGTTGTCCAAAAACAACACATCAATACGTTATTTATGTTTATATTAGTCGTAATTATTCATGTGTTTTAAAACAAATATAATTCATCGAATTCACCCAATTTCAATCATGAAATTTATATACCTGACAAAATGTTCATTTTAGTGTAATCGTCCCCAGTTTACCTTTTGTTAGTGGTTATGTGAAGTAGCGTTGTATCGATTAAATTTTTAAATAAGTCGTCGGGTGGTTGAACACAATGCGATGAATTTGGCGGGATGCTGCGGGGACGGCAAGTGGACCCACATGCCGTGCGACTATGTATTGTTTTCAAGTAAATTGAATGTATATTGAGTTTTAAACCAACAGGAAAAATATATAGATATAGACCCTTTTCTCGCAATTGATCTAATTTACTACCCAGCGAAGTACCCTCACAAAATTTAAACGAAACAGTAAAACGGCTGCAACTTAAATAAAACTACCAAAATACTATGTTGCAATATTTAGGTAGTAAAGGGGCTATTCGAGAATTGATGATGGGACGAAATGTTTATTTCTGGTTATACTGCTGTGTTTCTTAAATTCGAGGATTACCTAGCATCAAAATTTTATTTTCCGTCCAGCAAACTCTGTGTTTAAGGTAGGTATAATCTTATATCAGGATATTCCAGATGCAATATTGCGGTTCAGGTTGTGGAAATTATGCGCGTCCTGTTGAACTTCATACTGCCAACATAAACTGATTTTATGTTTACATAGAACGTGATGACGTTGCAGGACATTAACAAAGTTTCAGTTTCAAACTGCCGCATAAAAGTACTTATAATGACGAAAGTTATTACAATAGTCTAGATGGAACAGAAGTCGCGCACAAAGATTTTTAATTTTAATTTTGAGCAGGTTTATTTTATGCGACGCACTGTTAGAAGTTGGAGAATTTTTATTGTCGTTAAAAACCCGGAAATATTTTCTGTAGACTATCACGAGTTAATTTAGTTTGATGTAATGGATTTAATCGCACAGGAAATTAATGCATTTATTTATTTATTACAGAAAATTTGATGTCCAAACTATGGCTAGTCAGCCGGAAATTGGAGTTAGCACTACTTCAACAGGACATTCAGCACATCATAATAAACGACCGGTTATACTGATTTATCCAACTGGTAAGTAAATGTTATTAAGATTGTGTAAAATAAACGATGTTTAACCAGATTAATGTCCTGGGTACATGATTTTGTATAATTTCTGAATTATTATCAACTACCTCTTCCTGTTACAGCTGCGTATACAATGTATTCCTTAACTTTAAGTTTAAGAAAATATTACCGGATACGTTTATTCGTATTTCATGCTGTCAAGTTCGTTTATTCAGTATTATGGGATTACAATGGAAGAGGAGTGAACGTATTAGTTTAATAAATTCTACAAAGATATGGCAATGGTTCTTGGCGTAAGTTTTATTTTGTCTAAAAAGAGATGAAATTATTCTCTGAAAAGATTTGTTTAAAGAGTTAATGTATTGATAAGTGTAGAAACAGCTAATTATGTTAGGTAAAATGCACTATTAAACTTTGGAATTCAAAATCTGGTGAAGATTTGGTGGGATTCCTGAGTTCATTAAATGTTTTTTAATTTTAATTAACTTATCAATCGTTTAATAAAATGGACTAAAATTTAGAAGTGGGAATGATCCCCTTTTATTTGACTATTGTTTATAGGGCTATTTTTATTAACAGGGTCGGAACTAGAAAATATTATGTGGGGGGAGGATCTTTTCAATATCTCTTCAATAATTCAAAATTTATTTAAGTTCTCGATGTCATGAAAAAGTTGTGATGGACCTTACTTTTTGAGAATAGCAATTTTTGGGAGAAGCTAATGAAATAGGCGACTGAATTTAAGCTCGCAGCGCCATAGTGGCAGCTAATGGAACTCTTTTCTCCATGATGGTTGTTTATTTAATCTATTCACCTCTCCTCAATTTTTCACGTTAGGTTGTGGTCGTGTGTGATTAAAAAGTTAAAAACGTATCGGAACAAGTGTAGACCGGTCTCAATTTCTACATAATGTTTGCCGGCTTTTGAAAATAAGTGGAAACTTATTCCGGAATTTGTCTTCGACCACGATGTACACTGAGGAACTGAACAGTACGAATTACTCGTAGAACTTATTTTTAACGAAAAACTGGGAAAAATTTCCCGGTAAAACCACGAAAAACCTTCACATGACACTGAAGAAATAATTTATTTATACTGGAGAAAAGGGTTCGTCGATATCACGATAGAGGGCGTAGTCCTTATTTTCAGTTGCCTATTGTAATTCAATTTTGGATATTTTTAATACGTATTTCAGATCCATTGAGAAAGACAAAATTTTGAATTTTTATTCATTTTGAGCGTTTTCTATTTTTCGTTCTTAGTCTTAGTCACTTAAAATTCTGACGAAAACATTGTTGATTTCTTGAACAATTGGCTTTAACGATATTGGTCTGTAAGTTTAGCGTCGCCACGTATTTAAATTCTATTGTTGAACCATGACAATTTTAAAGTTAATGATGCTTTTAACTTTTAATAAATGATGGAGATAAAATGGCTTACAATGTCCTTACTTCGTTTTTTGACCTTTCATCCTAAAATCTTTTTCGTTTTGGATTCTGTTTTTCTTTGCGTTTGGTCTCCATTTCTACTGGTTTTAATATATGCTGCTGGTTTCACTAAATTGCTTGCTTTAATTTCATCAGCTGCACAAATCGGACTACAAATATATATATTTTTTGAATATGGAGGTTTACGGCCGGTTTCTTGTGTCTGTTAACATAAAAAACAGCCTTCATTGTATTCGTTTCCTAACCATAATTTAAACGTAATACCATATACATTTTGTATTGACTCTTGATAGTATGTTTCTTTTTTATTTGCTTAACTTCCATTAGCAGAATCTGAACAAACGATTTAATTTATTAGTTCAACATTTATTTTGCATAAGGATAATAATTGTATGTAAAATATTTAGTAGGTACTTATTTACCAGTTATGACTTTTATTTTAATATTAATTTTGTTTTAATCGCAACTGAGTGGTCGATGAGTCGCGATAAAAATGAAAAACTTAAAAGGACAGGACTCCATTTGCGATTTGTAGTCGCGCGCTTGTTCAGCCGCAAAAATAAAACTCATTGTTTCAAATACAAGGGCACACATAAGCGACTAAATAATAGCAGCGATTAAAAAATTGAAACTGGTCCTATTTTTGCTGCGACGCGACTGTTGCTCTACCCCAATAAACTACATGGACAGGAGTGAACATGCACCCACTGGCGATATTTTAATCGTAGTTTTGACTGATGACTTTTGAGTTTTGTTTGTGTAAAGTGTATAAAATACTGCAAATACCTGGTAATATAATATATTATAATAAAATGTCTCTATATGTTATTGATGGACTAATTATTACCAACAATTCGTCAAAACTACTTTTCGTGTTCGTTAATATTGCAAAAACTTTGTAGGGTGCTCACATAAATCTTCAAATAACTTGTAAAATTGGCCTTCCAATCTTTGGGGCTTATTATTATTGGATGTACCCAATAACGATGCTTTCGCCGCTTATAACTTCTCGCCCGAAGTAAAAGAGCGATCGCACAACCAGTTTCAATGACTTCCATTGGAAAACCACTCATAAACAACGATTTATCAATCGCAGTGTGTGCACCTGGCAGATTTTCTGCGACAGCGATTCTCTTGGTCGCCGCGACTACAAATCGCAAGTGGAGTCCTGGCCTAACGAATGAACTTTTGCCATAATCTTTATTGAAATATTTCAACTTTCATGACCTCTTCAAGTAAGAATAACACCGTTTGAATTGGAAATTATGTGTTTATAATATTCTTACAAAAATTTAGTTATTAATTTTAAGTTAGGTTAGGTAAAGTGTAGAATTTTTTTGTATCTACATACAGGGTGTTCCAAAATTAGTTTGCCAAAATGTACCAGCTGATTCTACGTTCAAAAATAATGCAAAAGTATATATGTATATAATATACAGGGTGTTTCAACTCAAAGTGGACAACGTAATAGAGGTTGTGGATGTCATCGAGATTAACACTTTTTTCAAATTATTATTTTTTATTTGAGCTTTTGTTTTCGAGTTTTCGACCTTCTTTTGTTTTTACACAAACCTCTTTATCTTCATTATTTATGGCCGGATTTTAAAAAATTAAAGTTTTTTGAAATTGTCTTTGGGGTCCCCCGAAAGGGGGACCCCAAAGACTTTTTGTATTATTTTTGAACGTAGAATCAGCTGGTATAGTTTTGCAGGCTAATTTTGGGACACCCTGTATATTGTCTCTATAATAATACATTTACTAAAAATGGGTTTCATGTTTCATATTTTACAAGATAGAATATAAAGAGGAAAAATATTTTTCAACTTTTGTTCACGTTTCGTTTCTCCAAATTGTACCTGTTGCTAAAGGCATATGGAGCCCCTTGTACATATCTATTTAACATCATAGAATATCGAATTCTCAAAATTTCCAACTAAATATTCTCTACATTTATTATATGTATGTTATTTATTTTTATCCCTTATTCTTATGCTTTATTTCAAGTAAATATAAAAAGGTGGTTCAAGAATAGATACTTTTTCTACTGCCTTGTTTGAAAGTAGGCTATTACTATAGATATTTGAAAGATCAAAGTTGACATTTACAAAAATAAGTGGTGTAATGAAAAATTTTCCTCTCTAGAGAAGAAAGTAAAAATTTTGATAGTTAACAAATTCAGAGTTGCCGCATTTGCGGCCTCTTCAATGTCCTTGTCTATATCACTACTATTTGTCACTGCATTCCATTTTTACTAAATCCTTTTCTAAAACATAGACAAATACATACCTTTTATAATAATTTAAATCACAAGTTGACAGCGTTGACAGCGATTGCAGAAAAATTTAATTATTTTCTGTTTGCAGCGTTTCTAAGGATACGATCAAATTTACCTACTAATTTTTCTTGAAAAATTCTTAACTTTTTTAGTAAATATAATTGGAATAAGGCAGTAGAAAAAATAGTTTACACCACTCGAGAAGAAAGTGTCTTTTCCACTCTCGTAGAATTATATACAACTTTTGTACTCAGTGGAAAAGTGTCACTTTCTTCTCTTATAGTATCTAGTTATAGAGTAATATACTATTTCTATCTCATCTATTTTTTGTTAAATAAATACTTAAATAATCTATCAGTCCAGCACAGTCGTCGATTATTAAGAGAAGTTAAATAATGTTCTGATTTCTGGCAATTGATTTGTGATAAAATGTATTCGTACATACAACATTTATGTTTTATTATTTAATGTCAATGCCTGAGATTAAAAATATATATTTAAAATCATCAAAACTTTGCACTTTTACCATTTTACAATTTCCAAATAAATGGACTTGATCCGTTTTAACTACAATGTGGATCAAAGTGCAGCAAGAGTAAAATACCTAATAAATGTGCAACTGACTGGATCATAAAATAAAGTAATTTCATATACAATGTTACATAAAATACTCGCTATATTTCTGTAGAGTATAGTAACCAACTCGTCCAATTTACGACAGGTAGGTATATGACACTTTACAGCTTTATATTTTTTTAAGCTGGTGTCAGAATTCAATCTCTTTAACGCCTTAGTTAAATTATAAAATAATGACAGTGATTACTTTTTTCTCTTTCAAAACACGCAAGTGGAATAATGACCGAAATAATTGTTCCATTACTTTGAACTCCGAGCTGGTGGTTCTGGCATTAAGTTAGGGTTTCTTAATTACTGCTCAATTAGAGCTGGTAGTTTTCTTTAGGGATGGAAAAATCTTTCAAATTAAATTTAACTATCTGAATTGCGAAATAGCTTTGGAAGTTTTGGCTCATGGTTGTTACAGTTTTTAACTATGTACAGTAAACAACTTTCATAACATTTATGTAGGTAAAGTTTGGCACAATATTATGCATCATGCATTCGATAATTTGACAATTCTAAAATTCAAAGTTAGATTGGATTAGTTGCACGACCTGGATATGTATCTGCATTTTTTCTGGAGCACTCGGAACAGTTATTATGTCAACGTTGCGATTGCATCCTTTATTGGGTTTAATCTTAATTTATTATCTCGTGCACTTAGTACAGCTTATAAATATTCTCTGTCCTCGGATTTAGATGCTAATCCAAACTACTGAAATATGAAGTAGGGGGTGCACTCGTCAAATCCATTTCGTGTATACAAGATTATAACTATAGTTTATTTTTGAAATTACCTAGCGTGCATTTATGAAAGAGATTTGTACAAAAAGTTTTTTTTATTTTCCATCAGATTAGAATAGAATTTAATGAAAAACTTCTCTTTAATTGTACAACAAGAGAGTTGATTGGGTTAATAACGTTAATTACCGGAAATATAGCAAGTATGAATTAATTTATAGACATCAAAGGCAGGAATTGTGGTATTTTCTTAAACAATTTCACCTAAAAAGTAAACTTTCTATCATCATTATTGCGGAAAAATAAATATATAACTTGAGTAGAATTATTACGAGTATATCTATTTTGTTCCCCAATTATTTCCATTCAACACCCCAACCCTGTTCGAGCATATTTCGAGTACCTACCTAGTTATTTCTCTTGTTGAAGTGCCATCTGAAAAATAATTTTGTTTCAGTTTCTCCAGAGACCGTAGTCGTGCCAATTATATCCTGCATCTTTGGGTTTCCACTATTAGCTTTGTTGGTCATATGCTGTTTACGTCGAAGAGCAAAGCTGGCACGAGAACAAGCTCGACGGCGCAACTGTGATACTGAACACGGTACTTTGTCTATTGTCAGATTCAGCTCAATACACTACATAGGTAACTTCGTAACCAGTACATATACCCACATTTTTGTCCCTTATATTTTGGCGATTAGTTTTTAAGATGCCTAACGTTGATATTTTATAGAATATCACTTAACAAGGGTTATTTAAAAAAATAATAAAACTAAAATCGAGACTAAAATATAAGAGTGTTCATCACATTTATTATAAACAACAATATTTATTTAAAAAATAATAAAAATATATCATTGAGAATTAAAAATAATAAAATAGCTACAAATGCGTATTTTTTTCTATATACAGGGCAAGAAGACTAGAAAGAGGAGAGTGAACTCACGTGGAAAGGGAAGACCAACGTAGGGCAACAGCTCTCTCTCAATCGCCACTCGCCAAGTGCGCCATGTTCTTAAATTGCAATTTAAAAGCAGGGCGCACATGGTGAGTGGCGATTCAGAGGGGAGCTATCGCCGTATTACGTCACATCGCTGTGTACAGGGCAACATGGGAACGTCGCTCTCCTGTTTCTAATCTTCTTGATACAGGGTGTAGAAGCAAATATTTGTGTATAAAATGGCATATATATACAGAGTGATTGAAATTGTAGAATTAACGTGATATTTATTTTGGAATAATTTTGCTGCTGAGAAAGTTTTTTATTTTTTAGGTTGTTTGTACAAAATGCGAACAATCCAAGAGGTTACTATTTTTTTCTGAAATGATAAAATACGTGTAGCAAGTATGGGTTAGGTTTAGAGTTGCCTACTTAATTTTTACATGAGGGACGCGATCTCGTCAACTTTGAAAATTTAACTTTTTGGTTGTCTAATAATCGAAGAAAACTATCTTACTTATTTGGGAAATTTGGGAGAATCCGGTTCCCATTTCCAAAAATGAAATTAGTAATACAACTTTTTGAGTTTACTACTGGATTTTTGGCCCAAGATGATCAATTCAATCCTAACTTAAAAAGGTCTTTCAAAATTTTGAATTTTTTTAGGTTTCGTTAAAACCTTGCATCTATGTAATTAGTGTAATTACTATAAAACATTTTTAAAGTCTGTATCTTAACCGATATGGACCTCAAAATACACTTGGCCTCCCACTTTTGAGGGCGCGTTTAGGATATTCATATACCAAGAAATTGCTCCTCAAAATTTTATTAACATCATTGAAGCACCCCGTATACTTAACAAAAAACCTGAATACAGTTTTTTGAATCATGAAACAGAAAACAAACACTAAAATTGTTCTTGTTTTATAAGTTTTTTTTGACACATTTTCCCTTCCCAAAAGTCCTGCTTTATTAAAACTAAAATACTCTAAACACAAATACAAAATTCCTGAACAGCTATCTAAGTTTTGCCTTCTGGAACACTATTTTTGTCTTAGGTCGCTCATCAAGGGCCATTTCCTTAAGGTCTGAACGACCACTAAGCAAAGGATTTTCTTCATTGGAATTAGACACAGTTGTGGAAGAGCGATCTGACGATCCAGAACCTGAAGCTACTGTAGTAGAGATGATGACGCCTGATGGAGATTCGGATAGATAGCAGATAGTTCCTGATGGGTGCTCCGTGGACAGGTTAGTTCGAAAAAATGCGAATTATTCTTATTTGTGAATTTCATATTTGGAAGAGTAAGAAAATTTAGTTTATTTTAAAATTTTCAGGTTTAATGGTTAGAGAATAGTATATTGTATTACAAGTGCGGAAAACGCATCATGACAATACGAGTGTAAAATTTGCAAGGCGAGCGATAGCGAGTGCTGCAATCACACGAGTATTGTCATGGGCCATTTCCGCAAGCGTGTTACATACGATTTTTTCTACGAAAACGTGGAATTCGTAAAAAATAAAATTATTTGTAAATCTTTTTCTAATTAAAAAAAACATCAAGTGAGTTTGTTGTCATAGAACTGAAAGCTCATAGCTATTGACAGATTATAAATTGTGTCCTGTCATCGAAATAATTTTGATTTTGAGATCAAATTACGTGAATATAAACATGGAGTTTCAAAAATAAAGCGAAAGCGATGAACTAATGTGCACTCCTCCGGTTGTTAGATATTAAATAAATGTTACAATTATAACTAAATGTAAGTACTTCTTTATGTTTTTGTTTGCGTGCGGAAAGTTTAAAAAATGTGTGCGGAAAAAAATTTCCACACTAATTTTCCGTACTAGTTTTTCAAAAGCCTACTTTCAAGTTCGATTATCTTGTCAGAAAAAACGTCATTCCGCATTTTCGTATAAAAAATATATTTCACCTATAAAAGTGCACCAAATTTATTTTTAAATTTCGTCTACATATAATATTTGATAATTTGATTATCAAACTTTTTATATCTCATTTGTAACTATTTTAATTTTGTTTTATAAAATCCGTATTGTTTTATTCCGTAATTATTTTCATTCCAATAATTTGTAAACTGCAACATACAACATTATTTTGGACAAATCCTACTGTTACAAATATTTTTACACTTCTGCTCAAATTAAATTTAAAACGAATTCCCAATGTATTCCAATTAAATAAATATTGAAAACTCAATAACATTAAATCCAAATCACACACACTGCTAAAATACCTCCCAAACTATAACAGAGATTTATTTTTGTAGGTCACCATTATGGACAGCTTTAACCCACGTTCATACGTTGGCTATCGATACAGAAAGCTGACAGGAAGATGAAGTGCTACCGGATCCAGTAATCCCCCAAATGATACCACTACCTTTCTTAAAAAGTATCTAAGGACATATTTTTGTATTTAGTTATCCATCTTCGAAATAGGTATAGAGATAAACCTATGCCCGTTTTTGATCTTATGAAGCGTTTGTATTGTACCAGTGTATTATGCCCTCTATAGGTGCTTAAGTCATATTGCTTGCAAATAAAATCTATTTCTATTAACTCACAATGACTTTTCTTAGACCTGCTAAATAATTACTGAAAATTACTCAAAGCTTGTATTTATTCAAATGTGTATGTCACAAATATATGTAAGATTCTGTGGAGTACCACGTAAAGTATCGTTTACAGATGGTGTAACAATAGCCGTATACAAAGTATGAGAACATCCGAAAACCAATATAAATCCGTAAGAATTTCCATCAACAAATTCGTGTTTTAATTCCTGGTCATCCATTTGAATAGTAACTTCATAATTCACTATGCATGCTTGTACTTCTGGAACGGGATCCCAAGTCATTTCGCTGATAAGTTGTCTGTGGTTTACTATCATCTGGTAGTTATTAACTCCATAGTTAAAGGCTGAAAAAATTTTTTTATTATTGAGATTAAGAATTTTTCTGAGATGATGATTTTATTTTGTATTTTTTTGACATATTTAATGTTAGGTACGTAATTTAATTTAATCCTTAGCTGTAACAGAAACTTTAATAGCATAGCCACTATTGTTAAATGTTTCATTTATAGTTACGTACATACGACTTAAAAAATACGATTCAATTAAGCATAATTGTAATAAGAGAAGTTTCTTGTTATCATGCCATCCCGTAATATATATACACAGTAACCACCAAAAAGGCGTCAAAACATGGAAAAATGTTATTTATTTTTAAAAGATACTGTTACACCACCAGTTACAGTAGTGAAAATCTAAAGAAAGTTTACCAGAAACCGGCGTCATTTGAAATTACTAAAGTCAAAAACCCTAATATGTATTTCCAAAAATGTAAACATCACTCAAAGAAATTTGATACGATTCGTTAGATTTTTGTGTGATTTTTCTATACATTTTTAAATAATAAGTTTTTCAATACCTACTTTATAAAATTTTCGTGATAATTTTATTCATAGCAGTTTCGACCAATCATAATGCAGTATTTGACCAACCTACATGGTTTTCCAGCGATTATACGAGCCCTAACAACTAAATGTTCGAACAAAAGTAAATTTTTGAAGTATGAAAGGAGAACTGGAAATTTATGCAAATAATTAGTAAACACCTAACAATACAATAAGATAAAGCCTTAATAACAATATTATGCATGGAAGAAAATTATTTATTGGATTTAACAATAGTTTAACCTTAATAATTAGCAAACTTTACAAAATGAATTTACAACTAAATATTGGGATAATTTTTAATTTAGGACCATTAATAAGAGGTTACGTCTCCTTTTGCTTTAATAGCTGCCTGTATTCTAGCAGGCATTGTATTTATCAAATTTTGGTACAATTCTGGCGTGAAATTGTCCCAAATTTCTTCTATTTTGGTCTTTAAGTCCCCAATGGTTCTTGGTGGATTATTACGTAGAACACGTTTAATTTAATGCCAAAAAGTTTAAATGACATTTAAGTCTGGACTGGATGAGAGCCATGAAAGCACCTTTATATCGTTTTCCCCAAGTTCCAAAACTGTGATTTTTTAAAAACAGTCGTTAGAAAATTACGTCACATTTTTCAAATGCAATTTTAAATCTACGATATATGCCTAAAATCACAAATATAGACTTGGGGATTTTTTTGTACATAAAACCAACATCCAGCTTTGCAATAAAGTAAATTTTACCAAAATTCAACCAGTGGTTCAAAAACTGTGATTATTTTAATGTAGGTAGCACCCTCAAAAAACACGTTTTTTGAAAAGTGAACTGTGAAACTCGAAAAAAATGCAAAAAAAATCATATTAACATTTCAGGAATTTTTCAATATAGTACGATTATTGAGCTTTGATTTAAATGTTTTTTGACACAAATCCAACCAGTGGTTTCAAAACTGTGATTCTTTTAAACAGTTACTAGAAATCATTTTTAAAGGTGCAACGTTGAAGCTCCGACAAATGCCTAAAATCACCAAATAAAAGCTTGTGTAACTTTTTTGTAAAGAAAACCAACATCCAGCTTTCCAATAAAGTAAATTTCATCAAAATCCGACTACTAGATCCAACGTTTTGAAAATAATAATTCTTTGTTTCTACAATTTTCCCATCCTGCTGGGGAAAGTGCCACAGTTTTGGAACCGCCGAGCGGATTTTTACGAAATTTACGTTTTTATATAACTAAATGTTGGTATTATAACAGAAAAAACCATGAATATTATGGAAGTTAATTTAGATAACTTTTGCGCGTATAGAAAAAAGACAATCAAATTTACTTTTGTCCGAACATTTAGTTGTTAGGGCTCGTATAACTCATCATAAATTTAGCCAATAGCTATTAAAAGTTTTACATAGTTACTATGTACTCGTATTGATAAGCGAATATACCCCTTGACGACGTGGTATATCCGTTTTCGTGTATTCGCTCCTCCAACAATGTGAATTTTGTCATAGTAACATTTTTTGATGTTTATTAATAAACGTCAGAAAAACCATTTGTTTGTTAATTCTTTATATAATCGTAACGAATACCACTCGAGCAAACGAAAATAATCGTTATACTAACCTCGTCACTCGACGTACATCCTTAAAACTTATCTCCTTAAAAAAAATTGTAAGTACATATCGTTGGTTTGGCAGAAGACTGTCCCTACTAAAAATTCACTGTTTTTCAGGAGAAGCGTTTTAAAATATACTTACGTTTTATACAACAATATGCTAAACTAACGTGGTACACGCTTTAAAAAGTAGGCATCATGAGCTGCATTTAAACCTAACAACTTCATTTTTCTCATTACCTGTAACTCTTATTTCACCTTTAATTAAAATTTGTGACGGTCTTTCCCAAAAAAATTGTAACTTTTATTTACTGACTTATTTTTTATTATATTTATTATATTACTATTGATAAAATTTGGATAAAATTAATTGTAGGTTTTCCATAGTAACAATTTAAATAACAACATTTGTATAAAAATCAATTTGTAATTATATATTACTATGATCTGTTACTTGCATTAATATGAAATAAAATAAACTGTTGTGTACATTCACAAAATTATCTTATCGAATATAATACGTGTTTTGGATTTTCCAAAGGTTAAATTCCTCAAACTTCCTGCACAACAAGTTTTCGTAATTTAACTGGAAAATCCAAAGCACTTATTATATTACTACTGAATAAATTTAAACTTTGATTAATTCGCTCCTAAAAATAATTAGATTGCCCATATTTAACTTCAACAGTTATTTCAAAAAAGCTGCTTTATTTGAGACCAATATTTTGCAAATTTGGAAGAGAATTTGTGCGGATTTTTCACATTTGTTTGTACATTTTGCTTTGTTTGGGTAAATTAAAAATCATTAATTTGATTTAATTAGCTAAGATTTAATTGCCTTCTAGAATTATCTCTTAGTGTGTATCAAGCCTAGTATGAGTCAAGATTAAGTCCAATACTATATATAGATAGATATCTAACCTCAACTAATAGTTCATTTATTTGGTTACCATTGTCATAATAATAAAATTTATGGAAATTAACTTATAGTTGAGGAAATAAAATAATTAGTGAAAACTTGTTTATGATGTATTTCGTTTAATTTAACTTAACAGGTTTCGTCTTACGACATCTTCAGGACGTGTAAAATTCGCTTAAAAAATTAATTCATTTAGGAGCATTAATTAACATAACCTATTAAAATTTACTCAACTGAATACCTATACGACGAAGAACATTTCAGCGAACAAAAACCAACATTAAAAATATTAATACTTCACTAATAAACAATAGTGTTGTAAATTAGGTAATTAAAACTATTGACTCAAAGTGGAAACCTACGTAGGTGATAATCCATTGTCAATTTTATCTGTAGGTACACTATTTATTTCTTTATTTTATCTTCACGACATTTATCAATTTATTTACATTATTACATATTATTATACTAGGTATATATTATATAATTTATCGCCTAGGTTTCGACTTTGTACCTAATTTACAATATTTATTTGTTGTTTATTACTGTGTTTATTAATGTTGGTTTTTGTTCGGTGGAATATTGTTCGTGGTTTACTGAATTGAGTAAGTTGTTTATACTCCTTAAGTTGATGGCTATACAATCAGTCTTAATTATTAAACGTCCTTAAAATTTAAATCCAGTTCAAATAGAATCAACTACCACTGCCACTTGGGACAGGAAAATTTACCGCAAAATTTCCTATGTAACACTTGAGACCACGACTAGACATAGACATACCCACACAGATGGACATTCAGTCCATAACTATAAATTAAAATAAAATAGCATTTAATGTAGTGACATTCTAATGGTTGAGTGATTGATAACTTACAATTCTTCAAACTAATTGCGAATGTTATTCTTAACGTCCCTAAACAAGTTGAAACTTTTATGACAATTTTAAGAATCCTGCTTACAAATTACGAGTCAAGCAATAAATTCAAATTAAATACCTATTCATTGTGAATAATTGTCTAATTAAGGAAAACCGGCTTATTAATAATAATAATATTTCACATAAGTATACAAACAGAAGATTCGTAGAGTTGCGTTTACAGCACGTTCAATCACAAGTACGAGTATATACTTTGGAAAATACGTAACCATTTTCTGGAACACACTTATATTTTTCACCATTATAATTAATATAATAAAATGAGTACCAATAATTACCAAGATGTACTCCTGTAAATACCTACTTCTTACTCTATGCTGTTCTAACATCTGGTAATTATGAATAGATAGATGACTGCTAACGAAATTTTTAGAAGAGAATTTCCCTGAACTTATACAAAAGATTTCCTCTTCGGTTGTCCTTCGTCGTGAATAAATGGGAGTTCTGATTGCCTTCCCACTAAATACATGAAAGCACTGAGGTAGTTACCCCAAAATAAAAGTCAACATTAGTAACAACAAGATTTAATTTATAATTTGGACCAACCAACCACCGCATAATAATAGTACCTACATTTTCATATGAACAATTTATATTGGAATGTTGATTAGTCATCATAATATAATATTAATATTGCTGTCCCCAGTTAGGACAGATTTACATAAGTGGGGAAACCTCGAATGGTGTCGGAGGGGCGGCGCTATCACAGTATTTCCAAAATTTTTCTAATTTTAGACTATGTGTCCTTAAAATTACGTATTACAATACTTCGACAAATGGATAGATTTCATTAAGGTTGGCCTCGTTACAAAGAAATAAGTTGGCTCTATTAGATTATTTTAACATAACCAAAAACTCATCCAAATTTCTGATATTATTTCCTGTTATACATAAAGTCACTTAAAAGTTTGTCCAATTTTTACTTTTTTATACGAAGCAATAATAATTTTCTTGAAACTTGCTTCATTATTTCAAAGGAATGAGTCGGTTCTGCTAGAAATTTGAACAGAATGAAAAACCGTCGAAAATGATAGATTTTATTGCCTATTATAAAGTCACACAAAAAAGTATTCAATTTTAGACTTTCTGTCTTTAAGACTTTCTCAAAAATTAAAACTCATCATTTTATTATTATTTTACTATATTTGCGGTGATGAAAACAATAATAATGGAATTGCACTGTTTATTTTTTAAATTTACAAATTACAAAAAGAAAGTTTTCTATGAAACATTGCAATTATTACAGTAAGTAATTTCTATAAAATATGCATATAACATAAGATAATTTGCTAAGTACGTCACAAAGTCCTTGGAAATTAGATAAATTATCCTAGTATCCACATCAACTGCATCTGATCCTATACCTTCATGACTATAATGCAATTTAATCAATTTAGCCCCTTTTGTGACTCAGTGGCCATCATCATCATCAAGTCTCGGTACTATATTTCTCTATTACAAATATTATGTCAAGTTCTCGAATAGTATCGTTAACCGAGTGCTGGATTGTTGCTATATAAACACTATGGCTACCACCCTATATAAAATTAATTATGTAATAATAGTCGTTGACCGACTCATGATACAATTGAGTGTTAGTTAGTGTAATCATAACTTCATAATTAACTATACAAGATATAAGCTTGGACCAGTGGTGTTGATCTGTTGATATCCATTTCATGTAAGCAATCAGTGTTCTGTGGTTGATGATAAATTAAATAATTACCTAATTGTCACTGTGTAGTTGAATGCTGACAAAAAATAAATTATTGATTTTGTTGTATGTTGTGTTTGCAGTTAGGTATTCAGAGATTGTGGTTTGACGAGAACAAAAGAATTTAATATGATTTCTTGTAACTGTTTCTTTTTTCAATGCATTACTTACCTAAATTACCCTGGTAAGTGAATTGCGTAAGTTTCTTCTTTAAAGTCACTTGGGTATAACAACTGTAATCTTACATACTTTCAAATATCTTCTGAAATTGAAGAAGGAGCGAGATAATGCAAAAAGGGCCTTATTAGAATTTTGTTTTATTCGAATTTTTAATTAAAGAATTTTGTATTTTTGACACGATTGCGAATTTCATAGATGGGAACGCCAAATTTTTGTGAATGTTATTTCAGCTTCCACACGAGTCGTAGAAGTACCTAATGAGAGTTTTTAATTTTTCGCGGTTTTTTCAATAACAATTATTGCAATTTATATATGACAAAAACACATTGACGTCTTCAGCGCCATCTATATCTCATATACAGGGTGTATCAGTTTTAATCGAGCAAACTTTACTGGTACATTCTCCTAGTCGTCCTGATTCGGAAAAATGTATATTATATACATCTATGTCGATTCCTAAGAAAGATACAGTTTACAAGAAAAAAATATTTTTTTGCAATAACTTATATAAAAAACCTTGGATTCAAACAAAATTTTTCATGCCTGCCCTCCTCCCTAAGGACAATTTTATGAAGATATTCTCGATTTTGGGGGGCACCAGTGGCGTGCAATTCGGCCACATCTCAATTATTTCAAAGAAAAAGCATGCCACTGTAATTTTTAAGAAATATTTTTTTTTCCAGAGATAATTAGTTTCTTCGAAAGTGCCAACTTGAAATTAGTCACAAATCAAATAGAAAATTTATTAAAAAACAAAAAGTAACAAAAAATAATTATAAAATTACAGCAACTGTTCAAATTGCAACCTACCAGCCTCGATGCATATCTGACAACGACGAACTAATGAATAGGGATGTTGCATTTTTTTTTAAATCCCGTTTTTATCTGTTAGAAATGTAAAATGACTATATTAATAATACTCTACAGCAAAAATAATTTTTTTGTGCCTCAGGTTGGCATTAGTCATTTTGCATTCGTATAAATCGGCTGGAAACTCATGTTTTGCCGGGCTAGACCGGCAAAAACTAGGAATTTTTAGTTTATCGATTGGCATAATTGAAATCATAAAGAAAATTTGTATTTTCCATAGAAACGGATTATTATTTCTGTTATTCGGCTACTACTGTCAGTGTCAATTTTAAGTATCGCGTGTTACCAATAAAAGAAAAATCCCTAATATCAAATATTTAAACAAATATTTTGTAAATTTTATTTATTTAAATAAACTTCGGCACAAAAAATAGTGTGTATTACACGCCTCGAAACTGTTTTGCGAGTACTCGTAGTTGCGGGCCTCGGCCTACGGCCTCTGCTCGCAAACCCTACTTGCACTCGCAAAACTCTAGTTTCAAGGCTAGTTATACAAATTACTATTTTTACTCAATATTTGTACATAAAAAAACGATTATAAATTGACCGTAATTCAAATATATTATTGCCGCCCGAAAACGCTTTGAGATCGGAGAGTCCTGTGTGACGTCACGAATCTAGTTGACATTGCCATGTCTAAATATTTTTTTTTGTCGATCGTTTATTAAAGATCTAGTTAATGTAATAAAAGGAGTGTATTAATAACTCAGTTTAATGCACATTAAAAACTTTGTTGAGATTATGAGATTTGCTCGGTAACCAACAATATATTATATTATTGAAACATGCATTTGGAACTGACACCTGCCGAAATTAATTAATTATGTCAGTGGTATTTTGACTTATTGCATATTATGTCAGAATTTGGATTTTGCCATGGAACAAAATTAGATTATTTTCATTCTAATAAAGAGCGATCGACAAAAAAATATTGTAATCAACATGAGCGTTAATCGGCGATTAATAATCTCGACTCATTAACGCGCTCGCTGCCCTCGCGCGTTAAAATCGTTTCGATTATTAATCGCTCTTATTATCACTCTTGTTTATTAAACTACTATTACGCGTTTGACATTTTTCGAAATAAGTCAAAATGCGGCGTGCTGCACTGTGGAACTAGATTCGTGACGTCAGCAGTCTTTTGTGCCGATTCGGGCGTTTCTGGGCAATGCGTGGAAATTTCAAATTTTACAATACTTCTTATTTATTTACTCGGAAAGTACGAACCAAAAATGTTTTTCAAAAATATTGATAGTGATAATTTGGTATCAGCTATTCAAAAAAAAATATTTTGAAAATCATGCAAAGTCCCTATTAACAGCATCTGTCATCATTCCCAGATTTTTTAGTAATTTCAAGGTAGCACGTCTTTGGAAAAAATGTATTATCTCTGGAACTAAAACTTCAATTTTCGTTCTGTAAAAGCAAATTTCACTCCAAATTGAACAAGGAATTCGATAGATAAAAAATATTTTTTAAAAATTACAGTGGCATACTTTTTTCTTTGAAATAATTGAGATGTGACCGAATTGCACGCCACTGGTGCCCCCCCCCCAAAATCGAAAATATCTTCATAAAATTGTCCCTAGGGAGGAGGGCAGGCATTCAAAATTTTGTTTGAATCCAAGCTTTTTTATGGAAGTTATTGCAAAAAAATAATTTTTTCTTGTAAACTTCAACACTCTGTATCTTTCTTAGGAATCGAAATAGAGGTATATAATATACATTTTTCCGATTCAGGACGACCAGGAAAATGAACCATTAAAGTTTGCTCGATTAAAACTGATACACCCTGTATAAAAGTGAATGTTTGTCCTCTATAGAAATCTACACCGTTGTAAATATCGACGCCAGAATCGTGGCGGCCGCAATTAGTTTAGTTTTAAATTCCCAAAATCAATAATTTTTTATTTAAAACAATTTATTAGATTTTTGTGTTTTTAACATAGGTTAGTTGCTATTACAGAAATTCTACATACGCAAAATTACTATACTGTTTTACAAATAAGTACTCAACGTATGAGAGTTTTAAAATGTAGATACACAAAAATGTTTTTTCCTAAATATTTTATTTAATTTTAAATTCCTTGTAAGCCTCAGAAAAATTAGTCGTTTTCACACATAAAATTACTGAATGGAAAGAAGTATAATACTAAATCGCTGTATCTTTGAAAGTTAATGGAAGTTAGAATACAAGAACATCCTGTATATTGTTGGTTACTCAGTACAAAAATACTGCATTGTTTATAAATAAATTTTTAAAAATAAATCTTACGTTTACGAATAAAATTTATAAATACCCACTCATAATTTGTGCATTTTTAAGGATCATCTTCATCAATTGTCGACGATATCTTAAGGTTACAATAAAAATTCCACAACTTACTAGTGCAATATGAAGTGTATCTACCTACTTACTTTAATACATGTCATCTTCCAATTTTAGATACATGAAAGAATTTATCTTATCCACAGATAAAGTTAATGAGAATATTATAGTAAGATTTTCAACTTTAAAATCACGCTATATTATCTTACACGATAATCTTATTAAATCGATTTACACAAACACCCACACAGCCTACACGTGCCGAAGCAATGAGCTATTAATTGCAGGGATTAAAGCAAATAAACCAAAATATTTAATACCATATCCTTATCCAGTTTTTAATATCACGAACGAAAAGATTTTGGTTTTGCTAACTTTTTAATTCCTAAATTTTAAGAACTATCAATTAATTATTAATAAAAAGTACTTACGATTTGGCACACTAGTTTTATAACTCAAACTCGTTTCTGGTCCCGCGTTATTATTGGCATAGGGAACAACATGGTAATCGTATTCCAAACATGCTTTAGGAGTTATGGTTGCTGTAGTTTTTGTTACAACAACTACATCGAACCCATCTGCCCAAATGTAATATTCGTCAATAGGACAATCATCATCGGGTGGTGCATCCCATGTGAAGACTATTTCAAAGGGATTGTTTTCTTTAATTGTAAGGTTTTGAACTGGCGCTGAAGGTGCTGAAAATTTATTTATTTGTCTGATTTATATTATACATAGAAGGATAATTATATGGAGGTTACGCATAGTTTGACGTTTTTAGACACGGTATGTTGTAGAACTTTTCAAATTGCTATAGAAATTAGTTAAAAATTTAAACTAATTTGGAGCGAGTAAAGTAATTTCTTGCCAAATTAAACCTGAACATTTCAATCTCAGTTTTTAAATAAAGTAGTCAAGGAGGAGTGCTCCTAATAGGTTCACATTCACATGCAGATAGTCCAGTTCTTGGTAACTTTCATTGTTCTCCAACGTTATTGTGGTAATTAAAGCTCACCGTTCAATTATCTGATTTCATTAGCATAGGTATTAAAATTTACTTACTACAACCATCATTAACTGCTCCTAAACTGTGTCCAAGTCCTACACAAAGACTAATGAAAATTAGATAATATAGTTTAAGCATTATTTTATAGCACTGTAAAGATAGTACTAAAGCGCTAAAACTACTTTCAATTGTTATTGATCCTTATGATACGATCTTAATACATTTAATGATAATTAAAAAATGTATGTGAAAATAAAAATATAGTGATAAAAGCATGAACAGATAGTGGCTTGGATTTAAAAAAAAAACATTAAAATTAAGAAACATCAGCTAAAAATAAATCAATGTTTCCCTGGAGATAGCAACTACTAATAACTTCTAAATAGTTTTAATTGAAAACTATAATAGAAATTTCATTTTATGCTTCAAATAATTCACTCAGTGAAATGGAAATTAAGACGCTTTAACCATTTTTCAGTAAATATGTACAAAAACAATAGAAGTTTGTCAAAAAGATTAATGCTTAAAATATTCATTAGTAAACAGAGCTGTACATTTACAGTAATTCATTAAACTTGTTTGTTACCATTCCATTAGTATAATTATTAGTTTTTTATCAGGCTGCATAAAAAACATGTACAGGGTGTTCCGAAATTAGTGGGCAATATTTCTAGATAGGTTGTAGTAGTCAAAATATGACGAAAAGTTTATATTAACGTGACTCGAAAAATGCTTCCTAAGGAGGCTAGAGCCCCCCGAAAGAGGAGTTTTCTGTAATATATTTGCAACTGTTTGAGGTAGATTCTTGAAATTTGGTGAGTTTGAAGCTTTTATAATTTTCCACATATTTCTATTTCCAATTTTCAGAAATTTTGTTAGGGACGTCACATACAGGCTAGGTGCTGGGTAAATTATGCCCCATACTTTTTGTGTGAATAATTTTTAATTTTTATATATCTAATTATGAAACTTGGTTTATTTTTACATAAAGAAGGTAGTTTCAGTCGATTTTTGAAACTTACATCGTTTTCGAGTAAAATCGTTTTGAAACAATCACATCCATAAAAACTAGACTAATAAAAATAATCACAAAATTGAAATTTGTCAAAATAGGGTCATGGATTAAAATGTATAGGTATTTCTTCGTCAAATATTAATAATCAAAAAAAGTATAAAAATTTTAAAAAAGTCAATTTTGTGATTATTTTTATTAGTCTAGTTTTTATAGTCCAGTCTTTCAAGAATTTCGGTGTACGTGTGATTTTCAGAAAAATAGGCAAACGCTGAATTTTTTATATGTTGTTCAGGGGGTTCCCCTGATGACAAAACCACGGAGATCGTACAAATTACGGCTAAGGTTTGGTCTGACAAAAAAACTACCGACAGGTAAATTGTGTGAAAAAAAGCACTCTATAATTTTGTTTCTGGAGACAATTTCCCAAAGTCAATAGTTTTCGAAAAAACTAACCTCAAAATTTGAAAAACTCTATATTGGATATTTAACACAATATGTATAGGGGATGAATTTTTTTTCGTAAAGTTTTCGACTCAATAGTCGACAGCGCGTTGTTTTATGCGCCCCGCACAAACAGTTGCAAAGATAGTACAGAAAACTCCTCTTTGGGGTCCCTCTTTTGGGGGGCTCTAGTCTCCTTAGGAAGCATTTTTCGAGTCATGTTAATATAAACTTTTCGTCATATTTTGACAAGTACAACCACTCCTAGAAATATTGCCCACTAATTTCGGGACAACCTTATACATAATTGAAAAACTGTCCATTTCTCATTGAGTATAAGTTAGTCACAAAAAATATTAAAGAGAAATTAAAAAAAAATAAGAAAAGGGCACAATTCGGGATGAAAGATAATTATTTCCAAACAAAAAATATTTGTCTATACAGGGTGTGTCACGACGAGTTGACAGTAGACATAACTCTATTACTAAAGACAATTTGCTTCTCAAAATTGGTAGACGCCCATTATACAATGTGCTCTATTTAACGAAAATATTGCCACCTTTCTGGTACTTCCGGTTATACCGGAAGTAGACACAAACTTTGTTATTTTAAATGGAACACCCTATATATTTTTGAATTTTTAGATTCTACACTTCATTATAGACATAAAAGTATTAAGGTTGTATGGTCCTAACATTAACGGTATTATAATTATTTACACTTTTTCATTTTTTTTTACAAAAACATAGATGTAAATAAAAATTCGAATCTTGACAATGACACATTTTTTCCAAAGTTTTTTTCTTACGTTTGAAGTAGGAATATACAAGCAATAAGCTGATATAGTTTTGGAAAACTTGCTTTATACAGGGTGTTAGTGGTTGTCCGTTCATTTTTAAAAACTTTGATCAATGATAACTTTATTTTTTTAAATGGAACACCCTATATATTTCCACATTTTCGAATTCTACACTTAATTCTAGACATAAAAGTATTAAGGTTGGAAAGTCTTAAAATTAACGGTTATATAATTAATTACGTTTTTTCCAATTTTCAAGGTTTTTAAAAATTAACGATCAACCATAAGCACCCTGTAGATATAAAATAAGTTTTTCTAAACCATATTACCATGTTTCTTGTACATTTCTACGTCCACTAAAATTTGTTTTTATTATATTTAATTTAATATTTTTTATTTTTATTTATTTATTTTATTTATTTTAATTAAGTAATTATGTTTCTTCCAATTTTTTCATACAAAAACTTAGAGTCAAACATTTTCATATTTTACTAATGAAACGTTCTTTCAAAAAACAAACCAAATTTTAGTGGATGCAGAAATGTATAAGAAACATGGTAATATGGTTTTAAAAAACTTATTTTATACAGGGTGCTTGTAATTGACCGTTAATTTTTAAAAAACGTAATTAATTATAATACCGTTAATTTTAAGACCATACAACCTTTATACTTTTATGTCTCGAATTAAGTGTAGAATTCGAAAATCTAGAAATATATAGGGTGTTCCATTTAAAAAAATAAAGTTATCATTGATTAAAGTTTTTAAAAATGAACGGACAACCACCAACATCCTGTATAAAGCAGGTTTTCCAAAACTACTTCCGCTTATTTCTTGTATATTCCTACCTCAAACACAATAACATTTTTTTGGAAAAAACGTGTCATTGTCAAGATTTGAATTTTTATTTACATCTATGTTTTTATAAAAAAAAATGAAAAAGTGTAAATAATTATAATACCGTTAATGTTAGGATCATACAACCTTAATACTTTTATGTCTAAAATGAAGTGTAGTATCTAAAAATTCAAAAATATACAGGGTGTTCCATTTAAAATATCAAAGTTTGTGTCTACTTCCGGTATAACCGGAAGTACTAGAAAGGTGGCAATATTTTCATTAAATAGAGCACATTGTATAAAGGGTGTGTGCCAATTTTTAAAACCGAATTGTGTTTAGTGATAGAGTTATGTCTACTGTCAACTCGTCGTGACACACCCTGTATTTGGTGACTCTTTTAATTCGGTAGTTATTCTTAACTGCTAGTTCAGTGTCTTAGGTATCTAAAGAAATTAACTTATGTTAACGATAACCATCCATCCAACATGACAGAACTCCAATAACTTGATATTCTTTTAAATTCAGGTTTCTGTTTGTGGTGATGTTAAAAAAATTCAAATGGAAATTGCTAACATAATTTTAGTAATTAAAGTAAAAACCTGACATACAAAATAGAACAAAGTTTTTCCTGAATTGTATACAGTAAATTTAGGGTTGCCAGATGTCCCGGTTTTCTGGGATTGTCCCGATTTTGGGGGCAGTGTCCCCCTGTCCCGAAAAATGTCCTGGTTTTAGAATTTCCGCGGCAAAAAAAGAAAATATGCCAACATTACCACCCCCGCGTCGCCAAAAATATTATGAATCATAAGAGCATTTTGCCCGATCGAGTGTCCCGGTTGTTAATAATGACAATCTGGCAACCCTAAGTAAATCATACTTTACAGGAAGTCTTTCTAAACTTTATTTGTTTTTAGATAACCTGTTCTGATACAGACAAATAAAGGTGCAAATAAATCATATTCTCTTTGAATAAACTACATACTTCGTTTATTGAGACTATACACACAAATATACAAATTTATATTTACGATACGTGAGTAGTAAAAATCCTTATACACTATAAATACTTTTGCTGCATACTGTTTTAAAATTTCAGTGTTTGGCTTCAGAATACAAAGTTAATCTTTTCGATGAAGAAAATACTAATATTCTATTCAACATTTAATATTTTAATTATCTAGCATATTCTATAAAACCAAACATAGTTTAAATACCTAACTTTCATTTTGGAGTACCTTGTTTTTAAATTTCACGTCATATAACAATCACGAGTACATATTGCATTATTAATCTAGGGTGTCAATCAATCATGTAAAAGCATGACAATACTAATTCCTCAAGTAGTTCCCTTTGATATGCGGATTAATTTAACCCAAGTTATTAAACAAACAATTTTGTCAAGAAACCTAAAGTGTTTATTGAAAATAAAATTATTTTAAATACTTGATCAATCTAGTATTTTTTTGGGTGAGCTTAAGAAGATATCTTATCTCCCTGTGTGCATAAACAAACTTTTGCTTGGTATAAATAGAAACAGAAATTTCAATCATGTGCCAATTTCACTTGGTATAAGCCTTGTTCACAGTGAGAAAAATGAAAAGTCTGATAGTTTTGTTGCTACTGGGGCTTACCAATAATTTGGTAAGAGGAGATTGTGATACCGCTAGTGTGACTACAACCAGTGGTACCCATGCACCAACGGGGAAAATCTGTCCTGGAGATCTGATATTTGAGGATAATTTCGATGAATTAGATTTGAAGAAATGGGCACATGAGATTACTCTTGGAGGTGGAGGCGTAAGTAAAAATATTTTTTTAGGAGTAAAAATATCTTAATTCTAAAATACAAAATCAGGTATATTGCAATTTGCTTTATTCAAATTTTCCCCCTTTCAACTAAATACTTACTTATCTGTTTTTATACCTAAAACGACTATTTCACCTGAAGTTTGTCAGTCTCGGTTCACTCAACATAACTAGTAAATTTTCGTAGAACTAACCTCATTTATAACAGCCTTTCATTTAAATTAATAAAATAATTATCCTTTTCACTTCCTTTATTATTCATTTTTATTTTAATGACAATATTTTTGTTCGATATTTTTTTCTAAAAAGAAATAAAATGAAAATTCAGATATTCACCATTTCTCCACCCTATTAGATTCTTTGATACCATACACATATAGATTTTTTTGATAGAGAGACATAATTTCAAAGTAAATAATTTTACATGTCTATTTCTGTTTGAAATTTTAATTTGCTTAAGTTTACAGCAATACCTACTAATTGAAATCAAGAATTTTGTCTAAATTACTTTTATTTCTGATTCTAGAACTGGGAATTTGAATACTACACAAACAACAGAACCAACAGTTATGTAGATAATGGTAATCTCTTTATCAAGCCTACATTACTGGCTGATGAGACCGGCAATGACTTCTTGTATTCTGGAACCCTTGATATTAATGGAGGATCTCCTGCTGATGAGTAAGTACTCTGTACAAATTTTTATGACTAACATATTAGGTGTTAAAATATTATTGTATTGATAATTAGAATTAAATAAATTGTATCTTTTTAGGTGTACAAACCCACAGTTCTATGGATGCATTCGGAGCGGAAACGCCGATAGTGCTCTTAATCCTGTCAAAAGTGCTAGAATGCGCACTTTGTATTCATTGTCTTTTAAATATGGCAAAGTAGAAGTTAGAGCTAAGCTTCCTGCTGGAGACTGGTTGTGGCCAGGTATGCAAATTTTGTCTTTATTTTATAATAAATTGAATACAAAAAAGAAAAATCGTAGTTGGTTAAGAATTTAAAGAATTTTTATTACTTTAAAGTAGAGACTATTAGTTGAACATGTTAAATTTTGAAAATATCAATTTATGAAATATCTTATGAGATAAAAGAACAAATTATCTTTTAGCTATCTGGATGTTGCCCCGCTGGAACCAATACTCCGGATGGCCAGCATCTGGCGAAATCGACATAATGGAATCTCGTGGCAACAAGAACTTGGTGAACGCCCAAGGCGCCAACATCGGCACCCAACTAGTAGGAAGCACCCTTCACTGGGGCCCCAACTACAACTACAACCAATACATGCGTACCCACTACGAGAAACAAAACGGCGCTGGCTACGACACCGATTTCCACAAATATCAAGTAATGTGGACACCCGACAAAATCACATTCTCCATTGATGACGTGGAACTTGGTACAATTGCACCACCCGACGGTGGTTTCTGGGAATTGGGTCAATTAGACCAAACTGGATTGCAAAACCCATGGGCTAGAAATTCAAAGATGGCACCTTTTGACCAGGAGTTTTATATTGTTATGAACTTGGCTGCAGGTGGTATTGCATATTTCCCAGATGATGCTACAAATCCTGGTGGAAAACCCTGGAAGAACAGTTCGCCTAGAGCCAGTGCTGACTTTTGGGAAGGACGCGATCAATGGTTGCCTACGTGGCAAGTGGGCAGCGATAGTTCCGCTATGCAAGTTGACTATGTTAGGATTTGGGCTCTTTAAATATAAATAATTACTCTCCTATAAATAGTTATTACTACTATAAATATACTGTCACGAAATGGTACCTAATAAAAATGTAAATTAATAAGAGTGTTTGTTTAATATTATAATTTTGTAGATTATTACAAGCTACTACGAGCCCTAACAACTAAATGTTCGGACAAAAGTAAATTTTTGAAGTATGAAAGGAGAACTGGAAATTTTACGCAAATAATTAGTAAACACCTAGCAATACAATAAGATAAAGCCTTAATAACAATATTATGCATGGAAGAAAATTATTTATTGGATTTAACAATATTTTAACCTTAATAATTAGCAAATTTTACAAAATCAATTTACAACTAAAAGTTGGGATAATTTTTAATTTAGGACGATTAATAAGAGGTTACGTCTCCTTTTGCTTTAATAACTGCCTGTATTCTAGCAGGCATTGTATTTATCAAATTTTGGTACAATTCTGGCGTGAAACTATCCCAAATTTCTTCTATTTTGGTCTTTAAGTCCCAATGGTTTTTGGTGGATTATTGCGTAGAAAACGTTTAATTTTATGCCAAAGAGTTTCAATGACATTTAAGTCCGAACTGGATGAGGGCCATGAAAGCATCTTTATGTCGTTTTCCCCAAGTTCCAAACTGTGATTTTTTAAAAACAGTCGTTAGAAAATTACGTCACATTTTTCAAGTGCAATTTTAAAGCTACGAAATATGCCTAAAACATCAAATAAAGACTTGGGAATTTTTTGTACATAAAACCAATATCCAGCTTTGCAATACCAAAATACAACCAGTGGTTCCAAAACTGTAATTATTTCAATGTAGGTAGCACCCTCAAAAAACACGTTTTTTTAAAAGTGAACTGTGGAACTCGAAAAAAATGCAAAAAAAATCATATTAACATTTCAGGATTTTTTTAATATAGTACGATTACTGAGGTTTATTTAAAGGTTTTTTGACACAAATCTAACCAGCGGTTTCAAAACTGTGATTTTTTTAAACAGTTACTAGAAAATTCTATCATTTTTAAAGGTGCAACTTTGAAGGTCCGATAAATGCCTAAAATTACCAAATCAAAAATTTGTGTAACTTTTTTGTTAAGAAAACCAACATCTAGCTTTGTAATAAAGTAAATTTCATCAAAATCCGAGTACTAGATCCAACGTTTTAAAATTAATAATTCTTTGTTTCTATTATTTTCCCATCCTACTGGGTTAAAGTGCCACAGCTTTGGAACCCGCGAGCGGATTTTTACGAAATTTACGTTTTTATATAACTAACTGTTGGCATTATAACAGAAAAAACCATCAATATTATGGAAGCTAATTTAGATATTTTTTGCGCGTATGGAAAAAAGACAATCAAATTTACTTTTGTCCGATCATTTAGTTGTTAGGGCTCGTATTACTCTTCACTCAATATAAAGTGTGTCCACGACAAGGCTATGCCCAAAACTCTGTGGTACTGTATGGCAATTTTTCAATATGTATTTTTTAAACTGTTTGAGTCAATATACTAAAAAACTAAATGTGAGGTAATTTGATCTAGCCTAGTGTATCTAGGTGCAATTGGACCGAAGATTCCGACTAATTTAGAAAAAAAAAATGTATGCAGTTTTGTGTCCCCCTCTCCGCCATCTTATTTTCAAAACTAATATTTCGAATTATCGTTTCATAACCTTCGATTGTGACTAACAACTCTAGACACTTTCTCTGTCTCTAAAATAATCAATTCTTCAAAAAAATGTAAAAAAATTTAATAATTTCAAAAGATATACAAATACAATTTCACAATTAATTTACGGACATTTAACCCAAATATTTTTATAAAGTGTATAAATGCAGTCTTCATCATAATCCAACTTCGAATAATAAAGTGGCTCATGTTTTATATGTGATGAAATTCTTCGTTGTAGAACTCTCTCTGGAAGATGAGTCGCTAGTTCATGTAAATAATTTGAATGTGGTTTATAAAGCACTGCGTTTCCATGTAACAGACCTAATACTATATTAGTTGTCTCGGCGCTGCAGATAAGACCTCGAGGCACTTTTAGAGCAGTTACAATATATTCTTTGTGCCTCTTAGACTTGCCCTCGAAGGAACTTGGATTCAAAGTGTTTCGAACATCATTAAGGAAAGTATCTCTGAATTTGCATGGCCTAAAAATTCAATTCCGAACAGAAGATAGATATTATAAATTTTTAATATAAATTGAACTTACGGGAATCTAAAATTACGTCCTTCCATGTAACTGATAAATCTACATATAATTCTAAATTTCTCCTCCATGGGAATGGCATTCCATCGTTGTTGTTTCGCTACGTGATAATCCGTGTCCATAGGGAGGTTCTTACATCTTTGTAGAATACCTGAGATGGAAATGAAGAAAAAATCAGTTATCCTTTTAAATATATTGTATCTAATTAAAAAATTAACGAAATATTTAAATATAATTCACTGAGAATATGAATCTAATTGAAGTATTACCTTCTTTTCCACCAATAAAATGCAGTTTTGACTTATGTTTATGCACATACGGAAGTTCAGCTAATATCATTCCATGAGAATTTATCCAAATGTTGCTAACCTAAACATTAGAGAATATAAAAATTTCAACACGAAAATAAGTGTTTCATATCGCAATTTGATAGTGTTCAAAAATTTCTCACTTTTAGTTTTAGAGCAGTTTTATAAGCAGTTTCAGTATTTTCAGTCCAAATCGAAGTAGCACATGACGGCTCCTCATAATGAGCCATATCAACTGCGTCATTCAGATCCTTAAATAGTAATACAAACACGATATTCCCAGTGCTTTCCTCTTCAGCAACCTTGTCCTTACTATAAACTCTGGAATCTATTATAACCGTTGGTGAAAATTCTAAATCATCTTCATTGGTTTGGATAACCTCTATGCCTTTAGGTTTTGCATCTACTATATACTGTTCAATAACGACATATTTATCATCATTGCCTGCGAAACTTATCTGATTCTCATTGCTATCAGCATAACCGTATTTAATTTTCGCGACAGTTGATTTTAGGATTTCGACGAAAAAATCAAAAATGGTTGCTTGAACCAATACAGTTTTTAATCGGAAGTGTGCCTAGAAGAAAAATCATTTAAGAGAATGTAGGTTATAAATAAAATTACGTTACCTTGCCCGCGTATCCCCAAGCTGCATGTACCACTGAATTACATGCAGCTGCAACATCCGCGTCTTCGAACACAATCATGGGATAGTCAGATGAACCTTAAACAAATTGTTTAAGTAGTTAACTGTAAAGCGTGTCTCCGGATTGAGGCAACTATAGGTGTTAAAGACCAAAATTTTTAGCTCCTTTTTTTCAACTTTTACTCCTGTAGTTGCGTTGATCGGAGGACACACTTTATACTAGATAATGATTTACTCACGATGTATTACATACGTGTCTTTGAGGAATCGTACTTGTTTTGGACTTGGCGGAGATATTGGAACAACATTTACCATTCCACTTTCAAGACTAAAATTAAGTTTATTGATTGTGTTAAATAGGACATAAGAACGAAATAGACTAATGGAATGTTCAGTTGAAATATAAGAAGCATGTAACAAGTTCTTAGAAATAATACTCGTATATCAAATATGAAATAAATTAAGAGCCAAAGGACAAAATTAACATTTTTATAATACAAAATTCGATTATTTTGCATTTCTTGCTGACTTACGGTCTTTAATGCCATGAAAAAACATTTTAGACTGTCCATGTAAAAAAATTCTAAGACTCCCGTTCAACTCTGTAGTCTTCTAAAATCTTCAAATGAATGCCTACACTACAACTATATTATAAATTTTGTAAATAAGTACAGGGTGTCCCAGTTTATATCGTCAGGATTTCACCAGTCGATAGTTTAGCGAAAATTAAAGGTGGTTTGTCTAATAAACTATGGTCGAATGTTGCTTCCTTTTTGATATACAGGGCATTAAAGAAAATAAATTATTTTAAATAATTTTCTATAAATCAATAACAAAAAAAGTTAGTCTTCTGAAATTTTGCTTAGATCTTTTTTTTGTATTCTCTTATTAATAGTGGTTGCAATTATTTTATTTAGAACACAGAGGCGTGCGTACGGGTTTCTTCAAAAACATTTTAATGAATAAAACGTACACCACTGTTTTTTTGCAGCACCAATATGCAGAGAGTATTTTCCATTCAATTTAGAAACTTTTTTGTATCTTACAATTTCTTGATAACTTAACTTTTTTTCTTATTTATTAAAGAGGTTCTTCTCTATTAGATTTCCGAAAAAAGCATCAGTACAAAGTTGTAGAGAAAAATATTTCCTACAACTTTCCTTTTAATATTTTTTTGATATTGTCAATATTTAAAAAGATATTCAACAAATAAGTTGCAAATTTTTGGGAAATTTTTCTCTAGTTACGTACTATACTTACTACTACTACTTACTACTCTTTCCTCAAAATTTTCAACTTATTTGTTGAATAACTTTTTAAATATCGACAATATCAAAAAAAGTTTAAAAGATAAGTTGTAGGAAATTTTTCTTTACAACTTTGTAGTGACTCTTTTTTTCGAAAATTTAATAGGAAAAAAGTTATTCATTAAACAAAAAAATCCAACCCTTAATTGAGGGGCTGGTGAAGGAAGGGCGGTACGAATACACAAACTCAGTTTTAAAGGCTGTAGGGTAAAAAAAGTCTATTTGAAGCCTTTTTTTCTCCCTTATTTACTGTACTATTAGGTTATTTTGAGTTATGTTATCAAAAAATTATAAGATACGAAAAAGTTTCTAAATTGAATGGAAAATACTGTCTGCATATTGGTGCTGCAAAAAAACCAGTGGCGTACGTTTTATTCAATAAAATGTTTTTGACAAAACCCGTACGCACGCCTCTCTGTTCTAAATAAAATAATTGCAACCCTATTAACAAGAGAATACAAAAAAATGATCTATGCAAACTTTCAGAAGGCTAATTTTTTTTGTTATTGATTTATAGCAAATCAATTAAAACAATTTTTTTTTCTTTAATGGCTTGTACGTCAAAAAGGAAGCAACATTCGACCATAGTTTATTAGACAAACCACCCTTAATTTTCGCTAAACTATCGACTGGTGAAATCCTGACGATATAAACTGGGACACCCTGTATGTATATTCTAAGTGGCATGCAAGTTTTTACGTAATAAAAATGAAAATTTTGAAAATGCTGCAGAAGAGTAGCTAAGGATTTATTATGATTAATAAAATGTTGGACTTTAGGCAGTTATTATGATTTTGTGACTACTTAATTGAAGTATTTTCACTTTTTCCCGTATCCTGCTTCTTGCATCTTTCAACATTTGACTTTTGACAATTATTTCAGTAGACTAACTTTTTTGTTATTGATTTATAGCAAATTATTTAAAATAATTTATTTTCTTTAATGGCCTGTACGTCAAAAAGGAAGCAACATTCGACCATAGTTTATTAGACAAACCACCTTTAATTTTCTCTAAACTATCGACTGGTGAAATTCTGACGATATAAACTGGGATACCCTGTATAGGATTGGATTTCTCAACGGCGTAATATTAGACACCCATTTGTGAAACCGCGAATTTTAGCATTTCGATTTTCATGATAGTGCTTACCCCATTGAGACCGAAAGTTCTAATATCAATGTAGCAACAGGAAGCAATGTCGGTACTGTAATGATTTTTAGCGGAATCCCAGCAGCTATAGAGCGACCTATCGCCATTCCAAATACTGAGATTGGATTTTCATTCAGGATAATTTCTACACGATTTAGCACTAAATGCAAGAAAATATTTGTAATAATTTATGAAAGTTGAGATAATATTACTTACGATCTTTTTTAACGGCAAATGTAGAATGCGCTAAACAGGAGTAATATCGGAGATAATCAACAAGAACAGGCATCCCATGCATTTTCGTATCTTCTGGCAAAATTCCACGAATTAGTGCTTCCAGTTGGCAGAAGGTCTCAGTGTTAGCTTCAAGCTCCGCCGCCATTCTGAAATAAGAGAATGAGGCAAAATATAATAGAAAAATTCTTTAATATAAATTCATTAAATTTTAAAATATGTATTAGAACATTTTTTTTTCAATCAACTACACTGCACGTTTATGTTAGACATTTTAACTTCTTCAGAAAATCTGAAATTTCTAAAATATCCCTACAATATCCGTTTAAATATTACCTCAACAGTAACTCTCCCCTGTAAGTATTGTCGAATTTCTTTGGAAATTCGGTAAAGGGCATTTGGTAATCTGTATACTTGGGAACAAGGACTGTACATAATTTGATTTGTTCTAATGCTACGGCACTCAAAACAGGAACAGATGTAAATCTATTTGAATCTTCCCCTTCGTCGCATGGTATAGGAAAGAAGATCTTTTTTTTGTCGAGCCACTCCTAAAAATCAGTTTTATTTCACTATTGTTATCACAAAAATTATCAAAGACATAAAATCATACGTAGCTATATGGAAAGTTTGTGATTCTATAATTACAACTTACAATAGCCTCCTCGAAAGTTATTTCGATATTAGGGATAACCTCAGGGGTAACTAAATCAATAGTTTCTTCTTCAGTGGACTGCTCGGTGGACTGAGAAGACATTTTAACTTCTTAGATTATTTTATTTTTAAATTGTTGGTTAACTGGCCTGCAGCAACGCATGAAGACTAACGACACAACCGAAAAATCGCTACTTTTTAAACAAGCAAAAACAGTAAAGTATTTGAAAAATTTCTTTACATTTTCCAAAAAGAGTTTAAGTTACTACAAAAATCCAACTAACCGAATATTATAATAAGTTAATAATATGATTATTTATCGATGTGTACATAATTATGATTAGAATAATATGAGATATTGTAGCTATAATATATATTATACCTACAATTTTTCTTCTAAATTACGTATTTAAATTATCTGATCTAATTAGCAGCATTGTAGAATGTGTGAAATGTAAGAAAGCAGTTTCTTAAAATTATAAATTTGGTATCCAAAATTTTTACAATTACCCTAGACATTTTTTTTGTATAACTAAAAGAGATTTAAATACATTTTTGTTCATAAAAATTAAATTCGATTTATAATTATCCAATGTAGACATCTCATTGGGTATTTAATTTCACGTAAAACCAAAATTTGCAAATATGTATCACAAAGAGGGTTTTTCAATTTAAGAATATAAACTGCTATTTTGATAATTTTATAATTTGTTATATGTACTTATAGACGGAAGTTAAGAGATTGTGTACTTTTTGACATACCGTACAGAGTGGTCTGTAAATAATGAAATAAAAACTACTAACGGATTACGGATTACAACATCAAAATGTTACGATTTAGCCAAACTTACCTTAATCAAAAAGTTGATATTATAAGAGATACAGGGTGTTAAAGGCAGCACAAAAAACCTTGTATGTTGCTCTTGTGAAAACTTCATTGCATTACTCACTCACATACTCATATTGCCGTTCGTAATAATGCAATGGATTGTTTTCAACACTTGTAACATAAATAACTATTTTCTACAAATATTTTTTAGAGTCAACTATGCATATTATTTTTTAAATGATTCTCAATTAATATCTAAATAATCAAAAGGGATGAACGACTTTGAAATGAGTTTAATTAAAAATTACAAGTAAACCTTTAATATTTTATAGGTGATGTCGAAAAACACAGAAACAATAATGAGTCAGTGCCGTACTATTAAAGTACATTCATCGTTACGCCTAAGTTAGAATGGAAAGCTGAAAACTATGGTGGGCCTGGATAGTGTACTAATAATGTTCTTGTACTAATTATTCATCTCTCGAATTTCATAATAATATCTCAATTATTTCCAGATAAATGTGGAAAAATATGAAAATATTTAGTGCCGTTGGTTAGGTACAGATGCTGTACCAAAACATTAAAATTTTAATATTTATACAGCAGATGATGATTTTTAAAAAACTTACTTAATTTTTCCTCTAATTTTCAAATTCTAACTAATAATATTACCCAATAAAATAAACATTAGTTTAAAAATGTAGAAATATTTTAATAATAATTTAAAAAACATGCAAATACACTTTAACAATAATTAATTTACATACATTTAACCCAAATATTTTTAAAAAGTGAATATATATAATCTTCCTCATAGTTCGAACCTAAATCACAATAATGCTCAGATGTTACCCACGATCTAACAAATTGTTGTAAGACTCCATCTTTAAAATAACTCTCTAGTTCGTTGAAATAAACTGAAGTTGGGTTACTTTTATAAATCACGTGGTTTCCATTTAGTAGACCAGATATTATATTAGTTGTCTTACTGCTGCGGATAACACCTCGAGGCTCTTTTAAAGTAGTTACAACATATCCCTTGTGTATCTTGGATTTGTTTTCGAAGAAACTAGCATCCAACATTTTTCGGACATCATTAAGAAATTGCTTTTTAAGTTTGCATGGCCTAAAAATCGAGTATATTATAATTTTTAAATTTTAATTAAATAACACGTACTGGAATCTCTCGTTTTCATTTTCCATATAATCGAGGAAAGTATGAATTTTTCTAATTTTTTCCGCCAAGGGAACTAAACTCCACTGTTGTTGTGTCTCTTCTTCGTAGTCGGTGTGTATCCAGAAGTTTTGACCTTTTTGTAGAATACCTAAAATAGAAATAAATGAAAAAGTTCTAATTCAGTAAATAAATGAGTGGATATCAAGTATTATTAACCTTCTTTCCCGCCAATAAAATGTAGTTCTTCGCATTTGTGTCTATGCATATACGGAATGTCAGCTGAAATCATTCCATGAGAATTTATCCAAATGTTGCTAACCTAAACATTGTAAATTATAAAAATAAACAACCAAAAATAAATAATTTCTCACAGTTAACTCTGAGGCAGTTTTATAAGCTGTTTCAATATTTTCAGTCCAAACTGAGACAGCAGCTGATGGATTTTCCTCATGAGCCATTTTAACCGCTTCATCTAGATTTGTAAACCGTAATACAAACACAATATTTCCAGTGCTTTCTTCTTCTTTAATCTCATCCTTACTATAAACTTTGGATTTAAGTATAACTGTTGGTGTAAATTCTAAAGCATCTTTTTTGGTTTGGATAATTTCTAAGTCTTTTTCTTGTGCACTTTTAACATACTTGACCATTGCTTTAAACCCTAAACCACTTTTTTCGGTTTGGATAACCTCTATGTCTTCTTCTTGCATCTTTTCAGCGTCTTTAACGAACTGTTTAATAGCGACATATTTACAATCATTGGCTGCATAACTTATATCATTTTGATCATTGTCAGCATAACCATATTTAATTTTTGCGACTGTTGTTTTCAATTTTTCGACGAATAAATCAAAAACGCTTGTTTGAACCAATATGGTTTTCAATCGGAAGTGTGCCTGAAATGAAAATCATCTAAAACAACGCGTTTTATCAATAAAGTCACGTTACCTTTCCCGCGTATTGCCATGCTGCTGAAACAACTGAATCACATGCACCTGGAATATTAGCGTCTTCAAACACAATCATGGGATAATCAGAGGAACCTTAAATAAATTGTTTCATTAAGTACTAGATAGTAAAAATATAAATAATTTACTCACGGTTTATTAGATACGAGGCTCTGAGTGTTTGTAATTTTTCAGGACTTGGTAGAATCATTGGAACAAGATGCACCATACCTTTTGAAAGTCTAAAATAATAAAGTTTATTGTTATTGTGAATCTTCAAACAGCATAAGTAAATAGTGGTATACATCTTGGTAGTATTTGGTCACTAAAGTCATTATGCTGAAAGTTTTGCTACGGCCATCTTGGAAAATGCTGGTCAATATTCCATTTTGTACACTTGTAGGGGCTATTGTGGCGTTATTATCAGAGAGAGTGTTGCGGTTTTCACCTTCCTTTCTTACTTTTTTACGAAACGAAAGATTCCGTGGTCAAATTTGTCATGGCTCTCTTAGTTTTTAATCTACAGAGTGATTCTCAAAATCTTTGTTTTTTTGACACTCCTCGTATTTCCGTTATGCGTCTACTTATCAAAAAGGTGAAAACTGATCTTGATAGAGTTTTTTACGTAGAATTCAGTGGCGTAGGCAGTTTATGTGTAAAATGTTTAGTTTTAGAGATATTGCCCAAACTTATGTTTTTTTTAAATGGGTATATATTATTTTTTATATTGATTAAGCAAAATTTGGGCTTTCCAAAAATATATAATATTTAATATTTATTTTGAAAAACAAGCGCACAATTCGATATTTTTTATAATTTACTTTATTTGTAACAGTAGGCCATGGCTAGTTTATTAGAAACGAATGCAAAATTTGACAGATTTGTCAGATTTTCATTATTGATGAAATATTTTTGTTACGTAGGTGTTTTTATTTTACTTTTAATTTTTTATCACAATGGCCGTTTATGATAATTATGAGAAGTATTATATTGTTGGCATGTTTTATACAATGCATTAAAATTATCTTTTGAAGTGTTTAGCTTTAGAATAATTACGCATTGTGAAAATTTTGCATTTGTTTCTAAAAAATTAGCCATGGCCTACTGTTATAAATAAAGAAAATTATTAAAAATATCGAATTTTGAGCTTGTTTTTCAAAATAAATATTAAGTATTATATATTTTTGGAAAGCCCAAATTTTGATTAATCAATACAAAAGATAATATATAGGGTGTCCCATTTAAAAAAACATAAGTTTGGGCAATATCTCTAAAACTAAACATTTTACACAAAAAATGCCTACGCCACTGAATTCTACGTAAAAAACTCTATCAAGATCAGTTTTCACCTTTTTGATAAGTAGACGCATAACGGAAATACGAGGGGTGTCTAAAAAACAAAGATTTTGAGAATCACTCTGTAGATTAAAAACTAAGAGAGCCATGACAAATTTGACCCCGAATCTTTCGTTTCGGAAAAAAGTAGGAAAGGAATGTGAAAACCGCAACACTCTATCTTTGATAATAACGCCAATACCCCTTAAAAGTGTCGAAAATGGGACACCCTTTACATTTATCTTGGAAACTATATCTACATTTATCAAAAAAGATTTCAAACGAAAAATATTTCTAATTAAATTCTTTGTATTTATTGTTAGCATTTTTTCGATAAAAGTTGTCATTAAGCCATAATAGTTATTTATATTATAAGTGGGATATGAACATCATTAACATAAGAGTCTGGAAATTGCAGAACGAGTCGTAGACGAGTTCTGTAATAAGACGAATATGTTAATGTATGTATATCCCACGTGTAATATACAAGATTTTATCTTCTACCGTCCAAATAATTAAAAATGAATTTTGAATTTATCTCCAGCGACATTGCTCAGTAGTTGTTGTCAAGTTGTCGTATTGGACTACCTAACCTAAGTTGTGTAAAAACTAGCCAGCGCTACACAACAATGAATTTGAATCATAAATTTTCAAATAATTAAACAATTTATACACCAAAAAATCTGGGACGTGGACCGTGTTATATTTATTATTAAAATATAAAAAATTTATTATAAAATAAAACTAAAAATTTTTTCAGTTATCTAACGTGAAGTTAGGGTTTTTTCTAGGTAGATACGCTATTATAAAATTCTCCAGGTTTCAAAAAATCAAACTTAAGAGTATGAAGTGTCATTACTCAATGTTAATCACAAATTTTAAAGAATTAAACAATATATATTATATTATAATTAGACATTTACAAATATAAACTTTCCTATAAAGATACTAAATTGTAAAAATTGTGTTATAAATACTTGTAAGAAAGAATTTTCTTGTTGAAATTTCAGTGTGGTAATGATTTCTTTAAAACACATGTTGCGTAATAATCTGACTTACCTTACTCAAATTAATGTCAAATCAAGGCTATTATGAATTGGTAGTAGATAAATTAATTTTTTTCTGATGAAAAATATGTTAACAACATGAGCTTCATGCTCTATGCTAAGAACAAAAAATGTAGAGAGTGTCACGGTAAACATTTTATTAATAAAATGTATGGTTTCACAAATAAGGATGAAAAATGAAATTTTGGCCACGTTTTCAAAGATGGCGTAGCACAACTTTATTTTTTGGAAACTTATAGTGTGTTAGTTGAGTGACCAAATACTAAGTACCTAGTTACTAGTACACCTACAAGTTCAAAATTAAAACTTTTGAGAAGTAGATAGAATTATTATCCTGTTACCTACCCCACTTTGCGAGCAAGGTCCAAGAGCAATGTAGCAATAGGAAACATTGTCGGTACTGTAATGATTTTTAACGGAATTGCAGCAGCTACAGAACGACCTATCACCATGCCAAAAATTGATATTGGGTTATCATTTAGAATGATTTCTGAACGTTCTAGACATAAGAAAATATTTATAATAAATATTTATGCAAGTTAAAATACCGTTACTAACTATATTTGTCTACAAGATGCTTTGCAGTATGCGTTAGACAGGCGTAGGTACGAATATAATCAAGAAGAACCGGCATCCCAGAATTTTTCGTATCTTTAGGCAGAATTCCACGTACTAGGGCTTCCATTTCGCAGAAGATTTCAATGTTTGCCTCGAATTCCTCCGCAATTCTGAGAAAAATATATCAGATAAATAAGTACATTTAAAAAAGACAATATTCATTTAATAAGAAAATATTCTTGGGTGAAATATATTTAGATATAAATTTTAACTAAGAAAAATAATATTTTAAGAATAAAATAAATTTTTTATTATTTTATGTATAATATTATGAATTTCATAAAAAATTGAAACTAGTTTTCATTTTAAAAATATTCTCTTTTTTCTCCTTAGCGATTAAATACCCAAGTAAACTATTCTTGATTAACTAGAATCTCAAAGAAATAACTTTTACCTCCGCAGTAATAGCGTCCTGTAATAATCGTCGAAGTTCTTCGGATATTCAGTAAATGGCACTTCGCAATCTATAGACTTATTGGCAACCATAAGTGTACATAATCTGATTTTTTCTATGGATACGGCACTGTTAATATCTACAGACATAAAATTACGTGAATCTTCTTCTGCGTTCCATGAAGTTGGATAGATTTTGTTGTTTTTAGAAAGCCATTTCTAAAAATCAGATTTAATTCATTCCTAGATCTGTCTTACACAATTGCAACTTACATTAGCCTCATGGAATTTTTCGTATGAAGGTATGTCTACTTGTTTAGGCAAGTCCTTAAGTAATTCACCAGACATTGCCATTTTAGTTTATTAGTTTATTTTATTTTGGAGTTATTAGTTAGGAATGACCTCTAACTGCTTAGCAGGAACGTTTCAACTTCGAAGACTAAAGTACAATACAGAAAATTTGGTATTTTTTGGATATAACGAAAAACAGCAAAGTATTTTAAACATTTCTTTATTTTGCAAAGCAATCCATTAAGCTGATACAAAAATTCAACAAATAATATATTAATTATATGATTTATTAGCTTAAATTGTACTCTTATTTCATCAATAAAGTGATTTAAATAATTGTCCTTTATTAACAGGATTTACAATTAGGATTATAGAAAGCTGTATAATGGGTTGCATATCCTTAAGGATCTATGTACAAGCAAGGATAACTTGAAAATGTATCGTTTAAACTAAACTGCTGGCCAATAGAGTCATTCGGTCAAAAATGCAAACGCTTAAAAAGCTGCTTAATGTAATCTAGAGTTAAAAAAACATTATAGAAATTTTTTTTATACTCCAAAAGTTTATCCCGACCCCAAAATTTTAAATTGAAAAAAGGTACTTTTCAAACACCCCGAAAAGCGCGCCATGTTGTGTGATGTCATAAGCCAGTGCCGAAATGTCAGTCAGTGCTAAAATACATACACAAATGACATTGATGGCTGAACAGAATATGGCTAATGACGTCCCAAACTCTTAAACCGATCACGTCGTGTTTTAAATGCGAACTAATTTTTACTACTTTTAATATTGAATAATTTAAAATTGAGCAATAAAAAAACAATTTTTTCAATGCTCTTATTAGTTTTTTAGCCTAATCTTTGCAATTAAGAATAAAAAAAGGTATATCAAAAATTTCCGGATGACGAATTTTTAGGTTGAATTTAAAGTCTAATATTTTGAAAAAGAGAAAAGATATCAACATGGGGTTTTCGGAATTCAAGAGATAATTTAATTGGGAAAACAATAGTGTGACTCGACTTTTTTACTTTGAAGTACCTACGTTACTATCTACAGGGTACGAAAGAAAGTCGTCTTTTTTGTCAAATTTTATAACTACCGAGATTCCATAAATTTTTTAAATATTATTTTTGATGTCCATTTTTTTAGTCTTTGGTTAATGGGAAAAAAATAATTTCTCAAAATTTTGATATTCCTCTTATTTTATAAGATACCGAATTTTTGCTGAAAACTTGAATACTTCTTTGTTTTTTGTCGTTAGGCCGTATTGTGCTTTGTAAGAACCAATCTCTGTAGTTGATTATGATACCTTAAGAATGGCTTTCTTATAAACAGTACATTTTTTGTATTTTCATTAATTTAATGGTAACCAGTGGCTCATCAAAAATCGATATACTTTCGCTAATTGGTAAATTTTGTAATTCAATTTTTGAGGCTATTTTCTTAATGGAATTAAATGGAATTTAGTTAGTTTATGTTCACCATTGCTTTAAGTGACTTATACCCCTCGAAACGGGTTTTTCACTTTTTCAAAAATTTGCTTTTATCCGTGTATACCGGGTGGCCACGAAATCGTTTTGCAACCCCCACCATTTTGTTACATTTAACTGTATTAATTTGAAATTTGGCATTGTTTAATTGTTGAAAGGAATAATCATTTTGATGTTTAAAACAATCTAATGACACTTCCGTTTTCACCGGAAGGGCCCCCTACTAACGTTAAATTTTTTTTAAAACAACCCTGTATATTTTTTATGTAAGAATTATATTATACTTAAAATTACCTTTTTATCGACAAATCACATGATGACATTTGCTTTCACAATGGCAGCATAATTATTATTGCAAAACCCTGTTTAACAATATTTAATTTAATAAAAAATTCGGTATCTTATAAAATAAGAGGGATATCAAAAATTTGAGAAATTGTTTTTCCCCATTAATCAAGGACTAAAAAAATGGACATCAAAAAAATATTAAAAATTTTTTGTGGAATCTCGGTAGTTACAAAGTTTGAGAAAAAAAAGACGACTTTTTTTCATACCCTGTAGTAACGTACTTCAAAGTAAAAAAATCGGGTCACACTATTGTTTTCTCAATGAAATTATCTCTTGAATCCTGAAAACCGCATGTTGATATCTTTTCTCCTTTTCAAAATATTTAATTTTAAATTCAACCTAAAAATTCTCTTGGTAAGTTTCAATTGGCCAGCAGTTTAGTTGGATTGGTGGATTTCTTTTGGGGCTCAAATCTGGTGCTCAAATATTATTTTTTAGTGAAACAAACGCAACCAGCCTATTTAAAAAACGCAAGAGTCACTTTTTGTAGTACATACAGTTTTAGGTCGAGGTATATAAAAAATTAATGGACTTGAAAAATACAGTATCATTGTCTTATTTAAAAAACTTAATATGTATGATTCTTCCTTTATACGCACACCTAAATTAGAAAATTGCTTTTAATAATTTAATACCACATTATGTTCACACAGAATTTGATTAAAATATATTTGGGTTCAGAAATTTTCACATTTCTTTCCCCAACTTTAATTTTACTGGACTATACCTATTAAAACTTTTATGAATAAGTACGAAAAATATTTATTGATTGAAAAAAAGAAAATGTGGCTGATGGCTTTATGTATATAGAAAGCTAATAGGCAAATTTTCATAAATATAACACAATAATTTAAGACTCAAACTGAATAATTATTATTATATACGACAAGACTGATCCAAGAATCCTGAAAAGAGCAGATAAATCCATTGAAAAAAATCCAGCTGCAGAAAATGTTGGTCTGCACTGGAAGATGTGGTTACTAAACTGCAATACAATTGTGCTGAATTGTTCGTAATTTTCACAATTCTTCAGCAATAGTAACTGATGACAAAGTTTTATGGTGTGCACTCCTTCATTTGTGGCTGCTCCACAGGCTGAAGACAACATTACACTGAACATCTAAAAAATTATGACAATTGTTTTATTCTATGAATTTTAATTATTACTAAATATTAATGCCACGTTTACTAAATTATTGATTGATGATTAATATTCTTACCAGAAACAGTAATGACCATAAAAGATAAAAACAAGCTACCATACTTGTATCCACCTCATGTTTCGACTCTGTTGTAACAAAAACTAAACACAAATGTGTCGTCAATACAATAAAGATCGTAAATATTTTATCCAAAATAACCATTTGTATTCCATAAACTTTACTAATTATCTTTATTAAATCGCTCAGGCAGTTATGACATTTAATATACCTTACCAAGAGTTTCGTGTCAATGTTTACAAAATATTTACTTCCGGTTCTTCTAGGATACTTATATTCTGTGATAAATTCGTTAATTTTATTATTGAGCACTTTGTATCTATTTTTTATTACAACTGCATGCATATGTAATTGTAGGACTTGAATAAATATCATGTACACCATAATAAGTACATTAATGTTATATTTGTCGTTTTTCAGGCCGAACATTGTTCTATTAGCATACAAATCGTAGGCAAATGTTACTAAAACCATGGTGTGTAGAAAAATATACTGGTATTTGATATTTTCAAGACAATCTTTTCCCGTGATATTTAAAAATGTTTCAATTTTTCTGAGTTTCACATACAATATATTCAAATCTTTTCGGTATAATACAGTAACCGAAAATATATTTAGGACATTGTTTATTGCCATCAGCATAATTATTAGACTATCTAACACGGCAGTACTTTTCACTAGGTGGCCATAAATATGCTGCATTTTTCCATTCCATGTAAAGACTGCCAAAAATATAATAATTGGAGGAACAATGAGAAGTTTAGCATATATCAGAAATTTGCTTTTGGGTGGATTTAGCAAGAATACTTTCATTTGTCTAGAAAACATTTTGTTTGTTGGTGGTTTACTAGATAATACCACAGGAAAATTCGTAGGGAAAAATGAATGAAAATTGTTTATTCAACTAAAATAAATATTAGTGGGTAAACTGTATGAAGATGAATAGAATCAATCACATTTTCTTTTTAGATAATTTGATTTCTTTCTGAATAGTACCTAATACAAATAATAATAACAATAAAATGTCTTTAATATAATGAAATGCAACAATTATAAAATTCAATTGTGCGTATTGTATACCTACATATTTTCTCGCACTCTGTATACTGTATTTGATAAGACAGTAATAATGAGAGACAATTTATTTTCTTATACTTAATATTATTTTTTTTATCTCGTTTCCTAGCATAATTCCATCTTACCATAAACAAAATATTATTTAATATTTTAGTAATTACTATTTGAATTAGGATTGATTTAAGTAAATGTTCTTCATGATTTATTTATAAAATCAGAATTTCATATATTGTGGGAAAACTATGATAGTTTAACGATTTGGGATGATGTTTATTTTTCAGTCATTAAGTACTTCTATATCTAGGTTCAGGTATAAAAGCAAATAAATTGGTAACTTCTAGATATTTACTTGCCTGTACCACACCTGAATACAACCGAGTTTTTTTACAGGACTGTAAAATATTACTGATGTCAAAAATCGCTCCTAAAAATTTCTAAAACTTTGATTTAAGTTTAATTTATTTATACATATAAAAAAGTTTATTTTTCTTCGCTACCTGAATTATAAGCATAAATATGTCATTTTTAAATCACATTTCTGATATAAAACATTCCGCTACTAGTGGGTTGAAAAGTAAGAAATTAAATATAAAATAAAATATTTCCCTAATTATTATGCTAAATGTCTATAATATTTTTCAGACGATCCTATGCGATATTTAAAAACAATGTCCATTGAAGTTTGGCGAAGTCCCATTTATAAATTTGTAGCTATGACTTGTGTTATCCTGCATGTATTTCTGATTATAGGGGAAACCTATTTTTTTGTGGAAAGAGCAAATACGAATTTTTTCATACAATATTCTCCGTGTTATTTTTGTTCTATATTTGTAAGTATATTTATAATTACTTTATCATATCAAATATAATTAAGAAGAGCGGAGTTATTGGCACCAATTATTAATTGCACATTTATACATAGTATACAAATTATGTTGTATGATTATGTAGGTATTTTACATAAAATTAATAAAACGGAAAAACAATATATTACTGATAGTTTAAAAAGGTTTCGGAAAGCTACTATTATAGCATAAAAAAATTTGAAAATCTTTATAAAATAAATTTTTTAAAAAGTCAAAAATCGAGATTTCAGTATGTTCTCAGAAATAAAAGTACCTAAACCTCTTGCATATACACATTACACAATTAATATGTAAGTTACGAGAATAAGAACAGTAATCGAAACAGGAACATTGAAGAATCTTTAAAATTTTTGTCGAAATTAAATTAACTTAACTGCGAAACACGTTCATTCATTTTTTTAGTAAAAATTGATTATCTGCTTTTATCTTTATATTGAGGCTACTTATTTAATATTAGATCATTATTATTACGTATTAAATAGGTCAAGCTAATTAATGTATGGTTTTTTAAGCAGAAGTGTGTAAAACGATACTTTCCAAAAAATTAACTTGAGCTTTTTTTTAATAAATGGTAAGAAATCTTCAAACTTTTTTCCATATTTGGTCAATTGTAAGTATTTATACAAATAATAATATCATTCTATTTAGAAATATGAATATGGAAACTAAATCTAAAAAGTAAATTAATTTTCACGTTTCTAAAAGTGAAGCTAAAAAAATATGAACGGTTTTTTCAAGATTAATGTTAAAACTTCTACTTTCTGTAGTTTCTTAATTAAGACTAGTGTTGTAAATGGAAATATTTCCACCCAAATGCTTAACGGAAATATTGGAAATAATGGAAATATTGGAAACAATCTAAAATATTTATTAAACATATCCTAAATAAAGGTTTATACATTTGTGCATATTTTTATGTAATAGAAACATCATTATAATATTAGTAGATTTATGTAATAAATGTAATAAAAAAAATTACATATATGTATTACTTTATTTATTTATTTATTATTAATTTACGGATAAACGTACATATTATTAAAATTCATGAGCTCGGGGAATCACAGATTGCTTCAGTCCGGCACCGAGGAATCACGAATCACACACAAGAACCATTACCAAATATTCTAGAGACTATTCTTGATCCACATTGATAATGATGACAGCAATGAAGACATACCACTTCCAGCTCGATACGATAGTTGTCACGTGTCAGTTAATTCTTGATTCAAGAAAATAATTAATTTGTTTTGTTCGTTCGTATTTCGATGGCTTAGAAGCAATACCTTATATATTCATCTGTCACACTTTCGAGAAAAACGAAGAAAACATTTTTATTTGTGCTGTTTTTCAAAATTCATTTTTTTTTTGTATAAGTAATTATTTTATTTGTGTATTTTGATTGACGAGGTATTATACTAATGCCTGCATAATAATATAATTTACTAAAGAAAAACTAGTTTTTTTAAAATAGATGCTTTACGAGCCATCGATTTGTTAATTTTTTACATGTTTTTTTACTCTTCTATTTTTATTTTTGTATGCATCTATTTTGTGTGCCTATTTTTGCATAATAATTTGATTTAAATGTTTAGTTTTTTGAGTTTCTTTCTTTTTAATAAATATTTCCAATATTTCTATATATTTCTAATATTTCAGAAAATATTTCCAAAGAATATATTTCCGGAGATATTACAACACTAATTAAAACTGATCGAGGCACGAATTTTTGTATAATTATAAAATAAGGTCTCATCTCACCTATTGATAACATTGTACTTGACTAGATATTTAATTATAATAAGCAATACTTTTCTTATACAGGGTCCGTCAAAACCCTGGCATTCTTCTATAAATTCGGTAGGTTTGGAAATAGAAAGAAATTTTAAAGACAAAAGTTGTCAGAAATTTACTGTTCCATAACATAAAATTATTTCCATTTATACAGGGTGTTTAATTACGGCTGGATAGCTACTTACTTCGTTATTTTAAATGGAACACCCTGTATATTAATAGATTTTCAGATTCTACACGTAATTTTAGATAAAAAAGTGTGAAGGTTTCATATTTTTAAAATGAACGGTTTTCGAGATATTTACACTTTTAAAAAAGAATTCACAAAATTAAAGATTTCAAAAAACGCGTTTATTTTAGTTATACTTTATAGTTTTTTAAAAATTATTTCGGAGTTCTAAAAAGTAAGGTCTAGGGAATATTGTGATACAAAAATCTGAAATTTATAGTATACAGGGTGTTTGCAATTGACCGTCAGTTTCCATTGACTTCAAACAACGAAAACTGTATTTTTTCAAATGGAACCCCCTGTATATTTCTGACGTGTGTTGTAGAGATTTAAATTCTATATCTTTTTTATAAAGTATTCCCTATACCTAAACTTAATATTTTAGGAGATATTTCAAATAATTTATATCGTATGAGAAATTCTATTCTATTTATTGAATTTAGATTGCCATGGAAATAAAAAGTGCAATCAGTTTATTCAATTTTTCTCGTTTCGAGTATAAAAAAGTATGAGAACAATTTTGTAGAAAATAAAATTATGTAAAATTTTTGTTGAGAACTTGTGGCGTGGCTTCACAAAGATTACAATCTGTCATATTTAAAAATTAAGAGGATGGTTTTGGAGATTATTAACCAGCAAAGTTTACTTGTTCAAGAAAGGTTGGATGGACTTTAAATTTTGCAAATCCATAAAAAATTACTGCATTTAATTTAGTTAATATACAATTTTCCATAGAATTGACTCAAAACTTTTCATTCCCTTACTTTTGAACGAATAAGAACTTTTGTAATATTTATGATACCACACAAACTTTTTAAAATTATGAAGAAAATTTCAAAAAAAGCTATTTGAACCCTTAAACTGAAAACTACGAAAAACTTCCACACTTTTTTCCTAGATTTGCTCTCTATTGACTGACTAATTATTACAAAACATTATTTTAAGACATTCGCATCCATATTGGGAACCATTACATCGTCAGATCCATTTGACAATCTCCTCATCCACTGGCACTCTCACTCTCTGCTGTGGCCTTTAACCTCGGCCGGAGAAGCCATAACGAAAAAAATTCATCTGGAAGGCAAAATCATGTTAACATGCAGTATTGTTAACTTCATATTAGCATTAATATGTGCATGGTTATTTATAAATATGGATAAAAGAAGTTGTGGCCAACTTTTCATGTTAATAGAAATTTTTCCAGAATATAGCAGTTTATTTTATGTGATGTATTTAGTTGTTGTATTTTATTCTGGGCATGTGCTATTAACACCATTGTTTCTGTATATCTACGTGGCTCAACATATTTGCTACCAGTTGTACATGTTCAAACATGCTTTACGGAACATTACCAAGGATGTTCCGATTGATATTAGAGGATTCATTGAGGAACGTTACAATGGAATTATTCATGACAGACTTAAAATAATAATTAGAAGACACGCAGAAATAAATGAGTTAGTAGTTTTGTAGTTATCGTCAAAAATTTTCCTTTTAGGATTATTTCAGGTGGGAAGCAAATTTTTTTCATAATGGTACCACTTGTAATCATATTAGGAACAGTTGTAGGAATGTCTGCATTAGTTTACGTGTTTGTTGTATGTTGTTGGCAATATTTACAATTTAATAGCTACCACTAATTTATTTCAGTCTGTCAATTCTGTAGGTAACATTCCAGGAGGCGCCTTGATTTTAGTGTTTACTCTCTCCTTAATTATGGTGATGCATAATGGACAAAAGATGGAAAATGAAGTGCAAACTACCCACGAGTTTCAAAATTTCTTTTAACTATTTGTTTGTAGATTAAATCAATTGCTTCAATTGTGTATGAGATTGATTGGTACACTTGGAACACTAAAAATAAAAAAATGTTGTTGTTATTGCTTTTGAAAGCTCAATATCCAATTCTGGTATCTTTTTCCGAAGAAATTTCCTTTAATTACGTCAGGGCAATAAAAGTATTAGGAATAACATTAGTTTAATTTTAAGTCATGTTTGATTTTTCTATTGTAGATGACACAATCACTTTATTCGTTGGTGGCGTTTATATCAAATATTCAAAGAAATTGATGGAGGAAAGTACTAAAGAACTAAACACAAAGTATTTTTTTAGTAGAGGGACATTAGACTTTTTCTGTGATAAAATTTTTGGGTCTTTCAAACCTTTTCCGCCATCTTGAAAAGAGGAGTGATTTTGACTTTTGGGGATAACTCGAAACTCGTCACTTCTTTTTAAAAAGTGATCGAGAACAATTTTTTAGGGAATGAAATTTCGCATATTTTTTGTTTATAACATTTTTTCATATCTCTTATTGTTTAAATTATATAGCAGCGCAAAATAAAAAATTGGTAAATCGAATTTGTACTTTTGATAAGAAAGCCATTCATAAGGTATTATAATCAACTACAGAGATTGGTTCTTACAAAACACAATACGGCCGAACGACAAAAAACAAAGAAAAAATCAAATTTTCAGCAAAAATTCGGTATCTTATAAAATAACAGGGATATCAAAATTTTGAGTAACAGGTTGTTTTCCCATTAAGTAAGGACTAAAAAAATCAACATCCAAAAAATATAAAAAAAAATTTGTGGAATCACGGTAGTTATAAAATTTGACAAAAAAAAGAAGACTTTCTTTCATACCCTGTAGATAGTAATGTACTTCAAAGTAAAAAAATCGGTTAACACTATCGTTTTCTCAATTAAATTATCTCTGAAATCCTGAAAACCGCATGTTGATATCTTTTCTATTTTTCAAAATACTTGACTTTAAATTCAACCTAAAAATTCGCTTGGTACATTTCAATTGGCCAGCAGTTTAGTTGTGGTATCAATTTTATTTCTACTGAACTCTTTTCCGCACCACTTGTGACGTAGATTTGAATGAGCGTTTTTTTACGTGGTTTCCCTGTAGGCCTAAACCACTGATAAAAATACCTGTCTTGTCAGTGTCTCGTCCTCTTTGATGCATTAGGTTCGGTGTTTTCATCGTCTAAATCTAGCACTTCTGATTCATTTCTACCTGTTTCGGTGATTGGTCTACTTATGGGTACGGAAAAGTTGGACTTTCATCCTTGATGTTCTTCTTCGGGTGGCTCGTCAGTTTTGGGATCATTTTTACAACTTTGGCCGTTACATTTCTGGCATATTAGCTGCTATTGAACCCGGCCTTCAGACAAGCTTTGCCGCATTTATTGGCCTGGTACCCCCAAGAAATTAATTTCAGCAGTTCCCGTTATTTATATTGCAAATTGAATAATTATTATTAATTATTCAAAGAGTAATCGTTTTATTCATAAAACTATGATAAAAATGCGAAAAAATCCAACTTTCCCCTTTTTTCCAATTTGCGCTGCTATATTATTTAAACAATAAGAGATATGAAAAAATGTAATAAATACAAAATGTGTGGAATTTCAAATAAAAATTCTATAAAATTGTTCTCGATCACTTTTTCAAAAAAAGCGACGAGTTCCGAGTTATCCTCAAAAGTCAAACCCACTCTTCTTTTCAAGATGGCGGGTACGGCTTGTCCAAAAGTGGTTTTTAACACTGAGAGTCGACCCCCCTTTCGTACGCAAAATATTTGAAAGACCCAAAATTTTTATCACAGATAGTCTTATATTTGATTTAATGTTCCTGTACTATTTATTTAATGATATTATTTAGAATATTAAAAAGTCTTGAGAAAAAGCTTATTACACCTAAATTAATTACTATTTTCACTATTGTCAGTAAAATCACAAGTTAAAACTAACAATGAAATAGTTAATAATACCTATGCAAATATATCTAACAGCAATTTGTGAACACATCCAAAAATATCATTGCCTTACTTTGTTGGTTTGGGTAATATTAAAATAAAATCTCGTTCAGTTGTTCAATTTATTTAATAAATTTCCTATTTTATTGACTGACATTTAACATTTCCTATAGTTTTTATAAGTAGGTGGGAATAACACTTACAACAGATGGTATAGTGAAGATGCTTCATTGATATGTGTATGAAAAATACACATAAAATCCAGTCAAATTGTTAGAAACATATAAAGAAAAACAAGAAAATATTTGCAACTATATTTTACAAAAGCCTATAATAATTAGATACAATGTATATTTACAAAAGTAAAACAGAAAGAAAATAAGACTAGTGGTTTTTTCTTGTTAATAAATATTATTTACAAAAATGTACACGTTACTTGGTTTTTTATTTACAAATGTATGTTTATATACATTTTAATAAGAAGAATAATTTTAAATTATACTTAAAAAATCTCAGTTTCTATCACGTTTATTATTATTTAAATTTATTTAATATTTATTTTTCTTTTATTTATTTAAAATTGCTTTATATAAACAGTCCTTCAAGTTCATCTTTTTGGCTGTGAATACAAACGGAAGGAGACAGAAATTTATTGAGATGCGTCAAGAAAAGGCTTTGTATAAAAGGATTTAGATATACATACAATAAGTGTCGATGTCGATTTAAAAAATAATTTCTCATACACAATTTTTAGAAATGTAAATTATGTAGCTCACTATCAACTCTAGGCCAGCTTTAGAACCAATCTCTAAAGATTGTACATTATGGTTCAAGTGATTTTTTATTTAAATTAGATTTTGCTTAGAAACGGAATTTATACTTGGAAAAATAGACTTTAACATGGAAAAAATTTGTATTATAGCCCTCAATAATGTGTGAAAGTTCCCCATCGATTTGATGACTGCTAACTGAGTTACTCGAGGTCAAAGGTCGCGATAAACAGTTTTTTGCAAAAATCTCGAGAACGGCGACCTTTATTGAAAAAAATATAGAGAGCTAATTTTTAGCTGAGGCAATTTGCTATAAAAACTTATTTAGAAGTTTTTTTGTAGGGGCAATCGTTCACGAAATATAGCGTTTCAAAAACTAAGAACGTAGAGGATTTACTTCACTACGAAGAATAACAACTGATCTTAGGATATGAAAGTTGGATAATGAATTATTATTCAATATGTATATTTATGGCGTGTTTTATTTATTTGTGCATTTATTGCATTTATTTGGGCATTTATGATACAGTAATTAACTTTCTTCAGTTTCGGAGAGCGATTGTTCCGTCACCAAAATTTGGACGAGGAAAGACGATGGATGGATGTCGTTATCTATCTCCTCGTTATCAATATTAAAATTTTCCATGTTCATACATGTTTGGCCATTACATTGGCTACAAACTACAGAACAGTTCAATTCTGCTTTCCGCCGACATCCACAATTGGAATGGAGAAATTGATCCTCAGGACTGGGGATGGGTACTACAAAATAATATTTTAGAGCCAGTTACAACTCTGCTTCAAGCCGCTCCTGATGCATTACTCAATACAGTATTTTGTAAGTGGAAGAAAGGCTGTGGTTCCAATTATAGATGTCGGAAAGTAGGATTGAACTGTTCTGTAGTTTGTAGCCAATGTAATGGCCAAACATGTATGAACATGGAAAATTTTAATATTGATAACGAATAGATCGATAACGACATCGATCCATCGTCTTTCCTCGTCCAAACTTTGGTGACGGAACAATCGCTCTCCGAAACTGAAGAAAGTTAATTACTGTATCGTAAATGCCCAAATAAATGCAATAAATGCACAAATAAATAAAACACGCCATAAATATACATACACATATATACACATTCATTATCCAACTTTCATATCCTAAGATCAGTCGTTATTCTTCGTAGTGAAGTAAGTCCTCTATGTTCTTAGTTTTTGAAACGCTATATCTCGTGAACGATTGCCCCTACAAAAAAACTTCTTAACAAGTTTTTATAGCAAATCGCCTCAGCTACAAATTAGCTCTCTATATTTTTTTCAATAAAGGTCGCCGTTCTTGAGATTTTTGCAAAAAACTGTTTATCGAGACCTTTGACCTCGAGTAACTCAGTTAGCAGCCATCAAATCGATGGGGAAGTTTCACACATTATTGAGGGCTAGAATACTAAGGTGCATGGAAAAATTCAGCCTGTTACAATTTTTTTCCAACTCAGCCTTTTTTTTTCGTCTATTTTTCCTGGACAAAAATTTGTACAGAAAGTTAGCATTTTTCCATAACCATTTTCTAAATTTAATCGCTATCCAACGTTAACGTTTTTGAAGAACATTTCGTTTTTCCTAAAGAGAAATTGAGATTAAATTTAGAATGTATACGCAATAAATTGCAAATTATCATAAATTAATTTGAATTTTAAATTTCAACCAATAAGAATAATAACTATTCTCCAATTAAATATTTATTTGACGTTTCTGGAATTGGGCATAAGTCCATTAGTTTATAAAGTAATTATTAGATACGGAAGTACTTTATTAGCAAAAATTATTGAAAAATTCTCTGCGTCTGTAATTTAATTATTTCACTTACAAATTCTTGGATCTTAGATATTTTCTTAAAATAAACATTGCATGACGTTATTTCAGCAATTCGGTATAGGTACAACAGTTGTTACTAAACTATAAGATAGAACAGAAAAAATTAAATTGTAATTCGCACAATTTTTGACTTTAAGACTGAGAATTTGTTTCATAAGTTTATCCTAATTACTAGAAATTTTCACCTTTGTATTCGCACCCATTTCGAGTCTGTAGGCCGACATAAACTCAATTTGCGTATGAGATAGGTAAAAACATCATTCGATTATTTTTCAAACTACAAAATTGCAGGTAGGACAACATTTTTTATTCTAGAAAATCAATTTTGTATTCAGTGTTACATTTTGAAAAATTATCAGAGTGAGACTTTAAAAAAAACGAAACTTTACGCTTAAATTATGTCTTGGTCCTATAGTTTTGAAACTGGAGCTAGTACGTTAATAAAAATCTGGCCCAAACCTAAAATGTGTCACAATTTTCAAGGTTCAATAATTAAGTGAATAACAATCATTACTTCCTAAAAAATTACAGTATTTTTAACTTTTCAGTTTCTAAGCTCTATGGTTTTTAAAATCATTAGAATTAGACTAGACAATTGTTTAAATAATCGGACTTTGTTTTTATAAAATATCCAAATTTGAGGTTTGTAAGTAGAAAAATAAGTAAATGGCATTGAATTTTTCCAAAAATTTTGGTTTTATATTCGACAAAATCAAACTGTATCTTATAGTTTGAAAAATTGCTATTACAGTAGTAAAGTGAAAATTTGGAATAAAAAATATTTCAATAAGTACAACTAAACCATTGGTTCACTAAGATAAAAAAAATGTTTAAAGAAAAACTGCAAATTTAAGGTTTGTCCAGAAAACGATAAAAAATTCATAGTGTCTTTCGGAACGAACTTCTTTATCTTTTTTGAATTTCTGTATTTCATTGTACTTATCATAAATCTAGTTTTTGGCTTGTAAAAAATACACAGACTTTCTATGTCTGAATCAATGTCTGCAAAACATATTTCATGTGTAATTTTAATATATCAATAATAATTATTATAAAAATGATGTTTATTTTCTCTTATTTTTCTTTTCCTCAGACTACCTTTTGATTAAATTACATCTAGTTTCGTCAATTTCAAATAAACACAGAATTTATAGAGGTTTTATGCATCGTCTCATTGCCGTTTTTATTCACTGCCTCCCTAATATAGTATAAATATTTAAAAAAATAATAGATGGTACCTCCCGTAAAAAAATCTTATAAAACAATTTATTGAAATGTTTATTCTTTATTGGCAGTTGAGGACGTACGATTGGCACAGTTATTAGATATATTGTGAAAACCACCTTGCGCAGAATTCTCAGTCAAATGCTGATGATTAAGGACGGGTTGCCGAATATCTTTAGCATTTCCAGACGACAATGAGCTGCTGCTTACTCCTGAGTCGCTCGACTTCTCACTCAGACAGCTCCTGCCAAGAATATTCAATGAACTGTTTTCATTTACGCACATATCCGAATTCCCTACAACATATTTCACAGACGACAACTTCTGATCCGCTTCACAAAGATCCTCCGCCTTCCGACCACGATTCAGAATATTCCTCCGGCAAGGATCTATCAAAGTCGTGTGCCCATGAACACTCACGTAGGAATCCTTTGGTTTCTTCTCCAAATTTGTGGCATTTGGAGTGTTGTTTGGAATATTTGGTTGATATGCAAGTTCCTCCTTAAGGTTGAGGGAATTGATTTGAGCTTGACGGACTCTGGCGAGAATTTCGTTGTTGCATTGCTCAACGATTGAGTCCAAGTTGTTTTTGTTATCACAAAATGCTGTGCTGTCATTGGTGTCAGTAGTTTCCTCTTGTCGGGAAGTGTGTGTTGGACGTGAACTTTTCAAGGTTGCATCATAACAACCGGAATCTCGAGGGAATTGTCTTCTGCCGAATGGTGAGCAGGTGCCGCTGGGGTCGAGGGACAGAGCTCGGTGGTGGTCGTCGCCTTCGCTGCTGGAGCCTGCTATGTCACCTTCACTTCCAGCTGAAACAATAAACGTAAATTTTGATGAAAAATTTAAAAACGTGCGTAGCCTGCAAAAATATTGTACATGGCATTAATTGAGAATTTAGTTTGTATACTTAGTCAGTTCACGATGACTTTTTCAATACTTAAGTTTAGTAAATGTTATTAGGAAATAATGGAATTCAAAAAAGTGTTAACGAAAAGCCCAAGGACTATGCTTCAGCCCAAATATTTAGTTTACTACAAAACTATAAAAAATGTTCGACTACTAAATAAAAATATCTATTTTTAAGTTTGAAATTTTTACATACACTTTAAGCTTGTTGGGCTTCCATGTTCGTCTTTCTTCAGTAGTCATCTGGTTAAGAAATAAATATGTATTATTATGAGAAAACTTTTATTCTACTAATGTGGTTTAATTTGTTTATTTTTAATAATTTTTTGCGATTTTGTTGACGAAATATATAAAGTTCCGACAAGAAATTTCTTTTGAAAGCTCATTTTATCTACCTGATTTCATTCTTCTCGTTTCTTCTACAAAAAGAGAAATTAATGATTCATTGAAAATAAAATTTATGGGATTGGTGATCTTATCTAAAATAAAATAGAAAATAAAATCATCTTATTCCATCCATTCCATCTTTGGTGTCTGACAATTTTTTGTAGATACAACTTTAGCCAAAGTGGTGGAAACTTTTTATTTATCGTTTCAACTGAACTTAGGACTTTTTGATTTGGGGGCTAAGAATCCCACAGGGGGGATTTAATAATTGATATTTACTTTCATGGTGTAAATAAAAAATAGTTTTCCTTTTACTTCGACCTCAAGAACTGTTTTTTGGCAAATATTTAGCTTCTATAGTTCTAGCACAAAAATAGTTATCATACAAATTGAAGGGGATAAAATCTAAAAAAAATGTTCTGTATCATTGCCTTGAAGAATTAACAGATCTCAAGTTATGGCAATTTCAAGTTTAATAAGTATCTTGAATACTCGATTTAGTACATGGAAATATTGAGTATTGGTTTTATGTAAAATGTCTATAATATGATTTTGGAAATGTTTTGTAATAAATTAATTATGTTTACTCGTAGTACCACGATATTTGTCGCAGTATAAAAAGACAGCGAAAACTAACATATACTTAATTTGCATGTTTAAAGAGCCAAGGGCCGCTTCCAGGGACCACATATATTGTTTACATCTTTTTTAAAATTTGCAATATTATAATTTAACACCGGCGCATGCACCAAAATTTAGAATCGGCAATAAATCTAGAATACCTATTTTTTAAATACAATTAGAATAAGAGTGTGGTGAAGGAATTTTCCTTATTAGACTGAAAATGATCACTCGGTGTTTTCTTGAGTTTAAAAATTTCCAAAAGTAGGATTAATTTAACATCGGCGCATGCACCAAAATTGAAAAAAGGCTATTAGTCCAGTATAGTTAGTCAGATTCCTATGGGTATTATAGCAATTCATTGGGTAAGAAAATTTTGTTTGCCATCGATACAGTACCATATAGAAAGCTTAAATTCGAGTTTTCGACCATCAACCTCTTGCAGCTTTTGCACCATCTGTAATTAAGTAGTGAATTCTTATCTCGACAGAAACAGCCGTATTTTTGATTTTATCGAAAAAATGGCTGATACCATTTTTAACAAGAAAAACGTGTTCTACAAATTTGTATACTTGATATTTCTTCATATTTTGCGTATTTAACGAGTAGTAACGGATTAATTGAAAAAAAGGGAGTTGAAAAAATTTTTGCCCGAATATTTTTTCCTTCAGCGCTATCGCAGAAATGTTCATTTAAAATTTATTAAACACATAGTTACCTACAACTCTGATATGACAAATTTTTTCATGCGAGGAATGTAGCCTTGAAGTTGCGCGTATCGTCCAGTATAGTACAAGGCATTTAGACCTTGCAGGGAAATAATTCCGAGACGAATTTGGCTTTCGACTTTCGAAAGTGTATGTTTACGAGCCGGAAAACTCATTTAGCACAATTCTACCCGGTGGTGAAAAGCCGCCATTTGGCTTTTTAAGGTTGTTTTAGATTTTCACGCATAAATCGAGTATTTTCGGTTTTAGAAGAAATTTTTTCTATGCAATTTTGTTGAAAATTGAATTCTCCATAAAATTGCACTAGTAACTTTTTTGCTAATTGCAATTGTTTACAAGTTTGTTATACCTCCAATTTCCAGGATGGTGTTTGGTGCATTTTCGAGATAGTCGCGTTTTTCGAGACAGGTGCACGTAAACAAAACTATTTGTGTTAATTTCAAAAAGTAATCCCGTGTAACAAAATGCTGTACCTAACTTGTAAACAATTGCAGTTAGCGAAAAAAGTCTATTTTGTAGAAAATTCAATTTACAAATTAATTTTATGGAAACATTTTCTTGTAAAATCGAAAATACGCGATTTATGGGCGAAAAATTAAAACAACCCTTAAAAACAAGATGGCGGCCTTTCACCACCGGGCAGAATTGTGCAAAATGTGATTTCCGGCTCGTATACTAAAAAACTTTCGAAAATCGGAAGCCAAATTCGTCTCGGAATTATTTCCCAGTAAAGTCTAGATGTCCTGTACTACTGCCGAGTGACGATACGTGCAATTTCCAGGCGCTGCAGCAAGTAAACAATTGCTCGCATGAAAAAATTTTTCATATCAAAGTTGTAGGTAATTGTGTGTTTAATATATTTTACATGAACATTTTTGCGATTGCGCTGAAGGAACAAATGATAACCGACCAAATAAAATTTTCAACCTCCTTTTGCTTCAATTAATCCGTTATTACTCGTTAAATACGCAAAATATAAAAAAATATCAAGTATACAAATTTGTAGAATTCGTTTTTCTCGTTAAAAATGGTATCAACTGTTTTTTCGATAAAATAAAAAATACGATGGCAAAAAAAATTTCTCTTACCCAATGAATTGCAATAATAAATACTAAATATACTGGACTATATAAATCAATGTATTATAAAAAAATTGCGCCATGTTATTTTAACATAATCTCACTAATGTCCGTTTCACAAACGAGTATTAAATTCATAGTTAATCTATATTAAATTTAAGTCAATACGAAGAATAGTTAGTGCTATTCTCAGATTAAATATTTATTTGGCGATGGTGAAATCTGATATAAGTCAATTTAACTAGAAATTGAACAAATTTGGGCCTAAAATGTAACTCTATATTTTTTCGTCCCAGTAACTAAAAATCCATATGTTTCCCCTTAAGATAATATCGAGTGATACAGGACTATTTGGTATAAAGTTCCATAATTTTTGCTGCAAATTAATTTAACATAAAAACAGTAGATTTATAGAAAAAACTCAAAATTTTGCATCGTGTCAAATCAATCATATTATATTCTATGTACAAAAAATCGTAGAGTAGTAATATAAGAAGATGCAAAATTTTGTATTGCATAATTGCGTAATTGCATAAATTTCTGTGTCATACGATTTTATAACTATCTGGTACGTAGCTTGCAGATATTTTGTAAGACTTAAAGTTATAATTGTTTTATAATTAAATGAAATCTTAACTAGAATAGGCAATTTGTAATTACATACTAAAAGAAGTTGCAACACATTTTCTGTTAGCTACATAAAATATTCTGTTCTACTAAGTAAACTGCTTAGTTATTTACAAACTGTTATTTATTTTGATTTAAAAAATGAAGAAATTTCACATGTTCTTAAAATTTTTCTGCTATTTACACGATATTAACAAATTATTTTACAACATCTTGTCCTCCATATTTGACTGAAAATACTCACAATCTAAGTCATGAAGCAGTTGCACGGCAGTCAGTAGCTTCGTTCGATGGTCGCTATTCACAATTCCTAAATAATCCAAATCAGACGGTTCAATTTCCTTAAACAGTTCCAAATCCTCGTAACCATTTAGAATAAAAACCGAAATATACTCCTGAAGATTAATTTTTTGCAGTAAATCCTCAACGGATATAGGCTTTCCCTTAATGTTGCGATGCCACTTCATTTCTTTTTTTGCTTTAACTGTTCGCTCAGATAATAGTTCCACGTTAATAAATTTGAATGTGCCTTTTTTCCCGTGGCATATCCCCCGCCACTGTCCACTCACGTTCATGGAAACTATATCTATTATATCACCAGCCTGCAAAGCAAATTAACCATGTAAAATTTTCTATTAGGCAATCTATATGAAAAATATTTTTACATTGAATTTTAGAGCATCTTTGTCGTAGGGACTTGGAACATTGTCCACTAGCGCTCTCGCTCTTCCTACTATTTGGTCAGTTGGACTAGGATCAGCATCCTCGGTGGATATCGAACTATGATTGCTTCCAGCTCGCACCAAAGCTTGAGTACCTAATTAGAAAGTAACTATTTAAGGAACGTATATTTTTCGTGAAATACTCACTTGAGCCTGATCCACTTGGTAAACTTTCCACAGAACTTGCCAGGCAAGGAAATGCCTGGTCGGCCGACCTTTGATGTTCACTTGCGTCGCCCTTTAACTTGGATATTTTTCTTTGAACATCTTCTTTGAGCCCCCGAACTTTACCAACTATTCCAGACACACCTGCTGACCTTCCGTCGCTCGACTATAATTTCAGACAAATAGTTACATAAGATATTTAGGAAATATGTTTTCTTAAACTAGTTTGGTTAATAAATAATTAAACGGTGGGGAACGCTTCAACTTCATGAATTATTTTGTGGTCATTTCAAGGTATCTTTTCCTTTTATACTTACGACATGTACCATGGCAACTTGTTGGCTACAGTTGCTAAAATCGTCCTGATCCTCATAATCGGAGCTTTGACTAGGCGATAGACCATCATCACTTCGCGCGTAGGCCGATGGTTTCCTGAAATGTCTGATTTTTCCTTCTAAATGGGTGTAGTATTGGGGCGAGATAATTTGACCCAATTCATGTTGTTCTGATCGACTGGTATCCACAGATAAGGTAGATAATCGTGAGCTGACACTTTGTACATCCGAACCCGCATAATCTCCACTTTCTCTGTCTCTGGAGGACCTGGACGATAAGAAAATAACAATTTTAGCATTTTAGAAAGAAACGGATTTAAGGGATCAGATTTAGTATTGTTGTTAAAATAACAGCTAACCACAATTTATCTGCTAGATTTTTTTGAGGATTTAGGTTTTTTTGTTCGTTATAATAAAATATTCTAAAACTGCTTTTTTGATAACAACTTTTATATTAAGTTGTATACAGTTTTAGAACAAAAATAATATTTTTCGAAATGGTAATTTTAATTTTATTTTTTTCAAAAAATATACTCTTGTATTTTAAACATTAATTACTAACTTCTTAGACGTCTAAAAATTACAAAACAAATAATTTCAAGTAAAAATTTTTTCAAAGTTTTTTTTAAGATCTATTTTGTTAAAAAAAAACGTTAATGTTTGGCTACTTCATTAATAATAGTTTCTCATAAAAATCGATAACTTGTTGATAATCTTAAAACATGTCCGTCATTATGTCCCACTTGGATGAAATTATATTCTCAATGGATTGTACTAATCAAAGTTTAATAATGTACAGGGTGTCCCATTTTCGACACTTTTAGGGGGTATTGGCGTTATTATCAAAGATAGAGTGTTGCGGTTTTCACCTTCCTTTCTTACTTTTTACGAAACGAAAGATTCCGGGGTCAAATTTGTCATGGCTCTCTTAGTTTTTAATCTACAGAGTGATTCTCAAAATCTTTGTTTTTTAGACACCCATTCTATTTCCGTTATGCGTCTACTTATCAAAAAGGTGAAAACTGATCTTGATAGAGCTTTTTACGTAGAATTCAGTGGCGTAGGTAGTTTTTGTGTAAAAGGTTTAGTTTTTGAGATATTGCCCAAACTTATGTTTTTTTAAACGGGACACCCTATATATTATCTTTTATATTGATTAAGCAAAATTTGGGCTTTCCAAAAATGTATAATACTTAATATTTATTTTCAAAAAAAGCTCAAAATTCGATATTTTTAATAATTTTCTTTATTTATAACAGTAGGCCATGGCTAATTTTTTAGAAACAAATGCAAAATTTTCACAATGCGTAATTATTTTAAAGCTAAACACTTCAAAAGATAATTTTAATGCATTTTATAAAAAATACCAACAATATAATACTTCTCATAATTATCATAAACGGCCATTGAAATAAAAAATTAAAAGTAAAATAAAACACCTACGTAACAAAAATATTTCATCAATAATGGAAATCTGACAAATCTGTCAAATTTTGCCATGGCCTACTGTTATAAATAAAGTAAATTATTAAAAATATCGAATTTTGAGCTTGTTTTTCAAAATAAATATTAAGTATTATATATTTTTGGAAAGCCCAAATTTTGCTTAATCAATATAATAAATAAATTATAGGGTGTCCCATTTAAAAAAACATAAGTTTGGGCAATATCTCTAAAACTAAACCATTTACACAAAAACTGCCTACGCCACTGAATTCTACGTAAAAAACTCTATCAAGATCAGTTTTCACCTTTTTGATATGTAGACGCATAACGGAAATACGAGGGCTGTCTAAAAAACAAATATTTTGAAAATCACTCTGTAGATTAAAAACTAAGAGAGCCATGACAAATTTGACCCCGAAATCTTTCGTTTCGTAAAAAAGTAGGAAAGGAATGTGAAAACCGCAACACTCTATCTTTGATAATAACGCCAATACCCCCTAAAAGTGTCGAAAATGGGACACCCTGTACATCCTTAAATGTTTAATTTCCTATTTAATTTATCGAAAATTCCCTAAGAACGTCTTCCACTTTATACTTTCCGATATGTTTTAACGTCGCGTCGTTATTTACAATTTTACTTCGCTGCCATAAAGTTTTTAATCCACCTATGTATGTACTTGCCTGAGTGGTATAATAGTCGGTGGGTAACCAGCTTGTGGTAGAATAAGTCCTCGCCTAGGGGTTCCCCGGGGTGTCGTAACTGTGGGTGTATCTCTAGGAAGGGAAATATCACCGGCTGATCTAAGTGAGATTACACCCTCCCCTCTAGGTTCCTGCCGTAGGTTTAACGTAAAACACACTCGCCCTTTTTGTATTGTGGCTGTCGGACCGGGACTGCTGCCCATCAGAAAGTCTTCGGGATCGCTTTCGTAGGGTGGCTCGTCGTACCAGTGGGCCCTGTCATGTCCGTGGGCTGGCGGCGCTAACATACGGGCGTCTTCGTCGTACATGTAGGTATCATCTAGTTATCACAAAAAACGAATTAGTGAGAAATTTACAGTCAAATTTTTATTTTAGTACAATTGTTTTGATTACCGCCTGCCATAGGCCCTCTTAGGCCTTCTTTTCCTAATTGTAGTAAACCCTGTTTAATGTCGCGTAGGATCTGAAACAATACAGAATTTTACAAACATTTAGCTAAGAAATATTTATTAATTTAACTTAGTTAGTAGGGAACAATTTGGGAACTACTGACACACAAAGCGTTGGGTAAATAATCTAGTCCAAGGGACTAGCAACAAATTTTCCTGAACTAGTTATATCGTGTACAAGAATGATGTTACAAAACCAAGCCCCAAGCAGTTTTCTTTATAGGTGTCGTTCTTGGAATTTAATTAAATCACTGGGTAATTTGGATAAATCGCAAATATAGGGGCCATAAAAAGTTTTTTAATAAGTCAGTACAGCTACATAAATATCTGTATAGGTTGGGTGTTATTAAAACATCTGTCATTGACAGGGTATGAGATGAAATAAAAATGTAAATTTGGAAGAGGATATTTAAATATGAAATTTGCAATCCTTAAACGGGAATAAACAGGGAAAGTTTTATAATAAAATTTTGAGGATATAAATGTTATGAAAAAATATTATAATTACGAGTGTACGAGTCAACTGAAAAAAATTATAAGCCGCACACAGAAACTAATTATAGTTAGATTATTGGTGATGTGGCAAGAATTCGACACAAAACAATTTTTTTTTGGTAGTTTCAATTAATTTGTGTTGACCTTAGATAATTGATTACATTTAATTATACTGAAACTTATGGAGCTATTCTCTATTGAAAATGTTATATAACATTCTGTAAAATCTCTGTAATTTGACATTTCGACAATGTTTTATATTGTTCAAACGTCAAATAACATAGATTTAACAGAATGTTATCTAACATTTTCGATACAGAATAACACCATTAATTTAATTGAATCGGAAAAAAGTATCTGCGAAAATTATATTTTATCCTATTTGTAATCGTCCTTTTCATAGTTGCAAATATGAGAAATTTACTAATAAAGGAAAAACTAGAAAAATTGAATCCCATAAACTTCACACAAATGAATTTAAAAATTAAGGTAAAAATGTATCAACTATATATAAACATTCTTTTTAGTTAATCGAGTCGGTTCTGAAAGCAACACGCTAAATTTTAGCACCAATGTTTTTGTCTCTATTTAACATATTGCATTCTATAATATAATCTTTTTGGTTTCCCTCTTTTTTAGTTAATATAAAATTTAGCAAATTAAAAAGATACAAAAAAAATTAATAGGCGCAATAATTTAATATATAGTTTACAAAATCGACACATTGTGTGTTAGTTTTTCAGGATATTTTCTTGACTGTAGATTTAGTTGTTTTTAGGTTTGGAATTATTTCTGAACTAAACTGCTGGCCAATTGAAACGTACCACGCGAATTTTTAGGTTGAATTTAAAGTCAAATATTTAAAAAAATAGAAAAGATATCAACATATTTTGAGGATTTCAGAGATAATTTAATTGAGAAAACGATAGTGTTACCCGATTTTTTTACTTTGAAGTACATTATTATCTACAGGGTATGAAAGAAAGTCGTCTTTTTTTTCTCAAATTTTATAACTACCGAGATTCCACAAAATTTTTTATATATTTTTTTGATGTAGATTTTTTTAGTCCTTACTTAATGGGAAAAAACCTGTTTCTCAAATTTTAGATATCCCTGTTATTTTATAAGATACCGAATTTTTGCTGAAAACTTTATATTTTCTTTGTTTTTTGTCGTTCGGTCGTATTGTGTTTTGTAAGAACCAATTTCTGTAGTTGATTTTGATACCTTGTGAATGGCTTTCTTATAAAAAGTACATTTTTTGTACTTTCATTAATTTATTGGTAACCAGTGGCTTATCAAAAATCGGTTCACTTTCGCTAATTGGTAAATTTTTTTAATTCATTTTTTGAGGCTTATTTCTAATGGAATAAAATGGAATTTAGTTAGTTTATGTTCACCATTGGTTTAAGTGACTTATATCCTCGAAACGGGTTTTTCACTTTTTCAAAAATTTCCTCGTATCCGTGTATACCGGGTGGTCACGAAATCGTTTTACAACTCCCAAAATTTTGTTATACTTAACTGTACTAATTTGAAATTTGGCATGGTTTGATTGTTGAAAGGAATAATCATTTTGACGTATAAAACAATCGAATGACACTTCCGGTTTTACCGGAAGGGCCACCTACTAACTTTCAAACTTTTTTAAAACAACCCTGTACATTTTTTTCGTAATAATTAGATTCTATTTAAAATTACCTTTTTATCAACATATCACATGATGACATTTTCTTTCAAAATGGTAGCATAATTATTATTGCAAAAACCTATTCAACAATATTTAATTTAATAAAAAATTCGGTATCTTATAAAATAAGAGGGATATAAAATTTTTGAGAAACTGGTTTTTTCCTCATTAACCAGGGACTAAAAAAATGGACAACAAAAAAATATAAAATTTTTTTTGTGGAATTTCGGTTGTATAAAGTTTGAGAAAAAAAAGACGACTTTCTTTCATACCCTGTAGATAGTAACGTACTTCAAAGTAAAAAAATCGGGTCACACTATTGTTTTCGCAATTAAATTATCTCTTGAATCCTGGAAACCGCATGTTGATATCTTTTCTCCTCTTCAAAATATTTGACTTTAATTAAATTCAACCTAAAAATTCGTTTGGTACGTTTTAATTGGTCAGCAGCTTAGTTACAGGATTAGAATGTTTCAAGATTTAGGCCCGCATTTTATGATCTATAACCATAATTTGACTAGTTTTTGATACTTCCTCTTGTCAAAAAAACATTACTTTTGGAATTTTCTTGTATGTGACTCTTTAAGAAAGCTTTTGCGGGCCTAAGTGACCTTTTATTATATACCCTGTATACAGGATTTTGAAGTCTCATGGCACGATTGTAAATTGTAGGACCAGAAATAAGACTAAAATCATTTAGGTATTAAGTATACACTATACAAGTACTTTAAGAAGTTGGGTATGATCTTTTTTTACGTTTGCCCTTTTCTTGCCATTTTTGTCCTTAATATTAAATATGTAATGACCAAGTTTAAATAACAGTATTTATTTAATAAAGTGTATTTTTCCAACGTTGTACATAACTTCTTACGCAGTTTTTTATATACAAATTTTTTGACATGCTATAAACTTAGGATTTGTCTCAAGATTTGTAGAAATTTTATAAGTTTGTTTGGAATTAAAAAATAACTTATAAAAACTAACAGTTTTAAATATGCGAATATCAAGATTTGCATCCATTGTAACCTTGGAAAATCCTTAATTCACTTAAGTACTACACACGCAAAAACCAGAAAAACTAGAACACATAAAACTAGACATTAAACTCCAATCATTTCCTTGATAGCCAATAAAACCAATTGCATTACAGACAGCAGACAAATTCTAAACACCACTAATCTGATGACACTTTTCCAGAATGCCCCCCTCCGGTTCTTCTACTAAACAATTTAATCACATTATGAAACTGCATAGAAGCAATATACTCGTATACGGTTTCACAACAATTTAAGTGTTTATGCATCAAAAGCAATGCTCTTTGACAAACAAGTGTCACCGGAACCAAACAGAAATTGCATACATAGTCGACAATAATTATTGTTTCGGACTTAATTACTTCTGAAGGAGGGTAAGGTGACACTAGTCGCCCCAACTAATGCAGATAACATTAACAGTATTTAAAAAACTTTGTAGGGTGCCTATTAAAAGTAAATAACAAGTACCTACAGATCTCTTTCTCTTTGTAGTTTATAGCATTGGAATTTAATGTAGGCAATTTGCAATAAAGTAAGCAATATAATGTAATGCTATCTTACATCTTCTTGTGCATGGTTGAAACATAAAATAACTTGCTGGTTTTATTATCCGTAAAATATGAGACTTTAAATTTGGAGTGTATACTCTTTGCAAGTAATAAATGTTTGGAAATTGGGAACAGTGTCTTCAAATATATTTATCTAAGTGCGCTATACCGCACACATGTTTCGGTTTTTAGGTATTGTGGTCATGCTTCTAACTTTACAGGTTTTAAAGCCTATTCGTGAACACATTGTTCTACTAAACTGGCTAAAGTTGGAGGAGAATTTAAAAAAATATAATAATTTATTGCACCGTGCAGCTGGGTTTGAAAACCAGAAAAGCGTTCGCACATTTTGTGAAAATTGTTCAGCTGAAAGATGTATTATTTTGTCTAATAAATAAGTGGATGCGTGTTCCAAAATTGCTAAATCTATTTATCAGTTGGTAAGAACTACTTACTTTCTAGCTACTACGGAACTTTATATTCCAAAATATACTTACATCTTCGTGTTCCTTCGTAAATTTTTCTCGTTTCCTTAATGCTTCTTGTACTTTTAACTGAAACAAAGAAGTACATTAGTGTTATCTATTGCTATGCATTGTAATTGCTATTTCACTATAAGAAATAATGTCTAATGTACCTACAATTCGTATTTTATTTTACCCGTAATTCAAAAGTGACTAAATTTTACTTGTTTTTAAATTTTTTTAGGTCAGCCGTTTTAAATGATAAAAAAATTGGAAAATTATTTACACAGTGCAAAAATAATTTAGGGTCAGTTTTTCAATCAATAGTTAATTTTCTTAGTAATCATCAAAACTAGGACTTAGTAAAAACAGTTATTGCAAAACTAATTTTTATGAAGTTTTGTTATATTAGTGATTACAAAAATGTTTAAATTTTTCGAAAATATTTAAGCTGTATAGTTGGTTTAACCAGCAATACATAGTACCTATTTTAATTTCCAATATTTTTCTATATTTTCAGTAATTATCCTTTTTATTTACTCAAATTTTTGTTAATTCTTAAATAATTACGTATTTGTTAAAAATATGTGACCTAACCTAACTGAAATCGGCCTTTAACTTTATTTGTTTAAGGTTTTTGTACAGGGTGTACAACTAAGAAAGATCGCCGGCTGTATCTCGGAATTTATTTATCGTACAGCCTTCGGAAAAAAATATTTATAGTAAAAGTGGTCAAGAGAAATCGCTGGAAATAGTTCTTAATTTCTTCTTAGCTAGTAATAATAATACCATTGCATTTACCATTTCTTAGAAAATTAACAAACCTTGCGACTTTGTCTCAAAGCGACCAAGGAAAAAATAAAATTAATGATTTCAATTATTTATCCGAAGACCTAATAAACGCTCTTTCAAACGAGACCAAATTTATCGAAAACTGTAAAGCCAAAAAAAAGTTATTAAATTTTTTTCAAACAAATATTTGCCCCTTTCCCCACTCTTTATTTGACAAGATAGAGAAAAACACTCCAAATAAAAAAAATTTCTAATTTTCGATAAATTACAATATAACTATTTTTGGCATATGTTAACTCGAGATATTTTTGAGAAAAAGCGTGTTTTATATTTTGTCGTTAGTGTTACGCCCTCTAGCGGTCGAGTTAGAAACTTAAGCATTATTTTCAGCAATTTCTCTTGGCCACTTTTATTATAAATAAAATTCCGAAGGCTGTACGATAGATAGTTTCCGAGATACAGTCGTCGACATTTCTTAGTTGTACACCCTGTACATAGACAACGAAAAAATTGCGAATATATCAAGATGATTCTTTATTAATAGAAAATTAAATTTTAAAGTATTATATCCATTTCCTCATTTTCATATTAATAAAAAAAGATGAAAACAAAAACAATAATAATACAGGACTTAATAAAGAGCGAGCAAAAAAATTTGTAATCGAGTCATCCATGAACGCGCAATCGTATGTAGTTACTTGAACTGCATTACAATAAAATGTCAGTTGAAAGCTAAAATGGTTCAAGTTACAGACATACGGATTCAAATCCATGGATGACTCGATTACAAATTTATTTGCTCGCACGATAGTTGAAATGTATACTTATCTAGTAAATTTCAGAACTATTAATGCAAATTTAATTTTTAGTTAACAATAATTGACATATTTAATGATAATAAAGACTTCAATGAATTTTGCAAATAAAAGCCCTATTTTCATAATATTAAAATAAATCCCATGTTCACAGTCTTTAAACTTGGATTATAAACGAAAAACTGAAAAGTAGTAAATTTTCCTAACTTCCAAACCAAAATGCAACACTCTGTAAATTTTGCAACAGCCTGGAAGTTCATTAAATCTCCCTTATATTCCTGTCTAATTCCAAGAAAGGTGCGAAGAAACTAATGGCTTAAGAAAAGCTTAAAACATACCTTCCCACGAACACGAGCAAATATTTTTTCCAGTTTCTGAATATAACTCTTACTTTTTTTGTATCACGTGTATTATTAACAATTTTTATAAAAGCTCTTTAAAAGGAAAGTTTACAGGAAAATGTGTCAAGTTTTAATTCAGTGTTAAAATATTTAACCTGAGGTTTCCAAGCGACCTAATTTTAAATAACTTGTGGGTAGGTGTGTTAACGACTTTCAATACCTCTAATGGATTTGGTACCTAAATGGTGGAATGTTTTTATCTAAAAACAATATAAACAGAACAAAATACTATAAATAAAGTTGTATAGTTTACGAATTGCGGAAACCAACTATAGGTGCAATGTTCATTCGCTGGGGTCGTAAAGAAGGTAATAAAACGTGAAAATCCCATCACCTCGTGACCATCGCAAACTTTTCAGCCATAAAAAGTGGACCCCGGATTGCTGTGACATTTTGATATAGGAGCCATTGCCAGCCTCAGTGGTTTACACATGGGAAAAAGCAAACTGGATAACCAAACATCGCGTGCTCTTCTAGACATAGACCTGATAAACTTTATAGTTAGCTGTGATAGAATACGACCGTCTAGGGAATTTTAAGTGACCATTTGAAAGACGACCAAACCGTAAGTTAGGGTCGAAAACAGGCTTAGTAGATATATTGCTGTAATTTTATCTTAAAAAATTAATTACATATTAGGGGCGGCTTGTAACCTATAATACTAACGTAAACTGCAACATAAAAGAAACAGGCATGGAGAAAATGGTTTCTTCCACTGGCAGCTGAAGCTTGATTGCATGTCTTGGAAATTCTGATAACATGCCAAAAAAATAATCTAAGAAGCTTAATGCAGCACAATTTTTATAATTTGTTCATGTTCCTGTAAACATATTTTGGATAATCGTGCTGATGGAAGAAAATTCTATTCAAGAAGTTGTTAAATTTTCATAATTGTGTCTCAATTTTGGTCTATTGTGAAAACTACATTAAAGATAAAATAATCAAGCAAACAACAAAGTGAAGATACATAATTAATATTTGTGAAAGTGCACCGAAAAAAATATTTGTGATTTTTTAAAAATGAGGGTAATATCTCATCTTGTTCAGATTTATAAACTGAAATGCCTTCACCTATTACAAATTTTATTGAAATTGTCCTACCTTGTAGATTGTCTCCTCGAATGTATTTGGTGTTCTGCCGTTCATTTGTAAATGTCGAAGTCTATCATAATCCCTAGGATCAACTATAGATCGAAGAACAGCGTGTTGTCCTAAATCAGTTAAACCCAAGCCACTTTGAAGGACGCTGTCCGGGGTGTCCACCTGTAAAATATGGATCAATTTCAATTTGGAATATAATTGGTATTAGAGTTTCGAACAGGCTATTAGCAAATTGATGAAAGGACGTTACATTAAAATGTATCAGATATCAAATCATGTATTAATGCTTTGAAACTGGAGTTGTCTTAAGTTTATTTAGGTCAGCATATAGCAATTCAACCTAATGATTACTTTAGGTCTTTTGTACATTTTGACACTTTTCCATTTAAAAAATCCCAGTTTATATCGTCAGGATTTCACCAGTCGATAGTTTAGCGAAAATTAAAGGTGGTCTAATAAACTATGGTCGAATGTTGCTTCCTTTTTGATGTACAGGCCATTAAAGAAAATAAAATATTTTAAATAATTTGCTATAAATCAATCACAAAAAAGTTAGTCTTCTGAAATGTTGCGTAGATCTTTTTTTTTGTATTCTCTTATTAATAGTGGTTGCAATTATTTTATTTAGAACACAGAGGCGTGCGTACGGGTTTCTTCAAAAACATTTTATTGAATAAAACGTACGCCACTGGTTTTTTTTGCAGCACCAATATGCAGAGAGTATTTTCCATTCAATTTAGAAACTTTTTTGTATCTTACAATTTCTTGATAACTTGATAAATATCACGCTATTTTTTGCACTTCCCAATAATATAAATTTAAACAATAATCATTTTGATGAGTTTGTTATACCATGAACATGGTGCTATTTGGATTACGCGGTAGGTAACGTCATGGCAACGGTGTCAATAAAATTTTTCAATCTAGTGTTATTTTAAGATTTATAAAGTTTAATTTTTTACTTTATGTCCATAGGGATTTTAATTGTCACTTCATGTCCCTAGGGACTAAAAGAAACACTTTAGTCACTGTTATCAGGGACTAAAGTGAGTACTTTAGTCCCAAAAGTGCAAAAAATATTTTATCTCTTACGTACAGCAAACAGTTTAACTGGAATTAATACTAATTTCGCACCATTAAATTTTTATTTAAGCTTTACAATTTTATTCTGAATTTAGTTGAATTTTCTTTTTGTTTTGAGAAAAGTTGCAATAGTGAACATTTTTTACCTGAAAAAGTAAATTTGAATAAATCCAACTGTAGCTTATTTATTTAATAGAGGAAAATTAATCAAAATTTTCTAAATTATCTGCATATTAAATTAGATATTTAGTTAAACTAGATAGAAGTATTGTTATACATACTCGTAATATGTATTTATCTACTACCAATTCATAATAGCCTTGATTTGACATTAATTTGAGTAAGGTAAGTCAAATTATTACGCAACATGTGTTTTAAAGAAATCATTACCACACTGAAATTTCAACAAGAAAATTCTTTCTTACAAGTATTTACAACACAATTTTTACAATTTAGTATCATTATAGGAAAGTTTATATTTGTAAATGTCTAATTTTAATATAATATAAATTGTTCAATTCTTTAAAATTTGTTATTAACACTGAGTAATGACACTTCATACTCTTAACTTTGATTTTTTGAAACCTGGAGAATTTTATAATAGCGTATCTACCTAGAAAAAACCCTAACTTCACGTAAGATAACAGAAAAAATTTGTAGTTTTATTTTATAAAAAATTAGTTTTATATTTTAATAATAAACATAACACAGTCCACGTCCCCGAGTTTTTTTGTCTATAAATTGTTTAATTATTTCAAAATTTATCATTCAAATTAACTGTAGTGTAGCGCTGGCTAGTTTTTACATAACTTAGGTTAGGTTAATCCAGTACGACAACTTGACAACAACTACTGAGCAATGTCGCTGGAAATAAATTCAAAATTCATTTTTAATTATTTGGACGGTAGTAGATAAAATCTTGTATATTACACGTGGGATATACACACTTTAACATATTCGTCTGATTACAGAACTCGTCTACGACTCGTTCTGCAATTTTCAGACTCTTATGTTAATGATGTTCATATCCCACTTATAATATAAATAACTATTAAAAGAATAAATTTTGTAAAACGTATAAAGTTTTAAAAAAGCGTTTCCTACCAACCCCTACAAAAACTGCAATTTTAACATTCTGTTCGTCCATTGATATACAAAAAAGCAGTGAAAAAACTACCTATTCAAAATCGTCGCCTTTAAATTCGTGTTCATGAACCATATGTTAACATACACAGAGTTAGCTGCTTGTTTTAGGTATTCGCGTACATGCGGCAGCAGCAATCTCTATATTACGATAAAATGTAGAGAGGCACTAGGAAGAAGCTAATAAGCACACCACTCGAGACATAGTGAAACAATAGAGGCCGTGACATTGACAACCCTTCTGAACTGTACCTATTTCAGTATGCCTACAGCTTCAAACCGGATTTTACGACTAATCTGATTCCCTTGCCTACTTGTAGTACTAACATTATTTGGTATCACAATTTACAAAGTACAGTATTTTTAATTAAGTTATGTGTAAAGACAAGAATATTTTCGGTGATGGTGATGGTGTCTGTAATAACTTAAAAGTTATTGATTTCAACTTTCATCTCTTTGAAATTGCTTCTGCTTACGGCTAATATAATTTAGGGAAATTCGCTTTACCGTGACTTATATTTTAATATAAATATAATTAAAATGTTCTTAGGTTTTAATTGGTTGGCTCGCTGTGATGGTAATTAATTTATTTAAAGAAATAATTTGAATTGATGGATGACTGAAAAATTTTCTTTATAAATTACCTGTCTAAACCAGTATCAAGTTAATGTATTATATTAAAGGGAAAATTACAAATTAAATCATAAATTTGCGATTTTCCCGATAAGCTTAAGACAAATTCTTTGATCCTCAGGCAAATTATTTTACGTTTTTACAAAAATCACTTGGTTACCTTACGGGTTTATATCGCTATTTAACGAAGTAAAAAGCCGACGGAAGTAAAACAATTTTCACAATATTCCGATATTCCCTCCAAATTCAACGTCGAAAAATCTATTTAAATATTTTTTCATGTAAATTGAAACCAAAACTACGCACAGGAATTTAAAAATAAAATTTAGTTGAGAAAATGAGAATATAGGGTAGACGAGCGCTTCTAGACACCTACTACATATTTCCATTTCTCTGTAAAGGGTAGAATGTAGTTTGTAAAATCGTAATAAATCAATCATCTGTCATAGAGTGTTCAGGCAAGTAATAACTTGCACATTTTCAGTTGAAAGTTTCTTTAAAAACTGAAATTAACCTGAAGTTGAAACTTAATTTAAACTCATTTTTAATACCTATTAAATACCTATTATTCTTAGGAAAACTTTTTTTTCATTCATTATTAAAACTGAAACACAATTAGCCATTTTTATTCTTGGGAAACTTTGTAAAATTGTGAATAACTGTAGAGGAAAAAGTTTCTAATTATTATTTTATTTGAATTCCAACGAAATTAAATTATGCTTATAATTTTACGCAGTGTTACGAGTAATGTTGTGTGCTTAATTCGATAAATTTCAAACAAATTATTGTTTATTGAAATGCGGAACAATGTTTTAATAATTTTACCATGTATTTATTTATGCATTGAAAATTAATACAACTGTGAATAAATTCATGTAAATGATTTGAATATGTTTGGCCAAACTAAAAAATAATATTCCAGTTGTAAAGATGTCTGCAGTTTTTTTTCCTTCTTCCTCATGCTTAACTATATCTGATGAGACTAAAAGGAATTGAAGTGTTTCAGAGATGTCTCGCGCGCTTGTAGCTTTTTCACTGTATTTTTTGCATCCTAGATAACCGGCCTGGTGGTTCTGATCCTTAGAAAACGGAAGGAAGAGATACAGGACCGGCGACGCCAACTCAGCATAGCATAGGTGGCGTCCTTTGCGTTCTCCTGCTTACCTATAGAACACTCTAATTGAAGCTAGACTAATGCATACAAAGCTTACAGAAACACTTGCTTCTCGACAAAGTATTTGAAGATTAAAGCGCATATACTTTTGTTCATTTTTTGTGCAGTCTGTGAATTTTAATAAGTGCATACAAGTGGTTCGCTCGTTTGACTTTGGATTTTCAACGACAGACACAACACGATTTATTCAAAAGAAAAATGCTGGAGATTTTGGATTTATGATTAAAAGTTTCGTGTATCGTATATCTAAAGTCTATGCATGCGCTTTAAAACGAGCGGGGACGCATTTTGATAATTGGAATGCACCAAATTTGTAATGTCTGCAAATGAAAGGCAAACTGTCTGATTATTCCTTCAGCTTTTTAGAAGTCTAAATAAAAGTATAGAATGTGTCTTAGTATCTACTATAAACAAAGAGATGTTTTCAAAAAGCAGAATTTGTAAAATTACTAATACTTTTACGATTTTGAATAGTAAGAAATCATGGATATTTAGAAAAAATTCTTAAATTAAACGCGTGGTGTCAATCACAAGAATTCCAAATTATATATTTCCTTTTTCTAACTAATCTAACATAACCTAAACCTGTAAGTTTGTCTAAAATAATACCTTAAACATTTTTTCATCCATTAACAGATTGGATTGATTTATTAAAGTATGAATTTTCAGACCATTTAAAGAGTAGGTAGAAAAAAAATTCTTGTTGATATTTTTACAGTTTATTTTTACAAATCCTGTTAAAAAATTCTAAAATGTTTTAGGATTTTATTTGGGTCAAGAGAAAATCCTCGTGAAAATCATGTTTTAAGATAAAGTACCTACATTGTTGAGTTTAGTAATAAAAATATTTCAAGCATTTAATTTCATTAATTAAAAAGACTAAAAGAGGACATTTAGCAATATTTAGTAAGTTAAGATAGTTTATATGTATACATAGAGAATGAACCTACAAGCTATTCATGTTTTTCGAAAGGTTTCAAACCTTTACATATTAAAGTTGATGTAAAAGTGGGAAAATTGATATCATTTAATCGTGGATTACCAAAATAAATAATATACATTGCAATATTCACGTTCACTTAAAATCTGATAATGATGATTGATTTTTCTATTTGAAAATTTTGTAACTTGTGAAATTTTCTCTGTGAATCCCGATTATAAGTCAGAACATAGTGGGAACAACACAGGTTAGAACTTTAGTTCATGGGCCAATTCAAGCGAATTTGAAGACTCAAAAATATTTACAATCATTTTAGGTGTATTTTTCAATATATTTATTCAAAATTCTTAAAAATTCATCAAAATAAAAAAAATTATTCAATATTCCTTCTACATTTTTCATTTTTTTCCTCGTGAATCACCCTGTACATATACTCTCAGAAATGGTGGGTTATTCCCTAATTTGCATAGATTTTGTGAAAATAAGAAAAGTTTATACAAAAAAATGTCTCCGAATTAACCCTACAAAGTCAGTCGTCCTTGACGTTGAGTGCTGACAATCTATTTATTGCCGTTTTTTTGGGACGACATCATTTATTTAAAATTTTGGGGACACGGAGATTTGCTAAGTTAGCAATAAATATTTCGGTTGGTTTTTTCGATTTTTTCGAAATTATAAACCCTTTTGAAGATAAAATAAACCGTGTTGGAGAAAATCAAATGTCCTGAAAGTAGGAAGAGCAAAGTCAGCAGAATCATAAATTGACACATGGACAATTAAAGGCTCATTAAAGGCTAATTAAGTGCCCTAATTAGAAATTAAATGCTCCGGCCATTTTTTCAAAAATTGATGTTCTACTACCTTAAAGTTAAGTCAGCAGAACATGAGCGAAAAAATTATTTAAACAATAAAATAGTTGTTTTGTTTGGGCAGTAATAAAGGTTCTTTAAAGGGTTTCGGACTGCTCTGATTAGAAATTAAATGCTCAGGCCATTTTTTCAAAAATTGATGTTCTGCTACCTTAAAGTTATTAAGTCAGCAGAACACGAACAAAAAAATTGTTTAAACAATAAAATAGCTTTTTAGTTTGGACAGTAATTAAAGGCTCTTTAAAGGCTTTCGGACTGCTCTGATTAGAAATTAAATGCTCAGGCCATTTTTTCAAAAATTTAGTTCTGCTACCTTAAAGTTAAGTCAGCAGAACATGAGCGAAAAAATTGTTTAAACAATAAAATAGCTTTTTTGTTTGGACAGTAATTAAAGGCTCTTTAAAGGCTTTCGGACTGCTCTGATTAGAAATTAAATGCTCAGGCCATTTTCTCAAAAATTTAGTTCTGTTACCTTAAAGTTAAGTCAGCAGAACATGAGCGAAGAAATTGTTTAAACAATAAAATAGCTTTTTTGTTTGGACAGTAATTAAAGGCTCTTTAAAGGCTTTCGGACTGCTCTGATTAGAAATTAAATGCTCAGGCCATTTTCTCAAAAATTTAGTTCTGCTACCTTAAAGTTAAGTCAGCAGAACATGAACGAAAAAATTGTTTAAACAATAAAATAGCTTTTTTGTTTGGACAGTAATTAAAGGCTCTTTAAAGGCTTTCGGACTGCTCTGATTAGAAATTAAATGCTCAGGCCATTTTCTCAAAAATTTAGTTCTGTTACCTTAAAGTTAAGTCAGCAGAACATGAGCGAAGAAATTGTTTAAACAATAAAATAGCTTTTTTGTTTGGACAGTAATTAAAGGCTCTTTAAAGGCTTTCGGACTGCTCTGATTAGAAATTAAATGCTCAGGCCATTTTTTCAAAAATTTAGTTCTGCTACCTTAAAGTTAAGTCAGCAGAACATGAGCGAAAAAATTGTTTAAACAATAAAATAGCTTTTTTGTTTGGACAGTAATTAAAGGCTCTTTAAAGGCTTTCGGACTGCTCTGATTAGAAATTAAATGCTCAGGCCATTTTCTCAAAAATTTAGTTCTGTTACCTTAAAGTTAAGTCAGCAGAACATGAGCGAAGAAATTGTTTAAACAATAAAATAGCTTTTTTGTTTGGACAGTAATTAAAGGCTCTTTAAAGGCTTTCGGCCTGCTCTGATTAGAAATTAAATGCTCAGGCCATTTTCTCAAAAATTAGGTCTGCTACCTTAAAGTTAAGTCAGCAGAACATGAGCGAAAAAATTGTTTAAACAATAAAATAGCTTTTTTGTTTGGACAGTAATTAAAGGCTCTTTAAAGGCTTTCGGACTGCTCTGATTAGAAATTAAATTCTCAGGCCATTTTCTCAAAAATTGATGTTCTGCTACCTTAAAGTTATTAGGTCAGCAGAACACAAACAAAAAAATTGTTTAAATAATTAAAATTTTTTGTTTAGACAGTAATTAAAGGCTCATTGAATGCTTTCGGACTGCTCTGATTAGAAATTAAATGCTCTTCGCAATTCTAGTGAAAATCAACAATTTCGCGACTTGGACAAAAAGTTGGCAGAACATCAACGAAAAAATTGTTTAAACAATAAAATAGCTTATTTTATTTAGACAGTAATTAAAGGCTCTTTAAATGCATTCGAACTACTCTGATTAGAAATTAATTGCTCTTCGTATTTCTAGTGAAAATGAACAATTTCGCGACTTTTTTGTTTAGACAGTAGATAATAGAGTCATCCGGTCAAAAATAAAAACGCTTGAAAACCTGCTTAATGTAATCTAGAGGTAAAAAAACATTGTAGAAATTTTTTTTATTCTCCAAAAGTTTATCCCGACCCCAAAATCTCAAATTGAAAAAAAGGAACTTTTTTAACACCACGAAAAGCGCACCATGTTACGTGATGTCATAAGCCAGTGTCGAAATGTCAGTCAATGCTAAAATTTGTACACAAACGACATTGTCAGCTGAACAGAACATGACTAATGACGTCACAAACGCTCCAACCGATCACGTCGTGTTTTAAATGCGAACTAATTTTTACGATTTTTGATATTAAATAATTTAAAATTAAGCAATAAAAAAAACGCTTTTTTCAATGCTTTTATTATGTTTTTAGCCTAATCTTTGCAATTAAGAATAAAAAAAGGTATTTCAAAAATTTCCGGATGACTCTATTGTTCATTTTTACAAAAAAGTTATTTTATTGTTTAAACAATTTCTTCGCCCATGTTCTGCTGACTTAACTTTAAGGTAGCAGAACATCAATTTTTGAAAAAATGGCCGGAGCGTTTAATTTCTAATTAGGGCACTTAATTAGCCTTAAATTGTTCAAGTGTCAATTTATGATTCTGCTGACTTTGCTCTTCCTACTTTCAGGACATGAAAATCAACTCTGTTTTTGTCTTGAACGCATTTATACATTCCTCAAATATTAAAATCGAAAGACCTGTATATGTAAAATCCAATTACCATTACTGTTAATACGTTAGTTAATGACGTAAAATATGTACAAAACTAGCTTTGAATTTTGTTTCTGATGTACGTATTATTAATTAAGGACATTTTTCAAAAATCAAACATAAATAGCCTACAATAGTTCCAACGGTGAAGCTAGTACTTCATCTATAAGAAAACTCTTGCTAATATTAGTGTAGAATACGTAAAACCTATTACTAAACAACTGTGACACTCTTCCTTTCAGGATTTAAATCTAAGCTAAGTAATGAGCGAATTGACAGCCCTGAAAAAAGGCCTAGCGCCACTAAATTATTTAGAACGCGGAAAAAGTGTAAATTTATATAATTTACATAGAAAGTATTGCTCTTTGCTACTTACATAATTAAATTAAACAGGCGTATCTGCACAGCCTTATTTGACCAGTCGGCTTAACTGTTTTACAATGTTAAATCTTTTAAGTTACAATTCAAACTCTGAGTTTTAATTAAAACATTATTTCAACCGACGAACTCGAAAGTTTAATGTGGTGGAAAATTAATATTTTAAATTTGTAATTTTTCAAATAGGTAAATTTAAAATTATTCCAAGGAGCAAAAATCGTGTAGTATGTCAGAGCTAAAATTGCAAGCATTTTTCTAGCACTATGTCTAGGAGACCAAATGGATTGAGATGTGGCAGAGTTACCTATTTCAATAGAGGTTTAATAAATTTGCTGAGTTTCAGTTTCATTTCCAATTTCACAAATTGCAGTCAATTTTATGTTATAGAGAAAAGTTCCTGCGTTTGGTTGCAGTGTTGGAATACGCTAAATAAAATTGCATTACTTCGCAAGGCGCTATTTGAATATCAAGTGCAGAAAAGGGTGGCAAGAAATGCCCGGTGTACATATAAGTGTGATGTAATAAAATATGTAAATGCTCCTATTTGCCCTTTTCGCACTTATTTAACTAGCCAGACGACAGAGTTGTGCTCCCCCTTTATATAGACAATTTCTTAGAGTGATTGTTATTCCCACGGTTTTCTTGTCCTTAGCGAGCTCCCCCCTCGTACCTTATTTCATCTTATCTGGCTCAAGATTAAAAACTTCTGAAAAATTAGTTCAGTCCTCGCAGATTAATTGCATACAATTTACATGAAATAATCTTAATTACGCACGAATCTTCCTGACGTAATTTAGTTTTTAATGCATCTGAAAGTTTATTTTACTTTTTACGCTATTTTCAATTGTTGTTTTTAAATTATAACGACATTATTAAAAGGTAAATTTTAATTTTGTATGGGCTTGGTTTTATTAGGTTTTATGCAGTGAATATTAAACACATCTTGAAATTTTAAATTAAGTGGTTTAAAAGCAATGAAACAGCTGTACAAGTAATAATAATTGAGGGAAGATATTATTTTTAGGAAAGTAGCTACATCGTAATAAAATTATGTAAGAATAACAATATGTACAATAATTTCAAGCAGAGCTTTTTTTGTCTTCCCCGTAGTTTTTCCTCATAAGGATGGACTATTAGGAGATAGTAACAGCAAGTTCAGTTTTTTCAAAATTATCGTCCACCATTTCCAATTTTATCGCAGCTTAACTTTGTTTTTATGGTGTTAAACAGCCTTTACAGACCTCACACGATCAGTATTTGCTTTAATAATTATCATATAGTACTCGCAGTACATTGTAAATATTAAATGTAAACTGGTAAACATACTGAAATGGAAAATAGTAATTATGTATCAAACCTTACTTTGCTCTGAAAATTATTTCATGTTATTTAAAACTGTACTAGTTCACATAAAAATACATATATGTATTGTAGTAATAAAACACTGAGTTTAATTTATTGTACAAAAATAATTTATTTCAATATTTAGTCCCATTGCATTGTTCGGTAAAATACAAAAAATATAACACACATTTCAACAAAATATTGCAAGGTGTAGAACCGTTGTACTGTATTTAAAATAAACATATATTTTTTAAAACCCTCTTAAGCACAATTGTTCTTATTCTTAGCAGCTACACGATATTTACGTAATAAAAATTCTCCCATTATTTTTTACATGCCCAAAGAAGATATATTATTAAAGCGAATAAAAACATTGTTTATTTGAAACCATAATTTGCCTTAACCATCCACCCGGTTCTCTCCGTTTTATTTTTTCGCTTTTATAAATTGCTTTAGTTGGTTGGTGTGTACGTGAATTTTTTACGTGCGGGTTCAAATAAAAAAAACGTAACAACTTCCTCATATAACACAATAAATGAACGTTTCTTTTGTTGTGGGGGGCATTTCTCACGTAGTATCATCATTGCTGGAATAAAGTTTTTCAGGGATCAGTGTCTCGTGGTTAATCAGTTAGGGGAAGGCACGCAATTATTTTTGTAATGCAATGGTTTGGAATTGGTTAATATATATGCATGTGTAGGACAATTAAATAGTTTATACTCGTATATTTCTTGTACATACTACTGGGTTTAAACAAAATGTAACAAATTAGGCCACATAAAATTGTCTGGTAATTTAAAAATAAAAGAAAATACGAGAAGAAGAAAAACCCACTGTTTAGTTTCTACCGAATATCTTACGGTGGAAAGAAAATATTTATATTATATTTACATCAGGGCCGGATTTCTCTTTCTATAGGGCGGCCGATTTTTTAAGCAAATAATTAGACTCCCAAATCGGATATTCTAAGCTTTCACTGCCAGAACCCTACAGTTTTATTATAAAATTAATGAATTTTGGGAAATTTATTATTTTATCTAGTCTAGATTACCTACATATATCGTATATTCTAACATGTATAAAGACATTTTTTGAGGTTATGCATGTTAATTTTTGAATCTGATTAGAAAAATTCAACATTTTTGTCTAAAAATGAGGCGTTTCCGTAAAAAATAAAATAAATTTTTGGTCGAAAAACTGAATCAGAAAATGAAACATAAAAATCCCGAACTAGCAATATTGCACTTTGTTCAAATTCAAATTTGACTAATTCAAGCAGTTAGGGTTTGTCACATTTTAAACAGGAACATTTTGATAATAATTACCTTAACTTGAAACAGTTTAAACAAGTTGTCAACAAAAAACTCAGTAAATGATACATTTTTCAAATATCAGTTTCATTGGCCTTTGAAAAATTCTAATTAAAAGTCAATTCCGACCAAAGGTTTTAAAACTGCACCTCAGAAAAAAAGTTTATAGATGGAGTTTTGTTCTTCCCGTCTAGTTTTGCTTTAATTTTGGTGAAAATTGCTTCTTTGCAAAAATAAACTGTCATAATCTGAAACAGCTTTTAAAATGTCAAATAAGATAACATTGGAGCCGTTGGTCGGATTTTGGTCAAATTTAGATAGCTTAAAACGAAAAATTTTACCACATAACGGGTGTTTTCTTAAAAAAGGCGTCAAATTGGCTTTGATAGCTTTGATCTTTGTCGCTATCTTTGTCTAAGCAACTTAATTTAGGATGTTGTTGTCTTTTAAAAAATAACGCCTATTTGATCTGGTTATAATAAATAGGACAATGAGAGCAGAAAAGTTGAATATTAAAATTGTAGAAAATATAACACAAACAGTTATACAGGGTGTTCGGAAATTAGGAGCAAAAAACTCGGGGAGTGATTCTACTCGAAAAGTTAATGTGACAAGTTCCTATAACCATTTTCCGAAAGTTCATTAATATTGGGGTACAAGGCCCCAAAGCCCAAAGTTTTCTTTTTTTATCAATTTTTTCTAATAACTTTTTTCTAAATTTTAATGATGGTCGATTGAAGAGCATCGAAAAATGTTCAAAAAGGATCCTCTTGTTGGATATCGATAAAACGAGTAGCTTTCGAGAAAAACGCGCTTCTGTTTAATGCTTCCTTTGTTAATTTTGGCGTTTTTCTTGAAAACGACTCGTTTTATCGTGATGCAGCAAGAGGATCTTTTTTGAAGATTTTTCGATGTTCTTCAATCGGGCGTCATCAAAATTCAGAAAAAGTGCCTAACAAAAAAGTTCTGGGTCTTTATCCAAAAGTCAACGTCAGTTTCGACTCTTTGACACTGAGGGATTTACCTCAATTTTGGTGCAAGAATACAAATAGACATTAGTAATAATTGTGCCAAATTTGAAACGAATTGGTACACTAGAAAAAAAGTTATTGGAAAAAATTAATTTAAAAAAAATGTTATAGGAACTTGTAACATTTATTTTTCAAGTAGAATCACCGCCCGAGTTTTTTGCTCCTAATTTCCGGACACTCCGTATTTATAAAATAGTAGAACCAACGTCTCGCTTTGGAAGAAACTAGTTTGGTCAAAATACAACTATCAATGGTTCCACAACTATGAGCTCATTTTGATAATAACAGTTTTTCGGGGAAGTGTGCTTCTAAACTCCTAGTCGCATTTCAATGAAATTTTCGTTTCTATAATTAAAGCGAAATGTTCACTGAATGGAAAAAAATATTGAAGCAACTTTACAGAATTTTTATTTTAAGCAAATATCCAAGTTTGAGATTTACAAGTGGAAAAGTAAAGAAATTGCAGAAGCAGGAAATTTTATACTGGCTAAATTTTTGATAGAAATGAATATTTCGCCTGGGAAAGGTCGGCAATTTCCCATCTACCTCGGTGCGAAAAATTACAAAATCGATATTTTTAAAGAAAATCGAGATTCCAGTAGTAGTAGTCCTCGAAATGATGAATGCTCTGTCTTTTATTATTATTTCAGTAACTTGTAACCTACGATATATGCGCCAAAATCCATTGACTGAACTGTATTTATATACTGAAATAAAGATATTTGGTTTTTACGAGTCTTATACTGTACAATAATTATTTTCCTAGATTTAAGAAAAACATCCGTTCACACATCGGCTTCGTTAAACTAACGTAAATTGTACTGGAAATAAATTATGTTTACATAAGTTTTAAATAAATTGTCGCATCCACATAAACGTCATCTGTATGCATTTAACGACATCAACAACATGTATATAAGATTTTGCAGCGTAAATCCATTATATTATTTAGCAAGTAAATTCCAGTTTTATTCTCGTAAAGACCTCCTAGAGGAGTTGCACGACTGTATAAATTGTATATTAAGTTGTGAAAGTATATAAAACATTAATAAAGTTTTCGCACATATTTCATTTAAAATTCAGACTTACCCTCTGCGGGACTCCGCGTGCAGCTGCCCTCCCGTGCCTCGGAGAACTGGCCCCATGTTTTTCTTTACGATGGGACGTTTTAAGACCGCGGAGAAATCTGGAAAAAGTTGTCCTTTTTTTGCTGGTGTTCGTGTAGTTTTGGTCTGGAAATAAAATAATATTATAGCAGTAGTGCATATTTTAGAAAGGTGTGGTTGAAATTTTTATTAAATATTCATTATTCATTTGTGTGATGTGTGAAAATGATTAAGCGCATTTATATGCTTAAACAAAAACTTTTAATTACCTTGAATTGTTTAATAGCCAGAACTTTATGAATTTTATTGTTTATTAATTCTGCGCTAACGAATCATAATTTTCAACGAGCAACCGGGAAAATATTTATCTGCATTTCCCCCTTTATTCTATGTACCTTCCAACGTAATTTACATATAAATATTATGAACACATACACATAAATTTTAAATCTATATCTGTACAATCTATCGGATAGAGGGCGCATAAATAAACACCCCTTTTCAGGATTAGCAAACAACTGTAATTCACATTTACCTATTTCAGGTGAAACTACGCCAAGATACTGACACAATATATGCTTCCAATTTTACAATAATATATAATCTCACTTTCAATATACCTTTCCTTTTCCGTTTTACCCTTAATAGATTCAGCAAATTTCACGAGTAAGGGTCTTTGCTGCTGTGGAACAGGCGCATGCAGGACTTGGTTGGGTATTACCGATGAATTATGCATAAATGACGTGCAGGTTACGAGTTATGACTGGCTTATACATCAGCAAAGGAATTTTACACTGAAATAATGAAATATTTATACAGTACTGAACGAAACAAAACCAAATCTACCGGGGTTCCGATGGTCAAGGAGATAGCTTGTTTAGTTGTGATTAACGTTGCCTGCTATCCATAGCACGTAATAATTTAAAATTGTATGTAATTTCATTTGGAATTCCAGTGTTTTTATTAAAAGGGGACTACTGCAGGTAAATCCGGTTAGTAGAATTGTTTAAGGAATTGCAGTAAGGAAAAATATTATGACAAAGATAATTTTTTAAACTTTTTAAATTGTTTAAAGTCTATTTTTATTAGTAGAGAGAATTCGAACTAAAATATTTAGCAGCAAATTACATAATTGGGTTGGTTGTTTAGCGATCAAAAAGAGAAATTCAAATTAAGGTATTTTAAATTTCCCGCCAAATAATTTTAGTTCCTTACTCTAATAAAAAATGACTATAATTTACTAACCTACCTTTTTTTACGCTGGCATGATAATATTAAAAGATGTAATTTAAAAATCCCGTCAAATTTAAAATAATAAAAAGTTCATTTTTATCATATTTTCAAAATATTTTGGGCCAAAGAAAGTGTAGTGGGTGGAGCAAATAATCGAGTTTTTGATTCTATCTGGCACATTTTTGTCAAAGTAGAAGATTAATGTGGTTTTAAGTTTTTATTATGTACCAAAAAAATATATTCATTGGTGTTAAAAGTTTTCATGCTTTTTTGAGTACCGGTTTCAGTCTGCAGAATTTATTGAAAAAACGCAATCAGTTTTAGGTGATCGCTTTTTGTGTCGGCCAGTGTATAGAAAATACTACTATGTACTAGTTTTCATGTTACATAACTACATATTTCATAAATATACAAAATGAAAGAAAATTTTTATAGATTAAGAAAATCTGAATTTCGCAGCACAAATCACTTTAATTTAGTTTAAATAAACAAGGATTCACATTTTTTTAAACCATTAGTACACATTTAGTAATAATAGATTTTTTGTACTCTATTCCACAAATTTCTAATTAATTTTAATTATGGTCATATGTCAAACTAGTGGCTAAAATTTAAGAATTTCTGAAGAACGTTGTGACAAATTGACAATTTTTTTTGACAATCTTTAGGACTAAGTAAGTACCTACTCAAACTTATGGCGAATTTTTTAAAATTTAATATTTCTATTTACAAGAAAATAATGAATCCTGTCAACTCAGATTTTGAATTTTATTTGTAATTTTTCAAAAACGCAATACGAGTATAAAAACGTGACGTTGCTTCTTGAATTTGGGTTTAATTAACTTAGGTTGAAAATATTAGCGACGTTTTCAACTTATTAAACATAAACATAAACAATAATAAAATACAATATAAAAAAATTAACTTGTACCTTCTGAAACAGGACGAAACTTAATTTCTATTTAAAATAAAATAAAAATGATTATTTGGATTTTTTGTTGCCATTTCCTTTTCAGCAATTTAACCTCCTCATTTGCATATTTTTTCATATTCAGAACTTGCATATCTGTATTTTTCCTTTAAACTACTAATTTGAACGAACTGTTAACGGAAAAATAATAAGTATTGCTTGAGAAAATATATTGCAAAGATCAGGTTAAAGTTAGTTGTTGCCGTAAAAATCCGTGACACTTAATCGCTTTCTTGAATCTTACTCGTGAAAGAATTATTTCTCTAATGTGTCTGCCTCCAAACTAATCGCCATTAGACTGCTGCAAAGTCTGATCTATCCTTAATTAAAGATTAACCACGTGACTCCTGCAGAATAACAACATATTTTTAAGTTGTAAAAGTATACAGTTTCTTCTCAGTGTCTACGAATTTTCATGTAAAGATTTTTGTATTTATTAGTATTTTCACTCTAAAAAAATCATAAACGAGTTATTGATTTGAAACACAAATTTTTGTCCCCAACTTTATGGCTGTCTTCCACAGGCACAATTCACATCCTTGCTCCAAATAAACCCCTGCTTTTTCACATTTTTATTTTGATTTTATTATTTTTTTAATCAAGCCCCGTCAGATCAAACTGATACGTATGCAGTATGTTTTTTTTGTCCGTGAAACATGTTTTGTGATATACAAAAAATAATGTACCAGAAGCACGTATCGTTTTACCACTAAAAACCTTTTTAGACATGTCGCATTGAAAGCCAGCAAATAATAAAGGGACGCCGATGAAATGCATTAATGAAATCCGCAATTTCAAATTGGAACCGACAGGTAAAATATATTCGTACTCTATACTTTGACTCTGGTGCGTTTTGTACTAATTGCTTTTTTATTTGGATGTCTATACATTTGAAAAATAATCACTGTGTCATTTGATAATTTTCAGCTTAAATTTTTTTAACACTTTTTCATACAGTCGGAACTGTACTAGTTTGAATTTCGACACCTAAATCAATGCAAAACTGATTTTATATGAATTATAGCAAATTCGCAATTAAATTAAACAAAAAAACTGTAATAACTCCTGTTTTTTTTATGAAATAATCTACTAAAACAATTTTAGTGTTAGTTACAAAAATCCATTTCAATAAATTACAATTACAAATCAAAATTTCTACGTACGTGTAATGACAAATATTACATGACGACAATAAAACTTATCTCTGGTAGTTTCACAAGAAATAAAACTTTTTATCGTGACGTGCTGCAATTAAGTTTATTGATGTAATTTAACGGAATTATTATATAATGTTGATGGAAACACATCTTTTAGTAAATTGTTTCAGATGTTTCTTTGTTCACAATTTCACACCCGAAGGAAATCTATTTTTGTATTAATTTTATAAACTACTAACTTACTTAAGGTAAGAAAAGAATGCAACTTGTAGTTTTATTTATAAGGAAGAAATTTGTTTGATATGAGGGTTTGAACTATTTGAAAGGAACATTAAACCCATAAAATATTCTTGAGATCATGTTGAAATACAGATTTTAATGCATGTTACTGGAACCGTCCGCCATCTTGGATTGAGGATTTCCGGTAGATGCTCAGACTTTACAACAGCTAATGCCGTGTCTTATTGTAAAAATGTTCTATAAATTGGTCCTGTTTCTTTGTTCACAATTTCACCCCAAAAAGAAATCTATTTTTGTCTTAATTTTATAAACTGAACCGTCCGCCATCTTGGATTGAGGATTTCCGGAAGATTCTCAGGCTGTACAATAGCGATTTTCGGATTCAGACTCTTATTGTCAAAATTATTCTATAAATTGGTCCTGGTCTAAGGCAAATCATAAATTTAGATATAGTTTTTAATAATTTTCTGTCTAAATTGTTGAGGCACGTTTGAATATTCTTTCCATTATATTAGAAACAAACTTCTACATCCTTTCCAGAATTAAGATTGAGGTCTCGTACTATTAATTGTTTTTAATGAATCTACATTTGAAATATAATTTTAGAATTTTAATAATTCAATTGTAGGAAATATTATGACAAAATTTTTAATTAAATATTTAATTTAAAAAAAATTGAGAAAGTTTACTTTATATTACGATTGAAGAAAATAGTTATTTGTGCAACCAGGGAGGAAAGTATATCATTGCCTCCAGGTTAATGCAAGACACTTTATTCCGCTTTATTCCATTGTTGCACATAGTGACGCACTCCGAGAAAACAGTTTTTAGAATCAATCGGTATATTTAAGAGTAAACGCGAGAGAAAGGGAAGTGGCTGGTAATGCGCTGGAAAAACAGCTGATATTTAAAAGTTTATAACTTTTAAAATATTAGGTGAACCATTTTTTTGATTTTACCATATTGAAGGGCGATAATGAAAGATTCTGAAATTTGATTATTATGATGCTAAGGGCTGTTTTCTAGGAGCGTTTCTCATACTATGATGTTTTTGAGTCCTCTATATTTTGGTGATCAAAATCGACAAAATCAAACGCCAGGAATAAATCTTCAACGAGACCCAATATAAAAACTTTTTGGTTCTATAATTTTTAGATGTAATATCAGAGCAGAATCAGAATTTAAAAATGACCAATAATTTAATCTGTAATTTCAATGAAAAATTAAAAGATATTCGCATAAATTTCATGGTTTTTTCAATTTTTTGAAAAATATGGTTAATTTTTATTTTCTTAAACGAAGTAATAAGAAAGTACATACAGTGTGTCCCAAATTGGTGACTCCACTATGGGTAACTTCTTTATTATTGGAGATACAAAGACGGTTAAATTAGGAAAGTTTTAAGGAATTTCATGGCCATTTCAGATTAGTCAACAGATTTTGAATGTCTCTTTTAGTTTTTGAGATATTCGGGAAAAACCAAAATGTTGCATTTTCTTTAATGCTCAATATTTTTTTATTATCGATTTTGTGCTGTTGAGACTTTGACATTCTACATGCACTTTTTTAAGATACTTCTAATGGTGTTGTCAGATTTTTCCCAACTCCTTGAAATACGATTACCAACTTTTGTTTTTCTTATGGACGTCAATTGTTTTTTGGCACTGTCAAATAGCATTTTTTATTACCTTTCCAACGATGTATCACAACATGAATAAAAGTTTTAAGTTTCACAAGAAAAATCAGAAATTTGTATTTTTCAATAAAAAAAACAAAAGACATCTCAGCCATAAATAAAAATCAATCACTCTATCGCTGCATGATAAATGTATGAGATATCTCTTTTGCTGCAATGCAAAAAATGTCGCGTTAAATGACAGCTGACGATAAAACTCTAAAATCCAAAGGAACACGTATGTATGGGGAATCTGGACGCCAAAAAAATACAATAAGGTGGTCGTGGAAACAATTACTGAGTATAGTTGTCAAAGAGTTAAACATGTTCAGAAGTAGAATTGCTAAAAAGAAATCGAGAATGGCACGCAATTTTTCTAACGGAGAAAAATTTAACATGCTCGTGATTATTTCAGAAAACTTGCGACGAATTTGATCAATTTTGGAGCATTTGAACAAAAGAGGGAGAATCGTTATGATATGAAGAAAATGTTAACAACATTCTTGAGACAGTAACCGATGCACCGAGCTCTTCAGTGAGACAGATTTCAAGAGTAACTGGCATAGCGAAATCAAGATAGAATAATTGCAAACAAAGGACCAAGTCTGTGGCCTGCTAGGTCGCCGGACTTGACGCCGTGCGATTTCTACCTCTGGGGATACGTCAAAAATGAAATCTACGAACTCGATACACCAGAAAATAGGCAGGTTCTAGAAGCCAGAGTGATAGATACATTGAACGCCATCAATAGAAATGAATAAAAATGAAATTCCGTTTTACAGTGCTGTGGAAAGTGCTTAGAAAAAAATAGGGCTCATATCGAGAAATAATTTACTTCATTTTTATGATAATTTTTATTTATGTTTTTATTCGTAGAGCTTTCTTTTGTTTTTTATTAAAAATACTTCTTTTTTTGTGAAAATCGGAATTTTTCGTCATGTTGTGATACATCATTGGAAAGGTAATAAAAAGTGCTACTGGATAGTGCAAAAAAAACAATTGACGTCCATAAGAAAAACAAAAGTTGGTAATCGTATTTCAAAAAACAAAAGAGTTGGGAAAAATCTGACAACACCATTAGAAGTATCTTAAAAAAGTGCATGTAGAATGTCAAAGTCTCAACAGCACAAAATCGATAATAAAAAAATATTGAGCATTAAAGAAAATGCAACATTTTGGTTTTTCCCGAATATCTCAAAAACTAAAAGAGACATTCAAAATCTGTTGACTAATCTGAAATGGCCATGAAATTCCTTAAAACTTTCCTAATTTAACCGTCTTTGTATCTCCAATAATAAAGAATTTACCCATAGTGGAGTCACCAATTTGGGACACTGTATAGTAATCGTGATTTCTAACTAAAACTATCATAATAATCAGTGATCAAAGACGCAATTTTTACTATTATTACTAAAAGTACTCACCATTAGGAGGAAATTCGTAAAAGTATGCAGATCGTGGACTAAGACATCTGGAAAAAAAACAACATTTAAACAAACATTCATCTAAAACAGCCAGAATTCAAACTTCAGCTTCCACTGTACATGACGATATTTACAACAATTCAGTTCAATTCCATTAATGCATATTAATCCCATATTCGCATCCGTGTATTTGTATTTGCAGACAAACCCTAACTCAATAACTGGTATTTCCTAAATTTATGAGCCTTTACATTAGACGTTCCGTTTAATATCGAACTGTAACCTGTAACATAAAACTGTCTGCTGATTCCCCAATATCGGGAGCACAATCAGACATCACGTAATAAGGTTCATGACACGTCTTACCAAAACAAATACAGAATCATTTCTCTCTAACTCTGTGTGGAATTCCTAATTGATACCGAGACGGAACTTATAATCCGGCTTGTGTGGGCTAGACGTGAGAGGACCAGAAAAAGTTAAAAAGTTACCAGATAATAAATTATATTATTTTCTTACGGTCTGAAAACTTTTATATCATGTAATTCAAACTCAAAATAAAACCGGTTTTAAAAAACTTTAGAAACTGAAAAGTTATGTAAGCAGTTTTATGATCCTCTATTATAATGTTGAGGATGTAATAATTTAAAAAATTCACGTCATCGGAATTTGTTTTCGTATTTTCATAAATAACTCAACGAATAAAACTCTACGATTCAGGATGAAATTGAATTAAAACTGGTGCAATAACAACACAATATTCTATGTTTGCCACTTACGTTTGGTAGTTGTGCTGATGCTGTAGCAAAAGCGGTTGATGACTCGAAGGAGCTGGTCCCAATAACTTTTGTTGCTGTTGTTGCCTTGCAATTTGTGCGGCAAACACTCCATAACCAAAGCCGTATATTTCATCTTCTTCTTTATCACTTAAACAACTGGAAGGCTGGAACATAAAGAAATCATGGATTTCAGATATTGGGACATGAAATTAATTTTAAGAAGAGTTTTAATATCAGTTTAAAATATTAAAATAAAATAAAATGTCGTTTTCTGAGAGAAGTTCAAATTAAAACTAATAGATATTTTAAAGTAGTTAGTAAATTCCATGAACAGTAAAATGAATCTAGATTATTTCAGCAACATTATTTTTTTAAACATTTCTGTACTTTCTACCACTTCTATCTAGTGGAAGTGAGAAGTCCCCTGTACCTTCAAAACATGTTAAGTATCGATATTTTTTCAATTTATGATTATTGCGACATAAAATTCAACTTTACGCACACACTATTTACTTACCGAATATTTTCCGGGTACGTAAATGGGTTGCGATTGAGAGGACGTGAGACTATGTCCTGTTGACACAGGCATTCCACTGCTCGGGCTGTAGCTGGCAGGTGGAGTGCCTGGAGTAACAGCACTTCGTTCTTTCGATGACATTTCCGTCCATTCTAATCGTCTCAAATCTTCGAGATGTCCTAAAACATCGCCGTAATGCGTGCTGAACTGGTCCGCATATCTCGATGCTAGACCTTCTAGGTATCCCCGGTCGCCATCCTGGAAATAAAGAACGTGTCAATGATAAATGTTTTTAGAATGAGGACATTAAGAAGGAAAGAGTTCATATTTGCAAATGTGTGTAAAAATATTAAGTATTTCTATTTCCGTACTTTAATTGATTATTAGACATTTACTACCTGTACTGTAATGAGATTCATTACGATACAAGTTTATAACCAATAGAAATGCAACATTATAGCAATATTCCGTCAATATCAAATATTGCCATGATCATATTCTGGCCGATCTAAAATTTAAAAATTGATAGTTCATTTCGATTTCCTGACATTTCTTAGTTTATGACAAAGTTGCCATAATATCGATTTTCTTATTTTTCATTATTTTGAGTAGTCGTAGAAAAAATAGTGTAGGCAACTCACAGTTAATGGCTATTAAGACACTCGTATTCATTACGGCTCGTGTCGTAATTCTCATACTCGTGTCTTAATAGCTATCATTAAATGCATTGCATAATAAACTATTAATCAATCTTAGCTGTAATATGGGAGACGTTTTTCATTGCTAGGTTTTCATGAAAAACTACATTAAATGTAGATGTAGAAGGTTTTGGAAACATTTCAAATTTGAATAAAATCACTCCATTACAACGTGAAAATTTTGAAACAGTTTATTCAGTGTTTGTTTGAACTAAAATTTAATTTTGGAATGTCACTTTTATAAAATATGGATGTCTCATATCGTTTTTATGTGAATCACAAACGCGTTTCAGAGCTGGAAAAGTGGATTTTTTATGAGGTTGGTAAATTGTGCCTAACCGAATTTAACCAAAATTTCTGTTTTTATGTCATAAATGTGAGGTTAAGGTCATATATAGAACGAGAAACACACAAGAAAGAATAATACAGTATACACAAAAGAAAACTTCTAATAGGTAGAAAAGAACTTAGAATCATCTCCCCTAATATTTCACCAAAAGTTCTTACAATGACTAAGACACGACGACGTAATTTATCTGTCAGAAAATAAGTATAAAGATACAAGTGTCGGGCGAGCTAGACAAATATTATCAAGAAGTGTCATTTTCCGCACCAATCACTTTAATTTTGAAACATTAAATTTTACTCGGAACCGAAACTATTTCCCTCCATTCCCACAAAGCGATATTTATTTCTACTACAGTTTTTGTTTTCCGTGCATTTCACCTAAAAACAAGTTTCTTCCTAGCCCAGAAACAATTTACCACAAGCAATATGCCGTTTGTTAAGCTATCCAGACAAAAGTTACTAAAAGCTTTCTAATATTATATTCATGAGTGGCCCCCAAACTTCCCAGGTTTTTCCGCGCGCATACTATAATAATGTTAAAGCGATTTACGAAAATGATTTTACAGTTAACTGTGCTTGATGCCTTTATCCATTCATTTATATTTCAGTTTTCCTCCACTGTTGGATAGTCAGATCAGAATAACTCACTCCTTTTGGTATTGTACGCACCCACATGGAACGCGGTCTCATATCCGGTCCACATAAAGTTTCCAGCCATACGGCCAGATAGTTCTCAAATTAAAAATCTAATATTCATGACATGCTGAAAGTAATTAGGATAGATGCTGTAGATTTAATTCGGTATTATAATTTAGGGTACATAAGCAGCGGTTATGAGAAACTATAAACACTCCGAGGCTCTTAATTTGCAAAAAAATCCGATTATCAGAGTAAAAATGGGTTTCCGTATTTAACTAGCTATTCTAGACTAAGAACATTATTAATCTGTATAATCATGCAATAACACGTATTCACTTTGTTAAATTTGTAATAAATTTCGTTAAAGATAAACCAGCAGGTACTTTGATATGTATTAGCTTTATGTGATACAGCGCCCGTGTGCTATTCTTGTTAGAACTTCCTTTGTCATGGTAATTTACAAATCTAGCACATATAGGTAAACATCAAACAACAAAGTTGTCTAGCATGGGTTACTCGACCTTTGAAATATTCTTTAATCAATATTGTAATACGCAAAAATAGGTAGAAAGGCTATATGTTGTATCTACATATTGTTGAAAACAAAGTGCATAGCTCTAGTGAGTGCAATACTTATACAGCAAGGTTTGCTACATAAGCTCTTTTGATATAGAACATAAGAATTGATGCAATCCAGGAGAATATTTTTTAATCCGAAATCTAAATTCACAATATTCTACTATTTTCTGACTTTTTCATAATTTCAAGCTAAAAATTAAAAGTTCATTTTGTTGACGTTTCGCTCAGCGTATTTGAGCTTCTTCAGAACTTCTACAACGTAGCAAAATATCCAAAGAAACAGTTTGCTGACGACTTTCTTGGAATTTATTATTATTTATTTGCTCTACAGGCCGTGTAGGCCTAGGGCTACAAAATATCAATACTATATATCATTTTATATTATTATTAAGTACATGATTATATAACTCGATTAATTGTTACTCTTCACCATTTTTCTTGGAGCGCTCTCTGCACTATCGCTCGCCACTCCCTTCTGTTTGTTGCTATCTCTTTCCAATTTCTAACTCTCAACACTTTCAAATCCTCTTCCAAGCTGTTTATCCATCTCTTTCTTGGTCTTCCCTTTCTTCTTTTTCCTATCGGTTTTCTGCTTAGAACTAATTTTGGTAATCTCTCCTTAGTCAATCTTTCCACATGTCCCAGCCATCTTAACCTTTGTGCTTTGATAACTGCTATGATACTGGGGTTTTTATTCAATTCTTCCAATTCGCGGTTTGTTCTTCTCCTCCATCCCTCCTCCGTTCTTATTCCTCCATATATAGCACGTAACATTTTTCTTTCCCATCTTTTCATTTTTTCTTCTTCCGTTTTATTCATCACCCACGTCTCACAAGCATATGTGGCCGTAGTTCTCATAACTGTTGTATATATTCTCTCTTTTGTCTTTCTCGATACATATTTGGATTTCATTAGCTTTTTCAGGCTTCCGTACTTTCGGTTACCTTTTGCAATTCTTGCCTGTATTTCTTGACCTTCATGACCATTTTCTTCTACAATTACCCCCAGATATACGAAATTTTTCACTCTCTCGAAGACACATTCCTTATTGCTGTTTGTTATCAAGGTCAGGTTGCCTTGGTTCCCTAGTGGATTTTGTGTTTGTCCCATAACCATATATTTTGTTTTATTTTGGTTTATCTCCAGTTTCTTGGAATTTGACTGGTTTGAAACTGTTGCAGGAACAAACCTATTAGTAAATTTATTTTTGATGTGATCATTAAAGGCATGGTACGTACTTTTTCTTTGCAACGCCTAAAATATTTTGGATCATCTTTTATAGTATAATTCAAAGCTTTAAAAAATAACAGAAACATTCTAAAGATATACTTATGATGATCTATTATGATTACAATTATGTCTGAAAACTTGTAATAATTAGGTTAGATATGTACAGGGTTGGGTTAGAACAAAATATTGAAGAATAAAGTAGGTTTGTTATTCAGATCATTAAAAGTTTTGGTAAATGTCCTCCTTCTATGGTATTAAATTGCATATAACCTGAAGATTTTATTGTAATATCCAATGCAAACAGAATTACCAGTTTTCAAAACTAGGCTACTAGACCGCAAACCGCCGCGGCCGCCGTAAAGTAGAAAACCGCGTAAATTAGTTGTCATAGGCATACTAGGCGTTTAGCGGTTGTCCGCCTAGAGAGACAAAGACGTAGAATAAAAAAAAGCGACGTCCGCTCCATTTTGCGGCGACCGATTCGCGGTTGGCGGTCTAGTATGTTATAGCACTTACGCAGGGTGCAGTTTTTCTATTTTGCGGCGGCCGCGGCGGTTTGCGGCCTACGCCTATTATGTGATGTAGTCTTATAGGTAACTTTTCAGGTCAATACGCCCAAACATTCCATTTTTTTATTCTTCAAATATCATTTATGTACATTGTTTTTTGTTTCTTATAATCCAACTGATTCTTTCAATTTGTTCTCTAGAGCTACTTTTTAATTTTAAATATTTAATTTTTTTAAATTTCACAATATTTTTTATCTGCATCGTATAATGATAGAAATTCTAATAAGAGCATTTCCTTTATTTTATCCAAAATGTTTAATATTTCTCGTTTTCTCTGCAAGTCTCTGTAAACAATCAACTTTCCAACGAAGTTTGAATATTTTCAATTCGAAATGAATAACAATCGATGGAACTTTTTGTTTAAAATAGAAATCATTTTTATAATCTTATTACCATTCCATAAACACTGAAAAACAGCAATTAGCACCCAGCGCCATCAAAATAATAAATTAACAGTCCTACAGGTAGGTACTATAATATAAACTCAACATCTTTTAAATCCCCTAAATATCAATTTCTTTGACATGTAGATTCCAGTATTTCATATACAACAATCATTGTGCTGAATCTGTATACGCCTTTGATGTCTCCATTTGAAATTATATGTATGTTAATTACATGTTGATTTTGCACTTCTCCAAATGGAACCGTAATTGAAATTGTCGATGAAAAATTGTTGGCTATATATGATGGACGCCTATTTGCCGACAGTGGTTATAGAATAATCAGCGTGATTGTCCTGTGCAATATTAAAATAAATTTTAACGGGAAAACCTAAAATAATGTTTGCATTTTTTAAAATTCACATGAAATGGAACAGTTGGTGACAAGCAAATATTGTATTTCGTGCTAAAATGAGTTATCTGGCGTTCAATTATATTTACTATATAAATATTTTAAAAATTGCTATATTTGATGAAACATCAACACAACCATCATCAAAGCGATATTCGAAATTATTGTAGAGAATAAATTTGCTCTGGAAGTACCTACATAAGCCAATATAACATTTGCAAATAATGGTGGTGCTTAGCAGAATTCTTAATATAGATTTCTCTATTTATGTAGCTAAACGAAATTAAGACATTTGCACAAAATGGTGTAAGAATTTACATACAGAACATGTTTTGTCTAGTAAGAGAAAACAATGGAGCTCTCTAGTTCTATTATAAAGCCAGCCGAATAACAAGGAAGCCATTTAAATGAAACGATGTTTTCAAGAAATTGTCTAATATTCACTTGCATTAAAGGATTTTATGTGTAATAGCAAAGTTTAGAGTGCTCTAAATTAAATTAATAAAATATTATACGAGTCTTCGTGTTATGGAAACAACTATATACAAGGTATGTTATCCGAGTATAAAATTTAGAGGTATTTAGTATAGGTGTAAAGTATTCTTAGGACAAGTTGCTTGTATCTCGTTAATTTAGTTTATGATTAAAAGTTATAGTTACAATATTGAAACAATCCTTTTTTTATTTTAGTCCTCAAATACACGAGATACAAATATATCTATCACTTATTTGCAGAACCAATAGATTTAATTTAAAACCTTATTATACTGAATCTACAAATAAAATACATACTTTTCGACAATATGATAAAATTATCGACATCGAATTTAAAAATTAACAGCAATATGCATAATCATGTTTAGTAGTCACAAAGTAGCTATACTCTCTCGATACTAGGAAAATTGCCATGCATAATCGGTATTTAGTAACTACTTTCCCTAGTACTTACTAGCCAGAAAGTCACTACTAGTTAGTAGACAGAAAGTAGCTATTTTCCCAAACAACTATGCCTATGGATGTAAATCTTTTGTTGCGAATTTCTATAGCAAATTACAGGGATTTTCTCTTAGTTGTTCACTACTGCTTCTCTTAGAGAGAGAGAGAGAGAGAGAGGGAAAGTGTTACGCACAAACTTATATTTAAAATAGTCTATCCATGGCAAACTCTATTTACCGCCTATGGCCTACCCTATAGTTTTTGTATCAAGAATATTTTTCCTAGAACTTGAGGTGTGAATTTCCTGTTCCAGTAGATAGAAAAGGGATCATTCTTAAATATTTGAACCAATCGGGCGGTTCCAACCTCAAGACAAGGACAGAGACCAGAGCACGGTGTACCACCATGCGTTGCTCTCCGTTTCACGCAATCATTGGGCAAGTTACTCTGTATATGTAGATAATGTGAGAATGTTGATTATCCTTTTTAATTTTCCATTTCTTCGCATCTGCTTTTATTCCATCTTTTTTTTATAAAAATAATATTAATAAAATATTTTCAGACTGTTTTATCAAATTACGAACTAAAAATTATGTGTGAAGAACTTTTGAGTAAAATTTACCTCAAAACTTTTGAGCCTTCAATTTGGCATTAATTTTTAATTGAATACTCGAATTCTTTGATAATGCGATAAAGGAATCTGTGAAAGTGAATGGAAACTTCGTGGTTACTTTTAAAGTAAAAAATAACAGAATAGTCTATAAAAGAAGTTAAAACAAAAATGATACTGAAACTTAAGGTTCCAAAACATTTATTTTTCAAGATAATTTTATAATTTTTAAAATAAAACTCATATATCTGATAATTTTTGAAAAATATGTAAATTGGTAGGTCTGAAAATAGGTAAATTCTGAAATAGAAAGACAAAGGTACTTTATAGAAGTGCAAAATAATTAGTTTGCCCAAAATTAAATAATATTTTGTCATCATTACAAGACTAGAAATATGAGGCAGGACAGTTTTTTCAGATCTTACTCTAACGAGACATAAAATAATACTAAACTAGTTCAAAACTGTCTCAGATTATTTCTATTGTAATTTTATATCACAAAACAGGGCCGGTCCGAGGTCCACTGGCGCCCATTTCAACATTCTCGTTGCGCTCCCGGAAATCTTGAAATTTTTTATTTAAATTCTATAATATGGAGCGAAAATGAAATTCACAATGAATATGAATATTTTGGAAAAGTACTTAATATATTTTTGATAAGAAATAAAGAGACTGAGGAAGCAAACTTGTAACTTTTCGATTATTGTCTGTGTATCGTCTGTCACAAACTATAACTTCCCTTTATATTGTAAAGTAATCTGGTGCCCCTGACTGCTCAGAGGAACCTCCTTGAGCCGGTCCTGTCACAGTAAAAAATTTGATTGTATTTTCATGTTTCTTTGGTATGAATGAAATACTTTATTTTTTTATAATAAAAGAAAAATATCCACAAATTTTAAGGTTTTATCCTAAACTACAGACTTTCTTCTTTATATAAATTATTCTATGATAGATAATCATTTAATCGAATTAATGCTCATGAGGAATCGTTTTCGTAAGGCCTTCTGTTGCTAGTGCATATGCGACTTCTTTAATATTTACATTTACTTACAACTTTTGGTCTTGTCATGAAAAAATGGCAAAGCAAGGAAATTACCCCTCTAATGTGACCTTGCCCTCCACGTAATGCAATGAATTAGTTTCATTTCTTGTGACGTCTACACCATCTTATCCACCACATCCTATACCTGATTTAATAAAACCATCTAATTTTCCACACTGTTAGAAAAAACTACTCAAAATATAATAGAAAAACGAATCCAATTATCCCCAAGACTTTTTCCCAAACTGTCATAGCAGTACCTGCGGATCATACTTTGTCATCCGCTCCTCTGACTTAAATCCTTATTTATATGCGTTCGTACAACGTTTACAAATCACAAACGAGCATTCCTTGTTTAGTCAGTGTTGCTTGCTATACGTTTTGTTAAACAAGAAACCAAATTCCCAGCTAACAAATTGGGATTTTAGACAATAAGAAATGCAAAAGCATCCCCTGCAGGAACGTGTTACGTCTTTCAACACATATATTATTACTTAGAGTGTAAATTAAATACATGTCTGGTTCGTGGAAAGAATACAAAAAGAAAGGGAATGTATATGCGGTAAACGGATACAGTAATTATTAGACTAAACGTATATCATTTTCTGACGAAAATAAAAATATGATTTGCGAAATGATTTCCTGTGTTGGTTATTGGAAATAAATTTTAAGGAACCATAAAATGGGGTGAATAGAGATGTCATGTGATGATTTTGCAGTTTATTATCGGAAAAATAAAAATTAATGGCGTGGTACAGTAAAACAATTCTTGACAACCGGAATTTTATGAACTATATTCTACTCCCTACTTCCGCATAGTTTCGACAATAACAAATATTTTATTGCAGTAAATTTTGTTTGACATGGAAAATATTACCGATTTCTTTCCAAATACGTACTCGTAAAAACAAATTATTAAAATGGCGCATTATGTATAGCGTGGGAAATATCTGAAGTGTGTTATAAATTAACACGAAAACGGTACACCCGCCTAATTCCCGATTCAATTCAGATTCGGTGAAAAGATAGAACTGCCATCGGAAATAATTTACAAGAAAGCAAATCCAACATGGCAATAATTTGATGGCAACGCAACGGTTTGGTTATATGAACAATTCATTTTATAGTTTGAGTAATTTGCATAATATTCTGCCACTACTGGAATTATACATAAATAAATTTAAGTTTTATTATTTTGATACCCGAAAAAGGTAAAGAAAAACAACGGAACGGGAAAGGTTCACTTTAAGGAACTCACTTGGTCAGCAAAGAAAAATCTTACTGGCTTTAGTCTGCTGAATTATTTATTGGTGTTCGATTCGTAAGTGAACTAGCTCAACAACTTCCAGCAGCTTGTCTACAGAAATTGTCCACTTGATTTAACCATGTGTGTAAAAAATAGGTAGTCAAAAAGTTTTTTTGCATTTACTTAAATTATGATACATTTTTGTGTCATTCATATTTTAAGATGTATCATTTTGAACAAACAACAATTCCATTTACAGGTTCACAAAAACCTTATAACAAATATAAATAAAAATGGACACCGAAGTTTCTCAATTCTCTCTCAATTCATTTTTCTTCCTGAAGTAAATAAATAACTTTAGATGTTTTCTTTTAATACGAAAACAAAATTTTCCTGAAAATATTATTAATGGCGGTTGGACTTTTAGTACACAATAAAACACTAAAAATATAATAGAATATAGGCACAAGAACAACTCACAGTTCATTATACTATTGGTTTTATACACTGAGTTTATTTTATCAGTCTCCATACCGATTTACATGGTAAAAACTTTAACTCGTTTTAATGGTTTTTCTATTGCCAATTTCAAAATGATTTTTGCACATTATTAGTTTGCATCTTTTTTTACATGGTCTAGTAGTGTTTAAAATGTAAAAAGTAAAAAAAGGACACTATTTTCTTTTTATAAATAAGATCTGAGCCTTGGTAGATATCCTAACTTATATTTATAAATTCCAGAAGACGTTGGTTCTGCATGTTTGCTGGACTACAGAAAAGATTTGTAGAATCTAGAACTATTTATTGTAGGCTTTGTCGTTTTTGTAATCAAATTATTGTAGGAATTCAAATTTTTTCTGCAAAAATCTATTTTCGCAACCAATTTTCATGTAGGTATAAATTTATTGAAAACGTTTGTTTGTCCTTAATTCTTGGAAAACGTATTCAAAGAATTAAAGGTCAGGTCAATAACATGCGAGATGAATATTTATAACCGGAACAATGTTATTAACTTTAAGTAACAAATAAAGAAATAAAAAATACATAGTTTCATTAGATGTTTATAGCATCACTAAATATTACTTTATTGTTAATAACTTTTTATAGCTTAATTTGACTTTAAACATATAAAATCTTTTTCTATTTCTTTTATACAAATCTTACACTTTATTCTTTTTGGTGTAAAAAGTAGTCAACGTGTAATTTTCTTTGAATTTCTGTGGAATAATCCGACTAGTAATTCACAATGGTTCTCATCATGTATTACCTAACTACTTCGTCCTTCGGGCAAAATAAGAACTGCAGCTTGATGAGAGGCTGCATTTTTTGTGAAAGTGCACATTTTAAGGACGTCTCAAGTATCAACCGGCGATTTGACCCTTGGAGTACCTACCTAATTTTATATTTTTATTCTCAAACACTCAGGTCTTGACTTGGTATGCTGTATTTTTTGCTGAAGAATTCATTTCACTTGGTTACAGTAAATTTATTATTGCGAAACTATAATTAAATATTTCTAGCACCGTACTTCGATTTATTCCTTTGTTTTAATATCTTAAAGTGAGCCCTAAAAATTGAGAGAGTATTGGAAACTATTGCAGATTCCTTTCCAAAATAAATAAAAAAAGTTGATCTACTTAAACTGGCAATTGAGTTGTTAAAGAACTCCGGTTCGAGAGGTCTGTCCTTAAGCTATGATTGAATTGACTTTGTTTCCGGTTTCAAGTCACGCAACTTCATTTAATGATGCTGGCAGGGATGCTGAGAATTATTTTAGCAAAATTTTGATACATCTATAGAAAAACTGACAATGGGTTTTGATACCAGTTCATATTAATTTGTTGAAATGCGTTGAGGTTTCCTTATATTGCCCCTAAAAAAAACCCGGGGGGAAAACTGAATGGAATTAGGTACACACCCGTCAATGGATGGCTATAGATAAAGTAAAATGCAAATTTTTTTTAAGTAGCTTCATTTGGAGAAAGCGCATATCTATAGGATTAAATTTCGCAAGTCATTTTCATAATACATTTTAATATTCATACATTTTCTAAAAATATTCTTAATGTAACCAGTAAAGTGGTTGGAAATCCGAAATTTGTATTTACATTAGTTATCTGTAAATCCGCCACCGGGAAAGTGCACAAAGCTGAAAAAACTCCCGAACTGAAAGATTTCAATAAATTTACATAGTCTGTCAGCTTTTATTAGTTTTCTTTTGGTTATTTCAAATCCCATTTATTTTTATTGGGCCCCCTTTATGGCTTAGATGAACTAAGACATTAAGAAATTGATTTTTATACAAAAAGGCGAAACATAATGAATCTTTTTATATTGCCTTGTTTTGTTTCTCGCAAAGGGAAATTCCCAGAAATATTTATCTCTGCAATTACATTTCGTGAACACATACATAAATTCCAAAGGCTCTACATGAAATCTTCATCAAATCATAAATATTTGATTTAATATTATTGTACCTAAACTCCTAAACATATAAGAAACTTACCGTTAAACTAGATATGGGTGCCACTAGGTGATACGTCATGCGCATTATTTGTTCTATGATAAATTTTTGATAATCACAAAATACAAAAGTACAAAATTAAAAAACGTTCAAAAATGTAATCTTAGAAATTTTACAGAAAAATAACTAGAGGATTCAAAACGTAATGCTGGTTTTACTCTATAAAAATTAACTAAAACTTAAAAAGTTTTTTCTCTAATTGATTATTATCACAGTTGTTATAAGATGTTTTTTTGATAAATTGTAATTAAAAGTTATTAGAAACTGATTTTCAAATGCAGTAAAACTTGGTCAGTATAAGAAATAAAATTAATTGATCCAGCAAAAAGTTGTCCAATTATATTCCGGGCAAAAATATTAAATTTTAATGTCGTCCCCAATTTGTATTTCATAAATCTACAAACATCTACTCATGTTAAAAGTGTATAAAAGCCGAACATGAGGCAAAAATGTAAGGGGCGTGGGGTAGCGCTTACACAGATACTTTTAAATGCGTACAAATCTGTATTAGTTGAAAAGAGGATAAAAAACGATCACAAATTAGCATTCAGTTGTTTGTGCCACTTAGTAAACATTTCCAACTTGTCCTGATTTGTACGCATTTAAACAAGGATCAGTTTAAATTCGACTTTAACCTGTATTTTTTGTGCCAGGAAAGTCAATTATTTATTAGCCTAGAGTCCTAGACTGACTTTTATTACTACAATGTTTAATCTCTCTGAGGTAGACAATTTTCTAGCATCCATTAAGGTTCGCAAAAATAATTGGGGAACGAAATGTATTAGGAAACTAGAATCCTGCTCAAACATTGCTAAGAGCCACGTGGCTCTAATACAAATATACTAGCGCGCCCCTTTATGTATCCATGTATATTTGTCACACTCGAAATTATTTACCATAGCGTATGAAAAATTCGCAATTCTAGGGCAGCTGGGGGATTACGTTTGCGATAACGAGGGATATCTGGCTTTGTGTATGTCGACGGTCTACCCGCGAATTTCCCAGGTGACGTCGTTCGAAAAGAAAAAATAGGACTCAACTTTTCCTTTAGAGACACAACTAAAAGAAACTATAAAATTCAAGAGGCCGAAAACGGCGCTTTTCGTTTTGTTGCAATCTTACAGTTTATAAGAGAGTTTGGTGGCGGTGGTGTGCTTCGAAACTCCACTCAAGAGTATATTACACATTGTTTGGGAATGTGGATGAATATTTACAAAAGGATTTTTGTGTAGGTAGGTACGGATTTTTTTACAAATTGTGGAATATTTTATATTTTAAGATTAAAATTATTTTTTCTAAATTTATTCTATAGCGTCTAACCTAAGACGGTAAGACGTTTTAATATTTACGTTGTAATATATTCAAATTATACTTTCTTTCTTTCAGTAAGATAAATGATTAAAAGTGAGAAAGAAATTTTAGAGACAACTCGTAAGTTTTAGTTTTTAATACCGGCTATAAAATTATTAAAAAAAAAATTCGTTTTTTATGACATTAATGAAGTTTTATTCAGTTACTTTTTGATTTCATTTAATACGCTTTGTATATTTCGAGCAATCAAATAAATTTGTAATCGAGTCATCCATGAATTTGAATCCGTATGTCTTTAACTTGAACCATTTTAGCTTTCAACTGACATTTTATTGTAATGCAGTTCAAGTAACTACATACGATTTCGGTTTCATAGATGACTTGATTACAAATTTATTTGATCGCTCTTTAATTTTATGTGGACTGAACTAAAATATCTGATGTGTCCAACACATGACATTCTTATACGGATAGTACCATTACTTTTCCTAAAGAAATTAAGTTAAATTTCTTATAAAAATCATGCTTCAATTTCCAGCAATTTTCAAATAAATTTCGGAAGTCTCTCTCGCACTTATTGCAATACGCATAAATCTGTCCTTGTCCCACTCATTATAACCGAATTTTATGACAAAAATGTGTTTTATTTTTGAAATTTTTTTGACGGAATTTCAAAGAAAAGTTCAAAAAAATTTGGTTTAAAATTCAATTCTAAATCAATGTTAAAGAATAAAAAAATCTCATAAAATGTTTATTTTTCAAGATATTCCTAAAAAATCTAAAAATGTCTTCAGGTAAGTGTCACTTGTTTTGGTGCTAGATCAAAAACATTTTTGTTCAAACTCTTAAATATGAAATTTGAATCAAATCCGATAACTCGTTTTTGAGTTATGGTGGATACAGACAGACACACACACACAGACAGACATCATGGCGAAAATGGTCAAAATGGATTCAGGGGCCCTCAAAACGTGTAAATCCATCAAAATCTCGAAGTTGAAAAAAATCACGATTACTATACTTTCTTATTACTTTGTATAAGAAAGTAAAAAGGGAGCATTACAAAAGTTGTAGGAAATATTTTTATCTAAAAATGTTTGCCATAGGAACAAACAAAAACGCGATATTTCGGAAAAACAGTGAGCGACTAGAATTTTAAAACTTTGAATATATGAAGTTATGAAATGTATGAGTAGAGGAAGTTGGGGTGTTCTGGGACAGAGGTTGTGAGGCCAAATTCAAGTTAGTTGGACCAGTTCCAGGAAAACAGGTAAATGAACTGGTTCAACTGGTTGCATTTCCAGAAAAACTGCTAAATGAACTGGTTTAACTGGTTGCAGTTGGACCCGTTCTTTTAGCCGTTGTTCTAGAACTGGAAGCAGTTGAACCAGTTCATTTACCTGTTTCCTGGAACTGGTCCAACTGACTTGAATTTGGCCTCACAACCTCACAACCTCACAACCTCTGTCCCAAAACACCCAAACTTCCTCTACTAGTATGTGAATTATTATGAATAGAAATTGAAAAATTGCCAAAAATGTAACCAGAAATTCGAGAATTGAGTGTACTTATCTTTAAACATTGCATGCATTAAATTTATACATTTTCACTTTTTTGGTTATTTAAAAAACTGGACACATAATTTTAATAAAATTTAAAAAAACAATTTTGTCCAAAATAATAAATTTAGGGATTTCAAAATAATTACAACTTTTTATTACGTCATCAGAAGAATAAAACTACAACTCAGTTTTTGGCGTAATAGACCAAAAAACTACTGGTCTTACAAGATTTTTTTTCGTCATATACAGAAGTCATTAAAAATCGGAAATTTATGAAATTTTAGTTCCTTATGATACTCGTACTATTCCAAAAGTGAGGTTAGTTTGGTTTTCGCTGATTAATGTTAAGTCATTCTATTTATAAAAACTTTGGGTTTTGAATCAAATAAATCACAATGAGGCGTTGAGGAGAACAATAAATTGTCTTTAAATTATGATTTAAATGAGTCTTCTTCTAAAACAAACAAGCATTTTTTAAAATCATTAGTCTTCCAATTGATACCCTAACACAAGTCAGTTTCATCCTGTATTCTTTTAAAAAATACTCTGAATTGAAAATTTAAACAAACTGAACTAATCTAAAATTTTGTCTGGCCAAAGTCTTCGAATTAAATCTATTATCTTGTTTATTTATATTATCTTAAATTCGAACAAATATAACTACATTCTCTCCATCAGAAACACTAAATTCAAGATTGGTCCAAAGCAGTTACATTACAATCACTTGAATACTTTGCATTTGATGATGTTAGGTATAAGTGATTCTTTGCATTAGTAGACATTTGCAAATCAAAGATGCTCTTACTACATTAGCGTTGCTACTGATGTTCTTTATTCGAAATGAAATTAATTATCTGCTTTGATTGCCCATGACCTAAGGATATTTCATTACAATAATTAAATTGGGCCAGGTCACGAAAACCAGTATTAACGCTAGAGATACTGAACGCCAATTTAATCATAGTCAATATATGATAATAGACTGAATGATACACTAATCTAACCTAAACATTATTGAAAATAATAGTTTTAACAATAGATGCTGACTTTAGTCTTTTTTGGCTAAGACATTTTTTGAACCCCTGGATGTATCACGTATTTTCCTTCACTTTGCTCTAAATCCTTAAGCCACGTTTCTGGGCAGACACATCACAGAATTTTATTGTAGTAGTGATTAGTGCCGGACTTGGCCCTAAACCTAATTTACTTTTCTCTACGATGGTGCTCAAAATATAGTCCTAAACACATTAGCACTGCACTAATTTCTTTTCTCGCCCCTCCGCATCATATTACGTACCCCCAACCTAATTTGTTTGTTCACTCAGCCAAAATCATGATAGATGAAAGGACACATTACATACCCCTACCTATAATTTCGTCGAGTTTGTTTTATTCTTATAAATATTGCATGGGTTTTTAGGCGCTTTAACACAATTTGCATAAAGCAGGAAAAATATATTCTTATAGAGGGTAATGGAAACCCTTTTGGAGAGACAAATGTGTTAATTCAGTCTATTTAACTTAATTAAAGTATACTCTTAACATGATCCTTTGATTGAAAAGGGTTACTTTGTGTGAACAGAATATTAAGTTAATGTGATACGCATTCCTCTTTTAATAAATTTTATAATTTAATTTTGCAATTTTCATTTTTGTCTGACACTGGATACAAAAAGAAAAATTGTTTACTTGCGTTAAGGTGAGAGCATTTTACGAAAATATTCTTCACTGCCATGGAATTATTAATTACAAACTGAAAATTAACTTGCAAATATTAACTTAGAAGGAATTTTTATATAGCATATTTTTGAGATAAGAAAATGGCTTTACGTATGTAGAAAATAATTGTAGGACTTTAGGTATGACTAACAATAAGTCTTAGCTATTCTGGGAATTAACTCGAGAACTCATGTTGTCACTTGTCTAAAAACTTGGGATATCCTCTTTATAAGGGTTTTAGTGATTATCGTGTACAACAGAAAGTGTAAAATGAAAGAAAATATATTACACCTCCATGAAAATTTCTCACTTATAAAGTTTATTAACATAAAATCAGACTATAAATCTAAGCAAACAAAAACCTATTTCCCATCCAACATGTTAAGTACTTTATATATTCCGCTATCACCAAAATGATTGCTTCAGTTTATCGGCACGAGTTAACACCTTACTTTACCTATCATACTCATTTCATCACACGTCTATATTGTTATGCAGGAACTTGCTATAACACTACAGAGTTTGGATCGTTTAATAAGATTAAGTCATATTATTCGTATCGAGTTTGTTAATTCAAGGTTTTGGTTTTGTTCTAACAAAGGTTTATACAAAATGCAAACTATATGATTAAAAAGTTTTGCAACAGTTTACAAACTGTTCTAAATTAACTATAAGAGACATCCAACTTCCTAATTGCTATGAAAACATCCTTCTTAAGTACTGTAATTTCAAGTTAACCATTAGCCAAGTTGAAGCTCTGCGAAAACTGTCTCAATTACGAAGTTTCCGACCACTATAGTTTTTTAATAGATTACGTAAACATTATTTGATTTAAGTGAAAAAAACTATGGAATCAAAAGGGCACTAGGAGTTCATGGTTGAGAAATTTCAACTATTTCTACGCAAAATTGCTATAAACTTTGGCCAACTATACGCTTTTTACTTTCTTATACGAAGTAATAAGAAAGTATAGTAATCGTGATTTTTTTCGACTTCGAGATTTTGATGGATTTACACGTTTTGAGGGCCCCTGAATCCATTTTGACCATTTTCGCCATGATGTCTGCTGTCTGTCTGTCTGTATCCACCATAACTCAAAAACGACTTATCGGATTAGATTAAAATTTCATATTTAAGAGTTTGAACAAATTTGTGGGTGCCACATTCAATGTTTTTCATCTAGCACCAAAACAAGTGACACTCACCTGAAAACATTTTTAGGTTTTTTAGGAATATCTTGAAAAATAAACAATTTATGAGATTTTTTTATTCTTTAACATTGATTTAGAATTAAATTTTGAACAAATTTTGTTTTAACTTTTTTTTGAAATTCCGTCAAAAAAATTTCAAAAAAACGAGATAGGTATTCTAAAAACTCTTATACAGGGTGGTCCAGGTTGAACGTCATTAATTTTGGGAGGTGATAGAGCATCATGAAGAAAGTAGACTTTTATTAAAAAACTTTGCTCAAAAATGTTTTATAACAAAGATACAGGGTGTCAAAATTTAAAATAAAAACTCGTTTTCTTAGCATAACTTCTAAACCACTTGAACGATTTCCATTAAATTTCGCACACAGAGTAATGTAGTACATTTCAAGATAATGATGGGGTTCATTTATAAAAAAAGTCTCCAGTGGCGTAGAAACCGGGGGCCATTCCACTGTGCCCTCCAATTTTCGACGCCACTGGATATATTGCGAGGAAAATACAATTTTTGGATTGTCTGTTTAATTTAGAGAAAATAGTTACTCTCGACAAATTTTAATTTAAGGTTTCGTTTTTTTGATATTTGAGTTTGAAGGTTTGGAAACACAATATCAAATGATGTGCTGAATTAAAGAAAATTTCGGTTAGGTCTGAAAAATCCGGAAAATTTCCATCAAGTCTTAGCAGCGATTAATTCCGTGGCTAAAAGAGCTCGAAAATGTAACAAAACCTATTTTGAGAACTTATTCAAAATTTTCTTTAATTCAGCATAGCATTTGATGTTGTGTTTCCAAACCTTCAAACTCAAATATCTCAAAAGCGAATCCTTAAATAAAAAATTTTCAAGAGTAAGTATTTCCTCTAAATTGTATAGACAATCCAAAAATTAATGAAGTTTAACCTGGACCACCCTGTATTTCTCATAGTGCGCGTTGAATCCGAAATCCGACAGCCGAGATAGACTAATGACTAAAGGGACTTGACTGCCAAACGGAAGTTCGCTGGTTCGAATCCCAGAAGGACCATTTTTTTTTATTTTACTGGTTTCTATGGTAACGAAAACAATAATAATAAATAAATGTGATTTTATATTAATAACGTATTGAATGTCGACTGCATGTGATTATTGGCTACCCCTTCAGTATTTTCCAAAGATTAAAACTGTATCATGGTAATGTATAAGAAAGTCATGTGTTGAACACATCAGATATTTAGATTGATAATAATATTTTACAGTTTTCCTGCAATACTTTGAAATAGTTGCATATTTAAATGGGAAGTGACAAGTGACCTGTGAATATTTTCTTTAAAAATACTACTCTTAAAATTTTCGTATATGCTCACTACTTTAAAAAATATTCACAACTACAGGATTTTACAAAAAGAAAATAAAATAATTCTTCAGGAATTCCAATCATATTTCACCCATTTTAGTAAATTTGGTTAAGGGAGAATAATTTAGTCGCAAATTGTTAAAAAATCAAAATTTTCTCAATTGAAAAACAGAAAGCATTAAAAACTCTTGTTTGTTCCTATGAGTGTATACTAAATTGGAGAAAGCTATATGGCTGTTTATTTCGCGGTAAAACTTTAGTGTCCACCAATTTCCCAAATTGGCAGTTTTAGAAGTTTTTGCTTTGGTTTTCTTTTAGACAAATACAAATTGACGAAAACAAGTCTAGTAGCAAGTTAATTTATTTCAGAACACAGTCCTTTAAAGTTCCTAAACTTCAATGAATTTTGATTGTAAATTACCGAGGAATGCGTTTTAAATTAAAGTTAAGCGAAAAGCTATTAATGCCTTATATTTTAACCATAGTAAACAGCGTTTTATTAATAAGAAACTCTAAAACTTTTCTTAAAATATCACAAAGTTGCTCTTTTAAAAGTGCAGTCTTTATGCTAAAACATTTTATCTAGCATACCAACTATAATTTAGCCCCCATAAAGAAAACAAAAATATATAAATCTGATCAATACTATGCAATGATACATTTTGGTTTTCATTTGATGTTGAAAACACTCAAGTATATGGAATCCATGCGGCATACAAACCCAATCAGGAAATACAGACGAATAAAACGAAGCGGTTTGTTTGAGATTTACTATCCACATTAACTAGCATCCGTCCCGTCCTAAAGAGAGCATTTCACTAGTGTCCCGAGCCAGTTGAGCCCCACAAGAGAATGAATTGCCACCAGCAAACCACTGCCTTATATTATTGCTAGTGCTGCTGATGCTACTTTCCATATGTTTTATTTTCTTATTTCGTTTAGTTGGCTGCAACCCAAATCAAGCGAGACAAAAAGAAATATAATTGATATAAACCATGCCAAAACTAATTGAGGTATTATGGGGCGTAATCGATTTTACACCGATGGGTTTTATTAGTTATACGCGGATATGTGTTCGGATGACCCTTTGGCTTTTTATTATTTTGAGAAAGGTTTCGGACTATACTGATATTGTGCCAGAATTGATTAATAAAACTGATTTTGCTGGCTTGTGGGATCTATGAGTTTATATCCATCAAATATGAGAGAATTTTATACTTTTTGGATCTTTACGATATAACTATAACTTGAATTATTTCTTTACTAGTGCACCATATCCTTCAAAACGTATAACTTTATTTCGAACATACGGAAAGCGTGAGATGGACATTGGATAATAGCCATCATCTTGGGAATTCGAGCAATTTCAAGGGTAAGTTGAGGAAGCAGTACGCCAAGCTTTCAAAAAGAATGAATTTAATTTTTTTCAGGGAAATGAATATACTTTATAAAAAAATTGCTCTTCAAATCAATGTAACTTATCTTTTTCTTAAAATTAGAAAAGTATGTCTGAATAGTATTTTTGTCATCTTAATGTTTTGACACGTCTGGTCTAATTTTATCCAAATATTTTATCTGTGGTTTAATTCTTGAAGTTTTAACTAAGATTTGGTTTATTTTGGGCAATCACTAAAGACATTTTATTAGAATTCGCCAAAGAATAATTTGTGGCGGTTCTGAATGAAAAATGAGATTATTCAGAGTTATAGATTGATATCGATGTAAACTGCTGGCTAATTGAAACGTACCAAGATAATTTTTAGGTTGAATTTAAAGTAAAATATTTTGAAAAATAGAAAAGATATCGGTTTTCAGGATTTCAGAGATAATTTAATTGAGAAAACGATAGTGTTACCCGATTTTTTTACTTTGAAGTACATTACTATCTACAGGGTATGAAAGAAAGTCGTCTTTTTTTCTCAAATTTCATAACTAGGTACAGTTGGCGCCATGGAAAATAGGACATGTCTTGAGACAGATTTTGGCCTTTTTCTAGTGGCGTACAGCGGGTTTCTACCTGCCAGATGTTTCTCTAGTTTTTTTTTTCTACCCGCTATAAATTTTAGGTCAAATATAAGTTATATGAAGCAGATTTTCGCAAAAGCTTTCTTGATATTTTGAGAGCTTTATACATAGTTATTTGGTCATAATTATTTAAAAAAGTATATAATTAATTAAAATCTAATTAGTTACTGTCAGTATTTGTAGTAACTTGATTAGTTGAAATAATAATAAAATTTGTTATAATTTCACTTTTATAAAACGATTTCCGAACAACTAAATCTATTCAATAATTTTCATAGTATTCCCTACTCTTTGGTAAGAGCACAAATGTACCGAGATTCCAGAAATTTTTTTTATTTTCTTTTATGTAGATTTTATTAATCCTTACGTAATGGGAAAAAGACCAATTTCTCAAATTTTTGATATCCCTCTTATTTTATAAGATACCGAATTTTTGCTGAAACTTTAATTCTTCTTTGTTTTTTGTCGTTAGGCCGTATTGCGTTTTGTTCGAACCAATCTCTGTAGTTGATTATAACACCTTTTGAATGGCTTTCTTATAAAAAGTACATTTTTTGTACTTTAATTAACTTAATGGTACCCAGTGGCTTATCAAAAATCGGTATACTTTCGCTAATTGGTAAATTTTTTTAATTCAATTTTTGAGGCTTTTTTCTTAATGGAATAAAATTTAGTTAGTTTTTGTTCACCATTGGTTTAAGTGACTTATACCTTCGAAACGGGTTTTTACTTTTTCAAAAATTTGCTTTTATCCGTGTATACCGGGTGGCCACGAAATCGTTTTGCAACCCCCACCATTTTGTTACATTTAACTGTATTATTTTGAAATTTGGCATGGTTTGATTGTTGAAAGGAATAATCATTTTGACGTTTAAAACAATCTAATGACACTTCCGGTTTCACTGAAAGGGTCACCTACCTACTAAATTCCAAATTTTTTAAAACAACCCTGTAAATTTTTTTCCGTAATAATTAGGTATCTATTAATTATTATTGCAAAAATCTGTTCAACAATATTTAATTTAATAAAAAATTCGATATCTTATAAAATAAGAGGGATATAAAAATTTTGAGATATTGGTTTTTTCCTCATTAACCAGGGACTAAAAAATGGACATCAAAAAGATATTTAAAAAATTTTTGTGAAATCTCGGTAGGTATAAAGTTTGAGAAAAAAAAGACGACTTTCTTTCATACCCTGTAGATAGTAACAAAATAAAAAAATGGGGTCAGACTATTGCTTTTTCAATTAAATTATCTCTTGAATCCAGAAAACCTCATGTTGATATCTTTACTCCTTTTCGAAATATTTGACTTTAAATTCAACCTAAAAATTCGTTTTGTATGTTTCAATTGGCCAGCAGTTTAGTATTCTAACAATAATCTAAAAGTCGTCTAAAAGTTTAGGTTTTCCTTATTTATAAGACAGAATTTAGGTATTTTGTAATTTTTAGTTTTGAGTGTTCGAAAAATCAATCTATTTTAAATTGGTTTTGAAAAACTTGTAGTTAGTAGTCCTGTAGTTAGTACTGGTATGAAATTGAACTAGATACTATAAGTAGTTAAATATAAACTGCAAAAAATGTTCAAGTAATATGATGATAAAATGTAATAAGAACAGGATATTTACAATACAAAGCTTCAAATTGAAAACAATATTGTAATTGTTAATTTTTAAAATTTTAAGCAAAAGTTAAATAGGCCGCAAATTATTTACATGACATCAAAAGTTGTTTCTCCTGCTTCAGTGAACTACAATAAAAACAAGTTCCACATATAAATATTTCAATTTGTGACATAATTAAGTAGACTACTCTAAATTGTATACCTAAAAATTCGGCATATTTGGTTAATTAAAACAGCATTGAATAAAACATCCGGCTGACGTGATTTTCTTCAACCTTAATTATCTTCATTACGACCCACTCGTAATTTTAGCCTCATGCCATGCTTTATTTTGCATTCAAAAGTAATGTCAAACAATTTTTTGTTTTTTTCTCTTGTTAGAGGAAACATTCACATATTCCAATAAAACCAAATAAAATAAACCTCATTAATTAAAATGAACACCGGTCTAGGTGCCTAGACACCAATGTCTAATGACGTACTCAAACCGCGGATTCGTCTTTATTACAATTAACACTAAAGCTCGACGTCGCCACGTTTGTTTTCTCCGAATTTTGCAGACTTGTATATTAACATGCGGTGCGGCAGTTTTAATTGAAATGAGAGAAATCTTTCATCTTCCACAGGGCTGTAACCCCGTCAGTGTATGTTAAAATTATTCAAACAAAGTTTGGGGAAATTTTAGTGAAATTACTGAATTTTTCAAATAGACACTACTAGACAATAAACACAGAGAGAGACTCGCTATCATCCTCGTCATCACACTGTCATCAGGTTTGTTATTATTTAAAGCGTGCTAAAATTGTTTTATGAACTTTTTGCTGTTGTTGAAATGTGTGATTACAATGTAAATTATTTCCATCGTAAATCTTTTCACTTATACTGCCTGCAGGGACGCATCGTAATTCATAATATATTTTTGCACGAATTTTAAATAAACTACCGGATCCATCTATTGATCACTGTCACCACAGATGAAGCATTATTTTTTTATCGTGTCACTATATGATGTATACTAGTTTATTTTTTATTATTATCAATATTTGTAGAAAATAATGTTATGGAAAATGCCACAAAATATTATAATATTTTTAGCGAGGAAATTTAACTTGGAATAGTTTTGAATATTCTGCTGATGATCCGGAATAATAAATTAAATTGAGTATAAAATGTTGGAATTAAAGACTATAAAGATTCCCATAAATTAAAAAAATAATTTTCAAATTAGTTTGTGTAATAATTAAAAACTTTAATATACCTATAAATTGTCATTATGTTTTGTAATTATTTAAATTTAGTGGAATTTTAATAGTCAGCGTATGAAAAACTTTAATTGTGGAATTTTTTATTTTACAAATTAATTGTTATGAAGCATCAGGAAGTTTATTTCAAAACGTTCTCACTATTCGGTAGGTACGTACTTAAATTGAAAGATAACCATAATGCATCCCCCAAAATTGACCAAAAATGTTAAATTGCTGCTTCTTTAGAGTAGTACTATTAAAATTAACGATAGTGTAGTAGTATTAAGTAAATATGAAAATAATTGAGTTACTTTCAAACTTTTGAAAAATTTATTTCTGCGAATTGACAATGTTTAGAAATATCGACAAAATAGTGCAATTTTATAAAAGATAAATAAATCTACCTAGAGTCCGTACTATAGCATATGTTTTATAGAAAAAGTGAAAGAATTTAAATTTCTTCAAGAAATACTAAATACGTTTTCGTTAAATAAAGCGGTGTTTTTATTTATAATTTTGAAAATTGTGAACACGTAGATAAAATATCTGTATGTTTTACAAATATCAATAAAATTCTGTTGCTGAGGAGTGAGCAATAACTTTTACGAAACACCCAATAGATTTTTTCTGTAAAACCTGACATCAAATACAATTAAACATAAAATTGAGGGTAGTTACAATTATAAAAGAATTTAAAATGGCCGGTGAAAATGAATTTCTAATGAATTAAGGATTTGCCTCCTCTTACAATAGTGGAATATCGAATGATTGTCATTTGACACTGATCAGTATTTAGAATGTTTGGGGAACATTTTTTTTTTTTATTTTAGGATGTTTCTTTTATCTTTCGGTTCTACTTTTTAGATCAAAATTAATTTTAATTCTAAGGCAATCAAGTCTTAAATTATTTTATTACGGTTAATATCTATCTATTATTTTTAAAAGTAGGCACAGTATTATTAAATTTGACAGCCAACTGCGATGTTAGCTTCTTTTATAATGACCCTGTATAATAGATTTTACTACTTAGAATACAGACCGAGAGGACTCATCATATATTTTGCATTAATTCTAATTATGTACTCTTTATTAAAAATTCCCATAACTTTCCATTATTACACAACGATAATAATTTTAGTTTACCATTCCATGAAATAAAAGTATTAACCAAATGTCTCGTGTCCACAATGTGTTTGACAACTGCTTACATAATGCTATAATAAAATCGCCATTCCCACTGGACCCTTGCGAATTGCCTTTCCCAACTCTTTACTGATTGATGTTTTTTCCACCGAGTTTATGGAAGTGATGAACCGACGTGATATGAATTTATTTTAATTACCCCTTCTACAAAAAAACCTTGTTCCATACAAGCATCTCTCATTTATTTTTCACGCTAACGATTGAATATACCGAAAAAGGAAACACATAATTAAATTATTTTGCATTCGCATCGCAGGCTAAAAACCAACCAGAAATAAATTGGTTAGATTTCGCACCCTTAGAGCGAATCCAACAAAATATATATCTGTGGAGACACCAGGTTGGCACAAAGAAATAAAACTACACACTCACACACATAGAGAGAGAACCTGATTCAATTGTAGCAGCAATACAGTCCTATTTCTAGTGAAAAGAGTAAATCAGGATTTGAAAGACTACACCACTGTAGTGATATTTGTTTGACAAGGAAGGCATCGAGCTGTAGGAAGAGGGGCCCCCAGAATGTGGAAGTAGAAGTGCAATGCACAAACGTGATGGGAATTCGTTACCGTAAACATTTCCCATGCGAGAGGAGAATAAGGTCTGCCTTAATATTGCGGGTGAGTCTGAAAATGGAAGAAGGGAAAGAACGATTAATATCAAACCTAGACAGCACGTTACAAAAGGGTGCAAATGAAATGAAATGGCAGGAATAACACATTTGGAAAGTGGAAACTTGATGACTTTAATGCCATGGTTGTTTTAGATGGATTGAATTGTGCCGAAATGCACGATAATAATCAGGGTTTAATAGAAATTGTATAAGAAAAGCAGGTGAGTTTTAGAAAATGTCAAATTAAGATGTTAATTTAGTACTTATCTCACGAGCTTAACAAAAGATGATTAACCGGAGAATTAATATAATCCTCAATAAAAGTGTAACTGGTATTTAAAAAATAATTTAAAAAAATGAGACTTCTAATTATATGGAAGTTTTGTTAAATTTTTTTAAAATTAAATTAAACAAATTTATCTGTATAAACTTCATTATTAAAGAATTGCTTTTTTCTCCTGAACAACACTTTAAAAGTGTTATTGAATCATTGAGACAAGCACCACAGTTATTTATTCATCAAGGGCGTAAAGTTGCACTTTTTGGCCTGCGGGGTCAAAATGGCAGGCGACATTAGGTACTGCCTACCCTACACTATCTTACCACAACAATTTAATTTTAATTTAAAAGATAAAATTGAAATGATTAAGTACAAACTTTTTGCCACCTGCTAAATAAAACCAACAGTAAATTGGAATGTGTAATCCATATAAACTACTACAAAAATATAGAAAAATTGTTCATGTATAAATCAGGGTAAAATTCAAAAGCTTTTCACCGAATGCAGTTCTGTGAACTTTCTGAAATTTACAAGCACTCTATGGATTTTACAATTATGTATTAAAAGTAGACTTTTAGGTTTTCATTTTTGGGAAGAAAAATACCACCGCGCGAAAGGCAGCGCTAGTGAATCCAAACAAATATGGCCGTTAAGATCGGAAATTTTTCATTTTTAATAAATCTGATAACATTTAAGACACTAATATTATATTTTTTATTAACTATCGTTTACACTTGAACAAAATCTATAATACAGGATGTTCCAGTTTATATCGTCAGGATTTCACCAGCCGATAGTTTAGAGAAAATTAAAGGTGGTTTGTCTAATAAACTATGGTCGAATGTTGCTTCTTTTTTGATGTACAGGGCATTAAATAAATAAATTATTTTAAATAATTTGCTATAAATCAATAACAAAAAAAGTTAGTCTTCTGAAATTTTGCATAGATCTTTTTTTTGTATTCTCTTATTAATAGTGGTTGCAATTATTTTATTTAGAACACAGAGGCGTGCGTACGGGTTTCTTCAAAAACATTTTATTGAATAAAACGTACACCACTGTTTTTTTTGCAGCACCAATATGCAGAGAGTATTTTCCATTCAATTTAGAAACTTTTTTGTATTTTACAATTTCTTGATAACTTTTTTTTTCGTATTTATTAAAGAGGTTCTTCCCTATTAGATTTTCGAAAAAAGCATCAGGACAAAGTTGTAGAGAAAAATATTTCCTACAACTTTCCTTTTAATATTTTTTTGATATTGTCAATATTTAAAAAGATATTCAACAAATAAGTTGCAAATTTTAGGGAAATTTTTCTCTAGTTAGGTACTACTTACTACTCTTTCCCTAAAATTTTCAACTTATTTGTTGAATAACTTTTTAAATATCAACAATATCAAAAAAAGTTTAAAAGATAAGTTGTAGGAAATATTTTTCTTTACAACTTTGTACTGACCCTTTTTTTCTAAAATTTAATAGGAAAAAAGTTATTCAATAAACAAAAATCCAACCCTTAATGACTGGTGAAGGAAGAGCGGGGTCTACGAATACACAAACTCAATTTTAAAGTTTAAGGGTGACCCTCTAGAAGATTCTACAAAAATTGGCTGTAGGGTAAAAAAAGTCTATTTGAAGCCCTTTTTTCTCCCTTGTTTACTGTACTATTAGGTTATTTTTAGTTAAGTTATCAAAAAATTATAAGATACGAAAAAGTTTCTAAATTGAATGGAAAATACTCTCTGCATATTGGTGCTGCAAAAAACCAGTGGCCTACGTTTTATTCAATAAAATGTTTTTGAAGAAACCCGTACGCATGCCTCTGTGTTCTATATAAAATAATTGCAACCACTATTAATAAGAGAACACAAAAAAAAAGATCTATGCAAAATTTCAGAACGCAAACTTTTTTTGTTATTGATTTATAGCAAATTATTTAAAATAATTTATTTTCTTTAATGGCCTGTACGTCAAAAAGGAAGCAACATTCGACCATAGTTTATTAGACAAACCACCTTTAATTTTCGCTAAACTATCGACTGGTGAAATCCTGACAATATAAACTGGGACACCCTGTATAATATAAAGTGTAACTAAAAACAAATATATTTCCTCGTATATTTCACCACGTCTACCAGGTTAGTCCAATTTAATTACCATGAGCATAAATGCCACTATTTTTTTCATCATCAGACAGGAGTGCAGTAGTTGTAATCTTGTTTCAGGAAATTGCTATTGACGTGAACTTGAATAACATAATAAGAGTTGTTAATTAAGCAATGTCTATGCATTAGACTAGAGTAGAGAAGCGTCTGGATTCAAAGTAAATTAACTGTCTTATTGTACATTTTGAGTAAATATATGTAATCTATTTTGAAAGTGTTGTGTTACAGGTTCTAACAACTTATATTAGGTTTAGTGCACATCATGCAGACTTTATACATAAATTTGTATGAAGGTATAAGTACGTGGATAAAATATTAGAGAAATTTCAGAAGAGGATCCAGATAAGATTTAGAAAGAATAGAGTTGCATTATACTTCCAGTTTAATTTGGGCTTTGGTTAAATTGGTTTTTCCCCTAGTGTTAAAGCTGAGAAATATCTTATTTAAAATTATGAAGTACTTGTTCATTCTAGTTTAGAAGAGTGTTAAAAATGTAATTGTATTTTCTTATAGAATAAAGAGTGTTGTTTTGATTTAATATAGTTTTCCACTGTAATTGATACTAAAAACAAAGCAAGTAGATAAAATTTACTTTTTTTCATCGATAAAATTCATCAGATACCACATATAGATATGTGTAATTTCAGAAAGCATACAACTGCCGCATCGTAGTCGCCAGGGAGGATCATTGAAATAACAACTGAAAATCTGAGATTGCACACACAGCGCCCCCCGGTTAATATACTAACTTGGTATTTGCCATAAAAGCGCGGCAATACACATTCGCTATCTCATAACATCTCATAATTGCACAGATGTTGGTTTTCCTTCTACTATTGTCTCAGTAAATTAGCTTTACGCACAGTTCAAGAATTCCAAAATGTTCGCCCACATCGAAAAATGGTTTCGCTTAAATGCTACATTTGCCCCTGTTGTGAACATATACTGAATGTCGTCATTATCACTAGAGCGGTTGCAGAATTTAGGTTAATAACAATTTGAAATGTGCACACCACATAACAATTCAATTAATTTTTATTTAGTTTATAATATCACAGCTTTTTCAGTTAGCTGAAAAAGTAATTTCTGCTAAACAAATTCCTTCAGGGACTAGGTTGGAGAATTTGTTCATTAAACTATTATAAATTTAAAATTACGTATTTTGCATCGAATAAAAATTTCAAATATTTTTGCTAATGATTTAGACAGTTCAATATAATGGAAAAATACGGGTTAACGAATTCACCACTTATTGAATGCAATCATCAGCGTACAGTTCATTAAATTCCATTTTTATCTATATATAACAGGAATTATTATCGTGGCAGTTCCTATAAATGCATAATAAAAATTCCTGTAAGTATTAAATTATCACAAGTATTTGAAAATTAGTTCACTTTGGAACATTATTTAATAGCTGCAAATTTGTTTTAATGGTCCTCTAAACTATACGTAAATTTATTTTCGTTGTCAACTCGATAATTATCTACTTCAGCGCCCCGTACTGTCAACGAAAAAACATAAAAATACCATAAATTTTATTTGAACGTTTACAGTTTCTGTAAATAGATTTTTAGGTAGACATTCCACTTGAGGTACGTACTTAATATTTAATTTTCTTTTACCCAGAATATGTAGTGTTTTCTTAGTAGTCGTAAACTATACTTTTGTCGTTAAATTTGAGGAACAAAAACCATGAAATAATTTGGGTAAAACGTTCCATAATCCTGAAAAAATATTATAGGAGTAACAAAATAATAATATAATTCGCGATTTATACTAAGTAATACAAAAATATTTTCAATTATAACTTTTGTAATTAATAACCATTATCCTAAATAAATAATAGTTATTAATTATAAACCAGTACAAGTCCATCTAATGAAATTATTAATTTAAAAAGGTCAAAATATTTTACCCGCTAATGATATCCGCCAATGCGATTGATAGTGTCTAATTTTGCAGTTTATTATGCAAACTACATCGATATTCACCCCTTTTTTCTATAAAAATTGCTATCTTTAACAATGTTATGAAATATTCTGCGATGCAATTCTTGGATTTGTATAACTGACTAATAAAAACGCTAGAAATTTCATACCAATGTTATAAATATAATAGTAATCTTTATTCAGAAGAAGTGGTGATTAATATTCTGATTGAAAATGCTTATATTGCAGCACCTAGAGCCGACCCTGGATTTCACATCATAACGACCGATGATCCTCTGTCTAGTCATCACCCACTACTCCTAATATTTTGTTAAATTTTGGTGTAAAAGGATATTTTTTACCGTAATACTAATTGCTTTCAAAAAATTTAAACAAAAATTGTTCATTTAACATATCAATAGAGTTTTGGCATCTTGCATCTACAGGGTATTTCAGGATTAACCGGACAAACTTAAAATCTGAATTCAAGACCTCCAAATAAGGAAAAAAATTTCTATGGAGGTATGACCGGAAATGTTTCGTTAAAGAGTTACCTACGCCCATTTAAAGATGGAGGCTAAAATTAGGTTTTTAATTTTTTTCTCAAATTTGGATAAAGATAAAAAGAATGAACTTTGGTAGGGATTTTCTACTGATGAAAATGCTTCTAAAGAATATTTTTTGAATCATCCATTATCGATAAAAGGGGTGAAATCAGCAACCCCTATTTAATTTTGTTATTGAAACTCTTTAACGGACCCGAATTTTGTCATATAAAAAATTGTTCTGGAAAGTTAGATTCATTTAGAAAGTGTTTGGTCTCTTTTATTTTTTTCATAAAACTGATACTTTTTAAATAAAAAAAATTAAATAGTCCCGATCCACATGGATATTTTGGAAATTATTGCATTATTTAATAAAATGGAAAATGGCCAGCAGGCTGCTGTCAAATAACCTTTAGGAACGAGTTACTAGTAATTAATTATTACCTAATTATTAGTGAAAGGGACCCATTTAATTAAAATTATTGTAATAATTTTTATTTGCAGAAAATAACCCGAAGTTACTAACAATTAGGTAACAATTAATTACTAGTAACCCTTTACTACAAATTTATCAAAGTATAGTTATTTGACAGCAGCCTTCTGGACATTTTCTATTTTATAAAATAATGCAATAACTTCCAAAATAACCATGTGGATCGGAACAATTTTATTACTTTCTTATACGTAGTATAAGGAAGTATAGTAATCGTAATTTTTTTTTTATTTATAAACTGTCAGTTCTATGAAAAAAATGAAAGAGCCAAATTCTTTCTAAATGAATCTAGCTTTCCAGAGATAAGGGATGATTTAAAAAATATTCTTTAGAATTTAGTAGAAAATCCATACCAAACTTCATTTTTTTATCTTTATCCAAATTTGAGAAAAAAATTAAAAACCTAATTTTAGCCTCCATCTTTGGAGGGGCGTAACTCTAACGAAACGTTTCCGGACATACCTCCATAGAAAATTTTATTCTTATTTTGAGATCAGAATTCAGATTTTAAGTTTGTCTAGTTAATCCTGAAACACCCTGTAGTTTTTAAGAAGAAATATAATACGAATCATAAGGAAATAATAAATAAATAATAAAGAATAAAGTTAAAATTATTGTTCAGGCACAGGACTCCTGAGTCTTAAGATCGCAAATTCGATTCTCTGCCTATGTGGGTGTCAACAATTTATTGGATAGGCAGAGGCGATGCCGATACTCCAACAGTGGAGTGGAAAACAGCTAGTGATGATGATTCGTTTACCATGGTATGGTTTTACCAATAAACTATTTAATTTGAAATTAAAGTAATACAAATAAATCAATATTTCACTATTTTATATGAAACTGATCGCTAATATAATAGAAATATACAGGATGATTCAAAGAATTAGGATAACTGTTTTTAAGCTCAAAACTTTTTCAACAATGTGCAATTTTATTTTACCACTAATAATAATTGTAAAAGAAAATTGTATAATTCTTTGACCAATAAAAATGCTTTGGTAGATTCTGCAACTAACTTAAATTAATTACGAAACAATTTTCATTATTGGTGAATGCGCCGGTGAAAAAATTTAACTTTTTATAAAATGAAAATCTGAAAACTATAATTTATGGTATAGTTTATATATGGTAAACTGACCTTACGCCGTATAAACATGCATTTTAGGATTCAGTTAAGGGTTCCAAATTTGCTGACTAAAATTGTAATTAGGTATGGTTATATTATAGGTACTAGTCCAAGTAATACATGTTCTGCAAGACATAAAATGTATGATTTTATATTATTAATCTGCAAAATAACTCGAAAAATTGATAGCAACTTCTGTTACAACTATAGAAATGCATAAAATTCAATCAAATTTTAATAAAAATAACATTTTTCTTAGGATATTAACTAGGATAATCATGAATTTAAATAGTAAAATGTACATCATGTTAAAAGTGAATATTCTTAGAATGTCTTCATCAAACCCTAACAGGAAATTAGAAATCACTTTAACAAACTCCAGATAACCGAAGAAACCCATTAGGTTCGTCACAAATGATTGCTCCTCAGTAATTGAAACAATCCAACAGCTAATAATAGAGACATAACGCATATGTCAAACAATAAATCAAAAACATTTTCACTGAAGCACATAGAGAGTTCAGACAAACATTAGAGGGAGCGACGACGACACCGAATGCTAAAGGTTCGATTCCCCTATATGATAAAATTTGAATGGTTTTTGGTGAAGCAAGGAGCATGAAATGATTACAGGGGACCACAAGCGGCTTGCACACAATCATGACTCAACGGAAGTCCAACAGAAAGATGCCAAATTGGGTTTTCTCTGTGAGATAAGGTGCAGGCGAGTGGAATACGAGCTATGAATTGTAATAGATGTATTGCTGGGGGTCAGGTGCACCGATATAGACGTTGTCTGACAACCAGTTCAACCCGCAGTTTCGTGGACCACCTGTGAACTTTCAATTAGCTATTTTAAAGCGCAAGCATGTGCATTTGCATAGGGAAACTTTCGCAGCACCTGCTAACGACAGTCTAGTGGCCGGTTAGCACTTGCATTATTTAGTTCTGCTGAAGACAAGGTAATACTTGTATTAGGGTAAATAACGGAAAAAATGTGTTGATAATTTTTTTTTACATTAACTGAAGAGAATAAATTTTTTGAAAATATCTTATTATCATCCTGAAACTACTTGGCGATTAAAGAAAGAAACAATATTATTTAGTGAAGCAAATAAAATATTACAAAATAAGAATAGAATTGTTTGTAGCAACAATTTGAGTTCTTGATGTTAAACAATCTGTATTTACTCATACCAAAGCATTAGTGTAATTTTTTTCCGTTAACTTTTTAAAGAATATGAAAGAAGTTATTTCCAATTCTCCAAAATTAACGAGGAATCCAGAATGCAGCAATACAAAACATACACGGTTTTTTATTTAAATAAAAAAGTTCTTGTAACTCTCAATAGATTATTGTACATTGATCTAAATTCAGCAATTTCTATGTATCAATAGGTGCATGACCATCCCGTATAATTTTTAGAGCAAATTATAGCACTCAAGTTTTTAATTTACTACGTAGATAAGAAAGACAGAATATTGAGTACTAGACATAAACATATCAAAACCACATTTTTGCCTATAAAAAAATTAATCATGAAAATGTAATTAAATCAGTTTTTAGGGTATTATACCTAACCCAAGATTTAATCTTCCATAGGAATTGGCAAAAAGTCCAAATAAATACTTAACTAACTGACAGCTCGTGACCGTGATAAAATCAACATTTTCACCTCAAACATATTAATTAACCCGTTATTAATTACACATGCATCTAACACAATTACTAACCACACAACAATACGAAAATAGCCGAGAGAGAGACACCCACCCACACACTTACACACTATCACAAAATTACAACCCAACGAGGAAAAAGCCATTTTCATGATGATGTTGATGGGTATAATTCGACACATTTATCTAAATGGCTTTTGTATTAACTGGGGAACGCACACTAAAGCAATAAATAAATGTCGAAAACAGGAGTCATTTTTCGTTGACTTTATTAAGAGTTTTTGTGAGTAAATAGCAATGGGAAAGTTTCTATCTGTCGATAATGGTATCTATCCATTAGAAAGAGTGCCTCAGTCAGGTTCTGGACATTCTGTCCGTGATAAAGTCCACAAGACCTCAATCTCGCCACTCACTTTCCATTAATCAAATGAACTAACTGACCTGTCAAATTGATTCGTTAACAATTTACGTGAGGACGTTTGTGTTTATTTTTCTCGTACCACAACATTGTCATTTTTGGAAGAATTGATCATTCGATGTATTATAATATTAATATAATATTGTAAGAGGGTCGACGCTTTAGATTTAATGGCCTTCAACTTCACACCCTCTGTATTCGTGGTCTGTACATCCGCCTGTAGCTTAATTTGACTAATATTCACTATACAGTATCTCTATATTGAAGTGTATACGTATAACAAGCACGCTTTGATAGTGTTAATCGGTTCGCTACACTCACTATAATGTTTCTGAGACATGCTCAAAACGTCCAAGGATTTAACGAAATAAATCCACTACTTAACAATTGTAGATTACTAGAAGCTTAACGTGATAATTTAAGTCAATACTTTATCGTATGTATATTTTTTCCTCTATAAATTTGAAATAAATTATTGACAGGAAGTTAGGGATAAAAATCGCGTTTTATATATGAAGCAACAACAATTATTATTAGCTGTGAGATCGCACAACCGGTCGGTCTGTTGTTCACTAAATACATTGCCTAAGGGCTGTATAAACACGTCCATCCACAAAGCTATGGTTCATTTTAATAAACAGCCTGGAGCTTGTTATAATTGCTAGGGTTAGTTGAGCTGATACTCAACCTATATGATGTAAATAGTCACACTAATATTTGTGAAGCATTTAGACCGCCTAACCATCATATAATGTAAAATAAGTATCATTACCTGAATAATTATCATTGAAAATGTGCAGTTAAAAGGTTTTTAGTTTCAGGAGCTTCTTTAGTTTTATACTTTATTTTGTTTATGCCTAGATTTTAATAATAAGTTTTGGTACTGTTCAATTGCTAATTTCAGAAAATTGAGGAAATATCTACTGAAAAAGTGAAGAGTAAGTAAAATCGTAATATAAAAATGAAACAAAGGTTAATTTATCATTTAAATAGAGAAACTTTTTCGATTTTCAGCCAATTGACAGACAACGAGATGAATTCAGAAATTTTTTATCTCACGTACAGGGTGGGCAAAATTCGATGTTTTTATAGGGTAACTTTTAAACCATAACAGATATTGAAAATCAGATCGCGCATCGTCAAGCTCTTTTTTTGAGAAACCCTTGACGGTGAAGTCAAATTTTAGTGATCGTCGTTTGTTTTCGAGTTATGGCCGAAAATTCGATTTTTTGAGATTTCGATTTGAGTCTATATTTCAGTTGTTTGTGAATTTAGAGAAATGGCGTTTGCACGTTCTTAAGGCACTTTTTTGATGCGAATGCAATGGCGTTAACAGATTTTGAAAATGTCTTTTTATTTTTAGGTTAAGACATAAATTTTTATTTTTTTATATGGAAGTCATAGTGGGCTGTCACTTTATTGAAAGGAGCATTTTTTTCTCTTTTCAAATATATATAATATGTAGGGGCTATTCCTTCAATTTCTTCTTGAAAAATATAAAAATCTAAATTTTTGAACTTAAATTCAAGTCAGATTTTCAATAGGTATCTCTTATGGTTTAAAAGTTACCCTATAAAAACATCGAATTTTGCCCACTCTGTACATACCTATGGAACCTTTTGAGAAAATTAGCATCAAAATTTAAAAATCGGGAGCTAATAATAGGGAAAAAAGTGAAACTTTATATTTTATTGTGCGAGCCATTGTAGATTGTGTTTTGATCTAAATTTTTCAAATTGTTAGAAATATACAACAGATGGTATAATTAGTTAACATCTTCGTTTTAGACACTAAAATATTTTTTGACATTCATTTTCTTTGAAATTTTTTTGTGTTATACTTGTCTATAATGATACATTTAGAAATGTATGATTTTGAAGAATAGAGAATATTTTTCAGTTTACACATTTAAAATAAATAAGAAATGTGTGAACACATGCCTTAACTCATACTTAAGTGAAAAAAATGTATGTTCTCCTAAGCATACAATGTTCACTTTCTCGTTCAATTGAAGAAAATTCTGTAGAATTATGTTTAAACCGAGATTTAAAGAAATAATGAGTTATCGCAAAAATGTATAAAACATTATTTTACACAAGTTTGTACTAAAATATTTAAAAACATATTTAGAAACAACTTTTTCAATCGAAAGACAACTTTACTCCAAAAATTTAAAAAACAAAAAAGCGAGGGTAAACAACTTATCAAAACGTGTACACTAGAAATCCATTTTTGTGAAATAAATCCACAGAAATCCAGGGATATCCACAGACATCTACAGAAATCCATGTATATCCATGGACATCCACAGACATCCGCGTAAATTTAAAAACTCAAAAGTCGTCGAAACTGCAAATAGACCAAAAAATGAGGTGCTTACGCATTTGCGCATGCGCACTTGCCACTTCGACGTACATAGAAATCTAAAGACATCCACAGACATCCATGGATATCCACAGAAATCCCGGGACATCCACAGAAATCGACGAATATCCATTATATCCAAGGACATCCACGGAAATCCATTGAAATCTACATGGGTGTTTAGCCCCATAAAAAAGATGGTAATCTGTATTTCAACAAAACTATTTGTCATCGTTAAGCAAACCTAAAATGCTACAAAAGGCACAACATTTGAAAGCAGTAAGCAGTAAATTGCCTGTTAAAGTTGCATATTTAGGTACCTACTCAACAATATTTTGAAAAGAAACGTACAATATCTTGACTAGTTTCTAAAATATCTGAGAAAAACTGAAATTTCAGGATTTCTTTCTCTAGATCCTGGAATTTTCTATAAAAAATTAAGACATCTGATTATCCTGATTATATTTTCTAGCATTTAGTATCTACTTATTAATTCCTTATAGGAAAAACCATAATATTTGTTGGTAATGAATTATTTCTGAACTACTGAACGCATTTATTTGAAGTTTCTTGTCGATAAATCTTTAAGAGAAAAAAATTGTTGATAAGAACTTTCTGGCTCGAAATTACCCTGGTCCACATGTTTACACCCTGTATGCAACAGCAAAATAATTTCGAGAATATGCAAAAGTAGTTTTAAATATAGATCTGTGTGAGGTATATCGGTGCAACATTTGTCTCGATTTCTGTTGTTTATTATAAAAATTAGTACCGAAAGACAAAATTACAAATTTTAATATAATCTATCAAATTTTGCATAAACGAACAAAAATTATTTAAGTTAGGTACCTTTTCTGACAGGTTTTGAGACACAAACAAACTTAACCAAATTAATGTAGTGGAAAAATAACCTTTAAATTATTATCAACAAAGTTTAAAAGCAATTTAGTGAAAACCGCACATAACTCAAACATAAAATCCATGTCGTTATTAAAACTCTAAACAGTTAATTTGAAAAATTTACAAACAATCTACTCTTTTTCAGTTGGCAACGTTACAACAAAGGATTTCAAACATCCTATATGCAGTTTTTTATTTATTCATGGCGTTTCCACTCGGAGACATGCCATATTTCCACATGTTGGTTAAAATTATTACGTTTTCTAACCGACAAATGAAGATAGAACGACTTAAGAAAAATTAAAATACATCTGCTCTCTTATATTTACTCGCTGTAATAAAGAAAACTTGTATACAATGCGGGTACGTATGCAATGTCATGCAAATATTATAATTTGTTTTATTTTCACTGTATAGGTAAATATTTATCAGCACGCATATACAAGGAACTGGGATATTTGCAACGAACATAAATTATAGAATTAAAATTAGCATGTAAGGAAAATTATATCTTGGTTAATTAGAACGTCTTAGTACAAGCTTGTTATAAAATATAAAGTTTGATTTGAAACACATAGATATAATAAGTTCGTGTTGCCAATTAGTATAAAATGCGACTTGGATTAATCATTGCAAAGTTATAATCAAAACTATTAATTAGATTTCCACCGCGTAGTCTTTATGTTGATTCTATCTGTTATTCTATCATACAACATTTAAATTTTCATGGGGTACTTTTGACGCACTAAATACAGTTATGGGTCACGGTAATGGCGACTTTTGAAATCGGTGAAACCACCTTTAATCCAGTAGTATTATAACATATTATGAAGGGCGGTTTACTGTTATCCTCGCATTTAAGGGACCTTTCTAAATTGTTTTCACTCTATTGTATTTATTGTCCTTTTATTCTTCTAATGTGCTTTTATATTGTCCAATTCCCCGAATGCTTCCTATAGACTTTTTGAACATTTAATTAAAGCTTAAAGAACTGTTTTTACTTTGGATATTTTTGAAACTTAACTTCAGTTTAAAAATCATAGAAACTAACGAAACGAGGATTTTAAGTTAGAATATGTTTGGGTGTTAACATAATTAGTTCAATTTAATAAAAAAAGTTTCCAATCCGCATTTCTTACACACACAAAAAATATTCTAAACTACTTAACTTTTCGACATTTTCCAGAAAGAGTAATCCCACAGAATATAAATCACAAGACTTTTGTTGAGCGATAGAAGTGGAGTATTAATATAAATATCCTTTTCAATTTAATAAAACTTTTCCAACTAGTTCGAAAAGAAGTTAGCGGTGATGGTCTGAAGAAGTAAAGCTTTTCTTAAGTATCACAAGAATGCCGAAGTAATATATTATCAAAAGCCTTTCGGTTTACTGCAATATCTCCACTGCAAAATGCAGGACTTAACTTGAAGCGCGCGGTTTTTGCTCTATAGTGTATACTGATCGCGGTTGTACTAAATACATTCATCTTGCTGCTTTTCCTGGCCACTAAAGCGCTTTGGAGGATGCCAGAAGGCGAATTATTAGCAGTATTTCTTAAAATATGCACAAAGTGGGCGTATTTGAGGCTACCAATCTATCGATTGACGTTAATGAAATGGAGAATATATTCGTTCAAATACAAAGTATTCGTTTTCTTATTTACATCCTCAGCATTAAAAGATAACCGTAAGCATTTCATCTGCTTTAAAGCAGGCAATTGGGAGAGTTTCCTCAGGTTAACCTCATTTTTCCAACATGATACAGGCATGTGCATCATTTGGACTTTTACCTATATGCACCGAATAAATTTTGAACGTCGAAAACTTTGTGTATATAGCTATGTATGTAGATCATAACAGTTTGCTCTATTAGTATATTATATATTAAGGGGCTAAAGGGACCGTAAGGGATAAAATATCACTTTAGTCCTGAGGCATATACAGGGTGTCCCGGAAAAAGTGGGAAATCTCTCGGATTCAGATAGGACATGAAAAAATAAGATGACAATAAGTTCCTATAAAAATTTTTCCTACAGGCTCTCCCTACGAAGATATGTAGCCCTGAAGAGCGTTGCTGGAAATTGTTTTTTTTTAATAACTTTTAAAGTACTTACTTATAGTAGAATTTTATAAAAAGTTAATATGATGGCCACTACTAAAGACCTCTTGAAATAATGTCCTTGACACATATCTAGCTTGTTTAGTTTACCAGGGGCAGACTAAGCTTTACAACTTAATGCTTAAATTTTTAACACCCTGAGTGAAAAAGACTTAAAACAACAAAATCAGGTAGCTTGAACCTTAGACTAAAGAAAAGCTACTCTTGTTTATTGTCGATAAAGTGGACCGTTTTCGAGAAAAAGAATAATAAACGAATTCATGTTTTATTAAGTCGTTAAAAAAAAAGTCTCATTCCGAAAAAAAATCAAAATTTAGAAAACGCCTGTAGTAAAATTTTTTATAGGAACTTGTCATCTTATTTTTTCATGCCCTATCTGAATCCGAGAGATTTCCCACTTTTTCCGGGACACCCTGCATACGCTATTTTTTGTATTTCCCAACCATTTGCATATTTGCATGTGAAATTATTCTAAATTTATGCTTGTCAAAGTGACAAACGTTTCGGCAACAACAATCAAATACTGTCCAAAATGACAAAAAATACTCGGGTAACGTAGCAACGTAAATTTAATCCCTTTTTTAATCCCAAGGAATTAAAAATTTAAATTTAATCCCTAGCAACTAAACGAGATACTTTAGTTCCGGTTATAAAAGACTAAAGTTAGTACTTTAGTCCCGGAAGTGCAAGAAATATCAAAAAAGTACTTCCAATTAGAAACAAAAAGAAATGACAGATTATTTTTATAAGTTTCCAAATTTTGGATCCTTTGGATTTAGATCGTAATAGTGAAGATTGAATTTGAATCACACCGTATAAAACAGTCTCAAGACACAATTATGCAAAAAATTGAGTACCTTCCAATGTCGTTTTGTCATTTTCATCTCCTTTTCCTAAAAAACTCATACATAAAATGTCTTTAACAGACATAGCTTCTAGATAAATTGGGGAGAAATTTACATCTCTGGTTGTAGTTAGGAAATTAAAGGATCTGAAACTGATACTTCTGAAAGACGGGGAAATTTTAATACTGAGATTTTTCGGGTCCATAAAATTTCATGTACCATATGCACTGTTCCCTATGTTGCCAAATGCATAACACGGTCCTGTAAAATCAATTTTATAATACATTTTGTAAACCATTAAAATGAATAAGTGTTAAGCTACCACTCTTGGCAAGCCAAATTCCAAGTTGTATTATACGATTTTATGCAACTTTTCCCATTCTTTATTCTTATCGTTATCTGAGACGTCAGTATGATATATAGATTGCGCGTGTCATTAAAACCAACTGGCGGCTTACCGGAGATGTGTCTCACCTTCTCAGCAAAAATATATCACAGTATAGTGTTATTAATTGTAACTTATGTAACAATAGACCATCAGTATTTTTCACACAGTGACCCCTGATAGCTTGATACTTTCCCATCATTGCTATCTGAGATATTAATGTACTTTATTGGGAACCTGATGAAGAACCTGTCTTATTTACCAAAGTTGTTCACATGAACTTAAATAACTTTGTGTTTAATCATCAATCTAACTTATACATCAAACAAATATTGTAAAAATATCGGAGCTTATATGCCTTGTGTTTCAACACATAAATAAATGCTAAAAGTTTCTTTTCAATCTATCATATTTTATACATATCCTTTATGTTGAAGAATTTGCTGTCACTTAAATTTTACTTTGGTAATAAAGATTTTGCTTTGGTCTCTCCACGTTCCAATCTCAGAAAGCATCTTACAAAATATATGGGTGAATGTCTAAGTATATGATATATCTGCAAAAACAAATGTAAATCCTTAGATTCGCATATACGAATAAATCAAATTTTGGATAAGTGGGTGAGATAGCCAACCTGTTGACAAAGGTATAAGGGCAAGATTTTGTGGCATATTTATTTATGGGCCATATTATGTAATTGGGAAAGCAGAGATTTTTTAATAAATTCAGGGAAGAAATTATATTTTACGAAATTTGTACGTAATTCAATATTTTTGTGTGTGAGGATATATTTTGACGTAGGTGCTAATCCACAATATATGTTGAAAATATTTAAAAAACGGGGCAATAAAAAACAAATTTTTTTAAAAAATTGCTGCCACTTTTAGAAGTACACATGAAGGTTGAGCATCGCAGCGTAATAAAGTTTCTAGCAAAAGAACGCAATGGTCCAAAAACAATTCATGAAAGAATGGTTGCTGTGTATGGGGAAGCTGCATCATTATATTTCCAAGTAAAATTTTTGTCTAAACTCTTTCGATGGGGTAGAGAAGTAGTTAACGATGACTCAAAGTCTGGACGACACGTGGAAGCTCGAACTGAAGACATTGTGCGAAAAGTCGAAAATTGGTACTGCAAGATCGGCGTGTAAAGATCTCTGTCATTGCCAATAAAGTTGGTAAATTTTGCATTTGATTTGGGTCTGCACAGTGGATTCCCGGATTTCTTACACCTGAACAAAAACTGTACAAAAAAGTTTCTCAAGAAAAATTTGCCGAGTTGGAGAGGACAAATATCTCTTTTCTCGAATTATCATCGGGGATGAGACTTGGGTACATCACTGGGACCCTCCTACTAAACAAGAATCCATGCATTGGGTTCATGAGGGGTCACCTCCACCAAAATAATCTAAAACACAATTTTCTGGAAAAAAACTGATGGCAACGGTTTTCTAGGAAGCTGAAGGCCATAAATGCAGAGACCCACGGAAACACAATTACAAATGTACAAACTGCACTGCTTCTTATCAACAAAAAAAACTTGTAGCTGCACGACAATTGTTGAGTTCATAAGGTAAACAAAGTCAGCAGATAATCAATGATTGTGGGTTTATAGAGTTAAGGCATCCACGTTATAGTCCCGACCTAGCTTCGTAAAACTTTTTTTTATTCAAAAATGAAAAAAACATCTCAGGAGAAAGCGTTTTGCTGATAAAGAATTCAAAGCAGTTGTTGAAGAATATTTTGCAGTGTTACCGAAGGAATTTTATCTGAGGGTATGAGACAAATGGAAAAAAGATGGAATAAGTGTATTAGTGTTGAAGAAAGTTACGTCGAAAAATAAAGGATTGTTGACGTGATACCTATTTTATTCATTGCTATGCTAAGTAGATAACATAAAAATACGCCTTCGCACATTTTAAAAAATTTTCAAAAATGATGTTTCCCTTAAGGACGAAAAATTTAGAGATTCAAGAGTGCTGCCTATTTTTAAAAACTCGTTTTCTTCCACTATAATCCACATACTTACCAAATATTCAATAGAAATAAATTTGTTTTTAGAAGCCAAAATTTGGACCATTTCGACAAAAGTCTGCAAACTTTTCATCTTTTATCAAAGAGCGTTTATCTGGTACCAAAATAGAACGCCCGCGCCCTCAAAAAATATACGATGATTAAATTTCTACCTTTAAAAAAATCATAGAAATTTATAGGAGTAGCAATATGAACGTTCTAAAGATAGAACGATTCAAGTTATTGTGCTATCAAAGAATGCCGAAAATATCATGGACCAAGCATGTATGTTTTTTGAGACGAAGTATACTGAAATCAATAAATATGAATCGGGAGCTATTTTACGAGAAAAATGCAGAATTCGCAGAATCAAAAAGGACCAACAAATTAAAATCTATGAAATTATACATTTTCGTTCGTTAATAAGTAGAGCCTTAAAACAGACGCGGCACCTTAAAAGAAGATGAAGAAATGCACTAAATATATTCGAACCCTGAACTGCGGCCCTTTATATTAAATTATTTGAAAATAACTATCAGAAAATCTTAATAATCCAATAAAATTATTCAATTAATTCCAATCAATATATTCCCATACCTCAATGATTATTTAAAAATCCTACACATTTTAGAGTCAATACTATCAAAATATGTTTAAATTCCAGTCAACGAAACAAAATTAAATACTCTTAAAATGTTCTGGTGGTGGACTCAAGCGGAAAACTGCTTGAATAAAGCTCTGACCACGCTCCTTTTTAAAGTACGGAATCCACTTTATTTGCTTTTAAAGTCTTTTGCGATATACTGCAATATTCCACATAAACAGTCTTCAAAAGGTGGATTATCGGCCTTTATAAAACGGAAATTTGCAAGTGAAATTATTTTCTAACAAACCATTTTCGCTAAGATGCTTACGATGCAACCACTGCTTCTTATAGCTTTCATCATACTATTTACAATAAATTTACAAAAAGAGCATTTTGCTATTTACTATAAATAACTTTTTATATTAGCAACTATTGGATTGTTATAAAGTGAAAACACACTCTGTATAAGAAGAATTTCAAGTCTAATCATAAATTTTCCCATTTTAACTTTTTGTAATTAAAAAATAATTAGTTAAATGAACGAAGGAACAAAGTTTAATTAGAATATTCAAAGAGACAAAAGAAAAAGTTGTATTAAGTATTAGCAGCTGATGTCAGGGTGAATAATTTTTCTAATGAATAAGAAACCTGAGATAAATGAGTCTAATTCCTAGAGAAGGATTCCATGCATGCGAAACTAGTACAAGTGGATTTAAAACTGTCGCTGAGATTATTATCGTGCCATACAAATGTCGAGACATTTGACATCGCCAGTGACAGTATAACGGCCGCTCAAGCAATCTCGTCTCTTTGATTAAAAGGCCCCAAGCTCCCCTAGGCCTGGGTAGCCCTTCTTATTAGATCCGGCCGTGGTAAATAGCTCCACCGTGTACGCGCGTCGTCTCATATTTTTATAATAGCTACCGCTGGAAATTACGTAGCCCATATAAAAGCCTTAGTTGAGACAATAATTCAATATAATTGTTTAATTTAAACAGGATTTTCTCCTAATTGCACAAATTTATTACAAGTTAGTGTAGGTCACGTTTATTACGTGCATGCTTAGTTGGGAATTGGTGCATATCAACAATAAATAAGCGAGGTAACTTTTTGCGGTTCCGGAAAATGCATAATAAAGTTTCCCTCCTACACAATTTTTTTTATCCACAGAATATTGCGACTGATGTTTAAAAGCACCGTTTTTGGCTTATAACAATAAGTGAATTATTGTGAGGCTCTGCTCGAGGCGTTAAGCCACCTAATTGCCCTACAGATTTATGGAAGTAGCCCTAATAATTATTCCGACTGAGTTTAATTGTCAATAAGTATTAAGGTATTTAGGTTAAAAATAATCTACAGCTGCAGAGCATTTACCCTATTTGAGTGTGAATCCGCTCTGACTTTTATTAGCACTTTCATCTCCTTTGGCAATTAAAGCGAAAAAAATATTTTAGAGGGGGTTAGATAAAAGTCTCCAGTTATATTTCTGTAAATATATAATATATTCTGTAAATTTCCTAAGGCGGAACTTGCCTAATACTTGAATCCTATTGGAGAACATACATTTTAATGTTGTCACAAATATTTCACATCTTTTTATTGGAAATTATTTTTATAACATAAACAAAGTAGAAAAAGTTAGTATACCTACAATTATACATATTTAAGCATCTTGCTTCTATAGTAAAATTATTTTCAGTAGGCCAACAAGAGATAGAGACTGACAGTGTGACGTACTTGTCTACTGATAATAATCCTGGTATTATAAATTTTTTTATGAGAATTTTGGAATTGGAAACAAAAATACATAATAATCGGCACTGGTAAGAGTAACACGGTACATAAATGAATGAGAATGCTTCAGTTAGAGCAGGCATAAACAATTGGCATTTTATTAGGAAAATTTAAAAATATTTTGTGCAACTATAATAACCGCGGTTGCACCAAGCTCTGCTAAATGCTTAATTAACTAATTGCGTGTTTAAAATTTAGCAGCGGCAGCTTATTGGGTATTATAAATTTGTTGCTAAGCAACGCAGCAAATAACAATCATTCAGCCAATAACATGTCGCTGCTAAAAAATTATCACGCTGTGAGTTTAGCAGAGCTTGGTGCAACCGGACATGAGTATGTATTGTAAATGGTGTCTTCATTTTATTGAACGTTTCAAAAAAGTCAAAATTTATTAGGTATAAAAAAATTCTAGGTGCTGAAATAGTCAAATAAAAGCTTATTTTTTATATATCATCATTATTGTAAGTAAAGAGTGTCTTTGTCTGTATCTCACGTTCGTCTCCATTAAGAGCGATCGAAATAGAGAATATGACCAGTTGTCTACTGAAAATAATTTAACTGTAATGCAGTGTGCGACTACGTAATGAGTATTGTTGACTAAATGAAATTTTCGAAACTGGTAAAAATGAAAGTTGTAACATTTATTTTCAGGTTAATTCATATCCTAGTAATAACATTATTTATAATTATCGCTATTTTCATGTAAATATGAAAAGATATATTTAGAAGATTGCGTGTCAATGATAGTATGCTAATAATTACTTACACGTTATTAGTCTGTTTTACATGGCCTACTGATGCAATTTTATATAAATTAAACAAATGTTTTGAAATAGGTATGTAGATAAGAGAAGATAATGTACGGTTGTAATGTAAAAAATAATATCAGCGATTTAAACTTTTTTTTAATTATTTTATAGAAAAATATGTCCAACTTTTTATTATGTAGTTTTTCTTGGTTATTTGTAAGTTTCTCAATAAATTAAGAAAATGCTCATATATATTTTTGAAAGAATTTTTACTCAATTTTTATTATTTTCAGTAAATAAGTTTTTTGGTAAAACGTTTGGAAATTTTTAGAACCGTCAATTTATTCCAAGGAATCTAAGCTAACCTTACTAATAATCTAACCTCACATTCGCAATGCTAATATTTGGTTTAGAAGAAAATGCTTGTAATTTTTCTACTTCAACCCAATTAAACATTGTCTCTTTCATTCAACGACCTTCTTCCTCTCCACCCTGTATAACTAAAGGTACACAATCATTGTGTAGATAATGTTGTTCGAGTTCTGTAAACTTCAACCATGAATAGCAAGTTAAGTTGGAACAAAAAGCTGTTATCGAGTTTCTGTCCTTGACTGGTTGCTGCCATCGTTAGGAATGTAAGTAATGTGCAAGATAAAAATACAATATGTTGTAATGTGCAAAAGATTGATAAGGAATTTTGAGAAAATGGGACATTGTCTATCATAATTGAACAGTATTACAGAGCAGATATCGGATAATAAGTCTGATATAACTGGCAATATGTTGCCAATATCTCAAACTAGAGATAATTTTTCATCGAGCTGCGCGGGTGGTGGGTGCAGTTGAAGAGTAATCCAGATAAAACAGACAATGTAGCCTTTATACTCATCTAAAGTTGTGAAACGCGACGAGTTTCTAGGATAGAGCAGAGAGCTTCTTTAGATAAATGACTAAAGAAATAAAACCATCAGAATTAGTAACTTTAAATTGTAAATTTAGGAAGATAGGAAACTTTTGCCAAAACCACTTAGCTTTTTCTAAATTTACTCCTTTTATTGTTGGCTCTAATTAATTTAAACAATAAATCAAGTAGTGAGCTATGGAAGTTCTATGTTCTAAATCCATGGTCCATTCAGATAACACTTGTTAACGTTCGAAGTTTAATGAAATAGAGCACTGATATTTGGAAATTATTACCTACAAACACTGATAAAGTATACTCTATAAAGTTTGCAGAATTGAGTAACAAACAGACTATGTGATAGCGGCAATATATATGAGGCACGTAGAGGTTTTCGGATGGGTCCAACGCGCCCAGAATGGCCAACCGGATACGAAAACTTGCTTCTGGCAGCTGTAATGATTTCCCAATTCCACGATTTCTCTGAGAGCAAACTTTATTACCGGATATTCTTATAGTTAATTATTTAAGTAGGTTTGTTTTTTACGTGTTTAAGATATAAAATTGTTTAAAATGTGCTGCGATGTTACAACAATATATGTCAAAATATGCATAGGATTTTTTTATGATTATTTTCAACAGATGTGAACTGACGCATTGGGTATTGATTTTATGAAGAGAAGGATTTCATTTGACAAATTGGTTTGTAGAATGAACCCAGTAAAAACACCTCCATTTCTTGATACCTCTATTTAATAAAAAATAATCTAAAAAATTCTGTTGTATTTTTAAAATATTTCATGCTTTGTGGGAATTTTGGAGGCTACTTAATTAAAAGCTAGAAATTTTACAGTGAACTATAATACAATATCTGCTCGGTGAAACGAAACTTCATTTCTGCTTTGAACACAAACATTTCTTTTAGACATTATTTTGTAGGTAATTATTTTTTAACTGAACAGGAAAAAGTTCATTACAATTATATGTATATAAAAAAAGCCTTTATTGCATTATTTAACTTTTCCTAACTAAAAATTAAATGCTATTGTCTTGTGAAAAAAGCTTAGCTAAAACACTTTTCGAATAATTAATCCTTTCTTAGATAAAAAACTGGGATACAACATCAAAAGACTTATTTCATCATATTTCTTAAATCTTTTGTTGAAATTGTTCAAAGGATTTCATTAGTTAAAAGTATTTTGCTTTCAGGACTCATTTAAATAAAGTGTTTGTTTAATTTTCTTTCTTTTTCTTATATTTGGATTTAATGCAATGTAATTACTTGAAAATTGCCTAAATCTACGTTATGGACGTTACTGTCTAGACTTTAAACAACATCAAACCAAATTGGAATAAATTGGTGGTTATGGAAAATATGAAAGGAATTTGTTAGAAATGTTATAATATTATACCGCAAGAAATGAAGCCGAATTCGTTAGAATATTTTTATAAAAAGCGTGTAACTTACAAAAAAATATATATCCCTTACAAAATCAATAGATTATTAATTTATTATTTTTTGAAATTTTTTAAAGTTATTTTCATATTAAAAACCGTGCTCGAAAACGAATTTCTTTTTATACAGGGTGTCCGGAAATTATGGGCAAAAAACTCTGTGAGTGATTCTACTCGAAAAGTTAATGTGACAAGTTCCTATAACATTTTTCCGAAAGCTCATTAATATTGGGGTTACAAGGCCCCAAAGTTTTTTTTTTAATAAATTTTTTCCAATAACTGTTTTCTAAATTTTGATGATGCCCGATTGAAAAGCATCGAAAAATCTTCAAAAAAGATCCTCTTGTTCAATATCGATAAAACGAGTAGTTTTCGAGAAAAACGCGCTTCTATTTAATGCTTGCTTTGTTAATCTTGAAAATGAGCTGTAGTTAGTTGGTATTCATTTGAGGCGTTTTTCTCGAAAACGACTCGTTTTATCGTGATGCAGCAAGAGAATCTTTTTTGAAGATTTTTCGATGCTGTTCAATCGGGCGTCATCAAAATTTATAAAAAGTGCCTAACAAAGAACTCTTTGACACTGGGGGATTTACCTCAATTTTGGTGCAAGAATACAAATAAACATAAGTGATAAGTGTGCCAAATTTGAAACGAATCGATATACTAGAAAAAAAGTTACTGGAAAAAATTGATTTAAAAAAACAAAATTTAAGGTCCTGTAACCCCAAAATTAATGAGCTTTCAGAAAAATGTTATAGGAACATTAATTTTTCAATTAGAATAACCCCCGAGTTTTTTGCTCCTAATTTGCGGACACCCTGTATTATATCACAGTTTAAAAGGTTTAAAGTTAATATTTTTAATAACTAAAAGAAGTTACAAGCTTTAATAAAGTATTAAATTTCATCAAGTTTTAATTTATTTTTCTGAATCACATCAACTTAGTAGCTGTACGAACTCGATTAGTATCTTCTCTGCACGCTAACATCTACATTTCGAAGTTTGACTATCATTATTGTTATTTGAACTTTAGCTTTAGGTAAAGCTACTCCGTACATTGGATTGGAGTCGCAGTAGAACACTTTCGAAGCCTATACGCTTCGTTTTCTTTATTTAATTGATACCACGTTCTTCATCTAGATGGAAATTTACACGGTCTGTTTGGGTTGGCTTCGGATTTTACCACCCACATGGCTCAAAAATGGCTGGATTAGAACCTTCCAGCAGCTACTTTACCAGTAAATACTGTACATCAGAATTGTCATTTTGTTCACGTACCTTACAGAAAATTTTATGTTTTTACCTCATGTGGGTGGCGAAATTTTCCCACTACTCATTAACATGCCTTTTCCCTGCCAAACTTTTTCTTCTATATTTGTCACGATCCAATATTTTTATAATATGATTTTTGCTTCTTCAGCCTTTTAGTCTTAGGGACTGAAAACGTGAGCGAGATTGAACGCCATGTTGAAATCTAGACTACCAGTTAACACCCAGGATTGGTAAGATTCATTCCCGTATCTGTTAATGCCAAATATAAACATATTAAGGTTTGGGCTCTTTTCCATTCCGACCCAAATGTGGAATTTTAGATCGAGCCAAATTGATCAGAAATTTCCCAAGATGACAAAGAAGACAGTGTCCTAATGGAAGTGTTAAGATAATTCTGTCCAACTTATAGCGAAGGATAGGATGCTAGCAATATATTGGTATTACATATATGGGTTATACTGTCTGCTGAAAATATTGATAATTATTTTCCAAATTTAAATATAAATGGAATAATATAGAATGTTCCTATTTTCGTTGTTTCGAAACAGGGGCATATTTTAAATTACGATTCCAACAGAAGAATACTTAAACTAGTCTAGCAATGGAATCCAATTCCAATGACGCAGCCCCACACACAAACATTTGGCTATGCATAGACAAAGATAACGCAAAATCGTATGGAAATTAGGCTGTTTTAGTCTCCAAAACGTGCATAATGCAAATTCGAAGGGGGGAAAAATCGTTATATGCTGTGATTATTGTACGTCGGTACGCTACAATCGGGTTATAAAAGACATAATTGGATAATAAAGCAGAGGCATTTCAACAATGCAAACCTCGTCCAAGGATTTGCTTAGATGGAAGCATAAATCGCTGTCTGTATGTGTATGCGTTATAATGGTGAATATATGCTTGCGTACACACGTTTGGAGATAGCCGGCCTATAATTGAATTTAATACTGAATGAGACATTCTTTTTCCAAATGGAAATACAATATCCTGAGGGCAGTGCTTTATAAATGCGTCGACAGGCTATCATGACACACCTGTAGGATGTCTTTGAGGAAGCCGTTTGTGGCGGCGGCACCAACACACAAAAAGCTCTCGGTTAATAATTTCGGTTTTTTTGCAGAGCGTTTGAATTTTAGTATTATATCTTACAGTGAATTTTTCAGCTATTGTAGTATCCATGAATTTTATGTTAGCCATGAACTGTTTTCCAGAAATTCCAGACGGGTAACTTTTATTTTATTGGTTTGTCCCAAACTTCAAAGCTGTATATGACGTAGACGCCCACTTATCTTTTATGGACTATATCCATGTATTGCAGTTTACCAACAAAAAACAATCCATTTAAGCAAAATATGTTTTCTCCTCGAATTATTCATGCTACAACTTCGCTTCCCCCATATTGTGTTCACATCTACAATTTAAAGTTTGTAAAAAAGTGGTTGGTACCTATAACGAAATAAAAATGCCGCCACATACACACAACAGAATCGAGTCGAATAAACAGAAACGAGGTTGCTGAGTGGAAAATTTAGCAAATTATGGCATATAAAATTATAGCACTTTTACTGTATAAATGCAGATGTGACGTATTTTATTCCATGTTCGTAGTGTCTTTTACAGTATTTGATGGGATGGCTCATTTTATGTATGCGCTATGAATAACAAATATATTTCCTTTTGAACACAATTTCATTACTCGTTCTGCGTACAATATGCCCTATTTTTGAGCCACAAATATTTCATACACATTTGTATTAAACAAAATACATAAAAAATATGTATTCCACGCAGTGAATAACCGTGGGGTCCATTATAAATTTAAATACACGTACGTGATTTTCCCTAGTTGTGAAGGCAGCGCGGGTCTAGGTTTGGAACTTACCTGAAATAAAAAAAAGATATAAAACATTGTTATTCAAAAGCTATTAAAATAGTTCATACATTTATGGCCGTTTGCACCGACATAACTTAAAATTAAGTAGAACTTAAATACAATTGTTGCTAAGGTTTTGATAATTGTAACTATGAAATTAAGTTCCCGTTATATTTTAAATACTGTCGGTGCAAACAGGCATTAGAGACATAAAATGCTTGGATTAGTTTTATTGTAAAAATATATAAATAATGTATGTAACATTTGCCATATTGTATTTTCATATGAAACGTTCGAATATTTTTCACATGTTATCTTGTAAAATTACCTGTGAATTTTGTCAAGTGACTTTTATAAAAATTAACTTATTCAAACAAAATAGTTTCTTTTCGCAATTTAGCAGTAAGTATAATTTTTTGTCCTGTAACTTGGACAGGTTGCAGTTTCGAGAAAACTACAACAAGGGTATTAAAGCAAACCGTTTTTATTTCAAAGTTATGCCAAATATACAAAGAATTTTTTTTTAATCTGAAGCTTCAGAATATTAAGGTAATCGGCGTTTTGATCCTTTGACAAAATATCCCCGACAAAATATCCTTGAGACAAAATATTCTTGGACAAAATATATTCGAGACAAAATATTGTAGGTTAGGTTAGGTTAGGTTTTTTATTTTTCATTTTCAAGTTTTGTTTCAAAGTTTTAGCCTTGAACCGAAATAATTACTTAATATAAATAATATTTTTTAATGTTTATAATGAGTTAATAAATTGAATTTCGTTTTGTTCTGAAAATATTTAGTATTACAATTTTTTGACTATAGTATATTTTATGTTAAGGATATTTCATCCAAGTATATTTTATCTTAAGGATATTTCGTCCAAGTATATTTTGTCTTCAATATCTTTTGTCCAAGAATATTTTGTCCAAGGATATTTTGTCTTGAGGATATTTTGTCTCGGATTTTTTGTCGAAGATATTTTGTCCGAGGATTATAAATCATAGAACCAATATTAATCCGTTTTTATCAAATGATGGTTGTAGTTGATATTACCTGTGTTTATAAAAATATCTCTTATTAAATAAAAGTGCATATTGGAAAGTTTACGATTTAGTATAGTTACTACGAGAATTGAATGATATATTTTCGTATCAGAGAGAAAGGAACCAAACAGGGAATGTCTCAGTGGGCAGGCATTATAAACTTGCGATCGTTAGCACGTTTCACTCTTATACAAAATAGTAGTTTATCCAACAATGTAGGAAGTAAGAGATTTGCACGAGTGTGAAAATTGGGCCCGAGCGAAGCGAGGGTGCAAGAACACGAGGTAGAATCAATTCCTCCCGTGTAGCATACTCTATTTTTCTGATACCTGTACGAAAATGGTCACTTTTTTGTGTGAAACGCGCGAGCAAATTATAATAGCATAACACTGACATTTTTGCTTGACACTTTGCGGTGAGAAAATAATAAACATAAATAACTCCTGCATATCAGGAAGGAAATGGCTACCCAAGTGAGAAATGTTACCCTCACTCCTTATTTTCAGCGACTACCGTAAAAAGGCGACTTGCATTTCACGCAAATAAAGTGGCCATTTTCGTGGAGGTATGAGAAAAAAATCATTATGCTTTGAACTCTTATTAATAGTATAGCAATATATCTTTAAGATAATCAAGTCCTATTTTAAAATATTTTTTATTCAAAAAACTACAGTAACTGATAATCACATCTAAGGAAATTTATATTTTTCCAAATTAAAAGTTTCATCATGATCATGCTACTGTATACAGATTGTTTATTTAAGAATTAGATATGGAATACTAAAATTTGATTGTAACGCATTTATGGAACTGAACTAGCCAAAAATCGTCTCACGTAAAATGAAAATTTTGCTCAGCTGATCTAAAGCCGGTATGTCTACATATGTGTAGAATCTCTGATATCGGTTGCTGCCTGCAGACGTTGTCCTGTAAGAGTTTCATGTTTAATATTTAAATTACTGATATGTATGTTCATTTCTATAGTTTTGTTCTTTGTAACAATGCAACTTTACATTTTTACTAACACAAATATACTGCATAATGTTAATCAAATAATTAAATGCACATTTTAAGAATGTTAAAAACTTCAATTAACATTTTTTCTGCTACTACATAATATGTTAAGTAATGAAGAAACAGTAGGTGTAGTTTTTTTTTGTTATTTTCAGGAGCATATTTCTGATTGTATCTTGCATAATATAAAATTTACATTTGAATAAAAATCTTTAAACTGTATAACTTCGTCAGCAATCCCACAAAAAACGAACAAATGTACGCGTGAATGGTGCACAAATTCATGATGCCATTTCGTTACAATTCATTGATTTAAGGTTAGGGGTTATTTGTTGTAAGCATTTGTTAGATAGGTTTATATTCGCAAACCTAAGTAGGATATAATTCGTTCTTATGTAAATTGTAAATTTATTGAATTATTGAGCTTTGTGATACTCTTAGGTATTAACTTTGCGTGTTTCTATCATGCTGAATAATTTAAAGAATAATTTTAAATTCCAAGTTTTAACGACATTTTCTTGTAGAATAGTTTTGTTAACTTATTCACCTTTGCAACATACATATTATTTGAAGTGTAGAAATGGTATAGAAACTAAGTTGGTGTTTCAAATTAAATGTGATATATCCTTGTTTTTGCAGAATTTATTTAGATTTACATTATAAAATAACAATTTTAGTCAAATTTAATCAAAAACACTTTAGTTTTCTTTCTATAAATTACGTTTTTCACTGGCATATTTGTATACAGGGTGTCCCAGTTTATATCGTCAGGATTTCACCAGTCGATAGTTTAGCGTAAATTAAAGGTGGTTTGTCTAATAAACTATGGTCGAATGTTGCTTCCTTTTTCATGTACAGGGCATTAAAGAAAATAAATTATTTTAAATAATTTGCTATAAATCAATAACAAAAAAGTTAGTCTACTGAAATTTTGCATAGATCTTTTTTTTTGTATCCTCTTATTAATAGTGGTTACAATTATTTTATTTAGAACACAGAGGCATGCGTACGGGATTCTTCAAAAACATTTTATTGAATAAAACGTACACCACTGGTTTTTTTGCAGCACCAATATGCAGATAGTATTTTCTATTTAATTTAGAAACTTTTTCGTATCTTACAATTTCTTGATAACTTAACTTTTTTTTTCTTATTTATTAAAGAGGTTCTTATTAGATTTCCGAAAAAAGCATCAGTACAAAGTTGTAGAGAAAAATATTTCCTGCAACTTTCCTTTTAATATTTTTTTGATATTGTCAATATTTAAAAAGATATTCAACAAATAAGTTGCAAATTTTAGGGAAATTTTTCTCTAGTTAGGTACTACTTACTACTACTACTTACTACTCTTTCCCCAAAATTTTCAACTTTTTAAATATCGACAATATCAAAAAAAGTTAAAAAGATAAGTTGTAGGAAATATTTTTCTTTACAACTTTGTACTGACTCTTTTTTTCGAAAATTTAATAGGAAAAAAGTTATTCAATAAACAAAAAAATCCAACCCTTGATTGAGGGCTGGTGAAGGAAGGGCGGGGTCTATGAATACACAAACTCAGTTTTAAACTTTTATGGTGACCCTCTAGAAGATTCTATAAAAATTGGCTGTAGGGTAAAAAAAGTCTATTTGAAGCCTTTTTGTCCCTTATTTACTGTACTATTAGGTTATTTTGAGTTTAGTTATCAAAAAATTATAAGATACGAAAAAGTTTCTAAATTGAATGGAAAATACTCTCTGCATATTGGTGCTGCAAAAAAAACAGTGGCGTACGTTTTATTCAATAAAATGTTTTTGAAGAAACCCGTACGCACGCCTCTGTGTTCTAAATAAAATAATTGCAACCACTATTAATAAGAGAATACAAAAAAAAATCTATGCAAAATTTCAGAAGGCTAATTTTTTTTGTTATTGATTTATAGCAAATTATTTAAAATAATTTCTTTTCTTTAATGGCCTGTACGTCAAAAAGGAAGCAACATTCGACCATAGTTTATTAGACAAACCACCTTTAATTTTCGCTAAACTATCGACTGGTGAAATCCTGACGATATAAACTGGGACAATTTGTACAATAAAATGATGTAGGAGGAAATATTACAAAATCGAAAATTCATCATTTCTCAAATTGTATAAAATTTTAATAATTAGGTTTGTTAATATTGATTTTAAATATGCACATATATCTTCATAAAAATTCAGCATTTTTATTTCCTTTAATTTTAACGCGAAAATTGAATAAATATTTGTTTACACTCATTGGTACTAACGAAAATTTCCAGCTTAAAATCAATTTTCCAGAATTATTTGTAGCAACAAAATATTCTCTCCTGAACAAACTTGTGTCACGTTGCAAAAATTTCAATCAACTCATAAATTTTATTTTCGCACACCGACCACGTATTATTTTTATATCGTTATTTCAATTGCATCTTTATTGTTCCACATAAAAAAATTGCGTTTATGTTGTATTATTTTATTGTCCTAGTGGTCACATAGAATTACAAGTAGTTTATACGTGAAACAGAATTATTGTCTGTTTCTCACCGCAAGTGTTGTATTGTTCTTATAGGAACTGATGTCAAAGATAATAAAATAATCGAAAACCGAAACAAGAGAGATATTTGTACAAAACACAGTTGGCAATTAGGAACCTGATCCCGAAAATAAATGAAAATAATCAATGTTTAGTTTGTATGGAACAATTTTTAAAATGAAGAGGATTCATATTGTTCTGCTTGGGATTTGAGGCGCCTACGTTCCTCGTAAAATAGCATGGGGTTTGTGTATTTATAAACATAAAATCACATACTTTATGGCTTTTTTAAAGGGATATTATACGTACTTGTAAAAGTTTAATGTAGCCTGTTTCACTTTTTGTAGGATGTAAAATAGATAAAAACTTTCTTGGTTAAAAATAAAGTTTTTTTATTATCTGTACTACCAGAATTACGTGAAGTTTTGATCTAAAAAATCAAATTCCTGTGTAAAAGCGCAGATACAGTTGAATATTTTTACCTTTTACGGTTTAGATAGAAACATGAATAATGTAATTGTGCCAAGAAAAGAGAAATAAACTTCTCTCTGGCTTTAACTTTTTACCCAAAAACTAATAGAAATTATTGTAAAAAAAACTCAATTTTTTAATGTTATTTGCTCCATCACTGCATCCCACAACGAATGGAAACCTGATTTAATATTGATTTCTGGTTTATGGAACCTTTGAGACACATATGGGCCCTATGACATTTAAAATGAAACATAGATAAGGAAGGGCCGTTTCCTATCTAAAAACTGTATAAGTAAAGAAAAGCTGCACTCACAAGGAATTTAAGAAAAGCTCGGGTTTTCTGCAGATATTTTATATTTTATTTCCTGGGCTATATACACAACAACTTAAATTACTAAAACAACACGCCATGTTTATAAAAAAAAAACATGAAATTAAGTTTATTTATCACAATTTGAACTTTGCACACCGCGAGCATCAGGATGTAGTTAATTAATTTAATCCCAAAACTAATTTCAAAACTGCACAGTAACGAATGATGAAAGTTCTACCGCAATTCACATATGTAATTAAATAAAATTAATAATTATTGTTACAATTATTATTGTTGCATTGTTTAATCAGGTAATTACACGTTTATAGGAAGATTAATTTGTAAAAAGTAATATGAGTGCTTCAAACTGTCGAATTCATGTTTTTGTGAATTTAACTAACAACAAATTTTATTATTATTCAGGACAGCCAATTGAGTTTTATACATTTTACAATTTCGATGGGAATGGGGGGTTTCACCTATTTCTAGGCGAGATAGAAAAAAATGGTTTTCGCAATACTGTGCTCGATTTTTAAGAAAAATCGATTGGTAAAAACCACATCTTGATATCTCTAACCGTTATTAAGATATCTTTAAAAAGTGACATTTGGCCGATTTTTAAAAAGTGTCATAACTTTTTTGTTTATTAAAATATATTAAGTCTGTAAAGTGTTTGTTGTAAGAGTTTTTCACGTAGAATAATGTGCACTAGACATTTTTGTTCTAGGTTCAATACATTTCGAGTTATTACACCTAACTTTCTTATTTTAAATGCAAACCATAGTTGGCTATGCCATTAAAAAATTGCTTATTTTTTTATATTCTCAAAAATATATATCTTGGTGTACTTATTTTTATATCTCACTGAATTATACATTTAATTTACGAATTTAAAAATATAAAATTTTTAAATTCGTAAATTAAATGTTTTGAATATTATTAGTAGGCGTTGTCAAATAAAAATATATCAATGAACCAACGTCGAATGGTAACAACACAGCCAAGTTAATATTAATCAACATAAACTTAAGATTTTACATTTTTTTATAGAAATCATTTTAGTAAATTATAAACATGGTAAACAAATAATTGTTTAATTTAAATATTCAAATTGCTGCCGATAGTATTGCAGCATGAATCACGTTAAAAATCTGATTTGGTTTTAAATTTCTAATTATTTGCAATCTGCCTCACACTATGCTCAATTTCTTCCTTTCTGTTCGATTTATTTAAAAAAAAATATTGTCCTTGCCAAAAGTTTATGGTGTTCAACAGAACGGACATAAACTTGAACATTTAATTCAACAAATTCGTACTATAATGTGTTTCAATTGTTTATTTATTAGTTCTCTTTCAGTTACATATTTTGTGTTTCTGTTTATTTATTGTTGATTTTTTACCTGTTAAATTTGATATATTTTGATTATTGTTGATAAATGGCTTTTACTATTTGACGCTGGTTATTTAATATAACATTTTCTTTAACAACGCCTACTAATAATATTCAAAACATTTAATTTACGAATTTAAAAATATGAAAACGTATAATTTAGTGAGATATAAAAATAAGTATACCAAGATATATATTTTTGAAAATATAAAAAAATAAGCAATTTTTTAATGGCATAGCCAACTATGGTTTGCATTTAAAATAAGAAAGTTAGGTGTAATAACTCGAAATGTATTGAACCTAGAACAAAAATGTCTAGTGCATATTATTCTACGTGAAAAACTACTACAACAAACACTTTACAGATTTAAAATATTTTAATAAACAAAAAAGTTATGACACTTTTTAAAAATCGGCCAAATGTCACTTTTTAAAGATATCTTAATAACGGTTAGAGATATCAAGATGTGGTTTTTACCAATCGATTTTTCTTAAAAATCGAGCACAGTGTTGCGAAAACCATTTTTTTCTATCTCGCCTAGAAATGGGTGAAACCCCCATTCCCATCGAAATTGAGACACCCTGTACATAATTTATTAAGTTTTCATCCAGGGTACAACTTATTATAACAATTAAAAACCACAGTAATTTATACTAATTCTACATTGCGAATATACGAAAATTAACAATAGACCTTTCCAAAAGCAAGAGATAGACAATGTGCGCAAAAGTTCTAGATATTTGTTGTGATAAAGACAATTGCGGTAACGTTTTTTGTGCTATGTAGACCTACAGGTTTACAAAACTAAACTCCCTATTCAATTCTAACTTCACACTCAGAGAAAGGCTTATTTTAAATATGTGAATTATCAAATAACATGTAAATTGATAATTTATGTTATCATTTTTGTACAGGTTTCTCCACTAAAATGATATGACCCAAAGCACAGCAATTAGGATTATTCTTGAATTGCCTCTTCCGACCATATTATTTTATAAAATCCATAAATATTTTTTAAGCTTATCCTTTACATTACTACCTACAGACAAATAAGCGCGTAATCTTTAATACTTAGCCAGTATTATATATACTTGTATGTGAGAAGAAAATTTAACAAGGTGATATTTCTTCCAAGTTTCCCCCACAGTCTTAAGGTATTTTCTCTTAGATATAAGCAGCTTTTCTTTGTAGTATCTGGTTTGACCTCCCTGGGGGTTGAGCCATATAAATCAGGGCAGAAGACATTGCGGTCTGCCACACATTAATCGTTCACTTTTTACAACAACAATGAAAATTCAATATAGAACATAGAAAAGGTTCACACTCGGACTGTATGCAGTAAATTCTATAAAAATAGCAAGGAAGATGTGGATTTTTAATCCTTTGTTTGCACATTGCGCCTTATCAAAATAAATACAGAATGTAGATCAAATTTCCAGCGGGGCGTGATGCATTTTTCTGGAAGCGAAATAATAAATTCTGTATGAAGATTCCAATCTAAATAAATTCCAGCATACACTCTTATAAATTAGTTTTGTGTGCAATCAAAAGTATGTTTACCATATTAAATTATTATTCTCGTGCATTTTACCATATCAGAAGAGGTTTATTACAAATTCGTTAAGGTATGATACTGTATAATTTCAATACGACAATTTTAGTTAATTTATGGCATGATTATTCTGCATGTGTTGATTTGTTTGTTTTACTGATGAAATATTGATAGGTGTATAAATTGCAGTAGGCAAATTGTCAATTTGCATCGTGCTGAATATGCATAATGCATAATAAATGAAGTCTTTGATTGTATTTGTTAATTCAATATAACTAACATTATTTTTTCGGTTCTGATGTGGAATAATTAAAAACAAAATGATGACGGATTATTGCGAATTGGCTTAAAATTATTTTTATGTGGTTTTGTATGCAACAAAACATTAAATTTATGCTCGATATAACGGATTTAAATTTAGTCTCTATAGGTCATTTTACTGATTAATATTGCGCCATTAATTTACATTATCCAAATCAACATCTATGGAGGATGTTCACTAAAAATTGTAAATTGAAATTAGCCATAAAAGAGGAAATATATGACTTGATTCCGACAATTAGAAGAAAATAATAAAATTTGTGTCCAATTATCAAGAGTGGTGATGTATAATTATAATTATAATTATAATAATTATAATTCTCACTACAGAAATCGAAAATATCTTTTGTAGTTCTGGAGATTTTTTGAAAAAATCAAAATTTTGCCTTTTCGTTTTTATTTTTTTCAGCTTTTATTTTTCAAGATATCGAAAAACCAAGATCACTATGCCATGGACACTTTTTATGTATTATAAAAGGATGTTAAAATTTTCCTCATGCCACGTTTCGTTTTTCCGCTAACGTCATCAAGTCATTTTTTTTAAATACGGCCCTGTATTTTTTTTCATCGTTTTCAGTAGCATTTTTTATGTTCTTGAAATTGGCGTTTACATTTTTTTTTCAGGCGACGTCTCGTTCTTGTGTAATCATCAGGTCATTTTTTGAATACCAAGGCTCCGGTTTTTTTTACAATTTCATCAGTATTTTTTTAAATGTTCATCATCAGTATTGACGATTTCGTAAGTATTTATTTTATAAAATTATTTAAAAAAAATTATTCCATTGTTCTTATTATTACTAAGAATAAATAAATAAATTTGATTTATTATAAAAGGAAAATTATTATTATTATTCATAAAGTACAAAAAAATTATTAGTTTGGCAAAATGTGCGGATATGAGGATAAATACTCATGAAAATGTAAAAAAAATCCATGTCCGTATAAAAAAAATGATGTAATGATGATTGCACAAGAACGAAACGTCGTATGGAAAAATGTAAACTCTATTTTCTAGAACATAAAAAGTTCTACTTTAAACGATGAAAAAAAATCTAGGATCGTATTTAAAAAAACAGACTTGATGACGTCAGCGCAAAAACGAAACGTCGCATGAGGAAAATTTTAAAGTCATTTTTTCTACAAATTTAGTTTTTATCTCTTATAATTCACAAAATATGCCGAAGGGTAGTTGGTTTTAAGAAAAAAATTGAGTAAGTACCTTCCAAACTTTCATAAATTTCGTTTACTATAAATTTTTAATTATTTAACCTCACAAAAGAAATTTATTAGCAATATTGTACAGTGCACCGTTTAAAAACTGTTGAGGTTCGAGTTATTTATATTACAATTTTTGTCTTAGAATATTCGCCCCTTCGGTGATTTCTTAAAAATCAAAGATGTTATCAATCCTTCTATCGTTTTTTTTTAAATCCATTTGATTTCTTGGCTACAATAAAGAAAATGTAATAGAAATTTGTATAAAGTATTTATATAAAAGTACAAAACCGAATAAATTTAGTGGAACTAGAACTAATTATCATCAAATACGATAACGTAAAACCGCACACAGTGATTCATAATTCCCGAATTTTTGGGATAGAAACATTCCCCAGGGTTATTAATTTAATTTAGCTAACGTAAATTAACCCCTATATACGAAAATAATAAATGGTTATTATCAAGGAATAATAGAAAAGGCTTGATAGTACAGATATTTGTCACAGTCTTTGTGGGGCGAGTTTTGGCCGTATATATCTGGTTGGGGGAATGTGTCTACTAGGCTAAACTAGGCTACAAATCAAGTTGACACCAACAGGGACACTTGGCCTAGATGGCGAGGTCTCCATCGTAAAGTTTTTCCAAACCGCTAAAAATAAAAGTGTGTTACAAAATTAAATTAGGATAAAATTTCTATGTGTTAAATTTGTTTGGAAAGTCTTTTCAGTAAGTCAATAATAATCCTGTCTAGCCTAGCAGCCTAAGCTACTTTGGAGGAGTGTACAAATAAGATAACATCATGTATAGGCAAACCTCGACAGTTTCACCTTCACTCGGTTTTTCTAATTCTACAAGACATTGCTGTGAGTTTTAGGAAACTGAAACCATTCGTCCGTATTGATTTTTACTTTCTTATACGTAGTATAAGGAAGTATTGTAATCGTGATTTTTTTCGACTTCGAGATTTTGATGGATTTACCCGTTTTGAGGGCCCCTGAATCCATTTTGACCATTTTCGCCATGATGTCTGTCTGTGTGTCTGTGTGTCTGTCTGTATCCACGATAACTCAAAAACGACTTAACGGATTTGATTCAAATTTCATATTTAAGAGTTTGAACAAAATTGTGGGTGCCACATTAAATCTTTTTCATCTAGCACCAACACAAGTGGTACTTACCTGAAGACATTTTTAGGTTTTTTAGGAATATCTTGAAAAATAAACAATTTACGACATTTTTTATTCTTTAACATTGATTTAGAATTAAATTTTGAACAAATTTTGTTTGAAACTTTTTTTGAAATTCCGTCAAAAATTTTTATTTATATAGTGGCGCCATCTATCTCTGATTTACAAAGTACATGTTGTTTACATACAGAAATCTATACCGTTGAGGAAATCGATTGCAGCATTACTATTTGAAAAGATCGACGGCTACAACGGCTACGGTTTTATGTTTTGGATATCATGGCAACTCGATTAAAATTTTTTCTAATATATACAATAAAGTCGTGAAATTGTATTATGCATGCAAATCTACATTAAAGATATCGACGCCAAATTTTTTGTGAATGCTCTTTCAATTTTTAGACGTGTCGACAAAGTAACAAAAGTGTTTTATTTTGCGCCGTTTTTTAATAATTATAAATTATTTACATATTTATATAGTGTTGCCATCTATCTCTGAGTGGCTGTTGTTTACATTACAGAAATCTATTTGTTTTTATACTAAAGATTCTATTTGCATTAAACACACGAAGAGCTCGAATAAAGTTATAAAAATTTAAAAAGTGAAAACCAATTAATCCAATCCTGGTGAGAGTGGCTATATCGTCAAACACCAAAAACTTGACATTGCTTTGCAATCCAAGTACGAAGAAGAAGAAGAGATTGTTAGTCAAACAGCTGTCAAAGGCAAAAGATCGAAATATTTTGATGAGAAGGATTATTGTGCACTGCACAGTTTGTTTGAGTGAAACGTTGACCAAAACTGAGAAGTATTTTATAAATCTTTAAAGTTTAGCTACAGCAAATTCAAAGATATCAAGCATTTTTCGCACTGTGGAATTTTCATAAGTATTCTGTTATTTATTTGTCCTAAAATCTGGCAGTAATGAGTGGGACAAGGACAGATTTATGCGTATTGCAATAAGTGCGACAGAGACTATTTGAAAATTGCTGGAAACCCTCAAAATTTTTACAAGAAATTTAACTTAATTTCTTTAGGAAAAGTAATTATTGTGATACTATCCGTAAGTATAAGAAAGTCATGTGTTGGGCACATCAGATATTTTATTAGGGTATAATAGCATGTGCTTAAATGCGAGAGCTTTTATAACATTAAGAGAAAACCTGTTTAAAAACTATTTTATTTTATAGGGTGAGATGTAGGTATGTAATTGAATTTAGAATCACTAAATATTTCGTTTTTATTACGCCAAGGAAACGCTCTAAATTACTCTGAAAAATTTAAACCATGTCCAGAACAAAAATGTTCAATTTCAACGTTCCACAAAACACTCACATATCTAAAAATTAAATCAACTCCGATGAAAAGTCAAGTTTCCGGTCCAGTTAAAAGCACAGCTTTCAAGGTGTCAACAGAAAATGCCGGTGCAAAACATATATCTGTTTTAATGTTTTTAATTTATTTGTGTTTGTTGAGGCTAGAGTTTTATATGTGTTTGTATAGCGTGTTGGTCCAGTCGTTTTAGTTTTAGATGAGATGCGACGATCAAGCCACCCATGAAACGATTTAACATAAACAACATAAAATTTTATATAGACACACACATACATCCAGGCTCTCGCATCATGCTGCCACATTCGCTTCAAATATGCAGACACAGACACAGCATAATTCGATGCAACATGTGCATGGTGAATTTTATTGAATTCATTAATTTTTATTATTATACCTAGAGGGTTTATTAAAATATTCGCTGATAGAAATTTCTGTCGCGTTCGACTAAATTATCACCGCAATGTGGATTTGAATAATTACAACGTTTATTTAAATAAAACATATTCTAAATATGTATAGTAGTAGGTACACCATTTGTAATTTTTATACAGGCTTAAAAAAATCATTGATGCGTTTAGTCTTACAACGGACATAGATTTTGTGAAGTAATTTATAAATTATGTACAGACGAGATCTTCCTCAGAAATTTGTCTAAATACTTTAGTGAATTTTAATAAACATTCACAATAGGGACTTTGTATGATTTTCAAAATAATTTTTTTTTAAAAGCTGATACCAAATTATCACTATCAATATTTCTGAAAAAAAAATGTAGTTCGTACTTTCCGAGTAAATAAATAAAAAGTATTGTAAAATTTCCACGCATGGCCCGGAAACGCCCGAATCGGCCCGAATCGTGCTGACGTCACGAATCTAGTTCCACAGTGCAGCACGCCGCATTTTGACTATTTCGAAAAATGCAACACCCCTATTCATGTATACGTTTTTATTTTTCAAAATCGATTTCAATAATATCTAGTCAAATTTGGTTGCAATGGTTTTTAAAAAAAATTATAAAAAAATAAATAGTTTTTAGAATTCACTTAGGCTTTAGATTCTGCAATTTTTTTAAATTCCAACTTCAAATTTCGTTAAAAAAACTTTCATATCTCTGCATTGAAAAGAGATATCGACTTGCGGTTTTCACCATTTTCTTCATTGTTTTATGCTCTTTCTTCTTAGCTATTAATAATAGCACCATTCCATTTAACATTTTTGAGAAAATTACCAAAATCTTCGACTTTGTCACAAAGCGGCCTCTAGCGACGAGGGAAAAAATTAAGTTAATGATGTCAATTATTTATCCGAAGCCATAATAAACGCTCTTTCAAACGAGACCAAAATTATTGAAAACGGTTAAACCAAAAAAAATTATTCAATTTTTTGCAAACAAACATTCGCCTCTTCCCCCACTCTTTATTTGACAAGATAGAGAAAAATACTCCAAACAAAAAAGTTTTCTAATTTTCCATAAATTACAATATAACTATTTTTGGCATATATTAACTGGAAATATTTTTGAGAAAAACCGTGTTTTCTATTTTGTTGTTAGTGTTACGCCCTCTAGCGGTCGAATTAGAAACTTAAAAAATATTTACAGCAATTTTTCTTGCCCACTTTTACTATAAATATTTTTTCCGAAGGCTGTACGATAAATAGTTTCTGAGATACAGCCGGCGTTCTTTCTTATTTGGACACCCGGTACAAAAAAATATTTTACTGCCCACTGAAATTAAACGAGAAAACACATACCTCCACCCACACTTAATTAACGATAACCAATAATATCCTCAGGTACAAATATGTTTGGTTAGTGAGATTTTCGGTTAAAATACTGAACAAAGTGAGCGAGTAATTGGTGACCGAACCTGGTCAGTTCACTAGTTCGCCACCCGTTTTGTTAATTAACAGCCATAACTCGAAAGTTTGTCGTATTTAGGACGACATCGTAAATCTAACATAGTAAAATCCTTACTAGTTGAATATTCATGTCTGTTTTCGACCCCTGGACACTTTTCTAAAGCAAACTAGCAACTTCGATTTCGGGTATATTGTCTCCCGCCGGATAGTTAGAGGCGAAAAACTGATTTAAGGCCGGTTTAAATGTGTCTCGGTTAACTTTAATTGATGATTAAAAGTCATACGAGTAGATACGATTATTGAAATAATCGTTTCTGTAGTTTTAATAGTTATTAAGGAAAATAAACTAAATAACGATTATATTGTCACCGGTTTTTTTTGCAAATAAAACCATAAAAATGGCTCTCATTACCCAATAACTAGTAAATATGAGAGTAAATATTTATTTAAATTCTGTAGAATTGTGCATTTATCACACACTGAAATAGTTCAGAAGCACCATAACTCCACAATACACAATAACTAGTTTACAAATACATATGCAGATTTGGATATAAAAATGAAAAAATGCTTCTAAAACACTCGTTAACAGTTAACATATGTACTATATTTTGCATGTGATGATTTAAAGTCAATAAAAAATATAACATGTTAACAAAATTCACAAGTTCAATTTGGACAGTGCATTCAAAAAATTGTATTCCAGTAACGGATTAAAAAAATTCGAGACCTCCCAGCGTTTATCCGTAATCAATAAATAACCATAAACTCAAATTATTTCTAAAAATATTCACTAATTTAATATCTTCATATTGTATAGGGTGTCATCGGAATTACCCCACAAACTATAATATATTTTTACGTTAAAATTAAACCTTATATAAAATTAAAAGTTATTTACTTACAAATATAAAAATTTTATTAACTTATACATATTTGCTTTTTGATCTCATTATTCATTTGTCTTTACATATCTTGGGAAATTCAATCTTGAATAGTTGTCACAAATAAAAGGAAAAACTAGAAAATTGTATAATGTAAAAACACAAAATATGCTGGGAATTTTTATCTACTATGCTAGACTTTTTGAGGTGAGTATAACAAAGATTTTTTAAATCACTAGATTTATAAAATAAAAATTTTAATAAACAGTTTATCTGGAAATGAAATGTACATTTTATTTTATTATTTACTATTTTTATTCTTATAACTATAACTTACTTGCTGAAAGTAAATGTAAATCTAAGTATACCTATATCAACCCGGAAGATTCATTTAATTTGAATAGTTACCTTAAAGAAATAAGGGACTCATAAATTTTAATTTACTACTTGTAGGTTAATGCACAGAATAAGTTAGTGGACTTGGATACAAAATTACTTTATTTAGTAAACAAAGAAACAAAAAATCCGTATACTGCTCACCGGATTGCACCTAGTTTCATTTAAATTTATGCTTGGATTAATTATTTTAAATCCCTTTGAATACAAAACTTATTTTCTACTATGCAACTAAAACATTGTGTATGGGACAACATCATCGCGTTAAATATGAAAACTTTTTTACACTGCTTATACGATGTGATAAATACTAATTAAAAATATTAAAATATTTAAATTTAATTTGTAAAAGTAGTTGAGTGAAAAAAAATGCAGAATTAGAGGCAACATTGTCACACGGTATATGTGCGAGTAATTTTTCATACATTTAAAGTTAGTGAGAATATTTCAGCGTTGCAAAATTACCTTTGAAAAAATTATTTACGGTCACAGCTAGTTTAGAGACAGAAGGTTTAGACAGTAACCATTTTGTATAAAATAAAATTGTGGAGGTCACACGAAAAATTTACTGGAGCACTGATGAACTTTATCTGGATTTTCACTAAACAGTGCTTTATGCCAGGAGTTTTTTTTCAAAGTACGATACACATAAAGGCAGGTGTGCGTTTATTTGATCAAAAGGTATCATCTGTCACAAATTTCGTTTTTTTACAACCACTGATTTGGATAGAGCTGCAGGAGGGCTATAGGACAATGTAAATCGTGCGTGTGGTCAGTTCAACCAGGCAGGATGTATGCATAAGATGCTCAGGAGCGTAATTAGGCGTCGGACATAGCCATTCTCTTAATTAGCTTAGCCAACCGTGAACTTAGTAACCCCTCATTTTCAGTTTAATGAGTGTGACCACTGATTGGAAATATTGTCAGCAAGATTTAAAGATTAAAGGGACATGGCTCGTCTAATTAAAGATATAGTGGGTTGCCAAAAAAACAAAAAAGGGAGGTAAACGTTGTAATAAACGAGTAGTGTACTACCTCTTCTGAAAACCAATATTTTAATGTAGCTAGGTTATATTCAAATTTTATTTAACTAAAAATAATACGATTATTATTCGAGCCAGAAAAGTAATGTTCAATCAAAGAAATAGTAAAATGTAGTAGGTAGGTTTTTATAATTGTCTGAAAACAAAACATAAATAAGGAAGACTCATAAAAGTACATAATATATAAGAAGATGAAATTTTGGAGCAAATCATCTTCTTTTGTACTAGGTACCACCACAGAATAACTGAATCTTTCAGGTATCAAAAAAAAATCTGGATTGGTTCAATAAAGCCTTAATAAATTAATGAAAATTTTTGATGATTTCTTGTCCTATTCCGGTTACAACGGACATCTAACACAAAAATAAATCGCAAATATTTCAAGGGCGGAAACTTTTCCAACTGGTGCCAGATGTACTAAGAATGAAATTATTTTATCTTCTTACTTTGATTATCCTTTTTTGAATTTTTTTGTAACCTATTTCATTCAGATTACAAAAATTAATGCTGTATATTTTTTAATAGTTTCAACACATGACCATTTTTTTTTGCAATTTTGACATTACGTTTTGATGTTCATGTCGAAGTCACGTTACATTTATGACATTATTTAGATCCAACATTTACGTAATTTGAAACTAACTTATCACGTGATCATGTTTGTATGTTATTTAGTTAAGTATAGTCTCAACCTGTATAGTTCATCGATTACTTATACACTGCTGTAATAAATCTAATAAATTATATGTAATACACATAATTACGTATTCATATTTGTCATTCTTGCACAAGGTTAGTAAAAAGGAAAACTAACAAAAAAAAGTACGAAGATATAGCGATATAGCCGTCCGATATAATATTTTTTTTCTACTCCCATGTTTAAAATGCCATTTATTGCATATGTTTCCATGACGCTTAAGTGATCTTTTAAACACACCCGTGGTTTTGTGCGTTTTAGTCACGGCTTGGGCCGCTTTGGGTGTTTTCGGCACGCTCGAAGTTTCATTAGTCACGGCTTGAATTTTGTTGACGTAAATCTGAATGCGAATCTGACGTTTCTCAGAATTCTCTCAAGTCAAGTGGAAACTCAAAAATTTTAGTATTTTTGTGGTGGTCGTAGAAAAAGTATAGTATGCAATTCGTTATATAAACTTCTCTAGAAACTCGATTATTAAACACTCGCTCCGCTACGCTTCGCTCGTGCCTAATAACTCTCGTTACTAAAATGCGGTTTATAAAACTTGTAGCATAATATACTATTTTAACTATTTTGTTCGATAGCTTGAATAACAGTTTTCATAACTCCTTGTGATTTTAGTAGGCTGAAATCTGACGCTGCCGACATTTAATGACATAATAAAAAATAACATATTTTCGTTATTTTGAAAGAAAGTTTTGCAGTTTTTACTTTTTTTAAAGGCAAAATTGATATCTCGATTCGAGAAAATAACAAAAATATCAGGGTGTCTTCATATTCAATGTGACACTGTATTTTTTTAATCTTTTTGGCTACATTTCACTGTTCCTGAACCACGTTCAAAATGACTGAAAGATTATCAACATGAACTTTTTTAACTTTAAGAATTGAAATTGGTTAATTTATTTTTTGCTTTAATTTTAAAGATTTTGGTAAATCGTACACATTTTCAAATTAATAGGTGAAATTCGTCACTTGTAGTTTATTTTATCTTTAAGGATTGTAATATTTGTAGATGTGATGATGGTTTACAGCCGAAACATGTCGTCTAGTTGTTTGTAATTTATTGACATTATATACAATTTGATGGGTTGGACCTGCTTTGTTCTGCTTTTAATTTTTCATTCTCAATTTATCCAGTTGATTACTTATTTAGAAAATAAATGTACATATTTGTTAATGAGTTGTATATTTTATGTTGTATTTATAGATGTTTTTGGAACCTCATGAATATTGAAATTTTTCTTATAAAATTTCTTTCTTGATCTAAATCCGAACTATATTTACAATTATATTTTTATATACACTCGTATCTATTTCTATTATGCACCTTCAAGCGCATAATCTCACAAATGCATTATTATAAAAATAGTAAAAACCTCTAAGAAATCTGTGCGTTCACATCACAAAAAACATTTTGTTCAATTTTCATATTCCCAAGAATATCCTTTAATTTCCTATATAATGCCCACTGTATTTCCAGCGCCAGATGGGGCTGTGGCTGGTTTTATATTCTACTTTACAGACAGAGTGCAGTTTAAAAAGCCCAGCTTAATCACTACAAAAAACGTCTTATAAACACACAGCTTTGGTGGGTCTTTAAAATCAGAATAGGATTAAATACGTTGGTTGCCTCTCGGGTAGATCTCGGTAGATCCTATCAACAATGGACAATTTTAGCTACTTCCACTGGCTGCTTCACTCAACACGAAAACAAAAGACATTTGTGTTAAAGGGAATTAACTCTAATGAGACATTCGTCTGTCACTTTGGTGATTGCATTATGCGTTTAAACATTTCACTAACCAATTCGTGAGTTTAGACTCTGATTTGAATGTCAATGAAATAAGTATCTTTGATTTATTATTGTATAAGATCTATTACATTTTAACGATGTTTCTAGCCGATAGTGTAAAACTATGTTGTTGTTTACTTTATTGCCTGGCACAATTTATGTATTGTTGTTTGGATTTAAGCCGAAAAATCGTAAATTTTATATAGCAAGTTCTTATCGGAAGATTTATTGTTTTTCATTGAAATAGAAGTTTCACAGTAATAATTAATATATCGTCAGGATTTCACCAGTCCATAGTTTAGCGAAAATTAAAGATGGTTTGTCTAATAAACTATGGTCGAATGTTGCTTCCTTTTTGATGTACAGGGCATTAAAGATAATAAATTATTTTAAATAATTTGCTATAAATCAATAACAAAAAAAGTTAGTCTTCTGAAATTTTGCATAGATTTTTTTTTGTATTCTTTTATTAATATCTAGTGGTTGCAATTATTTTATTCGGAACACAGAGGCGTGCGTACGGGTTTCTTCAAAAACATTTTATTGAATAAAACGTACACCACTGGTTTTTTTTTGCAGCACCAATATGCAGAGAGTATTTTCCATTCAATTTAGAAACTTTTTTGTATCTTACAATTTCTTGATAACTTAACTTTTTTTTTCTTATTTATTAAAGAGGTTCTTCCCTATTAGATTTCCGAAAAAAGCATCAGTACAAAGTTGTAGAGAAAAATATTTCCTACAACTTTCCTTTTAATATTTTTTTGATATTGTCAATATTTAAAAATATATTCAACAAATAAGTTGCAAATTTTAGGGAAATTTTTCTCTAGTTAGGTACTACTTACTACCAGGGTTGGCATGATTAAATCATTTTGATTAAAATCACGATTTATTCACTGATTTAAATCAAGTGATTTTTTTATTTTAATCATTGATTTAAATCAATGTTTAATAAAACACTACTGAGAAAATTAATTTTGAAAATATAACATTTTGTTAAAGTCTTCTAGAGTCAGTAGAGGTCCTTTTTGCTAAATTGTTGGTTTTGAAGAAAATTCTAACATAATATTAGGTTCAAAGCTGAGGCCAGTCTGTATAACGAAACAGAATATTTATTAAAAGTTTAAAACGGACAAAGATTTATGTAATTATATTGTCAAAAAAGTCACTGAGGTAATTAAATAATAATTAAATTCTCTTTATCTGGATTCTGGGAATTAAAATATTCACTGTAAGCATTACCATTAAAAAAAATCAAAAAAATCATTAAAATCAAATAAATCATGATTTAATCAAAAAAATCGATTTTTATGATTTTTTTAAAAAAATCGTGATTTTTTCCAACCCTGCTTGCTACTACTACTTACTACTCTTACCCCAAAATTTTCAACTTATTTGTTGAATAACTTTTTAAATATCGACAATATTAAAAAAAGTTTAAAAGATAAGTTGTAGGAAATATTTTTCTTTACAACTTTGTACTGACTTTTTTTTTCGAAAATTTAATAGGAAAAAAGTTGTTCAATAAACAAAAAAATCCAATCTTTAATTGAGGACTGGTGAAGGAAGGGCGGGGTCTACGAACACACAAACTCAGTTTTAAACTTTCAGGGTGACCCTCTAGAAGATTCTACAAAAATTGGCTGTAGCGTAAAAAAAGTTTATTTGAAGCCTTTTTTCTCCCTTATTTACTGTACTATTAGGTTATTTTGAATGAAGTTATCAAAAAATTATAAGATATGAAAAAGTTTCTAAATTGAATGGAAAATACTCTCTGCATATTGGTGCTGCAAAAAAAAACAGTGGCGTACGTTTTATTCAATAAAATGTTTTTAAATAAACTCGTACGCACGCCTCTGTGTTCTAAATAAAATAATTGCAACCAGTATTAATAAGAGAATACAAAAAAAAAGATCTTGGCAAAATTTCAGAAGGCTAACTTTTTTTGTTATTGATTTATAGCAAATTATGTAAAATAATTTATTTTCTTTAATGGCCTGTACGTCAAAAAGGAAGCAACATTCGACCATAGTTTATTAGACAAACCACCTTTAATTTTTGCTAAACTATCGACTGGTGACATCCTGACAATATAAACTGGGACACCCTTTACATTAGATTACATAAAAGCACAAGTTGTAAAATGAAACAATTCTTTAGTTTTTGCACAGTATGTAATTAATTTTATAAATTTCTTAGTCGTAGCCGAGAGAACTAATTGTAGAAGTTAAAAACTTTTTTGTTCCTATTGTAGATAGAATAATTATAATACCTACATAAAAATTAAAATGTTTCAGATACTAATGGGATTTTACTTTTAGCCTCAACAACACAATTTTCATTTAGAACAATAAGCCATATATTATTTTATGTCGCATTGTATGAAACAAACACTGCATTTCAATACTAAAATTGTAATTGTTAAATATTACGCTACTGTGGGTGTGATGGTAATTTAATTCAATTCTTGAAGCTTTGAGGAACGGCTATTAAATTATGGGTCTCTAAACCTATTCATAACATCTAATATTATAACAAAGAAATTCAATAACACAAAATTTCGTAATTGATATTTTAAGGTTTGGTAGAAAAATTACATATTTTTGAGTGTCACATACATTTACAAATTATTACACGAAGATTATAAAGTAATTATCTCATTTTAGGCAATTTCTACATAGAGGTTTTAGAACCAATGGTCAAATTTATTATTGACATTTTTTCAGGTAGGTACTTCTCCTAGAATTCTTTGAACAAGTAATAACATCAAGAAATTGGAAACTTTTAATGATGAGGTTTCGATATTTTTATCATATTTTAGTATATACATCATCCAAAATTGTAACTTCTTGAGACCAAGTTTCTTTCCATTGTTTATCATAAAAAATCGAGAAAATCTCATTCAATCAAGCTAAAAAAATTACGTTTTTTTACGTTACCAATTAAAACCAAATATATCCAGTATCCACTTTGCCTGTTCTTAAAGTTTCCCAACTCGTTTCTCCTTCCTCTTTCAATTGTTCATTAAACTCATACATAAGCACCGAAAGCACGGAAGTCATTCCAAACTCTTAAATCCATTACACTTTTCTTATATGAATTTTAACAAAGCGATTAAACTTAACAAACTATTCATTGGACCCTACAAGTACATTTTGCAGGAAAGATATTCCATAATAAACGAAGGACAGTCTGATTTCAGATGCTACAGATTAAGCATCCAGACAGTTTTGCGACTGGTGGATTACACTGTCGAGGCCCTTGAAGGCGGTGATCTCTCTGGTGTCTTGTTTTAAGTCTTTGCAAGTCTATTATCAAATACACTGGAGTGATGGAACTACCTGAAGAGTATTTACATATTACACGCAGGTGAATGTAGACATCTTTGTATGAGATTGTGAAAATGGCAATCGATGAGAGTTACAGAAGTTTTGTTGTAAGCTCCGAGAAAACAATTCTTTTACTGTTCAAGAAATTTCACAAATATTTAAACCGAAAATTAAATTGATAATTATAATTTAGACCCTAGCTTTGATCTGGGTATTACCAGTGACTTATTATAGAACCTAGCTTTAAAATCTCTTAGCATAATTTAAAGATCAATATATTATAGGAGTATAATAGAGCCGATAGAGCGTGAGATAATGTTGCTAATGAGGATCATAACTAATACGGTGGTCGATAAACCTCAAACTCTCTATGTGTAGGGAATATATGAATTAATTCTAATACGGTTATATAGTTAAACCAGAATATAAATTAGTAATAAGCCAGTGACAGAATTAGATTAACATCTTCAAAGTATGTGTTCAATATTATTGAGAATATTTCCACAAATAACAGCAAAAGTTTCATTGAGATATAAATATCGTTTAAGATAATTGTAATTTTAATAAAGGTGAAAAGTAATTCATAGATGAACCATAGCTACTGTTTTAAGGTTTATATTTTATATCAGTTTATCAAACATAACCTCTGATTAAGCGTTTGAAGTTTAATATATCATCATTTAATCGACGCACTAATTATTCAGGTTTCAAAAAATATTAGTAAGATCCAGTTTATTAATAGTACTTACTTTTAATGTAATTAATTAATTAAATAAATTTCTTATATCTTATTGTCAAGACAATCGTAACCAAGACGATTAACTAGCAGTTAAATATAACTATCGATTGAAAGACTGGCCTTAAGTACCTAATAAACATGTTTTCTTAATTATAGATGGTTGCAGTAAATTACCATACATCAAGGTATACTGAAGTTCCAAAATCAAAAAAAAATAGATAGATACTGGATTGAGTTCAGGATAATCTGTAATCTCTTGGGTACTTCAAAATAATGTTGTGGACAAGAATATTTAAACTACATCTTAGAATTTACTAAATTCTATTTTCATTGCTGTTGATAGTGATAATTAGAAACTATTAATTGTAATTAATTGTAGTAATTTTTGTGGTAATTTTTCATTAGGTATTAGATCTAACTTAGAGGCGTGCTCTATGGTTTATTCGTCATTTTACCTCAACTACCATATCGACAAATTTCAAAAGAATATGTACCTACGCTTTCTCATAATTAAAACTTATATTTAATTAACTGCAAGAAATTGATGTTTCTTCTGAAACATCTTACTTATTCATGCATCATAATATACTTTGTTTTGTAAAATTAGCCATGTGCTTTACTTAAACTAACTTATAATAATATTGCCAATGTATGAAAGACAATATCAATAATTATATGAATGTATTAAATTTTTCGATTCTCCTCCCAAATTCAAAACATAATTAATATATTTATTTTCTACGGCCACGCTTAATGATTAACCTACTTTGACAAGTTCAAAGTATAGTTGTCGCCTTAGAACCTAATTTACCTTATTTACAAATCAATAAATTATGTATTATTTTCTAGCTACGCTTCAGTAAGTTAGTCAATCAATATTACGGACTAATAATAAAGGTAAGGAGTTTGAGGATCTTTAGCTTTATTCCCGAATAATCAGCAGTACATTCAATCTTAAAATATAAATTTTAAAAAATTACGAAAAGAGATAGTAGTATTATTTTAAAAATTTATATTCTCGAACAAGAGACACTTTATTGTATGTCGGTCATTTCTAGAAACAATAGTATATTGTGCAATAAGCATTTAATGACACCTATTAAGACACGAGTATGAGAATTACGATACTAGCCGTAGGTGAGTGTCGTAATGAATGCGAATGTGTTAATAGCCACTAAATGTGAGTTGCATACAATATTTTTTCTAAGACTAACCAAAATAATGAAAAATAAAAAAATTAATATTATGGCAGCTTCATTATAAACTCAGAAATGTCAGAAAATCAAATTGAACTCTCAAGACTATTTTGATTCAAGAAAATTGATCATAGCAAGACTAGTACTGTAATATTTTACATGACGGTCATTACAGTACTATTTTAAAGGTACTACTAATGACCGTCATGTAAAATAGTACAGTACCACGAGCCCCAACAACTAAATGTTCAGACAAAAGTAAATTTGAATGTCTTTTTTCCATACGCGCAAAAGTTATCTAAATTAACTTCCATAATATTGATGTTTTTTTTCTGTTATAATGCCAACATTTAGTTATATAAAAACGTACATTTCGTAAAAGTCCGCTCGGCGGTTCCAAAACTTTGGCACTTTAACCCAGATGGATGGGAAAAATGTAGAAACAAAGAATTATTATTTTCAAAACGTTGGATCTGGTAATCGGATTTTGATGAAATTTACTTTATTGCAAAGCTGGATGTTGGTTTTCTTTACAAAAAAGTTACACAAGTTTTTATTTGGTGATTTTAAGCATTTATCGGAGCTTCAAAGTTGCACCTTAAAAAATGATAGAATTTTCTAGTAACTGTTTTAAAAAATCACAGTTTTGAAACCGCTGGTTGGATTTGTGTCAAAAAACCTTTAAATCAAAGCTCAATAATCGTACTATATTGAAAAAATCCTGAAATTGTAATATGAATTTTTTTGCATTTTTTTCGAGTTCCACAGTTCACTTTTCAAAAAACGTGTTTTTTGAGGGTGCTACCTACATTAAAATAATCACAATTTTGGAACCACTGGTTGTATTTTAGTAAAATTTACTTTATTGCAAAGCTGGATGTTGGTTTTATGTACAAAAAACCCCCAAGTCTTTACTTGTTGATTTTAGGCATATTTCGTAGCTTTAAATTTGCACTTGAAAAATGTGACGTAATTTTCTAACGACTGTTTCTATAAAAAATCACAGTTTTGGAACTCGACATAAAGGTGCATTCTTGGCCCTCATCCAGTCCGGACTTAAATGTCATTGAAACTCTTTGGCATAAAATTTAACGTATTCAGCGCAATAATCCACCAAGAACCATTAGGGACTTAAAGACCAAAATAGAAGAAATTTGGGACAGTTTCACGCCAGAATTGTACCAAAATTTGATAAATACAATGGCTGCTAGAATACAGACAGCTATTAAAGCAAAAGGAGACGTAACCTCTTATTAATGGTCCTAAAATAAAAATTATCCTAACATTTAGTTGCAAATTCATTTTGTAAAATTTGCTAATTATTATTAAGGTTAAAATATTGTTACTTAAATCAAATAAATAATTTTCTTCCATGCATAATATTGTTACTAAGACTTTATCTTATTGTATTGTTAGGAGTTTACTAATTATTTGCTTAAAATTTCCAGTTCTTCTTTCATACTTCTAAAATTTACTTTTGTCCGAACATTTAGTTGTTAGGGCTCGTAGTCTTGCAATGATCAATTTTCATGAACCAAAATAGCCTTGAAAGTTTGATTTTCTTAACGATTTCAGGTAAAATATATTGTAAGCACAAATTTTGTGCCGTATGCAGATTTTTTATTTTGTTACTTAATAAGACAAGAAAATGAAAAGAAATTACGTTCAAAATGTAATTGAAAAAATCATGTTCATTTCTATCCATTTTTTTAATTCTTTATTTCTGTGTTAATGATGAAGATATTGATTGGTATCAAGTTAATTATAAAATTACTATGGGCTTTAGTGTTAATATTGCATGATGCATGCACCATTTCTCTAAACAATTGTAAAATATCTCTTGATTTACCTGTAAGATAACTACTTAATTCACTTCTAATTTGTTTTATATTAAGATTACGTTGACGATTGCAGTCTTATTTATAACAACGTGCGACATAAATTACGCCTTTTCCACTTCTAAACTAATACAAATTCACTGCATTTCACATTTATTATGCTTTAATTTAGAAAGATTTACATAAAAGTCTTATAATTACGGTATGAGCGATTGGTACAAGAGAATTCCATTTAATGTGTTCCTAGAAGATCGTAAATGTGTGCCACTACATTTTTCTCAATATACGCGGGAGTTATAAATACACTTCTCGTGTTCCTACTACCCCTTCAGAACGACTTTTTCCTTCATTCTCGTTAGGCTATTAAAGAAAATAACTAAAAACGATTTTTATCTCTTATCAAGTTTCGACGTGATTCCACCTCAAAAATTCCGGTACATTTAAAATGAATACAGTACTAAAACTGCATTTCCTTCCAGCTATTCCATTTGCGGCAATTTTGATCCCACCTAATTTTTTATTCAGTGTGTCACGTAACCAACCAGCAGAGTAGTAAATGTGGTAACCATGTAGCCACGTGTGTATTTCAGGTCTACAAACATATATACGTATAAAGGTAGACTGGTAGGTACAAATAGATTTGTCTAAATCAAACACGAAATGCAAGTGAACGTGTCCAATTTGTAGCCGTGATGGACTTGGGTCACGTATATTGCAAACTCGTGCAACTGGATACATAAGACTTGTCTAAGTAGAAAAGGGAATTATTTATGTCCATCGCGACGTAAAACGTCATTCTTAAGATGCAGCTATAAATTTCCGTAATAAACATTTTGTGTTCTTTTCTCTGCGGCTCTATGCGATTTTACCACATCATAATTATTATTTTTGAATTAGCGTTTTTCCAAGAACCAACAATCAATCTTTTAATTTTTATTATCTTGATTTCAATGCTGCTGCAATTATAAATAACTCGCATAAATTGTTGTTTAAAAGCCAACGAATGGGTCAATTTATAAACGCACGTAGTTATTGTACCTAGTGTAATGGACAATTGTAAAAAATGTCTTGCTCTATACATACATATCACTATAACGTAATACTTATTGATAACCATCAGGCAGAGACAAATTATTCTTGTTTTAATGTCAAACCTATAGGGAGTGTTAAGATAAGTTAGCATGTGCGTCATCAAATTATACAGCGATGGCAATCTAGAAGTTGTCATAGTTCTGCCCAAATTGTAAAAACTAATAAAACCTGTAGCAATTCACTAGAAATTAAGTGCTAAAGACAGCGTCCCCTATCACTTAGTTCCAACTCCCAACAGTCATAACTGAGGACGCGATATTTCTCGTGGGAGGGGAGTAGAGGGGGATCATAATAAAAAGACGCTCAGCAGAAATTTCTTCTTTTACCAGGCATCTCCAAATTACATGAAAATGTGACCGTGTTGATGCACCCTGTATAAGACCCATAGAAATTTATTGGTACTGAGTGGTTTAACCTAAATTAACTGAAAATGGAAGCATAATAAGCTAGTAGGTACTCAAAAATATGGCAAAAATTGTTAAATTTGTATCAATTATTAAATTATAGATTCAATCCAATAATTAAATTTTACTTATTTTCTTAGCTCTAATGTTAAAGAAACCTGTGACGTAACCACCATCTTATCTGGCAAGACCTATACCTATATATTATATTTGCGTGTGTATATTTATTTAGTGATATACTTTTTGCGGGGCACATATGAAAAAGGGCTGCTTTAAAATCCAAAGTATCGCAGTTTGAATAAAATGGCAAGTTTACGGTCTGGAGAAAATGGAAAAACCCTGTCAAGTGCGTGAAGGGTTCATGCCAAAAAAATATTGCCTTACATCGGGGAGACGACTAAATAAAATTGCATATACATACCATCCAAAAACAACTTTAACAGTGGTGAATTATAAACGTATGTGAAAGAGGCTCAATAAAGTACAACAAAAATTGGCATTCGCTGTATATTAACATATGTAACTGGATAATAAAACTGCCGCATTCACTTGAGCGGGTGTTGTAAAGAAACAATTCTGCCTGTAGGGAAATACTGTTATGTAAATACGACTAACGAGAGCGAGCGGAACTACCCCTTACCACCCCCAAGCAGATTCCAAACTACTACCGTCGAAAATATAATGTCCCTATTGTAACCACAAATATATTATTTACAAAAGTTGGATATTTTCTACAGTTGCTGCTTTGGGTGGCGTATTTTATTTTCCCCGTGATTATAGAAGTTACACCTAGAATATAAACATCCATTTAGAAGGAATATTAAAGTCTCTGGAGGAGAGGAGCAAGAATTAAATGTATACTCTTTTAGAAATATATATTTATGAAGCAAGGACAGATTCTGTGAAAATTTTTTAATGAATTAGAATTAATAATGAAGAAAAGAAATCAAGATAATATTTACATGAAGCTGAAGAGAGAGAGAGACCTGAATTTATATGTATTAAAATATTTACTTCGAGATAAAGAAAGAATAAACGTTTTTTACTATTATAATCTGTGGTGCAATATATTTGGTGCTATCTGGCGTTGCGATTCCACTTTTGCCAGAAATATATCTTTGCTGCTTGTCTTGGAAAAAGTAACGTTATGTGGGCAGCTTGTGAGAAGATTATGATTACATTGCTTTGATTCTATATTGTAATTAAATTATTAAAGAAATAACGGCGGTATTCATTTAATTGGTACATAAATAAATTTAATTTGAAATAAACTATTAAATATTAATATTTTATGCAAAAAATTGCAAAACACTTTTCAGTAATTTTATAAAAACGACAATTATCTCTAATTCAAGATGGGACTTCTACGTAGACATTCTTTCAGGTAATTTTTTTTAACACACTTTTCTATCGATTCCACGATTTGTAGCACACACAACTCGATATTTTTTCATTTTTAGAAAAAAAGTATATAAAAACCATATTGGTTCATCAGAGAATCATCCCTTGTGTCCATAAAAGCAAACGACTCCAATTTCAACTCTTGGAGAAAATTACATTCTTATCAAATGTATTCTTATGCGCACATCAGTGGCACGTGATTTCAGCAGGTGTGTTTCTCAAAATTGAACCGTAACATCGCACACCAGATGCAACGAAATTTATTCCGTGAAAGGTGAGGTGCACAAATCGTATTTAAATTGCATTGTAGTGGAAAAAATAGATTAGTGCAAGAGATAATGGGCTCGTAAACAAAATTCTATAATGACGAGGAAACTAAATTAAAGAAAATTAACGGCGAAATTTGCAGGCTGGGTATTATATCACAATCCACAACTAGATTAGCATTTCTAGGAACGGAAAAGTAATTTGAAATGTTGAACCAAGACTTTCATTTTCCTTTTGGAATAAAAGCGACAAAGTAAGTATTCTTACAAATATTTGAACTGTGTCTAAAAAAGTCAATTGTTTAATTTGAAATTGTGCAGGACCACAATCGTTCACAAGGCTCAACCCCTCTTTATGAAGCCACGAGATTAATAATGAGAATAATACATATATAATGCTGCGCCTTATCGCCGACATAATCTTATTCAAGCCTGTTTCCTACCATTCTCCGTCATGTCTCCCTCATTCTCTTGAGCTTGTTTTCTGTCCCCTCAATTGTCATATGCACTTGTACGCAATTCCTTTACTTTATAGGTAGCATTAATAGAGAACCTCTCTTGTATAGTTATGCATATAAGATGGTAATTACACTTATCGTAAAGTAGTATCTCTATTACGTCTCACTGGCTCGCATTGTGTTTGCAAACAATTAGCCATCTTGCTGATTGCCTTTGCAAAACTATTTACCAGGACTGTTATCGTAAATAAGGTAATACAGCAAGGGAAATTGCAGTTACCATAGCTGTGATGATTATTCTTAATTCTAATTATTATGGGCAGTTATTTAGGAAAAAATTTGTAGGTTTCCATTAAAGTTTGTATTCTGTGCAGAATTTGATAGTGTGGAACTAAAGTAGGGTGAGAAAATGGCGTTCAGCTGCATTTGCCTGTAGTTTATTTCAAATCGTCTAGATATCCTCCGTATACACAGCTAATTGTCTATTAAACAAATTGCATTTACTCCAATACAACTTCTCAATTCAATCTTAACCTAATGTACCAAAAATTAATGATAATTATGTTTATATGAAAATGAAAGTTATGACAGACAGTTGCAAATTATATCTAACAACTATAGTCCATGTCAAATTAATTAAAAAAAGGTCAAAAAGATTCTCTTAGTGCCTTGATTAACAGGTGGTTCTGGTAGCATCAGCAAAGTGTAAGAATCTTCATAAACTTGACTGTAATACAACGTTCCTTATTTTCCCCGTGGATATTTTTTTTGTTCCGAATTTGGCTGAACGTAGTTTCTCATTCCTACAGGTTCATTCTGATCTGCCATAGTGATATACTCTACTTCAGGTTCTACAAAATCATTTTCTTCGTTTCCAGGATACTTATTTAGAGATACATCGACGTCCCTTGTTTCAAATATTTTTTTATTGTTTTCTCCTTCGATTCAATTTTTTCTTTTTCTTTATAAGAAGTTTTTTCCCGGACTATCCATCAATATTCTTGAGTTTCACCAAATTCCTATCGTAGATCTGCCTTTGGAAAAGGTTTAATATTTTCGGGACAAAAGTTGATGATTGACCCAGAACCAGCGAAGAAGCACTTTGCTGGTGAGGTTGACTCGTAGATGTAGATGGTTCCTCATATTGGAATTAATGATGATGACTTACCTGTTTGCAGGAATTGAATCCGCTTCTACAAATTCAGGTGGTACCATACTGAGGCGTGTAGCTTTTTTGTATACCTTCGGTCATAATTGGGCTGAAATGACGAGCACTTCAACAAAAAAGATTCGCATGTTCTAATATTTCCCTATGTTCACATATATTTCGGTCAATCTGTATAACTTCCAATTATCCAACAGTTATTTATCTTATATGCTACTGAAGTTTTGCTAATTATTCACCTCTTGACATCTGCTAGAATAAAGTACAAAATGTTTGTAAATTAGGTTGATGTACCTTTGTATAATGTCGCTTTCATACCCGCTCTCCCATAATTGCAAATTTTGTGACGTCACGAAAAAAATCTGTATTATTTTCGTTTAAATTGAGTTACTTTTATTAGATGTAAAATAAAATTTGCTTACTTAGGAGTTGCTGAAAATGTTCTTGTTATTATTGTCTAGCTAGATGTAGACAACAGCTCCCACTTTCTTACAATTTTGTTGCTGTCACTGTACTGATGGATCGGAGAATGTTTCCAAACATAACAAAAAGGATGTACACAAAATCCTAACAAGATGTGTACTTTCTCCAAGTTTCTTATTAGGAATGTTTGGAAATCCTTTCAACATTTTAGTTTATAAAACACGATAATGTGCAATTTGTATCAAATTTATTATTCTGTGTGGTTTATGGAAATTATTAAAAGTGAAATTTGAAAAAATATACACACACTAAAAAAAGTAAACGTGTATTTTTACTATGATAATCATTGGCCATCAAGTGACCAATGATAATCATAGTAAAAGTACGTAACTCGGTAAAATTACATGTCTCACGGGATTTTACATAAAATACGTAATTTTAAAATTACAGGAATATTGTACTTTTACCAGATAATGCGCAGACAAACTATGTGATTGGTCAACGAATTACATAAAACCTGTAATAAAGTACAATATTTATGTTTTTTTACATTTTTATGTAATATTACAATTTTTTGGACTTTTACTTATATTTTACAACAAAAATGTAATTTTCACAATGAAATACTAAAAAAGTGTAAATTCTACAATAAAAGAGTAATTTTTACAGTTCTAGTTATGTAAATTATATGTAAAAATACATACATTTTTTTCAGTACACCTACCTCATAATTATATATTTGTGTTGAACCAATGATGTCCTAAAAATAAGTTTAATATCCAGAAAAGTTTTAGAATACGCAATTTTGTAGCCATCTTGTAAGTATTCCTCATGGAAGTAATGAATTTTTTTAAAACTGGAATGATTTATTTGGAAACATTCGCCATTTATTTAGGTAAAAACTTACATTTGTTAAAACTGTAACTAGCCAAGGTTTTATTCTGCAAGTCTGTAGTTTATTGTACAAAGTAAACATTTTTTTCTCCTGACTCTTTAGCTAATAATTACAAGTGACCCAATTGCAACCGTTCTAACAAAACTATTTGAACAAATTGTCCTTTCTGTTTAAAACAAGTTAGTTTAATTGTTACTTGGTGAAACAAACTTCGAAGCGAAAACGGTTGATTTACTTTTATCGACTTTTTAACAAAGATTACTCAGTTTTTATGTTTGCACAAAATGTTGCATTTCTAATAAATTGTTTTGCTAATTTCAAGTTACAGCGACTGATTAATTATCGTCTACTTTATTTACACTTAGATACACACATGTAAATAGTAGCTATGTTGTAATTCTACATAACGGTTCTAAAACGTTAACTCAATTACTATCGTCGTCGTGGTACAAGTTTCTGGTGTATGTTGGAGCTTGCAGGAAATATAGATTAATTTTTAAACTTAATCTCAAGATAAATTGCCCCATTATGCAAATAACTACAAATTTTGCATAGAGTATAAATATCCATACTGTGGGAATACTAGATAAGAAAGTAATTATTTGGTCTGGTGAACAGAGATATTAATAATCTACACAGAATACGTTAAGTTTTAGATCTTGGTTTAATCATCTTATCTCAGCTTCTGTTCGTTCTTAGTTCTACATTAGCAATTGGCAAAAGTTCAACAAAAAGAAACTTTGGTACTGAATTGGAACATTTTACCGGTTATCCAATTTTCATGGTGAATTTAGTCTTCTAAATTGTTTAATGGGTTTAAATCTTTAAAATGTTTCCGTTTTCATGATATCTATCGTTATACTCGTATAGCTTTTTGAAAAGTTTCCTGTTGCAACATTTTGAAGCGGTGGCAGTAAAAAAGTTAATTAAATTCATATTTCAAATTTTAAATGTAAACAAAAACCAGTCCCCACAACTCTATCATTCATTTTGTCGATAATTTATATATTATAGCAATTAATGGTTTTATATTTGTTGTAAACCAATTCGCGATTTCATTAATGGATTTATTTATTCTTTATGCAAATATTCCTGTTATGATAGTTAATTAATGTTATAAAATATATAGTGGATATAAAATTTATGGTGTATTGCTTTCAATTTCAGTTAAATTTTCAAGTAACCAGTATAATAGTGAAACCCATGCATAGAAATTTTAATTGAATATTAGCCGAAATAAATAAAGAGGGGGGAAGCCTTAAAATCATTTGCATTTTGAATATTTATAAGGTAAACCTTTATTAATTTGTGTTTAGGGAATCAGTTTTTTGTCACTACACGAAAAGTAATTTTATGCAAAGAAAATGGATTTTTTGTTAATTTGCGATGATGGGGCGCCGAAATCAGACTAGACGAGAATTAGAGTATTAATCCATTTATCACAATGACAAACAAAAAGTACATTCACAGGATGATTGTAAGTTGTGCTCGGTTGAATAAAGGAGCAATTGTACAAACATAAGCATTAATTTAGTAGGAGATTCGCAAATAACATTACCCCTGTAGAAGAGCGAGGAAATAAGGGAGAATTCACTAGTTTAAATCTGCAACTGCCATAACACACCCTCATAATAAAACAAACGGATTGAAATGGCTGAATATTTGCTGGAGACATCAGTTTACACGCACAAACATGTCACAAACGGCGCCACTTTACACTGGAATGCTCTTTAAAGGGCATTACTAAGTTATATAGCAGATGCTGATTCGCACCAAAAACAATTCGTCGTATTTAACTGCAATAGCGATTGTTTAATATACATTTGTTTTTTGTCCATTAGACTATAAACGTCAGATATGGTCGATTAAATCTATTTAAAATCGTTTTGGTGTGATGTTAAAATTACACATTTTAAATATTAAGGGAGTGTTGATAAAATCATTACGTTTTGCTTGGAAATGGAACATTTTACTTTTTATGTCTGTTTGTAGGTATTATTTTTTGTGGAGTGGTGATTGAAATTGAAATGTCTTTTAGGTTTTGTCAAGCGCTATTTCAGCTGCCTCGATAATTAGCAGAGATTTTTAATTAATTTTACACTTCTCGACGAGTTTCGCCGAAACGTACAATAATTTGCGCAGTTTTTTGTTAGGTTTGATATAAGAAGATACATTCTGTAGTTTTTTATATACTATTTTTTTTGCATGTGACTTGTAACTCTTGTACTCTTGACTTGTAATTTTTACATATCTATACCATATACCAAGAAAGTAACTACGCGAAATCTAAAAAAAATCAATCAACCATTTGAGTTAGAGTTCTTTTCCAGGCTTTCTGTCACTAATTTTAATGATATTTTAAACTTTTTTAAACAAATCACGTAAACAGTTACACGAAAAGTATGTATTCCTGAAAATTTAAATTTCTTAGATAAAGGAACTTTCTTGTAGGTATCTATTTTAATAGGATGACTAGTGGTGCCCCCATTTTTTTTGAAGCAAGACTATATTTTCAAAAAATTTCTAATCCTCGTATGATTTTTTTAGCGTTCAGTTCCGAAGTTATTTGTATTTTTATAAATTACATTTAAAGCAACAAAACGTGAAATTTAAGAAAACATTTGGAAATTCTGAAGTTAACAATAATTTTATGAGTCCATGACATGTCTAAACTAAAATTGAGTAACTTATCATATTCACTGTTTTATAATTTTTTTAACCTGAACTTAAAAATATTTATTGATAAGTTTAATGTGGCTGTTGCCAATTTATTGGAATAAAATCTGTCTTTCAGAAAATTTTAAGGTGCCATCTGCATACTGTTCGTATCTAAACACTTATGAGGATAGTGGTGTTTCCTAATTTTCTTGGATTTGGTTCTAATTTTTTTTTATTTTTGAAACCTGAAAACACATTTAAAATTACAGTTACTAAATTAGAAACTAAAAATATTAAACAGAATTTCGAACATTCTTCTTAAAAGGTGAAATTGGTCCATTTCATCAAAGTGGGGGTGTGAGTAAAGTCAAGTTAGTTTGATCTGATGATGACGTAGAGCCGAAACATGTCGTCTTTTATGTAATTTGAAGTTGACATTATACAATTTGTGGGTTGGACTTTGATATTCTTCTTAAAGTTCACGTATTATTGCATTAATTTTTAGAAATTATACAATTTATGAAAATACAAATAACTTCGACACTGAAAGCTAAAAAAAGAAAGAACGGAATTATTTTATTTTAAATTTTTCGAAATTATAATTATGGTCCCGTTTCCAAAATACTACGATATTTTTCAGTAGAATAAGTGATATCTAACCTCACCAACAAAGTAACTGTTCAGTTTTTTCAGTAACTTTCAGTATGGGGAGTCATAAATAATCAACCTAATAATAAGTGGGATCCGGATCCGCATGATCACGTGGTTTTGAACCATTTTGAAGAAAGCTGTGTACAGAAGTCTCTTATTTAATATCTAGGGAAATTTACCTGATGTGCAAAAAAGTTACAAGAATAAAACTTTTTGACTAATTAGAAATGTAATCATTATTAAAACGAATTGATTGTCTAAAAATAAAAGATATTTTAGAAAAAATTTTCAATTTTTAACAAGTTTTTTTTGTAATTTGTTAATATGTATTGCAATAAATATTAAACAAGAAACAATAAATTTTACCTGAAATCGTCAAGAAAGTCAAACTTTCAAGGCTATTTTAATTCAAGAAAACTCATCATTGCAAGACTAGTACTGTAATATTTTGCATGACGGTCATTACAGTACTACTTTTAAAAATAGTACTGTAATGACCGTCATGTAAAATATTACAGTGCTAGTCTTGCAATGATCAATTTTCTTGAATCAAAATAGTCTTGAGAGTTTGACTTTCTTAAAGGTTTCAGGTAAAATATTATACATAACACGTCATAAAAACTATTATTCCAGGACTCAGGAAGCTTAAAAGTACTCGGCCTTACGGCCTCATACTCTTAATAATGCTTCTCTTCGTCCTGGAATAGATAATTTTCATGACTTGATATGTAAATAACTATTACTTTCTTGGGCAAATGACTACATTTATCTTGCGGGCTTAAAAATTTAGTTAGCTAAAAAATATACTCAAAAATCACAAGATGAACGATCGGAATTAAGTCTAAGTCAAGTCTATTTCGAAAAGGGTTTGGCTTAATAAGGCTGACTCTGTTTAAAGTTTAATTCAGATCATTATCATTGTGATTTTTGAGTTGATTTTAAATCTAATTCAATTTTAATTCCCCAAGATAAACGTAGCCATTGGCGTATAATTAAAAAAATCCAAGTTTATAAAAAATATGAAGATCATTAAATTTACCTTACTACAATATTTTTTTTGAAAATTATAACTGTACCTGGAATTATCGTTAATTAAAAAACAAAACTCATAAAACCAACGTGGTATATGATAATTAAAAATTCCGCGATATTAACTAACATAAGACAACGCAACAAAAAAAAAAAAAACGTTTACTAACTTGTTCTCAACAGATTACAAACTTTTTAACAATACATTTTGACACACATGGTATATACTCGTACCTATGTTTGCTCACTAATTTAATATTGTTGAGATGTGTTGGAGCGTTCAGCAAATATCTCCAGCAGATATTGGAGACTAAAGGTTTAATTTAAGTTATTAAAGTTCATCCTAAGTTTAACCCTAACTGGAATATTAAATTCAACACTGTTTAAAGGGAGTAGAAGATCTAAAAAGTAAGTTTAAGTTGTAATGTTTTCGGTTCTACATTTAATGGCAATGACATTTTGAGAAATATACAGGAGGCTACATAAAGTGATCAGTTTGGAGTAAATTTATTAGGGCGTTCCGAGATTTCCCGTTATAAACTTTTTCGAATATAAACCATTCTCTTGGAGCAAAGCACCTCGTCCCATAAATTATAAATACCATGCTCCTCCACTACAAAATAAATCCACATTGCAAGTACTCTAATACATATTTCATGTGTGCTACAATAATTCCATAGAGATCGTCCTTAGGTACTAATGTGTCTTCCCAATAGGTAGCAGCGGGGTTCCTATGGGATGATCCTACAATACGGTTAAGCTAGCTTGGATCCGGTCTTGCTGATGCTTGTGGGACTTGTCTAAATACCGCAACATGTACTCGCTAGTTTAGGATAAGATGCAAGGGTTTCCTTAAGGATGTGGCAAGATAGATACAAAGGATAAAATGAGGTTGGGCTGGATTAGTTTAGTTAGGGTTTTTATGTTGTGTCTTATTAATCTCAGACAATGTAACTTTGTTATGGCGCGCTAGTTATTAGAGATTTTATTCGATGATTACTTGGAAAAAACAGTAATATTTTTTCGTTGTTAAATCTTGAAATGAAGGATTTAATGAGCAAATAACTTTTGCGAAACGATATTTTATATTATGTGCAAATAGCTTTCAACATTTTTACTCTAATACACAAGGCAATAATTTAAGAGCTTGTAAAATACTTTATCTTTCTTAATTACAAACCGTGTATCTCCCCTATTTTAATTACAATGGGGTAGGCATATATTTTATCATTTTCGCAATATAGTGACGTTTTATACGGTGCCTTGTAACCAAAAATTTTAACACACGAATTTCAAAACTAACTACGAGTATTAGACAAGAATTATTTCCTAGGAAATACTTTAAATACAAACACAAGACAACAAAAATTAACCGTACAGTCTTGGAATTTCTTCCACAACAAGTTTTTCAGACTAAAAAGAACTAAGCAGAATTGTTTGTTGTTTGGCGTGTAATGTAAACTATTGAAAACTACAAACAGTTTAATCGACTTTTAATGAATGAAAAATAAAAGCACAAAACTAGTCCGCCCCCTCTTAGATTCCTATGAGGAATTTCTAAATCGCAAACGCAGAAAGCCACTCGTACATGTTTCTATGAAATATTCAACGTTACATTCTTTGTGGTATTTCAAAAATGACCATTTTCCGCTTCGTGCCATTTAAGTTTCCGGGTCATAACTGTGCCGGTGTTTTATAAGATAAGACCTTCGATCCAGCGGTCGCTACTTTGAAAATATTGTTTTATTTATTTTATGTGAATGTCTTAGAACTTAGAGTGAAGATTATTAAAAGCTGGGTTTATCTTTTTCATTAAAATTTAATTTACTGAAATAAAGTGCATTTCTATGCATCAGGCATCTTCCTGTTCGGAATTGGTCGGTCTGTAAGCTGTGGTAGAATTTATAGTTTTTATTAAATGATAAATAGGAAAAATCACATTCGTTTTTAGAATATCTAATGTGGTTTTACTTAAATATTATTCTATTATATTTCAATTCTTTGAAAATAATAAAAATCTAAAATTGTGTGAAATTTAGAAAAATATCCATTTAAAACGTGACAATTTTGAATTTAATGATTAGATGTTATTACACTGTACAAGATCTTAACCATTTTTTTTCAATACATACAGATATTTAACCAAAAGCTTCCATTTAGTTCATGGTTAAATATATTAAAGGGAATAATTAATTACCTGTGCTTACCAAATACAAACTGTAATAAAATGTGTCTTGCAAGGCATGCGGGATAATGTTTATAGAGAATGCGCATTTATTTCGTATAATTTCACTTTATAGTGCGGTGGAATATTAAGCATATCTACTTTATGCGGTATACTCTGTATTTGACATCGTAAACGAAAATCTCTAATAATGTGGGAAATTAACATACTCTCCGCTTTTAATCCCTCTTGCGCTTTATGTAGTAGGTTTTCCGAGCACCCTTTTATATATCTAATTTTAATAGAAAATTAAAAATTATATAGGTAACAGAGACAGGGTTAACAACATGTTCTCTAAGATTAGGATCCTTGATTAATTTAATTTTTGTACATAAAAATCTGTCGAATGAAAACAGTTTTACTGAATTTTAATGGCTTACCTACCGAAATAACCTGCAAAGGTTAAATTGCGAGTTTAAATTTGTAGGACTGTAAGCTGTAAATTTTGCGAAAAATTTCTGATGTAGAAAGTAGAAGCCGGAATAATAAAATTAAGGATTTTTATGAGTGGACATAACTTTCCAATTTAACTATAGAAGTTTTAATGAAATTACATTAGGCACTTTCAAGTTAGCTAGTTCAGTGCAAAGGTCATTCAAATAATTTCAAACCTACATTGTCAATTAATAAAATACTATAGGTATACATATTTTTATTTTCGTCCTTTTATAATTTTCGAACTAATGGCATTGAAGGAAAGATGTTCATTTTCGTTAAATTTGAATAAAACTCCTACAAGTATTGATGTTTTTAAGGCCGATACCCAGTAAATTCTCCTACGTCACGGGTACGCTATGCGGCGATAGCTCCACTCTCAATCGCCACACGCCATGTGCGCCCTGCTCTTAAATTCCTGTACTGCGCATATGTCAGCTGCTTGATATATGCGCAGTACAGCAATTAAAGAGCAGGGAGCATATGACCAGTGGCGATTGAGGGGGAGCTGTCGCCGCATATCGGCCTTCCTTTTCAAAGTGAGTTCGCTCTCCTGTTTCTAGTCTTCTTGCTTTGTCCACTATTATGAAATAGTCAATTTAACAGACTCTTTTCTATCCAAAATTAATACAGAGCCTTCATTAATGCCTTGGAAACACGTGACATTCCTGAAAATATCCAATAATATTGAGCGCCGCGTGCTCACGTGGTTTCGAATCATCAATGAAGTAAAAATTTTATTTTTGTAGAAAAAAGAGCAATAAACTGGAAATCGTTTTCAAAGTGTCATTATTTTCGTTTCTAAATTTCTTATTGTTTGCTTTATTTATTGTTTAGTGGTTTTTTAACACTACCTACAGTGACATCTCATATAAAAATAAAGCTTATATAAAATTCAAAAGCGTCTGTAATAATTATTTAAATTTGTCCAGGCCTTCTGAAGACATTTCGATTTAACTGGGCCAGCTTTAGGTTTACTTGCGTTGTTTACCTTAAAAGTTGGTTTCTCCTTCGCCGCATATAGTTAATGAATGAGTAAACTATCCCATAAATGGTGAAATGAAACTTGGTGGTTAACACAATACCCATACAGTATTATTACCTTACAATAGCACAATGCTAAAGATGTCCATCAGTGATTTTGAATTGACTTACCTGAAACAAATAAAAAAACCACATTAAAAAACCAAACAACAAACCATTACACCATAAAAGTCACAAAGATTAACTACCCAAAAATCCGCCTTGATTCATTGTGTACATGGGCTTAAACTCCTACGCTTTTATTTATATTCAATGTTCTCTGGAAAGGCAAACTGTTGTTTAAATTTTACTTGCCATATATTTTATTCTACTATTTACTGATTCCACTTTAAAACAACATACGAAATGCGAGTAAGTTGGCCGGAAAAAATAATTATATCACATTCGATGCCAATAAATTTGACGTCGAAAGGGCGAAGTTTGAAAAATATTGGTTTCGTTCTCATTTTTTATTCTTCGCCTTGTGCCTTCAGCTCATCCATAGTTATCAGATCAGAGTTAATTAATGGATATAGGAATCATGATTTGAACTGGAACTGGGGGCCTAAACACAAGGAAAAAAATTAAATCTTCTATTATTAGAACTGAAAGATATTTAAACCTGGTGTGATTTTGCACTAATAAAAAAACTTTTTTACTTAAGTCCCCACCGAATTCGAAATTACCATCTTCAGATTGTATTTAGAATACTTTGAATAATGGCTGAACACGACCACTTTTACATTATAAGTTGTCCTAGAATTTTCCTCTTTAATGAAAAGGGTGAATACGTAATACTTATAAAAGTTTTGCTGTTATGAGACTTGCTACGACTTCCAACATAATTGCATTTTGGACCCAAAAGTATAATCGTAACCAGTTTTGTCGTGGTTAAAAATCATAAAACTTGAAGGAGTTCAATTTTTTTTAATGCATAGGTACTTTTTACGTCATTTCACGCCATGTTAGTTTGATTAAAAGGTGTTGGATAAAAGTTTTAGAAATATTGCATGTGCCTCAAATTACTCAGGAATAAGAGTAGGTATATGAAAGTTTACATGAATAAATGGTTTCTTGATAGAGACCATAATCTTATCATTTTTGAATTTTTTCCGCAATTGGTTAAAAAATTAGTTTTTTTGATCTGATGCTGGATAATTTTTTTAAACGCACTCAACCTATTCACAATAATTACTTTTCGACCCTCGGATTCAACTATCAAAGCGCGCTATGAGAAATATAAAGTGTTTTAGGAATATCTCGTTTTTTTGAAATTTTTTTGACGGAATTTCAAAAAAAAGTTCAAACAAAATTTGTTCAAAATTCAATTCTAAATCAATGTTAAAGAATAAAAAAATCTCATAAATTGTTTATTTTTCAAGATATTCTTAAAAAACCTAAAAATGTCATCAGGTAAGTGTCACTTGTGTTGGTGCTAGATAAAAAACATTGAATGTGGCACCCACAAATTTGTTCAAACTCTTAAATATGAAATTTGAATCAAATCCGATAAGCCGTTTTTGAGTTATGGTGGATACAGACAGACACACAGACACACAGACACACAGACACACAGACACACGGACACACAGACACACAGACAGACATCATGGCGAAAATGATCAGAATGGATTCAGGGGCCCTCAAAACGTGTAAATCCATCAAAATCTCGAAGTCGAAAAAAATCACGATTACTATACTTCCTTATACTGCGTATAAGAAAGTAAAAAATATCTGATGTGTCCAACACATGACTTTCTTATACGGATAATACCTCAATTACTTTTCCTAAAGAAATTAAGTTAAACTACACCTAATATTTCCCTGATGCCCTGTGTTACAATGCCTTTATTTGATTGAAGTTTACTGTCAAATTGACAAATTAAGTACTTATTTGCATCCGTCGCCAAAAATCAAAATGCCAAAACTTACTGAACGACTCATGATAAAAAATAACCTAATTTCTGTGAAATTAACTGACGAGAGGCTAATCACAGCAAAGTATTCCATCAAATTCAAGGTCACGTGTAAGGGCAATGGTTATTCCGGCATCATCTTATGGTACCGATTTATGCTATTATTTAAAGGAAAAAAAAACTATACAAAACAACCTAACCTGGTCCGTGACTTATAATCGCTCCGAATAAATAAAGCATTTAATTAAAATTAAAAAAAAAGGGAAATCAATGAAATCGAACCAGCACCGTGTAGATTACTAGGCAGATTCTCTACCCACTGTGCCACGGCGACTTGTGCTAGAGGTGGTATTTGTTCTGGATAAGAAGAGTACACTGAATACTTTGCTGCTATTAACTACTCCTATTAACTGTACATATTACAATATGACACAAAAAACACAAATCAACGACCGCGTAACAACCGGTGGTAGTTTCGCCACCACAATGCTGCCGTAGCCGTCGATCTTTTCAAATAATAATATTGCTACAATCGATTTCCTCAACGGTATAGATTTCTGTAATTTATATAAAGTACTTTTGCAACTGAGTGATAGATGGCGCTACTATATGAATAATAAGAAAGTAAAAAAAAGAAGGGAAATCTATGGAATCGAACCAGCACCGTGTAGATTACTAGGCATATTCTCTACCCACTGCGCCATGGCGGCTTGTGCTAGAAGTGGTATTTGTTCTGGATAAGAAGAGTACACTGAATACTTTGCTGCTATTAGCTACTCCTATTAACTGTACATATTACAATATGACACAAAAAACACAAATCAACAACCGCGTTACAACCGGTGGTAGTTTCGCCACCACAATGCTGCCGTAGCCGTCGATCTTTTCAAATAATAATATTGCTACAATCGATTTCCTCAACGGTATAGATTTCTGTAATTTATATAAAGTACTTTTGCACCTGAGTGATAGATGGCGCTATTATATGAAAAATAATTAAAAATTTTTGACGGAATTTCAAAAAAAAGTTCAAACAAAATTTGTTCAAAATTTAATTCTAAATCAATGTCTAAGAATAAAAAAATGTCGTAAATTGTTTATTTTTCAAGATATTCCTAAAAAACCTAAAAATGTCATCAGGTAAGTACCACTTGTGTTGGCGCTAGACGAAAAAGATTTAATGTGGCACCCACAATTTTGTTCAAAGTCTTAAATATGAAATTTGAATCAAATCCGGTAAGTCGTTTTTGAGTTATCGTGGACACACACACACACACACACACACACACACACACACACACACACACACACACACACACACACACACACACACACACACACACACACACACACACACACACACACACACACACACACACACACACACACACACACACACACACACACACACACACACACACACACACACACACACACACACACACACACACACACACACACACACACACACACACACACACACACACACACACACACACACACACACACACACACACACACACACACACACACACACACACACACACACACACACACACACACACACACACACACACACACACACACACACACACACACACACACACACACACACACACACACACACACACACACACACACACACACACACACACACACACACACACACACACACACACACACACACACACACACACACACACACACACACACACACACACACACACACACACACACACACACACACACACACACACACACACACACACACACACACACACACACACACACACACACACACACACACACACACACACACACACACACACACACACACACACACACACACACACACACACACACACACACACACACACACACACACACACACACACACACACACACACACACACACACACACACACACACACACACACACACACACACACACACACACACACACACACACACACACACACACACACACACACACACACACACACACACACACACACACACACACACACACACACACACACACACACACACACACACACACACACACACACACACACACACACACACACACACACACACACACACACACACACACACACACACACACACACACACACACACACACACACACACACACACACACACACACACACACACACACACACACACACACACACACACACACACACACACACACACACACACACACACACACACACACACACACACACACATCAAGGCGAAAATGGTCAAAATGGATTCAGGGGCCCTCAAAACGTGTAAATCCATCAAAATCTCGAAGTCGAAAAAAATCACGATTACAATACTTCCTTATACTACGTATAAGAAAGTAAAAACATCAAGTGAGTTTGTTGTCATAGAACTGAAAGCTCATAGCTGTTGACAGTTTATAAATTGTGTCCTGTCATCGAAATAATTTTGATTTTGAGATCAAATTACGTGAATATAAACATGGAGTTTCAAAAATAAAGCGAAAGCGATGAACTAATGTGCACTCCTCCGGTTGTTAGATATTAAATAAATGTTACAATTATAACTAAATGTAAGTACTTCTTTATGTTTTTGTTTGCGTGCGGAAAGTTTAAAAAATGTGTGCGGAAAAAAATTTCCACACTAATTTTCCGTACTAGTTTTTCAAAAGCCTACTTTCAAGTTCGATTATCTTGTCAGAAAAAACGTCATTCCGCATTTTCGTAGAAAAAAGTATTTGCATGTCTGAAAACCAAAAGTGAGCTAACAATCATTTAATAAACAGTTTATGCCATGACATGGCAAAATGCACAAAAAATGTGAAAAATTGTGATAAATTCTTTTATAAATTTGAAAAATATTACATACTCTGAAAATAAATATACTTCTTGGAAACATTTTTTACAATTTAACTTTTTTTGGAACTCTATTAAAGTTCAAATTAATAATGAAAATAATAATTGATACTGGTGCAAACAGTTTTATAAAAAAGTCAAGGAAAGTTTCCCATGTATCGCAGACTTTTTGATCATTCTGTATAAATACCAAGTGGCTGAAATTAAAAGAACGCTACTGCAGGGATTTTGTGAAATATCTGTTAAAAACGTAAAATTTTGAGGAGTTTTTAAAAAAGTTCACATATTTTTAGAACTACTAAGTTAGATTTATAAAATTATTCATTTGAATTTCTTACATGACATTTTTAAAATTTTTATGAATAAGCTAGCTAATACTTATAATTTTTTAGATTTAAATTTATACAGCACTTTATTAATATAAACATATTCAAAAGTAAGAGATGGATAAGTTGCGATCGCATAATGTGTGTTGTTAGAAAGAGACATTCACTTATGAATAGATCTATGGAATGGGCACCGAATTTTCTTATCACTAGTCAATATTTTGTCAAAGTAGCAATTTTATTCATAATTACGAGTTTAACCATGCATAACTCATACTTATTTAAACAGTCCTACAATGAAAAGGACACTTTAATACCTAATTTGAACCAAATGTCAGTTTGTGTTTCATGTTTCATACGCTTCTTTCTTCTTTGTACCAACATATTATTTTCGGATCAATTCTGGTGTACAATTTTGGCATCTACTCGCGCCCTGTTCAAACCTGCACATGTAACCATAGACAGGTTATCATATTTAAGGGGTTGTCTGTGTCGTTTTAATTTTCCGCGATGGTGGCTTTAGCAGAATTATGCCTCTGGGGAGCGCCAACGATGTGGTTAGGTAAGTTTGGTGGAGAGACGACACGTGGGTTAGCGATCTGTCAGCCTATACCAAGCAAGACGTCTATAATGTATTCCCAAAGTCGCTGAATAATGCATGCGGGTATTTAGTTCACAATCATTACGGCGCGACATCACCAAGGGCAGTTATCAATAATTCTCTCCGAGATCAAACGACGCACAAATTCTGTATGTTTCATTTTGATATCAATTCGGCTCTCTGCGCTATTTCGACGGGATATTATGAAGATGGCATAAGAAAATTGGAAGGTTGACTTGACTCAAGGAAATTGTTTTGGATATTCAATATAAAACATCATTTTTGTCTACCTGTAAAACCCCCGGTTGTTTCGATAGACGATTTCCAATTTCGGTTTTGTAAACATCCACTATACATAATAAGCACATTTTCATTACCATATTTAAATTTTGCATTAACATGTGGTCCCATTTATACAAATTAGCAATCCTAATTAGTGGTCGTATTTTAAAATTGCTTTTAACCATTTTGCAACTTTTAATAACATTGCACATGTTCGTATGAATACTGCGGATATGTTCGATAATGCATTTCTAGTCAGTTATGGTTTTGCATGTTGCTCATCATTTGCACCATTATTCCAAACTCATTTGCCATCCAATAGGTGTACATGTTGTAATAACATTTCGGTTTAAATTTTATAAATAATTTTAATGCATACGAGTACATGAACTACTTTAATAAAAACTTTACCAACAAAATTTAATATGCGAGGATCAGCATCTACCAAGCTGACTTAAAAAGTAGAAAAATTCCAAGCCCATAGTTAACCCGATGCCGAAGATTTAGATCTCTCAACATGCCCTAATGCTGATGGCACGTGATCTTTTTAGTAACAGGGTCAATGTGTTATTTATATGGAACACTTTTATCTACTCACTTGAAACTTTTCGGTAGTCCTAATCCTAAGAGAGTTGATAGTGGAAGTAAAACACGCCAAATGCGGAAGCTTTTATGATAAAATAAAATTATAAAGTGAAATGATGGGTCCTAGACTAACAAAACAACACTCTATACCTGAATTTTCTAAAATCAAACATGGAGGGACATGGAATTTTGGAGGTGTTCAAATATGTCGTGGATTTTTAAAATTGTGCGTAGGTGTCAGTGTGAGATGTAAAGTGATATGCTTGTACTTTGGGAAGTGAAAACTGTCTTTTTCGTATTCTAAAAGTGAAGGACGTGGGTTTGATATTGAACCAAGCATTAGATATCGTTTTCAAAATGAATAAATATCTTACTATTAGGCTAGACGCATCAACATGACGCAGCACTTTAATCTTTAAAATGTTTCTAAAGAATCAGCATCAACATTAATGGAATTTCAATAAACTTGAATCAAATTAAACAATTTTGGAAAGGAAGGTTGGAGATTGAGTAGCGAGTATTATCATATAAAAAAAAACACGATTGAAGCACGATTTTTATAGGGATATCTAATAAATCCTCTTTAATCAGTGTAGTTAGTTATCGTTACAACTTCCTTCTCCTTGATTTAACTGACAAAATATACAATGAAAATATGACGTGCCTTCTTAATTTTTATTTTTCGTTATTACAATGTCACTGGAACTTGGTTCTGCGGCAGCAATTTTGTAAGTTATTAGGTACTCTATAATCCAATAACCACATTTTGTATGTAGATGTACCTATCACAAAAGTTGAACTTTTAAACCCATTTTAAATTTTCTTGTAAGTGTAAGAGAAAATAAATTTTGGGGGTCAACTCTATTTTAGTTTTAAAACCGCAATATAAGTGCTGTAAAATTCATATCTGCTAGTATCTGGGGAAATAGACTAAATTTCCGAGCATCTTTAAAATAAATGAAATCTGAGGAAAAAGAGAGTTTAACATAAAGTGCTGATGTTGAACTAAATGATGTGCTCTGTGTAAAATGAATGACATTTTTTATAAAATATTGTATGTTTAAAGTAATATGAATGCGAAAAATCAGAATTATGTCTCAACTGCTTCTGACTTCTCATAGTGATTATCAAATGTAGCGCGCCGCCTAAGAGGCCAAACATGCCAGTCGATCCACAAATCTTAAAATTTTACAATATTATAAAATTACATTCTAAGACAAATTTTCTTTTACCATGTTAGCGAATAGCGAGCAAACCTCACTTCGCCTGGTGTGACGTCACGTGAACCGCAATATTCTAGCTCAGTTATTAATTAAAATATGGATCAAAATTTGTTGTGGCCTACTTATACTCTTAACATAATGTACCTTAACTAAATATCACTAATGATCCTATTACGAGTAACTTTAGTGTATTTTTGTCACATTGAAATTTTGATTTTCTCAAAAAAAAAAAAATTCCAATGCCGTGCACACAAAAAGATTTGCTTTTTCTACCGGTTCAAGAGCGTCTTTATCGCATCAGTAGCAATTCTCTCCTACATATTAGATAACGGTCTTAAGAGGCGACCTTGCCCCCGTGCAGAATGTCTGGGTCTACGCCCTGCGTATACTTTATCATGATGGCCTCATATAGGTACCTGCACCTTTATACTACAATCACACTCAGATTAATCCGATATAGACACTCAAGTTGAAAATTTTTATTACAATCTCTCTAACTTTAAATCAAGACTATGATAAGAAAAAAACTTCTGTCTCCATAAAATTAATCGTTTACTATAGCGGCAAGACCTGTAATATAAATTTATGTTATATTTCTCTAGGTGTTGTTCTGCGTTGTAACTCAGCTCGGAACTCAGCATGCTTCTAGCTGTTAAATTATAAAACATACCTACCTACGTATTTATAACGTTTTATTAGAACATTATTGTTGGCAGTGTCTAGATAGTAAAAAGGACGTAGATAAAAACACTTTCTCGTCTTTGGCAAAGAAGACGTCTTAAAGTTTAACTAAATTCCTGTCGGGTCGGCGGCTCCCTCATGAATCTTATGACCCCAGGCGGCACTACGCCGAGGCCAGACAACTTCAGGTGACTTTGTTGCATAAATACTTCTTTAATATCTACTAGGCTTAAATGCAAGATGATGTTCTCTTGTATGTGTATGGTTGTTAAAAGAATGTGATATGATGTTTACAGAGAGTAATATTATAAAAGTCATTTATTATTTCGTAGGTTCTGTAAAAGGTTTTAGAAAATGACAAATGTGACAAAAAGTGAATTTATGATTAATGAAGTTGATGTCTATAGTATATGCAAAATAAATTGGCCTATGCGTCACAAGTAACATCATTATAAAAATTCTGCAAACGTAACCTGACTTTTTAGATACACACAATAACTCCTTATGCATCAAGGGCATAAAGAGTCTGTTTTTGGTCTGCGGTGTGAAAATTACATTAACAATAAACTGAAATGGTTGATGTGTATATGTAGGTATAATAGTTAAAAAAATATAGAAAGTGTCCACATTGCAAAAGATATTCAGTTTTAAATAACACAAACTTTGGAACGGACCCAATTTAAAACTACCAAAATTTTTTAAGCATTGTAAGGAAAAAAAGAGAAAATAAACCAAAAAGAACAAATAAAAAATGAAACTCTTCTCTGTAATCTTTAAATAATGCTCTGCGCGATAAAGTGCTATTTTATCGCCCTAGGGCGAAAAAATACTTTAAGCTCTCTAATTAAACCAAGAAAATGTTTGGAAAAAATATTTAAAAATGTGTTTTGTAGGTTTAGACATAGTTTTTTTATAAAATTAAAAATCAGACTTCAAAAGTTAGTCTTTAAATAATGAGCAAACAAAACTTTAACTATAGAAATATAAATTTTGACTCAAATCCGACTAAGGATTCTTAAAGCATAATTTTAAAGCAGCTCCAGATTAAATATAATTTCAGAAACTTTTTTAATATAGGTACAACATATAAAAAAGAATATAAAAAATTGATCACGTTCCAATGATTTTTCCTAAATAAATTGACCATTTATGAATCAAAAAAGCATATTTCATAAAAAACAAGTAAATTAATGATTTCCACCCAAAGTTTTATTTTCCGAATCTGGACGTAATTTAACAAATATCAAATTGCAACAAAATTCAAAAAATAAATAGTATTTTTTATATACTTATAATAAATAAACTCCAAAATGTCTTTAAGAACTATTTGTATTTTTCAATAATTATAGGATCTATAAACTTCAAAATTTGCCTTATTTTTTTCAATTTGGAAAAGACAGCAAAAAAGGAATTCTTTAATTTTGTCCTAATACAACATTTATAATGAAAAATCATCAAAATCAGAGCAATTATTATTCCCTTGTTATGTAATGGCCTTTGCTCTTAAAATTAGAACTTTCAAATAAACATTTTTTGGAAAAGATACAAAAGAACAAAAAATATAGCCCTACGATTTCTGTGGTCTTTTTTAAATAAATTCTAAAATTTAACCTCAGATTTAACCATTATCTTCAAAATTAAAAAAAAATATATGTCGAAATGGATTTTTAATATTTAAAAATTAGTTAATTTAAATAAACAAAATTTTCGTATTTAAGGAATAAATAATGTAATTTACATAATTATTAGAAAAAACGATTTAATCATTTTATTACATCTTACAACTTGCATCCCCCTTCCACCATTGTCCTCGCCTCACTGCTTTCGTTTCCAAAACTTGTGTCCACAAAACCAGCGAGTTTATATTACAAGTATCTTATTCCTCTCCCACCGTCAGCTTCAGTCGCTGTGTAACATCCAACATCCCTTCCGTAACGTGAAAGTTCTTAAAACGATTGTGGGTAATTGAAGCGATTTAACTGCGCACAAAAACAATAACAATGTCTTGAGCGGTAAAACGCTGGCTAAAGCATGTGCTACGAAATGGGCTCTAAAGTTGCGGCGCTCAGCTGTGCCGCTGCGACTCTCCACGATCAATATAGACGTCGTGCTTGGGAAAGTGTCATGTGAAACAAATACGATGCTGTACGAGGTCAGCGGGGCTAATATTATCGGAATGACTAGTATTTTCCGTAAGGGGTGCATATGGCCAAAGTCCAAATAACCCTCATTTGTACGTGTCAAGCTATATATTTCAAACAAAACAGTTAATGGCGCAAATTCCACTATTACGATTAAAACTGGATGGCCATGTGTTTGATTCCTCATACCTTTAGATGGTGATATGCGATGGGGTGAATCATAATATGCACAGGTGAATTTTGTGTTGGTATTTTCTGAGTCATCTTCCCATGCATGGATCGTATAGAGATAAATAATTGTATGGTAAGAATAATATGTTAATGGGTTCATGCTTAACTATTTATAACTACTTAGCTTTCAGATCAAATTAATTTATGTTAAAAAAAGTTAAAATAAACAGTTAAATATGATGTATTGTTTTCTTCTTTCTATAAAAGTTTTTTTATAAGTGAGAAATTATGTGAGGAGCAAATATGTTTAATTTTTAACTAGCCGCATTAAACTTTTTAACATAATATTAACTGTAATTTAACAATTTCGTAATCGATATGAACAGCTTCAATTCTTTATCCGCATTTGGTGCACTTTTGTGTCGTAATTTATTTTATATAGTCCTGATTTCGCAGGATCTAAATTACTTTAAGACAATGACAGTGAATTCTACTACCTTACAACATAAAAACTGATCGATAAAATCATAACACCTTGTATAATCTCTGATAATTTTCTTTTATCTACTACCAATTCATAATAGCCTTGATTTGACATTAATTTGAGTAAGGTAAGTCAGATTATTACGCAACATGTGTTTTAAAGAAATCATTACCACACTGAAATTTCAACAAGAAAATTCTTTCTTACAAGTATTTATAACACAATTTTTACAATTTAGTATCTTTATAGGAAAGTTTATATTTGTAAATGTCTAATTATAATATAATATATATTGTTTAATTCTTTAAAATTTGTGATTAACATTGAGTAATGACACTTCATACTCTTAAGTTTGATTTTTTGAAACCTGGAGAATTTTATAATAGCGTATCTACCTAGAAAAAACCCTAACTTCACGTTAGATAACTGAAAAAAAATTTAGTTTTATTTTATAATAAATTAGTTTTATATTTTAATAATAAATATAACACGGTCCACGTCCCAGATTTTTTGGTGTATAAATTGTTTAATTATTTGAAAATTTATGATTTAAATTCATTGTTGTGTAGCGCTGGCTAGTTTTTACACAACTTAGGTTAGGTAGTCCAGTACGACAACTTGACAACAACTACTGAACAATGTCGCTGGAGATAAATTCAAAATTCATTTTTAATTATTTGGACGGTAGAAGATAAAATCTTGTATATTACACGTGGGATATACACACATTAACATATTCGTCTGATTACAGAACTCGTCTACGACTCGTTCTGCAATTTCCAGACTCTTATGTTAATGATGTTCATATCCCACTTATAATATAAATAACTATTATTTTGGTGATAATATGTTAATAACTTGCTTAGAATCAAATTTGTGTCTTATACAAAATTTCAGGATCTCAAACCTGCTTTTAGTAAGTCAATAAAGACCGAAAACTCGAAAATTTAACATTGATTAATGTTTTTCGAAATAATCTTCGACTTGTATCTCAGTAAGGAAGAACTTTTGGCTAGAGGTAAGTCGGATTCAATCCTGTTTTGGTTCCAAGAATGCGTTGATGTTGTTTTTAAGGCCTTACATTTAAAAATAATATTTTTTTAATGTTGTATATCACCATATGGTAGCAAATTTAATAAAATACTTTTTATGCCAGTTTGGGCATGTTTCGAACCTTACAGATGGCCGCATAATGAGAATATTGTTATTGATTTATCTTATTGACTAACGACTAGCCTATTGACTGAAAAATGTTTTGAAGTAAATCTTTCTTTGTAAAATAACAGATAATAGGAATATTTTTCCTCAAAAGATCCAATTTACTTATACTTCATAATATACAAAGAAAACAAAAAATTTAGAACAGCTTCCAATTTTAAATGAAGTGAAATTAATAAAAATCATGGGAGGTTCCTTATATCAAAAGTCGAATGCACTAGAAGTGAGTGTCTGACGATAAGTACGTGAAGTATACAGAAATTTTGCTAATTGAGCAGATTTTTAATTTTTTATTGGTTGTTGAACACTCCTTGTACAAGATGGTAGATGGCTTATTCCTCCAATAAACAAGGGGGATCAACCACGACAAGTCTACTTTGTATCTCCTACAACTACATCATCCTCACTATATCCCCTATCTAATTTCCATATTAACACATGTTTTCACCAAAAAAAAAAACCCGAAGCAATCACATTACTCCATAATTCTAAGCACATAGTTCCCTGTATAAGTTTCCAAGGTAGCTTGAAGAGAGTTTAAAGATGTATTCCTGCCAGCTCTCCATTTAATGAGTTTTCGATAAGTTGTGTCAGGCAAGCTGCCAATTGTATCTTAATGTATAACCTTTACTTCATTGTCTGTACCACAACACATAAGTTTCTTTTATGGGTATTTGATGATCAAACACACCTCTCCGTAGTCGGGTAAATATAATACATTTCACGTTTACAAAACACGTACGTTTTAATGAGATTAACAATAGGTATCTCTCCTAGCTGGCAATCACGTAGCGTCATAATGAACCACATATTATTACGAAATAAATTGAAACAGGAGTAAAAATAGGTTTTGATTAAAAAAGCCTTTGTGTGAGTTTCAATAAATTAAATTTGGTCAACTATAACTTCACTGTTAAAGACCAAAGAACAACACCGAGTATAATATTGATTAAATCGAGTCACCATCAGCAGCTTACAGACTTTCATCATAATTACTACGAACGCTTTTTCAGGACGTACTTCCCTTAACGTTCTCTTTTATGTGCTACCAGCGCACTTCCAGTCCCGTATGACTCATTATCACCTCATAATTAAACATCTCTACCTTGGCAAAAGGCGCAGAGCCAAATTGTTCTTTTGCACCCTTTATGGTAAAATCGATAGATTCGGAAATGGATCTTGCAATAGCCCTCCCTCTTTTCCTGTCGTAGTCTCAGGGGAAATCGAATCCGCCGCCGAATCTAACCCCCCACTATGTCCGTCATCTTGTTACCTTCACTTGTAGTCGCTTGTCAAGATATGAAGGTGAGTTTTTTGGTCAAGAGACATACAAACAGGGAGAAATATAAAAGTCTACTTATAGCAATGAAAGAGGAAATAATTCACATTGACTAGGAGAATATATGTAAAACATTTAGTTCATAACCACCGAGACTACTAAGACTATAGCGGTGTCATTGTAGCCAGCAATACTGTGTGCTATGCACATAAAACTAAATGATCCGCCTTATAGTCCCATTGTAGTGCTAAGATTTCCAAGATACGTTTCCAACACCGAAGATATTAAACCCATACATCATTTACGTTTTCTGCACGTAATGTTTTCATATTTTCTTATTAATGTCGTTAGTTTAAAGTTTGTGTGGCTGGGTGTAGGTATGAACGATATACGCGCCAAAACATAATCTATTTCCTTTCCCCCCGAAAGAAAAGTGAACTTTTTACATTGGCAAAGTTAAATCTCACCAATAAAAAGGCGTAAGAGCAAAGGCGGCTAGGAAAACCGCACTTATCACTATGCAGTGGCTTATCGAAGCAGCTATAAATGGGAGGCAGTGGAGGAACGAGGGCATCAATTGCCATGAAACATGACTGCAATTCGTTTCAACACTTTTGCCATTCTTTCTTTGCGGCTAACAAGATCAAATTCGTAAAGAAATACGATGACTTTATTCGAAGCTGATTTGGTTGGGAAGTAAATGTGTTTGGTAAACAAACTGAAATTAACCTTGTTGTTTGCGTTTCGTTTTTAGTTTATAGCTACTGCGAAACTTTGGAACTCTACTAATATAACGTTTTATATTTGCGGTAAAAATAACAAAATAATTAGGAATTTCATAACGACCACTATTACCTTGCACTTCACTTTATTAGCACTTAATATAAATTGAAAAAAACAATGTGTATTTATTTGGGTAATTTTTCCAAATTTACAATCTAATAAACTGGAAATTATTATAGTTGACGATAATATCCAATATAATAATAATAATTTTCCAGAATATTATCTTAATAATAGTAAAGTTTTATAACCCCACAAAAGGGAAATCATTATAATTTTATGGTTGGCAGTTGAATCATGTGACTAAATTCAAACAGTTTTGCAACTATAACACAATATCGATTTAGCGAATGTGTATAGTATACCTAGAATTCCTGCAGTTAAGAATCAGTTATAATTACTGAGGGAATTTAATTAACCAGTCACTTTGGGTGAAAGAGTTGAATATCTAATTTCGTATGTACTCACCAAACACATTTTGATTTAACATAGATATTATATTTCTGACTGCATAAACTAATTTAAATTAAATGCATATTAAATCATCTTGAGATAGTTAGAGCAAATTTTGTGTTGTGTACCACAGAAATTTAAAAAATCTCTGAAAATAATTGAAATTCTTAGTTTGAATAGAAAAAATAATATACGTATTGCATGCCATTTTATGTAATAAATATTTATTTTCAAACGGCATATAACATGGTGTTATAAGACTGAGTAGGCAAGCTATAAGTTTCATTTCTATGACACCACTCTTGAGCGGCGTATAAGTAGGACTTATACTCCGGCGGAGGATAAGTTATATCATTATCTGCAAAAATGTATGACAGTTGCATGACAGTTGCAAAATTACTTATTAAATTGATTGTCATATTACGATTAGAATGATTCCATTTGAAAATAAAATATTGTATTTTATTCGGAGTATAAGCACTTTCATGTGACTCCGTATGGAGTTAATTCTCCTCGCTCCGCTCGGCGCTTACACCTCCATACTTCGTCACATAAAAGTTTCGCTTATACTCCTAATAAAATAAATATCTATTATTTTATTAGGAGTATAAGCGAAGTATAAGTCCTACTTATACGCCGCTCAAAAGTGGTGTCATAGAAATGAAACTTATACCTTGCCTACTCAGTCTTATAACACCATGTTATACGCCGTTTGAAAATAAAAGTCATTATACGAATACTTGCCACATGACAACATTCAACTATTGTTTAAAAAAAATAGTTGTAGTAGTCATATGACTTGTAAAACTAAAACTATGTTTCCTGGTCTTAAAAACTGCACTAACAGAGGGACAACTAAGATTTTTGATGGCGTCCCTTCCTGATGAGTATCCGTATGCAGATTTTTCGGGGCCCTCAAAAAAAATTTTTATATACTCGTTACTCGATGATTTATAATGGACGTCAAAAATTATAGGAGTAATAGTATGTTGAAAGATTATTTTTTGTAAACTTGTTATACAAGGTGTCCAGTAACTAATAAATGCCAGGACTTCCAGACATTAATTCTATACAGAAAAATGTTTAATAAAAGTTCATTTAATCATTGTACAGTACAGGGTGATTCTTTTATCTGGGGAAATGCGTTTTTCTCGTAAACTATTGAAGGGAATTATATTTTGAAAAAAAAATTAGGATAGAAATATAGACTTTAATATGCATGACGCTAGGCGTCGTGAGGCTTCAAAAAAAATTTTTACAGCAACATACCACTTTTATTATATCATTGGAAAGGTCTTTTAATTTTGAGTCTTTTTTCTAAAAACCAATTTTTTTATTCTTATTTTTTAAAAAATTATGATAAAATTTAAATTATTTCTGTTCTAACTAAATTTTGAAATATTTTTAACAGTAGGCCGAATTTTCCCTCAAATACTAAAGTAAATCTTATTATATAAATTAAAGTAGGCTTAGAAAAAACAAAACCTGTTATTTGTCAACATATTACGACAACAAAAAACTTATTATTATTAATTACTAATTCTGACTTTGTCTGACATCATTCATATTTGACAACATATTGCAAAGAGAACAAGCACATAATAGTATACATTTTATGCAATAAGCATTTAATGATAGCTATTAAGACATGAGTATGAAAATTAATAGCCATTAAATGTGAGTTGCATACACTAATTTTTCTACGACTAGTCAAAATAATGAAAAATAAGAAAATAAATATCATGGCAACTTTATCACAAACTCAGAAATGTCAGAAAATCAAAATGAAATGTCAATTTTTAAATTTTAGATCTGTCAGATGTTCTTGACAATATTTAATATTGACAGAATATTGCTGTAATATTGCATTTCTATTGGCTATAAATTTGTATCATAATGAATCTCATTACAGTTCAGGTAGTAAATGTCTAATATATAAATCAATTAAAGTATGAGACTAGAAAAAAACATAAATCATGCTAAACGGATAAAAATCACCAAATATGGAAGCCGAATTCTACCAAAACAGAAGAATCCCATTTCTAATTGCGTCAAGTGGCATCATCTAAAGATATATTTATTTTTCGCTTTTAAAAAATAAATTGTATACTATAAAAAATTATGGTGGTTGGTGGAAAGTTTTATATCTTGCAGATATTTTTAACAAAAACTTTAGAAAAATTAAAAAGGCTCCTGCAGCAGGTTTGCGGCATATTTTCCCTTTCTTTAGCTATAGATAATACGTGATTGTGAGATTCAGATTAACTTCAGGAACTGAAAATAATTACACGATTTATATCACATCATATGTATTAGGAACCTTAATTTCACTAGGTGGCTATTAACTTAACTTAGATTCAACGATCTTTAGCTATTAACTTTCTTATATTCAAAATAAGTTGTTTTAGGACCACTGCTTTAAATTTACATTTTTGATAGATCAATATAGTTTTTGCTTAATAAAACAGACCAGGACATTTTCAGTAGTTATAAAAAATAATAATTTTATTACAAATTTTACTTATACGAAGTTTAAAAGTAAAATCTATAGATTGTGACAATTTTCGAAGCCCTTGAATTTTTAAATTAGTCAAATTTACATTTTTTAAAGTTATATTATCATTATAAAAAATGAGTTATTTTAGATATTCAAACAATGTGCGCCAATATTACAGATTTATAGGTCTAAAAAAACCATAAGACCAAATTATTTTTAGCTTGCTAAAATATTGTTTAAATCAAAATGATCTTTTCCCCAAGTCAATAATAATTACACTTTCGTTGAAAGTTTAGGTAGATGTGCTCACAGGTACGCTTTAAATTATTATAATCGTCATCATCATTAAGTGAGCCATTATTCATCCAATGTGGGATAAAAGCGTGAGGAACAAATCTCTTCCATCCAGTGTAGGTGTAATTATTTTATTAATCAATAAATCCTTTTACTACACTGGTATCAGGTTACAAAGCATTAAACAAAATTGAAAATAAAATGCAAAACGTTATAAATATGTATATGGAAACTGTCAAAAATGTTCTAAATAATAGAATCACAATCACAATATATCTGTGTTGAAATAGTGGTCCCTTCAAAACTTTATCAATGTGGTATAGCTCCATTGACTGCTTCTTTCAACTTTACAATAGCAATATCCGCCGCTCTTTACAAGACACTCTGATACGAACTTTACACAATAAGACTTATGGAAAACTTTCCAAGAAAAACCTACGGATTAAATAATGTACCTACTATGTATTAAAAATCCTTAAACCACGTTTCTTATCCGCAGCACACAAGACGAAAAAGCGTCGAAATACAACGAGGTGTGAAGCAAATTACGAAGTTCGCTTAGAAAACATGATATTTTTCCAAAACGAAACACAGAACGTTAATCCTCTTCGAAAGATTTGTTCGTGGAAAGCTCAGTAAACGCCACATAATGTTTCGTTAAAGGGGGTATTTTTAAGTTGATGATGGTGAGATGCGCCTTACTCCACGTGAAAGGGTGCAATTAGCAGAGCGTATATTAATTAATTAGCGCCCAAGTATACGGAGAGCGTCTAATAGCTACTCCAGTTATACCGTTTACAAAGATGGGTTATATGATATGTTAATTATTGAGGTGCTTTGAGACCTCCGTTGAATTATTGAACAGTTAAGAGTTCACGGCGAGATTTCACACCGAACTCGGATTTAATAGCTATGTGATTTGAATTATATTATATGTCAGTTTTTCAATGTGGAACTGGAAACTAATCAAGAGTTATCAGTTGGACCAAACCGCAGAAATTTCTGATGGAGCTAGCACCTGACTATGTTATATGGAAATCTTATTTTACCCACATTTTAGGTATAGCATGTTTATTTCCCACGAAATTCTGAGTTACAAGAAAATAACCAGAAAACTGTAATTGTAAAATGTAGAAGTCACAATGGATTATAAATACATATAAAGACAGGGAGACCGATATTGTAAGAAAATTTTCAACTGGAAGTTGGTTTGTTTTCTACAAATTAAGTGTCAAATTTACAGGTCTATTTAGAAAAATTTGTAGAATAAATTTACAATATAGATAAATGTTGTATAAACTGCAAGTGATTTTCTGTAAAAATCCCATGAAAATTCTGAAATGAACGTTACACATTAACTTTTAGGTTGTTATACTAATTGTTTTTGGATTTAAAACTTTTTCATTATTTTCTAGGCTAAATTTTCAAACTGCCATAAAATTTCAACCTGTTTGTTTGTAAACACAAAAACAGAGAAAATTTAATGTATGTAAGTATATGAAAAAAGATGAGGTACAAAGTATTTGTAGTTTTATTGAGAAAGTCCTGTGAAAAATTTTATAAAATACCTATCCACTTTTCACTTTTGAACCCTAGGAATTTGAAACTCAAATTAAGAAAAAATTAGAAATTTTGAAATGGACATAATTAATTTACTTTTTGCACTTCCGGGACTAAAGTGTCTCTTATATTCCCTAGGGACATAAAGTGGCATTTCAAATCCCTAGGGATATAAAGTAAAAAAATAAATATAGGTACGTTGCTACGTTACCCGAGTATTTTTTGTCATTTTGGACAGTATTTTATAGTTGTTGGTTTGTTTGTCACTTTGTCAAGCACAAATTTAGAATGATTTCACATACTATACATATTTGTATGTGAAATCATTCTAAATGTTTCGGAAGTGCAAAAAATAGCGTATATACCTCAGGACTAAAGTGATATTTTATCCCTTACGTAATTATTGGCCCTCGGGCTCTACGAGCCCTCTGGCAACAAACTTTACGTGCGGGATAAAATCACTCACTTTAGTCCCTTAATATATAATATACTATTTTGGGCTACAATAATCTTATAGTATAATATTTTTAGTAGTAACTTTTTCTGAAGCTATACGAGTAATTTTAGGCATTATTTTCGTTTAAATTTTAAATATATTAATTTACTTTACATTATATACGTAAAACCTTTTTTTCAGATATAACTACCCATCCAATCTAAAAATGTATGAATATACGAGGCATTCAATTTAAAATAACAGAAGTATCTTGACGTCGACATCCTGCATAGTCGAAAATAATTTTAAGATATTCAAAAATCCTGTCATTTCTATAATTTTTGTCTTTACCAATTTTTAATAAATCCAATAACAACACCGAAAATTCCCAGAAATTTCATGCATTAAGTTTAAAATAAATTTGTAATCGAGTCATCCATCAACCCGAAATCGTATGTCGTTTCTTGAACTGCATTACAATAAAATGTCAGTTGAAAGCTAAAATGGTTCAAGTTAAAGACATATACGAGTTCAAATCCATGGATGACTCGATTACAAATTTATTTGATCACTAGATCTAGATACATTCAAAAACGTTATTAGCCAATTTTAAAGGATAGTCCATGTCAGCAAGCAAATGGAATTATAGGCCACCACTTCTGCAGCAACTGTCTGTCTCATTTCGTTATTCAGTTAGCCGTCTGTTTCATTTACAATTTACAAGTTTATTTTCCTGTACGTACCCGTGTGAACAGTCAGCACAAAAAATTAGTTGTACTCATTATTGCGTATGTATGAAGAAAATATGGTGTTCCATATTTTCATATTTCAGGATTTAAGATCAAGATAAGAAGTAAGGTCTTAAAGGAAAAAAGAGTCCAACTAATCATTATCAGTTCATATTTAAAAGCGACTTCGTTAAAAATTTGATTGGAACAATTCGTGCATGGCAGTCATAGATATATGCACAAATCTTTTTTAGAAATCTCCCACCACATTTTAAGAACATGTTTTTATGCACATACATTAAAACCTCACAATTAATTAGCAGCGTCTTGTTCTTGATGGATCACTAAATAATTGTTTGACAGTTGACGAAAATCGCTCAACAAAATTATACTTTTTCATATTTAAAAATACCACCGTTTTCTCCAACATCTCCTAATTTTCACATTTTTAGGCAAGTTTTAAACTAAGTGTTTTAAAAAATAATTATAGACTTTTGAAGCATTAACATTAATTTTGAAGGTACAACTAAGGAAGTATTAACGACTGGCACTCATAGCAAAATTGTGGGCCACTTTTGGGGACTAGGGTCCAATTTTAAGAAAAAAATTATTATCTATTCTTCTTAGTTCAAAGGTATTAAGGAAAAATGACAAAGTAGTAAAAAGAACTAACCAGGCATTAACGATTAATGAAAATAATTTTTACTATCTAGAGTAATCTAGTCCTATATGCTGTTATTTTTTGAAAATACTATCAGACTATAAAACATTTATAATACTTATGCACAAAAATTTTTAATTTTTAAAATAAAGCAATTTTATTTTGTGACTTGAGACCTTTACATAATTCAGTCAAAAGCACGAAATATTCCCTTAGCTCCATCTAATCAGAAAACTTTTTATACACCCGCTATAAGTGAAAGAAGCCCAGCAACTCTTTTTAGTTTTTTATTAAAATTGCTAACAATTTCTCTTCTACTGATCCCATTAAGCACAGTCATAAAAGTGAGAAAAATTGGTATCAATCCAAAGGTTACCCATTTGCATATAACTAGAATGTCCATCGATATGTTAGCAAGGTCGTCAAATGAATAAAACATTTGCTTCCGGTATTACCATAACAATTCCGAAGTGCTTTATATTTACGATAAGCGCGCAACTTCCAAAAGTAATATTTACAAAGTGTCGGGAAAATATCGAGTGGAAATATTTAGGTGTGCAGTTACAATCGTTATACAGCACAGTCAGGCCAACATCACGAAGTTTAAAAATTTATTGTGCTTACGCCAGCCACCTTGGTAATAGCAATGGGAATGTCTGAGAAAGGCGGAGTGTGTTTAAAGATGAACAAAACAAAAACAATAATGGTTTTGCAATTATTTTCGATGCTGAGCTGAAGTAAACTGCTGAATCGTTTATTGGTCTGCGTTTTAGAAATTGTGGAATAGAAGTGTAAGAAGAAAATAGGAAGTGGATATATGTAATGTTCAATGGATAAGTTTTATCAATAAAATATCTCGAGTATCTTCGACTTGGGTACAATTAGTTACAAAATGCAATTTCCCTGAATGTAGTTAAAAATAATAGTAAACAGTCGCGCGGTTACTGAAATATAATCGAAAATCCTCCACTGGAAATCTGAACAAAATTTGCAATTATAAATATTTTCCACACAGCAATAAATAAACCAATAAACTCTTTCTTTGTATTCTTTGTGTATATTGAATCGCTGGATACTCAAACATATCACTGTCAAAAACCAAATCACGAATGGATTTCAACCAACATTAATGCACCCCCAAACATAAATTCACACTTATGGTGAAATTGAAAACACCTTCAATATAATATTAGGCTGGTGTGATCAGTTTTCCTTTTAGGATTCAATTTTCACGATGATTTAAAATTTCCAAAATCAATAAATTGCACACGCGGCAAAATAAAAGCAAATATGTTTTATAAGCGTTTTATTCCAGGTGATGTGAGAAATAGTCACTTCCGGGCTATTGTATTTTTCAGTTTCACGCCGGGGTAGTCATTGGAATAAAAAACAATATGCCTGGATTTTGAATAGCGAGATAAAATTAGTGTTCTTTGATTTCTGTGCAAAAAAATGCTCCTACTGAAAATAGGTACTTATTATATCTTAATCGTTATGTCTATAAAAACACTATTTGTAGAAAATAGCCACGACAATAAATTATTATTTACTACAACAGTTAATTTTTCACTACAATAGAATAATGCATGCCGAAATTATAATTATATTTTTATTACTATAGGCTGTCCACATTATAAATGCACTCACGTCATCAGTGACACTATATTAAATAACATGTTGTCAAACCTCTTTCTAACATTTAGAACGAATTGACAACGACAAATTGTATTCAATTTTAAAAAGACATTTTACACTAATTATGTTCGTATATACTTGTCACGTGAGTGCATTTATAAAATGGGACATCCATTATTATTATTGTGGTTCAATTTATCTTTGTATTAATATTTTCCTAGAAAATATTCGTAGGAATCGGAATGCTATTGAACCAATAATACATTACCTCGGTATCAGTTTGATTTAAGTTACAACCCTTCTTGCTGACTTAACTTATGTTGAATCCTCTTTTATTATTGGATCTTGACTCGGACCTTTTTGGCGATTTTGCCCGCCTATAACCCCTTCAACTACAATATGTTAAATTTCTTGCACCCATTCACGTTCTCCATTTATCTATGTATAGTTAAGCTAGTAGTGAAGTTATTTAAGTACACATTTTGTGTGAAATACCATAATAGATTTTTAAGTAATTTGAGATTTTCGTTTTAAATATCTGTTAGCTTGTAAATATTTTCCACTTACAAATTACTGTTAATGCTTCAGAAAACAAAATATCTAAAATTACCGTAACACTATAATAATATAGTTTAAGTAAAAGTAAAATTAGTCGTTGATGGATGCAGGTGCCTTATAGCAGAGATCAGCTGGTGGTTGTTTAAAAATAAGTAACTCCACTTCATAATCTTGATGTTTTCCCTCAAGATTTCAACGTTGTTTTAATATTTAGCTAAACTAGAATGGACTTTCGATTTCTTTACGTTTACAAAGAACGTATTTCTAGGAAATGCAGTCACTATGCTACGTATTAACAAAAATCTATGTAATGAATTAATGATTTGGATGTCACTGTACTGGCAATAAATGTTTGTAGCCGTCAATTTACCGAACAAATGATGCACAAAAAAGCAAAACGCACGCCCCCTTCCTTACTATGGATTCGTTTATTACACACAGACGGGTTCTGGCTGGAATTGAAGCCAAATCGATGAGGATTTCCAGCGGATTTAAACACTGGCAAAAACACTGCAACCTTTTATTATTGGAGTTTGCTTTGCTTGCAAAAACACTACGGAATTACTTCGCATTCGATTCAATAATGTTATTTTGTAATGAATACTTATACAGATTTGCTATACCAATAGAAAAATCCAATTATAACTTCCATTAAAGCAATGGAAACAGAGATATATAGATATGGAATTTTTAATATTATTATCATCGAATTAGGTTTGATCAAATATGTGAAGTGCAAGTAATGCAGTCAGTAGAATGAGACATGAGACATGAATGAATGAGCTAAAGTTAATTTTAGTTAATTTTAGAAAATGAAGTAAGAGAATCGAAACGTGAAATCGGAAAACAAAAAGATGCTAGTATCAAACAAAAGCTTAAATGTATACATTTGAGAAAGATTAAATAATAAACGAATATTATTCATTTCGAAGTAATTTTTTGACAATTTTTTATAATCCAGCTGTTATACAGGGTGTCCCAAAATTAGTCTGCCAAAATTGAAGAAGTCACGTCCATAAAAACTACATTAATAAAATTTTTTTTTTATTTTTTATTATTAATATTTGATGAAGAAATGCTAAACAAAGTAATAAATACCTATACATTTTAATCCATTGTCTACTTTTGATAAATTTTACTTTTGTGATTATTTTTATTAGTGTAGTTTTTATGGACGTGATTTTTTCAAAACAATTTTACTCGAAAACGATTCAAGATACAAAGATCGACTGAGACTACCTTTTTGTGTAAAAATAAACCAAGTTTCAAAATTTGATGTAAAAAATTTAAAAATTATCCACACAAAAAATATGTCGCATAATATAAGCAGCACCCACCCATAGCAAAAGTTCTGAAAATTGGAAAAAGAAATATATGGCAAATTATAAAAGCTTCAAACTCACCAAATTTCATGAATCTACCTCAAACAGTTGCAAAGATATTACAGAAAACTCCTCTTTGGGGTTTTCCTTTCGGGGGGCTGTAGCCTCCTTAAGGAAGCATTTTTCAACCTATATTTATTGAAACTTTTGTATTATTTTTGAACGTAGAATCAGCTGATACATTTTGGCAAGCTAATTTTGGGACACCCTGTAATTATAGGTATCAATCACACTTTGCGAACCACTGACCGAATTTTTCAAAATTTGATTTTCAATTTCTCTCTTAAAGTTTGAGTCGTAAAATATATTTTAGAGTCGAACCAGTGGTGTGGTATTAAAAAATGTAAAAATGATATCCATTGCGTTTAACTCTTCTTTTTCTCCCTTGCAAATTTTGGTCAAAAACGTAGAATTTTTTGAATCCAAGTGAGCTACTTTTATTTAAAAACCTTAAGGGTGAAAACAAGAGGTTAGTTCCCTTAAGAAATGTTTTTATCGTACCTAATTTATTAGTGTATTTTACAAAAATGACTAATTAATCAATGTAGTTTTGCATATCTAGTAGGACAATTTTTTATTGTGGTTAAGGAACATTTTGATATCTCTTACAGAAAAGGTACCTTACACCTGGAGAAAAATGAGTTTTTCCATAACTTTTAAGGTACATTAAATTAAAAAAAAAAACGAAAACATGTCATTACTTTCTACCAAGAAGGGCGAGATTCTAGAAAGAGAAAACTTTGGTAAACATTTTTTGCATCGCTCCCTGTTCCTGGATACACTATGCTTAGGTATAGAGAAATAAAGAAGATATTTACTGTTTCTTTCAAAGTACATACAGGATGATCTCGCTAAAATATCGTTTTTGAAATAACTTGGTTACTTTTAAGCTATCAAAAATGTGAAAAAAAAAACATAATGTCCAGTTTCATAAAGAACACTAACTTATCTGTTGCACATATCAAATTTTGAATTTAAGATTTAAAAAAAGGATAATATTTAACTTTGTTTTTTAATGCATTATAAAATAATTTGTTGTCATCAATTTTCTCATTTCGAAATACCAATAAAAATTGATTGATTGTATTATATGTATACATGTAATTATACAGGGTGATCAGTAATTGGCGCACTCCGAATACAGGGCGTTATAGAGCACATTAAAACTAAGGATAATCTGCAAAGAAAAATTAAATCTGATGGTTAGTTTCCGAGTTATAGAGTTTCCCTCATCCAAGTTACAAGCTAATTATTTTCATAACCAAGACGAAAATGAGTGAATAATTCATGCTACTATAATCTCTGGATAAAATGCAATATGATTTGTTCAATTTTTTTCACAAAACCTCTAATACAAAGAAATTGAAAATGTTAAAATGTAATAAAATACCTACATTTGAGAGAATTTTGAAGTGTGGCAACCTCTCAAGCTCCCCTTGGGATAAACTAAAATACCTTCTATTGCTATGAAAATATTAATAATGAATTTAAATTGTTGTTTGTGTTTTTTAATAAAATTGACAGTAGTAAATTAGTTTGACAAGTTCTCGCATCATAAAATATTGAACGTTTCTCTTTTTTTTTCTCGTCGAACCTATTCACATGTTCAATGCAGTGTTGCCACTTTTATTTTCACAAAAGTGGTCATATCTTTGTAAGGAAAGGACTTACAGAGCTGCGGTAAAAAAATTCGTCATTCTTAAAACGTAAAGTTTCTCACAGTATGCTCCGAGTGCGGCAATTACTGATCACCCTGTATACAGGGTGTCTCTAAAAGGTCTTTACAAAATCCTACCACAAGTTTTTGGGCTCAAAATAATTCGTTTAAACCAAACGTACCTTAGTCCAAAAGTTCTTCCTTACTGAGTTACAGGGCGCTAAAAAATATTTTTCCAAATAATTTTTTAAGTATATCTACAGAAAGGTTTAAAGTAGATATTTGAAATTTGGTGGGTTAATAATTCTATAAAGAAGCTACAATTTGTTGGTATTAGAACCAAAACAATATTGTTCAGTGGCGTACTTAACGAAGAGGTCTCAGAGTTTTTTTGAATAATTTTTGTAAGGGATTAAATTTTTTTACAAAATAATAAGAATTATGGTAGATACGCTCAAGACACGTAAAAAAGGTATACCTGTTTGAATTGCATTGACTCAACTGTTTGCGAGATATTTCACGTTGAAACTTTTTTTTACTATTAAAACGACAATTTATGACAGCTTGTAAAGTCAAAAATATTGGGTCACTCTAATACGGCTCATTCTACGTCCAAAACTAAGCATAATTTCTATCTAATACCGTTCTGTAGATATACCTAAAAAAGATAGAGGGAGAATAAAAAATACATCTTTTACCACCCTGTATTTTAGTAACGAAACATTTTTGGGGGTCGGTTTCTACAACCATTTATGCTTAGTTTTGGACGTAGAATCAGCTGTATTAGAGTGACCCAATATTTTTTACTTTACAGGGTAAGTCACAAATTGTTTTCATAGCAAAAAAAATTTTCGAAGTTAAATATCTCGCAAACAGTTGAGTTAACGCAAGTCAAACAAGTATACTTTTTTTACGTGTCTTGAGCGTATCTATCATAATTCTTGTTATTTTGTAAAAAAATTCAATACCCTACAAAAAATATTCAAAAAAACACTGAGTCCCCCCTATAAGTACGACACTGAACAATATTATTTTGGTTGTAATACCATCACATTGTAGCTTCCTTATAGACTTATTAACCCACCAAATTTCAAGTCTCTACTTTAAAGCGTTCTGTAGATATACTTAAAAAAATTTGGAAAGGTATTTTTTAGCGCCCTTAACTCAGTAAGGAAGGGCTTTTGGACTAAGGTTTGTTTGGTTCAATCGAATTATTTTGAGCCCAAAAACTTGTGGTAGGATTTTGTAAAGACCTTTCAGAGACACCCTGTATAGAGTCTCAGTTTTTTTTTGTACTGAAATGTCGTAAATGGTTTTATTATATAATATTTTCGTGTGAGGACCCTGTACATATTTCAGCTTGAAAAGAAAATGTTTAAAAGTATCATTTTACATTTTCAAAGTAAGAAAAACTGGAAATTTTCTCTAATTTAATTAACGTGAGATTCAAATGGTAACCGTAGAATATAAACCACCCTGTAGAAATGTAGAATATCAGTTCAAGGAACATTTTAATCAAAATTATACACTGTTACATTCTGTTCTATCTGAAAATCGTATTTGTTAAATATCTTAAGATCCTGCAGATTTAATCCACGTGGAGAGTTGTAAGAAAATAATGAAAATATGAAAAGCAAATACTTCATTTTAAGGAAACATCCAACAGTTCATAATTTTTGAATAAGGAAAAAGTACAAATTAGGATTGTAGTACACATTTCCCAAATCAAGCTTTCCAATGGACATTTTCCCCAAAAATTTTATTCCCAAAAAACGACATAAAAAGAAGAGTCGAGCAAATATCGAATATTGTATTATCTTATGATGATTTCTGTCAAAGAAATGACATAACTGGGTATTTACAAGTTATTGGTCATATAATGTTAAATTTTAATAAATCATATCGATAAATTTAATTTATGATTTTACTTTTTCACTGCATTGTAAAAAAAAGTATTTTGAGAAATAATCTTCTTTGGGAATAAGATTTTTTGGGAAAAATGCAAATTAGTTCAAATAGAATTCTCTTCCATCTTTATACAAACACCGTTTATTTTACTATCGTAGTGTTAGTTTTATACAGCACTCATTCTATCATTCTAATAAAACAACTAAGATTACAGTCACTGGAAAAAATTATTAATTGGACATATCACCATATTTTAGATTACAATGTTATATTAACGCCCGGTTCCACAAAAGTGTATTAAACTCATAATTTCCTAGTCTCCAATTAATTTGAATTACAGACTGATATTGGTCAATATTATATTATATTAAATTTCAGCCAATAAGAAAAATAGTGCTATTCTCTATTTAAATAGCAGTATTTATTTGCTATTTGTGAAATCGGGCTTAAGAATAGAACATATTTCTTTTTTCAAATTCTTTAACGTTATCCATCTGACTAAAATGTTATTCATAACGTTTTCCGACCGAAAATTTTCTGCATAAAACCTCAACTTTAGTCATTTCCTTTCGGGACACATACATGAAATCCACATTATATTCTTAATGTTTCTGTTCTTGCTTACGATCTGTGATGTGTGTAAAATTTATTGCAGTGTACAATGTTTTAGGTATAGTACACGATTTGATTAATGCTTCAAAGTAATCTGAAAACATAGTTTTGACGAACACAGTTTGAATTTTTAACATCTAGGAAATTTTGTTACATTTTAGCAATTAGAATTTTAGTACGTACCTTCCTAGCATCGTTTCGCAACCGACTTCCCCGTGTGTAATGTTTACCAAGCAGATCTTTATGGATTTTTAAGTTTATAGATTGTAAACAGAGATTACGCCACCAACCATTTACCTCTGCTTGCATCAATGATAATGGAAAAGCGGGTTTGGGGGTTTTGGTAAATAACTGTGAAAAACGATCTCCTATAGTGCTGTTATGGTGGCAGAGAAAATATTCAAAAGAATGTATATGTACGGCATGTACAGCATCCACAGACAGGATTGAAATGTTGCAATCTCCGGTAAGATAGATAACTCTGATAAGCGAAGTAGAGAAGATTTTAGAAGACGCTGCCTTAGGGAAGCCGGTAAACATTCTCATCAGAAACTATTCAAAAACCTTTTCCCATTTTCATTTAAGCCAAAGGCCACGAAACAAAGATTTCCCCTTCACTACGTCTATATATACAGAGGCCGCGCTCCCGCGACGACGGTTTGAGACATAAACTTTATTCGGAGATAATAGGTTTTTTCTCGACTTTTTGGCAAGTTAGTATACCTATAATACGTTGGAAACAGTTCTTTTATTGGGGGGTCTCTAAAAAGAGTTTTCTAAAGTAATGAACAAAATATTGACGCGCACCTGGAGCTCGAAACTTATTTTAAAATCAAAGTTTTAAGCTATATTTATTGAGTGGTATAGCTGAACAAATCCAACAGTGACTAATAGAAGACAGCGACAGTACAGCTTAATATAAATTGCCAATATAAAACACTCTCATAGCAAAAAGTGTGGTAGGGTTAGACAAAAAAACATTCAAAATATTGACGAGGACGCGAATATTGAAGATGAAACCAGCTAAGTCACTTTATATTTCAAATATAATTTAATTTTATTGGATATGCTATAGGTCGGTCAACAACCACCTATCCCATTGAACATAAAACTATGGTGTGGTCTCATCTTTAGTGAATTCATTACAAAAACTAATGCTTTGTATCCTTCTACCACCTAATAGATTGTTATATATTTATCTAAGTGACAAAGTCAATTTAATCAATTAACAAAATATTTTAGAAAAATCCTTAAGCAAAACACCGGTTCCAAGTTTTGTTAAAAAAGATTTTTATTTCAGAGTATTCTAATTCCATTGCAAAGATTAAATGTCTCCTAAAAAATAGGATACAAAGAAGAGGTAAAAGATGGACAGGCTATGAAATTGAATAATACTGTTCCTCCTTTTCAAAATGATAGACCAATACTAACCATTAATAGTAACTATAGGTAATATTTAGCTAATGTATAATTGGCTGCCTCACAAGTAAAAGAATCCAATTTCTTATGTATTAAGAATTTGCCGCCTCTCACGATAGTGCAATATTTTCAACATTTGCTGTGATTCTCAGAATTCTTTTATCTTTCTGTTCTATTTTCTACTCAAAAATATTTATTTCTCGTTAAACATCCAATTATATTCAAGCTTAGAAGATTGTCTAGCTACTTTTATGGTTAGTAGCGGTCTATCATTTTCAAAAGGCAGCACACTATTCCCATATTTCACAGCCAACTGTGTGGTTGAAAGTAGTTTCTTTTTATTTCTTATAGAAAAAAAAATTAATTGACTGGAATTAATGTAGGTACAAACAAATTTGTTAATTTTTCTCAATTCCCACCCCCTTCCACTGCTACAAAAGCCAAAAATTATTATATTTGCCCAAAATTAAAACCACACCACGCAATTCATTCGAAATGCAATAAAATTAATCAAACAGACTTACGCGATTTATAGTAATAATTAAAAAAAAGTATAACTAAAACAATTGGTCATTTATAATGGAGTTAATTATACTTTTTGTTAATCTCCCCCAAACAACTCCCAACAAATAACAAATTTTAATGTACTTTGATCATCCGAAAGTGTTGTGATACATTTTGGAATGTTATTTATCTCATACATTGTTTTCGGTGCTCGTTTTGGTATTCGGGGATAATGATGAATTATTATTGTTGACTTTTTATCGCAGTGTGTGATATTGATTTACTGGAAATTTGTGTTACTGGTTTCCCCTGTAATTTATTTACGGTGTAGGAGTATCATTAATAAAAGGGTGGGTGTTGCTTTCTTATGTCTATAAGTTTAATTTACTTCCTAAATAACAAACCACCGATATATTGTACACGTAGAATATTATTAAAGTTGCATTAGGGCCATGTATATTATGACGTTTGTATGTCGTAAATTGATTTCGTGGGTGGCAATGAGATTGTATCTATTAATTATTGTTTTGTAAATGTTTCGGTATCTATCTATTATCTACCATGGTATACCTAAATGAAAGAAATTAAATTTTTTTGTGTCTTCACTGTGTTTATTGTTTGGGTTAATATAAAAGGGAAGCAAAATTAATGATGGTCTCTCACCCGTAAAGCTATGTATATGTATAGATTAGATACAATTGTCACATTAAAAGGATATGTAGATTATATCTAGTAGATAACTTTAACCTGATGTGGAAAAATACTTTTTATTCGTGAGAAATTCTTAATCGTGTCGCCGATATTTAAAATCTGATAAACTAATAAACTCTTAATTACAAAATCGTGTTTTTTGCAAATTAAATTCATGATACAGATTACGAATATCCAAAATTATTGAACAGCATTCTACAAACTAACTAAAGAAATGTTATTAATTCCCGGTAGCTTCGGGCTAATTCAAGAAGAAAACCTGAGCAGGTTTCCACATTTTCACATAAAATTAGTAAAAGTTTTAATACAATCTCAGCAGAAGTTGCCAATCCATAATATTAAAAAAAAAGACACAAGATTAACTATTATTAATTACTTTAATGTGAGGGGTAAATGGCAAAATTTTGTAGGAGGAAATCTCTAGAGGTTGTTTTGGATTTCCTCAAGATTAATAGGATTTCCATCAGATAGAACGTCCAGATTACCTTGAAATTTCACCCAAATTACTTAGAATTCCTTGGATTACCTCCAAATTGTACACCTCAATTCCTTCTAAAAATCTCTAGAATTGATTTCCGATTTCCTCCAGATTTCAAGGATTTCCCCCGGATTATTTTGTTTTTATCGGATTACCTCCAAATTGTACCACTGAATTTTTTATACGAGCCCTAACAACTAAATGTTCGGACAAAAGTAAATTTGATTGTCTTTTTTCCATACGCGGAAAAGTTATCTAAATTAACTTCCATAATATTGATGTTTTTTTTGTTATAATGCCAACATTTGGTTATATAAAAATGTAAATTTCGTAAAAATCCGCTCGGCGATTCCAAAACTGTGGCACTTTAACCCAACAGGATGGGAAAATTGTAGAAACAAAGAATTATTATTTTCAAAACGATGGATCTATAGTAGTCGCATTTTGATGAAATTTACTTTATTGAAAAGCTGGATGTTGGTTTTCTTTACAAAAAAATTACATAAGTTTTTATTTGGTGATTTTAGGCATTTATCGGAGCATCAAAGTTGCACCTTTAAAAATGTTAGAATTTTCTAGTAACTGTTTCAAAAAATCACAGTTTTGAAACCGCTGGTTGGATTTGTGTCAAAAAACCTTTAAATCAAAGCTCAATAATCCTACTATATTGAAAAAATCCTGAAATGTTAATATGATTTTTTTTCATTTTTTTCGATTCCACAGTTCACTTTTCTTCAAAAAACGTGTTTTTTGATGGTGCTACCTACAATAAATAATCACAGTTTTGGAACCGCTGGATGTTGGTTTTATGTACAAAAAAATCCCCAAGTCTTTATTTGGTGATTTTAGGCCATTTTCGTAGTTTTAAAATTGCACTTGAAAAATGTGACGTAATTTTCTAACGACTGTTTTTAAAAAATCACAGTTTTGGAACTCGGTGAAAATGACATAAAGGTGCTTTCTGGTCCTCATCCAGTCCAGACTTAAATGTTATTGAAACTTTTTGGCATAAAATTAAACATTTTCTACGCAATAATCCACCCAGAACCATTTGGACTTAAAGACCAAAATCGAAGAAATTTGGGACAGTTTCACGCCAGAATTGTACCAAAATTTGATAAATACAATACCTGCTAGAATATAGGCAGCTATTAAAGCAAAAGCAGACGTAACCTCTTATTAATGGTCCTAAATTAAAAATTATTCCAAAATTTAGTTGCAAATTCATTTTGTAAAATTTGCTAATTATTAAGGTTAAAATATTGTTAAATCAAATAAATAATTTTCTTCCAAGCATAATATTGTTATTAAGGTTTTATCTTATTGTATTGTTAGGTGTTTACTAATTATTTGCGTAAAATTTCCAGTTCTCCTTTCGTACTTCAAAAATTTACTTTTGTCCGAACATTTAGTTGTTAGGGCTCGTAGATATGAATTTTCTCAAGATTTCTATAGGATTTCCTTTTGTAAATTACTTCAAAATTAATGTACTCGTCATTTTTATAGGATGAAATTTGAAATAATTTATCTTATTATTTTTATAGCAGTTGCTTTTTTTTTTAATTTTACTGTCCCCATTATCATATCACTAGGTGAATAAATTTACGTTAAAATTCGATTATATATTATGTGGGATATCTATTAACTTCATTATTTAATTTATGAGCCTTACGTAAAACATTTAACCCGTGAACTTTTATATGGGCAATCAATTTCAAGTTACGAACTTGGAAAAGGTCATTTCTAATATGTTGTATTAATAGTTAATTGTGGTTAGTTCTCCCTAAAAGTTATCAATAAACTCAAATTCACCAAACCAATACTTTCGTAATATGCTCAATTAATAATTACAACTTGTATTTCATTTGATTCACTTTCCTCTAACCTGATATCTATGAATATAACCTCTAATTCTAATATTTAATTAAATACACCCTTACTCACTGAGAATTTTACAACTAATCTATCCCATCATACTATTTCCTTATCCTTTAAAGAATTCCATTATTTTCGTAGTTTGTAATTTAAGAATGTTCCTTTCCACTGTTATCTCCCAAGAAACTATGCGATATATTTCACGGAACGATACCGTTATCGATGTTTATTATCTAATTTACATTTGCGTGTTAATAAGGCGTATACTTACTACGTCAAATTTGTTATCAATTTCTCTGGCAAAACTGGAAACTTACCTGGAAATAAAAAAATATTTTATTAATTATGAAATAATATAAAGAAAGAATGTTGTAATTAATTCAGTTAGCGGCAATCGATAAAATGTCTCAAGTGTCGTTTTTTATAGAGAAAAGTACAGGGCACATTCAACATCATTAAATTATTTCTAGTAGGAAAACTGTTCCTTATGTCATTCTGCTTTTACCACATTACTCGATATTTTCAGTAATAATTCTCAACTCAGAATTGAACGTAAGATTTATTGAAAAGATATGCACTTCTAGATGTTACGAACCATTATATGTTACTGAAATATTGTATACCGATAAGAAATTGACAACTGTATTATATCAATATGAATTGTGAAAATGTAAAAAAATACCAGCGATGTTCATAATACAAATGTTGTTAATGTTTCAGATATTCCCACAGAAAATCAGTGGAAAATGGTTCCATTTATTTAAGTGTGTGTTTGACGTTTTCTTTTATGTCAACAAAAGTTTGTGTTTCACGTGAATTTCATATAACAGAATGAGTTTCGCGCTTTAGTGATTTTGTTAAATAGGTGGTTGCCAAATATTTGAGTCGCAACAGAAACTGGAGGTGATTTGAATCCTGTTGTTATTAGAGAAACAACTAAATAACACTATCTTTTTGACACTTTTATTCTAAAGTGATTTTTTTCGACGATTATCACAATATTTTACTTATATTTATATTATTTTTATCACAAAAAATATCTTCTCTGAAATTTCTATATTAACCTTCATCCACAAGAGAAAATTATACTTTCCTACTTAGGTGCTCAAATACCTATTCCAAAGAACACTTTGGTTCTAATTTGAACATTTGGTTCATTAAAAGATACTCCTAATATTTTCTCTATGCCAAAGATTCAATTTAATTTAAATTTCAATAAAAAAATAAGTAACCTCTCTAATATTTATACTTAAACACAAAATATTTTGTTCACAAATAAAACAATCATTCTTACTTATAATTAGGTAACTCAAAAACAAAGGTACAAGGGTCAATTTTTCAGAAGTTTTGTAAGAATACTTCAGTATTTCTCTCTACCTTCATAGTTCACAAAAACCGAATTGTAACTATTATATTTTGCCGATAAAAAAATAGTAGAAGTTTCTCAAAAATCGTAAATTTACTTCCATCAATCTGTTCATCTCAAAAAGCAAGTGACTAGTGACAAATTTTCTCAAATTTCGCTTTGTTTTTATGCACTGAAAACAAACGTGAATAAGCATTTAGGAAAAAAAATCTAAAATAAGAAACAATATTATCCTTGTAGAGAAATATCTGCACTAAGATTATCTAATAAAATAGGTAGGTAACTAGCGTCCATTTAACAAAATTTTCTTGAATTTATCAACTTTAAGATGTTATTTTGTTTTCTATAGTTTAGAAACCAAAATCAATGAGAAATTATAGTTTAAACACATTTGTAGTGTAAAATGTTATTAAAATAAACAGTTATATTACTATAATATCTCAAAAGCATGTGATTGACGATGTAATGACGACAATTCTCACAAAATCTGAAAAAAATAAGCGCGACTAGAGTTAATTTTCAAAAACATAAACTTATTCATTTTACTTTAAAAGTTTTATTTTATCTTCTAATTAGTATCTAATTGTATGGACATAGTTGGCTATGACATCACAACTAACCAACTGCAACATTATCAAACACGTGCAAAAATGGTCTGATTAGTTGTGATTTTTCACAGCCAACTGCTTTCATTTATAGAGACTCTGCCTGTATAACTTTCATGATCTTTTGGAAAATTAAATTTCAAGTACAAAATGGCAAACATTAGTTGTCTTTATGTAAATTTACTTGTATAACTATACATACAGTATTAGTAGAGAAAAGTGAAACGAAAATTATTTAACAAGTTTAAAATACAGTAATTTGATTGACTCCCTTCCGACCTAAACGCTAAACGGTCAATTAAATCGATGTATTTTATTTAAATATGCCGCCAAATATTTTTAGTTCTGTCTCTACTCAAAAATGAAGTTTAATATCCTTAACATCTAAAAATATTAGCAACACATAATATTTTCTAATGAGATTCCGATGTACAAATAAAACTTTTTATGTAGTTATTTCACGAGTCTCCCCATCACAGAATATTACATTTTTATGACCATCAAGATAAAGATAATTCACTTCCGGTGGATATTATAACAAAGATTCCTATGCAATCTATTTTTTACGGCGTCTAAATTAAGTAACTACAATTATGTCAGAGTACATAATTAATAAGCGTTTTTATACCTCTGTGCTTGAGTTATTCAACCCCCTCTTTTTACGTGCTGCTTAACTAGCATGCCATATGGGTATAATTTAACATACAGGTGCCTTATCACAGTTTAATCAACTGTCTGTGTGTACAACAAACAACGCCCTATCAAAGAAAAGGCCTTAATTTTGCAGTTTGGAGTGTTAATAATGCAAACTCCGCACATGTACAAAAGCCTTTTATAATGGAGAATAATCCATCAACATCAAAAATGTGTTACGAAATACACCCAATGCGAGTTGAAATAAGAATGGGAGTTAGGGTAAGTCGAACAAGCATATCGTGTGTCAGTGTAAAGATCCTTAGCGCTGATTAGCACAAATCAATTCATTATTGTGGCATTTAATTGGCTAAAGTAGTTTTTCATGTTGAAGCTAACAAGAGTGCGATATGGTTATAGCCGCTTAGACATCGGAAAAAATTGTTATTTGGTCGTAGAGTTACCCACATTTACATTAATATTATGACAGGTTTTTATATGCAATATTTACTATTAATAAAAATATTGTATAATTATAATGAGAAAGCTTAGTTATTTAATTGTATCTAGCATAACTAATTAAATATTTATTTACTACAGGGAGAAATGCAAAACTAAATAGTATCTAGGTTAAATAATTGTTAATGTTTAGAATACTTTTTTCTAAAACTGATAGTTTTAGAAATAATTCATATTTAACAGATTGAGAGAGTGCCGAAGCCGAACGAAAAGAAAAGCAGTGCTGCAGTGTGACGCACATGTCTACTGAAAAGAATCCTAATATATCTAAAATAACAATGTACAGGGTGTCCTATTTTCGACACTTTTAGGGGGTATTAGCTTTATTATCAAAGATAGAATGTTGCGGTTTTCACATTCCTTTCCTACTTTTTTACGAAACGAAAGATTCCGGGGTCAAATTTCTCATGGCTCTCTTAGTTTTTAATCTACAGAGTGATTCTGAAAATCTTTGTTTTTTAGACACCCCTCGTATTTCCGTTATGCGTCTACTTATCAAAAAGGTGAATACTGATCTTGATAAAGTTTTTTACGTAGAAGTCAATGGCGTAGGCAGTTTTTGTGTAAAAGGTTTAGTTTTAGAGATATTGCCCAAACTTATGTTTGTTTAAATGGGAGACCCTATATATTATTTTTTATATTGATTATGCAAAATTTGGACATTCCAAAAATATATAATATTTAATATTTAATTTGAAAAACAAGCTCAAAATTCGATATTTTTAATAATTTTCTTTATTTATAACAGTAGGCCATGGCTATTTTTTTAGAAACAAATGCAAAATTTTCACAGTGCGTAATTATTCTAAAGCTAAACACTTCAAAAGATAATTTTGATGCATTGTATAAAACATACCAACAATATAATACTTCTCATAATTATCATAAACGGCCATTATAATAAAAAATTAAAAGTAAAATAAAAACACCTACGTAACAAAAATATTTCATCAATAATGGATATCTGACAAATCTGTCAAATTTTGCATTTGTTTCTAATAAACTAGCCATGGCCTACTGTTATAAATAAAGTAAATTATTAAAAATATCGAATTTTGAGCTTGTTTTTTAAAATAAATATTAAGTATTATATATTTTTGGAAAGCCCAAATTTTGCTTAATCAAAATAAAAAATAATATATAGGGTGTCCCATTTAGAAAAAACATAAGTTTGGGCAATATCTCAAAAACTAAACCTTTTACACAAAAACTGCCTACGCCACTGAATTCTACGTAAAAAACTCTATCAAGATCAGTTTTCACCTTTTTGATAAGTAGACGCATTACGGAAATACGAGGGGTGTTTAAAAAACAAAGATTTTTAGAATCACTCTGTAGATTAAAAACTAAGAGAGCCATGACAAATTTAACCCCGGAATCTTTCGTTTCGTAAAAAAGTAGGAGAGGAAGGTGAAAATCGCAACACTCTATCTTTGATAATAACGCCAATACCCCCTAAAAGTGTCGAAAATGGGACACCCTGTTTGTGTAATAACTTGTTTTTATAGCATAAATTTGAAGCTCATCATCATTTTTGATAAAAAATCATGAATTTTTCCAACTGTACCTACTTTATATTTAAATGCAATTTCTATTTGTTAGTAATTTTTGTGCGACAAATAAATCACACGCTATCTTATCCAGTATCCAGGTGCATAATTGATTTAATATTCTTCAGTCAGATAGTGAGGCATTACTTATGCACGCTACGATTGTAATAAATTTTGTGCACCACAAGATATTCATATTAGTATTCAAATTAAAATGCTTGCTTGGACACAGAAAATATGTATGGATATATTATTATAATGTTCAGATTTGTGTCTAGTTAGTTTTGATTAAACAAACTTCCTTCCAAGGGGAAAAATAAAATATTCATGCATAATTAGCTGTTAACATAAAAACGCTCCATTACAAATAAATAACGTCGTAATTAAGTTTAATTACTCCATCTAATTTATTGTCGACCTCATGGGTTAGTCGATAAGAGATTCCAGGGGCCTGTAACACAAGTACTACAAGTCATACAATTGTGAAAATATATTCTACTCTTGTAATGATTTCGTAACACAACACATCTTGTTATTACCCGTGCAGCGCTAGTAATTACGGAAGAAAATTTTCATGTGTAAACGCATTCTGTAACACAACGTTAATACTTGTATGATTGTGTTATAGTACTTTTTACAAGTGTAGAGAATGTTCTACTAATCTATAACTCTGGGTAAATGCATATTATTACTGCAACTTCCGTACTGAGAACATCCATCTCCGATATGTGGTCAAGTGATTCCGAAAGTGACTATGAGGATGATCCTAGAGAATATCGATTTCAGATGAGAAAAGACTTTATTTTTCTCACTGATAGTGAATTCAACGAAAGGTTTCGTCTGAGTAGACAGCAATTTGAAAATCTTCTCCGGGATATTGGACCAAGGCTTGCCAATAAAACAGTTCGATGGTATGGATTGACTCCTTCGCAGAAGACATTAATTGTCCTGTACTGGTTAGGAAATGGAGGTCAGTACCATGTTGTTTGCGATATGCATGAGGTATCAAAAATGACTGTGTGCAGATGCGTACATGATACTGTTAATGCTGTTAATTAGATAAAATTCGAAAAAAATAGTGTCATGGCCCGATGATATGTTGGATGTTATACAACGATTCCATGGAATAGCCGGTTTTCCTGAAGTATGTGGTGCAGTAGATGGAACACTTATAAATATAGATGCTCCCAGGATCAACGAGCCAGCTTATGCAGATCGTCACGGAAAACATTCAATCTCAACTGCATGGCTGTTTGCGGTCCTGATATAAAATTCTACTATATTAGTGCCAACTGGCCCGGAAGTGTTCATGTAAGACGGGTACTTCGTAATAGTACTTTATTCCGGAGAATGGAAAATGGTTGGAGACCTCATCCCAATGCTTTAAATCTCAGAGACTCCACTTATCCGTTGAAGCAATGATTGATTACACCAACATTGTTGTTCATAGATTACATATGTATCTACATATGTAATAAATTTCTGATTTTTTACAATTGTAACAAATTGCATTGTGTTACCAAATTAACTAGTATTTGTAGATACAGGCAGATTACTTGTAACTTGTAGACTTGTTACAATTGTAGTGTTTGTGTTACAGGCCCCAGGTTGTGTGTGCAGAATCCCACACGGCAGTGTATCATGTGGTCCCATCACGAACTAACCATTCATATTGCATTCTCTACCTCTGTATGCCACAACACGACAAGAAAGTAAATTGCATGGCGACTTGAGTATTTTTATCAACAGCTAAATAGGTTATGTGAGATCGGCAAATGTTCTCTTGAATGATATTACCTTGATATTGGTGCATGCAGATGTGGCATTGCACTTAAAATATTGAAACCGAGGCGATATGGCTGTAAATTTCGTATGTTATTATATAGCGTACATAACAGCAATTTTCCTTCATCAACTATTTTTGCTGACATGTGTTCTGATAATGACGATCTGGTGGAAATGTTTATCTAAACAGAAAAATGATATTTCCCGGAGTATAAAGATTGGAATTTAACACAGGAAGGGGCACTTTATAATCCTCAGTTTCTTTGTGCACCAGTTTTTACAAAGCAGAATGAAGACAGAGAACTATTCCTTTGTAAATATATCTAGCACTTGCCTTTATCTTTCGCATATTACTTTGGCTTAAAGTAGGAATTTTTAATTTCCACCCAGAAAAAAGAGTGACAAGTTTGTTTTTTTAATTATCAAATTCCAGACCTACCTCTCTTTAAATACTGTATTAAAACAAAGTTCATATTACAAGAAATTGGATAAAAAGTGTATAAGCAGAGTAATTTTATTCTTTGTAGGAGTTTTGGGTGTAATCCGGAAGACTGAAATGAATTTGTAAAAAGTTATTTTGTTACCTACTCAATTTATACAAAACTCAAATAAAATTATAGTCACAAGTTCATTTAGGATGGCACTATAGTAGGCCGATTTTCTTTTCTCATGGCATTTGGCCTTGAAGAAATGTGCGCGCAGGGGCGGAGCTATAAAGTGGGAAAATGAAACGTAAAAACATCAACTCAGTTTATATTTTTCAGGGCTCAAAGAAACAATTGTCACTATGAAAAAAATTGACAATTATTGATTGAGAAACAATTTTGTTCCCTAATGTCGAGGTTGTGAATGGAGCTAACTAACTTGCTAATCCTCCAGACAGAATAAAATTTATCGCAATTTTCTTAACTTGCAGTTTCATAATTACAAGAAATAAGTTACTAAAATTATCCACTTTTCAGTCCCTCATTTTAGATGGTAGAAATACCAAATAACCAGGTCTTGCAGAATATTGAAAAATCAAGTTGATTTGCAATTCCAATAGAGAATGACACCATTTTGTGACTTCAGTCACGAGCAGTTGCGTCACAAACCAGTACACCAGTAGCCCCATGTCCGATATAAAAGCCCCACAAAAAAGTAACTGTTCCAAGTACCAGACTAGTCAACTCTTACATATTTTGAATCGAGTCCTAGGTCGGAATTCCGAAGTTTCTTCCTAACCTACGAGCTAGTTTTCCAATCCTGACATTGGGTTCGAATTCGTCGGCTTAAAATATATAAGAATTGCCCCCTGCAGTACAGAGTACCAGACCCTACCACCCCGCTCCAAAAGTGGATGTTTCGACGGACCCTAGTAGTCATTCTTTATATTTTTTGAGGTGCTGAATCCGAATCGAAGAACAGAATTACTAAATTAGCACGCGTTTCTTAACCTCAAAAACACACCCCAAAGTCAGTTTTTCCAAGATAACAGCCGGCAAAAACAAGAGCTAACTTCGGAATTTCGACCTCGGATTTGGATTCAGCGACTCAAAATATGTAAAAGTTGACTAGTCTGATCCCTCGAAAAACCTCCTTTTTTGTGGGGCTGTGTAATTGATCTTTGTTATAGTGTATATAGTTGACAAACTACTAAGTAACATGAGAAATCAATTTATGTCAGTAGCACGAAAGATTTCCCTAAAAAAGATTTTTATAACCAAAAAACTATAGTAAGTTTAGTATTTTAAAATCGGATCCATGATCGACAGGCCGAGGGTTTTTAATAAATGACTGAAATATATTTAATATCATTACGATTAAAGATTATATTGTCACACATGTTTAAACTAATTTCAAATTCAAGATCTCCATCAATAAAAAACGAAACAGCGTCGCTTCCAGAACAAAAACATTTGATCAAAATGCTCTTAAGATATCAGCCATGTATAGAACAATTCACTGAAACTCCAAAGGAATTGATGAAAAAACCTTTAGAATTTTTTTAAGTATTTAGTACGAATTAAATTGAATGGTTCGCGTAGCCCCTTGCATATCCCTAAAAGTGTCAGACGACGGCTAGGTGCCCTGGAACAATTGACAGCCTAGCACCAATAGCGCGGTGGAAGTTATTCAGAGCACTCCCGTTAGAGTCACAAATAAAAGAAATTATTGCTTTGTGCAGATGGGGTAGTGGAGAATTGAGATGAATATGTCTACCCTGTGAACAATAACAAAAACGTTTTTTACCTATAAATTAGTTGGTTAATTACTGACAGTTGTCAGGAATACACAGTGTGTAAATTTTCTAATGCCCAATCGATAATTTTAATACAAATTCAAATTCTCTTATGGAATTACCTTTTCATTATGGAGACAATCAGTAATTTTAATTTAAATATTCATGCATAGTTTCCGTAATATATGTAATTATTTTCTCATTTGTTTCAGAAAAAACGTTTGGTTTATCATAATAATTAATCTGGTAAGGAAATCAAATTTTCAAATTGTTTGAAACACATTCACACTCAGTTAAATACAAATTTATACATACAAACAGTTTTAATACAACAAAAGGTAATTAAATGGATAAATAAATGTAAAATAACATCGTAATTAAAATGAAAGGTCGTTATTATATTCCGTCATAGTAAATTTAAGCAATTTAATTGGAGGGTTATGTACACCTCATGCCATTTTGCACCTTCTGTCTTTTATGCCGACTACCTGTTCTCATTCATTTCCTGAACATCATTAGACCTGTATCCGCCTTTATCATCATTTCCTTTAATGTCCCTCTTGTTAGTACCTACCAGAAGAATACCCCCTAACCTTAACGTTATATTACAGGCAGTTTGTTAATTTACTTTAAACTAATACCAACCGCCAATTGTGTGGCTAACTACGGGTTGAATATTAACATGATTTTGTACATTTCTCCAATGTGCTGTTAGACATTAGTTACGGAAGACCTCAGAACCCAACATCGTTTTTCCAACTATCACAAAATTGCTAGTGGCGAGGCTCGAAATGTTCTCAGTTAACTCTGATTTGGGGAAAAATCATACGCTTAAATAAATTTGAATTATGCGTTTCAATCTCATCAATGTGTAATGGAATCATGTTATTGTTTTTACCTCATAATATAGACAAATAATGGAACACATCCAGGGTAGATTTAACTATATGTATATCGTGTATTTACATAATTTGCACGCTACAGTGATTTAGCGTGAAAATTATTGTAATGAATTTTACTTTGTCATTTATACACCATGAGAGTATATTGGAATACTGTTGCACACAAATACGTGAGGTCAAACAACTTAATAAATAAAGTTAACCGGTGGTATTATACGCTTCATTTATTCGAAAAAAATCATATCAAATAATTTATACAATATATCATTATATAACGGTATTCAACATTACTAATTCACATTTCATAGTGAACTCTAGCACGTATCTCATTTAATAATTTATTAACAAAACGGAACTAAATTGAACTTAAAGGCAAGACTCAGCCGTCTCTAGAGACAATGTTTTCAAATTATAAGTTAGACATGGTTCAAATTTTCAAAACGCTTAATATTTAATCAAGAATCTAAAAGTAATTTTTTTGAATGGTCATTAAGGAATATAACCTTCAGTCATTGGCAATATTAAATAAATTTAATCTTCTTTGCTCTTCGAGCAGTTTTACACTCAAATGAATATGTTCAAATTTAGTTGTGATTTAGCTGTGCCTTTGGAAGATATAAAACACGCAAAATTAAAAAATGCGATAACTGAGACATAAAGTGAAAAAATGAAAGATCAATTTTTGTCAACTGGAAGACATATGTGTCCTCTTGAATAATTACAACTTATGAGAGAAACATAACGAATAAAAAAGAAGAAAAATTAATGCCCGTTTCCATAAACGTCAATTACTTATATAGAGATTAGTATTAGGTATACGCAATTATCCGTTTTATTGGATGAAATTTAAGTGTCTGGAACTTTAGTACTAAATGCTCAAGTCGTTAGTCGAAATTTTAGGAAAATAGTTGTCTATCTTGGTCATTCGCAACAATAATCTTATTTGAGAGTTAAAATCTATAGCATCCACATCTTCTCTTCTCCGTCGTTTCTTCTTTACAGAAGAGTCGTGATGTCTTGACTTCATTAGTTGTTCGTGTAGCCTATCTTGCCATTTCGCTAAGAAAGACTACACGAGACATGTGGAGAATCTGGAAAGACAATGGCATCACTATCAACACCAAAAAGAACTCACATAGACGACTCTTAATAATTTATGAAAAAATGTGGTAGACAAATAGTAGGTAATTATGAAAATTGCTAAACCATTTTACAAATTTGTCTCCAGGTCCATTACACAGCGCAACAAATTCAGGGGTCATCTCATGGAACAAGAAACGGTCTTTATGGGATTCAAGTACTAGTATAGTATAGTCAAACCTCCGAAGGGTTTATTCAGATTGGCTCGAAAATTGAAGTTATGGCCATTTGAATTTTTTTCGACAGTGACCAACTTTAGCTTATAATCGCTCATTGTTTTCTCTATAAATTGCATTTTAAGTTTATTATTTCTGCATAAATATGTTGGAACCTCAATAAAATGACTCATCTGAATATATCAAGTAGTGTAAAAAATATTTTTTTGTATTTTTCGTTGAAAATAATCCGAAAAACCGCATTTTTTGTTAGTATTTCGACTTTTATTCAGAATTTCTCATTATTATTTCTTTCAAACTTCAATGAAATTTGACTTTGAGATTAAATAGATAAATTTTAAGCATATATCAATAAAGAAATATTTATTTTTGGGAATTTTTCGTCGGCCAGTAGTCGTTAGATCGCACTTTTATCACATTTCTTGTCAATATTTCGAATTTTTTTTATTCTATCCAAAAAATTGTGATGATAATGAAAAAAATGCATTGATCTCTTGCAAGAAATGAAAACACATGCATTGAATATCTATGTTTACCATTTTATTTTAAAGATATGAAAATTCAAATGAACATTTTTATAATGAAACAAATCAATGTGTTGAACGTACTGTCTTTGGCGTTGGTTTTGCTTCATCTAGTTCATCACCATCGCTATCACTCGAATCATCATCAGAATCCACATACTCATTGATCAACTCGCTTTCTTCTTCTTCTTGCTCATTCGAAATTTTAAAGAAATTCTTGCTCCACCAGCAAATTTCAGCCAAAACAGCGTCAGGTGATTTTTTTTGTTGGAAAGAGCTCAATGTATTTTTTCATCATTCATCAATTTTTTTGGTAGAATAAAAATTCGAAAAATTGACAAAATGCAATAAAAGTTCGATATAACGGTTACTGGTCGACGAAAAAATCCCAAAAATTTATATTTCTATATTGATATAGGTGTGAAAGTTGTGAATTTGATCTCATAGTTTAATTTCATTGAAGTTTGAATGAAATAATAATGAGAAATTCTGAATAAAAGTCGAAATGTTAAAAAAAATGCGATATTTTGGTTTCTTTTCAACGAAAAATAAAAAATATTATTTTTTTCATTTGATATGTTCAGATGAGTTGTGTATTTGACTTTTAAGAATCATTTTATTAAAGTTTCAGCATATTTATGCAGAGATAATAGGATTAAAATGCAATTTATAGACAAAACAATGAGCGACTATAAGCTAAAATTGGTCATTGTCGAAAAAAATTCAAATGGCCATAACTACAATTTTCGAGCCAATCTGAATAAACCCTTCGGGGGGTTTCACTATACTATACTAGTACTTGAATCCCATAAAGACCGTTTCTTGTTCCACGATATGTTGTTGCACTGTGTTATCTGATCTTGTGATTCTCCTTCTTTTTCATAAAAGTCAAACTAATTCAGAAAACAAGTAGTTATCTTCAAAATATCGGAAATTTATGTTTTGATAAACCTAACAGTCAGCTTCCAAAGAAATCTAGTACCTTCAGCAAAGTTCAATACACTAAATTTTGAATTAAGTAAAAATATTGACTAAAAAAATCACTTCATCTTATAGGGAATATAGGGAACAATATATTGAATTTAAGTTTCAATCTCGAATATTCTATTTTTATATATTTGATAATTTTTACTACTTCTAGGTGTATGTTATTCAAAATCTGAAATTTGGGGAAGCTTGTGGCGCAAAATTTCAGGAATCGCAAAAACTTAAAAATGTAAAATGTTGTAGGATAAAATTACGAGTGAGCATTTTTTACACTTCAGGGCCCCTGAAGTGAAAATATACTATTTTACTTCTCATTTTCAGGGACTAAAGTGTCAACATGCGATCCTATTGCTTCTAAGTTCTATTTTTAGAAAATTATTCCATTTAGGTTCATGCGTAGGTAAATCATTTGAAATTCACTGATATGCATGTGAACAAAAAATTTGCCAAATCTGTACCCACCTCCTATATGTTTGTGCCTATTGTCGGTACATATAAAAGAATTTATATAATTTTCATAATGGTTTTTAATATAAGAACTCAATATGAGGCCCTTTGTCTTAAAATAAGGGTTTGTGAGAATAATATGGCTTCCCATTGGCGCGGCTTTCTCAATTGCCAATTGATGGGAAAGGACAAAATGGCGCTTGCAGACTGAAGTGGGGGAGGAATTTTTCATCATGTAAACATAAGTAAATAAAAAGTTTTAGATGAGGTAAAAAATTACACACGTTTAAAGATATCTTAATTATATGTATATTCTGTTTTCTATAAAGAAACTAAATTTATATCAATTATATTTGATCGTTGATACTTTATTTTGAGACGATATTTGAAAACTTTTTTAAATAGTTATTTCAAAAATATAAAAAACACAATAAACATACCTAGTTTTAGTTTAGTAAACCAGAAATTATGATATTGCTTTGACTTAATAGGAGTATAAATTAATCAAATTTATTACACCTAATTATATGATTTTATTATTAATTTTTTCACACTATTTACGGGGTCGTAATTTACTACTAATTGCTGTAAATTTCTAAATATTTGCACTTTAACAAGAACCCACATCGAAATATAAACACTAAATTACTAAATAATTAATTAATCAAATATATTTGCGAAGTTCCCACAGTCTGCAGTTTGGATCTGCAATTATGTAATGACTAACCTAAAGAATAACTGTATTTGATTCGATTAATTAAACCATATACATACTAGTTTATAGTATGTAAGTTTTAAGTAATAAGTACGACTACTAATTAAATTGAAGTATAAGTAATTTATGTTTTTAACACTCCTTCCTTATTCACAGATATAAATAACAAGTTAAATAAGTTAAAAAATAAGAAACTGTCGAAGAATTTATAAAAAATAGAATTTGGAGTGATATTGTTTTTTTGTCTATAAATAGAGTTTCCATTACTTCTATTAATAACAATTTTCGAATTAGGTATGTAAACAAATTCTTGAAGCAAAATTTCGAGATTTCAGAAAATTGACATGTTAGTTTTCTTTAGGATTATAGATATATATATATATATAAGTGGAAGATTTTGCTTCGATGTATCTCTGCTTTTTGTTACCCTTAGTTGCAAACGAACAAATAGTGTAGGGCAATTGAAAAACATCCTGCATGGGCAAACAAATTATTCTCCTAAATATACGCGATTTTTCGCAGTTGCTGTTAAAATCAAATGAAATAAATCATTTCATTTATAATTACAGTAACCCAACAACACGAATAAGTTTGTTGTAGTTCACAGTTTGTTTTCAATTTGAACTCCACTTTCAGTACTGGAATTCTTCCATCCACTATACCCTTAAGTCGTATAACGACTTGTAACTGAGAAAGTGGCAGGATATTATTTTAGCTACCGCACTTTGGCCTAACAAGAAGTTAAGATTTTATCAGAAAGTTTTCAACTCTGAGGCGAAGTAAGCCGGAAAAATTACAAACTACACTCATATCTGTCGGGTGTTTTTCTATCTTTGGCTAATTAAACTGAAACTCGACAAGAATATAATAGTTTATTTAAAACGTCACCAGCCTCGTAACAGATCTAACAATGAATTTGAATAAAACATGTGCTGCATCATCATCATCATCATCAGGTAACCTAAGCTAAAGTTTTATATTTCGCGAAGCTGTTTATTAGCCGACTGTCCTCTCTTTGACAATTATTTATCAACAACCGGATGTCGATGGAACAAACAGAACCAACCACTCAACGCAATTAGTAAGTTCTGTCTCTTCTCTCCTGTCTTAATTGTGAATTCTAATTACCTATTTCAATTGAGCAGGTGCACATTCTGGATTGTGCTAAAGAATTGGACGGAAGCATGCTTTTTTTGAATTTTTATTTAACTTACTTTAATTACTTCAATACACTTTGCCCTGTTCTTATTTTCTTTTATTTCATTGTTGTGGTTTTGACAAACGAATAGTTTTAAAGGTGCATGATGTAACTGGAAACGCTCACATGGAACTTTGTTTAATAAAGTAACTTATCGTGTAACGCTTATATAAACAGGCAGCTTATTATATACTTTATGAATGAATAAACTGCTGTTTTAATTAGCAAACATTTCTACAACTACTATTATTCACATGAATTAACATTATGGAAATTAAAATTGCACAAGACGTTGTAAAGGTATTTATACGGACAAAGCACTAAAACGTAAACTAGGACATTAAAAACTTGTAGAATTAGAAAAAAACGCCCTATTACAGTACTTAGTTTTCTAAAGTTTTTTAATTCGCTGACTAAAATTTCTAAAATTTTACAGTCCATGGTTCTAAAGTTTATATTTTAATGAAAATCTGTAACTTGTAGTTTTTAAAGAACATCTTTACCACCTATAGGGAAATATTCATAGACAATCTACAGGAGGTTCGTTCCTTGAAAAGAAAAAAGGAAATGAATCCTTCGAATTTATTCTTCTTATTCATATAGTCTAGCCATAAATACTATATACCAGGATACTCTACTACGTATACTTGCCCAAGTTCAGAGGTGAAGTCGAAAGCGTCCAGAACGTAGGTGTGGCCAATCTCCCACCCTTGATTAAAAAGTGCGCAATAGAATACTGCGCATTCGCGACATGTAATTGATACAGCTGCAACTGCTTCAGAATGGCAGATTGATTCTACTCCTCACTTTTACTTTTCAACTTCTAGTTTATTTATATTTGAAAGAAAACGTCGAGTCCGCAAGCAAATTATTCGATCGTCGAAACCTCAACTTGACGCATCCTTAGAGCAAACATTTCCAAGTACACACCGCCCGTAAACTGTAAGTTATGTTCAAACATCCATTCTCATTAAATTTGAACCTCCCCATCTAATTATGACATCTGTACATTACGGCAACCCCAAAAGATTTAACCCTCTTTATATGCACATATAGTTATAAATTAGCAGATATGAAAAAGTAGCTTAATTTCATCCAGACTCTCTAAATCTCAGAGTCTCATACTACATTCACTTAAAAATAAAATATTCACTCTCCAACATTCTCTCGCCTCCTTATAACATTGTCTGGTGTTCGACAAAAATGTAATTGTGTGAAACATACTTATAGGGTCTGAAACAGTACTTAAACCCATGGTAGAACAAAAGCTTACTACGTCGAAAAAAACTTATCAAAAATATTATTTAAACTCGCCTTCGGGCACGTTCCGGCAACCCTAAATCCATTGTAACGCTATGTTATTATATAACCACTGCAAAATCAAGGGTGCTGCGATCAAAGATACGCCTTTAGCACTGTGGATAATAATAGCAGCCTCCACAGGTAACTCATCAAATTCATATAGAAATCCTTTTAATGTGTTTTTCATGAAACTGGTTCATGTATAGCGTTTTAATCGTTTGAAAATTTTCGCTCATTCACAGGTTTATGTATCAGTCTGTTTTTTTGTCGTCGTTTTGTACAGTATGAAGCTTCTCGTTTTAGCAGACATTATCGTTGGAAATTCATGATATTATTTTCATTGGATAGTTTTACAGACAATTCTATAATTTTCTATCATCTTCAAACTCTCATCAAAAGAGTATCAAACATGTTCAGTATCTGAAAATTAAATGGTACAAATCAATGATTTTATGTAGTATCGTTCTACAAATTATCTATCTACATTGACTAAAGATCGATATTCTTCTAATCTTCTATACTTATAATAGAGACATTCGTGATTTTAGCTTGTCATTAGGTTAGATTATGTTGAGGAAATTATGAACCAAAACTCAAATGACACAAAAAGGGAAAAGTTTTATAGAGCAATTTTAAAACCCACCTTAACTTAGTTACTTGTTCCTTAGTCCTTTCGAATGTGTACGAATTTTAATGATAACTGACAATAGATCCTTTCGGAACATTATTTTTCAGACCTTTCAAAAAACTCTCATATTATTTGATTTCAAAATTTTATATTTTGTAAAGTAAAATAAAGAAGCATTTCTGACCCTTTGAGAGTAATTGAATATTCATCAGTTTATAAGTAGTTTTCTTTGGAATTAATTCTTTTAGAAGACCTGTGAATATACTTCCAGAACATCTTAGAATTCTTAGATAATCAGAATATTTCTGATATAATTTACAAAGAATAGTTTTTTGATATAATACAGACTTAATTTATAGTAATAAACGTAATTCTTTAATCCCGAATGGAATACAAGACTAGAATTTGGTGCTCTTATTTATTTCAAATTGCATTCCTGTGCCTTACCAAAGAATAAGTAATTGAGATATGATGCAGTTGACCTTTAAAGATATAAAGAAATATTATTATGTATGACATTTGAAGATTATTTAAACTTTCTCTTGGAACCAGATTATCTGAAAGTTTTGTCATACTAGATTGTATGAGCATATTTAAGATAAAAATTGCTGATGATTGAGTTTTTATAATTATAAAAAAAATGGGTGGCAAATGTATTTTGAGCTATAAATGGGGGCGGGGGCGGATTTGATTACACTATAATTTCCACAATAGATATAGTAAAACTAAAATTGTACAGTAACGAAATTAATAAACTTTTAAATTTAAATTAATGCCTGGTGGTTCCATAATCTGGTTAAATTCATAATTAACTGATCTTTGATTAAAGTAATTGTATGAATACATTCTAGATGCAATGTTAAATTTCAGCCAATAAGATCTCTGATTAAATATTTAATTGATCCTTGCAGTTTTTAGTTTCAAAGAGTCTGAAAACTGTTCCTTGGCTACCTACCCCAAATTATCAATTATAATCCTAGGTAAATTTATACTAATTAAAATAATCCGGGAATTTGGAAACACAGCCGTTCATTACACTCCACCCAGAATACTATAATTTAATCATCAATTCAGTTTAGGATTAACAGGTCTACCGTGATATACACACACACTAACACTGGGCACTGGCCAGGTATTTCCATAAATTGTAATAACATTCAACGCGTACATATTAATAGATTATATCAGAGGGGGCACATTGGAGGTCAGTAGTGTGAGATGAAATTGATTAGAACATGTTTGGGAAGATGCTTTCGCCGGTGCTGGTGTCGCACCTGATTAACACGGCGCCCATAGGCCTGTGAAATTGTATGTTTGGGCATCGGACGGACAGTTCACGACCCGGAGATATTCCAATTACAAACGTTGGAACACATTTATCTACCATTATTAAATGCATACATGCGTTAATTGTTTAAATTAAATATTTTAATGAGGGAGAGTTATTGTTTACTTCTTGTTAGTTTCGGACATAATTAAATGTGCAGCGATAATTATTATAATTATTTATCCATGTTGCACTCTGGTTAATATAATAGTTGAAGATATAGTTTATGCACAAAAAGGTGGAGCATTCAATATAAGAAGCGGAATCTATAAATTCAGCTTTAATTACTAGCTACTGGACTTAGACTGGCGTCATGTGATTTGATTCTGTCTCCATAGATAAATTTCCACACTAAAATGTAAATTAAGTGCAGCTTGACCATCTTAGGAAGGCAGTTGATAGATTAATATAATTTAATATTGTTTAGTACCTAATATGTCGATTTAAAATCGAAGTTCATTTCGCTGTTTACTGCAACTTCTTCCTTTGATGCTTTTTTATAGTAAAATAACTCTGTCCAATATTGATATTGACGATATTTCTTCGCCCTCTGCGTGACCAACTGCGTTTCTAGGAGGGTGGACTGATAGATATTTTGTAACAAATTTTTGAAGAACATCATATTATCTATAAGTTAACTAAAATTGTGTTATTTTTGCAAAATGCCTATAAAAACTTATCTATCTTCTACAAATTGTCAATTACCAGGAATTTCATAATATTTTTAATAAACCATCAACATTTCTAAAATAACTTCTTCAGCGCCTATATGTTCTTTAATAAAGAAAAGTATTTCATCAAATTTAAAAAATTATAGGTATTCCTTAAAAGAATATCTTATAGATAAGACAAACATATCGCTGAAAACATAATGTAAGTGAATTTACAAAACAGTGGCAATAACCAATTTTCGTTGAGCCCGAAAATGAAAAAGGTAAATTAAATTTGCAGGTAGTCCTACAATTTTAATAGGTGCACGTTCCTATGTTCGTTTTATAGTCTTTCATTTCTATTGTACTTATTTTTAAGGACAGACTAGTCAAAATTTGCACCGTATTGATGTTAAACAAAATCTACTATTTTTTACATGGTCCATTTTGAAAATTTGTAATTCGACACCGGATTTCCCGATTTTTACTTAAAATACAATTTTGCAAAGCTCAATATTGTCTCTATTAAGAAAAAAATCATCAACACTATGAAAGTTAGTTTAGAATATTTTTGGGCGAACGGAACAAAAACTAAAAAAATTTTTCAATTTCCTACACGTTCAGCTTTGAAAATTCATAACTTAACACCCGATTCTCAGATTTTCATTTAGAAGACAGTTTTACAAAGCTCAATATTGTCTTTATTCAAGAAAAAATTATCAGCATTATGACAGTTAGTTTAGAATATTTTTGGGCCAATGGAACAAAAACTAAACGAAATCTGCTATTTTTTACATGGTCCATTTTGAAAATTTGTAACTCGACACCGGATTTTTACTTAAAATACAGTTGTGCAAAGCTCATTATTGTCTCTATTAAGAAAAAAATCATCAATACTATAAAAGTTAGTTTAGAATATTTTTGGGCGAATAGAACAAAAACTAAAAAAGTTTTCAATTTCCTACACGCTCAAGTCTGAAAATTCATAACTTAACACTGAATTTTCAGATTTTTATTTAGAAAACAGTTTTATAAAGCTCAATATTGTCTTTCTTTAAGAAAAAATTATCCGCATTATGACAGTTAGTTTAGAATATTTTTGGACCAATGGAACAAAAACTAAACGAATTCTGCTATTTTTTACATGGTCCATTTTGAAAATTTGTAACTCGACACCGGATTTCGCGATTTTTACTTAAAATATATTTTTGCAAAGCTCAATATTGTCTGTATTAAGAAAAAAATCATCAACACTCTGAAAGTTAGTTTAGAATATTTTTGGGCGAACGGAACAAAAACTAAAAAAATTTTTCAATTTCCTACACGCTCAACTTTGAAAATTCATAACTTAACACCGGATTTTCAGATTTTCATTTAGAAGACAGTTTTACAAAGCTCAATATTGTCTTTATTTAAGAAAAAATTATCAGCATTATGACAGTCAGTTTAGAATATTTTTGGGCCAATGGAACAAAAACTAAACGAAATCTGCTATTTTTTACATGGTCCATTTTGAAAATTTGTAACTCGACACCGGATTTCGCGATTTTTACTTAAAATACAGTTTTGCAAAGCTCAATATTGTCTCTATTAAAGAAAAAATCATCAATACTATGAAATTTAGTTTAGAATATTTTTGGGCGAACAGAACAAAAACTAAAAACATTTTTCAATTTCCTACACGCTCAACTTTGAAAATTCATAACTTAACACTGGATTTTCAGATTTTCATTTAGAAGACAGTTTTACAAAGCTCAATATTGTCTTTATTTAAGAAAAAATGATCAGCATTATGACAGTTAGTTTAGAATATTTTTGGGCCAATGGAACAAAAACTAAACGAAATCTGCTATTTTTTTACATGGTCCATTTTGAAAATTTGTAACTCGACACCGGATTTCGCGATTTTTACTTAAAATACAGTTTTGCAAAGCTCAATATTGTCTCTATTAAGAAAAATATCTGATGTGCCCAACACATGACTTTCGTATACGGATAGTACCACAATTACTTTTCCTAAAGAAATTAAGTTAAATTTCTTGTAAAAATTGTGTTTCAATTTTGAGCGTTTTCAGCAATATTCAAATAAATTTCGGAAGTCTCTCTCGCGCTTATTGCAATACGCATAAATCTGTCCTTGTCCTACTCATTATAACCGAATTTTACGACAAAAATAAGTGTTTTACTTTTTTGAAATTTTTTTGACAGAATTTAAAAAAAAATTCAAACAAAATTTGTTCAAAATTCAATTCTAAATCAATGTTAAAGAATAAAAAAATCACATAAATTGTTTATTTTTCAAGATATTCCTAAAAAACCTAAAAATGTCTTCACTTGTTTTAGTGCTAGATTAAAAACATTTAATGTGGCACCCACAAATTTGTTCAAACTCTTAAATATGAAATTTGAATCAAATCCGATAACTCGTTTTTGAGTTATGGTGGATACAGACAGACACACAGACAGACAGACATCATGGCGAAAATGGTCAAAATGGATTCAGGGGCCTTCAAAACGTGTAAATCCATCAAAATCTCGAAGTCGAAAAAAATCACGATTACAATACTTCCTTATACTTCGTATAAGAAAGTAAAAATCAACACTATGAAAGTTAGTTTAGAATATTTTTGGGCGAACGGAACAATAACTAAAAATAATTTTCAATTTCCTACACGCTCAACTTTGAAAATTCATAACATAACACCTGATTTTCAGATTTTCATTTAGAAGACAGTTTGACAAAGCTCAATTTCTTTATTTAAGAAAAAATTATCAGCATTATGACAGTTAGTTTAGAATATTTTTGGGCCAATGGAACAAAAACTAAGATGGCATAAGCTTTTATTTAAAATTTTAATAAACATGACCTTTATTTTGGCTTTATTATTATGTAAAGCTGTTACCTACAAAGTTGTGTGACGCACAAGCCAATTTACCTTGCACGAACTATATGAAAATATAGATGTTTACTAAAAAACTAATGGACATATTTTTATTTTATAACATGAAAAATAAAATCCTGTGATGCTATAAATAGATATGGAATGGAAACATTATATTGTGTAGCTAGCAGACATCTGTCGAAAAATGCAGCCAGTGTCTGTAATGAGGATATGTGACATTAAACGAAAACACTAAACGAAGAATGGCAATCACAGTTCGATCGACGAACAAAGATAAAAAAGCCAATTTTCCCTTTTGCCAGACTTCAAATGCTATTGAATTAGATTCCGATATTTAACTTTTTCAGGCGTGTTATTGCACTTCTATATAAAATATCCTTTTAGTAAAGAACTCAATATTGATACAGAATTTGTATTTTATGAACGTGATGCGAAAACTGTAATCATATTTCATATTATTGTCCAATCTGATGAAAATCTCCAGTAAAAAAATAACTTTTTTTTTCTTTATGTCTATGTTAAGCAACTTATTATTAAAACTATTTAAGTTTAGATTGAATCAAATATCCTTAATGACAAATAATCAAGCTGCAAGGTAGGTATGCATTATTGACATAATAAGTCACGTATTCCAACTGTTTTATATTCCAGACGATTTTAGTGGCAATTACAAGGAGAGAACTGAAATCTCCTTAAATATTTACAAGGCGCAAACAACAACCATCGACTTCGCTGTGGATTTCTTAATAAAATTGAAGTAGACGAATTGATTAAATATTTGACATGCTAACCAATCAAAACCAGTCAGGCGCACTAAAAAACTGTAACAGAAACTTAAAAGGGTGATTGGGTGGTCTGTAAAAACTACAATTTTTTGGAGTAATTTATTTTATTATTTGTTACCTATGTAATTTCGTAAGTTTTTACAGTAGAATTCAATGTTCTTTCAAATTATTGCAGTTTGTGCAGTTTAATTATATGAATTTTTACTCTTATACTAGAATTATTTTCAATAGACATGTCTCACCAGAGACACACCATATGGCATATGACTATGACATCATATTACTCATAGCACGACTTAGAACCAACTCTTGATTGGACGTCATGACCACCTGAGAACCGCTCTCTAATTATATTTAACCATGATTAAAAATTATCCATTACTAAGTATGATGTTTAAAACAGTTTCGCTATTTAAAAAATATAAAATTACAACACCATTCCGAAGTCTTCACAAAAACTTTTTGACCTGTTTGTAAACTTAAAAGAATGCACTCCTACGAATTTTAATGAGTTTCTCTAAGCATCCTATTCGCAGTTACATTTTTTTCTTCTTATTGCTATTTCTCTCATGATACTAAACCGATGAAGGATGACAAAGGATATGAGCACTAGCACAACTGGTTCTTACATTTTTCAATGTTGAATAATCGAAAATAATTTTCCACTAGAGCACACTCACTCTCACAGTCGCAGCCATTGTTGACAAATTAATGATAGGGCAAGACACCTTCAAGTGCCGATCATCAGAAATTGGAATTACGTCTCATCGCCTCATCGCCATATGTGGCTAATGATGCGACAATGTGAAACTTCGTTAAGGTTTACTTCAGCCATTATAGTGCTCCCTACATACCATAAAAATAAATGGTTATTGTGTCTTTAAATAAATATTAATTCAGCAAACAAATACAGTCCTATAGCTGATGTTTTCTAATCGATATTTTTAAACCAGACCAAAGCTTTTTTTCCTAACGGAATCATTAATCAAGCCTTATATAGAACGGCAACGAAACAAATCTGATAAGAAATAATAAGATTAACAGATAAAGGCAAACCCCATCTCTGTTAGACATGATGCTTTTGCAAATCTGAGTCATTCCAGTTTAGTGGACCAAAATAAACTGTCGCGGTGTTACACACACAAAAGATACATCGCCCTTCCTCAACCATTGATTGCTGCCTCCCCTGTGATAAAATTACACGTTTAGGTTTACTCAAATGCGAGTACATCAATCGATCACTCTCAAATACAATTGCATTCTACAGCAGGCGGAATATCACTGCAACACACAGACAAATAAAATTCTTATTTCGACTCGATCAGATGACAACAGTATGGTTTTACTTGAGAAACTGTTGCTCAGTTCGATGGATTTTTACAACAGCAATTGAAATCGTGTAACACTGAGCGAAAGAGTTTGTGAAATATATTTTACAAATTATATTTATACTTTTAGTTCCTTTGAAATAAACCAGCGAGAGGTTGAAATATTGTTTGTATTAAAATAGTTTTGAAAGAGATTTATTTAAATGATAACGTTAACATGAATGTAAAAATATTGTATAACAGTTCTCCTCTGGGTACTTAATTACCTATGTAAATTTCAAAAACGAGAAAAAATTCAATGTATGGAGTTGATTAACTCAGATAGCAGATTTGATAGAATTTTGTCTTTTAAATTCAAACAAACTTTTAATTCTCGATTCATCATTTTATATTATTAGGTGTGGTGTGAAACAATATAATGTAGAGTGATTTTCTTTTCTCATGGCATTGGGTCTTGAACAAATCTGCGCGTAGGGGCGGAGCTATAAAGTGGGAATATAAAACCTAAAAACATCGACTCAGTTTATACTTTTCGAGGGTCAAAGGACGATCGAATTGTTGGAGTGTTGTGTATTTTAACTATAAATATATAAAAACTGAGAAATTCAGGAAAACTGCAGCACGCCAACTCGATGAACTTAAGCAACATGTTATTAGGTTGGCCAGTAAATCGTGGATATTTGACAACCGGATGCTCATACGACGTATTTAAGATTTCTGCGTCTCCAATGTTAAATGCCATGAGAAAAGAAAATCACTCTACCTCCTCAGCAGTAAAGGAGGACGAGCATGACGTCACGCAATGATTTTCATTGAAGGAATATTATATAATATTAACTAAATTTCTTAATTTTTTTAAATATTTTTGTTTCTTTAACTGTATAAATAAGATTTGATGTAAGTTTTTAGACGGGTTTATAAAGAATAAATTTAGGTATTGGAGAAAAATATTATATATTTCAAAACTTTATTATGCATATTTTCCACAAACTCAAAATATTTCTCTTTTGATGTCTTCTGCAATGTGCACAATGTTTTTTATTTATTTTACATTTTGTTGAGAAAATATAAATACAGATTAGAGTCTGTCCCATTCTTCCAATTTATCCATTTTGAACTTCTATTAGCTTTAGTTAAAAAAACTGGGCTGTCTATGAATACTGCTGAAAAACTGAATTTCGTACAAAAATATGAAGAGCTACAGCTCGTAGGTACATCTTTATTATCAGAGCTATAGACAAGCATAAAATAAAGTGCTTATGTTCAGGCTCATTCAAAACAAATAGAATTACTTTTTTCTAGTTTTCATATCTGTTGAAACAGTTTTTGCCTCTCTTGCAATATAAAATCAGATACAAAAAACTTTTTCACATCTCGTATAATTTGTCAAACAACAGAAGCAAATTTTCTTTTTGTTTTGTTTGCGTCATCAATACATTCTAAATCGGCAGTTTTTCTTACGAAGTTAATATTATTTATTGTGTAATGTGCTTACCCACTGAAAATTGAGTTTACCATCTAGAAGTAAAATATAAAGTTACTAATACAGAGCTTTCGATTGGTCAATATTATTGATAATTTACACAAGTGTGTACAGGGTGTCCCATTTTCGACACTTTTAGGGGGTATTGGCGTTATTATCAAAGATAGAGTGTTGCGGTTTTCACCTTCCTGTCCTACTTTTTTACGAAACGAAAGATTCCGGGGTCAAATTTGTCATGGCTCTCTTAGTTTTTAATCTACAGAGTGATTCTGATTTCCGTTATGCGTCTACGTATCACAAAGGTGAAAACTGATCTTGATAGAGTTTTTTACGTAGAATTCAGTGGCGTATGCAGTTTTTGTGTAAAAGGTTTAGTTTTTGAGATATTGCCCAAACTTATGTTTTTTTAAATGGGACACCCTATATATTATCTTTTATATTGATTAAGCAAAATTTGGGCTTTCCAAAAATATATAATACTTAATATTTATTTTGAAAACCAGCTCAAAATTCGATATTTTTACTAATTTTCTTAATTTATAACAGTAAGCCATGGCTATTTTTTTAAAAACAAGTCCAAAATTTTCACAAAGCGTAATTATTTTAAAGCTAAACACTTCAAAAGATAATTTTAATGCATTGTTTAAAACATACCAACAATATAATACTTCTCATAATTATCGTAATTGGCCATTGTAATAAAAAATTAAAAGTAAAATAAAAACTCCTACGTAACAAAAATATTTCATAATGTCAAATTTTGCATTTGTTTCTAATAAACTAGCCATGGCCTACTGTTATAAAAAAAGTAAATTATTAAAAATATCGAATTTTGAGCTTGATTTTCAAAATAAATATTAAGTATTATATATTTTTGGAAAGCTCAAATATTGCTTAATCAATATAAAAAATAATATATAGGGTGTCCAATTTAAAAAAACAAAAGTTTGGGCAATATCTCAAAAACTAAACCTTTTACACAAAAACTGCCTACGCCCCTGAATTCTACGTAAAAAACTCTATCAAGATCAGTTTTCACCTTTTTGATAAGTAGACGCATAACGGAAATACGAGGGGTGTCTAAAAAACAAAGATTTTCAGAATCACTCTGTAGATTAAAAACTAAGAGAGCCATGACAAATTTGACCCCGGAATATTTCGTTTCGTAAAAAAGTAGGAAAGGAACGTGAAAACCGCAACACTCTATCTTTGATAATAACGCCAATACCCCCTAAAAGTGTCGAAAATGGGACACCCTGTACTATCTAACCTAAAATTCGCAGCCGGACATACCGATTCAGAATTATTTATAATAATAATAAAATATTCAAATGAATATTGTTGTAAATTTGTATAGTATTGTTAGTAAAATAATAAAATATAATAACACTTTTGAATATTTTTATAAAAGCAGGCACTTGATTTTTCTTATTCTTGATAGTCAGTTAATTTTTCCACATTTTTGAACCCTCTACATATAAATTAGAATAACGAATTTAAGAATTTCCAAACAAAAATTTAATCAGTTCCACATTTTAGTTATACCAGGTTATTTTCAGTAGACAGAGTCACACTCTTTCTCTCTCGCTTTTAAGATACGCGAGCGAGAGAGAGATACAATGTGACGCTCATGTTTACTGAAAATTATTCTGAAATTCTGGTAGCAATCCAGAGCTAAATTGTATTAGGTGCCAAAAATAAAACTTTACAGGGAGGCGAATTAATAATTTAAATTTCAGTTAGTATTTCATAATTTTGTAATCTTACTTATTATTTAGAATTGTCTATCTTTAAGTAAGTAGGTTTTAACACAACAGAGCACAAGATAGGAAGTCTAGAAAAACCCATTTTATTAAAAATCAAGTTACTATAGTATAGTAACTACCGTGAGGCACAAAATTGGTTTATAGTCTTATAGTATATGATAAGTGACAGATGAAATAAAGCCGCAGCCTTCTGCCTCACCGATTTACATTTTTAACATTTTTACCTTTTTTATAATTCTATACACCCTTTGATCTACAGACACAATTTCACCGCCCCCAGTTCACATGCCCAGCATTTTTCCCATCGTGCTGATACGCACACGCAAATATTTATTCCTGAATAATATTAATTTTCGGTAATCCAGTTGATGACAATCCAGTTTCATCTTTTGACTGAGTGTCACCAAGGCCTGACAAACGCAGAGTCGGTCTGCGTGAATTCCGCACATACTTGCCCGTTGTTGTGTTATTACATCAGTATGGGGGTGGGGTGTGTTGATTGTCGTTGACGCGTGTTGCAGGGGTATTGTATGGTTGTGCGGTAGGTTGGGCCTGAGGAGAACCCTTGTACAAATTATATAGAGAGAGGGCGTCTTTCATTCATATACCTACAGACCTACACCATAATACAAATATACTCACGAAAAGCTTTAACAAATATTTATTTACTCTTATTCCGGAAAATCATGTTGTATAGGATTTCGCGCCTGAGATATTACCGGTGCCTGTCGCTAGAACCAAAGACGTCAAGTGGATAAACAGAATCTAGTATATTTCTAGAAAAAATCAAATTATTTTCATTCTTTAATATAAATGACAAACACGGAACCGTTCTAAAGTTTGCATGTTGGATCCACCAAAAAACTTACACTATTTAAATAGAAACTTCAATTTCAAACCAAAACAACAAACATACCAAACTAACGCGGTGGAAAGTTGAAAAGCAGCTATTTTTTCAATTAACGGAATTCCGTGGACGTGGACTGATGCCAATCACATGCGATTGAACGAATTCAATGACAAGAAAGAAGGGGGCTGTGTTGGCAACCAACTCACCCGGCTGCTAGATGAAACATGACTTCTCTATTCTTCAAGTCATTGCATTCACACAATGCTGTTTTGATTTCATTTGATTCTAAATCACAATACAATTTATCTTTAAAATGGAATTATGAACAAATGACCCTTAAAATGGGTTGGAGTTTGGGAAATGTTCTTTCGATGGGAAAGGTTTAAACGGAAAAATGGTTACTGTCTGTATGATTTGTAAGCTTAACTTCAGGATATAAATGCCACAAGTTGTCAATAGAATTAAAGTATTCAACGCATGATCTGAAATTACTATCAAAAGTTAGAATAATATACAATGCAGCATCATATCGTTAAATTTTACATAACAACAGATACGTTGAATAAAAGCAAATTTTTCTTCATAATCTAGATTGAAGTATTCAATCGGTAATTGCTTGGAAATTTAAAATTAAACTCAGTTAAGAACCATTCTTAAGACTCTTTACCTTATACGGGGTCTCTCCAAAAACATCAAAATCATTCAAATGTACAAAACAACAGGTATATTTCAAAAGTACCTACACAATGTGATGATGCCATAACTATGTAATGATAATGGTAATAGATACCGAAAAATATATCTTCTCATTGGATTCTGTGCTAACATCATAATATATGTAATTAAAACATTGAGAAGTTATAAGAATTAAGAAAAAAAGGGTGCAAACATTACGGTGCAGACCATAGCAACCTCTCGCTCGAAGGACCGTTCGTTGTGCACATGCGATCGCTCGTACTCGAATGAGAATCAAACACGCATGCGCATTAGCGTACATTTCCAGATGATCTATCCTTTATTAGGCGCCTCCAACTGATAGCGAAGGATAGGATGTTAGCGGTATATTAGTAATAATACATACCCATAGGTATGGCGAACATACATACAGTTTTAGTTTTTGTGTTATTTTTTCCTAAATGAAAATTAAAAAACCAAAAGCACCCGGTTACTTTATAAATGTAGTGACTACTTATAACGGGTGTTCATTTAAAAAAGGCGTCAAATTGGCTTTGATCTTTGTCACTATCTTTGTCTAACCAACTTAATTTACGATCTTGTTGTCTTTTCAAGAATAAAGCCAAAGCCAAGTTGACGCCTTTTTTGAAAAAACACCAGTTAGTATTTCTTGGACTTAGATTATAATTTTCAGAAATCGCCGGAGAATTAAGACAAAAGGTGAAATGAAACTTACATATTCAATTATTCATTTAGCGCGCAGTTTCGCTATAATCTAAGCTAGCTTCATCAGGGCCGCTAAACAAATGTAAACCAAATTTGGTATAAATTTACAAATTAAATACATTTAGCAAATCGCTAGCGTCGCCTCGACTTTTTCGATAATTTTGAGACAAATGTAAATTTATTTTAAATAATTTTAAAAATTTGATATTAAGAATATGACCAGTTTTATTCATATCATTATTATATCTGTTACCGGACAAATCCGAAATCCGGAAATTCTAGTGTAGACTAGGCCAAATGCAAAGTTCTTACTGTTCATAGGAGCTTCGGAAATTTCCTATGATAAACGCGAAATCACATATCAATTTAGGTTTTTCGTATACAAGTTTTAGTTTGTCCTAGTATTTTCAGGACGAACTAGAAGTGAACAAAATTACTTAGGATAAACTAGATATTATACCGAATAATTTTAGGACAAACTAGATATGCCAAATATAACAGTATACAGGGTGCCCCAAAATTTGTGGGCAGTATTTCTAGGACAGGTTGTACTTGTCAAAATGTGACGAAAAGTTTATATTATATTATACAGGGTGATTCAAAATTCGATGTAGATATTTTAAGGACGTATTATTGGGATCAAAATAAGACTTTTTTTTCAAATAAACATGTGTCCTAAAATGCACCCCCTCCGAGCAACATACAAGTGTGGACCCCTCTCCAAACTCCCCCAAAACTGGGTTTACATAATTTTTGAAGCAAAAAATAAATAGAGTTGCTAAAAAAAGGGGGGCATGCCAATTTTCAGAAGATTTGATCCGTTATTGTAGTCACAATTTTAAATAATCGTTTTTTTTACGCAACTTACAGTGGCTATAGCTCGGAGGGGGTGCATTTTAAGACACATGTTTATTTGAAAAAAAAGTCTTATTTTGATCCCAACAATACGTCCTTAAAATATCTACATCGAATTTTGCAGGAAACTCCTTTTTGGAGTCCCTCTTTCGGGAGGCTCTAGCCTCCATAGTGCGGGTTAACAACACAGGATGCAGGATGACTATATGCATTTACACTTCAAAGTTCAAAAACGGATCCTATGTGAACAAGCTTATTTAAATACGTGTGCTGTTACCTGGATCCCGCATCCTGCATCCTGCAATTCGGTTTGGTGTGAAACCGCTTTTAGTAAGCATTTATCGAGCCATGTTAATATAAACTTTTCGGCATATTTTGACACCCTGTATACTGTTATATTCAGCATATCTAGTTTGTTCTAAAATTATTCGGTATATCTAGTTTATCCTAAGAAGTGAACAAATTATCACTTCGAGTTCGTCCTAAAAATACCAGGACACACTAAAACTTGTATATGAAAAACTGATTTTTCCTAAATTGACATGTCATTTCGCGTTTAGCCTAGGAAACTTGCGAAGCTCCCATGAACAGTAGGAACTTTGCATTTGGCCTAGTCTAAACTAGAATATCCGGATTTGTCCGATAACATATCCATCAATCTGAAAAAAAACTAGTCCGATTTGTTTCAAATGTCCTCTTTTTTTGGTGTTAAACCGGGCTATAGTAAGAAATTATTGTTCCAAATCTTTCATAGGTTAGGTTTTGGAACTACAAATACAGTTTTATGTAATTTGGCTTTTCATCGGATATATTATAATATTTTGTTGGGTAACTAATTATGGACATAAATTAGTTTCTTCAAAAAGCAATAAAAACTAAAGAAAAAAATATTTCATTTAGTAATTATTTCACCACACCTTTTCACCAGATTCTCGAAGACGCCAAGATATTGGGAATAGTCTGACTCTATTGGACCTTTCGTCTCTTCCCAAAGGATTTCAATGGGTTTCAAATCAGGTAACTATGCTTATCACTTCAAAATCTGAACATTAATTGCACAAACCAGAATGGAATAAATTAATCTAAATGACATTTCGTATTCGAAGCAAGGATTCATGATATTCTGTAAAATATCCTTATTAAATAAACTAGTTTCTTGTTTTATTTTTTTAGCTATTTTAGTTAATAAACCAAGTTTCTCATATAGTAAGTGTACTTAACACAGTATGAGTTGACATCAATATTCAATATAGTTATTATTAAAGATACAGTCCAATTACATCCAATAAATATTCAGTTTTAGTTAATAAGTTAATACATTTTTCTGCTACAGTTTTTATTATATCACATTTTGCTGCTCGACTTTTGTCCGATTATATTTTGCCCACCCAACGACTAAAATCATCGTATTCAAACCTAGCGTAACGTATAGCCATAGAATACTGAAAAATATCAGACTTCAAATTAAGACCTAGCCACGATATTAACTTGCAAACGTAATGTACTGCTCAAATTATAGAGGATTAATTATGGGTTAATATATGTACCTATGTGAAAATAATTCGCTTTACATTAATTTGACCACTACGTTAATTTAATTCGCTGCTCATTAATTTCAGTGGGCAGAACACCTAAAAACTATCTATTTTTTGCACAATTTTGGTAAACTAATAATTTGCGACGTTTTTCTAAAGTTTACGAAAGTAATTCACATGATAATCCAGTTTTAATTTTAAACTACATAATTTCTAACCCAGTTAAAATCACGACTGAGCCACGACATGAATTTATAAATTTCATAACGTTCGACCAAAAATACTATAAAAGCTTCGACTAGGTCCGCTGTATGGCCTAACACAAACAATACATTTATTATTTAATATTTACCGGAATACATGAAACACCTATATATGAAACGAAATGATTAACTTTTCCCCTTTAGTCAGGAATAATAACTGTAACAATTTCAATGAAAGTACGCTTTATACTTTATAGCTAGCTGTATTAATACGAAATTAATTATTTCTTTCACCTCAACCATCACATTGGCCTTTGGGCGCTTACCGCATTTGCGGATATAAAGTAAATCGTCAAAATTGTATCGCCCATTTTGTCTGCACTATAAAGATGTGGTTTTGTGGTATTTCAGTCGTCCGTCCTGAAAATAGTCCATCAAATGTTGCTGTAAATAAATAACCAATTTTCAGGAGTAAGATTTATCGTGCAGCAAGCTTTATTACCAGGCTCGTAAATGTCTACAATTTGGTTTTCTCCAACACGTTTACACTAGAAAATTGCTCCAGTTAATGGAGGCATGAAACAAACCATTATCAAGTTATATAAGGATTACAAGAAAATTGATTTATCAAAACTAATACTAATTTACTGTTATATTACTATTGTGACCGCAGAATTAGGTTTTTAATCCGTTACGTCGCTCACAAAAAATCCGATTTGATGTCCGACACTTCCTGTGTACTCGAGTTTTGTTGTTTTGATTATGTCAATCGCCCTGAGTTTTTTTTTTGCCGGATACAACGAAATAATGGTTTGTTTACTCTTCACAAAGTTAAACCAAGTTTTTTTGTAATAATGCAACTGATACCCATGCTAAATTAGTACATCCCTATACACCCAAAACAAAGTTAGTAGTTCTCGTAATAAACTACATAGTTTCTAGTTTTGAAACTTGAATGCAATTTATACGATCAATTTCAAACAAAAAGTTGTACTATAACTGGAAGTTTAATAAGCTTTTGTATATCCGGAGCTTTTGCTTGAATTATGAATATGCAAATAAACTGTAGGAACTCCCTAACATTATTTCAAAATACTACATAATATATCTTAACACGTTCATAAGCAGTGGATGAAGCACAAGCTAGAGAGCTCAGAATTTAATATACAGCAAAGCAAACCGCAATTCTGCTAGACTTGCCACCAAGTAAGAAATTTAAGCCTTGAAAATTAAATACAAAATTAGCTCATTGTAAAACCACCACAAAATGTTAATAGGTTTATTTATTTCTCGTTACACCAGCTAAAGAAAAAATCGCTTTTGTGCGAGAAAGTAGGACAGAAAACAATTTATGATTGTGTTTGGAGAATTTTATTCAATACTAACTAACAAAGTCGTTTTGCCATCAAACCGATTATCTAATTGTTGGTATTAATTTAACTCAAAGCAAATATTTCAAACCTCATTATGTTGTCTCTTTGTGTGAATACCAAGCAGATGAGTTTCATTAGACATGCTGGTGACTGCGGTTAACATTTTTAATTGAAATTTGTTTTAATCCCCATTTTTGTGGTTGTTTTCAAACTCAATTATCAGGATTTTTTTTCAGTTTAATTGTTTACAATCAAATTTAAACTACATTTACAACTTTGTTGTTTTGTAAATTTGAGCTGATTAATCTAAATTTCGAAATAGAATAATGTATATTTGAAAAAGGAAAGTTAAATAATTTTTAAAAGAATAGCATATAAAACATGATTTAATTTAAAAAATTGTACTTTTTTTATTACATTAATAAATTAAATATACACCCTGGCTACAAAAACCCCGGCCACTTTTCCAACTATTAACAACAGATGTCGCTGTTTTGACGATGTTTAGGTATTTAAAAACAGCGACATCTGTTGTTAGGTTAATAGTTGAAAAAGTGACCGAGGTTTTTGTAGCCACCCTGTATAATATATAGGAGTAGATATTAAATATTAGGAAAACATTGATTGCTAAGTCCTAAACATTTTCTTTTTGTAAAAGTCTATAAAGGTAGTAGCCTCTCAAAGGTGAAAAAAATTATTACCCAATAACATTCCTAAAAAAAAATTGCGCAGTTTTCTTTAAATATAATGTAATAAATTGTAATGCTCATACTACTTTGTAGAATTCTTTAATTTTTTTGGAAACGACTTTTTTAGAAAATAGTGACTAGGGGATGCAAGTCTGAATACAATCGGAGCCTTATAGTTCTAAAATTGAAAAATTTTGAACAGAAATTAGCTATTAAGAAATTTGCAAAAAATTTCATATTTGATAGAAATGAAAAAGTAGTAAAAAAAGTGCATGAGAATTGGTACAAAAAATTCCAAAAACGATTTAAGTTATAATTATTTGGATGAAACTTTTTTAATTTTAAGATTTTTAAAGATGTTTGTATGAATGTCGATCGTCTATTTTACGACTTTTTGAGTTTTCTAACTTTGGCTAATCTGATTCTGATGTTTCGAATAAAATCATTTTTAGAAATCCTGATATTAAATTTTATATTTTTCTTCTCTCTAAATTTAGAATTTCTTTTTTCTACTTTTTAATTTTCTCCCTTGAGGTCGTGGGATAAACAGCAAAACAGCTGATCAAAATGCTTACCTACTGTATAAAATATTTCAAAATTTAGTTAGAACAAAAATAGTTTAAATTGGATCAAAAGTTTTTAAAAAATAAAAATAAAAGAAATTGGATTTTAGAAAAAGACTCAAAATTAAAAGACCTCTCCAATGATATAATATGGTCGAATGTCGCTAGAAAAATTTTTGCAGCGTCGCGACGCCAAGCGTCATGCATATTAAAGTATATATTTCTATCCTAATTTTGAGTGACAGTCAGTAAGTATAGTACTTTTTTCAAAATCAAATTCCCTTTAGTCGTTTACGAGAAAAACGCATTTCCCCAGATAAATGAATCACCCTGTACACCAGAAATCCTTTTTTGTGAAATAAATCCACGAAAATCCACGGACAGTCACAGACATCTATAGAAATCCACAGACATCTACAGAAATCCACGGATATCTATGGACATCCACAGACATTCGCGAAAATTTAAAAACTCAAAAATAATCGAAATTACAAATAGACAAAAAAATGTTAGATGTGTAAGCATTTGCACATGAACACTTCGGCGTACATGGAAATCTAAAGATATCTACAGAATCCGAGAACATGGAAATCCATGGAAATCTACATGGGTGTACACCAGAAATCCACAGCTGTTTACCCCTCGCTTGAGGTTTATCTCTATTCCAAAAATAAATTCATATTTAAGCTTGAAAGCGATTGAGAAAAACCAAAGCAGTTTGTTCATAATTGTTATAAAAACTAATTTTAGCAACCTGTTTCGTTAATTATTCTGCGAGTTATTTTCTGTAACCTTAAACTCATTTAAACATTTTACTTTGAACTTTTTTGTGTCATTTAGTTCAGTACTATTTCGCCCCACCCAGAATGCATATTAGTGATGATTTATAAACGTCATTCTACACTCTGTAAAATATTTTCAGTTCAGCATTATTCATATTCGTAATTTTTCCATGTCACTTGTAATAAAATAGGTTAATTTAGTTGACAGTGAAAATTTATTATAAAATATCTGTGTTAGTTTTAGATTAATTAACCCTCTGGTTGTACGCCCAAAATGGGTTATATCGGTTTAAAGAAATTGAACTTGACATGATGGATATCTCTGTCTAGTGTAAAGGTTATTATTACATAATTTTGACTGATGTTCACTTGGAAGAGAGTAGGATGATTATTTTTATCAGTTTTGAAATATTTTATAACATTAAAGTGAGTGGTTTGTTTATGGTCTCAGACAATTAAAAACAAATAATCATAAAGTTGTGTTATTACATTCATTACACAATATAGTTCTAAATTTCTAAGATTTTAATAAAAAAATTCGCATCAGGAATACGTTTTAATCATACAGTTATTATTCATCTATACTTTACATTCTTCACCCTTGTGGATTATGTTGTAAGTTTCCAAACAATACTGGAAAAACCGCACAAATTTTCTAAAACTTTTCCATTCAAATAAATTCGAGTTAGAAATATTATATTGTATGTCATTTCATATATCCAAGGTGCAAGAGTTCATGACTATTCCCCTGCTAATAAAGTTGAGTTCCAAAATTTACATTTAATCATAAGTTAAATGTGAATATTGCAGAGTAACCCTACAGTATGTTTGTTTCGTAGAGTTTCAAATATTCAGACCAAGTTGATGCTATTCCTCAACGATTGGGAATTCCTGCTAACTCCATTAAACACGGATAAAGTGTAGACTTGAAGCTTTTAGTTGCAGGAAAAACTGTTATATGCTTCATTCAGTATTTCCACCAGAGCGCTGTGCTTTTTATACGAAATAAAATTACATTTAAAGAATCCCCACCCATATTTCATTATGTAAATTCAAGTCCATATTGGACATGTTTACATAAGGAGCATAATAAATAAACACGAGTAAACACAAGTTTCGCTTTTTAATAAATACATAAATTGGAAAAGTTATATTTATTTATTACAGTCACATAAAAACCTAAAATTAAAACCACGAACCTTTAAAAAACCTTGAAACATGTACATGTTGCAAGTTATTACTTTTTACTTGGTGAATTGTTTATACAAGGCACACCGCCACCGTACTCGGGTTTTCATATTTCGCGAAAGACAATTTTATTATCGTTTGAATTTACGAGTTCCCGACGGCAGAACAGCGTAATCGCAATGCCTGCCAACTAAACCTTATATACCAGACAAGTCACACACAGACAGTCTGTTTCATCATATCAACTCTATCGATTTTTACAATTGGAGCAAAAACTATGCTACATGATTTCGTTTTAGATACACAGGGTGATTCAGAAAAAAACAGGAGATGTACAACCGCACATCTATATAAATGAGACAGAGACAGCGTAAAAAGAAATGGGAAATAAACTGTCAAAATAATTCAGTGTTTACTAGCGCGCCACTGGAAAACTGGTCGACTGGATTAAGTAGAAACCCGCTGCTGCTAGAACTTTTCGAAATTTTGTACAATTTGGTGTGGTTTTTGAGTGTGTATTTTTGTTTTCATTTAAGACTGATATTACCATGTTTCAAAAATTTTAATTTGTGATAAAATAACTACATTTTATTTACTAGAAATGCACTCACAGTATCCCATATACTACTAACTATTTCTTAGTGTACCTATTTGTAAATTCCAACTTCTAATTATACTGTTTAGAAGTGACTGTAAGTGAATACGTGGAAAGGCCCTCCCGTCAGAGCCTCTCGAGGAAAAACTGTCTGCTTCATAATGTGTTTATCTAGTTTTTGCCCAAAAACTATATGATCCTCCTTACTCTCCAGATTTAACCCCTGGTGACTTCTACAGGGTGTTTCAGGATTAACTGGACAAACTTAAAATTTGAAATCAGGACCTCAAAATAAGAAAAAAAATTTCTATGAAACGATTCGTTAAAGAGTTACGCCCCTCCAAAGATGGAGGCTAAAATTAGGTTTTTAATTTTTTCTCAAATTTGGATAAAGATAAAAAAATTAACTTTGGTAGGGATTTTCTACTAATGAAAACGCTTCTAAACAATATTTTTTGAATCATCCCTTATCGATATAAGGGGTGAAATCAGCAACCCCTATTTAATTTTTTTATTGAAACTGTTTAACGGACCCGAATTTTGTCATATAAAAAATTGCTCTGGAAAGCTAGAGTCATTTAGAAAGTACTTTGTCTCTTTCATTTTTTTCATAAAACTGATATTTTTTAAATAAAAAAATAAAATAATGCCGATTCACATGGTTATTTTGGAAATTATTGCATTATTTAATAAAATGGAAAATGGCTAGTAGGCTGCTGTCAAATAACCGTATTTTATTAAACCTTTAGGAACGAGTTACTAGTAATTAATTATTACCTAATTATTAGTAAAAATTATTTTAATAATTTTTATTTGCTAAAAATAACCCGATGTTACTAACAATTAGGTAATAATTCATTACTAGTAACGCTTTACTACAAATTATAGTTATTTGACAGCAGCCTGCTGGACATTTTCCATTTTATAAAATAATGCAATAACTTCCAAAATAACCATGTGGATCGGAACTATTTTATTTTTTTATTTATCAACTGCCCAGTTCTATGAAAAAAATGAAAGAGACAAAATACTTTCTAAATGAATCTAGCTTTCCAGATGACAAAACTCGGGTCCGTTATAGAGTTTCAATAAAAAATTAAAGAGGGGTTGCTGATTTCACCCCTTTTATCGATAAGGGATGATTAAAAAAATATTCTTTAGAAGCGTTTTCATTAGTAGAAAATCCCTACCAAAGTTCATTTTTTATCTTTATCCAAATTTGAGAAAAAAATTAAAAACCTAATTTTAGCCTCCATCTTTGGAAGCGTTTCCTGACATACCCCATAGAAATTTTTTTTCTTATTTTGAGGTTCTGAATTCAGATTTTAAGTTTGTCCAGTTAATCCTGAAACACCCTGTATATGTTCCCCAAAATGAAGATGAGATGGAAAGGAACTCGGTTTGATAGTGCTAGACTCATGTGGAAAAGAAGTCTAGGCCCAAAAGAACTATTTTGAGGGCGATGGCGGCCAATTAGGAGCTATACAATGAATTTTCATTTTTTTACAGCAATAAGAAATCATAAATTTTAAAAACTACCTCGAATAGTTGCCGACATAATATGGAGACGTTCTGGGTTGTGGGATATTTGATTTTGATGATGAAATGTCCAAAATTGTGTGAGAAATTTGAATGAATTACAGGATACAAAATATGAAAACATATTTTTGGTACAGTTGAATTCATGTTTTTTAAGTTATGTTCACTAAATTTTCCTGTAAAAGGACCTAAACTCGTTGTACTTTAAATTTCAGCATTCTGCATTCTAAAACTGTATACATAAATCGATGAAATATGTGAAAAACTTTAAGATAATTTAAGATTAAAATGTATCCTCTGAAAAATTTTGAACCGACGCCCACGCATTATTCAATATCATCATAATTATATCCAAAAATACAACAAATTAATTTGCATAACTTCCTATAGTTCTTCTGGTCTTAAAAAGCAACATTAAATTTTATTGCCTCCAACGGTATCGAACACAAAATATTTGCAAACATTGTTGTGAATAAATAGCTATAAAATCTGGGAACAATTGCATATTCTGTGTAAGCTTCCGGGTATACAACCAATTCAAATTCTAACTAATTAAACTATATCACAGGTGCAAACAAAATAGTAAATAATTTAAAAAAAAATATGCTCCAATTCAACATTATGAAAACTATTCAAATCATTGGGAATATTTTATTTGAATATTTTATTGAAAATCAATAGTGCAATGCACATTATGTATTTATATCCTTATTCTAATAATAGATAAAGAGGTAATAGCTTTAACATAATAATAATAAATAAAAGTTAGAAAAAAAGAAAAGTCTTTTCCGGCAACGTCCTTTAGGCTGCAATTTCAAATACTCCCATCATTTGTTATAACAGATATTGATGTCATTGCTCCTCTTTACTTCTAAATTATGCTTTTTCTTCTTCTGTTCTTGTATTCTTCCTATACATATATCTTCAGTCAATATAATAAATTATAATTAATGTACCTTTAACAATCTTTCAAATTTTTGCAAAATAACAATTATGTACTTTGAAAATAGCTCTAGTTAACGAGTAGATATGTAATTAAAAAAACTGGGCAGTTTCTTTATCGATATAATACCAGTATTTAATAACAGCGTAAGTCGTCCTAAGGCAGAGCTGTGGTTTTTCTGTTTATCCTACGTATTATTATCCCATTAAACGAAATAAATACGTCTAAGAAGAAACACTGTATGGCTGCATTTACTAGAAAATACAATTTCGCTTTTACATACAAATATTCAATCAATAAATGCACAACAACCTTTTAATAGATTATAGTGGCTGGACCTGCGGCAATAACATTATGTCACTCCTTGTCTACACACTTATGCTTTAATAGTGAAATGGATTAGAAGAAAGTACGGGATGTTGTGTTCGAAAATATTTATAAAGGTCAGCTATTAATTCGATAAAATATCAACTAAACGACAAAGAGTTTGTCGACACAAGATAATAAAGCAAGTAACATTATCGCTAGTAAAGAAGTGGTCTCAACAATGCCGATTCTCTTTGGTCCCAGAGGCACGCAGTACCGTTGGAATAACAAACTTTTCTTTCGTCTTTTTCAATGCTTCAGTAAGTACTTGTAAATATTCATTTAAATTCTTATAGGTGGATGACACATTTTAGATTTATATTGTTTTTACAATAGCTGGATGTATTTATTGATTTTGTAATACAATAATACTCGTAACTCGTAATGGTTATGGGTATTTAGATAAATTAAGGTCAGTAACGAAGCATAATTAATGTTTAAGTTATAAATAAATGAATCATCTGTGGATTAGCTGCGCTTATATTAAAAGATATTTTGTTTTATCATAAATATTGTATAAATAAACTACATTTTTCTTCAAATATCATTTAAGCGTGACATTACCCTGTTGTACTAATTATGTTTATACTGAGAAAAATTTTGAAAATATTTATTCCTCAAACAAGGTTTGAAATTGTTTTATTAATATACAGGGTGTTTCCTAACTACGGTACGAAACTTCAGAGGGTGATTTGTTATGTCGTTTTAAGAAAAAAAGTTCCTATGAACTGGAGTTGCTTCGTTTCTGAGATACAGGGCGTTGAAGTTTAAAAAGAAAATAAAGTGCATGTCAGCCATTTCAGCGTTAGTAAAATTATTCATGATGGAATCACTGCTAATTGACAACTCTGACTTTTACTGATATGACAATACTATCACTGAGCTGGTCTCCAAAGCAGGTAAGTAGGTACCTATACTTGATTGGACTTGGCAATAATTTGTTATAAAAAGCAGATGTGGTGATTTTTATTTTTTTTCTCGAAAACAAAGCTAGATATTAAGAAAACACAAGAGACCAAAAAGTTGTATTTTTAGATGCCTAATCTAAAAAAATAAAAAACTACAAAAAAAAGTCAGTGGCGTACTTTTTTTTCTCAATTTTTTCTCAATTTTTTCTCCTATTGGCTGTGGTGCCCACTGAGACGCCACTGGACCTAATAATCTCAATCTAGTTAGGGCTAAATAAGCGTCTTATTACTTCAAATAACTGCACCAAATTTCAACCAAATCGGTTTAAGGATATTTATGATATTTTATAAATATATAAGTACAGTTTTTTTAAACTTCAACGCCCTGTATCTCAGAAACGAAGCAACTCCGGACATATGTTCATAGGAACTTTTTTTCTTAAAACGACCTAACAAATCACCCTTAGAAGTTTTGTACCATAGTTAGAAAACACCCTGTATATTGCAGATGATTTTTTATAAATCAATATTATTGAATATTAACAAAATGTATTAATTATTAGGCAGTGCCTCCGCTGCCGGCAATGACACCCGAATGAGCTGCCGGCAAAGAATTTTTAGGTTTTGCCGCGTATTCTATTTTTATCAAGATAATGTTTTAAAGATTTCAAGGTTTCATTAAAATCCAACATTCTGGGCTAATTTATAATATAAATGAACAAATAAAAAAATGTTTTGTGGTTTCCTCTACTTGAATTTGATTAACACTAGTTGCGATTGCATTTGCACTTTGTTGTATTTGGGTAAAACTGCCGTACCGCGGCTTTTCTGAAAATGGCTTATTTTGGCAAGAGAATAAGCTGTTTAAAATCGGGGGAGCATTTTTTTTAGAAAATCATTTTGTTTTCATGAAAAATGGAAAAAAATCCTCAATTAACAACCCAACCAGTAAAAGTAGGTATATTAATCTTTCACTTCTCAGAGGTTAGGTTGTTAATTGAGGTTTTTTTTCATTTTTCATTAAACACATTTTTTTTTTCAAAAAAAACAGGCTCCTCCGAGTTTAAACAACTTCTCTTTTCAAAATAAGCCATATTTACAAAAAACTAATTTTTAGGCATTTTTCGGAAAAGCCGTGATACGGAAGTTTTACCACAATTTGTTACAACATTATTATCATCAATGAAAGTGTTCGTTGCTCTCCAGAAAATCGTCTTTGAAAATGTCCTTCAAAATTTCACCTTGCCCTTCTTCCCAATGCTTTATGATAGACTTAATGATTTTCAATATCTCACGAAACAACTGAGCCATTTTTTACCTTGATCATCCATATAAGCTTAAATTTAGAGTGATTAGTCATATATTTATTACGCCATTGCTGTTTACGAGTTACATACCTACAAATTTTGAGGGTTATGATTGCCGGCACCGGAGCCATTAGTTTGTTTTACGGGCACCGTTGCCGGCAGCGGAGGCACGGCCTAATTATTAACACATTTATAATTTTTCCATTAATTTATAGAATTATGATTAACCAATATTTATTAGGTCGAATTTTAACTCTATATTGGTCAACAATTACTCATTTTCAGTAAGTATAACTCAACTGTTTTCTCAGTGAAGTGTCACTTTATTGCCGGCGACAGGTAAAGTACTACTTTAGCGTTTAAGTACTACTTAAAAGCCGTTGGTCATAAGTCAAATTAATTGTCAAAGTTTATTTATTAAAATTTCAATTATGTAATAATTTTATAATTTAATGAATTGTTTGCGTTTGAAGAAAAAAATTGCATATTTTATTCGGAGCTTAAGTCGCTTTATGTGCTTCGGCTGCTTTTGTCTGACTCACTTCGTTCGTCAGTCAAACACCAGCCTCAGCACATAAAGCATCACTTAAACTCCTCATAAAATAATATACTATTTACTACTTATATTTCATTAAATTTAGAAAAATTTTAATTTCACACCTTTATTTTTACTTACTTATTTTTTAATTCGAGTGATCGAGTATGTTTAAAAAAATGTTGGGCAAAAATCTGATGAAATTAATTTTCTTAAAGTGTGTTTACACTATCTGATTTTCCGTTTGATTTTCAATTCGATATAGTATATTAAGTATGGAGAACGGTAAGGGATTTTTACCGTTCGAAGACAATTGTTTGGAGGAGGAGCGAAGCGACGACTCCAATTATTGTCTGAGAGCACCCTTAACGTTCGACATACTTATAACATTTTTTGCACGATCCGTCAAATTCACATATTTATGGGTTTAATTAAAGAATAGTAACCAAATTAAAATTTGTTCATGTCAAAGTGACAATTATAAAATAATCTAAAATAAAATGACAACACTTTCATATATGTCATTACTTACCGATCAGAAGGCGAGAATCTTATCGGTAAAATACCTTCCGATCGGTAATTCGTAAACAAAAAACAAATCCTACTATTCTTTTAATTAAACCAGTAAATACGCGAATTTGACGGATCGTGCAAAAAATATATAATTTACAAATTTCAAAATTTCTCGATTGTATTCTATTTCAATATTTACACTATGAATGAAAACTTGAAAGCTAAGTCAGATAGTGTAAATATTGAAATAGATTACAATAGAGAAATTTTGAAATTTGTAAATTACATATTTATCGAATTGAAAATCAAACGGAAAATCAGATAGTGTAAACACACTTTTAGGTATTATGCACCTTATACATCGGATTGTTTTTTCTTAACACAATCTTGATTTAATGTATGCTTTTTTGTTCAAACATAATTCCAAAAATAATTTTCAAAAAACATTTTTTTAGCATATTGGTATATGAGACTTATTTCATATTTCACACCATGTACTAAAATATATTGCCAACCAGAAATCATACACAAAGCTTTTACTACAATTTCCAAATATGTATATTCTAAAAATTTGTTTCCAATTTTATCGCCTTAAAATATCTCCAATTCCTTAAATAACATTTGTTATTTGTAACTTATGGGTTTTGTAAAGAATGTGGCTGTATGCTAATACTTGACAGTATTATTTAAATTGAATTAAAAATGTAATTTATCTCCATTGGGATTTAGATTTTTTTACAACGTAGGTGGCAAACATAGATATTATCTTCCAAGTTTACAGATAGCATTAGAAAGAAGATATTTTATAGGTACATTTAAAATACCTTTCAGTTGATGTGGTATGTGATACTACACAATTTTTTATTATTACAACCACGATAGGAATTTTGGTGCGATAAAATATGTAACCTCTCCATGGTTTTAATTAACTCAATAATAACACCACGCTTTAAATTAAAATTGACTACAACATCAGTAATTGATTTCTGTTGTACCTACAAACAAATAATTTTCGAGGTGCTTTAATATTTTTTACATCGCCCAAACTATGTTGGTTATTCGCAATTCAACAGCGTATCTTGGATGTTTTATTTTCTATTTGTAGTTGGACAAGCGAATGGATCTTGAAAGTTTTTCCATAAATTCCAATTGGTCGGAAGATGCACACAAAGGCTTTATTCCCGTGCTGGGTAACAATCGTAATGCAGGTCTCTTATTCCGTTTACAAGAAATATTGTCTTCCGAACTTAAGATGTATATGTTACGGTTTGCTTTTTGCTTTATCATCCCAATAAAGTTTTTCCTCAATATGCTTAATTCACTCTTTGCATTGGGGGAAAAGTTCTTTGTTATGGAAAATAATTATTGTAAAGATTGCAAGTCGACGAAGCGAACTGAAACCAATAAAAAACATTCCATTTTTTCACAGGTGTACATTTAGCTTGTCTGGAAATAACATACATAACAAGAGAAATAAATGGACCACCAAGACAACTCCTATAACATGTTTACAAATTTAAGTGGGTACGATCTGTACTTATTTCCCGTGACAATCTCATAAAGATATCAATTTGATCAGGGAACACAATCACAAACAAGATTTTAAATTGTGTGTTCTTGACAAGGAAATGTGTTAAAATGTGGTTGTATTTTTAATGGCTCAATAACTTAACAAGAAGGTTTCTATTTCTTGTAGGCAATAAATATACAATTCCCGAATCGATTATTATAATTGAAAGCTTGTTTATAGTACATTGTTTTAATGTTAGTTTTAAACAAATTTATAATTTTAAACAACTGCTGTCAATCAGTTGGCATAATAAATGATTCTTTGGTAAAAGGTCGAGAGTAAAACTTGCCTGGTTTCTCCAACTGGTTTCCAATTGAATTCCAAAATTAATTTGAAACTTTTAATATTGATACACTTGTCTACAAAATGTTGTATATTAAATAACCAAAATTGTGTACATTACATATACATTTCCGGTCGTAATATTTTCAATATAATGCATCACTTAACCATATGACTATGTAATAAGCTCCCCCTATCTCTGTATAATCAATCGTTCATGCATATTGCTGAAGCTGTCAAAATTGATTTATCTTTTATGTTCCGTATATTTAGTTAGAAGTTTCAAAATTTAAATTACTTTGCTTGTCTTATAAAATATTAAAATCCATGGAAAAATAATGCATGTGTTACCATTTTACATCTTCGAGAGGAAATTCCAATATTAAAAATAAAATCGAAGCAAAACCTTTAGGAAGTGATGTTCTCTTATGAATTTTTTTCTCATACTGGGTGCTTTTATTTACTATCTCACTATTCCGACCGTTAATGAAATTATATTTAGCTTCTAAAAAAAGTGTTGCTGCTGAAGTGGCTGACAATTTTAGAAACCGCGAAGTAAATAAATTCCGGCCCTAAATAATAGTTACTACAGTTTAGTTAATCGTATGTGAAGTAAGACACATTTTCTTAATTTATCGTGGGAAAAATGTTATTATTTCAATTTTTAACAATTTGATAAAACAATTATTTCAATGTTACAAAAATTATTTAAGATTTTTTTTAATTAAAAAAATATCCATTAAATTTGTGATAATTTTCCAAATTCTTTAATACATTAACTTACACTTGCCCAGTTAAAATACTGGGTGTCCCAAAGTCACCGCCAATACCGGAAACCATAGATCCCTCAAAAAATTCTAAGACGATTTTTCCTTTGCTATTTTTTATTTTCTTTAACTTATTTTTTTTTCCGGCCCAGAGCTGCTCTGTTGTCCCGGTGGAGAAGGTCGGGAAAAAAAAAATTAAAAAACTTAAAAAAATTAAAAATGGCAAAGGAAAAATCGTCTTAGAATTTTGTGAGGAATCAATGGTTTCCGGTATTGGCGGTGACTTTGGGACACCCTGTATAATTAATTACCTTATTAATTTTTTTTCGGTTTTTTTCAGAATCCAAGTAGAAAAGAAAATTACTACTTTTCCCCATAATCAAAATACTTACGACCTACAAATTCAATTTAGAGAAGCGTATACTGTCCAGTATACAGGGTGTCCAGGATAAAAATGTTAAGCATGGGGATTTCACTTATTTGAAGATATACGACTTCGGTTAAATTACAAAAAATTTACCTCATCTTGGGCCTAATACAATACGACAAACACATTTGACATACCTGCCATAGCTTACTAGATATTCACAAAAAACTGAAATTGTGCATTTCAGTTTTTATTTAGTTACGCAGATGGTAGGAAAAATATCGTGATAAAAGTTGCACATTATTAAGGCACTTTTTCAAGGACAATCCAATTATGCAATTGACATTTTTCTACATCTTCAATTTTTTTCGAAAATAGCACCAACTTTGCTTTTTCTTATGGACCGTGACATGTTTATTGTTAAATTATGATAGTATTTTTCTTTCCCTTTCCGACAATGTATCACACATAGGGTCTTAAGTCGTTTCGTCAATTATAATCGAGTTTTTCTCAATCACCGTAGTTGGCTGTGCAATAAAAATTGTTTATCTAGCAAACTTGGATAAAAAAGTGGGTTTTGGTTCTAATAATTAAGAATTGACAAATTTTATGGAAAATAATGGTTTAATCAGGTTTATTAACTAAGATATTCAAATAAATTGTCATTTTGATCCAAACACAAATTGCATCTTTCCACAGTCGAAATCACAGAATGTTCCAACATTTGTTGAGTAATGTTGTGACATGAACATGCCTGCAAAACAGCTCCTCTTAGTTCTTCAATATTATTGAACGCGTAAACATACATTTTATTTTTTAGTTAACCCCTGAGAAATAAATCTAGGGGGGTTATATGCGGGGATCTAGGTGGATAGGTACTCACGGACCAGTAGCATGGCCAGCTAGATCCCCGGATATAACCCCCTAGATTTCTTTCTATGGAGTTATCTAAAAAATAAAGTGTATGTTCTTATGTAAATAAAACCTGATTAAACCATTATCTTCCATAAAATTTATCAATTATTAGAACCAAAACCCAATGTTTTATCCAAGTTTGCTAGATAAACAATTTTTAATGCACAGCCAACTCCGGTGATTGAGAAAAACTCGATTATAATTGACGAAACGACTTAAGACCCCATGTGTGATACATTGTCGGAAAGGGAATGAAAAATACTATCATAATTTAATAATAAACATGTCACGGTCCATAAGAAAAAACAAAGTTGGTGCTATTTTCGAAAAAAATTGAAAGTGTATAAAAATTTCAATTGCATATTTGGATTGTCCTTGAAAAGTGCCTTAATAATGTGAAACTTTTATCGCGATATTTTTCCTACCAGCTGTGTATTAAGTAAAAACTGAAATGTACAATTTCAGTTTTTTGTTAATATCTAGTAAGCTATGGCAGGTATGTCAAATGTGTTTGTCGTATTGTATTAGGCCAAATGAGTGAGATCCCCATGCTTAACATTTTTATCCTGGACACCCTGTATAATTACTCCCACTAGTGCTCCCATATCAGGTAATTATCCTAGCTGAAAAATCCTGAAATTCTCCGAATTTACACAACTAAACTCTTCCATTTATACTATTGGATCTTATTCCGAATTTGATTTTGTGTTGTGGTAAAGCACACCTTTGAGAATCTCAGTGCTGCTGTCTTGCATTTTCAGATAATCTTTATGATTGATTTCGGCTTAATACGAATGCCCTGGCGCAAATCCTATTTTCTGGGCGTTATGCCTCGACGAGCCCAGCCTGTTTGGGGCTTCCGTAAGAAATTATATTCCCATACACTAAATCTGCGAAAACTAAATAGCGAAATTATTCGGAAATGTATTAAAGCAATTTATAGGGTAATTAAAAATTGCATTATTTATCAGTGTTTATTTTTGTTTTTCTTACAACAAAATTTGTAGGAATTAGCATACCCAACGGCAATCAATTTTTACTCATGGTACATTTTCCTAGAAATGGCTTTCCTGAAACATACCTGATGTACGCATACTTTAACTTGGTAATGGACGTAATTACGCGGGGGCGACTAACAATTATGTTTTGACCTTGTCTGAAATGTGAAGACCACCCAGATGCATTCCGCTTGATATTACTTGATAATATAGTTGGCGTTTGCGTCACACACAGATTTGAAGTTAGGCACTAGAAGCAAATAAAAGTTGTATATTTCTATCATCCCATGTAATTTCTGTTTTAAAGTATCATAGCTTTAGATTTTATTCATATGTAGAAAACACAAATACGAACAGTAACTGTGTTAATATATCTCACTTTTGGTAACGGTACTACTAAATTTGCTTTCCTTAAAACTAACCACCTATGTTATACGAGCCCTAACAACTAAATGTTCGGACAAAAGTAAATTTTTGAAGTATGAAAGGAGGACTGGAAATTTTACGCAAATAATTAATAAACACCTAACAATACAATAAGATAAAGCCTTAATAACAATATTATGCATGGAAGAAAATTATTTATTGGATTTAACAATATTTTAACCTTAATAATTAACAAACTTTACAAAATAACTTTGCAACTAAATGTTGGCATAATTTTTAATTAAGGACCATTAATAATTGGTTACGTCTCCTTTTGCTTTAATAGCTGCCTGTATTCTAGCAGGCATTGTATTTATCAAATTTTGGTACAATTCTGGCTTGAAACTGTCCCAAATTTCTTCTATTTTGGTCTTTAAGTCCCCAATGGTTCTTGGTGGATTATTGCGTAGAATACGTTTAATTTTATGCCAAAGAGTTTTAATGACATTTAAGTCCAGACTGGATGAGGGCCATTAAAGCACCTTTATGTCGTTTTCCCCAAGTTCCAAAACTGTGATTTTTTAAAAACAGTCGTTAGAAAATTACGTCACATTTTTCAAGTGCAATTTTAAAGCTACGAATTATGCCTAAAATCATCAAATAAAGAATTGGGAATTTTTTTGTACATAAAACCAACATCCAGCTTTGCAATAAAGTAAATTTTACCAAAATCCAACCAGTTGTCCCAAAACTGTGATTATTTTAATGTAGGTAGCACCCTCAAAAAACACGTTTTTTGAAAAGTAAACTGTGGAACTCGAAAAAATTTTAAAAAAAATTCATATTAACATTTCTGGATTTTTTCAATATAGTACGATTATTGAGCTTTGATTTAAAGGTTTTTTGACACAAATCCAACAAGCGGTTTTAAAACTGTAATTTTTTAAAACAGTTACTATAAAATTCTATCATTTTTAAAGATGCAACTTTGAAGCTCCGATAAATGCCTAAAATCACCAAATAAAAACTTGTGTAATTTTTTTGTAAAGAAAACCAACATCCAGCTTTTCAATAAAGTAAATTTCTTCAAAATCCGACTACTAGATCCAACGTTTTGAAAATAATAATTCTTTGTTTCTACAATTTTCCCATCCTGCTGGGTTAAAGTGCCATAGTTTTGGAACCGTTAAGCGGATTTTTACAAAATTTACGTTGGCATTATAACAGAAAAAACGATCAATATTATGGAAGTTAATTTAGATAACTTTTGCGCGTATGGAAAAAAGACAATCAATTTTACTTTTGTCTGAAAATTTAGTTGTTAGGGCTCGTAGTAATATTTCTTGTGGCAGTAAACTCTCGTTTATTTTTACCGCTTGGATATGTAATGAATGTGTTTATTTGCACTTGAGAGGGGCATCTAATTTCTCCTTCTACTCCAGAATATCCCAATCCATGTCTCCCTGCCTCTCGAGTTCAAATAAACGCATTGGCGGTAAAAATAAACGAGAGTTTACTGCATTTTCAGATTGTTATTTTCATCAAATTTAATGTATCTATTAACTGATGTATAAAGTATGGCAGATTATTTCTGAGCCCTTACTACTCTAATTATATCGTAAACTTGTTTGTCACGTACTGACAGTTCTTCCTACCATTCTATAAAAACTTTTTAGTTTCTAGCATGTAATAATTATATCAAACCCCTCTACACTCTTCAGCCACAAATTTTCAAAACAGCACATGCAATTCTTATTCGATCGTTAATTTAATGACATCGATATAACTGGCAGGCGTCTGGTGATTAAATAAATGGTGGGGACGTGCGAATAAATGTTAACTGCTATCATAATTAAACGATATTCGAGTCATCCCAGGTGATACTTCCGTGATTTCCAACTGTAACAACTTCTGTGTGTGTTTACCATTCGTTGTAATAGATTATCTACATCTGTTCCGTTTATTATAGTAGATATATCGAGGGGGAGTTTGTAAAACTAATGGTGTACACTACGTTTTATTTGCTAACCAACAGTAATAAAAATTTTGCAAAAACAAACTAGGTAATGATATAAAATTGTAAGCGAAACTTTCATAAAAGCAAATTTTATTTAAACGTCGATATTACAAATAATTTTTATAATTATACATAAGTATGCAATTATTGTATCAAATTACCTTTTAACTTTTACAATAATTACAAAAAGGACAACTAACTGAAAACAGGTATTCATACAGGGTATCCCAGAACTGCTATATAATAATTTAACAGTGAATTATGGAATGAAAATTAAGAACAATTTTGAAAGAAAAAATGTCAAGGACCTTATAATATTTAAATGATGAGCGATTTTACTTGACCAATCACAATATGTGTGTTGTGTTGCTTTATCTTATTTCACTTATTGTTATTTACCTTATTTCAGTTCTACACGACACTTGACATTTTTTCTTTCAAATTTAGTATTAATTTTCAGTTTAAAATTCACTATGAAAATATCGTTAAATTGTTCTGGGACACCCTGTATACTGACTAGACACTAGAGGTTTCATTTATATGTCACAAAAATGATTGTTGACGTGACAAAGTTATTTAACAAGTTTATGTGACGACCGTAATATTATCGATTTACTGAATTATTTTAATTATCTATGAAGTGGACACAAAATGAAGTTTGGAAAAAATGTTCTGTGGAGTTATTTTAATAAAGAATAATTTTATTCAACCGTTACTGATCTCGTATTTAAAACAAGAATTCACAAATATCATGAAAATACTCGATTAATCCGGTATTTATACATAAATATCTCGATAAATACCGAAAGTAACTGTTCAAATTTTTTGGAATTTCGAACATTTTTTACTTTTTACCGGAATTTATGGGGAATTTAACTGGTATTTTCGAGTAGGTAAGTATTTGGAGCATTTTTCTTTAACTTTATCTTTTAAAGCGTTTTGATATTTCTTTAATTTTACCTAAAGATTTTGTGGCAACTGAGTGGAATCTGAAGGCATTTTTGGAATTTTCTGGAAATTAAAGACCATTCAAGGAATTTTTTTATATCTTCGGGAATTAAAAAGGCATGAGTTATACACATAGAGAATTTAATTAATTAGGACACTTTCGACAAATTTAATTGGCATTATCCGAGGGGTAAACCACTACCTATTTAAGCGTACGAGATATCCAAATCGTGGATATCCGAACCCAAATTTCTTAAAACTTCCACGAATATCCAAAACTTCTACGGATATCCACGGATTTCCAGGGATATCCATGAATATCCACGGACTTCCACGAATATCCACGGAAGATGGTACGACATAAAAGTGTCCCTAAAAGTCCTTAAATTGTTTGAACTGTTTATCTTATCCCGTAACTATACTGTGCTTAAACCTTCTTACCTAACGTCTATGATATTAATTAATTATAAACAAATTTAAAGTTTCCCACCATTCTGATTGGCTAACATCGCCCGCCAACTTCAAATAATCAACTTTTTTATTTAATTTTCTTTCTGAAAAGTATAGCTTCGACGGCAGAAGAATAATTTTATATTCGTATTCAGTGAGCTATTATACATCACTATAAAAAATTTCAATTCAATCGGTGATATGTCCGGTATTGTAAAATCGTACCAAAAAACAAAAAAAACGAAATTAATTTTTTCACAACTAATTAACGACTAAAAAATGACAAATTTAGCACTACCTAACTTTCGATTTTGATACATTTTTACACTTACCTATGCTTTGCTAAGTTCATATGAAGTTAGCAAAAACTGATGTAATTTTTTAAAAACAAAAGCAACAAAATTAAACTTTTTATAAGCATTTGTCAGGTGATTTTCAAAAATTGCTTTGCTAACTTTATGGACATTTGGTATATTGTAAGTGCAGTACATGCAAACTCGTTGTCTATTTTTTTACATCCATTATTTGAATTTTTCATAGTACATACCCGAGTACATACCGTCGTAATTTAAATCACATCAATTGAATAGAAGCAATGTTGCTCTAGTAATCAATGTTAAGAGTGTTAAGTAAACGGCGCGATAAAAATATTAAATTTGTAGATTATTGTTTTAACCGTTAAACTATAGTGCACATGCGTTAAACATTAACGCATGCGCACTCTCTTTTAAAATTCATTATATTTCCAAAGACATCCACATATTTCCAAAAATATCCATGGACTTCCACGGATATCCAAGGACTTCCACGGATATCCATGGAATACCACGAACATCCACGGATATCTATAAAACTTCCACGGATATCCATGCATATCCACGACATGTGTACAAGGATATCCACTAATGGTTTACCCCTCAGCATTATCATTGAATTTTGGGACATTTTTTATTTGTGTAGTAAAAAATTCGCAAAAACACATTTCGTATAAAATAAATACATTTTTTACTATGTTGAACCATTTTTTTTTAAATATGGCAATTGACCAGAAATTTGAGGTATTTATGTGGAATGATTAAGTTTTTATAAAGTAGGTAATTTTGTTCAAAATTTTTCAAATATTTTTAATCTTACAAAATGTAACTTTTTAACTTTAATTTAAAAGATCTTGTTGGGAAGTAAATATTCGCTAAATATCTAAAGTTTTAAATTAATTTTACGAAAAGAAGTTAATTTATTGTTATAAATTGTATATTTTCAATAAAAAAATATCTACCTTCACTGGACGTTAATTTCGCATAAATCGACCGAACCCTCCACTTAAACTTGAAGCTGTTGCCGGATATTGTTTTTGGTTTCATTTAGTTTTCTTACCTTTAGATCAAAGATTCCAAGATGGGATAAATATATTTTTCCATCAAATATTACTGCAGGGTGTTAAATATTGATTTTGGTATCGCCTCTTAGAATTTATGTTTCTTATAAAGATAATTGTAAATGAATTTTCTTGTGCCCTTAACTTCACAAAAACTTCCAATATTAAAGATGTTGTCGAAGTATACGATCGTTGATAGAGAATAACTTCACTTAAAAGTTAGAAATATTTAAAAACCAACACACATGATTTGGACTAGGTATACTAAAAGAGTCAGTTTCGATTAAGTTATAACGTTTTAAAATTATCTTACTGTCACATATTACATAAATTACATATAACAATCTTTTCTCATAAAATATTTAAATTATCGCATCCCTAACTACTGTTCTATTATTAAACCACACTAAACAGAAAACCGAAAAAGGGCGCTAACCCATAACAAAAACATTTAAAACAAATTAGCATTTTCAATGTCAGACCTAACGGCCACTACTTTCATATTTAAATAAGTTATAGCATAGTTAGCCATAATTTAGGTAACATTTCCAGTTTATCCGAAATATGAAAGTGGCCCCCTGCTGCTCCATTTGCTCTGGGAAATTTTAGACGACCAACTGAAACACTATTCCACATATTGTGCATGTTACAACTTAATAAAACGACATACTTCATTATTTTTCAATAAATTGACTTTAGGATAAATCTACTGGCGTGTCCTATCTTATCTAATTTCGATGTAGACAAGGAATCAGGTATTATAATTGAAAATTCGCTACCCCAGAAACTGTATTAAAGAGTAATATGTGACCTAATAAAACCCGACCGACCAGGTCTTGGTCTACCTTTAGACTCGCATTCCGACGATGGACCGTCAACTCCGAGTTGTTTTGTTTGACAGGATGCCGGAGGGAATCGCTCTCTTCTCTCACACATCTATAGGTACTATCAAAGACTTACTTGCGTCTTGTTTGCTCATCTCGGTTTGACCACACAGCATTTTTTTTTGTAATGGTTGAATCGGGGTTTTATTTTTACGTGTTTTATAACCTGACTTGTTTCACTTCAAATCATATGATACTAGTTGTAAATTAAGTTTTCGTTATTTGAATAAAGGAATCGTTAAAGTGAAACGGAAAAAAGATGTGGTGTGTATAGTCAGAATTTGGTTTCGTGTTACAGGTGGGTCATGTAGTTTATTATTAATTTATTGAATGGGGTTCATAACTTATGGAAGCGTTTCTATTTGAGGTCTCAGCTATTTTAATCAAATGTTTTTATTGTAATCTGTCAATATTGAAATTAATGATTAAAGAGATTAAATTATTAAATATCAAAGTCTGTTGTTTTTGGGATGCTGGAGATAAGAATGGAATTTTTTTTATGTACTCGTACATAACAAAGTCTGCTTTTCTATAATTTTCATTTTTGTCAAACAATCCTCATTTTAACGTTTTGGACGGAAAAAGGGCCTTTGAGGCCTATAAGACAGGCTATGACCTCCTCACCTTTTACAATTAACATTTTATAACAAATATCAAAACAATATTATGAATATATCAGGATTATTTTCAGTAGACATGTACGTCACATCATTTCTGGCACTCCTTATTCGCCTTAAAAGCGAGAGAGATAGAACTGTAGGCACATGTTCACTAAAAATAATTCTAATAGAGTTTGTCATATACCTACATATAATTTTTTTATAAAACTAGAAAAATACATAGCTTCCAAAACAAAATTATTTAATTGTATTATATTTAACTATACGAAATGCATTTGTTAAGTGTGGCAGGAACAATGGTATATTATAACCTATAGAAATAAACAATCATCGTCATAAGCATTTTGCATAAATGATGTCATAAATGTGCACCTATTGTTCAAGTTTCAAGTAACTTTAAATAAAACAATAATGGCTCTTATATCACCAACAATAATACATAATTTAATTAATGCTAAAATAGAAAAGTTACATAAAACATTTATCTATAACTATAAGTATAAATACAAAGCAATAAAGCAAATTGGTTGGAAATTTTTGTAGGAATATTGTTCAGGATTGATGATAAAATCTGATATATTTAAACAAATTTGTGTACAGTCTATTGAAAATCATTCAAGACGAAGAGTACGCTCTCAATTCTTAACATTTATATTAATATTAAACCATATTTCCATATTTATATCCAACATCATATATATTTTTCGCGTGTTATTTGATCCAAAACTCTCACGAATGATCGCACAAATCTTTCTGCTTTTATGAAAACGTTGAACAGTGTTTCTGTTTAGGTCGTTATTTAATACATCTTGCTAATAAAACTAACCGAACGGAAAAGTTGGGCGAGCATATTCAATAATACTCAAAGCGAAAGTCAGAGCTGATTAAATCTCAAAACTCACAAGAAGATGCTGCTGCTGCTGGGTGGTTGGGTTTCTCATCTTGTACTGTGCACCAAAACACCAATTAAAGCGTCATTTATAAAGTGGTGACAAATTATTATTAGTTAAATAAAGCTTAATAAGGTAGAACGACGTCTATTAAAAAATAACAGGGATATTTGTGTATAATCTAATGAATTTATGACTTCGATAGGTTGTAGGTTAGGTAGACATATATCTTGATGTATATACCATATGGTAAGTTCCTTTTAAAGAAGGAAAAAATTTATGGAAATTAATTATTACAATAATTGCTCTTCTTTTTCAAAAAAGTATGTTATTTATTTCACGATTTTTATCAGACAATAGGGACTTTGCATGATTTTCAAAATAATTTTTTTTGAAAAGCTGATACCAAATTATCACTATCAATATTTTTGAAAAAATTTTTTGGTTCACACTTTCCGAGTAAATAAATAAAAAGTATTGTAAAATTTGAAATTTCCACGCATTGCCCGGAAACGCCCGAATCGGCACAAAAGACTGCTGACGTCACGAATCTAGTTCCACAGTGCAGCACGCCGCATTTTGACTCATTTCGAAAAATGTCAAACGCGTAAAAAATATTTAGACATGGCAATGTCAACTAGATTCGTGACGTCACACAGGACTCTCCGATCTCAAAGCGTTTTCGGGCGGCAATAATATATTTGAATTACGGTCAATTTGGAATCGTTTTTTTATGTACAAATATTGAGTAAAAAAAATTATTTTTTCTGTAGAGTATTATTAATATAGTCGTTTTACATTTCTAACAGAAAAAAACGGGATTTTAAAAAAATGCAACATCCCTATTTACAGAAACATAATAAGTATATTTTTAATTTTTTTGGTTCAAATTTAATGTAAATTTTGATGGTATACCTTTCATATAACTTTTTACTTTCTTCTAAATTTTGTAAACATGGTTTTAAGGATCCGCCCAAATCAATTTTGACTAATTTCCAGTTATACAAACTTAATACTTTCTTTTACAGTGCACTAGTAAAAATTCGGTGTGAAAATCAACACGAAAAAGGGTCTATATGAGGCCACCGTTTAGGTATAGTGTAAAGTTTACCAAAAGCAAATTAGGTGAAATTTTCTTTGTTCTTGTAACGATGATGCGCACACCACACATGAAGTAAAAACTACCACATAAGATGAAATGATACTGCAGAGTGTAAATATTCACCAAATATTTTTAGGAAACACAGATGTGGGTGGACATTTAATCGGACAGTGGTTGAATAAACAATATATCCGTTTCATCACAGTTACATTAGGGTCAAAAATATTTATTTCACTAAATTTGGTGTAAAATTTTCACCAAAACTGTTTTACCACTCAAGTTTGGTGAAGCAACGTCCTCAATTTTTACTAGTGTGCAAACAAATTTGAATTAGGTGGTAAGTAGATAAGAAATTTGGAGTGGATTTTTCAAATGGTCTTTAAAAATTTGTAAAATGTCACTGTAATTCAAATTTTGGGAAAGCTACGACTGATGCTTTTATTACACAATCAAATTTGAATCATGTGAAAGAAAATTTAGATACATTTTTGATCCTTTGAAAAAAATTCTCATCAATAATTTACATTGTCCAATTTTAAAACTCGTAGGATTTCTGGATTTCTACTTAGAATAAAGTTTTGCAAAGCTTATAGTTGCATAATATTCCGAAAAAAATCATCGACACTTTGAAACGTTAGTGCGTTTTCACATGGAGCGTATCATGGTAAAGGTACGGTTACACGGCGCGTTGAGTGGCAGTTCCCGCGCCGGGAGTGCCACTTCTCGCGCCGTGTAACCGGTCCTTAAGACGCGCATACATAAAAACCCATCAGCGCTGACGATACGACCGTAAAAAAAAGCTCTATGTGAAAGCGCACTTAGTTTAATATTTTTCCGCTCGAGTTGAAAAAAAAACAAATTTTGAGTAGGATTTTCAGTCTCTCTATAAAATGTCGAATTTGTCAGTTCAAAAAAAGAGCTAAAAATCGTATTTAGGTATTTATACTTTCCAAACAAAGCAGAAATATTGGACTGTTTTAAGTAAAACAAATTCCTCCACAAATTCCATTCCAAGAAGGAAAAATTGCAACATAAAAACAACAATCCGGATATTTATTTACAAAATTCAGGAACAATGTAGATGTAGAAATTAATTTATAATAGGTACTTTGACAGATAAGGAAAAGCTTAAACCTCTTAAAAGAGGGTCAAAAAGTTTATCAAGTTTTAAAATTTATCTTGTATTTGCAATTAGAGAAATAGCAATATTTACCATAAAATCTCGCTTTCTATATGATATTCTTTATAATATCCGATTCTAGGAGCATCAATTGACGTGAAACCTTTTTGCTACTCTAGTACAATCGGAGGAAGAATATTATTTAAAAACGTACACCTTGTATGGATTAACTGCGAAGATTTAAGTTATACCTCATTTTTCTACAGAATGTAGAGTAATTTTCTTCATTATGGCATTTGGCCTTAAAGATTTCTTCGAGTAGAGGCAGAGCTATAAAGTGGGAAAATGAAACCTAAAAACATCGACTCAGTTTATATTTTTCGGGGCTCAAAGGACGATCGAATTGTTAGAGTGTTGTGTATTTTAACTATAAAAATGTACATTGTGGTCCAGGTTAAACGTCATTAATTTTGGGAGGTGATAGAGCATCAAGAAAAAGTAGACTTTTACCTCGACTTTTACTAAAAAACTTTGCTCAAAAATGTTTTATAACAAAGGTACAGGGTGTCACAGTTAAAAATAAAAACTCGTTTTCTTAACATAACTTCTAAAGCCTATTTTGAGAACTTACTCGAATTTTTTTTAATTCAGAGCAGCATTTGAGGTTGTATCTCCAAACCGTCAAACTCAAATATCTTAAAAACGAAGCCTGAAATTTAAATTTTTCAAGAGTAACCATTTTCTATAAATTATACAGACAATCCAAAAATTGAATTTTCTTCGCAATATATCCAGTGACGTCGAAGATTGGAGGGGAAAAGTGGAACGGTCCCCAGTATCTACGCTACTGATCACCATCATTATCTAGAAATGTAGATACTACATTACTCTGTGTGCGAAATTTAGTGGAAATCGATCAAATGGTTTACAAGTTATGTTAAAAAAACGAGTTTTAATTTTAAATTTTGACACCCTGTATGTTTCTTATAAAACATTTTTGAGCAAAGTTTTTTAATAAAAGTCTACTTTTTTCTTGATGCTCTATCACCTCCCAAAATTAATGACGTTTAACTTGGACCACCCTGTATATAAAAACTGAGAAATCCAGGAAAAATAACAAACACCCCAAGAGCTTTGAAGAATAATCATGGCATGCAGCACGCCAACTCGATGAACTTAAGTAACTTTTTTTAGGCCGGCCAGTAAATGACAACCGGATTTAAAATTTTTGCGTCTTCTAGCCTAAATGCCATAAGAAAACAAAATTACTCTACCGATATTTTTAGGCGAATCACGCATGTTCTACATAGTGGGGTTCGAGGGATTTCGACCAGAGCGCACCCACTGCTTTCGGGGGTTTTACGCTCGCACGGAAAAAAATAATTAATAAAATATTCTACAATTGTAGCACTATAATAGGCCCCAAATACAAATAATTGTAATACCTAACAATGATCGAAGTTTTGTAGAAAGCACTACAATTGTACAACATTGTGAAATGAATGGTAGTGCTTTCTACAAAACTTAAATCATTATTACTACAATTTGTATTTGAGGCCTATAGTTCTACAAGTGTAGAATATTTTATTAATTATTTTTTTCCGTGCGGTCTGTGCATAACTTCATCAAAATATTTACCGCTGTAAACAAATATTATTTCCCATTTTTACAGATGTGGCTCCAACTGATAATATACTAAACATTATACATCCCAAAACCCAATAAACCTTATCAGTTTCATAACTGTTATAAACCTACCTCATCAAATTATCATAAATTATCTCGGAAAACTTCAATAACTAGAGCTAGACCAACAGTTTGAAAATTTTCCATTTAATAAACAAATAGTTTTATGATTTAATTCGTCAAATTACCATCGTGTGCAACCCTGTGTACATCAAGTCCACTAATTGCGATTCACAAAGATTATAATTACCACGCCCCCCATAAAGCTAATATGCCTCGTGATTACCTCTATTTATAATTACCCTGTTTACACTCACCTTCATACTCACGGAACTAATACTCGTATATTAAATGGTGCTTTTTCAGCGGTTATTTAATTGCAAATCAAAACTATCGGAATGTAATATTACTATGTTTCGCAGGTGTAAAGCTTTATTTAGGTGGGGATTACTATTAATGATAAATTAATATTAATTAATCTCCTGAAACATCTTGAACAAAGCTGTTACACTATGACAAAAGAGATGATATCAATTCGTAATATCTGCAGATCAAATGGGATGCTACGCTTATATAGGGGGATATCAAACGATCTTTCGATGTTAGGGTGTTATTAGGGTTATAAGGAAACACACTCTTAAATGTAGAACTTACCACGTTTTTTATTTCAAGCGCACAATAGTTTTTCGATCGGGGAAAATATTCTTCACACACCACACCGATATAATCAAATTATTCCTGCTGGCGATTTAGTCTCCATTTTGTAAGATGCAAGTAAATTTATTGCAGACAGTGCTGCTGTTGCTCATTACCTTGACTTGACTTGCCTTGCAAGCTACTTCAATTAAAATAAGTTCTGGTTTTATATTTGCTATACCTCCGGGGAATATTATTTTTTATCAACGTAAATTAATGAGTGCATGGCAGAGCGTAATATGTATGCAAAAGACCCGAGACTTATTATCTATATCAGCAAGTGGTAGGTTTTGGATTCTAACTAACGCAACGTTGATATAAAATTTCTTAAGATAAAGTTCTAATTTTCCGTAGTGAATATTTTAATATTCGAAGGAATAAATTTTTGATATTTTATACAGTGTGTCACATATTCATATGGAAAATAATCCTAGTACTCCTAGTAGGTATACCTATCTACATATAGGGTTATGAACTGAATTATTAGCAGATGAAATATGTCGACCTTTGTTGAACTAGTTTCATAATGTCAGTAAAGGCAAATTAATTTTATTGTATATCTACACTGAAAAAGAAAGCTTTACTCATTCTCTAACTGTTAATATCACTAGTTCCGTCACTGGATATAGTATTTTTCTCATACCTGTACGAAAATAACCACTTTATTTGCGTGAAATGCGGTAATCGCGGAAAATAAGAAGTGGGGGTAACATTTCTCACTTGGGTAGCCGTTCCCTCCCTGGTATGCGGGATTTATTTGTGTTTGTTTATGGTTGTCAAGGTGATTTTCTCATCGCACAGTGTCAAGCAAAAATGTCAGTGTTATGCTGTTATAATTTGTTCGCGCGTTTCACGCAAAAGAAGTGGCCACTTTCGTACAGGTATGAGAAAAAAAAGAGTATGCTACACGGGAGGAATTGATTCTGCCTCGTGTTCTTGCGCCCTCGCTTCGCTCTGGCGCAATTTTCACACTCGTCGGAATCTCTTAATTCCTACCTTGTTGCATAAACTACTATTTCGTCTTGTATTTTAATATTAAAATAAAGTGATGTATTTTCAAAATAAATCGAGGCACCACATTTGTAACATTTACATTATTAGTAGAATTCATGCGTTGTAAGAAAATTGTTCCTAACCTAACCTAAACGGAGTTTCATTTCATGAAACTTCTCTAATAATGGATAATATTGTAGTATCGATATCAGTTGTGCCGAAATTGTTAAATAATTACATAGAAAATAATTTATGGTCAATAACTTATGGCTATTAGGTCACGGTTATCTTTAAAAATGTTATTTTCGGCAGAACATATCTAATTACTTTGGTGTTACTTATACTACAATGTAGGAACATTATTATTTTTAGTTTCTTCTCTAATATATTAAAATTAAGAGGAATTTTTTAATTCATAATTCACTTCCCATTATTTTAAGGCAGGTACAAGATCTAATTTTAAAACCCTATTTAAACTTAGATATTCTTAACACTTAAAATGGTATTAAACTTAATATTCTAGTCAATTTCAGTTGGTAATTAAACTTAAAAAAAACAGTTTTCAGTTTCACGTAAATATGTACCTACTTACTCTAAAATACTATGCTCCCACTAGTTTTTTTTTTTTTATAACCACGAAGAGAAAATTCCAATTTCAATTGAAGCTTTACTCTAGTAATTAAATTATAGAACCTGCATTTAAAACTCAATTTCAAAATTTCTGCTAAGTATAAAGAAAATGTTTCTGTTCAGTCGGAAAAGTTATCAAGTTTGTTAAATTAATATTCAGGAAATTAGTATTTAAACAATTTCTTATTGTATTTACCTAAAGTTTCATTCCCTTAGGTAATTATATTGTAGACGGGTATAGTTAGAGAGAACCTTTAATTTAGTTTTAATTAGAAAGACAAATTTCAGAGATAATTATTATGTACATAAATTTTTCAGTTTAAATCTTAACGAAACAATTTAATGAAATTTATTACAATAGTATATGCATGGTTAAGAATAAAGTTGCATCAGAAGGACAATTTACGATTTTCCGCATAACATAAATTCAAGTTCAATACAGAGAGAGCGCATCATCATGTAAACACGTGGGTCAACTCACCGGTGTTGAATATGGTTGACAGTTAAGTCGAATTCCATCCTGACTCAGTTTATCCCTGAGCAGCATCTTCAACTGCATCCGTGGTATCTTAACCAATTCCGCTTTACCTTCTTCATATTCATCCAAATACTTAGCGACTTCTTGAGCGCTCTCAGCTGACGAGGAAGCGGTAGGAGAGGCCGTGATCCTATTTGTAGATGCGTCCTTTTCCGACCTACCGGAAGATGTACGCGAGGACCTGGCACTCACATTGTCACACAAACACTCCTCATGAATGGCCACACTCTCCTCGAGGGTAAAATACACAGAAGCGGCGCCTTCTTCGCGTAAGGTTCGCACTGATTGCAGCAACCTGCTGCGATGGACTGGATTGAACACACCGATGGCATCCAGGTCTGGATCGCCCACTTGTTTGCATATTTCCAGATCGTCGTATCCGTTGTCGATGAAACTTTCGGCGTATTGACCGAGATGCAAAGACCGCAACCATTCGGCAACGATGTTACTCGCCATGGCAATCACATCAACGTGCACCACAAACGCGACTCCCGCACGATCTGACAAACTCTCGTATGTTGAACCACGGAGGCACATCGCACTCCACAGCGCGCAAGTGCCATTAGACCAGCAGCAGCGGAGACGGCCGAAGATAACTTCCATCTTCGAAACAACTTTTACCTTTAGGGCGAATTCCCCGTTTCGTACAATAAAAATACAATTAATTGCAACACAGTGTACAACAAGTGATTTATTCACTTCATTTATTTACAATAATTAAATATATCTATTTTACTCTTTCGTCGATTCTGGCACACCTGCTTTATGGTACTTGTGTAACAACGGAAATTATTTTGCACATATTTATTATTACATGCAATTACAATTCAGTCAGTATTCAATTAAAATTTCAGCACCTAAATAACAGCAGAATTAACCAAAAACAAAGTGGACAAACCCAGAAAAAATATTTAAAACTGAAAACCAGATCGGAAAATCAATACCTACAGAAAACTAATAAAATTAGAAAAAACACAATATCTGAGAAATTTATTTGACCATTTCATACAATATACAAATATCTGATGTGTTCAACACATTACATAAAGAAATCCAAGTTGTTTCATTACAGATAATCTTAAAAAATCTAAAAATATCTTCAGGTAAGTACCACTTGTTGGTACTTACCAGATGAAAAAAAATTCATGTATTGCCCAACATTTTATGGCATATAAACAGAAAATAATTAAAATGGCTTGCGGGTACATCAAAAAGTCTAAATCCATCAAAATCTCGAAGTCGAAAAAAAAGACGATTACTATACTTCCTTATTATGTACTTCGTTAAGAAAGTAAAAAATACCTTCGTGCTCAATAAAATACGAATACGTCATTTCTGTCTTTTTCCTGTAAATTTTTAATTCTGTAGCTTACGTTAAATTGTAACTGATACATTTACAAACCCATAATTTTGTGATTCTGGATATTTTCCTGTAAGTACCTCTCTTACAATAACGCAAATGAAGGACTACAATTTCAAGTCTTATGGTCAAAAGTAATTTCAAATACAAATTACGTTGTTCATAATGTGGGGATTATTCCAAATATGTACACTTTTTGATATGAGGTTACATGTTTTTGTAACGAGAGAATTTAGCGTTTATCCTTATCAATTTCCGCAGAAAATTTTTAAAAATATTCATTTAGTTACAAAATGTTATAATAAAATTAAAACAGGTCTATTTTTCATATACTTAGTCTTATTTGAACTCAACAACTTCTTCAGCAATTATTGAACAGATTTTATCAAACTCTATAGTTTGTCCAAAAGAACGCCAAATGTTCTCAATTTTCAAAAAGTTCTTAAAATAAATTCTGATTCATAATCACGGTCTAAAAATTTGTCAATGGCTTTGAACGTGTTTTATTTTATCAAAAATTATAGAAATTTGGATTTGGATGCTTTCGGTTGCAACGAGGACATTCATATTCTAGAAATTTATATTAGGACTGGGGATATAAAGTCTATTATAACCAAAAGGCGGTGAAACCTAAACTGTTTTTTTTTTAATTCGTTTCTCGCTAAGTAGGACTTAATAAATTAAAATATTAAACTGAATTTAAAAATTTTGTGTTGTTCATACCTTTTGTGATATCAGGACAGAGGATACCAGATAATAACGTTTTGAATACTATAAAATTCTTAACAGTTCTTTTGATAAAGTTTATTTTTACAATCCACAATTAAAATATGATGCGGCAGTTCTGGACACCCAGTATAATGTCGTTTCATAATTTGCAATTGCCATAATGTTCATCAAGGAAATTCAGTATTATACAGGGTCGATAGTTTAGCGAAAATTTAAGATGGTTCTCCTAATAAACTATGGTTGAATGTTGCTTCGTTTTTGACGTACAGGCCATTAAAGAAAATAAATTTATTTAAATTATTTGCTATAAATCAATAACAAAAAAAGTTAGCCTTCTGAAATTTTGCACAGATCTTTTTTTTTGTATTCTCTTATTAATAGTGGTTGCAATTATTTTATTTAGAACACAGAGGCTTGCGTACGGGTTTCTTCAAAAACATTTTATTGAATAAAACGTACGCCACTGGTTTTTTGCAGCACCAATATGCAGTGAGTAGTTTCAATTCAATTTAGAAATTTTTTCGTATCTTATAATTTTTTGATAACTTAATTCAAAATAACCTAATAGTACAGTAAATAAGGGTGAAAAAAAGGCTTCAAATAGACTTTTTTTACCCTACAGCCAATTTTTGTAGAATCTTCTAGAGGGTCACCCTGAAAGTTTAAAACTGAGTTTGTGTATTCGTACACCCCGCCCTTCCTTCACCAGCTCTCAATTAAGGGTTGGATTTTTTTGTTTATTGAATAACTTTTTTCCTATTAAATTTTCGAAAAAAAGAGTCAGTACAAAGTTGTAAAGAAAAATATTTCCTACAACTTATCTTTAAACTTTTTTTGATATTGTCGATATTTAAAAAGTTATTCAACAAATAAGTTGAAAATTTTGGGGAAAGAGTAGTAAGTAGTAGTAGTAAGTAGTACCTAACTAGAATAAAATTTCCCTAATATTTGCAACTTATTTGTTGAATATGTTTTTAAATATTGACAATATCAAAAAAATATTAAAAGGAAAGTTGTAGGAAATATTTTTCTCTACAACTTTGTACTGATGTTTATTTCGAAAATCTAATAGGGAAGAACCTCTTTAATAAATAAGAAAAGAAAGTTAAGTTATCAAGAAATTGTAAGATACGAAAAAGTTTCTAAATTGAATGGAAAATACTCTCTGCATATTGGTGTTGCAAAAAAACCAGTGGTGTACGTTTTATTCAATAAAATGTTTTTGAGGAAACCCGTACGCACGCCTCTGTATTCTAAATAAAATAATTGCAACCACTATTAATAAGAGAATACAAAAAAAAAGATCTATGCAAAATTTCAAAAGACTAACTTTTTTTGTTATTGATTTATAGCAAATTATTTAAAATAATTTATTTTCTTTGATGCCCTGTACATCAAAAAGGAAGCAACATTCGACCATAGTTTATTAGACAAACCACCTTTAATTTTCGCTAAACTATCGACTGGTGAAATCCTGACGATATAAACTGGGACACCCTGTATACAACTTTTTGTATACTTAATTTCGGTAACTATTTCTAATATGTATAGTTAAGTTATACCCAAAGTCATATAGTTGGAGTTGGAACGCATCATAAAACTTAAAAGATACACATTATATAATATATTATAAGAGTTTTCATATAATAAAAACATATAATGAGAACAATAAGTGTGTGAGAAGTCGTTTAGGTTTTATGTTCATATGTAGTGGTTTCTGTTAAACTGCATTGTTAGTTTTAACTACTTATACTTGTATTAAAGTTTAAATATTTCATCAACTTTATGGAATTTTGTAAGGACTAGGAAAATATAGATCGTAAGTATAACGTATTAAATGTGCAAAAAAACGCCCTCTAAACATTTAATAAGAGTTGTTATATGATTATAATAAAATAATGACTTCTGGAGATAAATTTTAAAATTATATCTCTGTAATAAAATGTTTACTAATCAATAACAAATTAATGCTTATCATTAATAAATTCAGATAGCTACTTTAGACCTCATGCAGCTATTTAAATTAAAAGAAAAAGATTAACGATAACATTTTCCCAACAAATCAAACTACCACAGTTAATTTCAAACAAAATAAAAGCTGTAAAGTTCCTGTAACTGTATAGTTTCTTCAGTCGACACACATAGGGATTTCTGATCACGTAGCAATAGTAAAGCGAAGTTCAGGTGAAAAATAAAATATGATGGACGAGCGAAAACTTCTGTAAAGTGCTTAAACAACATTTGCGAGTGGGAATAAGGGTCCAGTCACGGCAAAGGTTTGAACGTTTCCAAACCTAGCAAACGAACCTAGGTCCTTTGGGGCCGTGACAGGGCACACCAGCTTTTATTGCTGTCGTTAAACAGTAAAGAATATCTTTGACTAGGGTTAGTTTGTTTTAATCAGTTTCAAATTTCGTTTTGTATGCAGATGTTGGGGAAGCTACCAATCATATTCTTGCTTAAAGTTCTGCACATTGGGATTATATGAGGTACCATAGCGAAATTAGGAGTGGTTTATGAATTGATATAAATTAGATATAAAATTTTGCATTTTTTTAAATTTAAACTTCAATTGATTCTATTTTTTAAGTTAAATGTAGGTACACAGGATATTATCTTCTATTGAAAGGTAATAATGTAACTTGCTTCAGGATTCCTAATTAAAACTTTCCATTTAAAAAATATTTTATACAGGGTGTTTTTGAAATACACTACCAAAAAAAGAACAGTAATAGGTGATGAAAAATAGATGCCATTGACAAAAAAAACCTTGAATAAAAGTCTTTTCATTTTCGAACTAAAATTAATCGAAAATTTGGTCAAAATTTCCAGTGCGCTACTGGGTTAAAGGTAACTACAAAATCAAATCGTAATTATTTTCGTTGTTTAGTAACAAGAATAAAAGGTAGATGTGATTTTTTCTGTAACACAATTCAAATTGTCACCGTATAATTGTCAGTTTTGAATTTTGAATTTCCATATTTATTCTAAATTGTTTACACAAATTCCGACTTGACCGATATGGTGTTAATGTATGGGAGAGCACTGGGAAATGCTCGTGAAGCACAGCGTCTCTACAGAGAAGCATTTCCTAGACGAGTAATACCCGACCATCATACATTTACTACCACTGTGCAGCATCTCAGAGACAACGGTGAATATCGTCCCCAAACTAGATATAGAGGCCGACAGAGAACTGCAAGAGTATTAGATGCTGAACCTGATATATTAAATACTGTGGAATAAATCCCCGGAATTAGCGTAAGAAAACTATCGTACAGAATTGGTGTTTCCCCATTTATTGTTTCGAGAACATTAAAAGAACAGAGGCTTCATCCCTACCATTTGCAGCGTGTACAAGCACTCAAAGAAGAAGATCTACCCCGAAGGATCAGGTTTTGTGAATGGATATTGCAAAAAAATTATCAAGATCCACAGTTTGTTGAAAATTTGTTGTCAACAGATGAGGCAACCTTCATAAGAGATAGAGTCTTTAATTTCCATAATTCTCATTGTTGTTCGGCAATTTGAACATTTTTTACAAATAAATTATTATGTATTTCACTACGTATTTATTGGATGCTTGAACCTAAAGTCTTGAACCATAATTTAAAATCTACCTCTCAGAATTGACTTTCGACTTGTCAGTTCTGAGTTTAATGGTTACTATGGCTATTTATTCAAAATGATTTAATTTTAGTTACCATGGCTTTTTATTGAAATCGAACGCAATCAGTTTTACGTGTATTTTCATCAGTGGCGTTCTGGTTTTATAAGTAAGGGATCAGAGGTTATTTTTTCTTATCGTAAAAAAAATAAAAGGGTCCATTCGCCTCCATAAAAGTCCCAGAGACTCCGTTTCACTTTTGGTAGTGTATTTCAAAAACACCCTGTATAATGTGTTGGACTTTGAACATATACTTTAGGATAAAATATAATAAACACTAGTTCTACAGGACATATAATTTTATAAGGTACAAGTTTACAAGATTTTCGGTTTTTCAATACTAATTACTAGTAGGCTACTATTTATTATGAGTTTCATGTCCACGTTAATTTCGTAATAATTATTCAGGATTATTCTGGATGGTTACCGTATTTCACATTACATTTTATTTTATTTTGCTTTGCTTTTATTCTATAATTCAAGATTATTTTTAATTTATATTTCGCTCATGTTTAATAGTTATTTATTATACAAGACGATAACATTGTACTTTATCTTAGAGAGCGATTTTAGCGTCGAGGCGTCGGCTCAGACGCTAATAAGCTCGAGAAGATAATAAAATGTTATCGTCGTGTGTAATACAAAATTTTTTTCTATAGCAAATGTTAAAGAAAAACCAATTATAAAGAAAAACTACTTACAAATTAAATTATTATCAATGACAATTTAAAATGTCAGTGAATATTATGAGTTGTCACTATGGTGTCAAAATCAACAGTAATACGTTTGAATTCATTCATTTCGAAAAAATCAAAATTTTTTATCTACCCTTGCGGATAAAGTGCTACTTTATCTACCCTTACGGTTAAAGTGCTAGTTTATCTACTATTTTGAGTTGATAAAAGCACACTTTAACATTTACTATAGAAAAAAAAATTATTTAGGTACCTATGTATTAATAAAGGTTTCAATAAAATACAAATACAAGGCAGATTTCAGTTACATTTTTGGTGGATGCGCCGGTTTTTTTTCTAATTTCTAATATTTTTCCAAATTCTGAATGAAAATTGGAGCAAATTTTGAAATAAAGTAATAAATTTTTAATTTATTAAATTAAAAGTCGTCTTTTTTTCTCAAATTTTATACCTACCGGAATTCCACAAAAAATTTTTAATATTTTTTTGAGGCCGATTTTTTTGGTCCCTGGTTAATGAGGAAAAAACCAATTTCTCAAAATTTTTATATCCTTCTTATTTTATAAGATACCGAATTTTTTATTAAATTTAATATTGTTGAACAGGTTTTTGCAATAATAATTATGCTGCCATTTTGAAAGCAAATGTCATCATGTGATATGTCGATAAAAAGGTAATTTTAAGTAGAATCTAATTCTTATGGAAAAAATATACAGGGTTGTTTTAAAAAAATTTGAAAGTTAGTAGGTGGCACTTTCGGTTAAACCGGAAGTGTCACCAGATTGTTTTAAACGTCAAAATGATTATTCCTTTCAACAATCAAATCATGCCAAATTTCAAATTAATACAGTTAAATGTAACAAAATGGTGGGGGTTGTAAAACGATTTCGTAGCCACCCGGTTTACACGAATATGAGCAAATTTTTGAAAAAGTGAAAAACCCGTTTCGAGGATATAAGTCACTTAAACCAATGGTGAACATAAACTAACTAAATTCCATTCTATTCCATTAAGAAAATAACCTCAAAAAATTAATTAAAAAATTTACCAATTAGCGAACGTGTACCGATTTTTGATAAGCCACTGGTTACCAATAAATTAATGAAAGTACAAAAAGTGTACTTTTTATAAGAAAACCATTCATAAGGTATTATAATCAACTACAGAGATTGGTTCTTACAAAACACAATACGGCCGAACGACAAAAAACAAAGAAAAAATAAAATTTTCAGCAAAAATTCGGTATCTTATAAAATAATAGGGATATCAAAATTTTGAGAAACATGTTGTTTTCCCATTAAATAAGGACTAAAAAAACCTACATCAAACAAATATACATAAAAAAATTGTGGAATCACGGTAGTTATAAAATTTGACAAAAAAAGAAGACTTTCTTTCATACCCTGTAGATAGTAATGTACTTCAAAGTAAAAAAATCGGGTAACACTATCGTTTTCTCAATTAAATTATCTCTGAAATCCTGAAAACCGCATGTTGATATCTTCTCTATTTTTCAAAATATTTGACTTTAAATTCAAGCTAAAAATTCGCTTGGGACGTTTCAATTGGCCAGCAGTTTAGTTGATAATCGAAAAAAAGTTATACATGAAATTTGTAGCTAAGATGATTTGCGATCGAAAGTATATTGTACTTTTTTTTATAGTGTTAAGCCTTAAAGATTTATTAGTGTTCAAATTTGGAATTTGAAAAAATTAATCATTATGTTCTCGTTTCATTTAATTTATTTTGAAAACTAGTATTCAAAATATGTAGTTAAAAATTTGATCCATGATGAAAGATTGGTTTATTTTGAATCGAAAAGTTAAATTCCATTTTGAACTCAAACGATATCTACTTGGAGTAATTATTAAATTTGTTAAAAATATTTCGGTAAGGTGCCACCTGCAATGACTTTATATAGAAAAAAATTTTAAAAAACGGATTGGAGACAAAAAAATTATACAAGACATTGCAGAATGTATTTAAGAATCATACCTAATAAAAATATTTCGTGTCTATCCTGGGACACCCTGTATATATCCACAAAAATAAATCCGGTAACGATAAATAAGGAGATCCTGGAGGCCAACTTATGAAAAATACTTATAATTATAATTAAAATATCAATTATATCAAAACTGCATGCATGAAATATTATATAATTACAGGCCAAATTAAAATAGTATTCTTGTTTCAAGATTATTGATTTTTTGGAACGTTTCTGCTTCTAACCGAGAGGATCGTTTGGGAGACCGACATTAATCACTGAATTTCTGTAGCATTTACTCAACATGTAGTTATTATTAATGGTAATTCTTGATAATATTATCACAGAGTTAAAAATAATTTGGAAAATGTCATCAAGTTTGCAGCCCCAATAACCTTCATAATAAATCTCCAAAGTAAGTGTCTGCCAACCATTTAAGGAAATATGTGGTTTTTGTTGGAGGATCATAAATTACTTCCATGCAGATATAATGAAGTATATACGAGTTACAAATTTATTTATTTCAATTTATCACGCACAACGATTCCCCCGCACTTATTTGTCAACACACAAATTAAGTTCCCCCTTTCTGGTGATACACATTTGTACTTTTCCTTTGATTAAAAAAATATGATGCAAAGTAAATATTTGTTGACCCTTCAATTATTTTGTTTTATTGATTTAGGCCCCATATAGAGTTGTGTAAAATTTTAACTGCACTACTTCGCGAAATTTACTAACAAGGAATTAACATTCACGGCAGAGAATTATGATACGTTAAGAGTATTTTCCAACGATTAGATAAATTAAACTGTGAAATTACGGAGCACAACTGATGTTAAATAAAGCCAAATAAATGAAATACCTTTACGATTAGAGCTTGGAGCATCAACTAGTACACCTAGTTCTCTAAGATGTGCAGTTAATGAGCTTATATTGAAACTCATCCTACGAAGCGTCGCTTATATTAAGACTTGAATGGTCTACGTTTACGACGCGGTTATAGACAGAAGTAAAACAACCTAAGTACCAAACGACATTTAAGTTTGGCGAAACACCAAGGGTGTTAACATAGATATACACTAATTAATAACCTATTAGAAGCGTTAACTTGATTTTCTGTATAGAAGTGTAATTTTCGTTATTAATTTAGTACTAAACTATTTATTACATCAAACTGAATTCTTGGATGTGAGAGATCAGGTGATTGCGTTTGGTTGGTTTAAATAATTTAAGAGGCAGTTGTAAAATTTATTGAAAAATTTCGGTGGAAATATGGAAAATGTGAAAAATAATGTAGCTAAGTCCCTCCTCTTAGAAATCGATTCAGTGAGGAAAATAAAATAAACAAAATATTCGACTGGCCAATTTTTAAGAGTTAATAAAAACCATGAATAATAAAAAGACTTTGCAATTTTTAAGGTCCTAATAGCTTTCAGATCTGAGGAAATTTTATCCAGTAGTATAATTAAGTTATTTATTATATTAATGGGTTTCGATATAATACAGGGTGTCCCAGTTTATATCGTCAGGATTTCATCAGTCGATAGTTTAGCGAAAATTAAAGGTGGTTTCTCTAATAAGCTATAGTCGAATGTTGCTTCCTTTTTGATGTACAGGGCATTAAAGAAAATAAATTATTTTAAATAATTTGCCGAGATTTGCTATAAATCAATAATAACAAAAAGAGTTAGTCTTCTGAAATTTTGTATAGATCTTTTTTTTGTATTCTCTTATTAATAGTGGTTGCAATTATTTTATTTAGAACACAGAGACGTGCGTACGGGTTTCTTCAAAAATATTTTATTGAATAAAACGTACACCACTGGTTTTTTTTGCAGCACCAATATGCAGAGAGTATTTTCCATTCAATTTAGAAACTTTTTTGTATCTTACAATTTCTTGATAACTTAACTTTTTTTTTTATTTATGAAATAGCACCTTCCCTATTAAATTTCCGAAAAAAGCATCAGTACAAAGTTGTAGAGAAAAATATTTCGTACAACTTTCCTTTTAATATTTTTTTGATATTGTAAATATTTAAAAAGATATTCAACAAATAAGTTGCAAATTTTAGGGAAATTTTCTCTAGTTAGGTATTACTTACTACTACTACTTACTACTTATTTTTCCCCAAAATGTTCAACTTATTTGTTGAATAACTTCTTAAATATCGACAATATCAAAAAAAGTTTAAAAAATAAGGTGTAGGAAATATTTTTCTTTACAATTTTGTACTGACTCTTTTTTTCGAAAATTTAATAAGAAAAAAGTTATTCAATAAACAAAAAAATCCAACACTTAATTGAGGGTTGGTGAAGGAAGGGCGAGGTCTACGAATACACAAACTCAGTTTTAAACTTTCAGGGTGACCCTCTAGAAGATTCTACAAGAATATCTGTAGGGTAAAAAAAGTCTATTTGAAGCTTTTTTTTCTCCCTTATTTAATGTAGGTACTATTAGGTTATTTTGAGTTAAGTTATCAAAAAATTATAAGATACGAAAAAGTTTCTAAATTGAATGAAAAATACTCTCTGCATATTGGTGCTGCAAAAAAACCAGCGGCGTACGTTTTATTCAATAAAATGTTTTTGAAGAAACCCAGACGCACGCCTCTGTGTTATAAATAAAATAATTGCAACCACTATTAATAAGAGAATACAAAAAAGATCTATGCAAAAATTCAGATGGTTAACTTTTCTTGTTATTGCTTTATAGCAAATTATTTAAAATAATTTATTTTCTTTAATGGCCTGTACGTCAAAAAGGAAGCAACATTCGACCATAGACCATAGACAAACCACCTTTAATTTTCGCTAAACTATCGACTGATGAAATCCTGACGATATAAACTGGGACACCCTGTATATGATCCTAGATTTAATAACATTGCTACCTTAGAAACTAATCTTAATATGTTTGGAATTGTTTAAGGTTTAAGGAAAGTCTATTTGTATATTAAGCCCAAGTATGGAAAAGATACCAGCCCCTCTTTTACTTCTTATATACGGTTATACAAAATAAACATCTCTATCTTGCTTATGCATTTCCATCATTTACAAATTTATGTTTCGTTCCTTTTTTCCATCATTTATACAATTTCATGAGTACCTATTCCATCGCAAATTTACATTCGATTGGAAATTGGAAAAATAAAACGTGGATTATTAAAAGGAAATATATAACAGTTTTATACATCGAAACGCATTTTAATTTAATGGATTTAAAATTAAAACGACGAAAATCCTTAAACGGGTATACCAAAAGCAGCTTCCCAGCGTACACAGCGCGCATTGAAATAATACTGACATTTATCACAGTCTGTTCGGCTTCCATCACAATTACGGAAACTGTGAGAGTAAAATGCTGTCAACATCATAGGAAAGCAAACATAAATCTTGTTCCAAAAATTTCGAAGATGCTTCATCAACGGTATTCCATCTGTCGAGATGTCGTATTTTCTCCACAGTCGCAAAACAGCGTATATCTTAATCATGTAAGATTTGGCAAAAACAAATGTTTTACTGTCGCACTGGCGAAATACAAACTTTTATAAGGTTAAAACTGAATGATTGGGTGAAATATTGGATTTGTTTGTTATTATGGAAAATAGGATTAATACACATACCTACACGGATTTTGATTTTTCCATACGAAAATTGAGTTTATTTAAATTAACATACCTAATTTGTTTTAAAATTTCGATTTAAGCTAACACAAAATCAATTCAGATAAATTAAGAATCTCACCTCAGAAATATGTACCATATTTGGATAACGAAAGATCCAGTAACGGGAATTAGACTATAATATGATACGAAAATCGTAGTGGTTATTTACACGTCCGATGTAAAAATAATTATTTTCACATCCTGAAAACGAGATATCACCTGACCTATTTTCAATCAATCGGGAACACCTTGTAGTCTACTCCAATTCCTTTTCTTGAATCTCAAGATATCAATAAAGTATCCTTTCAATTTAGTTATTGTTTAGTTGGTACCTAAGATTTATTTTTTCGAGACAGTTTTGAAAGAGACTATTATACTCGTATAATATAAACTGCTGGCCAATTGAAACGTACCAAGCGAATTTTTAGGTTGAATTGAATGAAAAAACCAATTTCTCAAAATTTTTATATCCCTCTTATTTTATAAGATACCAAATTTTTTATTAAATTTGATATTGTTGAACAGGTTTTTGCAATAATAATTATGCTGCCATTTTGAAAGCAAATGTCATCATGTGATATGTCGATAAAAAGGTACTTTTAAGTAGAATCTAATTCAGACGGAAAAAATATACAGAGTTGTTTTAAAAAATTTTGAAAGTTCCCTTCCGGTGAAACCGGAAGTGTCATCAGATTGTTTTAAACGTCAAAATGATTATTCCTTTCAACAATCAAACCATGCCAAATTTCAAATTAATACAGTTAAATATAACAAAATGGTGGGGTTTGTAAAACGATTTCGTAGCCACCCGATATACATCAATATGAGCAAATTTTTGAAAAAGTGAAAAACCCGTTTCGAGAATATAAGTCACTTAAACCAATGGTGAATATAAACTAACTAAATTCCATTCTATTCCATTAAGAAAATAGCCTCAAAAAATGAATTAAAAAATTTACCAATTAGCGAACGTGTACCGATTTTTGATAAGCCACTGGTTACCAATAAAATGTGTACTTTTTATAAGAGAGCCATTCATAAGGTATTATAATCAATTACAGAGATTGGTTCTTACAAAACACAATACGGCCGAACGACAAAAAACAAAGAAAAAAAAAATTTTCAGCAAAAATTCGGTATCTTATAAAATAACAGGGATATCAAAATTTTGAGAAACAGGTTGTTTTCCCATTAAGTAAGGACTAAAAATATCTACATCAAAAAAATATTTAAAAAATTTTGTGGAATCACGGTAGTTATAAAATTTGACAAAAAAAAGAAGACTTTCTTTCATACCCTGTAGATAGTAATGTACTTCAAAGTAAAAAAATCGGGTAACACTATCGTTTTCTCAATTAAATTATCTCTGAAATCCTGAAAACCGCATGTTGATATCTTTTCTATTTTTCAAAATATTTGACTTTAAATTGAACCTAAAAATTCGCTTGGTACGTTTCAATTGGCCAGCAGTTTAGTTACAACTACAAACTTATTATCTAATCAGTATCTAGTCGGGTTAAATACCCCATCAAACCGTCAACCTTCAACTATGTGTGCACATTGCAAAATCCCTGACTTTATCAATGATGTTTGCTTTTGAACTTTAAGCTTCATTAAAGTTGGGTAGACAATTCATTAATTAATCTCCGTCCAGTTGTCTTTAAATAACTGGTTAGACAAAAGTTGGGAGAACAAAGGTGTAAAACATGAATTAGATGATAATAGCAATTCACTACGACCAGATGGTAGCGCAGACCCGTATATCACCAAGACAAATGGCCACTAAATTCACGTCCACCTCTGACAGAACCCTTCCGCATTAGACATGTCTGTACGACCTGTTTGGACCTGGCCATGCAATAATTATTTGCTGGGAAGTAATTTTATAAAATGTTATTAAGTGAGAATTGTGTTTTATTCGTTTAGGAAAAGGGTTGCTTCGTGCTGGTATCATTATTAGTTTCTGCAGCAGACTATACTAAAGAAAAATTTATAGTTTAGTTTTCACGGAAACTTTTATTAAATATCTAAGTACATACTCTATTCTGTGAAGTGTTTCTATTGAGTTCAGTTTTGGAATCTATGGTTATCCTTAACTGCTAATTAATTTTTTTAGTTACTTAACAAAACAATAGTATCTAAGAATATTAACTTATAGGTAGTTACGGTTAACTACCGATTGAAAAACTGAGCCTTAGATTCAAACTTGATTATATCTATGTTATTTTTCTTGGTTTCGCTTAGTCTATCTTAACCTATCGTAAGAAAATTAACTTCTAGTTTAAGATATCTAATGTCAATACCTAGACATAGATATCCACGAAATTTTGATCTTTGTACAATATTTCTTTTACTTGCTAGGGTACTATAATAGAAATTGTAGCAAAATTCGGCTAAATATTCCAAACCTACCTGTATTTTTGCAAAGTCAATTGATTTCATAGAAAAATTTTACAATTTCGGTTTTTAAAATTAGCTTAAAGAAACTAATGCAATCTGGAGGCAGAGAAAATGAAACATTTTGTCTTGTCTTCAGGTATGCATCCCATAGAACTTAGATTTGGAATTCACATCAGCTTATTTACCATCGAAGGAATTCTTTTAGGACTGACTCTACTATACCCTCTAGGATTTCAAGAAATGAATGGAAAATATATCTCAGGAAGGAATAGCCAATTTTGTAAAAAGGATATATCACACACTTGTGTTAAGGTCACAGGTGGAGTTATACTGAAGTGGAAGTCCGAATTCAAAACATTAAATTAATACCTACTGACAATGATTTTAATAATTTTTTTGAAATTTGGAATTTCATTTGGAATTTTTTTTGTAAAGGGTGTCCAGATTTAGTTATAAATGCAGGGTATCTCGCTTACTAGCAGAGATAGAAAAATGCGGTTTTCGCGACACGTCGCTACTTTTTACTTTCTTATACGAAGTAATAAGGAAGTAGGTATAGTAATCGTGATTTTTTTCGACTTCGAGATTTTGATGGATTTACACGTTTTGAGGGCCCCTGAATCCATTCTGACCATTTTCGCCCTGATGTCTGTCTGTGTGTGTGTTGTGTGTGTCTGTCTGTATCCACCATAACTCAAAACGGCTTATCGGATTTGATTCAAGTTTCATATTTAAGAGTTTGAACAAATTTGTGGGTGCCACATTAAATGTTTTTTATCTAGCACCAACACACATGGTACATACTTACCTGAAGACATTTTTAGGTTTTTTAGGAATATCTTGAAAAATAAACAATTTACGAGATTTTTTTATTCTTTAACATTGATATAAAATTAAATTTTGAACAAATTTTGTTTGAACCATTTTTTGAAATTCCGTCAAAAAAATTTCAAAAAACTAGATATTCTTAAAACACTTTATATTTTTATAGTGCGCGTTGATTGTTGAATCAGACGGTCGAGGTAGACATGTGTCTCATTATATGGCTGCCAAACGGAAGGTCCCGGGTTCGAATCCCAGAAGGAACGGACCATTAGTTTTTTTTTATTTTACTGGTTTCTATGGTACCGAAAACAATAATAATGAATAAATAAATGTAATTTCATACCGGGAGATTTTTTTAAGTCTCAAAAATAAAACACATTTTTGTCGTAAAATTCGGTTATAATGAGTGGGACAAGGACAGATTTATGCGTATTGCAATAAGTGCGACAGAGACTATTTGAAAATTGCTGGACACCCTCAAAATTTTTACAAGAAAATTAACTTAATTTCTTTAGGAAAAGTAATTATTGTGATACTATCCGTATAAGAAAGTCATGTATTGGACACATCAGATATTTTGTGAAACGAAAGATGCCGTCAACGGTATTTTCATAGCCCCCTTCGTTTTTGAGATACAGGGCAAAATTGAAAATTTGCACTTTTAGGGCATACCTCGTATCTCGGGAACGGCTGAAGATATTGGAAAGATAAAAACTGCATCTTATACAGATTTTTACGTAGAATCCAGTAGCGTACTCAGTTTTTTCTTAGAAGCGATAATTTTCGAGATATTTACTAAACTTATGTTATTTTAAATGGAACACCCTGTATGTTATTCATTAGTTGGATAGAGTTTGTCATAAGCTTTACAAAAATATAAAACACTCTCTAATTATTTTCTGTATTAACCTCAAAAATGACAATTTTCAAAAATTCAGCAAAAATTTTATAAGTCGAAAAAATCACGATTAAAATACTTAAAATTAGATAATAACAGGCGTAGCACTTTTTTTGGTCATTATTATTACAATATTTGCAAATATTAAATATGTTGCTCCATCTAACGAATAACAGAAAAAAGAGTGAAAAATAATTTAGAAGAAAACTGTATCGGTAATCTAGAAAACTGTAAGAATATAATCCTGAAAAGCTAGGTTAAGTTTAGTTGGTGAATATTTGAATAACAGTTTCGCCGATTAAAAACAGTAAATATCTAACAATACGCTAGGAAACTGCTAATCTCCTCTGTTTTAGAATGTTAAGATGTTAAAAACGATCTCCGAAACATCATTGAAATGTTCCGTTTTAAACAGAACAACCCCATTACTGAATCTCTCAACAGCAGCACAGCCAAATCCACAAGAACGATTACAATATTACAAACCTTTCGTACTAGTGAAGATAATCCTGTGAACCACACCAACCACCACTTAGGCCAATTTTATAGACTACCAGAAAACGACAGAAAAAACTATTTACACATGGACGTTTGACGAAATTATTTGAAATTCAAGCGAAAACTTTCACTGAGACTTGTATTATGGTACGTGAACCAGCATTGGATATTATAAATTGTATAAAAGCCATTGATTTGGAGAAACCAGCTGTGAGGTTTGTGTTGTATGGTAATAAGGGATGTGGGAAAAGTGTTTCTTTAGCTCATGTTGTGCATTATGGAATGAAAGATAAATTTTTATTGGTTCATGTGCCTTGGGTTGGGAATTGGATGAGGACGCCTAGGGAAACCAGCGGGTCTGAATCGAAAGAAGGTTACTACATACCTAATTATTTCATATTTTTATAATCTTATACGAAGTTGTAAAAAGTATATTTTTCTATATTAGGTATGATAGATCTTAATTTGGACGCTGCAGCTTGGCTTCTGCACTTCAAATTGCAAAACGCTGAGTTCCTAACTCAACCTGATATGATAACTAGCGAAGAGCAAATTTGGAGTAAACGAGAATCTACACCTAATGGCTCTCCACTGTTAAACTTGATAGAGCACGGAATCAATCGTATAAAATACGCCTCAAACTGCGTACCTAGATGTTTTAACAAACGAAATAAAGAAACTAACCAATGCAGGTGTTTGTAAAACTTTAGTTGCAATTGATGGATATAATGCTTTTTTCTATCCAAATACCAGAGTTTTAACTGAAAAAAAAGAGGTGGTGCATCCACACAGAGTAACATTGACTTCAGGTTTCTTGAATTTGACGAAATTCGATTGGAAAAACGCGGTGATAGTTGTGACTGTTGATGAAATAGCAATAGCAGCAGAAGATCATAAATCGCACTTGCCCAGGTAGAATTTGTATAAATAGGTACCTAACTAAACTAGTCATAATGAAAAAATTATGTAATTTCAGATTTTTACTGGGTAAAGATGGATTTGAACATATGGACCCTTTTATACCAGTTCCAGTTAATAATTATTCTCCTAAAGAATTTACAAGTTGTATGGATTATTTTAGAGACAGAAAGTGGGTGCAGCCGTTTCCTGGACAGGACGACGAGCTTGCTTTTATTACAGCGCGTAATCCTTATGATCTAATGGGAATCGCTACGTCTTTGTAAAATTAGAAAAAGTTAGTTTTGAGTAAAATTCTTTTTTTAAGTTGCTTTTTGATTTAATACTATGGAAGGTAGAGAGGAGGAACACCATCTTATATGGGAATCAAACTGAAAAAGTGTCCGTCTATGGAAACTAAATCATAAATGATATAGAACCACAGATGAGAGAAATATAGAACAGCGACAGAAAGTTAACGAATATTTCGAGCATTTCAACAGGGTGGCTGTTATTTCAAATTCTGATTCAAATTCAAAATATTTCTCTGTAAAAATTGTTAAATTGGATCTATCTAATATCTATATTTTAAGAAATTGTAAAATACATATTTGTAAAATAAAAATTATATAATTATGTATAATAGTAGTTTATGCAACAAGGTAGGAATTAAGAGATTCTGACGAGTGTGTTTAACTATAAAATCCACAAAACAATTTTCACCCCCGACATGCCTTTTTTGGAAATTTATAACTTTGTAAATATTAATAATATGAAAAAAAGTTTCATACAAAAAATGATCTGAAGATGATTGCACAAGAACGAAACGTCGTATGGAAAAAATGTAAACGCCGTTATTCTAGAACACAAAAAATGCTACTTAAAACGACAAAAAAAGATACAGGGCCGTATTTAAAAAAATGGAGTTGATGACGTCAGCGGAAAAACAAAACGTCGCATGAGGAAAATTTTAACGTCATTTTATAAAGCACAAAAAGTGTCCATGGCAAAGTGTTTTTGGTTTTTCGATATCTTGAAAAATAAGAGCAGAAAAAAATAAAAACGAAAAGGCAAAAATTTGGTTTTTTCAAAAAATCTCCAGAATTACAAAAGATATTTTCGATTTCTTAACGGCTTATTATTGGCCACCATATTACGCAACTTTGCCCCAATTTAACCAAAGCTGTATCTCTTACCGTTTCTGAGATCCCTGTAGTGAGAAGCGAATTTGAAACAGCCTGTATACCTACAGCAAATTTTATTACTACAAATTAAAATTTTAAGTAGAAACACATCAAGTCTAATTAATTATTGTTGTAATTTTTATTTAGATTTTATTACTGAATGAAATAATAGTTAAAAATTTAGAATTGTTTTCTAAACATAATTTTTATAATTAATAATAATTTATAACTTAATACCATTACATTAGCATTAGAATATATAATTTCAATTAATTAGATTGGTATCCTCCCAATACATTAATAAAATAAATAGTATATTTACGAATTTAAAATTAAAACGAACAACCTACAATCAAGTGAAATTTTATTTATTTTAATTTAAAAATTCTCGTTTCAAAGTGTGAACTTTCTGCCATCTATTACTTTAAGCGCGTATTACAAATTTTGCATATGATAATTTATCTCTCAATGATTTACAAATTTCTAACAATAAAGATTACTACTAATTTATTATGTTTTATGTATTTTGTAGTGACTTAAATGGTAACGATAAAATTGGATTTTATCTTCAAAACATTCTACAAAATAGAAATCTATTTCGTAAAACTATGTAGTGAAGAAATACTTTCATAGATGGCGAGGCTTGTGGAAAATCTTTTTAAATTTTGAAATTTAACGTATTAAAAAATAAACTAAATTTAAATGTTCTGCTGTATGTATTAATAAAGTGCACTATTTTTTGTGAAACTGCATAAATTTTCGTTTAAGACGATACTTTCTGGAATTAATGATGGGTATTCTCCAAATATTTTTTTCTTGGAGTTAACTAATAAATTAATTCTTTATGAATAATTTAGCACTTAATTTATATTTACGCACATTTTATAATGCGTTTCTAGGGGCCCCATGTAGAGATATAAAAATAAACTAGTTGTTACATTTGCTGGTAACAGACTGCTTTATTTACATATTTCAAATAAAATTTAATTAACTGGAAAATCAAAATTGTTGTTTTCTCTAAAGGTTTGCAAGAAATAATTAATAAATTTCTAGATTTAATGGCATTAAACACAAGTTAGATAAAATGCAACACAGTACATTTTTTTAACTGCAACAGTTATTATGTAATTATACAATATTTAAAGTGACATTTTTCGAGTTACAAACCCTCTTAAACTTTGAGTTTTATACATTTTTCTGAACGTTATCTGAGTGAACCCTGATAATGGAAAGTAAAACAAGTAAATTTCAAAAAGTAACAATTTTTTATTGAACAGTATTATTTACATTATTGCTTTACAATTAATTATAAATATGATTATTGGCCTGATATGTGGGGTAACTAATCTTCAATTGCTATCTTCGAAAAAATCAATTTTGCAACAACAAGAAACAAGAGTGTAATATAATAACCACAATAATAAATTATAATACTGAATAATATAATAATTTATTTTCCTTTAAAAACGCTTTGTTCAATTACAATCTAACCTATGTCAAATGTAATTATTTAGCAATGTGACTAGTAATGAGAAAGAACAATTGATTGCATAATCTCATCGGCTACATAATTTCTTTTACACAGAATTAATTTTATTGATAGCAAAACTGGAGATTCTTTGAATGTTGACAATTGGACCACATTCAAAAAATACACCAACTCAATATGAGTCAAAAAATAAAATATACAGAAAAATTTCCTCAGGAAAAACAAAGTGCAAACCCCATTTTTCTCGAGGAAACACTTCGAAATTTTTTCACTACAAAAGCGTTTAAACAAAAAAAAATTAACTAAATATCAGCACAGCAACACTTCCGGATAAATCGGAAGGTGGCGTGGAGTTAAAGATTAAAAATCACAAATATTTTTATGCTTCCTCTAGATGATGGATTCCAGTAAACAAACATTAGCATTGTTTACCTTAAATTGTTTCTTTTCTATTAGGAGACTAAACCTAATTTATTTACAGCATAATAATACCTACTAAACTAAGATAAAAATCTGTCAAAGATCAGTGAGAGTAATAATAATTAAAAAGTTGTATTTAATAATCAGTCTCATTAAGGAAGGCCGACCAAAGTTTGTGAGAAGTCACATCCATGGTAAATTTGTTTCATCAACTGCCCTAGCACGGAAGTGTATGTATTACTCCAGACCATTGTCCAGCTGAGTGGTCCAAAAGTAAGTCAGATCAAAAACCTGATGTGACCATTTGTGTACTTTTTCGGCTTATTCAATTCAGTAAACGTAGATCTGCTTAAGTTGAGGCTTCAACTCAGCTGGAATGGTGTAAACTTCCGTCGGAGGTTTCCTCTTCACGAGACGTCGCCATTTTCCGCCCAAATTTTTGCGGAACCCTCGGACAAAGCCCGGTCGCTCACTAGGGAGATTTTGTACAAGCGTATCCTGGAAGCAAAAAAATAAATCAGCATTTGGAAGATGTAAGTTATAGCTATTGGTACTTAAGAGTGAGTACCTGCTTTAAAGTCGATTGTTTTGTTAGGATCTTTTATTGGCACCTTAAATATTTCTTCTTTTTTATCTTAGTATTTACAATACCCCACGGAGAATTTTTGTAGTTATGGTACCTCGAGCTTTTAATATATGTACCATAAATTTTGATAAGAAAATTTTTTTAGACTAAGTAAAAACATCGATTTGTTAAATTTCCACTTATGGAGTACTATCAATTATATATATTATAACATTTCATACTCTGCCATAAATGGAAATCACGCTAAATATAATGACTCATTGGTACTACCAATGTTTGCTCTAAAACGGTATATAACGTTTTTTTTTTATCAAGAACTGTTACTTTATACAGGAAACTCGTGAACTCGTCGATAAGAACCGCAAACCGAGATAACATAATATAAATTTCCTACAACTAATTCATTTTTGTTGAACATGAAAAAAGAAACTCCAGGGGGAATTTACAGTGTCTAGACAGCAAGTTTTTAGAAAGTCCTGTTGCTTTATTTTCAACTGAATAAGCAGGGCGTTCGCTTGTTGAATTTATTTTTGTACAGCCATACCCACGTGTGTATAATATAGGGGCTTTTCTGAAGATCGATACACCATATAATATGTCATTGAACTTGGACAAGGAAGTCTGGTCTAGTGCAAAATTACTGGCCTTGTGTATTTTCGAAAGTTTTTATATCTGACATTTATTAAATTAGTTTATAAGGAAATATAAGCTGACTGGTTATATAAATTTTACCTGCAAAAGGTTCAGCTGCCCCTCGTCCATGAGGATAACGACCGTTGAGACTATTTAGGTACTAACACACGTACTACCAAGCAAGAAATGAATGTTTACTGTAAGATTTTTATGTGTACACTAAAGTAATGTACTATCGCGTGCAAACAATTATTCAATTGAATTGATTAAAACTCGATTGAAGAAGGAGTGGGGGCAAATTTTTCGAAGAATATAAACTGTGATTTGCTTGGAATTGGTGCTTAAATTAATTGTTTGCGATTTGAATTTAAATTCAGACCAAAACATTATTTAACTTTCTCCAATTAAACTATTACCGTCAGTTTTACAACAAATAGAGAAGTGAAAAGTATCGTGTGAAATTTGACATGAATTTTCAACCACAACATTATTGGTTTCAACTGTAAAAAAATATTTTTTGCACAACTCTTACGCGAGTACTTTCAGTTCCTTAACTGTAAACACGCGCGGGGTTTTTACTAATAAATAATTAGCAAAGGTAAATAATACCTATAGATATCCTTGATTATTAGCAACATGGTGGTGACCTAGTCTAAATAAACTTGGAGGTAAAATTTACATAACGTTAACTTTTTGGCCTCGTTTCACTTAATTGAGTTTCTCAACATCAACGTACGTTTTACATCCGAATTCAACAGCATAATCAAATTACAATTTTGATCAGGCCCTATCAATCACCCGATTTTGTCCAGTTGATTTACTAAGATCATAACAAAACCAACTTTCTCGCCTTAAGAGCCGATTTTTTCAAATTTTTTTGTCATTTCCCTCGACCTACCTGGTCGTTGTTGTACAGAAACGGTTGAGGTGGTGGCGGTGGGTATTGCCATAGGAACTGTCCACGGTAAGCGAGGGGGTCCGATTGGAGCGCCTGGGGGGCGTTCTGTTGGGTTGCCACAGGGTTCGTTGCTGGTGCCGTTTGCAGAACTACATCAGCTGGATGGACACTGTTGCTGTGTTCTTCTCGCTTCCTTAGTTTGCTGCGGACAAGACGAATTGCTATCATAGTGCCGTTACTGCCCACCATTTTATCGTTGGGGCTCCGTAATGAAAGTTTAAAAGAACGAAAGTTTAAACCACTCAAAAGTCACAAAACACACTGTGTTAATCCCAGAAATTGAGTTGCAGTTTGAATTGATCACTGATCACAGCACAGAAAGTTAATCCTTAAACCTTTGGTATGGAAAACAAGTCTCAAGTCGAAACGATAACAAGAAAATAACAACAAAATTCTATTCACTTCACTTGGAAAATAGTAAACTTGACTAGAATATTTAACAAATCAAATGAGGGCCTAGCGCTTAGCGTGCTAAACTACCTCTAAACTCTCTCAACTCTATGCGCAGAGTATGCGAACCATTATTTTGAATTCAGCTTTTATACAAGGTGTGACGTCATAGTTAGCGTGAACTAAACTAGACTCGGAGCCAATAGGAGGCGTTGCGGTAACGCTGGCTTCTCCGACGACAGGGACATGCATAAACCCCATGCCGTCATTGAGACAATCGCCGTGAAACAGCTGACGAACGACAGTGGAAATACCGTGGCCAACCAAATGCCACAAATAGCTAGGGAAAATAATTTGCTACAATTTTGGTATAACAATTTTTTCTCTAAAGTCAGTATTTTAGGAATTATAGTGACAGAAAATTTTAAAATCTGTGCATTTTTTTAAAATAAATTTTTGTGGGATAGTATTTTCCTAAAGTATTGACTCTACAGAAAAATTGTTAATATAAAATTTGTAGGAAATTTTATAATATATGTACAATATTCGTAATTACTACTTTTAGGGTGGGATTAACCCACGAGAAAGTATTTCGAAGGTAAAAACAATTTTCTAAAACTTTTCGATGTATTGAGCCTAGAAAAACATCGTTTTAGAGCAAATTGTAAGAAATTTAGTTCCCTATAATTATGATATTTTTAATATAGAACTCACCCGAAAAGAGACATTTTGAAAAATCGTTTTTTATTTCGTTTTTTCATAGAGCCACCACATGCGAAAACTTAATGTACAGGGTGTCCCATTTTCGACAGTTTTAGGGGGTATTGGCGCTATTATCAGAGATAGAGTGTTGCGGTTTTCACATTCCTATCCTACTTTTTTACGAAACGAAAGATTCCGGAGTCAAATTTGTAATGGCTCTCTTAGTTTTTAATCTACAGAGTGATTCTGAAAATCTTTGTTTTTTAGACACCCCTCGTATTTCCGTTATGCGTCTACTTATCAAAAAGGTGAAAACTGATCTTGATAGAGTTTTTTATGTAGAATTCAGAGGCGTAGGCAGTTTTTGTCTAAAAGGTTTAGTTTCTGAAATATTGCCCAAACTTATGTTTTCTTAAATGGGAAACCCTATATATTATTTTTTATATTGATTAAGCCAAATTTGGGCTTTACAAAAATATATAATAATTAATATTTATTTTGAAAAACAAGCTCAAAATTCGATATTTTTAATAATTTACTTTATTTATAACAGTAGGCCATGGCTAGTTTATTAGAAACAAATGCAAAATTTGACAGATTTGTCAGATTTCCATTATTGATGAAATATTTTTGTTACGTAGGTGTTTTTATTTTACTTTTAATTTTTTATTACAATGGCCGTTTATGATAATTATGAGAAATATTATATTGTTGGTATGTTTTATACAATGCATTAAAATTATCTTTTGAAGTGTTTAGCTTTAGAATAATTACGCATTGTGAAAATTTTGCATTTGTTTCTAAAAAATTAGCCATGGCCTACTGTTATAAATAAAGAAAATTATTAAAAATATCGAATTTTGAGCTTGTTTTTCAAAACAAATATTAAGTATTATATATTTTTGGAAATCCCAAGTTTTGCTTAATCAATATAAAAGATAATATATAGGGTGTCCCATTTAAAAAAACATAAGTTTGGGCAATATTTGTCTAAAAAACAAAGATTTTCAGAATCACTCTGTAGATTAAAAATTAAGAGAGCCATGACAAATTTGACCTCGGAATCTTTCGTTTCGTAAAAAAGTAGGATAGGAATGTGAAAACCGCAACACTCTATCTCTGATAATAACGCCAATACCCCCTAAAAGTGTCGAAAATGGGACACCCTGTACTTATAGAGAAAAAATCGCTTTTAATATTTCATCATCATAAAGAATGGACCAAGATAATTTAGGTGAAATTCTTTGATTCATCTAAAAAATCTTTCAAAATTATAAGTGATTAAAATTTTGCCTGATTTTCAAATTTAAATTTGTATTGCAAAAATCAAATGTATGAAAATAAATTCCATGTGGATAACTTGTACTTTTAAAAACTGATAAAAAAATGACAATATCCTACTAGAAACATATTCTTCTGAAAAAAATTGCTACTAGAAAAAGCAAGTTTCCGCGAATCTTTTTTAATCAGATTACACATGTGACTGAAATTTCAGACAAATTGATAACTGTGACCTAATCAGATGTAGGACACTTTGGTGCTAAACATTTTCCGTATAGCTTTAACGAACATATAACGCAAATATTTAAATTATTTTATTCCCCTAACAAATTCTTATTTACCATAAAATTACGTTTACTGCGACCCCAATAACAAAAAGCAATAATTAACGAACTTAGTTGAAATAAATTAGATCGGACAAACTAAGTTTCTTTAACTAAAAACTTCTGATGATTGGGATTTATATTATGAAGATCAAATATTAAAGAAGCATAAATAAACATTGTAGAAAGATGTAATAGTTAATGCGATTAGAATTAAATCCTAAACAATTCAAAAGACTCCGTATATATTTGTACTAATACCTACAGAAATTCAAGAACAAAATAATACAAATGTATCCTCTATTCCCGAGTGTGAAGCTCATTTGCTTCCTAGCAAGGAAAAGGGCAGATTTACTCCAACAGTTTGGAGGAAAAAAGACGAGCAAAAACGTTTTGCTTCTACTACAGTCATTATTTATAAAAAAATTGGTTAGTGATTTATACATTTTTCAACTCTTACTTTTTTCATTCTGTCTGGAGTTTAGGTTTTGTATTCATCTATACTTGGACTAAATTCAAAAGATAGCTAGGACTGTTAACTGTTATCAATCACTTTAACTACCTACATTAAAAAAATGTCAATTTTATGAAATTCTAAGCATTGGTATACAGTCCTGAGCCTGAGACGAAATTACACATAATAAATCTACCAAAATGCCATTAACAGTTACGGTTGTCATTGCTAGTAAATTGCACCAGAATTTTTACATCCAGGTTACTGGCAGTGAAAGTCACGAATGTTAACAGTCCCTGCTGGTAATTGTTTTAGTATTTAGGGCACTGATGTTATTAGAATGAGTGAATGTACGTACACTAAGTGAGTTTCTATTATTGTTATATTTTAAGACAATTGGTGGGAAGAAAATTATTATTAGTCATTTAATTGCTCCGATTCGTTTACAACTTTGTGTTGGATGTATAATAGTGTAAACATTGACAAAATGGGTTAGGTATACGTTACCGTATTTTTCCTTTAAATATTAGCATCAATTTTTAGTAGGAATATCGACGATAATTTCTAAATTAGCCACAATTTATTTCATTAACATAATTTACGTTACTCTAAACTTTACAAGCTGGAAAAGTACCTAACCATTTTTACTTGGATAATTACAGAATCACTGCAAAATAATCAGAAAAGTATACCGACTAATAAAGTATAACAAACGAAAAAGTTAATCTGAAAAAAATATAGCCATACAGGGTGTCCCAAAATTAGCCTGCCAAAATATACCAGCTGATTCTACGTTAAAAAATAACGCAAAAAGTTTCAAAAAATATAGGTTGAAAAATGCTTCCTAAGGAGGCTACAGCCCCCCGAAAGGGGGACCCCCCAAGAGGAGTTTTCTGTAATATCTCTGCAACTATTTGAGGTACCTTCATGAAATTTGGTGAGTTTGAAGCTTTTATAATTTGCCACATATTTCTTTTTCCAATTTTCAGAAATTTTGACAGGGGCGTCACATACAGGGTTGGTGTTGGATATATTATGCCCCATATTTTTTGTGGGGATAATTATTAAACTTTTTATATCAAATTTTGAAACTTGGTTTATTTTTACACAAAAAAGGTAGTCTCAGCCGATCTTTTGTATCTTGAACCGTTTTCGAGTAAAATCGTTTTGAAAAAATCACGTCCATGAAAACTACACTAATAAAAATAATCACAAAACTAAAATTTATCAAAAGTAGATAATGGATTAAAATTTATAGGTATTTATTACTTCGTTTAGCATTTCTTCGTGAAATATTAATAATAAAAACAAAATTCCAAAATAATGTTTTTTTTCAATTTTGTGATTTTTTTTATTAGTGTAGTTTTTATGGACGTGACTTCTTCAAAACGATTTTACTCGAAAACGGTTCAAGATTCAAAGATCGACTGAGACGACCATTTTTGTCTTAAAATAAACCAAGTTTCATAATTTGATATAAAAAATTTAAAAATTATCCACACAAAAAATATAGGGCATAATTTTCCCAGCACCCACCCTGTATATGACGCCCCTGGCAAAATTTCTGAAAATTGGAAAAAGAAATATGTGGCAAATTATAAAAGCTTCAAACTCACCAAATTTCATGAATGTACCTCAAATAGTTGTAGAGATTTTACAGAAAACTCTGCATCTTTCCACAAAATGACCCCATTTATGAACCAAAAAGCAATTTTATATCTTTCGTTATAGTTCACAAATTAATGCCATTTGATATTTGACAAAAATCAAAGACTATAACAACGTCAGTTTAATTTTACAGTTCAGTTTGTCCATAACTTTGTCTTGTATGAATTATATTTATACCAAAATATTGGAAATTTTCAAAATTTACATTTATCTACATAAAAAAAATTGAAAATATCTGTTTTTTTTACAATAATTTTCACTTTCTCTTTTTTCATAATTATTATTATTAGATAATGTAGCCAAAATATAGCCCGGAAATGTTCTAAATAAAAATGCAATTGTTGCTACAAAAAATCTCCTGTAATCTTAATGATTTCAACAAAATTATATAATTAAAGGAGCACCTTGTGCATTTAACTGCTTAGATTCTTATCAGCTTTCCAGATTTAGATCAGCAATGAGTGGGTAGAACTTTAATTAAAATTATTTGCAACAACCTCTCGTTTTGTTTGTCCTTTTACTCGTCCAGCAATTTTTCTCGATTTTATCTAAAAACCATGTAGAATCACGAGATGTTGTTTAATGCAATAAAACTTAAAACCTATTGCCTATTGTGTAATAATTAACAAACCGTTATTTGTTCCAAATGTAGGAAAGGAAACGTCATAATTGTTAGCAATAAAATAAATATTATTTGAAAATTTATCATGTTTTCGAACTAATTAATGATGAAATAACAAAGGTTTTGAAATCATATAAATAGAATAATAATTTCTCTGCATTATTCGCGTAACATTGTAAAAAACCTCCTTAGATTTCTTGAATTTAGTTGCCATGACTACTGATGCTGGGTATCCTTGTTATTCTTTCTTAATTTATTGACCGTACATCGTCACACAATTCCACAAACAAATAAATGTTACGAAAGGTCAGGTCAAAAAAATATCCCGCGCATCATCATCTTCAGACGTAAAAAAACCGTCAAAGGAATCAGCGGAAATGCCGTAAACACCATAAAAAAACAGAGTAATTTATTAAAAAATTCATTGTCTGGAGGGAATTCATTTTGCTAATTAGATACACTTCCGATTATACACAATGATATCAACTAAGCGCATTTCATTGACGACTTCGTTTTTTTCTATATGAGAAAATATTTAAATGTGGTTTTTTCAAGGTTCAAGATATACAAACTCCAAATTAAAGACGATTCCAACAATGTCTTCACTCTTTTATTTATACGACATTGAAATAAAAGATAGACAGCTATTTTAAGCATTTGGCAACCGTTATAGACACCTTAAAAAACTAGTCGGGACGTTGTTTTGTTTTTGCATCGTATACTTCGTACTATATTACGTTATGTAAGTCTAGCTGGTTGCTAAATTTATGCTTTACTACTGGTACCCCGTCTCGTAGTTTTGCAATGTCATTTTGTTTGGGTGGGAAACTAGCATAGAATTTTGCAGTTTTGCCAAAATAGAGAGGCAAAGCGAATGCCAATATTTCTGTAGAGGAGGAAGCCTATTAATGTGGGCTATTTTGATTTTAGAGCGATAAAATATGGAAACATCCACGCAATTAGTAAAACCATTTTTTAATATTTTGAGTACTATTTTTAAGGAACTCGCTTAACTTATAAGGTTGAAACTTGGAACTCGATTAATCTAGTCTTAAAAACATCTAAAAAATGGTCTAACCTAACTTAACCTGATTTGTTTAAATAAATACAAAATTGTATATGAACTTTAAATATACTTTTCACATATACCTAAGTGCGTTTTATAGAGTTTTAAAATATAGAACTTTTTTAACGTAAAAATTAATTCGTAGAATTTGCAAAAAAAAATTTAAAAATTTTAATACATAATAAAGATTTTTCTCAGAATTGCATACTAAAGTGAAGTTAGGATTATGGCAAATAGCGTGGATACAAAAAAAACCGTATATAAACTGTACCCCTCAACAAAACTACAAAAAAGCTATTTCAAGTTTTGTTTAAATATACAACTAACTCTCTATAAGTTATGAGTTTAGTATAAATTAGTCTAATGTAAAATTTCAGTACCAACTAATGATTTTCATGATGAACTACGAATGACCCAAAATACATTTTAGTAGCGTAGTAAACTGAAAATACTCACAAATAAAAAATACTAAAGCAAACTCTACGCATTAAAACCGTCAAGCACAAACCATTGTATACATTTGTATTTGTATTTTAAACAACGTAAAATACTCGAAAACAAAATTTATTTAAAATATAAACACCCAAAAATAACAAAGCGCAGATAATTGCAAGTAAAACTACGCCTTATAAAATATGATTCAACGTTTATAACTAGAACAAATAAAATTTTTTTTACATCGAAGCAATTAATAAATTAATGTGCACATTAGCTAATTTAAACTTTTTTATTTAGGATAGAACTAAAATAAACACAGGCCACTAAAAATACGATCTTACAGTTGAATATAGCTGCATAAAAGCTACTTCATTTTCAAAACAAACTGAAACCGTGGGTTAGATAATAACACCTTAAGCTTTTATTTTTTTGTTCGTAAAATTTTTATTGTGTGATAGTTGATCCAGCTTCATAAACATAATGCACATATATTTATTTATTTATTAAAAAGTTTATTACCTTGGATTAATGATGTATGTATACAAATATACATCTATCGGGACTTTGTTTTGTACCTTTAAACTGTTTACTAATTAGTCGTATTACGAATTCCGTTGAAAACGTTATAGCTCCATTACTTTTGAAGGTTTACAGAGATTTTCCAAATATTTACGTTGTAGACACTAATAGCAATTTTTGATATTTCGCTTTAATTATTTGGAAATCGTCGGGTTCAAGGTACAAAATAATGTGCTTACTCGATCAAACTGATTGTTTGATTCTGTATAATTTGTAAAAATTTAAATATAACCTTTGGTTTGGTTTTCTTGGACTGTCTACGGATTTAAACACGCAGCAGCGGAACCTTTATATTATAATAGCAATGTCTCGTAAGATTGAAAAGGACGTTTGTAATAAATTACCTTTATATTGGCTGTAAATTATATTTTACTTTTACACATGAAAATATTAAATATTGCTGTACATTGTGCGATGGCAACATGGCTTGTGTCATAGAAATTCCGCTGAGTTTGTTCATAAATATACCACAGGAAATTTCTTGGAAGTCTATAAACCATAAAGCTTGGGTTTTGTTTGTCTAGTCAAATGACTTTTTTCCGAAAAATAATTCTCTTGTGTGGCGAATGTAAATTAATTAAACTATTATTGTTTTTCTTAAGTTGAGAAAACCATAACGAACAATTTTCAGAATACAATAATTTTATCATTTATTGACTATAAACTGAGGTTAGTGTTAATTTGCTACTTTTATGTAATAACAATTCGGATTCTGTTTACGTAATTGTAATGTTTTGTAGAATTTACTCAGAAGTATTAATTTTATCTGTGGTAGTTTTAAAACGTAGCGTATATTTTTTGCTTTTTTATTCTTCCAAATCCAAACGTTATATTAGAAAAGTATCTAAATTATCCGTCTATACGCAAATTTCAAATTTTAAAGCTAAGTTGTCGAAAATGAAAACCAATTTAAACCGCGTAGAACACAGATATTTAAAATATCTCAGCAGTCTTACTTTAGTTATTATTTTAAAAATGTATAGCTCTACACCGGATATTCGAATTTGTATTATTAAATAAGAATCAAATAAGATTTTTTTATATCGTTTTAATTGTTGTAAATTGCTATTTGTAAAATATCAAGGACATTATGCAGAGAAGTAATTATTTATAGCAAAGTAACGAAATGTTAAAGTATTTACATTTAATTACTAATACGAGCCCTAACAACTAAATGTTTGGACAAAAGTAAATTTGATTGTCATTTTTCCATACGCGCAAAAGTTATCTAAATTAACTTCTATAATATTGATGGTTTTTTCTGTTATAATGCCAACATTTAGTTATATAAAAACGTAAATTTCGTAAAAATCCGCTCGGCGATTCCAAAACTGTGGCACTTTAACCCAGCGGGATGGGAAAATTGTAGAAACAAAGAATTATTATTTTCAAAACGTTGGATCTAGTAGTCGGATTTTGAAGAAACTTACTTTATTGCAAAACTGGATGTTGGTTTTCTCTACAAAAAAGTTACACAAGTTTTTATTTGGTGATTTTATTAGGCATTTATCGGAGCTTCAAAGTTGCACCTTTAAAAATGATAGAATTTTCTAGTAACTGTTTTAAAAAATCACAGTTTTGAAACCGCTGGTTGGATTTGTGTCAAAAAACCTTTAAATCAAAGCTCAATAATCGTACTATATTGAAAAAATCCTGAAATGTTAATATGAATTTCTTTTGCATTTTTTTCGAGTTCCACAGTTCACTTTTCAAAAAACGTGTTTTTTGAGGGTGCTATACCTACATTAAAATAATCACAGTTTTGGAACCACTGGTTAAATTTTGGTAAAATTTACTTTATTGCAAAGGTGGATGTTGGTTTTATGTACAAAAAAATCCCCAATTCTTTATTTGGTGATTTTAGGCATATTTCGTAGCTTTAAAATTGCACTTGAAAAATGTGACGTAATTTTCTAACGACTGTTTTTAAAAAATCACAGTTTTGGAACTTGGAGAAAACGACATAAAGGTGCTTTCATGGCCCTTATCCAGTCCGGACTTAAATGTCATAAAATTAAACGTATTCTACGCAATAATCCACCAAGAACCATTGGGGACTTAAAGACCAAAATAGAAGAAATTTGGGACAGTTTCCCGCCAGATTGTACCAAAATTTGATAAATACAATGCCTGCTACAATACAGGCAGCTATTAAAGCAAAATGAGACGAAACCTCTTATTATTGGTCCTAAATTAAAAATTATCCCAACATTTAAGTAGTTGCAAATTCATTTTGTAAAGTTTACTAATTGTTAAGGTTAAAATATTGTTAAATCCAATAAATAATATTCTTCCATGCATAATATTGTTATTAAGGCTTTATCTTATTGTATTATTAGGTGGTTAGTAATTATTTGCGTAAAATTTCCAGTTCTCCTTTCATACTTCAAAAATTTACTTTTGTCCGAACATTTAGTTGTTAGGGCTCGTACTTGTAACTTGTGATCAACTTGACTACAAAACATATTATTAAAATACAAAATGAAGTTTTGTGATTATAATTAATCTGAATGAATATAAATTGGGGAAATGCGTTCTATCCCTGGACATGGACCATTTGAAGAGAAATACAAGAGTCTTCAGTTCATAATGAGAAATTGTTCAGATCGTCAGAAAATGCAACTCAGCAATTCGTTATGGAAAGAGTTGAAAAACTAGAGCGTGTGAAGTGCAGTGAGGATCGGAAGTAGATGATAAATTATCGAATAGTTCATGCGATGATATTAAAAAATTGAAGATGTAAAGAAGTTATGCAAATGTAAACGTTATTTAGGAAAAAATCTTTCAAAAATCATGTAAACTAAATAACTTAATCTCTAAAATATTTGTAAATATCGCATCCAACTAAAAAATTTCCATTTCAATCACCAACAAAAGCAATTTGTAATAAAACTTGTTCAATTAACTACTTTTGCTGCAGTATTTATCGTAACCGATACCGATATTTAGAAACAATTTGTTACTTAAAATCACAATACTTTCACGTGCAAACCTTTACTTGGCGTTCTGTTTTAAAATAATCTAGTTTCGGTTGAAATTGTTTCACCTGTAGATTATATTCCATTTAATTGCCATTAAAACTGTTAAATTTCGCATATATGTTAATAAAATCATTTAGAAATCCTCCTTGAAAGTTTTGTTGTGATGGTACAGTCAGTTACATAAAACTTTCTAATAAACGAATTTCGTCCGTCAAAATAATTATCAGCGGTGCAAATCAATTTAAAAAACAAGCATATTAATTCATAATTATCCACACATGCACAATTAGAAAAAAACAGACAAACATTCATAATAATTACAGTTTTTACACGGAATGTTTTGATGAATTTGAAGAGAAAATTGCATCCTGTCTTAATTGCGATTCGTCATACAATCATTACAATCTGTCCACTCATTAGATTCTAGATCAAACTAGAAAATGGTTCTTGCAAAAAATTAAGGGAAACAAACAATAAAATTAGGTACTTGATGTTAGTCAGACAAGAAAAATAAATTTGTTTTATTTGAATTGACGCAATTACTCTAATTTGCATAATTTATCGTTTAAATGTTACACAGTATTTTAAGTAAATTTAGCTGATGGCGGATGGGTGTCAGTTGAACTTGCTTTTTTCTATCATGCATAATTTATTTGGTATTGAACAATATCGGCAATTTACTCCAATGAGTTGGTTATGATTCATACAATTAGAATAGGTATTGTACCAAGGAGAGAAAAATATATAATAATTCGATAAATAAGACATTATTAAACCGTAAGGTTATAATACAGTCATGTGATCAAACTTAATAATTTATTATAATAAAACAATAAATTTCCAAGGACGTATTAAATAATTTTTTAAAGAAACTCCCAAATTTAATAACATTGATATTTGTCGAAAAACTTAAAACCAATTATAGTACCAAGTACCATTTCGCAAAAAAATTAGCACACTTCAGGTACCATTCCGTCCATTCCCTCAAGTCTATTTTCTCCTAAGATCACATGATTCTTCCCTTGTAAAATTCCCGCGTTAATTATAATTCTGCAGTAATTACCAATGTAAACTCTGAGTTTATGTACATTCAAACTTAACGAGCTACTCTCAGATGAACACATTAAGTTTTAAACGGATGTTAGAGCTTACGTCATAAAATGTCAATGCTAAATAAGGATTACCAATTAAAATTTATTAAAGTAAATTCACTGGCTGATGCACATACAATTTCCATTTCGTTATATGAATAACATATGATCGTGGATGATTATTATTATTTGTATATAATTTAATTCTGTGAAAATGTCTAAGATAAATTACAAATTGGAATTAGGTATAGTACCTAGGTTTGTTTTGGAATTTGAGAAAATCACGTGGTTTTTTTAGAAATCCCCGAAAACCCATCATGAGATCAGTGGGAGTTATTATTAGTATACATATGAACACAGGAAGCATATTATTATTGTTATTATTAATGCAATTATGGGATAGACAATTAATAGAAAACTTACCAACATATTGTAAAACTATAAGTTGGGTTTCAAAATGAATGTAAATATAAGATGACTAAGATTCTTCCTGTGATAAACTGACAAAAATAATCTTTTATTAATTTGAAAACATACCAAAGTTTCCTGAAGATTGAGAGAAGGCCTGAGGAGGAAAATATTTAAGTGGCAAAATAAGAGAGTCTTTCAATTTTTTCAATATTTTATCTGAACTGAACTATCAAAGTGTTAAAAAGTTTTCTTTACAAAAGTTGGAAAAAATATGATCCAAAGAATTGGTATTTAGGAGACTAGGCTAGAAGGATGGCAATAAGCGAGATATAAAATTAATGAGACAATTTTACAAAATAAAGCATATGAGACGTTTTTCCATCTGTCCAGTGGTTCCCAAAGTGCTGTCTTGAAATTGATAATATACAGGGTGTCCGGAAATTAGGAGCAAAAAACTCGGGGGGTGATTCTACTTGAAAAATTAATGTGACAAGTTCCTATAACGTTTTTCCGAAAGCTCATTAATATTGGGGTTACAGGGCCTTAAAGATTGTTTTTTTAAATCAATTTTTTCCAGTAACTTTTTTTCTAGTGTACCGATTCGTTTCGAATTTGGCACACTTATCACTAATGTTTATTTGTATTCTTGCACCAAATTTGAGGTAAATCCCCCAGTGTCAAAGAGTCGAAACTGACGTTGACCTTTGGATAAAGACCCAGAACTTTTTTGTTAGGCACTTTTTCTAAACTTTGATGACGCCCGATTAAAGAGCATCGAAAAATCTTCAAAAAAGATCCTCTTGCTGCATCACGATAAAACAAGTCGTTTTCGAGAAAAACGCCTTAAAAAATTTGCTTGCATTAAATGAATACCAACTACTTAACTACAGCTCATTTTCAAGATTAAACAGAAGCGCGTTTTTCTCGAAAACTACTCGTTTTATCGTTATTCAACAAGAGGATCTTTTTTGAAGATTTTTCGATGCTTTTCAATCGGGCATCATCAAAATTTAGAAAAAAAGTTATTGGAAAAAATTGACTTCAAAAAAAAACGTTGGGGCCTTGTAACCCCAATATTAATGAACTTTCGGAAAAATGTTATAGGAGCTTGTCACATTAACTTTTCGAGTAGAATCACTCCCCGAGTTTTTTGCTCCTAATTTCCGGACACCCTGTATGTATATTTTTTTAACTTTAACCTTAACCTTAAATTTTAAATCAATTTTCCATTAAAAAAATATCTGATGTGTCCAACACATGACTTTCTTATACCTACCGATAGTACCACAATTACTTTTCCTACAGAAATTAAGTTAAATTGCTTCTAAAAATCGTGTTTCAATTTTGAGCGTTTCCAGCAATTTTTAAATAATTTTCGGAAGTCTCTCTCGCACTTATTGCCATACGCATAAATCTGTCCTTGTCCCACTCATTAAATATCAAATTTGAATCAAATCCGATAACTCGTTTTTGAGTTATGGTGGATACAGACAGACATCATGGCGAAAATAATCAAGATGGATTCAGGGGCTCTCAAAACGTGTAAATCCATCAAAATCTCGAAGTCGAAAAAAATCACGATTACTATACTTTCTCATTACTTCGTATAAGAAAGTAAAAATAGTGTAGGTTATAATTGTTTTGATATCTTTAAATTATTTAGCACAAAACATGAAATTTTGGAGTGGAAGAAAATGAATCAAAGGTTTAGATCTACAATTTTTGCTAATTGTAGACCCAAATTTAAGTTTAGAATTTTTTTGTGTGCATAAAGCACAGAAATAAGATGGTATGGTCTTCTTATTAACTTTTCTTATATCTAGACCATGAGGTTATATAAAAATTCAGGAATTAATAGATAATCGATAATAAGATGTAAATTTAATCACTTTTTTAGTAGATTCTTTATGTGTACTTAAAATATTGCAACTTTGATTTTAAAGTTAAGCAAGAGGAATAGTTGTAGAAATTAAAAAACAACGTCTTACACTATAGATACACATATGTAACCTATTGACAAAGAGAGATTCACAGAAAGGAATGAGATTTATAAATGAAGGTGTATTTTAAGGTTGGGTTTAATTATTTTGAAGATATATCCTGATAATTGCTGTTAGCTATCGTAGAGGAGAGACCATCAACGAAAAAAAAAACGGATTAGGAACATGAACATGTTATATTCTTGAACTATTTTTGGAGATATAGGCAACATTTTCACATATTTATCAGTAAAAACTACTAAAACTGCCAGCAAAAGTTTTGCTTCTCTTGTAGGTATCTCAAATTCCATGTGATTGAAGAACTAAAAGGTAGCAACGAAAAACTTATCAAAAACCTCAATTCAAAAAGTGACTTGATTTTTAACATGTAATATTTAATACAATGACTTCGTTATATATCTTTGAAGAGACGACCATTAACGTAATAAAAATATAAAGAATTTGGAGATTTGAACCACCAGTAAAACCGAACAGACAATGAAGTGTTCCCCATAATTTCCATACCAAAGACTGATTTCTTAAATTGAAACATCACTAAGTACTCCTTCTTACCCTATATCCAGATTGAGTGTTGAGATAATAAAACTTTTGAAAAGACCTTTAAATTTAATCACAGATTTCCAGTAGATAAATATTGAGAAAAACACCTCAAAATAGCTTTGATCTAAAAGTGAATTTTCCGTTTGATTAAACTTATATATTTACCTTATAGTAACTGCCAATAACACGATGATGACACCAACCATAAACATAGCAACACAGACACCACCAATCATATACAGGCTCTCGCTCGGTGCATCTGCAAGAGAAAATAAATCTTTTAACAAACTTTTCTGGAAATCAATTTTTATACATTGAAAAAAAGTGATGATGAAACAAGAAACACTAACAGGTACCAGATTTTATTAGTAAAAAACTTCTATGTTGTTTAATCTAATATCTGAAATTTATTTTATGATTCTTTGAAAGCTGCCGATAAGCAATTAGGGATGATACACAACATGAAACATACTTTGTAGACGCTTTAACCTAGTTCTATATTCAAAGCTTCAGAATTAGAAATATTGCACCATAATGGCCAGAAATATATGTTCCTGATTCTAATTTTATTTCCAATGTTCTGAAAATAAATATATATTTAAGTAATTTTAATTTGATTTATTTTATGTTGAAAACAATCAACTGGATTAAATTTTACTACATTGAAGTTGGATTAAAATAAACACTCTTTTGGTACGTGGTGATTGTTATATTGTTTATTGAATTTTTCTGAAAAAATTTGACCTGAATTCGAAGCATTTTTTCGTAACGAAGGATAGTTTATGTAACATTTTGCCGCTAAATTGGTAATTATTAAATTGGACGTCACCTATCCAGCTGTAGAAATAAGTTATTACAAAACCGAAGGTGAAGCACAACATAGCGATAAGATATTTTTATTACTATTATTACAACAATATCTTAATATACCATAAAACCGTATTAACAATGACTCGTAAATTGAGTAGAAAGAAAATTGGCAAAGCAATTAGGTTTTACGCGGAGGCTTAACAAGTATTATGGACCACAATCTTTCTAACCGTTACAAAATAAATATGTTTTATGGGTATGAAATTGTAATTGTTATTTAATAAAGTATTGATTTGTTTGACATTGAACTTGTGTTTGCCTTTGTGTTATCCTAGCAACCCAAATAAATTAAATATTAACGTGCTAAGTCTTTTGATAACAGGGAACAACACAATTACGCCTGGTTACACAAATAATTAAAAACGTAAAACTACGCATAAACGGAGAATTTTCCGAAGTAAAATATAATTGTGTTATTTGCATATTGAAAAATAATTTATTTCTCCATAAATCAAAATTCTTGAAATAGGGGCCAGATTTATATGCCATACACTAAACGGTTAATGTTACCTATGTAAACACACAATTCCTTGTAGAAGGTTATTTAAAAGTAAATGTATCTGTGCTATGTAACTAGAAACATAATGAATCATAATTTTCTACAAGATAACTAACTGTTGCAAAACAAAACAAAGCGTTGGAAGTTCCCTGGAAAGCCAAGCGAGTTAACTTTTGATTAGATCTTATTAGAGATACGCGAATTATGTGTAAATCATCACCACTAATCATTATGACACATGCTAGTTTCATTCGGAGGCGCTAAGTTTTCATTTCACAGTGTGGGATGACTGATTAGATAGCTAACAAATCTTTAGTTATTTTTAAAAATTAGCTACTAAGTGTTCGCTTAAAAATTATGGCAAGATAGTTTGCCTTAGGACTTGTTTGTATAGGTAATTTATAACGATATTTAGTTAAAGAATATAATTAGTGGAAGTTAGATGATTAATATTTTATGCCGTGGGGTACTTAGTGCTGCTCGTGGCCTCATCTATGATTATCTCAAGAAAAATTCAAATTGAAACATTAGGTAGAACGGTTATTAAAGAAATCAATGTAGCTTCAATTTTTCCATAAATCAATTTGGTGAAAGTTAACGTGTTAAAAACTTAAAAAGTGCTTAAATTAGCTTCTTATACTAATCATTTAACAAATATTACTGTATTTTATAGGAATCCTTCGAAAACGCATAAGTATTTTGTAGTTTTTATTGACAATTTTAAATTTTTTAATTATACAGGAAATTCGGAGCAAAAAACTCGGGGAGTGATTCTACTCGAAAAGTTAATGTGACAAGTTCCTATAACATTTTTCCGAAAGCTCATTAATATTGGGGTTACTACAAGGCCCCAAAGTTTTTTTTTAATCAATTTTTTCCAATAACTTTTTTCTAAATTTTGATGATGCCCGATTGAAGAGCATCGAAAAATCTTCAAAAAGGATCCTCTTGTTGAATATCGATAAAACGAGTAGTTTTCGAGAAAAACGCGCTTCTGTTTAATGCTTGCTTTGTTAATCTTGAAAATGGGCTGTAGTTAGTTGGTATTCATTTAAGGCGTTTTTCTCGAAAACGATTAGTTTTATCGTGATGCAGCAAGAGGATCTTTTTTGAAGATTTTTCGATGCTCTTTAATCGGGCGTCATCAAAATTTAGAAAAAGTGCCTAACAAAAAAGTTCTGGGTCTTTATCCAAAGGTCAACGTCAGTTTCGACTCTTTGACACTGGGGGATTTACCTCAATTTTGGTGCAAGAATTCAAATAAACACTAGTGACAAGTGTGCCAAATTTAAAACGATACACTAGAAAAAAAGTTACTGGAAAAAATTGATTTAAAAAAACAAACTTTAAGGCACTGTAACCCCAAGATTAATGAGCTTTCGGAAAAATGTTATAGGAACTTGTTACATTAATTTTTCAAGTAGAATCACCCCCTAGTTTTTTCTCCTAATTTCCGGACACCCTGTATTTACATATTTTTCTATATTTTTTTGAAGACGCTTCTGAAAACTGAAAAAAGAAGTGGTCACTTATATTTGGTTATTATTGACTATTTTTACGTATTTTGGACAACGCATGGATGAACAAAAAAATAAAGGACAAGATAAGGATCGGGCCCAGAAAAAAGTAATTTGGAAAAGAAGGTGGTTCAAGTTTAATCTAATTGTATCGATTATTTCGACTATTTCACATATTTTTAAGTGTTAAAAAATCTGAAAACCACAATATCTGACTAGTTGTCTTAAAATTGTAATCAATTAAGATTAAAATTACTTAGAAATTCGCAAGAACGTATCTAATTCTTATACGTTCAAAAAGATACCAAATTACCTGAAAAGTAAAGATTAAAAAATGTGACAAGTGTAGTGGTTTCAATTATTATAAAAAGTTGAAGACTACTTTAAAGTAAATTAAATAAAGTGGTTTTATAAATCACCCTTGACAAAAAATTCCAAGGACACTCTCAAAATTATGATTACCAAGAAATTCTATTGTACTTATATTATACCAATTTTAATTAAGACACTTTTGAAATACAAAGTGATTTGTTGTTTAAATAAAAATTACTAAAATAGTAAAGATCCTCCTGCACACATAACTGAGTACCCAGAGTACAGTTTACCCAAGACAAGAATTTCTATGGCCAAAATCCTTCAATTATTCGCCTATTAGTTTGTATGAAGTTCACTACAAAATTATTTAACAGTGCATAAGATTGAAATATTTTTAATTCCAATAAGGTCAGCATCAACATGTTACTCATCATACGTTGACAATACAATTAATTTTAATCGAATTACTCCAACCAAGGCTTAAATAATAATAGGGTCAAAATTTTCTGCCTAGAATACATTTTAAATTTTGCACACATACAAGTACACTAAATCACTAAATCAAATAACTCTCAATGTCAGTAAAATTGAATCCTAGAGTACTTGAATTCAATTCTAGGAATTTATAAAAAGCTGCAGTTTTGTCAATAGCGTTAATAATTTGGTTATACAGGGTGTCCCAAAATTAGCCTGCCAAAATGTAACAGCTGATTCTACGTGCAAAAGTTTTAATAAATATGGGTTGAAAAATGCTTCCTAAGGGAGCTACAGCCCCCCGAAAGAGGGGCCCCAAAGAGGAGTTTTCTGTAATATCTCTGCAACTGTTAAAGGTAGATTTATGAAATTTGGTGAGTTTGAAGGTTTTATAATTAGCCACATATTTCTTTTTCCAATTTTAAGAAATTTTGCCAGGGGCGTCACATACCCGGTGGGTTCTTGGTAAATTATGCCCCATATTTTTTGTATGGATAATTTTTGAATTTTTTATATCATATTATGAAACTTGGTTTATTCTTACACAAAAAAGGTCGTCTCAGTCTATCTTTGAATCTTGAACCGTTTTCGAGTAAAACCGTTTTGAAGAAGTCACCTCCATAAAAACTACACTAATAAAAATAATCACAAAATTGAAATAAAAATTTTGATTTTGATATTTTGTTTTTATTATTAATATTTGACGAACAAATGCTAAACGAAGTAATAAATACCTATAAATTTTAATCCATTGTCTACTTTTGATAAATTTTAGTTTTGTGACTATTTTTATTAGTGTTGTTTTTATGAACGAGATTTTTTCAAAACGATTTTACTCGAAAACGGTTCAAGATTCAAAGATCGACTGAGATGACCTTTTTTGTGTAAAAATAAACCAAGTTTCAAAATTTGATATAAAAAATTAAAAAATTATCCACACAAAAAATATGTGGCATAATATACCCAGCACCCACACTGTATGTGACGCCCCTGGCAAAAATTCTGAAAATTGAAAAAAGAAATATGTGTCAAATTATAAAAGCTTCAAACTCATCAAATTTCATGGATCTAGCTCAAACAGTTGCAAAGATATTACAGAAAACTCCTCTTTGGAGTCCCCCTTTTGGGGGGCTGTGGCCGCTTATTTTAAAAATTAAGTTAATATTTACTATTTAACTTATGTAAGTTTTTAATATGTGATCAATTACATATTATCTTTTAATCATTGTAAATTTCTTTAACTAAAGAAATAAACAGAATTTATACAGTAGCTTTACAAAAGCTTGTCTTTAATGTACTGAAAATAGTGAAAATAAAATGATAAGTTTTTTTAAGAGGAAATCATTTATCATCCACAATTTTACTCACTTTCCATGCTTTCGAAGTATGCGTATTGAAACATTCGTTGCTAGTGTAAATCAGAATCTTATCATAAGTCGTTCGAGATATATGAATGTCAAACTGGAGACAGTCTGATATAAATAGCTATTTCATAATCAATTTGGAAGAGAATAATCACAACTTCAGGTGAAATACTATTTGCAGTAGATTACATTCTTCAAATTTCCTGGGAAAAAACTACTTATACTTTAATCAAACCGCGTGGCACCAACATGAAGCTCTGAATATTAATTAATCATTGTTAAATTGATTATTAATTTGCATGTTCGATTATAGTATATTCTATAGACCACCATGAGTTTTTCAATAAACTACGCTATTAGGTATAGTATTCTACACTCGAATGTAATTAATGAAGGCTAATTTTAGACGTACAAGGCAGAAAATAAAATTATCATAAATTGTCCAGTCGCCACCAGATATTTAAAGAAATCAATTAATTTATTGCATCATTAATGTTTTTAAAATAACCACACTGAAGTTCAGGGAGAAATGTTACATCATTTGGAAACCCACCATTAAATCATTGTTTTACGCAAAAGTAATTAAACAACATATTTATGTTATTTTAATAGGATATAACCGCGTAACTAAAAGAAATCCAAGAAGAAATTTTTCAAACTCGTTGCACGTAAGTTCTTAGCAGCTGTACTTTGATTTAGAGAATTTAAATGAATATTAATTGTATTTATTAAACTGCTATTGAACATTATTTAGTTTGTTTATACTGCATTAAAAGGGTTAACTTGCATACGGTATTATTTTTGTAGTAATTTTGTTTTATTTTTAGAAACATACGACATATGGGTCCAATATTATCTATTGTAAATTTGGAAAGCAATTGATGGTGTATTTACTCTGTGCTTCAATTTACATAAATTGATGTATAGTGCCAGATAAGGTTTTATATTATATAATATAATTTATAGTACAAGCACTAAATAATATTAGTATTAGAGACTCTTGTATGATGTGTAGGTATATGAAGGCACACCATTTTGTAATTACTAACTTAATATGGTTTTTATATCCTGATAATTCCCGATATAGAACAACAACACAAAATAATTGAGATTTTTAAGTTTATAATATGATAATATGAAATAAACTGCTGGCCAATTGAAACGTACCAAGCGAATTTTTAGGTTGAATTTAAACTCAAATGTTTTGAAAAGAAGAAAAGATATCAACATGAGGTTTTCAGGATTCAAGAGATAGTTTAATTGAGAAAACAATAGCGTAACTCGATTTTTTTACTGTGAAGTACGTTACTATCTACACGGTATGAAAGAAAGTCGTTTTTTTTCTCAAACTTTATACCTACCGAGATTCCACAAAATTTTTTAAATATTTTTTTTTATGTCCATTTTTTTAGTCCCTGGTTAATGAGAAAAAAACCAATTTCTTAAAATTTTTATATCCTTCTTATTTTATAAGATACCGAATTTTTTATTAAATTAAATATTGTTGAACAGGTTTTTGCAATAATAATTAAGCTGCCATTTTGAAAGCTAATGTCATCATGTGATATGTCGATAAAAAGGTAATTTTAAGTAAAATCTAATTATTGCGGAAAAAAATGTACAGGGTTGTTCTAAAAAATTTTGAAAGTTAGTAGGTGGCCCTTCCGGTAAAACCGGAACTGTCATTAGATTGTTTTAAACGTCAAAATGATTATTCCTTTCAACAATCAAACCATGCCAAATTTCAAATTAATACAGTTAAATGTAACAAAATGGTGGCGGTTGTAAAACGATTCCGTGGCCATGCGGTATACACGGATATGAGCAAATTTTTGAAAAAGTGAAAAACCCGTTTCGAGTATATAAGTCACTTAAACCAATGGTGAACATAAACTAACTAAATTCCATTTTATTCCATTAAGAAAACAGCCTTATAAAATGAATTTAAAAAATTTACCAATTACCGAACGTGTACCGATTTTTGATAAGCCACTGGTTACCAATAAATTAATGAAAGTACAAAAAATGTACTTTTTATAAGAAAGCCATTCATAAGGTATCATAATCAACTACAGAGATTGGTTCTTACAAAACACAATACGGCCGAACGACAAAAAACAAAGAAAAAATCAAGTTTTCAGTAAAAATTCGGTATCTTATAAAATAACAGGGATATCAAAAATTTGAGAAACAGACTTTTTTCCCATTAAGAAAGGACTAAAAAAATCTACAACAAAAAACAATAAAAAGAATTTTGTGGAATCCCGGTAGTTATAAAATTTGAGAAAAAAACGACGACTTTCTTTCATACCCTGTAGATAGTAATGTACTTTAAAGTAAAAAAATCGGGTAACCCTATCGATTTCTCAATTAAATTATCTCTGAAATCCTGAAAACCGCATGTTGATATCTTTTCTATTTTTCAAAATATTTGACTTTAAATTCAACCTAAAAATTCGCTTGGTACGTTTCAATTGGCCAGCAGTTTATATTGCAAAATTTCTAGCATAATATAAAAAATTCCGAAAAAGTCTGTTTTGAAATGTAAAGGACCTGGAATAAAACTGACAGAACAGTTTTTTGACCTAAATAAAGACAACTTTGTTAACAAATTGCGAAAACATTGTAAATTGAGAGAAAGGAAAGTTTTATCTTGAAATGCGGAAAATCTTTCTAGATATTTTCCAAAATTTTTGGTCTAAACGACAAGGACACAACTGAGATATTAAACAAGTGCTTGAAAGTTCTAAACAATTATAGAAACAACATCACACTAAAAAAGATTTTTGGAAAGTTTTTATAAGTACCTAAATATCGAAAATTTTAATAATGATTGAATTTCTTGATAGCGACAAAATTTATACAAATATTTCACTAAATCCCGAGGGAGGTGCCTAAACTGAGAATATAAAACAGAGTGTATTTTAAAGCTAAAATTCATTTTTGAAATACAAAGAAATATTTATGTTTTCTTAATAATGTCCAGGGTTTTAAGGGTAGACAAACTGGACCGGAGGTTTAAGACAGTGAAATTTAAAATTTAAAAAGTGAAAAACAATCTATTATTCTTAATAACGACAAATTTAGCTTTTACAGCTTACAGCGTACCTATCCACTTCAGCACATGTTTAATGTTTAAATAACAAAAACAAACAAAAATACGCACGATGAGTCATGACAATTCAATTACTTTCTGCGAAATTTCATTTCCAATAACATATTATGGATATGGATGAGTAAAATTCAGTATTTCGGGTTTCTATTTCACTTCACTTACGTAAATCTGGTAAATATGCTGTTGTTTATTGCATTGACGTTGAATTATATTGAGCTATTTGTCACAATTTTATGCGTTATTATGCAATTAAACTCATATATTTACCTAGTTATTCAAAGTTTTTAGTACAATATAATTTGAGGTTCAATGTCAAGTTGTGTTTATTGTGTTTATCGAGGTGTTTATCTTTCAAGTCACGAAAATCTCCATGTCTACAAACCTTTCTAGCAACTATACTCCGTTTTTCAACAGAGTAATGGTACGATCACTAAAATGTGGGAGGAAATTTAAAATATCATCAATTTGACTGGCTGTAGGTCGGAAAGTCACGAATTTTAAAATTTCTGCTTCATATTGTTAGTAACGTTATTCCCGACTGAAAAAACTAGATATAAGTAAAGCGTGTGTTGAAACCGTCACACCCATCAATACCCAAAAAATTAAAAAATTTAAGTACATGCCAATAACAAACACTCAAAAACCGAGTAATTATTCTAAACAAATTTACAATTGACGCAATTTTAACGTTTCCAGAAACGCCGGTTTCACACATCTTAAGTAAATTTATTTAATATCTGAACTACATTTCGCGGAATTTAGAATTTACCCTCATCTTTAAAACTATGTCGCACATAAAAATAATCACATTGTGACTAATATAAAGTATCACCACCTCATAATTTACATGAATACATGTGGTGCGTTTTATAAATAAACTTGAAATCATTTTCGGGTTAGTGAAAATGATTAACAAGCTGGAAAAGTTTTTGTATCTGTATTTACCAAGTGATGCTGAGAACAGGTAAGTTTACATATAATATTTACAATCAGTTATAATAACAATGAAAGTAATAGGAATTTCACAGAATCAGTTAATATTTTTTAGTAAAATTTCATATTTATTGATATATCTAATTAGCGATAATTTGGCGTTAATTTTGGGTTAGGTTAGATTATAATCAGTACAAAAGTTTTTTTTTCTTATAAAATAATTTCGACTAATAATAGCAATTGACGAAATAACTATACAATGTAATCAGAAAAGAAATAAATAATCACACTTAATTTTATCCCACGTTTGTTGTTCTTAGATCACATAGAGACAGATTGGTCGATTTGCCCCAGATTTTAAGAAAAGTTGTATATATTTTTATGAAATAGATAATATAAAGTTATTTTAAAATATATCCTGATGGGGTATGTCAAATTTTTGAGTTTTTAAATTTAAATGGAACATCCTGTTAATGTTGATAAGACAACTTTTAGATTCTGCACTTGATATTAGGTAAAAAAAACTATTAGCGTTGAAGGTTTCGCAAATTAAGTAAAAATGCAATAATGTAGTCAAATAATTGTTAGGAGTATAAAAAAGTGGGAGTCTAAAATTATAGTGTACCTACACCTACCGAATATGATAAAGGATTATTATTGCGCATGACTTTGTGCATTTATCAGCCGTTAATCGTTAATAGAAATACAAATTGGCTACTAGCTATAAAAATCTTAACTCCGGGCAATGTCGTAAATGAAAGTGGACAGTTTACAGAAGATACCAAAAAATGCCTTGGGGCTTGGCCGTATCTCAAAGAGACATTTAATTTTTCTTCTTCAGAAAATAGATCGAATTTTTCAATTCTCTAGCGATACAGCAGGCACATCAAGATGTTATTATCACGTTTGTCAATTTTGGTCGGAAATTTACGATGTTGTATAGTGAAATACTTAATCAACTTTTCATACTTTAGAAAACAATAGTAGTAATCACAAATTTAAAAAATAAGCTAAAATATTAGGAAATTAATAGTTTGCATATTACAAACCATTAACAGCAAGACTTGGTTAAAGTATCCAAGAAAGGAAAGTGAAGAGAACATTTTGAAGAATAAATGCTCATGCAATTTAAAAGAGTAGGTACTAGAGGAATTACAGACAGTAGGTAAGTATATTAAAAATATTAAACTTGTAGGAAAAGGAAGAAAGAGAACTACAATGAAATAGGCCAAGAAAAAGCAGAAGTAGGCCTCTTAATTATGAGCTGGTAGTCAAAGAGGAAGTTTAGAAAAGATTTTCCTTCCTTCTCCAAAGAAATGTTAGGTTTATTGCATAGAATAACTAGCTACTAGTTAATCCGTAGATTAATTTGGTAGAGCATATAATATTATTTCATAATAACGAAAATATAATGCAGTTAGTGTATACGAGCCCTAACAACTAAATGTTCGGACAAAAGTAAATTTGATTATCTTTTTTCCATATGCGCAAAAGTTATCTAAATTTACTTCCATAATATTGATCGTTTTTTCTGTTATAATGCCAACATTTAGTTATATAAAAACGTAAATTTCGTAAAAATCCGCTCGGCGGTTCCAAAACTGTGGTACTTTAACCCAGCAGGATGGGAAAATTGTAGAAACAAAGAATTATTATTTTCAAAACGTTGGATCTAGTAGTCGGATTTTGAAGAAATTTACTTTATTGCAAAGCTGGATGTTGGTTTTTTTTACAAAACAGTTACACAAGTTTTCATTTGGTGATTTTAGGCATTTATCGGAGCTTCAAAGTTGCACCTTTAAAATTCATAGAATTTTCTAGTAACTGTTTTAAAAAATCACAGTTTTGAAACCGCTGGTTGGATTTATGTCAAAAAAAACCTAAAAATTAAAGCACAATAATCGTACTACCAGAGTTGGGTAGGTAAAATACGTGACGTAAAATACGTAGTTTTTTACGTCTATAGTTTTCTACGTTAAAATCGTGTAAAAAACCTAAACAAAAAATAATTATTGTGTTAATGAATTAATAGAACAAAAATAAAGGAATAAGAGAATGTTTATTTAAAAATATGTAGGTAGGTATTAGGTACATAATATACTCGTATACTTACTCATTAAAGGAGATCACAAAAAATGCAAGCACAAAACAAATAAAATTCAACATTCTATAAAACATCAAAAGATAATGCTGACTGAATAAGATCATATTTTAACTTTTAAGAGAATAGTTTTTAATATAAGAAAACTAATAATCATCGCATACATTACTATCTTTTAATTTAAGGGCATAATATGTATGCACTAATTTTTTTGAGTTTTTTGTGTCAATTTATTCCTTATCGGGGAGTGCACAAACGACCAATTAGGTTATAACACACATATCACGTGGGTATTCTACATTTCCTACATATTCTACTTATTCTACTAGGTTTTCTACGTGTAACGTAAAAAACAATTTTTTACACGTAGTTACCCAACCCTGCGTACTACTTTGAAAAATTCCTGAAATGTTAATATGAATTTTTTTGCAATTCTTTATTTGGTGATTTTAGGCATATTTCGTAGCTTTAAAATTGCACTTGAAAAATGTGACGTAATTTTCTAAAGACTGTTTTTAAAAAATCACAGTTTTGGAACTTGGGGAAAACGAGATAAAGGTGCTTTAATGGTCCGGACTTAAATGTCATTGAGACTCTTTGGCATAAAATTAAACGTATTCTACGCAATAATCCACCAAGAACCATTGGGAACTTAAAGACCAAAATAGAAGAAATTTGGGACAGTTTCACGCCAGAATTGTACCAAAATTTGAAAAATCCAATGCCTGCTAGAATACAGGCAGCTATTAAAGCAAAAGGAGACGTAACCTCTTATTAATGGTCCTAAATTAAAAATTATGCCAACATTTAGTTGCAAATTCATTTTATAAAGTTTGCTAATTATTACGGTTAAAATATTGCTAAATCCAATAAATAATTTTCTTCCATGAATAATATTGTTATTAAGGCTTTATCTTATTGTATTGTTAGGTGTTTACTAATTATTTGCGTAAAATTTCCAGTTCTCCTTTCATACTTCAAAAATTTACTTTTGTCCGAACATTTAGTTGTTAGGGCTCGTAGAATACCGGAATTTGAAGCTTTAATAACTTCAAAATTATAATTTAAAAAAATACACAAAACGATTAAATAAATTAAACCAGGGAAATGGAAAAACTATACTTTTTTGGCCGTTCGAAAATCTTTCACATATAAAATCTATAGAACGAACGGTTCATATTCAGATCATTTAAGCCTTTGACCCGAAAGTATAAAAATAGTGTCATTACAGTAAACCATCTGTGAAAATACGAAGTGTAAAATATTGTGGAATACAAACTGAATGAATACATTGAAATTGTGTCACCACATGGTTCATACGAGTACATAAGGCTTGAATTAGAAAGACAGATAAAAGTGATGATATTGACGTGTCTAAAATCTAAAAGTGCGAATGTTGATAAAACCCCACCAGTGGTTCCAAACGCTTATATTTTTTAACTTTCAGGTTTCAGGTATAACAATTTATAATTTTTTTCGAATATATTACTTCCTAATAGAAATTTAGTACTAAAGAAATTGTAAGGTACTAGAAAAATACGATGATCTTGAACTAAGAAGCCTACACTACCACCAGCTCCTTACAAAAAAAAAACTTAATAGAGAGACCCCGGATGGATTTCACCCAGTCCGGCACTGATTAGTACACATTGTATTTATAATATTTCTAGTGAAGACAGACATTTTTTACTAGCAATTTACCACATACCATTGCTAATTTTGGCTATCATTTAAATAGGTATATTTAAATTAAACTTTGTCATTATAACATCAGACAGTGAGACAAAACGGAAGTGATTCAACTTTCTTAACAAGTATGTGTTGTGCATGTATCACGAGACTGAGACTGAGACTGAGACTAGATATAGATATATAATTCGTGTTTAAAAATTTTGTGTTTCAGATAATGAACATTATTCATTCGTTATAATTTCATTACGCAAATAGATAACTTTGTACGCATATTATATAAAAGTATCTTAATTACTTTTCGTAAAAGTCCTGTTAACAACCAATACACTCTATCATATCAACATTGTGATAATGAGTTTTTATTTCTTGATTTTTAAGCAACTATTATATCAATCAATTATATTATCAATATATCAATGTGTAGTTTCTTTAGTTCCTTACTATCTTGGAGTTAATTTTATTCGAAGCCCAAGAAGTCGACCTTAAACATAATTTTAGGTTAATGAAATGTACACAATTTCGTAATATCGTGTGAAGTTTGGGGACATCCTATCCATTAAAGATGTTCCATTTAAAAGTAGAAAGTTGTATTTCTGGTAAAAGCGGATGTGCAAAATCACAACATTATGTTAGATGTTGTTTGCAAATAACAAATAATATTACGTGAAATCAATTAAATATTTATGAAAAACACTATGTGATGGTTGTTTCTGGTTACACCCGGTATAAATTGAGGTTCAGGTGGATAACCTAGTGGAGACAAAAGGACCATGATGCTCTTAGTTACAACATATAATTGTCAGATTTAGCAAATTTGACCATGAGACAGGTAATAATACTTCAATACCTGAACCACCTTCGTTAGCATAGAAAAAGCAGTGACCTTAAACGGGTGTTTTGACAGACGCTTCTATTTTAAAAGCAGTAAAAATTAGACTTGCGTTCGAGTGAGCGATATTAAAATTGTTGCAAATACACCAGCTAATTTTCCGTAAATATTCCAAGGAACTTTACAAGGGATTACATAGGTACCTACTTACTGCAAACTTACAAACAATAATTTATTCTTTTATTGAAACCTGCAGTACATGAAACAGTTTCCACATTCCTGTGCTAACACACTATAGAAAAAACTTGCGTGACTCCACGACAATTCATTTAAAAATCTATATGGTGAGAATCTGAATGTTTTGTTTTTAAGGATATTATTACCACAAACTAGAAAGAGAAAGCGAAGGTTGCATTTGTAAACAACGAACCTTCACGCCAATACATTGGAATTGGTTAGAGTCGGATAAAACCGCTCTGAAAAGCCAGCCATATTAAAACAACGCAACGGTTTTTCGTTTTTTTTGTCGGTTACATGTGTGTGTGGATGCCCACTACTGTTATAGTAATTAAAATTTGATTAATATAATCAATAGAGTTGAGAAATGTATCCTCGCTTGGCTTAGAGCGAACAGAATGCGGTTTTTTGCTAGGTTTTTGGACACAAAAAATAATTTATGTGGTACAATCATTCATTCATAAATAGTTAAATATTTAAGACCAAATCATAACGCACAAAATGTTTTGTTTGTAAACAAAACTGTTTATCTCTAGCTGTGTTTTTACCTAATTTCCGGGAACTTGGATTTCGTGCAATAGAAAAACAAAAAGCAATATCTAGATTACGTTTACCTAGATGAAAATTGTGGCAACAAAAACATGTTTTCAAGTACGTTTTGTTTGATCTTCTTGTTTTTGACGAATGGATTTGTTTCAGCCTCGTGCGAGTAAATAATGAATATTTCAGTTAAACGTGTTTGGAAGAAAAATGTAAACCGTGAATAAGAAGAAGTTTATTGCAGTTTGGTTTTCAAAGCTGTAATTTTAATACGAGCCAGGATTATGTAACTTTTGGTGACTAATTTTAAGGCTATTCCTGATTTACTCTAACTTAATCAATAATCGACTAATCGTCTGGGAACTTGATAAAAAAAATTAAATCTAGACCGAGATTGCATACAAAAGTATGTTATTCCACTTGAAGGTTTCTAGGGAAAATATTTTAAATGAATCATCGAAACCAAAGGTATAAACATTAAATTTCCAAACAACTAAAATTTCATCTCTTGTTTCAAATTTTATTAATATATTAAATCTTGATCCTTAGTATCTTTACATCTAAAATTAGATGTATAAATAATATACAGGATGATTCAACTAGAACATAATTTGGGTCTGTCATTTTTAAACGAACTCTGGATATTTCAAAATATGTACATTAAAATAAAAATATTTTTATACAAAACGTTTTCTGTATTTCCAAAAATAATATTATAAAAAGGTGTCAAAATATGATCCTGTACAAATTAATGAATCATTCAATGCTTTGCCAGACTTAGAGGGTGCTATAACCCAACAACAGCTTTCTACAACAATTTCTCTCATTATTTACTTGGAAAAAAATTTTATACAATGTAGAATAAAAGTTTGCAAGTTTATATTGCCATGAAAGTAGATATTTCTTTAACCTAACCTAACCTATGAGAAAAGTGTAGGTATTTATAAGTTTCAGTACCTACAGAATATATTCTATAATGATTTTAAGATAATATTATGCATAAAATGCATCAGATTTTTAGAGCTGAAATTGACCGTTACAATTTTATTTTTGCATAGTAACTGTAACAAGTAACGCACTTTTTTCGATATTTCCCAAATAGTATAGGAAATTTTTTGGGTCTTTCATATCTTTTGCGATCGAAGGTGACGTCGACCCTGAGTGTAAAAAACCACTTTTGGACAAGCCATCCCCGTCTCATTTTCCGTCATTTTGAAAAGAAGAGTGAGTTTGACTTTTGAGGATAACTCGGAACTCTTCACTTTTTTTGAAAAAGTGATCGAGAGCATTTTTATAGAGGATGAAATTCCGCCCATTTTTTGTTCATAACATTTTTTCATATCTCTTATTGTTTGCATAATATAGCAGCGTTAAATGCAAAAAAGGAGGCAAAAAAATCGTTTCATTCATAAAACTATGAAAAAATTCGATTTGTCTCCTTTTTTGCATTTTACGCTGCTATATTAGTTAAACAATAAAAGATATGAAAAAATGTTATAAACAAAAAATGTGCGGAATTTCATCCTCGATAAAAATGCTCCGGATTACGTTTTCAAAAAAAGTTACGAGTTCCAAGTTATCATCAAAAGTCAAACTCACTCTTCTTTTCAAGATGACGGAAAATGAGACGGCGATGCCCTGGTTTTTTACACTCAGGGTCGATCCCCCTTCGATCGCAAAAGGTTTAAAAGACCCAAAAATTTTATCACAGAGAAAGTCTAATGTTCCTGTACCAAAATAATATACATCTTTTCAGAATTCAATACAACATTTGTAAATGATTCATTAAATTTTTAGGAAATTGAAAGTCAGATTTTAAACGATTGTTTTTATTTAGTCTCGTTTATCTTTACTTTTGCATATTTTATCTATTAACATTTAATATAAATTAACCTCAAGTAAACTAGGTAACAACCTACTAAATATTTTTTATTTTATTCATTTTTTTAGACGCTCGGAAACTTTTTTTTGGAAACTTCTTAATAATTTAAAAACCTTACCCTGAAGAACAGAGATAAATATAGTAGCAATAAGAGAAACTACTTTAGCTTCTTAATCAACATCGATTAGGCTCTAGAAATAAATAGAATTGATTTGGTTTGGTTATTTTTGTAATTTATTTCAAGTTCATCAGTGTATTCGAGCTATCGGTTTTAAATCATATTTTTACCTTCCCAGCCGGGGATTAAATTCTATTATACAGAAATATATTATTGCCAAAACGTCCTAAGAAAATGATTTTATAAAATTTTCAAAAGTTGTTTCGCTGAATATAATGTCATAACTACTTTAACTACTATATTTTTACTGTTCAATACACCTATTCTAAAGTAAGAGATGAATAGTTTATTAACTGTAGATATAAAATATATTAATAAATATACAGGGTGACACAGAAATAAAAATATATATCCTGAATTTATTACTATCGTTATACTAAACCTGAAACGGCGGATTTACACATCGTGTATAAAAGAATGAAATGTTGAATTGAAAATATTTAAAAAATTCTGTTTCTTAAAAATATTAAAAAAGTTCCAATAAACGTACGTCCAAAAAGGGTTCGTTTCTAAGAAGGTCCTTCCAAAAATTAACAATTTCGTAGTCGATATTTAGTAAGAATGTTACAGTGGATTTTGTTTGATAGTTATTACACAGAATTCTGTGGTTATGATTTATCAATTATTTTTAAAAGCAGAAAACCAGATACTTGAGTTAATACTGTATTACTTAACACTTTCTGTAATATTTACATTTCTCTATAAACGCCCTTATATCAATAATCTCGTTATGTGGGTCGTAAAATATGCAAAGAGCACCTCCATATACGGTTTTATGGTGTGGTACCGAGAGTGTGGGTTGGCAATGGAGGTAGAAGGAAATTTGTATTTTATGTCCCACATTTTGCAATACCTTAAACAACTGTGCACTACTGCATAATAATAATAATAATAATAATAATAATAATACACAGACGATTCATATTATAGGTGTGGATTTGTACAAGGCGTGGTGGTTGGTCTAACTCTATGGCAACACCGGATATGCTAAATTCATTGACAAAAAAACAATGTGTGAGGTAATCCACTCACTGTCTAGCTCTGAATGTTTAAATTTATGATTGCAATAACAAACTGTAATATTATATTGCGGGTAAATGTGTCTACAGATATCAATAAACGATAAAAATAGCATCAACAACAATAGATGAGTTATCTTTAATTAAACAAAAAGGTTATTTTAGATTAATGCATGTATAAGCGTGGGGCTGTGGGAGAGTAATTGGATTAAATTTGTTAATTAACTGATCATCTATTAGAGAGCGAATTAAAGTTCCGTTAGAAACTTAATTAGGATAATAAATTATACATCTGTAGAAGTGTAAAGGTTACTGTATTATAAAATGTATTTATATTTTCAATTTTTTTAAGTTTTAGTTGGTGGATCTAGATTCTAGAATGAACACAAAATTAACGTTTTGCTGACAGAAAGGAAATTAACTCAATTTAAAGCTAGATTAACCCAATAGTGACCATTTTTTTATAGTGACAAATATTTCGATTATTCTATAGATAGAATGTTAATTTTATTCACTAATTTGGAGATTGTGAATTTAGAAACTTTCAATAACACTACCACAAATTATTGTAATTGCAACAAAAATTTTAGTTACCTACCTACTTAAATAAAAATAAACAAAAATATTAATCGTAAATGTAGGAATTACCTACCTGTCACTATTTATAAGTATAAGGAATCTTTTCAAAAATACTTCTTTAGATTTTGAAAAAATAGAACCAAGTGGTGAATTTTTAAATTCCCTGTGTTATCTGAGTTAAATTGAAAATTGATAAATAAAACACATTTAGAAGAAGCTTCTTTGAACAAACTTTCATAAAAGATAATAATTTCCGAGAAATCCAAAATTAAAATCTGTTCAAAAGTTTGTTTTACAAATTTTGTGTAGGTATCATCTGGAATTTTTCCACTTTTTATCGCTTCTGTTTTAAATTTTAGTAATAAATCATAAGAAAATAAGTAGGTAAATCCATTGTCTTAAAGTTTTAACAACTAGACGACATCATCTTTACAAATTAACCGCTTAGCACAGTAAATGTTTATTTTTCTGTAATACAAACAATACCCTACTGTTGTTCCAACATTGCAAAACTTGCTCTTAATTTTTTCTTATCCTTATAATGACATCGCCGGAGAGAAAATGTTTTTGTTTTACGCACAATTTTTCTGTGTGAATATCTATGGAATAAAGGTTACATGCATATAACATTCTAGTCCAAGAGCAAGTGTTATCACCCCTTGATTAAAGAGATAACATTTTATTATAGTGAGTTCTAAATCAATGAACTGACATGTGTAACATTTCCGCATTATTATTATTGTCTACTGCGTAGCGCAATTTTGATAAATTTATTTGCAGAAATACATCAGTTCCAGGATTATAAAAAGATAAACTTTAAAAATGAGAACTAATGCAAATATAAATCCTTGGAAAAACCGATTGCTATAGAAATTCTTAAAATAATGTTTATTATTCTGTTTCTTGTCTATTGTAACCTACAAAAATGTAATACAGCAAGTTTTTAATTTTTAATAAATGACAATGACTATACAAGCAGAAAGTAGGTAGGTACGCCTAGATCGAGTTTATCACTATAACCTTAATAAGCACAAGAATAAATAATAAACTCTAGCACTTGCCTATTTCAGCTTTTAAATAAGGAAATTGTATTTTATTGCAAAGTTATTTCTGCTTCTTATATTTTAGTTCAATTATTTGTTTTATATTTTAACAATCATCACAAACTCGATTTTTAAACTTATAATAGGAGAAATTCCAGATGATTATTGAGTGTTAAGTTTACTATAGAGTTAGTAATTACTAATTAAGTTTAAAGTTAATTTTTTTACAGCAGGTAAATAACTTCTCGAAGGATTTTCCTTCAGATATTTTTTTTAAATAGTCAGTTGCAGCTTTTGAATTGGCGCCACTTTTTGAGGCTTCTGCTTGGTTGGAGCGAATGGTAAAACGTTCTATTTTCATGCAATTTGAATAATTTTGATTAGAAAGTGAATGATTTTATTGACTGTAGGTCGATTAATTAACAGTTAATTAATTACACTATAACAGCATAAGTCGGAAGTGGTCATCTGTAATGTTTTCATCGTAATATCGCCGCTTGAGGGCGCGGTTTATTCGTTCTAAATAGAAAATAGGGTCCCTAGAAAAAGAAGAGTCTGGCAACCGATGCAACATGGCGGCCGGAAGTTTTGTAATATTATTGACATTATTGTACTCTTATTCGCAATATTAGCAATTTTCATTGGGGCGACCATATTGCATAGGAACCAATCAAATTTCTCTCGTCGAGTTGCCAGACTCTTCTTTTTCAAGGGACTCTAGTTCTAAAAGTATTTGTCTTAAAAAGAGATTTGACAACAGTGTAATTTTATGTATCTAGTTTGACTGGTCACGTGAGAGCGCACAATTTTATTATTTTTTGGATTCAATCTTCATAACTTGGAAATGATACCAATACCACACAATAGGAATTACCTCAAGAACGTTTTCTCTATACAGGGTGATCAGTAATTGGCGCACTCCGAATACAGGGCGTTATAGACCACATTAAAACTAAGGATAATCTGCAAAGAAAAATTAAATCTGATGGTTAGTTTCCGAGTTATAGAGTTTCCCTCATCCAAGTTACAAGCTAATTATTTTAATAACCAAGACAAAAATGAGTGAATAATTCATGCTACTATAATCTCTGGATAAAATGCAATATGACTTGTCCAATTTTTTTCACAAAATCTCTAATACAAAGAAATTGAAAATGTTAAAATTTAATAAAATACTTAAATTTGAGAGAAATTTGATGTTTGGCAACCTCTCAAGCTCCCCTTGGGATAAACTAAAATACCTTCTATTGCCATGAAAATATAAATAATGAATTTCAATTGTTGTTTCTGTTTTTTAATAAAATTGACAGTACTAAATTACTTTGACAAGTTCTCGCATCATAAAATATTGATCGTTTCTCTTTTTTTTTTCTCGTCGAACCTATTCACATGTTCAATGCAGTGTTGCCAGTTTTATTTTCCCAAAAGTGGTCATATCTTTGTAAAGAAAGAACTTACAGCACTGCGGTAAAAAAATTGGTAAATTTTTACTTTATGTCCTTCTAAAATTCGAAATAGCTGATGTGCCTACCTTGTTTCTCGTTTAGCCCTGAGTACGTTATGCACCTTCATATGTTGTGCAAATGGCTCTAAATGGTAAAAATCCAATAATTAATAATTTCGCTGTAATGAGTGGAACAAAGACAGACATATCTATTTCTATAAGTGCAAGGGCAAGGAAAATGAATTGGATAAAATAAATTTGAATATTTTTCTAAATTCGATTCTTTTGGAGTTATTTCGAATATTTTTACATAAATTAAGAGAAAAGTAAGCTAAATTTTTCATAAAATGTCTTTTAAATTTTTTACTCTTAACAAGTTTGAAATAATTTTCGGAAGTCTCTCTCGCACTTATTGAAATAGCTATATCTGTCCTTGTTCCACTCATTACAACGAAATTTTTACTTAATGGTATTTATCGTTCTTAGAGCCATTTGCACAACAAAAGAAGGTGCAAAACGTACTTAGGGCTGAACGAGAAACAAGGTAGGCACATCAGCTATTTCGAATTTTAGAAGGACATAAAGTAAAAATTGACCAAAAAATTCGTCATTCTTAAAACGTAAAGTTTGTCACAGTATGCTCCGAGTGCGGCAATTACTGATCACCCTGTATTTTAATAGATTCTTGTTTTCTTACAAGAAATCGATGATTTAATCTAGTAAATTCTTGGTACATACTAGTGTTTTATATCCACGATAAAATAAATTTATTTTGTCATCGTGTCATCCTTCAAGTCATTCCCTGTCTCAAAGTCATTATCTCATTATCAACTATAACAACCACACATAAAAAAACATAATAGTGCAACCATACAAAAACAGAAACACACACCATATTATTTTCCAAACAGTGTTCATCATTTAGTAAACTAGTGCACTATAATGTTGTTCTTGACAATAAAAGAATCCGTTATTAAAGGTCGATCCACCACAAACTTGCACGTGACGAAAGCATCTGCCATTTCCCGTCCTTTTTCCACAAATTTGAAACTCAATGCAGAATCTCTGTCCGATCACGTGCGCCATTTTAACAACCACACGAAGCTTTGGGTTCTTTGTTGTATGGATGTAACCGATTTGAACCCAATTTAGGTACAAAAACATTGGCCTCGTTTGCTTGGAGGAGACATTCACCATGTGCCAAGTTTTGTGATTAAAAATAATCCCTTTGTCTATTAGAAGAAAGCCGGTTTTATAATGATATCTTATATGCAAGATAAAGAAAAAATTGTGGATTGTAATTTAAGTAAATGTAGCAGAGCTCAGATAAAGTAAATAATAAATTACAAATTACAAGAGTCATAAGTGATTGTGTTCTAGACTAAGGTTGATTAAAAAGTCGTTAAAGTTATTATCGAAATATATTTTCTTTTAAATTGTCCTTTCATTGAACATCCATAAATATGTGTTAGATAAATCAACAATCAATAACTTAAATCAGTTATATTCGCGTTCTTGAAGCGCAGCCACAATTAATCACCATAAAAGTTATAACGAATAAATTATCGCCAATTCTTTATTGTTTATATTTTTCCATTAATTTATATATTATTTGAAGAGCAAAAGCATTATTTGAGCTTAGTTAGCGTCTAGACAATATAAATTACAAGCAGATATTTGTTTAGATTCATTACACTTTCATGTTCATGTCACATGCATTAAATAAATGCATGAATAAAAATTTGATAGTTATCAGTTACTGATTACTTAAGTGAGTTTTCACCTTTGATACTATAATCCGTTAACAATTTTCTCCTAATCTGGTTTTGGATTTGCAGGTGTATTGGTTTTATCGATGGATGTTAAGGCTTATCTTATTTTTGAAGTTGGACTTCGAAGGCACTGTTGCCAGCTGCATAAATAACTTCATTTTGGAGAAATTCCTAGCATTGTCAATGATGTGGATTTGCAGGTGCATTGGTTTTATCGATGGATGTTAGGTTATCTTATTTTTGAAGTTGGATTTCGAAGGCACTGTTGCCAGCTGCATAAATTAACTTCATTTTGGAGAAATTCCTAGCACTGTCAATGATGTGGATTTGCAGGTGCATTGGTTTTATCGATGGATGTTAGGTTATCTTATTTTTGAAGTTGGACTTCGAAGGCACTGTTGTCAGCTGCATAAATAACTTCATTTTGGAGAAATTCCTAGCACTGTCAATGATGTGGATTTGCAGGTGCATTGGTTTTATCGATGGATGTTAGGTTATCTTATTTTTGAAGTTGGACTTCGAAGGCACTGTTGCCAGCTGCATAAATTAACTTCATTTTGGAGAAATTCCTAGCACTGTCAATTATGTGATTAAATTTTAGGTTTTAAAACTAAAACTATTAAATAATAGTGTACCATTCTGAGAGGTTAAATTATATTATTCAGTGCGATACAGGGTGATTCAAATTCGATACTCATAACAATCCAGTATGCCATAAGAGATATAGTGTCGAGGGTCAAATGCATGTCTACTGAAATACTGAAAATAATTCTGCCATTATACGGTATTGCTCGATTTTACAGATTTGCATTAAAGAAAAAATATAACTTTTGTGAAAAATGTATTCAGTAACGAAGCTTTATTGAACAATATTTTATTATAATTCTAAATATAAAAAAATTCAGTTTACATCTAAATAAAAATAAAGTTGGCAACTAATTGAAACAGGAAAAGTTGGAAAAGATCGTGAACAGATTAAAGATCGCAACCGAATTTTACATGCTCAAAATCTGCGGCGTATTTAATTTTGCTTTCCTGCAAAACTTTTTAAAATCACTTTTTCACAACTTTATAGTAAAACACGTTTTGCCCCCCAGGAACATTATAAGAAAATGGGATTCACTCTTATTTACAAAACAATTGCTCCTTATCTTATCAATTAACGTGACTGTCACAAAATTTTGATATTACTTAATAAAAATCTGCAAAGTAATTGTATATAAACTTAAAAATGAGAATACCTCGCATTGTTAATATAAAAAGATAATTAACGTAATTATTCTGCAGAAGATATTATATAACTTCAACTGGGAGCTAAATTGATAAGAAACACCGCCCAAACAAAGACGTCTATTTGATAGCAAATGATTAAAACGTGGACAACAAAGGAATAAAAGTATGTGTGACCTCGAAATATAATGCTTTGGGTTTCCGATCTCAAATTTCGTCGCGGTCGTTCATTCTTGGTTCAGTGTACCCACAAATTCCCTCATGTAATTTTCGCCAAATTTTATTCAGACGAGGCGGGATGACCAACACAACATCAAGGTTCACAAGACCGATCAGCGATCAAATGGAGTGTTTTGTTTACTAACTTTAAAAAAATAACATTGTGTGTTTGTAATCAGATCGTTATAAAACGTTTTAAAATTCCTGGAATTTTACGGAGACAATTTTAGAAGATGCAGAAGATAGTTCATCAAATTTATTAGACTGGCATAATATTGATAAAGAGTTCTTGGTTACACTTGAGAGTTAGCTCATCAATAAGATTTGACAGCAAAGAAAATAAAGGGGTTTTGTCAAACAGTTTTTAATCTAAAGGCTTCTTAAAGTTGCAAAAATAGGACAATAAAAGCTAAATTTAAGGATTCATCTATGCCCCTGAGAGAAACAAGTACAAAGTGTACGTAGAAATTTATTAGAAAAGCTGCGATTTTATTTTATATAAATAGCAGCTTTATAAATAGAGGTCTTAATTTTGGCACAAGAAATTGTGAAAAATTTGCGGGAAACTATATTATATCAAATTTTAAGTTTAAAAAAAAACATTAGTAGAACCTTCGTTCATTAGAAATTCTGCAAACTTTACAGGTGTCAATCACTTAACAACAGGCGCCAAAACCACGAATAAATAATGCAAAATTATTCTATTTGTTTAACGACAAGACCCCTCATTCTCAGATTAAGTTATAAACATTACCATTGTATGTATGTTTATTGCTTACTGCTATTTTATTACATGACAATGTTTTGTAAAGTATTTGGAGTCAATGTCAAAATATGCAGGTAGGTACAAAGGTACATCTTTTATAAATTGATTAAATCAGAGTTCATTTTGTTCGCATATACATTTTAGAAATGCGTCAATTGGAGTAATTTGAATGTTTATAAACAATTTTTAATTTTAGTGTAGTTCCACTACATTTAAATTTAAAAATATCTGTTGTGTCCAACACGTGACTTTCTTATACGATAGTACCACAAATACTTTTCCTAAAGAAATTGAGTTAAATTTCTTGTAAAAATCGTGTTTAAATTTTGATCGTTCCCGCAATTTTCAAATAATTTTCCGAAGTCTCTCTAGCACTTATTGTAGTACGCATAAATCTGTCCTTGTTCCACTCATTACAACCAGATTTTAGGACAAAAAATATTGTGCTTGGAAATTACTTTTCCTAAAGTCGATGTATTTAGATTTTTTCGTATATTGTTTATTAAACCAGATGGAAATTAAGTTAAATTTCTTGTAAAAGTTATGTTTAAATTTTGATCTTTTTCCAACAATTTCAAATAGTTTTCGGAAGTCTCTCTCGCACGTATTGCAGTACGGATAAATCTGTCCTTGTCCCACTCATTATAACCGAATTTTACGACAAAAATATGTATTTTATTTTAGATTTTTGACCTATTACTCACTTTAAAAAATCTCCCGGTATAAAATCATAAGTCGTTTTTAAGTTATCGTGGATACAGACAGACAGACATCATGGCGAAAATGGTCAAAATGTGTAAATCCATCAAAATCTTACAGTCTATAAATCTTGACATTTTCATAGGGGAATTAATGTGTTGTGAACTTTGTGATAATAAAAGAAAGATAGTAGCTCGCCTACGTTTCGAATGATCTTCCGTCTTCTTCAGGACTTTATTAATTATACATATATTCCATTTAAAATAACTAAGTAACTGTGACTTTTTAGTCTTTAAATAAAGTTAACTGAGACTGTATTTTTCGAAAAAGAAAAAATCGCTTAATGCTACCAAGCTGTTGATTAAAATTCCTTATCAGGATATCTGAATCAATATGTACATCAATTTCTTATAGCAATCTATTTTTATAATTTTTATTTATTGGTTAAATCCAAAATAATTGTTTTCATATGAAGCTTTCTAGGATAAACGAAGGTTCCAAGTATGATTTATATTTGAATCATATACAAAAGGAAGTGTTTCTTTTGCCAGAAAAGTGTCCATGAAGGTAAAATCAAATCCGAGGTTTCCTCCCAAAAACAAATTATAAAAAATTGTGCGCTTTAACACAGTTTAGTTATCGTTTTTACATGAATGATTACCCAAATTAATTAGATAACCAAAAACCATGTAACACTTCTCCTAATTTAATGCCACCTTAAACATAGATTCTATTATTGGAGTCAATAGAAACACTGACCACAATAAATAATAATTAAGTTTTTCACCAAGTCTATGTTCTAATTTAATGGGGTCTTGAACTGAAATTAATACTCGTATTTAGTCATTTTTATTATATCTGTTCTGTTAAATTCGTATCTAAAAATACAACATTTCTCGTCAATAATCTATATTTACGAAATGCATGTGTAAATTTGTTTGTTAAAATCTCTCTCATTTAGCACATCAACAATAAATTTAATGAAATGAGATGATGAAATTTTTATGCCAAATAATCATTCCAGTACGTAGGGGGTCGAGGATAATCATAGAATTACATTGGTAAATTTTGCGGTCAATATGTTATCTCGTATCTAACAAATACTTTGTTTTCGAATAATTAATTTCAAAATTAATATTAAGTGTTGGCAAATATTTCGTCATGTTCTGGTTACTAGGGGCAATGACAGCTAAGAAAAGTGGGTACACCTACATTTTAGCACAGTAACTCGTAGATAGGTAAGTAAATGAAAAATGAACATACCGTTATTGTAACAGGTTGTTCATTTTTAAGTAGGTACTTGGAATTTTATGATAAACTGATTTTTATTTGCACAATTGGAAGCTTGGTTGTAAAATCATTCGAGTGTAAAGAGGATTTTTATCTGCTGGTTGCACTACCATTTTTTCTATAGACTAAAGAAAAGGATATGGTTTAGGAGTGAATTTCATGCTTTGATTAAACAAGGAGAAAACTAATCATTTTGTGATTGGCCCCTTTCTTTTAATTTGAGGAGACATCATGGTTCTTGTATTTCTTTTGATTATATCTCTAATTTTTTAAATTCAGGATTCAAATTTTTACAACACATGTTCTAAATTGGACAATTAAAAAAATATTGACTTGTCCTGTTTTCGGAAAATTCGCCTTATATATTTGTTTATTCTTTCATATAAAAAATATCATAAAACTTGGATCGAAATATTTTAATGTTCTTAGATGATTTACAAATTTTGATGGTTTTCCTTCTAAATTTATAATAGAAAAACACATTTTTGGAATCACTTTTCAGATTTTGTTCTCATTTTCTCTCGTAAATTAAAATAACACTTTCATTGAGAAAAAAATTGTCAAAGTTGTACAAATACATAAATCTCTATTGGAAGATTGGAAGTTAATTGAAATTAGAGACTGAAAATGTTGGATTTGGTAATTTCAAAGAAATCGCATTTTTGAACAATTTATCAGATTTTCTTTAATGTAATATTTTAGGTAGGTATTTATAAAAGAATCACGTGTTTATGTGTTACCATTTTAATTTTTTTAAGCTTAAATATTAAAATTTTGGTAATTTTCAAAATAGTAACGAACTTGTGCAATTTTCTAAATTGAACACAAAACAACATCAAATTTTTGGATCAACATGTCAAAGAGAGAATAAATTGTACTTTTCTTAAACGTAATATTTTCTTCATGTAGAAAAAATGTGGAACTAGAACTAAACTGCTGGCCAATCGAAACGTACCAAGCGAATTTTTAGGTTGAATTTAAAGTCAAATATTTTGAAAAGGAGAAAAGATATCAACATGAGGTTTTCAGGATTCAAGAGATAATTTTATTGTGAAAGCAATAATGTGATCCGATTTTTTTACTTTGAAGTACGTTACTATCTACAGGGTATGAAAGAAAGTCGTCTTTTTTTCTCAAACTTTATACCTACCGGAATTCCACAAAAAAAATTTATATTTTTTTCATGTCACTTTTTTTAGTCCCTGGTTAATGAGGAAAAAACCAATTTCTCAAAATTTTTATATCCCTCTTATTTTACAAGATACCGAATTTTTTATTAAAATAATATTGTTGAACAGGTTTTTGCAATAATAATTATGCTGCCATTTTGAAAGCAAATGTCATCATGTGATATGTCGATAAAAAGGTAATTTTAAGTAGAATCTAATTCTTACGGAAAAAAATATACAGGGTTGTTTTAAAAAAATTTGAAAGTTAGTAGGTGGCCCTTCCGGTGAAACCGGAAGTGTCATCAGAATGTTTTAAACGTTAAAATGATTATTCCTTTCAACAATCAAACCATGCCAAATTTCAAATTAATACAGTTAAATGTAACAAAATGGTGAGGGTTGTAAAACGATTTCGTGGTCACCCGGTATACACGAATATGAGCAAATTTTTGAAAAAGTGAAAAACCCGTTTCGAGGTTATAATTCACTTAAACCAATGGTGAACATAAACTAACTAAATTCCATTCTATTCCATTAAGAAAATAGCCTCAAAAAATGAATTAAAAAAATTTACCAATTAGCGAACGTGGACCGATTTTTGATAAGCCACTGGTTACCAATAAATTAATGAAAGTACAAAAAGTAAACTTTTTATAAGAAAGCCATTCATAAGGTATTATAATCAACTACAGAGATTGGTTCTTACAAAACACAATACGGCCGAACGACAAAAAACAAAGAAAATATCAAATTTTCAGCAAAAATTCGGTATCTTATAAAATAACAGGGATATCAAATTTTTGAGAAACAGGTTGTTTTCCCATTAAGTAAGGACTAAAAAAATATACACCAAAAAAATTTTAAAAAAATTTTGTGGAATCACGGTAGTTATAAAATTTGACAAAAAAAGGAAGACTTTCTTTCGTACCCTGTAGATAGTAATGTACTTCAAAGTAAAAAAATCGGGTAAAACTATCGTTTTCTCAATTAAATTATCTCTGAAATCCTGAAAACCGCATGTTGATATCTTTTCTACTTTTCAAAATATTTAACTTTAAATTCAACCTTAAAATTCGCTTGGTACGTTTCAATTGGCCAGCAGTTTAGTATCTTCATATAATTTTAACTTTGTTTTACTCTTTACTACTTTACTATCATACTTTAATTGATTTATTAGACATTTACTAACTCTACTGTAATGAGATTCATTACGATACAGATTTTTCATTACGATACAAGTTTATAACCAATAGCAATGCAATATTATACAGCAATATTCCGTCAATATCAAATATTGCCATGAACATCTGACAGATCTAAAATTTAAAAATTGACAGTTCATTTTGATTTTCTGACATTTCTGAGTTTATAACAAAGTTGCCACAATATTTATTTTCTTAATTTTTATTTTAACTAGTCGTAGAAAAAATAGTGTATGCATTCACATTTAATAGCTATTAAAGCATTCAGCTACGGCTCGTGTCGTAATTCTCATACTCGTATCTTAATAGCTATCATTAAATGCTCATTGCATAATATACTATTTTTTACTACTAAAACTAAATTAGATGATATCTAATATTTGGAATGGGTCATCAAAAATGATCCTGAATCAAAGTAACATAGAATTAGGTACTTATTGATTTTTTTCCATAATTTTCCTATAATATCTCAGTTTAAATATATACGTAGGACACTATTTTTTTGCAAGGATATACGAATGTAATGTTATTTTTATGTAGAAAAAATACAAAACTTCTGTAATAAAAATTTATCACAATGTATGTACTCATGTACACACATACATATAACAAAAACTTAACTGTTCTTTGACGCCAGCAATTTTGTAACCGATTGTAAATACGTACTACAAAAAATAAAATTAGTGTCCATTTCAACAACCCAAAATTGTTTGTAACTAAGTACATTAAATCCTCAATAAGCCTCGACCGCTCATTTCCCTCGTCTAATTAACTAATCCAAGCTTAACATTATTAACTTGTCCCACATAAAAATTCATTATCCTGCGTAATAAAAGTATTTTGTTAGATTGTAATAAACCTGATAAGTTTGATTATTATAGTTGATAAAATAATTTTTATGCGGCGTAGAAAAGGTGAAAATGTGCTATAAATATAGAATGGTAATATAAATCAAAGTACGTCATAACAGATTATACATATGAAATTAGGGGTTGAATATAGTAGTAGGTGACGTCACACACGTGGTTGTAAGAAAAATCAATTGAATGTTAATGTCAAGGTAGGACACGAAGTTAAAATTTCGTCGATTATTGGATTAATTATGTAGACGGTGAGGTTAGAATTAAAGAATAGTTCTCGAAGCCTTTGTAGAAATTACAAAACTTATTGCAATTTAATATATTGATGCATTATTAATAAAACAATTTGTTTTTAATCCATACGATTATAAATAAATATTTTACAACACATACATCGGATGATTTTGATCGCGTCTTAAATCGATGACAATAGGAATTTGTTTGGTTCCCAAATTAAAACTTTTTGGTAGAAAACGCATTGCCTACAAATTAATTTATTTTCTTGGAGTTACTAACGGATATATTTAAGTTTGGTGTATTTTTGGTAGATCTAATGCAATCGTTGTGGCTGGTGTGACGTCCCGAAAGACGTCATCACTTGTCGAGAAATGTACACTTTTCTTGTGACCTAAATGTTGGCATCTTCCTTGAAAAAAATTACGTCAATTAGTTAAATGTGGTGTGTGTATTTACAATAATATTATTTATTATGAAAATAAAGTTAAGCACCAGTGGATAATCGGCTGGTTACACAAATTGACTTAACGTACTCAAGTAAACAAAATTATATTGGAAATGGATCGGAAAATTTCTTTTATTTATGTAAATCAATTAGCAGCGCTGGGTTGTAATCGTCACTCACTTGAAATGAAGTAAAAATTTCCACGATATTTTCCATCAGCGAACTATAACTCAACTTGATATGTCACAGTCGTATCCAAACTTTTGATTTCGCATCAGTATTAAAAGTGAATGCTTTTTTCAAAATGTTAACGAATTTTAATCAAAACTATTTTAATATAACCTCTAACTCTAACAAGAATTAAATTATCGGTTTGAAATTTTTATTCTTTTAAATTTGTGGAAAATGTCATGAATTTTTTTCAAAAATATTTTTTTGCCCTCCTAAACTTTAAAGCAAACTTTACAGTGCGAGACACAGCAAATGTAACCTGATTTTTACGCTTACTGTGTTGTAAAAGGTCCAACTATGGGGTAAAGTAACAAAAAAAACACTGGACGTTTGTGGACATTTAGAAAAAATCCATCTTTACCAGAATAAAGTTCATGTAAAAAAGTACTACTTACATAAGATATTTTATTATTATAAGATTTTCCTATTATTAAAACTTAATTTATAAAAACTAAAATCGTCGCAGTGCCATCTATTTTTGAAAAACTCTACTTATTTACCGTCAACTGTCAACCACTTCTTAAATGCCTTGTATTGTGCCACGTAACTGGGCTTTGATTTTAGTGGCAGCAATTGCGATGTCGCATTTTGCGCCAATTTCCTTATTTCGAGGGACGTTAAAATTATGCTCTCTTCGCTATTACACATTTTTTATTTTAGGTTTTTCACTAATCGTAATTCAACCAAAACTGTCAATTTTTTTAAATAGTTTTGACATTTGTATGTTTCAAAATGGCACACTATGTTTTCAAACCTATGATAAATAACTTTCGATTCGGAAATTATTTGAAATAAATTATTGCATAAATTTCATTAAAAGAATGATTTACATTATCGTCGGCCAAAAAGTTTTATACAAATCTCGTGCGTGAACTATTTTCCAGCGCTCCAGCTAATAAGGCACTCGCCTGACGGCTTGTGCCTCAAACAAAGCTGTCGCACTGTAAAATAGAACCTACACGCACTCGAATGTAAATAACTATTACATAAGCACTAATTTTAACAGAAACCACGTTATCGGCTTGAAATGTTGGATTTGTATGGAAATTTTTTTTTTTGAAAATCAAAGAATTCTTATCAAAACTAACACGAACCACTACGTGTGTCTTATTTCACAGTTCATTACGATATACACATTGTGCATAATAATAGTGATATATTTTTTACAACCTACGGCCGATCCTGGTTTTGACATCACGACGATCTAATATCCGCTCTCTAGACATCACAAGTGCAATTTTGTAGGTGGACGATTTCAAAAAATTCGCATTTTCGTTAGTGAATTGTGACATTATCGCCGTTTTTAATTGTAATAGATATAAATGCCAACATAACTTTTTTAAATTAAGCGTTGAAAAAAGTTTCCATAAATTCTGGAGGAAATTAATTATTTTTCTAAATAAGTATTTTAATTTTACATTTTTACATTTTTAAGCAGTGCTTATCGTTCTAATTTTTTTATGTCTGCCAATTTTCTTACATACTTTTGCTGAATAAATATATGTAGATAAATTGAGTAACCTCGTTAAAATGTGATTTTTTCATAGATATTATATTTAAATAGTTTTAATTGACATCTTTTCTACAAAGTGACCGAAAGTAAATTTTTAGAAAATTATAAAAATATAAAAGCATACCTACCTACAAATATTTGAAAATATTATTTGTAAATAAACGCAACTTTTGAATGAAATAATTTTTATCTCTTATACAGTACCTAAGCGAGATCCTAGATTTCGTAGTGATTTTTTTTAAATGATACACATTGTAGACTAAGACTGGAAGTGTTTTAAAAATAATTTAAAGATCGAACATTGTATTTTCTTGATATACTGATGTCAATTTTTTTATACGATTTAACACAGGTCTCGTCACATAAATTTTTGGATCCAGTGCACCATCGCATTATTTTACTATAACGTTTTTAAATTTCAGCTTGTATGTAATAAAAATAACCTAAAAAGAATTTGCTTATATGAATTTTTTATTCACATGAAGAAAATATTTAAATTTTTCTTACATTGCTGTAATCTCATCAAAATTATCTTATTACCTACCTAATTGTTGTAATTTGATCATTTTCATTTTGAAATCTTGTTAGGTATAATTGTTTGTTATAACAAAAAAAAAGATTAGATCAAGTTATTCTCGTAAATTGTAAATTGATAAAAATAACAGTATATTTCTGGCAGATTTTTGTGATTTTGTGGGATTCATCATAAAATTAATGAAACATTTTTGTCCATATTGTGTTGATAGTACGGTTAATAGGAAATTAGATTTTTTACGTAAATTGTGTGTGTGTCAATGTGTGTTAATATCTGATATCAATATAAATACGTAAACATAATTTAATAAAGGCGTGGAAGGTTATTTGTAGAAAACACATTAATCTGATTAGACGATACAAAAATAGGAATACTGAGCTAAATTTAGATTCTATTGGTTATAAAATTAGGTCGATTTTTTGACGCCGTTTATTTGAAAAAGACAACAATCAATCGTTAAAGCACATTTATTACTTTTAAAACAATATTTACATGAAAAGTTTATAATTTTCAAACCTTCATCCTAAGGTACCCTGATAATTATGAATTGATTTCAAGGTGCTTTGTGCAATAATTGATAAAAACAAATATGCTTTCATTATTGCACCAAAAAACCCAAAACAACTTATCACCGGTAAAGATTAGCAATAGTAAAATCGGTTAGTGGGTGACTCGGCTCCTTAACCTACATCACAATAAAATTTGGGCAAGGCGATCTCGAATTCATATAAGCCTTTTGCAATAATACCATGAGCATAAAAGTCAACATTGCGAAACCTTTCACTTTATGGCGCCTGGTGTTGGTGCTAAAAATCGACAATCCAAACACGGGAAGTGTCTCAGTATAGACTACGAATCCAATTTAATAGATCATCTTGTGTGCATAAAGCCTTCAATTGTACGGACATGGTCTGTTATCATGGTCATCAGCTGAGATATTGATAGGTAGTTGATAGATTGCTTCGAGCGCCAATCGGAAGGAAACCGGGAAGTGGCTCGGGGCTTTCGCAATGCGGTTTCCTGCTTTTATGTGAAATGAATAACTAAACTACTGGCTTATCTGTTTGTTTTGGTTTTGTGTTTTTGTTGTTTTGTTGGACATGAAATTGGGAAAAGTTTTTATGTGAAATTTATTGTTGATTTCACAAAGTATGTAGTTGTTGTTTTGTTGATGTAATATGATGATGTGTTTGTGGTACTTTATTTTATTTGATTTGGAAGAGGAAATTTTAGTATTTGTATAGATCAAACACATAGTTTAGAAATCATGTTGTCTTTAGGATTTTAATAATTATCTCTTTGGATATAGTGAACCATTAAATTATACATTACATATGGTTGAAATTCTAAAGCATGTCTTTAATATTAGATAAAATATTTGTTAAATAGGTCACGAAATAAAACATTGTGTGATTTTATCCTCATTTTAATAAAATTGCATACTTAATTATCCCACAACTGTGATATTTTAGTAACCGTGTATAATAAAGGAAATACCTACATTATACAAACCAAACCTTCAATTACAATAAAAATATGTTGAAACGGATAAATGTGACGATATTTATAATTAAAAGTAAATTAAATTAAAATACTCGTTTACAAAAATGTTAAGAAGAGTTTATAGGACATAAAAGGCACTTTATCATATTTTCTTAAAAGAATCTTTTCTTGAACAATCTGCAGTGGGAATTTTATTGATTCTGACCCAGTGGTCCCAAAATTACTACATATACAGAGTGTCCCAGTATATATCGTCAGGATTTCACCAGTCCATAGTTTAGCGAAAATTAAAGGTGGTTTGTCTAATAAAATATGGTCAAATGTTGCTTCCTTTTTGATGTACAGGGCATTAAAGAAAATAAATTATTTTAAATAATTTGCTATAAATCAATAACAAAAAAAGTTAGCCTTCTGAAATTTTGCATAAATTTTTTTTTGTATTCTCTTATTAATAGTGGTTGCAATTATTTTATTTAGAACACAGAGGCGTGCGTACGGGTTTCTTCAAAAACATTTTATTGAATAAAACGTACACCACTGGTTTTTTTTGCAGCACCAATATGCAGAGAGTATCCATTCAATTTAGAAACTTTTTTGTATCTTACAATTTCTTGATAACTTAACTTTTTTTTTCTTATTTATTAAAGAGGTTCTTCCTTATTAGATTTCCGAAAAAAGCATCAGTACAAAGTTGTAAAAAAAATATTTCCTACAACTTTCCTTTTAATATTTTTTTGATATTGTCAATATTTAAAAAAATATTCAACAAATAAGTTGCAAATTTTAGGGAAATTTTTCTCTAGTTAGGTACTACTTACTACTATTACTTACTACTCTTTCCCCAAAATTTTCAGCTTATTTGTTGAATAACTTTTTAAATATCGACAATATCAACAAAAGTTTAAAAGAAAAGTTGTAGGAAATATTTTTCTTTAGATCTTTGTACTAACTCTTTTTTTCGAAAATTTAATAGGAAAAAAGTTATTCAATAAACAAAAAAATCCAACCCTTAATTGAGGGCTGGTGAAGGAAGGGCGGGGTCTACGAATACACAAACTCAGTTTTAAACTTTCAGGGTGACCCTCTAGAAGATTCTACAAAAATTGGCTGTAGGGTAAAAAAAGTCTATTTGAAGCCTTTTTTTCTCCCTTATTTACTGTACTATTAGGTTATTTTGAGTTAAGTTATTAAAAAATTATAAGATACGAAAAAGTTTCTAAATTGAATGGAAAATACTCTCTGCATATTGGTGCTGCAAAAAAAAACCAGTGGCGTACGTTTTATTCAACAAAATGTTTTTGAAGAAACCCGTACGCACGCCTAAATAAAATAATTGCAACGACTATTAGTAAGAGAATACAAAAAAAAGATCTATGCAAAATTTCAGAAGGCTAACTTTTTTTGTTATTGATTTATAGCAAATTATTTAAAATAATTAATTTTCTTTAATACGTAGTACCTCAAAAAGGAAGCAACATTCGACCATAGTTTATTAGACAAACCACCTTTAATTTTCGCTAAACTATCGACTGGTGAAATCCTGACGATATAAACTGGGACACCCTGTATGTATAAAAAAAGTAGTTTCAAATATTATTATTACAGTTTGAACAATCCAGTCGATTTTTTTGAGGGGTTGTCCACGGCGTAATTTGACCAAAAATGCCACATACCCGTAAATACCTCAAATTTCCAAAAATGACAAAGAAATGCACAAAAATTACTTGATAATGTCAGTTATATTTCTCAAAATTCCCTCGAGAATGCTGCTTCAATTCCCTAAAAAATCCTTAAGTTGAAACAATTTCTAAAAAATTTCCAAAAATGCTCTTTTAAATGTCAAAAATTTCAACAAATTCGTCAGCTAGCCAACTTGGGAGATAAAAAGTCCTCTTTAAAAAAATATGAAATAAACACCTAACATTTCCATTATTTCGCTCAATTATCATAAAATCTTTAAAATAAAATAAAAATGATATCAAAATGCTTAAAAAATAAACTAATTCACGTCAAGCCAATTTAATCGAGTTTTTAGAAACTTGTAGAGTAGATACAAACAAATACCCTAGAATTCCTTTGAAATTGTCCTTTGAATTCTTAGAAATTCCAATAATTTCTATCAGAACGGACAACAAATTTTAACAAAAGTTATTTTTGAAAAATCATTACTTAAATACTGTAGATTAATGTAACCTTGAACTTGTAATGTAAGTTTAGTTTTAAGATACCACAAATTAGGAGTAATTCGCTAAGCTTTATTCAAATTCACTTTTATAAGTATAGTGTATAGTTAATGTTAAATTTACCTACCATGACCTTTCCTTGGATCAAAATAAAAAATATTTATACATATATTTATTTGTATTATTTTTTTAACCTTATTTCCTGATTTTTTCTATCTCATGTTCTGAAGTGTTTTTTTAAATAATTTATTCGTATCATCCAGGAAAACTTTCTCCATTTTTTGTCTATCGAAGGTTGGATAGCTTAAAATTTATTTGTTCAGATATAAAATGCATTAGAGGTTTTATTTGATTTATCTAGGATCTGTGACGATAAAAATAAACTTTAACTGCAATTTTACAAGAAAATTTTTTATTTTATGAGACACAAAAAATTTATGGGGAGCAAGAGAACATCCAACAACATTTTGGATAAACTGAACACTCGCACATAATAGAAATTTTATAATCACCAAAGAACATACTATACGTTCCATATATTGGCTATTGGCTTCCTTTTAATAACAAATCACATTGTAATTTCCTCATAATTAGTTTTAAAACCTACAGTATTTTTTAAAGTAGAATTCCCAGGGCTACGCCACTGGTTTCCGGTTAATAGAAAAAGTTAGTAAGCGAAATGCTACGATACATTTTATTTCCTTTTTATACCTCTCTCCAACACTTGGCAACTTTTCCATGACCACTTGAGTCTTTTCCAGTGAAAACTCCGTTCAATTTACAATTTAAGTGTGCGATAAAATTGTTGGGTTTTTATGAAAACTACTTTTGAAAAGTTCAAGATAACAGAAAATCTTTATTTCCTCTTTTAAATCGTCTATTCCTTAGATTTATTTCAACTCACTTCTGGAGCACTTTCACTTGATCAAGTTAAAAACGAATAACAATAAATTTTAATTATAATTTCTCTTTACATACTTTAGTTTATTATTATTTATGCTTACTGCATATTATTGATGGTTATTAGATTATTATTAAAATAATAACTGCGAATTAATTCGTTTTATCAACCAGTAATAAGTAGTGTAGGTAATCGTTATAAAATCACCAGTACTCCAAGATTACAGTATTACAAAGAAAGAATACGAGAGCAATTGCCTGTAACTCTAGTAATTCAACTGGAAGAGCCATTTCTGCAGAAACGAGTTAATGACATGATACTATATTTAGACTTCATTTGCAATAAAAAGATTCCGAAAAAAACGCAAGTTGTTCTCATAAATGGCATGAAGAAGTTATGGCTTGACCTTAGCGAAGGTCCATGATAAAGTAACGTGCGTAGTGATTTTCAATGTTATCATGGTTATTTCCTGGTTATCGAATATTTTTGGCCAAGACCAACACCAACAGCTTTGGGTGTGGTTTGAATGTATAATAAACTGAATTATGTTGCCAAGCTGCAATTTATATCATATTATCAAACTTCTGCCCTTTTCATAGGTACTAGATGTGAAGTCGAGGTCGAGATAAAAATCTTACGCCAGGCGCCAGTTATCAATAAAAACAAACATAAAGCCTGCAAATACTCTCAACAATCCCATATTGTATTGAGGCAAATTAGTTATGAAATATGTCCAATACTACATAACGCAGAATTTATTTACTATTTGCACATACGACAGTTTACTTTGCAGTGATGAAGCAACAATTATTTGCAAAACAATTTACAAATTTTAATGTGATTATTTAATTTTAAGCAAAACAATTTTATTATTAGCATCATTTTGCAACAAGTACCTTTAGATAATCATTTTGTTGCAGGTCAGGGTACAGAAATAACGCCTACATTGTGTAATATGCTGTCAAATTTGTGAATTTGCAGCTAATGTAAGTATACAGTCAATTTTTTTTATTTTATTTTCCAGCATTTATTTTTCAGTTATATGAACGAGATATTTTGGAAAAATCTGAATTGGAAACAAATCTGTTATAACGTAACTTTTTAAATTATGTCTTCTTTTACATTGTTGCATACTGGTTGACCTCACACCCACAAAACTAGTATAATAATTTAATTTTACATAATTTAATTATTTGATATTTAATAATTTACATAATTCTAAAATAACTGTCTTTTAAAACATAACTGGTTCAATATATTTATCAAAAAGTGACAAAACCTCGAATGAAATAACAATAAAAACTAAGTCAAGGAAGTTTTTGATATACAGAATGTCTACCCAGTCTACCACATATTTACCTGTTAGTTTTAGTTTCTTGTCATAACTTTTAGCATGCATATTTTTGTATTGGTAAAAATATTTGAATAAATCTCTCCGTTAAGGATGAATTGGAAAAACCTTAAGAAATCTCTACGCGAAACCAGAAAATAATCGTACATTAATAGTAGTTTATGCAACAAGTATATAATATATGACTTAATTGACGAGTCTGGTTTATGGCAGAGCGAGCTTGTGAGCGAGGCTAATAAATAAAGTGCCATTATACACTAGTGTATAAAGAGCCACTTTACGCACGCAAAAGTACGTCATAAACAGTACTTTATAATGCAGTCGTACATAAAAAGCTTTATAATTATTGCTTCCAAATTGCTTGGGATTGATGGTGCAAATAATAAAGTTTTTATCTTCCTTCGACCCCCAGAAATTGTAGAAAATTGCCCTAAATTTGTAAATACAAAATATTTCGCTTCCTTTTAGACCCACCACAATAGTATATTGTAATACAAGTGCGGAAAACGCATCATGACAATACGAGTGTGAAATTTGCAACGCGAGCGATAGCGAGTGCTGCAATCACACGAGTATTGTCATGGGCCATTTCCGCAAGCGTGTTACATACGATTTTTTCTACGAAAACGTGGAATTCGTAAAAAATAAAATTATTTGTAAATCTTTTTCTAATTAAAAAAAACATCAAGTGAGTTTGTTGTCATAGAACTGAAAGCTCATAGCTTTTGACAGTTTATAAATTGTGTCCTGTCATCGAAATGATTTTGATTTTGAGATCAAATGACGTGAATATAAACATGGAGTTTCAAAACTAAAGCGAAAGCGATGAACTAATGTGCACTCCTCCGGTTGTTAGATATTAAATAAATGTTACAATTATAACTAAATGTAAGTACTTCTTTATGTTTTTGTTTGCGTGCGGAAAGTTTAAAATATGTGTGCGGAAAAAAAATTCCACACTAATTTTCCGTACTAGTTTTTCAAAAGCCTACTTTCAAGTTCGATTATCTTGTCAGAAAAAACGTCATTCCGCATTTTCGTAGAAAAAAATAGTTATTATACAAATACAAATTGGAGATATTTTCCAATCAGTAATTCTAAATTTCAATTTTTCAGTTAATCGAAATCTTTCTGTAGAATTAATTCAAATTGGCTTTAATCGTTTGATTGCCACAATTTTTTTGTATTTTTTAAATACCTACAGTACAAATCAACGTATTTTTCCAAAACTGCCTTTGCTTTTGTATCTTCGTTAGTTTTGTAAACACGATTTCTTAGTAAAAATTAATACTTAAAACACACGACTGATTTTTTTATAGTGTTATGCATTCATAAAAATAAATTGAAATCACATGATACAATTTGCAAAATTTTGCATATTGTTTATAACACTTATCGTATAATCAACAGTTTTTTTTACCACAGAAAAATACTATTGTATTTAATTATTAACATGAAAAATTCAGTCACATGTACATTTACATTACGTAATCAGTTACAAATCGATTCCATTTTCATCTCAAGGTTTTAATAACTATGGCAACAAGGAAACTGTACTTGCATAGACACAATACTCTATTTGTTTAAACCACGTCCAAATTACGTGGTAACACAATCCATCTTGCATCCAGCCTCGTCATCAACGTCATGGAATTTGGACTTTCGAAAAGATTTTGGTCAGCGGAAAAAATTATTACAATTACATTTTTATTATTTTATAAGCAAACCATATGAAATATTTAATTTTCTGTACACCGCAACATTAAATATTAACAATCAGTTATTACAAGGCGTGGTGAACAAAGGCCAAATTAAAAAAAAAGTTATAAACAAATATTGGAAGGTTTTATTTAAAAAATGGTTTGTACGGTGTACGGGTTTTTTCGTTATTTACATGTAATAAAAATTAACGATTTATTTTGTATCACATAACCTCACGATAATTAGTTGACATTGAATTCTTTATTAAAAACCCTGAGTTTTAAAAATGTAATAATAAAATACACCTCCAGGAAATAAGAGCATTATCATTTATATTGACATACTGATCATACCAGAAATGAGAAAAGCAATGCGAAATGTCCTAGCCCTGAACTTGATTATACACAACTGATTATTAAGTAGGTACCTTTTTTCTGCACTAACATCCTTTTATGTAAGCTGATTTTACTAGATTTGTTCAAGGTTGTCTTATAACCTTAGCAATTATTGGTTAGCTAATTGTTTTTTCAGTTTATGTATTTTTGAAAGGTTTTTAATGGAAATCCTAATAGCACGTGACGGACTCACGTGCCATCAGTAATTATCAATAATAATTTACAGGGGGACTCACCAACAGTTCCAAATAATACTGGAAGTTCCTGTTAATATTATATGTATTTATCTATGTAATTTTATTTCTGTTTATTTTACCAAACATTTTGGAGCCACAAACAATAACAAGTTTTTTTAATTTTTACGAAAGAGGACTTGGAACAATTTAATTTTTTTTTGCGAGTGGTTTCACTTTTTGTATCATAATTGGGATTTTTAGGTTGGATTTTTAATTGAACATTCTTTAAGGAAAAATTCTACTAGTGCTGACCGTTTCTATTTTTAGTGTCCTTAATATTAATTTCGATATCAGGATAAAAATAAAATTTCTTTTCACCAATATGAACATGAATTTAGTCAAAACTTTATTTATTTATTCTACTTACCGACATGTGAGAGACCTGACAAATCTGGAAATAAAAGAAATAATCATCATCAATATCAATATTTTGCAATATCAATAAATTTAAATATCAAATATTATTCAAAATAAATAAAATGTATCGATAAGTAATTTCTGACGCTATCAATAGCAAATAGAGTTGAATTGTCTTCAGTAGACTCTCTGTATCTCTTTCGCTCTCAAGGGAGGTGAACGCGAGTTAGAGACAGGGCTAGCGTGAAGTGCCATCTACTGAAAATAGTGCTGCTACATAACATGTTATTTATACTTTTAGATATACTTACTTCGGAAAAACATTTATATCTTATATCTTATAATTTTATGATTTATTAGATATTATTTGATTTAGAAAAGTATATGGATGAAAAAACGTAAAATTAGAATGGTGGGTTGTAAAATCCTGACATTTGCTTTTAAAGACGTCTATTTATAAATACTTGAAAGCCGAATTAACTTGATTTTATAACTTATATAAATTACAATACCAGTCCATATGGTATCGTTTGTGAGAGTTGTTTATTGAGTGATGATAAAAAATACAGTATACATAATTTATAACAAATCTACAATTTTAAAATTTTTATATAGAATACAGGGTGTCCCAATTTATATCGTCACGATTTCACCAGTCGAGAGTTTAGCGAAAATTAAAGGTGGTTTGTTTAATAAACTATGGTCGAATGTTGCTTCCTTTTTGATGTACAGGGCATTAAAGAAAATAAATGATTTTAAATAATTTGCTATAAATCAATAACAAAAAAAAATAGTCTTCTGAAATTTTGATAGATCTTTTTTTTTGTATTCTCTTATTAATAGTGGTTGCAATTATTTTATTTAGTACACAGAGGCGTGCATACGGGTTTCTTCAAAAACATTTTATTGAATAAAACGAACACCACTGTTTTTTTTGCAGCACCAATATGCAGAGAGTATTTTCCATTCAATTTAGAAACTTTTTTGTATCTTACAATTTCTTGATAACTTAATTTTTTTTTTATTATTTATTAAAGAGGTTCTTCCTTATTAGATTTCCGAAAAAAGCATCAGTACAAAGTTGTAGAGAAAAATATTTCCTACAACTTTCCTTTTAATATTTTTTTGATATTGTCAATATTTAAAAAGATATTCAACAAATAAGTTGCAAATTTTAGGGAAATTTTTCTCTAGTTAGGTACTACTTACTACTACTACTTAGTACTCTTTCCCCAAAATTTTCAACTTATTTGTTGAATATCTTTTTAAATATCGACAATACCAAAAAAAGTTTAAAAGATAAGTTGTAGGAAATATTTTCCTTTACAACTTTGTACTGACTCTTTTTTTCGAAAATTTAACAGAAAAAAAGTTATTCAATAAACAAAAAAATTTAACCCTTAATTGAGGGCTGGTGAAGGAAGGGCGGGGTCTACGAATACACAAACTCAGTTTTAAACTTTCAGGGTGACCCTCTAAAAAATTCTACAAAAATTGGCTGTAGGGTAAAAAAAGTCTATTTGAAGCCTTTTTTCCTCCCTTATTTACTGTACTATTAGCTTATTTTAAGTTAAGTTATCAAAAAATTATAAGATACGAAAAAGTTTCTAAAAGAATGGAAAATACTCTCTGCATATTGGTGCTGCAAAAAACCAGTGGCGTACGTTTTATTCAATAAAATGTTTCTCAAGAAACTCGTAGGCACGCCTCTGTGTTCTAAATAAAATAATTGCAACCACTATTGTAAGAGAATACAAAAAAAAAGATCTATGCAAGATTTCAGAAGGCTAACTTTTTTTGTTATTGATTTATTGCAAATTATTTTAAATAATTTATTTTCTTTAATGGCCTGTACGTCAAAAAGGAAGCAACATTCGACCATAGTTTATTAGACAAACCACCTTTAATTTTCGCTAAACTATCAACTGGTGAAATCCTGACGATATAAACTGGGACACCCTGTATAGGCGCACAAAAAAGTTAGACAAAATATTATACTTTGGTTAGGTTTCGAATTTTTGTTATTGAAAATTTGGGAAAGTGGGCATTTATTATTTTTATATAGTTTTAAAACTCTTCTACTGAACCAACTTATTGAATTTATGCATGTTCTCTGCTTATATGACAAACTTCAACCAATTTCGGCTTCATATCTGAACTATACTGTTATATTAATTTGTTTTTATTCATTTCATTGAGGAAAACTTGCGCATTTATCACCAAACTTGCTACTTTGTAAACCCCTAAAATAAACCAACGTTGGAATTTTGTAAAATTGTATTTATAACACAAAATAATTTTTACCTCAACCATGTAGAGTAAACATTACTATAGGTAAACTAAACCAACATGGAATGCTTCCAAATAACAAAAATGTTGTTATTGTTGGGACAAAACAAAAATCTATTTATTTTGCACGCATCTTATGACTAAAGATCATGTGAAAAATTTTCCTGTTGTTCTTTTCACGCACTCCGTCCTGAAAGAATTAATTTATAGGAATATGAGTGCGTTCTAAAAGCTGTCGCTTATGTTCTACATAAAAATCCTAAAATACCTATTCCGAAAAAAATCAATATTTTACAACCACCAACAATTTACTGTTGTCTTTTTTTCTGTGATTTGTACACGTTGAATTTTAAATTGCGTGGAAATTTATTGCAAAACATGTGCCAAGATTCGTCTAAATTGGCTAGACCGCATGTAGTAATTTCGCAGAATCTATATAAAAACTGAAATACTATTATTTTGTTGTCTCCCTGAAAAATTAAAAGTACATGAGGCTTATTAGCTTATTACTGTACGTAACTAGCCATCGTTAAATATAATAATAGTTAAGTAATAATAATAATAATATGTAATTTCATAGATGCAGTTAAGATATTTAATGAGTCATAAAGTGCAAAGAAAAATCCTCGGAAAGTGGAAAAAACGTCACGTGGGGGTTAATTGTAAAAGTAATGCTGTTGTTGGCCTCATTAGTGATAACCTTTTTGACAATGAATGAATCATTACGATTTATTTAAATGTATCGATTAAAAATTAACTTTTTTTTTAAGAGTCATCATCTTCAAAGTCATTTTCAACTTTTAAACTTTCAATTATGTGACCTTTTGGACACAATAGAATCTTCAATAATGTTCCGCATTAAAAATGATGCAATAGCATTATGAATACGAATTGTTACTAGCTGAGCTGTTGTGGTGTAAGTAGCAGAACATTTTGTGTTAATTAATAAAATATCGCTGGTATTCCACCAATTGATCTTTTTGTGTGATCTTGACCTTTACAAATATAATAGCGTGAGCATTAGAAGTGATAAAAGCGCAATAATGTTTAATAATTATCATATATATACTTGAGAAATTTTATATAGTAATGCGACCAGATTTAATGATCCTGAAGACACCCTTCAAAATCACGTGTAAATAACTTTATGGTACGATTAAAATGTCAACGAGACCTTATTGACAGGAGCATTTACATATGCCCTTACCTTCTATTCTGTATTTTTATAGACTTGTCTATAATTTCTAAAAATAATCTCGAAAATTCGGTTTATTAAACCATTCTTGAAATTGGAACTGGTAAAGTTAGAGCCCCTGACATTAGGATTACATTGTTTCATCAATTATTGTGAATTAGAATTTAGAACAATAAAATAAAGAGTATTGGAACATAATTAAAATAATATACTTTTTAAATACAATAAAATTTTGTTTGTTTAAAGTGACGATAGGCAACACACAATACTTATTAATTTATACTCGTATAAACGGTTTTCAAGTTCCGCATTTTGCCGTTTCAATTTTTTACATAATACTGGACATCAATTTTTTCTTAATACCTATCCCTTAACAGTCTCAATAATACTTCGATTTATCTTCATTCTATATGCTAACATCCCTAGGTGTATTTGCAATATCAGACAAAAAATATGCAAATTCAGGTTAAGCAACCAGGCACATTTAAATTTACAAACTTAATTTTTTACTGTATTACTTCCAGACTTCCACCCTCTATGGATTTATAAGAAATAATTGTTGTAAAACTAGTGTTGACTGTTTAAACTTATATACATATTTTGCAAATTAGTGTCAATTATTATCAGTTTTTAATAGTGTTTAATTATTATAGGTACTTATACAATGTGAAATAAGTACATGATATTGTAAATATGATTTTTTCGACTTCGAGATATTGAGGGAATTAAATTTACAAAAAATAAAAAGAACTGCTAAAATATTTAAATTTATAAAAACATCTTTATCACAAATATGAAACGTGACTACAATCCAATCGGTAATGTTATTTTAAGACAATAATATTGAAAATATGGTTCTAATATTAAAACATGTACCACATACATTTAATATTTGGTTTGAGATTAATAATTAAAAAATATATAAAATAAATAAATATATTTCTTCGGGTACCTACGTGTGTATATTTCATCCGAAAATCATAATTTTTGACAAGCCTATAGATATTTTTTTTAATTCTAAAAGTAGGAACAGTCCATATCTAAGTACAGGGTGTCCAGATTTCGTAGTAATTGCGAGGTATCTCGCTTACTAGGAGAGATAGAGAGATGCGGTTTTTGCGACACGTTGCTACTTTTTAGTGAAAAGAAAGATGCCGTCTTTTTTCATAGCATACTTCGATTTTGAGATAAAGGGCGAAATTGAAAATTTGCACTTTAGGGCATACCTCGTATCTCGGGAACGGCTGAAAATATTGGAAAGGTAAAAACTGCATCTTATACAGATTTTTACTTAGAATCCAGTGGCGTACTCAGTTTTTTCTTAGAAGCGATAATTTTCGAGATATTTACTAAACTTATGTTATTTTAAATGGAACACCCTGTATGTTTTTCACTAGTTGGATCCAGCTTGTCATAAGCTTTACAAAAATATAAAATACTCTGTAGTTATTTTCTATATTAAGCTAGAAAATGACAATTTTCAAAAATTCAGCCAGAAATGTTATAAGTAGGCTATGAAAAATAAGAAACAAATGTCATCATTCATACAATAGAAGATTTACGTGCTGCCACAGAAAGATAATTTAGGGATTTACAAGCACATCCTCTCATAATTCTGAATGCTTTACTCAGGATAAGAAAAATGTGCGAAATGTGTCTGAGACATAACGGAAATCAATTTGAACAATATCTATAAAGTGTATTCAAACTTTTATTTGTTCTTGTGAAAAGTTGACTGTATTCCTTCTTTGTTTGTTGTTTTTCACGGCCTACTTACAAAAATTTTGGCTTAATTTTTGAAAATTGTCATTTTCTGGATAAATATAGAAAATAACTTTTTTTGTAAAGCTTATGACAAGCTGTGAAAACTAGTGAAAAACATACAGGGTGTTCCATTTAAAATAACATAAGTTTAGTAAATATCTCGAAATTTATCGTTTCTAAGAAAAAACTGGATTCTACGTAAAAATTTGTATAAGATGCAGTTTTTACCTTTCGAATATCTTCAGCCGTTCTCGAGATACGAGGTATGCCCTAAAAGTGCAAATTTTCAATTTCTGCCTATATCTTAAAAACGAAGGGGGCTATGAAAAAACCGTTTCACAAAAAACTAGCAACGTGTCGCGAAAACCGCATCTCTCTATTTCTGCTATAGTAAGCGAGATACCTCGCATTTACAATTAAATCTGGACACCCTGTACTTCCAAATGGATTTTACTATTCTTGTAATTTTTAAGGCAAATATTTTTAGAAAAGCGAAATTATAAAAACTAATCGTAAATATTCTCAAACTCAAATTCAGATTTTGTCTGATGTAACTTATAAGTGTACTTACAACTTGTTTTCTTTTAATTTTTTTCTGGTATTATAAAAATTAAAAAATTTATAAAATTTATGTCCGGTTGCACCAAGTTCTGCTAAACTAACAGGATGGTAAATATTTAGCAGCGGAATGTTATTGGCTAAATGTTTGTTATTTGCAGCGTTGCTTAGCAACAAATTTAAAAGACCCAATAAGCTTCCGCTGCTAAATTTTAAACGCGCAATTAGATAATTGAGCATTTAGCAGAGCTTGGTGCAACCGGACATAAATATTTCATTTTTACAAAACTCAAAACAAACAAATCTATTGTGTAGTTTTTTGTCATTATAACATTGTTTATAAATATTCGAAGGATGAGTTGTTTAGTTATGTACACAAATATTTTTGGCACAACTTGGATTGAGTTACATACTACTACTAGGTATAGATATTAACATACTTCCTTACGTATAGGCAACCATTAATACAGAGTGTTTGTTTTATCAGTTTCGCAGTTGTGTGAACCTGAATACTGAACTTTGAATTCAATTTATGTTCAAAAGCGGGATTTAGAGTGAATTTTCGGGAATTAATGGACAAATATGTCAAAAAAACAAGTTCTCATTTCTAAGGAAAGGAGCAAACATACCTAAGTAGAGAGTGCTAAATGAGAAATAAGTTAATTATAAGAAACTTAAGGACGTTTTTCTGAAAAACGTTCTTAAGTAGGAAATTTCTAATATTTTTAAGTGTGGAGAAATTTCTTTGGATGTTTACCTACAGACTACAGATAATACAGACAAAGCAGCTATCATTTTTTGTTTCATTATGAAAAAAAGCAAATAAATACTGTTTAAACCACAAAATGTTCAAGAATGTCTAATCTAAACTAAATTTTATTATTTTTTTAGTACTTTTAACAATTTTTTATATGAAGAATGAAGAATAAGTATATTTCTTATAATATTAAATTAAAAAACGAACTGAAATATACAAAAAAAGTTTAGGTAGATTCGAAGGTTAATATTCTTAAAAGTTAACATAGTCCAGTAATATTAGACATAAAAAAGGGTTTTGTCGCGAAAAATTACCAACTGGCTGGATTTTTGTGTACAGATTCGCTTCGTCATTATACACATTGGGTCAAAAGTCCCCATGTGCGATAAATTTTTTAAATAAAAATTTTTGCACCGTCGAAGTGTGAAAATTAACGTTGTTAACAAATTGCAATATCGAAACATATAAAAACAATCAGGAGTAATGAATAATTTTTTGTAATCCCATGTAAATTTGCAACTAAGGGTATGTTTGAGGAATCCCATCGTGTTTATCGCAAAAGTCATTGCATTAGAAAATTTTCGAAAAAGGTATGTTCAGAATTTTGAAAATTTTGAGAAAACTATTCGTCCTATCAAAATTCCAAGAGCATCACTGGATTCACAAGAAAATTTCCAAGAAACAACGTGAGGATTTCTCTATTTAGAGGACGTTTAATATTTTTTTGATTGCCCTGAAAACATGCCAAAAATCATCAATTTTCCATGTTTTTTGACTTATCCGACCACATATCTCGAAAACTATCAATGTGAAAATTGTTTGTAGATGGCTTTAAAGAGTTGCCTAAGAGAATGACACCGAAATCAGCTAAATGAAAAATTCAAAATTTTTTACTACCTATCAGGAATGAGCTCCAAAAAAAAAGTAGTTGCAGAAAATTGACCAAAAAAAATTAACGAACCAACCAAAACCTATAGTGTGGCCCCATTTTGAATTCACAATGAAATTCCCTATAAGAAAATGGCCCTGCTGATGGGTTCATATGATTTGTAACTATAGGACGTATATCCAAAAAATGAAAAAAAAAAGTTAGTCGAAAAAAATTGTATGTCCAGAAATTTTTAAATTTTGATAAAATTATTCGTCCCATCAAATTAAAGCTGTTGAACATTCATTGTCGAATATATTAACATATGCGATTTTGAAAAAGTCTATTGTGTTAAAATATTACAGACTGTAATTAACGAACCCACCAAAACCTATGGTGTGGCCCCATTTTGAATTCACAATGAAATTCGCTATAAGAAATTCTGAACATACAATTTTTATCGACCAACTTTTTTTTTTCATTTTATATATTATTATTTTCGGATAGTACCTACATTTATATAAAACTTTAAGAGTTTATATATATATATAATATTCAAGAAAATTATTATGTAAGTGCAAAATCGTGACTTTTTCATATATATATATATTGTTTTTTCTACAAAATATTTTATATATGCAATTAAATAATAAAGACACAAACGGCGCCTCATAATCATGCTATATAAATACATAAATTGAAATTTTATCTGTAATCTTTCTAAAGTATAGGCAACCACGAATTCAGAAATCCCGCAAGTACTAAAATAAACATTTACTACTACTAGCGCCATCCAACTAATGGTAGCACTAGGAACATAGAGTTCGAATAAGCATTGATAGGGGGCGCCACGTACCAGCTTATGGTAAATTCTTTCCTTACCGGATTCCTGCTGTGATAATTATATGCAATTTACATTAATAAAAAGACAAAGTAACAGAGGATTCAGTGAACATTTACGTGTCTTTTTTCAACAGAAGTTTTATATCGTCATAAATTCCCAAGCGATGGTACAATGTTTGTAAGATTTATTATCCTGCCTGCAGTCCTGCTGTCCTGCTGAAGACAAATGTATTAATTTCGATATAATTGCATGCAAAACTCTTGGCAAAATGAACATTAATACAGAATTTAATACGAAGTTTGTTTATATTTTTCGAGTACCTATGAAATTTTAAGTGATTTTTTGTATACCTACCAAAACAATGTTATCGCGATAAATCGTACATACACCTTTTAGTGATTACATCAGATTTTAAGTGAATGTTTTGCGTGTAATTTTTAGATTTTGGAATGGATTCTGATTCTATAGTATACTTCGGGGGGAAATCTTGCATGCAAAAATTAAATTAAATGACTACACTTTTATCATTCTATAAATCATAAATATCTTGAATTACTATGGGAAAAGTGTACATTATGATTCGAAGTTTACGACATTAATATATTTATTTTAAGAATCGCAGAACGCCTTTTTCTTCTGATATAAATACACAACTTTAATTACATCTAAACATGAAAAAATCGTGATTACTTAGGTATCAAACCCCTAAAAATAAACATCAATACCTATTTGCTATTGCTATTGTCACGAATGTAGGGACTATTTTTAATTGAATTAACAGTGATAGGAAGTCGAGGTCAGCATTTATTGGGTTCAGACATGTACTCAAATCCGGTCACTCACACCGTTAAACTTTTGCTAAAATCGCGCCTAATAATTATATACATGCAGTTGCATTGTAGTCATGTCATTACCCTCCTTTAATTAGTATAAAAGGTGGCAGTATAATCAAAGGAATATCAGTTAATCCACATCCACAATCAAAACACGTGTGTTTGGGTTAGATTGTTGGATTAGTATTGTTTGGTGGGCTTAGGATAATCAGTAAACATCTCACGAAGGTAATCAAGGTTTTCCTGGAAAAATCACAGGGCGAAAGTAAGGAAGGAAAGAGTAATCACCTGAGATATACTTACTGTTAATAAGGTTGAACTAGAAACGAGCAAAAGGAAACAAGTTAATAGATTGTTTTGTCTAATAGGATGGAAATATTTTCAGTACAAAAATTAGGAATAATAAGATACGCAATTTTCATCAGTAGTGGAGAAAAAAGAGTAAGAGTATCAAACAAAGTATCTACTTTAAATATTTGTAAATTTTTAATAAAAATATAAAACATGTTCATTTTAAAATATGGAAAAAACATTCACGCTTAATCACGACAATTAAAGATCAAATTTGCAGAACTTTACTCTCCTTAATTATTTTTCAGAATCTCCAACATTCAAATGATGTCACTTATTACGTACAAAATTAATGCAAACAAGATAGCACCAAGCGCAAAAATATTTCCATTTGCAATAAAAATCCTTTTTACTTAATTAAAAATAAAAGAAAAAACATTTTATAGGCCATAAATCAAGTATTATAGATATATTTTCTAGCCCAACGTGAGTCATACTTTTTCAAATTCATACCTAACTAACCAACGACGTTTCTTAGAATTATTGTTTGACGAAACGGATTATGTTTTTATTGCAGTTTGTGTTGTTTTTTAGTGTCAACTAAATTATACATATTTTTTTATTTGGAATACTTCGAAACTGAGTAAAATAACCTTCTTAAATACATATGTTGTTATAAATTTGTGAGATTTGGATCAGTGTCCAGGGTGATTCATATCTGAGCAATTAGCAGATCATCATCTAAATTTCTAAGGATAATCTAATAAATTACAGGAATTTTCCAAAGGCATAAGATGAACTTTTTGGAATTGGAATGTGTATTTATTATTATCGTAATTAGAAAATGTGTGTGGTTTTTAATTTCGGTTTCACAATTTTTTCTTGTAGGTACATCAATTAAGAACTCCTTATTTCTTACACAATTTCCAAACTTCTTGATCTTGCCTAACAACTGAATTATATTAAAAAGGCTCGCCCTGTATATCGTCACAATACAGTTATATCATCACCTACTTCGCTGTTACAATAATATTAATTTACAATTTAAATTTGAGTTTTTGGTTGCATTTTTATTCTGACATCGAATAATATTGACAACCTTTACTTTAAAATGGACATAAAACAACATAAGACATTTTTTCCATTTGATAATTGAGGAAGAGAAAATTAATTTGGTTCTTCCTGGAAAACTTTATTAGTTTACATCCCTATTTAGTGATCATTGAATCGGCAATTTCACAAAAAAATGATGAGAAATGTATGTTATACACTATGTAATATATTCACAAACATTAGTTATGGTTTTATACCATCAATTACTAATTATTATGTTCCCGTAGTTATTAATGACAAGCGTAAATCGAACAATTAAACAATGTTGGTTATTGTGTCGGATATCTAAGAGCTTTTCACAATTTTTCCACGTTTTTATGCTACTTTTACTTTCTTCCAAGCGATTAACTAAGGAATTTATTTTTTATGTGAAATATTTGCTGAGAATATTTATTTCTTATTTGGCAATAAAAAAATTGACTTTATGTTAAAGAAGAGGTCAAGGAAAGTCAATTCAATAAAATGAATGATCTTTATCTTCTTTACTACTTGGAAATCTAGAGAATCTGTTGTTTTAATGGAGTTTTTTGTACTTTGCCATAAGTTTGGGAACTGTTTGTACTTAGGTACCTACTTCAAAATAATTTTCCAGCGTATCAACGATTAATTTATTCTAATGACTGTAGCAGAAGTCCGACTTCAGAAATATCAAAATGTGGAAAAAATATTTATTATTTAATAATTGTAAGTAGATACATACAAAAATTATTGAAAAACCACTTGTTTATTTTTTCAAAATAGTCGAATTACAATTATTATTTTATTAAATAATAGGAGTACAATATCTGGTCACGTGACTTATCTAAAACTTCATACATATATCAGTGAATTCTGCGAGCAAAAATTGGAAAAAAGATAATATAAATATAGTTATAATTATAATATATGTATAATAAATAAGTATGATGTTTTGTTTCTGAGATACAGGACGTTGAAAATTATTCTACCAATTTTGAAATTTGGTGGGTTAATAAGCAAAAGTATTTTTTTATCACAGAATTAATTGGAAAATTACTGCACGCCAATTTCGCCCTGTATGCGGGTATTGTATTTTAGAAAAATTTGATTCTACAACAGCCACTTAACAGAAAATATAAAATTCGTATTTTCATTTAAAAAAAATTGGGTAGAGAAAATATTTGGCGGGAAATTTATTAAAAAATTAACTTTAGCTTAAAATAATGTTATTAAAACTTTTACTATTTCTCACCCAAAACCTAGGAGTTCTTATAAACGTATAAACCACGTTTAACTTCTTGTATAAGTAACCTCTAGGAAGTTTTTAGGTTGGTTTGTAGAAGAATTAGAGCTACTGGCCAGAAATTTGGATAACAAATTATCAAGTTTAAAATATCCGAGTACCCAGTTACTGGGTCATTATAAATGAACCTAACATCGTAGGTGGCTGTGAAATTTAATAAATTTAAAATTACTAGGGTATCTCAAAGAAAAAACGTTTCATCATGTAAATACCGATTTGATCAAAGGATACTAGTGATTTTAAATGATATTCGTTGATTCACTATTGATTGTGAGAGGTGGCAAATCCTAATATATTAAAATGCACAGCCACCCTTGGTGTTAGATTCTTTTATAATTATCTTGTTTATACTCGTACTACAACTACAAATTATTTATCAGCATAAAAACCATTGTTCCAAAACTCATAAAATCGTACCTATTTAGGTACATTTATTTATAACACCATTCTAAAGTCGAATTTTGCGTTTTATTGATTTAAAATATTATACTAATAAAACTTTTTTCGGTATCCTCAAAATCAACTTTTTATTACTTGTAGACAAGGAAGCAAATTTGTATAGTGCTCACTATTTATTTACATAATTTAATTTTCTAAAAACAGTAATAAATAACTTACCGGTATCGTTAAGTAGGCCTTGGATTGAATCATCGTTGCTAAATCCCTCTGTCTCTGTTGACATTGCTATAAAAAAAAATTAAATGTTATTTAAATAATAAACACTTGTGACCAAAAATTTAAACAGCAATACATGACGTATCAGATTGTATAACAAATTCGTTTGAATGAATAAACCCGAAAAGGGGGCAATTTATTACAGAAAAACACAACATGTAATCTTAGGTATATAATAAAACAATGTAAATCCAAGAAAAAGTGTTTAGCTAATCAGGTGGTCCGCAGGGTTTCCACTTATTTGTTTGCTCTAGTCTTGTGATTCTACGCAAAGGATATTTTGATACCTTTTTGGAATCACATGCTCAATAAGCCTGTGAATATCCGGTAATAAAATAAATAAATAGGCCGAAATACTTTATAATGCAAACAAATATCGTTATCTTTCTCAGATTTATTTGTCTTTAGTAATAAATACTAGATTATATACTTATCAAATTATCAATTAAATATTTGAATTAAGTAAATAGTGTACATTCCGTAAAACAATTGGCACCTTACTTTTTTATCTATTTTAATTATTCTACTTGCATAAATAAAGTGAAACTAATTATGTACATAAAATCACTAGGTACATGAAGAACAATATCTTACTGGAATCAAGTTACATGACTCTTAAGTCTAAACTAGATTCTTGATAAGATGAGGAACTTGTTAAAGAAGAACGGTCCTAAATAGATGATATTCCCAAATACAATTGAGCTTAATCACGAGAAAGATCTGTATCAGATGCTACTTACGTCATTAGAAAAAAAGCGTCGTACTTTTCAAGTATGTACTTCAATTATTGATTGTAAACTTTAATGGGGTTTCGAAAAACAGTGATTATCTTACACTGTACTTTGGTAAAGATCTAGGTAGGGGGACGCCAAAAATGATTCAAAGTTCCAAAGAATAGCAAGCGAATGAAAGTTTGAATTAATGATAAGAATGAAAGTTATTCCATCTCGGTGACAACAAAGTTCACAATATTTATGTTAAAAGTTGAAGATTTGGAAAAGCTCAAGTAGAAAAATCAATCAATAATAAACAAGAATTAATAATTCTGATTTTTTTAAAGTTGTATCTGTTATATCCACAAAAATCATTCTTTTTCACAATTTTTGATGATAATTCTCATTTAAATTGGGAATACCCCATTAATCACTATTATAAACAAAAAAAAATTGATAAAAGGATAGTTATTTTGTACCTTTTTTCCACAAAGCAATCATATTCACTTTTTTCAAATACACCATTTCACAAACAAATCACTTTTAACTGCAAATTTTGCTACAATAAATCCATACTCTTTGATCATAAAGAGAATCTATAACAGACTAAACAATATAATTCAATGTGTGAAGTGCGGCATGGCGCAAGATAATGATATCTTCAAATAGTAATTGAAAAAAAGTAGATATAACAAAAGGGTTTGTATAAATTGGATCAATTCATAGTATGACGAAATTTTTTTCCAGTTGTGCATGATCGGGATTAGTTGCAGATTGTAAAGGAAATGAGTTGAGAAGTTTTATTGAAGGTGACCGGAATCCAATATAATTATCGGATTAAAGGTTTAAGTTTTAAGTAAATATGACTTATCAGTTTGTGTACTAAATCTTTATTTATTGGGCAAAATGACTAAACTCTATTTATATAACAAATAGAGACTGTTAAAGTTTTTAATCCTGGAAGTGTAAAAAGGAGAAAAATGGACTCCGCATAAATGTATGTCTTTGGACAGAAATTTCTTATTGCTTAGGCCTTCGAATATTTTTCTTAGAATTTTTAGTGTTAATAGATAACGTTGAAATAGATGTTACTTTGAAATATCAGCAATAATTAGGGTAAATTATGGTAAACTTGGCGAATGTGGCGATTTTATAAAAAATTTGAAATGACCTTATTATCTCCTAATTACGAAAATGTTAAAAATAAGCGTCGGCCTCCAATATTTCCAAAGTTATAGGAGTTTGAAAACTTGAAACATCCAAAGTTTGGATGTGTAAATTAAACACTTTTATCAACTGTTAATCACTGAAAATGCATTCACAAGTACCTATTACAATAATTATTGACTAATTAATCATTACCATTTAATATTATTGATGAAAACCGTATTTTTTAGGTATTTTCTTTTTCTTGTTTTATACTGTCAAAGGAATTTATCTTGCCCTCACTACGAAATCAAGTTTATTTTATTTTTCATTTTAAGGTTAAATTTAGTGTTTTAAAATAAACGTGCCGAAATGGAATAACAAATCGTTTTTACTAAAATGTATAATGACTGATTAATCATTAGTTCTATTAGGTGCATTTTTGGTGAATAAAAGTTGATAAAAGTGCTTAATTTACACATCCAAACATTGGATGTTTCAAGTTTTCAAACGGCTATAACTTTGGAAATATTGAAGACCCACGCTTAATTTCAGCATTTCGTAATTAGGAGATCTTAATTAGGTAATAAGGTAGTTTCAAATTTTTTTCCAAAATCGTTCTGGGCTACATTCGCCAAATTTTCCTAAATTATTTTGTAAAAAGTGGTATCTTTTCCAATTATTCTAATTATTGATTTCGATATTCATATTTGACCATACAATTTTAATTGGGTCCATAATTATTTATCAAAACCTGGAGAAAAAAAAACTTACTCAAACTTAGTGGGTGATTTTTGCAAATTTCATCTCGAAAATGAAGTTTTATTTGGCCATAATTTTTTGTTCATCTTTTTTTTACAGTTATAACAGTTAAATTGAAGATAAGAAGAGTAATTCATAATTGAGGAAAAGAACGAATAGTTTTTATTGGCATTAGTTTCGACTTACTAATACGAGCCCTATAACAACTAAATGTTCGGACAAAAGTAAATTTTTGAAGTATGAAAGGAGAACAGGAAATTTTACGCAAATAATTAGTAAACACCTAACAATACAATAAGATAAATCCTTAATAACAATATTATGCATGGAAGAAAATTATTTATTGGATTTAACAATATTTTAACCTTAATAATTAGCAAACTTTACAAAATGAATTTGCAACTAAATGTTGGGATAATTTTTAATTTAGGACCATTAATAAGAGGTTACGTCTCCTTTTGCTTTAATAGCTGCCTGTATTCTAGCAGGCATTGTATTTATCAAATTTTGATACAATTTTGGCGTGAAACTGTCCCAAATTTCTTCTATTTTAGTCTTTAAGTCCCCAATGGTTCTTGGTGGATTATTGCGTAGAATACGTTTAATTTTATGCCAAAGAGTTTCAATGACATTTAAGTTCGGACTGGATGAGGGCCATGAAAGCACCTTTATGTCGCTTTCCCCAAGTTCCAAAACTGTGATTTTTTAAAAACAGTCGTTAGAAAATTACGTCACATTTTTCAAGTGCAATTTTAAAGCTACAAAATATGCCTAAAATCACCAAATAAAGACTTGGGGATTTTTTGGTACATAAAACCAACATCCAGCTTTGCAATAAAGTAAATTTTTACCAAAATCCAACCAGTGGTTCAAAAACTGTGATTATTTTAATGTAGGTAGCACTCTCAAAAAACACGTTTTTTGAATAGTAAACTGTGGAACTCGAAAAAAATGCAAAAAAAAATCATATGAACATTTCAGGATTTTTTCAATATAGTATGATTATTGAGCTTTGATTTAAATGTTTTTTGTGCCTCAGGTTGGCATTAGTCATTTTGCATTCGTATAAATCGGCTGGAAACTCAAGTTTTGCCGGGCTAGACCGGCAAAAACTAGGAATTTTTAGTTTATCGATTGGCATCATTGAAATCATAAAGAAAATTTGTATTTTCCATAGAAACGGATTATTATTTCTGTCATTCGGCTACTACTGTCAGTGTCAATTTTAAGTATCGCGTGTTACCAATATAAAAAAAATCCCTAATACCAAATATTTAAACAAATATTTTATAAATTTTATTTATTTAAATAAACTTCGGCACAAAAAATAGTGTGTATTACACGCCTTGAAACTGTTTTGCGAGTACTTGTAGTTGCGGGCCTCGGCCTACGGCCTCTGCTCGCAAACCCTACTCGCACTCGCAAAACTCTAGTTTCAAGGCTAGTTATACAAATTACTATTTTGACACAAATCCAACCAGCGGTTTCAAAACAGTGATTTTTTAAAACAGTTACTAGAAAATTTTATCATTTTTAAAGGTGCAACTTTGAAGCTCCGATAAATGCCTAAAATCACCAAATAAAAACTTGTGTAACTTTTTTGTAAAGAAAACCAACATCCAGCTTTGCAATAAAGTAAATTTCATCAAAATCCGACTACTAGATCCAACGTTTTGAAAATAATAATTCTTTGTTTCTACAATTTTCCCATCCTGCTGGGTTAAAGTGCCACAGGTTTGGAAGCGCCGAGCGGATTTTTACGAAATTTACGTTTTTATATAAAAAAATGTTTGCATTATAACAGAAAAAACCATCAATATTATAGAAGTTAATTTAGATCACTTTTGCGCGTATGGAAAAAAAACAATCAAATTTACTTTTGTCCGAACATTTAGTTGTTAGGGCTCGTAATAGCAACTCATTTTCACTACCAAAATTAAATAGGTACTTAGCTACACGATTTTGAAAAAAATTAAAAAATATTTTTTTTGTACACAGTCCCTAAAATAGCTATTTTACGGACTCATTTCAGTTCGTAAAATGGCTCTTTTCGGGACTATTTCTGTTTTACGGACTCATTTCAGTCTGGTTACTATAGTATCATGATAATTAAAATCCGAAATTCACTATTTTTGAGAAATATTTGCTCTAATGACATTAACATAAATTGTATTATGTATGATATGTCAATTACATATCATACATAATAAAAGGTTTGAATGTATTTTAGGGACCTTTAACAAAAAATATTGTTTGTAACACGTACTTTTTGTAACTTTGTAACTCATCTGCTATTCCAGACTCGGCTTCGCCTCGTCCGGAAACTGAGGTTTGTCCCAGAAAACTTGACTTTAGGTACTTGTTACAAAAATAACTATTGTTATTATCGCATTTAAATTTTAGCCTAAAAATTACTTTCTTATTTAAAATTTGTCAATTGCGACTTTGGTTTGTACGGGTGTTTAGGTGCAATCAGACTTACATTATTTATGATTGCTTATGATTATAGTTTTATCTAATCTCCATAAAATTTCTTGTTTAATATGAGATTGATTTATGTACAAAAAAATTATCTGGTAATTGTAATACAATAATGATTACATACATGTACCATAAAATATACCTAATATTTTTATTGTTTACTCATGTGACTCATTTATTAAACTTTTTATGGCTGCAGTTGTCAGAAAAACGAATTATTGTAAACATCGAAAGTTGGGACATAAAATTATAATTGTAGATATTGTAAATTATTTTTGAAATATTTGTTGTTTCTTTAAAGACGACAAATTAACTTTATAATGTAATGTTCAGTGTTAAAATAAGCTAATTTAAAACACATTAACTAAGCAGACTGAATATTGATTTATAATCACATAAAGGTGTGGCGCTAGACATTAGGGAAAACATGATTTCATCTGACATAACACAATGATCTCATTTCAATAATGCACGTATACTAATTACCACATGCAGTAGATACTTTAATACGAATACTAAAAAATACTATGAGAAAAATAATAGATTTTATAGGCGAAAGGTCAAAACCACAACAATATTCTACATAATATATCTTCTTCTTGACCTTTGGGTGTAGTTTTTTCATTCTTTTAACAAATTCCATTAAAATCAATTCCGAAAACAATAAATATTTGTTGACACTGACCTCCTATTTTACAAATAAACAAAAATTAAAAAATGTACAAGTTTTGGCGAAAATATTTATTAATGAACTTGGAAAATGAGGTGAAATAATAATGCTTGTTTACAACATTTATAAAATTGTTTTACAATACACATCAGTGACATCTAAACTGTACGAGAGCGGAATATTATACAAGGTGAATCGGAAAGTTAGGTCATTACTTTTAGGTATATGACATTAATGAGTAAGGAACAAAATTAAGACAAATGTTTACATATGTAATGAGCGGTATGTGTCAATGTCCCTATTAGGCGTCTCATATAAATTGTATATCGATGTTTTATAGATGACCCTGTATAGAAACAAGTTTGAGAGTGAAGCCTTGCTTAATTCGTCAAAACAAATCACACTGGTTCTATAAGTAAAATACAATTAATTTCTAATCAATAATTAGATATAAAGTATAAAAAATCCAGAGAAAATCAATAAACAATTTGTAGATATATAATTTATATTTAAAAAAAATTAATTTAACTACCTAGTTATTATAGCGTTTTTCGTTAGTGAAATAACCTAGTAACAAGAAACTAGGTTCCTACACACATATACATTGTCCTTAAACTTATTTATTTACAAAAATTGTGGTCGTTTTTTCAATTCTAACATTTCGCAAATTCTAACTCATTGTTAAGTGCAGCTAGGTTAAAAAATCTATACCAGAAATCAACTAATCAGCTAATAACATAATTATAGTTACCGAACAGTCTTAATAGATTAATAATAATAATTACTGAAGCATGTTTCCTGTAGTTTTAAATATCTGTGATACAATGCAAAGGATATTGACAGAAAAAACCAATTGATTATTGATATACTTGGACTTAGGCGTTTTATAATTTCGTGTCCTTTTTCAGTATAACTTATAGCTGTATTTTTTGTTAAATAAAAGTTGTGATTTGTATCAATAATGCAATAAAATATGTCTGCATGATCACATTTCAATAAATAAAGATCCTTGGTCTACAGTCTTTAAACAAAATAAGTGGGTGTAAAATAGTTGAGCGTTTCTTAAAAAAGAACTCGAGCATAAATTCCCCGTATAGAAAAGGTTAATCTAATCCCAACAAATTGTACTTTAAACTTACAAAACTACAAACGTTGCTTTTTCTACTCCCATACTTTAATTGATTTATTAGACATTTACTACCTGTACTGTAATGAGATTCATTACGGTACAAGTTTATAATCAACATTACAGCAATATTCCGTCAATATCAAATATTGCCATGAACATCTGACAAATCTAAAATTTAAAAATTGACAGTTCATTTTGATTTTGTGATATTTCTTAGTTTATGATAAAGTTGTCATAATATTTAGTTTCTTATTTTTCGTTATTTTGACTAGTCGTAGAAAAAATAATGTATGCAACTCACATTTAATGGCTATTGAGTCACTCGTATTCATTACTACATTCACCTACGGCTCGTGTCATACTCGTATCTCTTAATAGCTATCATTAAATGCTCATTGAATAATATACTATTATAACCGTGTTCTTTGCGAATGTTACTTAAATTTTATTATAAAATGAACTAAGTAGAAGTAATAAATAAAATCGAAGATTTCTTTTGCTCTTAAAGTTTCCTGCAATTAAACTACACAGTTTTAAGTGTGCTGGTAGGATTTCATTTTTATTTTTTCTAATCCAAACATTTACTTTTACATTATATTTAAAAAATTGCCTTACATTTTTTTAGATTTTTGGCCACTGATCTAAAAAATTATGCACATTTTCAGGATATACTTTATCGATATAGTAACTCAAAATCTTTTTATTCATAAAATCCATTTCAGAGCAAAATGAACAATGTTAAAGTTTCACTGCTGGTTGCTCAAATTTCTTTAAAAATATTAAAACATTTATCACAGACAGCATCATCATTAGTAATTTCCCTGATCCGATTTATTTTGAACTTTGACCTTCATTGAATCAGTTCTGAGTTTTTCAGTATTCTGAAAAATTAATTGGAATTATTATAAATGCAAAACAGAGCTATATGGTCTCAAAAATACTGGCGGGTAATTAAAATTTAAAAAAGTGGTCATTTTCTTAAGTACCTAAATAATTTAAAACTCTTCAAAAGACCATTTTAAAGTTTTCAGCCATTTTTCCGTGTACGTAGGTGTAAGTACATTAGTTTCTTTTTAAATTTTTGTCAAGTGTTAAACCATTTCTGACCTACAAGAGAAAGTAAAAAATATTGGCTCATTCTGTTGAAAATCGACCCTAATTAGCCTAATTCAGTAAATTGTTTTTGTGATTTTTTTAAGACAAGCTTTATTTTTGTTCTAGAATTTGTTATAGGTACATAATAATGTAGATGTAGTAAACGGAAAAATTCAAAGTCAATTCTATAAAACCATTCACTCTATAGGTTTAAGCAAGTACACCTTTTTCATGTAAATAGGCTTAAAAATGACCTTGAAACTGAGATAATAGTTCAAAAATTCTTGGAGGATATTGAGTCTTATCGAAGATTTAAATACGCTGCTCTCAATAGCTTCCTCATCCATAGTATTCTTTATTTATTATTCAAAGATCCTCACATGATATAGGACAGGTCTCAATCTCAAAGATATAAATTAAAAATCGCAATACCTAAACTATCTAAATTTTCTAATCAAGTTGAACTTGTTATTCTAGTAAAGTATTTCTTAACGCTATTATAAATTTACCGAAAGTTCCCGTGACTATTACTTATATAAAAGAAAACTCCGACCTCAAAGAAAGAAAACTTTTTGGAACCAATAAATATTAGCACTTTCCCCTTCCATACTATGTTTTTATCCAAGATAAAGGACAATAAACAATATCTTGACCTATCTTTTATAAAACCTTAAAACATGTAAACTGTAAATCTTTTATAACAACTATTTTAAGGTTAAACTTATTTTATCATAGATAACAATTTGCATTGTATACACTATGTTTCACTTTTTATCTACACACGTAGGCATACAAAATCAAATCGGATTCACGTAGACTTAGATTTTGGAGTAATTATGGAAGAAAAGTGACCTTGAGCAAAAGAGCAAATATCTAAAAAATATTGTGCCTAAATAAAGATGCCTTTTGAAAATAATATCAAAATATTACAAAATTGTGTACACTATTATCATTTGGTAATTCTTCAAGTTTTAAAATTTGTACAGCAAATCCGGAATTCCGTATTTTATTTAGAAAAATAAAAATCTAAACAAGTTTACACACACATACTTGGCTAATTAACTAATACCATTACGTATATGAAATGAATTAATTTACCTCACATTAAATTACCATCCCGTCAACAACCAGAGCTGATTTTATTGCAAAAGCATTCAGTCTACCACAACACCAACGAGAGAGAACTTTATCACGACTAAGATAATATTAGAATTAACCTTAAATTTTATATGAATCATAAATAAAAAAAATAAAAATTTATTTCCCAACCTGCATGCGATTTGCGCGAATGGTAGCAACGTAAAGTATCTTTATTATATTATTATTAACACTAAGTAATTTCAAATTATAATTAATCCATCTAATTATAACTTCGAGCATGTTCATCTGAAAAAGTGCAAGGCCTGCATGCAGTTCTTTCATTTCATTCTATTTATTTATTAACACAAGGTAAACAACAAATGTTTAAACATGCGTAACTAGCTGATTATCAGGTGTTTTACTAGAGCTGAAAGTCGAGAGATAAAAAAGTTATTAATTTGGAAAAAATCAAAATTTATTAAAGCAGGGGATTACTGGATTGCATAAGGTATTAATTGTTATATAGAAGATTTGCAGCGTCTTTAACAGCAGAATTAATTATTGTGTTTCATAAGTTTTCTGTCACCGGCATTGGAAACCAGGTGTAATTATTTTAATAAGCAAAACACGCGTTTTGATTAATCATAATTTTACTGTGGAGTTTACTGAACTGTCAACATTGGACTCCAGTATATTTCTAATTATTTATAATGATTATAAAATTACACCTAAGGAAAAAGTGTGAATTTTACTATATTATTCTGACCAGCTGATTTGATTCATCACTTGCATTTTAATTTTATTTTTGGAGCTCCAGTGCTAACAAAGAACATATAAATTATGAGCACAATGACAAATGTTTCCTTTTTTATCCTGAACATGATATATTACTAAAACGTAATATAATAATTATCATTACTTCTATAAATTATCACCTTATTTGTATAAATCTTCATTACTTTTGTAGCTGTGTATAACCTTCAATTATAATTATGAAGTCAGACCCATTATATTATATGGAACCGTAATGATTTTATTATTATTACAAACAAGTATAAAAATAATAATGTAATTTAAAATTTGTTATTGTGGTTATTCAAATTAGAGGGTTTAATTATATTTGTGAAGATTGTTACTAGATGTATTTACAATGGCCATACTTGCTCGTATGTCACTTGTCTTCTTGTCAAAACCGGATTTTAAGGTTAGATAAGATTTTGTCACTTTACCTTGTATAATACAGACAAAGCAAAATGCAGATCAAATAATAGTTGAGAAACTAGAACATGATATTTATATGATTTGAATCACAGTCCTCAACATTTCGTCATCTAGAAACTACTTACTATTTTTGTTACATTTAATATTTAATTTATTTTGCACATTAGTTTAAAGTAAATTGTTATAGCAGAACATGCGTAGGACTAGCTAAGAAAGGGCCCTTCCAATTTTTTTTGCTTTTTTGGAATCTTATTTGAGATGTAAAAAAACTAATTTGCCGAAATGGAGAGGAAATCGATTTTTGTTTTGTATTTTCTCGAAAGCTACATTGAAACATCCAAAAGTGATTGTTCCATGACCTCTCATCAAAAACAGTCCCCAGTAGGAAAACACAAAAAAGATTTCACCAATTTTACTTTATTTCGGAAAATGATAGTAAAATGTTATAAAACATGAAATTTTCATGTGACTCTTAATCTAAAGATCGCATAAAAACTCCATGATTTGCAACATTTTACAATCATTTTCCTAAAATGATGTGAAAATGATAAAATGTCTCCTTTTTTGATTCAGTATAGATAATGCATAAGTATTTACTTCTCTTTTAGTACGAAATAAGATCGATAACTTCATTTTAAGTATTAAAGTAAAAAATGTCCGAATTTTTTCGTAAACTTATCTTAACCTGAAAACACTAATAAGGGGAGGGAATGCTATAAATTTGGAAGAATCAACTTCACTACAGAAGTAGTGAAGAATTTTATTTGTAAATAAATACTATTAGTGCTAGTAATTATCTACCTTATTTTTTTATTCAAAGGAAATCATCATTTTTTCTGAAATTTGTAAATCGTCGGTAGTTAATTTTTTGTTATTGTTAACTTGCACTTTTCGCCAATCAGAATCGTTCGTTTCCAGAAGACCTAATTTGATTGGTACAAATTTAAGTTAGCAGTAACTACAGGTTAACTATCGATTAAGGAACTGGCCCACTGGCTTCTAATTTCTGCTCAGTTAACTCTACTACATGAGACAACTTTTTTAACCAGCTCATAAATTCGTCAAGTTGTAGCTAGTAAAGTTGCAAGTATAAGGAAACTATCTAGTGAATAATGAATTTCAAAGGTTACAAAAATATCAAATGGAAAGTCAAACGAAAAATTTTACTTTTAAATAATTTTGTGGAATCACAGTTTTAAAACTACTGATACTAAATTCCGATTACAAATATTTTAAAGCTGTTTTTTTAATTTTCTTTATTGATAAATGTACGTCAAATCGTATGCTGTTATAAAATTTTTTCATGGAATTGAGACATCTATAAAATTATGGCAGAGAGGCAGATAATCTTACAGGTAAGTGGCTAATATACAGTAGATACACAGACAGACACCATGGCGAAAATGGTCAGAATGGATTCAGGGGCACACTGCTTTCTGCATGTCCTTAAAAAAAAAGAGCATAAGCAAAACCAGTAAAAATTGCATCGTATACGAGGGAGGGAGAAAATTTCAAATTTACTCAAGAATAAAGTACCCGTTATTTTGCACCGTAGAAAAAAATGTTATTAGGAAAAGTTGTTTTTACTTAAAAGTTATCCCCGAATACCAAATTTGGACTCTATAGACAAAGAAAAACCATTTTTCCTTTTTTTGGACCCACCCCCGTATAACGAATCGCTAGAAGCTATGCAGCACATAAATTCAGTTTTTTTACTGTTCTTGGGCAATTAAACACATAATTTACTTAAATTGCTTTAAATCCGCGAAAACAGGGTGGTTAATAAAGTAATGTCAAAAATAATGTCATTTTTTTGATGCACACCGTATTTTATTTTATGGATAAGTAAAACAACTTAATATAAAACAAATGATATCTTTAGCAATTTTTACTTTTTAAAAAAAATTAAATCTATTGGTTCAGGACTTACTTTTATCTGTACCTACCGGTACGTCAATTTCAGTTTCCTGATAAAATTATTATTATTTTATTAAACGATTTTTCATAATACTTTTTTTCTACGGTGCAAAATAAGGGTACTTTATTCTTGAGTGAATTTTAAATTTTCACCCCTCCCTCGTATACGATGCAATTTTTACTGATTTTGTTTAGGTTTAGGACATGCAGAACCTTTCCACTGTAAAATAAATTTGGTAATTCTAAAGATAGAAAAATTTCCCATTTGGTGCACACTTTCTGCCGGTCACTGTAAATCAAAAATGTGATGCAAAAACGCGGTTTCTACCTCGTTATGTAAATTAATAAGTTTGTTACATGAAATAAAAGAAGAATGTGACTTCTTTAAAATAATTTGTGCGACTATTAATACCGTCCGCTAAGAACAATAAGAGAAAAAAACATAAGTACCTACATTTTTAATTTAAAAAGAAATTATCGCGACACAAAAATAAATTAAATTCTATAACATTGCAAAAGTAATACCTATAAAACGTTGAATCACCAAAGGCAACATTACATTTTACAATAAAAATGATATAATAGTTGCATCAATAAAAAAACATACTTATTCAATTATTTGTCATTATTTTTAACCAACTATAAAAATATATTTGCGCTCGCAGATATATTTTCTAATTTCATTTATATTAAAATTAGTTAATAAAAAAAAATCATCTGCATCAAATTATTCCCAGAATTTTATCGGGCGGAAAAAACCCTTCTTTATTAAATTAAAATAAAAAATATCTGAAATTAATTCTTTTCACATATTACTTTCTTTTTAAAAAGAAAGTAACAGTCTATGCAAATTACTTATGACCTAACAATTTAGTCTGTAGATATTATATTGTTGACGTGATTATCATATTAAAATTTACATTTTATTTTATTTTTTTTTGTTAAACCCACTCAGTGTAAAAGTTATCTCTATTTATGGCCAGTGCTTATAAAAATGTTCTGTAATAAATATTCTACTGAATTAAGAACAACACCACCTGGGAACTAGAATTAAAATGGCGTCGAAGCCACTGAGGTAAATTATTATGAAATCCATTGATATTTTAGTTTATTTCTCGTTTTATTATCAAATAAAATTTCATTTCGTTTTAAATTATGATAAAAATAATACAGATTAAGTTATTATTACTCGTATATCGAAAAGTGTCCTAGTTCAAATCTTAAGCAATGAATAATAAGGAACTAGTAAGGAAATATAAAAATCGTTGTACACAGATTTTCAATTTATCTATTCTCATTACATTCTTATTACAAAATTAAAATAATTTCTCTGAAACCACTCCTAGCGTATTTAGTTTATAAAACGAATTTATTTCTTCCTTATGTCCTTCTTAGTTTAATCTTACAAATCACTGTAATTAGTTCTTAATGAAGAAGAAACAAAAATAGTGCCTTTTAATTAAAAACCTATATACGTAATTCTCTATCCTGTAATTAATAATATTATACACTTGGGGAAGTGAATAAAAATTTAAAACACTTGGAGTCTTACCAAGAAAATATAAATTGACAATTTGCGCTCACTTCCTCTTTGCTTACAACAAATTACAAACTTTTTCCGATGGAATAACTGAAGAAACTAAGAATAAGGTACAGTACAAACAACATGAAATTTAATAAAACCTTGAATGTACATAAATAGTACTCATATGGATTTACTTCCGCCACATAAAATAAACAAATTAAGTCTTGTGTATATTAATAACAATAATAAAATCTAAATAATACATCATTAATTTGTCTGGTATACAAACAATTCTTTTAGGCTGTTTTAATATCACTTGAGCCTGTTGGATACCATTGATCATGTGATGATCATGCAACCAACAGGTGGAATTTCAGATGGGCCTCTTCATTCTTCCAAGTTTACAGTTACAGTTTTAAACCACATACGTGAAGCAAAAAATTGATTCCACATCGGCTTACATAATTCGATTATCACGTGAGTCATTTACGCACGTTTCCTGTTTCAAGTTCTGATATAATAATACTATAAACATCACAATCGTAGATATTAACTTTTATAATGTTAATAAGTTGATTATAAATCAATTGAGATGAATTTCCTATTTGACACTAAGTTATTGGACCCATCAGTAAACCAAATGTAAAATATTGGAACAATGGTTATGATTAATAAACAATGCAAGGACAATTTTTTTCTAAAATTAACGCCTGTGTTGTCACTTTGTAGTTTGATGGGATTATATTTTAAAAAGGAAATTGCCGGAACATTGGATCATTTCCATAAGATGAATGATACTTCAAGGGTATTCAAGAACAATGTAGAATTAACATTAGCATAAGATTATTAATTTGTTCGTCAAAAAATGACAGTATGAGTATGAATTAATTTTCTATATGAAATTCTGATGTACGCACTTGTACTAAATTAAAATAGTGTTATATTTCAATGATTATACATACTAAATGTTCGGACAAAAGTAAATTTGATTGTCTTTTTTCCATACGCGCTAAAGTTATCTAAATTAACTTCCATAATATTGATGGTTTTTTCTGTTATAATGCCAAATATTTAGTTATATAAAAATGTAAATTTCTTAAAAATCCGCTCGGCGGTTCTAAAACTGTGGCACTTTAACCCAGCAGGATGGGAAGATTGTAGAAACAAAGAATTATTATTTTCAAAACGTTGAATCTAGTACTCGGATTTTGATGAAATTTACTTTATTGCAAAACTGGTTGTTGGTTTTCTTTACAAAAAAGTTACACAAGTTTTTAGTTGGTAATTTTAGGCATTTATCGGAGCTTCAAAGTTGCACCTTTAAAAATGATAGAATTTTCTAGTAACTGTTTTAAAAAATCACAGTTTTGAAACCGCTGGTTGGATTTGTGTCAAAAAACCTTTAAATCAAAGATCAATAATCGTACTATATTGAAAAAATCCTGAAATGTTAATATGAATTTTTTTGCATTTTTTTCGAGTTCCACAGTTCACTTTTCAAAAAACGTGTTTTTTGAAGGTGCTACCTACATTTAAATAATCACAGTTTTGGAACCATAGGTTGGATTTTGGTAAAATTTACTTTATTGCAAAGCTGGATGTTGGTTTTATGTACAACAAAGTCCCCAAGTCTTTATTTGGTGATTTTAGACATATTTCGTAGCTTTAAAATTGCATTTGAAAAATGTGACGTAATTTTCTAACGACTGTTTTTCAAAAATCACAGTTTTGGATCGAGGGGAAAACGACATAAAGGTGCTTTCATGGCCCTCATCCAGTCCGGACTTAAATGTCATTGAAACTCTTTGGCATAAAATTAAACGTAGGTAATCTACGCAATAATCCACCAAGAACCCTTGGGGACTTAAAGACCAAAATAGAAGAAATTTGGGACAGTTTCACGCCAGAATTGTACCAAAATTTGATAAATACAATGCTTGGTAGAATACAGGCAGTTATTAAAGCAAAAGGAGACGTAACCTCTTATTAATGGTCCTAAATTAAAAATTATCCCAACATTTAGTTGCAAATTCATTTTGTAAAGTTTGCTAATTATTAAGGTTAAAATATTGTTAAATCCAATAAATAATTTTCTTCCATGCATAATATTGTTATTACGGCTTTATCTTATTGTAATATTAGGTGTTTACTAATTATTTGCGTAAAATTTCCAGTTCTCGTTTCATACTTCAAAAATTTATTTTTTGGCCGAACATTTAGTTGTTAGGGCTCGTACATATCGTCGAATGCCAGACCATGCGTTGCTCTCCGTCTCACGCAATCGTTGGGCTAGTTGGAATTGGTTACTCTGTATATGTGTATTTTGCATGCCAGTAATAAGCCTAATCGGAAATGGTAAATTATGGAAGAATAACGCAGGGAAAAGCGAAACAAGACCGAATGAAATAGAAAAATTATAATTTATAATATGGGATATTTTCTCCAAGAAATGTGTAAATTTTTCCAAGTTATCTCTCAAACAATTATTCTATATGAAACAATTAACTTTATTATTATAATATCTGAGATTTCCTTGCGTAATTAAGAATATTTATTTCACTTTTAAAACATATGCTTTTCTATGAAATTGGAAGCTAAGGTATAATTTACAATTATTGAAGATTTTTAGTGCATAAAGTAGTTATATAACTATTGCTTTAGTTATCTACTGATTTTTATGCAAGTAATATGAGTGCGTCAAAGTTGATCAAGTAACAAAAATAATTCTGAAATATTTCTAAATTGTCTTGCAATGTGAGAGTTTTATTCGGATCACATAATTAATTTTGTGTACTATTTGTCTAAAGAACGCACGATGTAAATTTAAAAATTAAATAAATAAATTTGAACATGCACACAGAAAAGTCGCTATCTTAATTTAATAATATTACTTGTCTTGACTTGACTTTATTAATTTGAGACTACATTTGTTTAAAATAATTATCTTTATTTGTATTAAAATGAAATTATTTCTTCGGTAAAAGAAAAAAATTATTTCACTTATTTCTTACTTTAAATAGTATATTGTAATACAAGTGCGGAAAACGTATCATGACAATACGAGTGTAAAATTTGCAACGCGAGCGATAGCGAATGCTGCAATCACACGAGTATTGTCATGGGCCATTTCCGCAAGCGTGTTACATACGATTTTTTCTACGAAAACGTGGAATTCGTAAAAAATAAAATTATTTGTAAATCTTTTTCTAATTAAAAAAAACATCAAGTGAGTTTGTTGTCATAGAACTGAAAGCTCATAGCTGTTGACAGTTTATAAATTGTGTCCTGTCATCGAAATAATTTTGATTTTGAGATCAAACTACGTGAATATAAACATGGAGTTTCAAAACTAAAGCGAAAGCGATGAACTAATGTGCACTCCTCCGGTTGTTAGATATTAAATAAATGTTACAATTATAACTAAATGTAAGTACTTCTTTATGTTTTTGTTTGCGTGCGGAAAGTTTAAAAAATGTGTGCGGAAAAAACTTTCCGCACTAATTTTCCGTACTAGTTTTTCAAAAGCCTACTTTCAAGTTCGATTATCTTGTCAGAAAAAACGTCATTCCGCATTTTCGTAGAAAAACAATATTTCTCTGTGTGTGGTGATAAATATAAACCTCACATAGTAGAAGCAAAGACAATTTCCTCACATCAATTTATAACAACGAAATCTACTTTATTTACTTACGATTATAAACATGTCATGTTTCCTTTTCATACGTTTCATATCTTACCTGCAAAGAAAAAAAATATCAATAAATATTGTGTAACATATAATTAGTTGCATAATTGTAAAAACAATTTAAATGCAAATTAAACAAAAAGATATAATATGACTCAAAGTAACTGATAGTCAAAGTAAACTATTGCCAATTCATTTAATTATTATTACCTCTATTACTTCAAATAGGTAAGAGTACAATTAACCAAAGCTAATTTTCTTAATGTTTAGACGCGATAAATTTGTAAACCAATTGATGGAAAATTTAATTAGCTACAAACAAAAGCGGATTTTATGTGGGGTTGGCTAGTAAAATTCACATAAAATCATAGTTTAAACTGGTGTATGCTTGTGTGTTCTTGATTGGATAAACCTCAAATTTTTACAAATTTAGCTTTAATAAAGCTATGAAGACAATGTAGCCTCTTTTTCTCAACAGTTTTTAATTTGAGTCCCACATGAAATATTTCGATGTTATTGCCACACGAACCTAAATCGTTGAATCATTTCCTTGAAATATTTTTTCCTTATTCGTTTTGCTTCCTTACAACGTACAAGAAATTGTTCTTTACATATTAACTGCCTCATTTTATCTGTTATGTAGTACTTTGGTACCTATTACAACAATACTATAGACGTGCCTTTGAAACTGATGGAAATATCGAACATTTCCAAGTGAAGACGTGTTTTCATTCAAATTATCTGTAAGTAGTACCTAAATCTTGAGCAAAGCTTATGTGAGCCTGTTCAAATCTCTAGCATAAATTTCTGCAGAGTTTTATCTTGAATTTTTACTTTCTTATAGGAAGTAATAAGAAAGTATAGTAATCGTGCTTTTTTTCGACTTCGAGATTTTGATGGATTTACATGTTTTGAGGGCCCTTGATTCCATTTTGTCCATTTTCGCCATGATGTCTGTGTGTCTGTCTGTATTCACGATAACTCAAAATCAACTTATCGGAATTGATTCAAATTTCATAGTTTGAGCAAAATTGTGGGTGCCACATTCAATCTTTTTCATCTAGCACCAACACAAGTGGCACTTACCAGGTTTTTTAGGTTTTTTAGGAATATCTTGAAAAATAAACAATTTACTAGATTTTTTTATTCTTTAACATTGATTTAGAATTGAATTTTGAACAAATTTTGTTTGAACTTTTTTTGAAATTCCGTCAAAAAAACGCGATATTCTTAAAACACTTATATTTCTCATAGTGCGCGTTGAATCCGACAGCCTAGGTAGACTAGTGTCACAGAGGCTTGGCTGTCAAACGGAAAGTCACGGCTTCGAATCCCAGAAGGACCATTTATATATTTTTTAATTTAATGGTTTCTATTGTACCGATAATAATAATAATGAATAAATAAATGTGATTTTATACTGGGATATTTTTTTAAGTGAGTAATAGGTCAAAAATCTAAAATAAAACACTTATTTTTGTCGTAAAATTCGGTTATAATGAGTGGGACAAGGACAGATTTATGCGTATTACAATAAGTGCGACAGAGACTTCCGAAAACTATTTGAAAATTACTGGAAACGGTCAAAATTTAAACACGATTTTTACAAGAAATTTAACTTAATTTATTTAGGAAAAGTCATGTGCTGGACACATCAGATATTTTAATTAAATACCCACAACTTTAACAAAATATACCAGTTTTGCGATACGCAACTACTTTCTTAAATTCTGTACCTGAAGAAACCTATGACTTTTAGCACAAATCTATACGCATAATTGAAAATAAAATCCGTTACATAATATCTAATTGGATGTAAATTTCTTATTATTTAATACCTTCCAACTTGCAAGTGAAAATTTTAAACGTAAATGCGTTTTACAAAGGTGTGTCTGTCGTCTTGTATGATATATGGGTACGTCTTAAATACCTTACAATTACAAACAATACAAATAAGCCTCATGACATCAATAATTATTATTGATCTGATGTAACCATTCTGTTCTGGTAAATCTTAAATACACTGCACGTTCATTGCAGCCTACAATTTATTCCAGTTATAAGTTACAATTAGGTGTAATGTATGTAGTTATCGTATGATCGTAAGTTATTTTAGCTTTGTTGGGATTTGCGCTTCATGTTTTTGATATAAATCAAGTACAGGATGAGCTAATGAAACGAGACAGTAGAGTTATGTTTTGTAATAAGTCTAGCTAGCATGTAAGTAGTAAACAGTACGACATTATTCTATGAATTTTAAATTTTGTATAAAAGGAAACATAAAAGGGAAGGTGTTATACAGGGCCGTAGCCTGACAAATAACTAATTTTATTAGCCGAGAAAATTATTCCCTGGTCTTGTATTTGAAAGAAAAATTGGAGTGCTAAATATATAAAATTACTAAAAACTTGTCCAGGTACAGGCACTATTTCATTACTTCTCCAATGAAAAGTACAGGGTGGCCCATTTTCGAGCCTCATCATAGAGATCTCGGAAACCGTAAGAGATACAGGGTCAGTTAAATTATGGCAAAGTTGCGCAGTTTGATGCTTATCAAAATGCTGTGTTGTAATTTGGAAAATTCCGAATACTTTCTGAAATATCCTGAAAAAAACGAAATTTCATAAAATCTTTTCTATTTTTTTCTGACGTTATTTGAAAACAAATTTTAAAACAAACCACACTTCGTCTTTGGCACTTTTTATCTTCTGTATTTTCAAAAATATTTAATACGACACTATTTTTAAAACAAATTATTTTTTCAACATTCTAAATTTATTAGTTAGGTAAAAAATAAATATCTAAATTAATGATACTGATGAAAAGCTATTATTAACATTATTTAGTCAGCAGTAATAATTTGTTTTAAAAACAGTGTCGTATTAAATATTTTTAAAAATACAGAAAATGTCAGTTTTTGTCTTCGACTCGTTTGAAAATCAAAATTTGTGATGAGTCATAGCTTTAAGGTAGTCCAAAGCTAACAACAAATAAAATAAAATAAAAAATCCAGGTCCGTATTTAAAAAAAAATAAATTGATGATGGTTTCTGGAAGACGAAACGTCGGATTTAAAATTTGACAGCGCCTTACTGTAGAGGATAAAAAGTGGAAATGAAGAAGTGTTGTTTGTTTTAAAATTTGTTTTCAAATAACGTCAGAAAAAAATAAAAAAGATTTTATGAAATTTCGTTTTTTTCAGGATTTTTCAGAAATTATTCGGAATTTTCCAAATTGCAACACAGCATTTTGATAAGCATCAAATTGTGCAACTTTGCCATAATTTAACCGACGCTCGTAAATGGGCCACCCTGTACAATATTCAAATTTTGGTGGTAATTTCCAATTATACAATTTATTAAAAGATTTTTTTATTAATTTTAATTTTTAGAAGATAAGGTCTTTATTAGACAAAATATCGTCAAGCTCTTATCGATGTTTCTTTTTTACTTTCTGAATTCTTATACCAAGTAACAAGGAAGTATAATAATCTTCTTGATTTATTCGACTTCAACATTTTGATGGATTTATACGATTTTTCTGAATTGAGCCAGATTTCACGATGTGGTCAGCACATGATCATTGGCTACGGCTTCGGTATTTTCCAAAGATCAGAACTATATCCCCATTATATAAGAAAGTCATGTGCTATACACCTCAGATATTTTTCCTATAAAAATACATACTTTAAAATGTATAGCAATTATGAATTGTACTCAGTTAAAAAATTCCGATTTTGACACACTAGTCAAACATTGGTACTGAAACTGATGGTCAGAATTTTGCAAATTTTTTTAAGTTATAAAGTCCATTTTGAAATAATTGATTCCGAGAGCTGATTTTTTTGATATTAGGCTAAAAATGCAATTTATTTCAGGAAACATCACAATAATTTCAACGGCACTGAGCCAAATTTTTTTCTGCATTCTGATATTATTTATTCAAAGCTTATTTCTAAGGAAAATGTGTGATGTTAAACCACAGTTTTGGAACCAATGGTAATTTTTAAATTGCTTATATTTAAGATTTATTTACAGGGGCCTAGGTAGATATTTAGATAGCAGCATAGTACTAAAATAGTAGATAGTTTTGATATAATTTGTTGAGGCATTTTACAGAATAGTAAGAAAGTTACGATGACTACAAATTAGATGAAATTTGCATAAATGAATCTATCTTTTAGGTAATTATTTTAATATTTAAAAATCAGATTCTTTGTTTCGGTTAACTTTATTTGATGATTAGGATCGGAAGGATTGTCACAATAATTATGATGACTTTAATCATCAGCTAAAGTTAACCGCGACATAAGAAACCTGACCCAAGTGTACGTCAGTTATTCAAATTAAAACCAGAAGTATGTTTTCTTTTAGATCAAGAAGCAAAAATTAACACATTACAAAAAACACACGAAGGCAATAATTTATAATGCCGATTATTATTTCTAATTAAATGTATAAAAATTATATAAAATATAAGAAAAATTCCCATATGCTACTTTAGTGCATAATTAGTTAAAAAAAATTCTAAACGTTCATTAATTAAGCAAACTATTTTTTCTTCCTGTTTTTCTTTAACTAATAAGTTCCTTTATATCTAATACAGATATTTTTATACAAATGGAAAAAAATATTTTCAATAAATCCGTCAATCAAGAAAAATAGTTCCGGCAAAAAAAGCCTGCCTAATTAGTTTCCTTGTCAACAGAAAAAATAACGTACTATAACAAAATATATAAAAGCATATTAATAAAAGCGCCACTTTACTAGGCAGTTTCAATAAAATTGCCTGAAAGGTCATCAAAAACATTAACTAAGATTTATGGGAGACGGTTGAAAACAATCTCTATTATCTATATACATACTTAGCTGTATTGTTATTAATAATAAAATGTATAAAACTTATTACAATCACCATGCATAAACATTACACGCAAGTAGCGTGACTTATTATATCAGAGTGTGTATCTTTCTATTATTATGATAAAAATACTTTCGCGCGTACACCAAAGTTGTATATGAGAAGAATAAGGTCAGGCGTCTCTCTACATGCGGAAGAAATGAGATTAGAAATCAGATCAAGTGCAGTATGACCAAGGCTAAATTTTAACGATCTTATTGATTCTGTTTTAGTACGAAAATACCCACGATTTTATTAATTAGTTTGTCAGTTTTCTGTCGACGAAAAAAATGTTTGTTGAAATTTTCCGTATTTGAAAAAACAAGCTAATGAATTTAATTCATCAATTAATTATTTTCCTATTACTTAAATATATGGCGTCCTTCTCTAAGTGTACGTTACTTTTACTAGTCGACGAAATTGAACCGGAAAACCCCTTATATCAAGGAAGTGTAATGTAAATTATTTAAGGAAATTGCACCAATGCGCTTTAATTTAATGGTTCATTTTAATTTCGGTTCTCTAATTAAAATAAGCAAAAAAAGCAAAAGTAAATTCTGAGTTTTAATTAACATCCAATTGGACATGCATATTTATGATTAATAATTACCTATGAACTGATACTGATCATAAAAATAATTTGAATAATTAATATCAGTAAAACGATAAAACTATTTTTATTACTAAGATACAAAGCCTACAAATTTTGAAGGGTCAACACCATTTAAGCTAAACTCGTGTCGTGGCCGCAGGCAATCAAATATTTTTTTAGTTTAACTAGAAAAATAATTTGCGTGAAACCGGTCGATGCCCAGAGCTTATAAAATTTACCAATTAAGGAAAAATAAATCGAAGTTTATTTTGTTATATTTACAACCACAGTTTAACATTTTACATCAAGGCTTTTGTGTTGTTTTACATTTGATAATTATTGATAAAACTAAAACAATTTTATTAGTTTTATCGATTTTTACCCTTAATACTTATTACAATTTAATACCAACTTAAATACTTCAATAATTGTGTGTAAATGTTGTTCAGATTTTTCAAATTTAAAGCCTCTTTAAACGATCACAAAAATTTACAAAAATTGACATGATTTCTCGGAGTTATTCAGTGGAAAATTAATACGAACGAAAATTTGTCATTCAGCAGTTTTCATATTTCTACTGAAATATTTTATGAAAATTATCAGAAAAAATCAACATCTTTCTGGTTTTATTTCATTTTAAATATCTTCGTAGAATACGAGCCCTAACAACTAAATGTTCAGACAAAAGTAAATTTTTGAAGTTTGAAAGGAGAACTGGAAATTTTACGCAAATAATTAGTAAACACCTAACAATACAATAAGATAAAGCCTTAATAACAATATTATGCATGGAAGGAAGTTATTTATTGGATTTAACAATATTTTAACTTTCAAAATTAGCAAACTTTACAAAATGAATTTGCAACTAAATGTTGGGATAATTTTTAATTTAGGACCATTAATAAGAGGTTACGTCTCCTTTTGCTTTAATAGCTGCCTGTATTCTAGCAGGCATTGTATTTATCAAATTTTGGTACAATTCTGGCGTGAAACTATCCCAAATTTCTTCTATTTTGGTGTTTAAGTCCCCAATGGTTCTTGGTGGATTATTACGTAGAATACGTTTAATTTTATGCCAAAGAGTTTCAATGACATTTAAGTCCGGACTGGATGAGGGCCATGAAAGCACCTTTATGTCGTTTTCCCCTCGATCCAAAACTGTGATTTTTGAAAAACAGTCGTTAGAAAATTACGTCACATTTTTCAAATGCAATTTTAAAGCTACGAAATATGCCTAAAATCACCAAATAAAGACTTGGGGATTTTTTTGTACATAAAACCAACATCCAGCTTTGAAATAAAGTAAATTTTACCAAAATCCAACCAGTGGTTCTAAAACTGTGATTATTTTAATGTAGGTAGCACCCTCAAAAAACACGTTTTTTGAAAAGTGAACTGTTAAACTCGAAAAAAATGCAAAAAAAATCATATTAACATTTCAGGATTTTCTCAATATAGTACGATTATTGAGCTTTGATTTAAATGTTTTTTGACACAAATCCAACCAGCGGTTTCAAAACTGTGATTCTTTAAAACAGTTACTTGAAAATTTGATCATTTTTAAAGGTGCAACTTTGAAGCTCCAATAAATGCCTAAAATCACCAAATAAAAACTTGTGTAACTTTTTTGTAAAGAAAACCAACATCCAGCTTTGCAATAAAGTAAATTTCATCAAAATCCGACTACTAGATCCAACGTTTTGAAAATAATAATTCTTTGTTTCTACAATTTTCCCATCCTGCTGGGTTAAAGTGCCACAGTTTTGGAACCGCCGAGCGGATTTTTACGAAACTTACGTTTTTATATAACTAAATGTTGGCATTATAACAGAAAAAACCATCAATATTATGGAAGTTAATTTAGATAACTTTTGCGCGTATGGAAAAAGACAATCAAATTTACTTTTGTCCGAACATTTAGTTGTTAAGGCTCGTATAATCTAGTATAACCCAAAAATGGCCTGTCTATATCAAAATATCAAAAAATTCTTCATTTAAAATATATACAAAATTGCAATTGCAAACAAACTTACAGGGTTTCTAAATTAAACTTCAAAGACTGAGATCCTTTTTTAATTTCATCTATTTTTATTTTGCTTATTTAAACATAACAAAATTTACATAATAATTTTTATCTTATATCAGATTTTTATTGTACTTAAATTATTCCAAAAATACTAAACACAAACTCCATGTTTTAATAAACCAATTACCATTTCAATACGATTTATAATTTTTTTAGCCTTGACTAGTGAGGAGTTTGAGATAATTTCCATTTCTGCGCCTCACTTAATCTGGCCTCCTTTTATTGTTTTTTTTAATTCATAACCTCATCTTAAAACAAAAAAGCCATAACCAATTAAATGATTTATAATGATAATGACTTTAATTTATACTGGTGTTTATTCCAAACCATGCATTTGTTGGAAATATGAATAAATGAATTTCCGGAAAATCTATTCTCGCGCATTTAATTAATGTTAAATAGCAGATTATTTATTACGCAGCTTGTACATAACAAAATTTGTAAATTTTGTTGAATCTTACCATTTATAATAGAAATGTAATAAATGAAAGTTTTGAAATTAATATAGTGAAAAGCAAACAATAAATAATAATAATACCTGCATTGTTTTAGGAATCTATAAAATACATAATAGACTTTTTTTAATATAAAATAGTTAAGTTTTTATAACTTTCGCCTCCTAAAAGTAAGCAATTAAACCTCATAAAAATGTGTAGGTGCTACAGGTAGACATTTTAGATTAAAAAAATAAACATATTACTGCTATTTCTACCGTATGTAAAAATAAACTGTAATTGTTTGAAGAAAACAGATCTTACCCTTATCTTAATTAACTTATCACGTTTGTCATATGACTTCATAAGCTAAGATTACCTTAGAAAAAAGTTTACATTGTTTTACTTCCTGGCACTCAATTAATATATTCAGAAGTAAAGCGAAGATTAGCTAATCGGAACTTTAACCTTTGCTTTGAGACTACAGTTCAAGTACACAATTTTGGTACCTAGATTCATTCAAGTTTGCGAAATTCCAGTTCCACGCTCTTGCACAAAACAATTATTTGCACAATATTATTACCTACTAACATTCCAATATTAAAATTCATACACGTGTCATAGAAAGTAAATAAACACGTGTAGTTTGATTTTTATTATTAGTAATAATAATTTGCAGTTTACTGAAAGAAAATATGAGTACTTATTTATTAAGCGGGCCTTGATGAATCGTGTGCACGATTTGTATGCAAATCAAGTTGTTTTATTTAATTCGATGGTAATTACTACGAGTTATAATTTGCAAATTTTGTCTTTGACATTACAAGTGTGCAATGTTAACGGGTAAATATGTTTAACCATGCCAAGGACATGTGTCATCTTTTCAGGAGAAAAGGGTGGGCGAACTTTATTGTGTTTTATATGTGGTTTATAAGCCATCATAGTGTTTTACAAGTACAATTCATAAATGTAAAAACGGAAAACTGAATTAATTTCCATTGGGTATAAAGGACTTTTTAACATATTATTAATGGACATGCATCATGTTGGAAAAAGGGTGGGCGCGATTTATGGTGGCTTTATAAAAGCAGTTACTAATAAGATATCCACTTTTCATTCAAGTTCATTTTCTTAGATGCTTAAGGTGAGATACACGACGAAATCACCTTTAAAAATGCTGATTTGGCAAAAAATCAACCAATGATTTTAAACCTGATGCCATTTTTAAATCAGTACTTATAAAACCTTGAAAGTTATAATTTTACAAGTTAATTTGTTCGAAACCTCACAGTTCGGGACCAACTAGGAAGGATTTTAGTAAACAGACAATTTCCCAATAAAACAAAAGTTTCGAATGATTTTGTTTAGTTTCTTTTGAGTTTTTTAGAAAGAAGATGAAAAACTGAAACATCTACAAATCGTACAATTTAGAAGCCTCTTTTTTTAATCTTAGGTTAGGTTAACTTTATACAGGGTGAGTCAGTGTTTTTTAGTAGCACTTCACAATTAGGTAATAAAACACCATTTAAGTAAAGTTCTATTGTACAGCGTTTCAGTTAAGTCTTGTTAGGAAAAACTTACTTATCTTCACCCCATACAAAAATGAAAATGTTAAATCTACACATTTTTGGAACCATTAACAGCTTTGGTGAATGTGGCTTGTTATTACAATAATTTTTTCTCATTGAAAAAAAACATACCTACAGTTTTATATGTATAAAACAGATTATAGAAAAATTGATCTAACCTCATAAGTTTACTTTTATTTCCTATAGTTTGTAAAATTTCTAACAAGAACATTTCTAATAATCTGTTACCAGGTAAGTCTATTTCCATGCAAATTTATTTTTAGTTTTTTGCAAAAAATCACATAAAAGTACTGTGAATTACGAAGAGACTAAAAAAAGATTATCATAAATATTTGCCAAAAAAAAGTATTAAATAAATTTTTGCAAAATATCATGTCTTAACAGAAACTGTTCGAAATTGACTAGGGGAGTCATGAATTTTGTCCAAATTTATAATTGTTCTTAGAACTATATTGAGTTATTTTTTTCGAAAAACCCGAATCTAGTTTTGGTGGTTAAAATATTTAAATATCTAAATCGCCAGATATCTTAATGATAGTTTTTCTTTACTAAATGTAAAATTAATTGCATTTTTTAACATAGTCTTATAACAAAAAGATGAACGATACAAAAACTTGTAATTACCATCAAGGACGTCTACAATCAGTTTCAACAGAACAAATCAAAAAATGAGCCAAGTGTAGTCAGAATCATAATTTGAATATTTTTAGAGTAGCCATAAAACCGCCTAATTGTTTTTCCACCATCAACTTAATAAATTCTGTTTGACGATATAATTAATCTAAATAACGTCTCAATGAAAAATACACCATAATTTCGGAACGATTAAATGCTACTGTCAAATGACCTTAGCGAAACAAGTATTTCCTGTAACAATATCAACTTCAGGATTACGGCTTAATTAATATGAAACACCAGAAGGCAAAGTTCATGCTGCAAATGGAAAAATAAATAAATAATAAATACTTATGGTTAGAATGATTCACGTCATTATATAATTGTGCTTTAATAAGAAGTAGTTTGCTTGCAGAAAACATTAATTTCCGGCTTTTTTTCAACTGAACAAATTGTTTTAAATTGCAAGTAATTTACAGTTAACTACAATCGCGACTAATCGAAACATTGATAAATTTGTAGCAGGAAGGTAAACACAATTATTCGATTAGAAATAATAATTGGCGCATACATGTTGAGAATTTCATAAATCACCTGTGGTAAAACACATATGATTTATCAGATTAAGAGTTATTTATAATATTTATTACATTTTACAAAGGTTAAGACAATTACAATAATTATTTTAATAAAATTAATAATGGCAAAATGGGATAATTTCACAAGGCCGAAATATCTATGAAAGATAAAAATAATAATAAACGTTACGACTAATTAAGCAACACACTTGTACTTAGAAATTATCATTAGTTGCAACGAAAACCTTAACACTTGTGTAATTATTGACTTTGTTATGTATGTCTACATACCTATATGTGAAATTGTATAGAAATGGATCAGAAGTAAACTATTCCCACAAATAAAATCTTTTGAAATACATTATCACTATACTGGGTGTCCAGGATAAAAATATAAAGCATTAGGATCTCATTTATTTGAAGATACATATAACAATTAGGTTAAATTGCAAAAAGTTACCTCACCTTGGACCTAATTTAGGGCAAATTATTCAATGGATAGTTAACTTTAACTAAGAGTTCATTTCCTTGATTAACCATCATTGTCAAATTGGTATATATATATATATAAGTAAATTATTTTAAAAAACGGGGCCTTAATGGGACCTATCTGAAAAAGCTTACTGTTCATTAACAAAAAAATTAATCTTTGGACTTTGGTTTTTACTTAATTGCTCAGCTGTTAACTAAAATATCGCAATGTGCATGTCATTGGCTTCATTTGTAAATCGTATAAGTCTATTTTTTGTCAAAGTTAATACATTAGTACAATGTTCTATAGTGGAAACCATTTACTAAAAGATGGCACCAATATCTCAATTTTGGCCACACTTTTTCATTTAATCAAATACTCTACACCGAATTCTACACCTTTAATTTTCCAAAATAACTAGATCGATTTAATGGCATTTAAGTTAGTAAAATGCACAACAAAACGAGGAAAAACGAGACAATTTTCTTCTAAATTCGAAAAATAATACTCTAAAAATAATTATCAGCTTGTTTGAAATAATTTATAAACTGAAAACAATCAAATTATTTTTAGGAACTAACTACTTACTACTACTTATGAAAATAACAGAAAATATTGAAATTTTGAAATTAAATTTTTTTCGAATATTTATAGAAAAATCGCTCCTGTTTTCGTACCTGTAGTTATACTTAGTGAAAATCATATCAAAATTTTCAGAGGTTCTATGACTTATAATCCTCGGACAAAATATCCTCGACAAAAAATCCGAGAGAAAATATCCTCTAGACAAAATATCCTTGGACAATAGATATTGAAGACAAAATATACTTGGACGAAATATCCTTAAGATAAAATATACTTGGATGAAATATCCTTAACATAAAATATACTATAGTCAAAAAATTGTAATACTAAATATTTGCAGAACAAAACGAAATTCAATTTATTAACCTACATTATAAACATTAAAAAATATTATTTATATTAAGTAATTATTTCGGTTCAGGGCTAAAACTTTGAAACAAAACTTGAAAATGAAAAATAAAAAACCTAATCTAACCTAACCTAATCTACAATATTTTGTCTCGAATATATTTTGTCTCAAGGATATTTTGTCCAAGAATATTATGTCTCAAGGATATTTTGTCCAAGGATCAAAACACCGATTACCTTTTCAGAGATCTGCTCATATTAAAATATTAGTGTTTTTGATTTTGCTCGTTTCAAAAGACGCCAACTATCGGATAAACCGATAAACTAAAAATTGCGTACCGGAACTAATAAGCTCACTTTTTTGGCGCTCATTGTAGAATAAGTATAACAAAAAACCCAAAAAGTGGCAATACTAAATTAGCTATTTAAAATATTTAGTTTTTCAAGTGAAAATGAGGATCTAAGCAGTAGTTCCAAAACTCCGATAAACAAAAATTAAATGAAAATTATAGGGTGGCTACAAAAACCCCGGCCACTTTTCCAACTATTAACAACAGATGTCGCTGTTTTTAAATACCTAAACATCGTAAAAACAGCACAATCGGTTGATAATAGTTGGACAAGTGGACGGGGTTTTTGTAGCCAGGGTGTAGTTTTTGATATAGGGCATATATTTTGATTATAATTTATTATACATTATACCTAACAATAAGTCTAGTTATTATGTAGATAAATTTCTCCCAATACTCGTGTGGAAACATAATACGTTATTTTGTAACATATAGTTGGCGACATTTCCGGTGAAACCAATTTAAAAATAATTTTACCATATCAATAATTATTATTCTTCTCGTCTCACATGTACCTATGTTTCTTAATATCTAATCCAATATTTAGGTTACAAACTACTGCAGATATTTTAGTAGGTAAGTATAATTTTCACAAACAATTATTTTACATTTTATGATTATTATATTTTCCAAAGATTTGGCATTACCTTATTACTTAATTCATAAATAACAAAGTATTAAAAGTACAAGAATGCAAAAAAACGTCTTCGGTGCATCTCAAGGACATTATAGTCAAAGCATCCAAACTAATTGATATTCCTGCATAACAAAAAATATAATATTTCAACATTTCTCTTTGCCTTTACTTTATTGTGTACCAAGAACAACAGAAGTATCAAATGTCAATATGCATATTGTTTATCAATGCAAATCGTCTATTATTGGTTAGATGATGACCAGGTCATGTGATTGGCTTTAAGAGATATCTCGGAAAAATGGAGTAATTTATCAGGGTTCAACTGTAGAAATCATTGATTTATTTATAATAATAATTGAAGGGAAGAGAATTTGCGAAAATAATTAAAACGAAGAAAATAAGAAAAGGTAAATTAACTTCTACAAAAGTGAAAGCCTAAATTTTGCTAAGAAACTCAATAACATTTAAATTTCAGTTAAAATTTAATGTGAATTTGAAGAACGGTAAATTTTCATTTTATTTTATTTATTATCGCAGTGGCCGTATATTTCAGTTTCGAAAACCTATAAATTTTCAAAATCCATTAGTTAAAAAAATTAGAATTTGGATTTTCTAAATTTTAGCAGAAGCCGTGAACCTTATTTTATAATGTACTACTTAATTTTTTGTCATTCTTTTCTGAAATTGTAACAATAAACACAACATTTAAAAAATACAGTACATTTTACACAATAACAAATATTATACTTCAGCAGACCAAGATAATTGACATTGAATTTTTTTAACACTTTAGCGACTGCGAAAGACCAAGCATTTTTTAACAAATTGCACTTGCACCTATTAATCATCATTTAATTATTCTATTAGCACTCACACGTGTTATTCAATTTGTTTACCTCACTAAATAGCGTTATAAATTCTAAATATTATTTAAATTTAGATGCATGTGCACTGCGGCATATCTTTACGTAACACCTTCGTCACATGAAATGATCTGACGTCCTTGATATTTTAGGTTGAACAATCGATTTGGGTGTCACTGGAATTAATGGGAGAACCACAAAAATACGCAAGATAATTACAGATTAAAATTGAAAAACCCAAATAGAATTATTGCTAGAGTTAAAGGTGACTTCCTTGTGTAATGAAGAAGATAATATTTCACGAGAAAGTAAACGTTTTAACAATTCTAAAAATAAATATTTAATCTTAATGACATCGACCATTTCTGAAAAATTACTTAAATAAATTTGCTACGCATTTACAAAAGTCTTGTTATACTATCATAATTTTACATATTAATTATCCTAGTAAACTGTGTTATGGAAGTGCCTAATTACGAGACCTAATTTATGTCTAGGAAAACCCACTTTGAACTAAAACTGAAAAAATCCAGTTAACAACAACTAATTTGGTTAAAAATGCGCTTAATTTTCAGTTGACCCATCCTACCATAACAAATTTTATCTTCCCTCATTTCTGTACTTTCATTCAGCATTTCTAAGTATTTTTCGCAGATATTCATTCCAAAGGTTGCGGCTCTCGGTGTCATTATGTAATCCTAAAACTATTTAAATTATTTATTTCCTGCACTTTTCTTATCTGATGTTAATTTAACAATTAAAAACGACTAGGATAGGTTTCTGTATAGAGTTGAAGACTTGTTCTGCAGAATCGTGAGAATTTTATACTACAATCCTCTTCAAGGTTACTAACATCCGTATGAAATATATTTTTACAACAAAGTATCGTGCTGATAAAAGTGAAATTCATTTTAAAATTTACAAAAAAACACTAGCATTTTATTTTGTTACAAAGCTGGAGTGTTTTATCGTTAGATTCAGATTAATTAGTGTCAACATACTCATGAAACTACTTAATATTAATGATATTCTAAGGAAGTTTGCGGTTTGAGGTCTGTTAACATTAATACAATTTGATCATTTTCAGGATGTAGGTATTTGTGTTTTGAAAAATATAGTTTTTATGTGAATTTTATGACTAAGACTATTTTGCAGCATAGTTTTTTCTTGTTTTTGTAGCAGAAGTTGACTGTAAACAACACGTCAATATGTTGCAATTACTTAATTATTGGAATATTTTATCGTGCTATAATTCAAAGAAAAAAGTTTTCCATAAATAAATATTTTAGTGGATCCGTGCCTGGCGTTAGTTTTGATTTATTTGCAAAGAAAAACTTGACCAATGTTGTGTTGTAGCTTTTAGATTTTTTATTCGTTTCGAAGTAAGTTGGCCCGTTTTTGTTGAAATTTGCTTTTTCATATACAGGGTGAGTCGTAATAAGTGGGACATGCTTTACCTGTAAATACTAGGCCTAAAACTAAAACGATTGACGCAAAAAGTTGTTATACTAAAATGCATAACTAAAAAGTTATAGGCGTTTGAAGTTTCAGAAAAAAAATAATTTTTGGTAATAACTTCTAAACTAATTAATTGAATGAGAAGAACAAATTCTTGGTAGTTGCTAATGAATACCAAAAACCTTTAATTTGTGAAAATTTTGTTAAAATCAAACTTTAAGAAGATGGTTTTTTAAAGTAAGTGAAGTGTTTAACCTTCTGGAACTTTTTTGTCCTTAAAATTTTAATTATAAAAAAAATTGCATTTAATAGGCAATTTAATTTGGAAACTTTTTCATCTTGTAAAGTTTTGATTAAACGCACCGTGAAGCTTTAAAAAATTAAAAACTAACAGCCTGTTTTTACTAACTTTCAAAAAAACGGCATCAAGTATGCTGAGATTTAAAAGTTATTAACGGAAGACGGAGCTCTAACACATGCACGTCCTGTGCGACATTAGCATATTGGCTATCAGTCACCTATCCTCAACGATGGATTGGTAGAGGCCCTGACGATGACGCTCCTTTAGCTCTTCTTTGCATTGAAAACCGAATTTTTTTTAAATATAAACTGCCTCTCGAACTTCATTGGCGTGTTGAACGATTCTCCTTCTAAGCTCTTGAAGTGAAGGAATAGGTGTTGCATACACTTTTGATTTTAAATATCCCCAAAAAAAGAATTCATTTGCGTTTAGGTCAGGAGAACGAGGAGGCCATGCAACAGGAGCGTCAGGGCCTCTACCAATCCATCGTTGAGGATAGGTGACAGATAGCCAATGTCGCACAGGACGTGCATAATGTACTGGAGGTCCGTCCTCCGTCAATAACTTTTAAATCTCAGCACTCTTGATGCTGTTTTTTTGAAACTTAGTAAAAACATGCCGTTAGTTTTTAATTTTTTAAAGCTTAACGGTGCGTTTAATCAAAACTTTACAAGAGATCAAAAAGTTTTTAAATTAAATTGCCTATTAAATGCAATTTTTTTTTATAATAAAAATTTTAAGGACAAAAAAGTTCCAGAAAGTTACTTACTTTAAAAAACCATCTTCTTAAAGTTTGATTTCAACAAAATTTTCACAAATTAAAGGTCTTTGGTATTCATTAGCAACTACCAAGAATTGGTTCTTCTCATTCAATTAGTTTAGAAGTTATTAGCAAAAATTATTTTTTTTTTTACTTCAAACGCCTATAACTTTTTAGTTATGCATTTTAGTATAACAACTTTTTGCGTCAATCGTCTCAGTTTTAGGCCTAGTATTTACAGGTAAAGCATGTCCCACTTATTGCGACTCACCCTGTAGATCATACGTTAATGTTGCCTTTATCTGGAAAAGAAACTTGTCCTTGTTTATGACTGATGGTGCTCATATTCTGTTCAATTTATATTTGTCCGTCTTGTCACAATAAGATTTTTTACTTGATTTAAAGAAAATATATCAATGAATACATAATCGTGTGTTAAAAGTTACAATAAAATATAAGAAAATTCAATAGTTTAGGTTAAAAAATTTTTTTTTAAGATCTAGGTAACTTCTAAAAATAGTGTTGGAATTACTGCTTGCATGTTGTTCTAATAATTTACTTTTTCATAAAATTAAATAAGCGTTGTCCACGAAACTTCTTATCCTTAGAACTCAAACTCTAGCTAAAAGCTCCTGATTTTTTCCAATTTTCTATGCTGCCTAGTGTAGGTCTCTGGTTTTATTTTAAAATATCTTCTGACCCATTAGACTAAATTCTTATTATTTTAATTTAATCAATAATTATTAATACAATAAAACATGTGCTATTTTCTTTATAACTTTATTGATAAGATATTTATAGAATATAATTTATTAATTATTGATAAAATGCATTTCTAAATTGAAGCATACCTTTCTTGGCATTTTTCAGATAACGAAATTAAACATTGTAACATTCTATTTGTTATACTAAAAACACGCTTGAAGAGGTGTGACAGAAAACGTTTTTTGACAATAGATACTGATAAAGTGTTTCTTTTTCAACTCATAATTTAATTTCGAAGTAGATAATTTTTACGAGGAATTTTGATAATGACACGTTGTTTTTTATCAATACAAGGATTTAATTTTTTTAATATGTTAGCACTTTTCCGAAACATATTTTTTATTGCTTTTAATTGAAACATCATAATTAGGTTTCACATGATGAGCGCCAATTTAAGTTTACCTCATTTTGAATTTGACTCGTTTTATCGAGTTTTTTTATATCGTCATTATTAGAAAATTTCATAACCATCACGCATATACGATATATATACACCAAACAAACATTACATGAAACTATAACCTATAATTTCTGTAATTGCGAAATTTCCAAGTTAAATACCACAGAACTTAGCTTTTAAACTTACAAACACAAAGGACGAAATTTTGCAATAATTTATTGGACTTGACAGTCGCAAAGTTATGGTCAATTTAGTTTTTGACCTAGAACTCGATATTTGAATCAATTTTACATGGAGCGTAGAGTATAATTAGAAATATTAAAGAATAAAATAATTATTAATCTCGTATGTATCTTTGTGTATAAAGTAAAGTATGACGACCTAATTTCTTTATGTTTATTTATTTAATATTATTGACATATATTTAATACACTGCAAATAAAGAAGCTTTACAACTAAAATAGAGTTATTCTTTATTCTAAGTTGTTCAGAGGTCATTAAATCATTATTCAATGTGTTTTCTACAGGCAAATACAATTGTACCTGACATTAAACTGTGTGTGGCAACCGCATTATTTTCTTTTAAGGTGATTTTTATTATTTGCTCACAATTTAAAAGTCTGTTTACTTCAAAAGCTATACAATTGTAACAAAATATTGGAATTTCAATAATTGCATTTTTATCAACAAAAATTTTAATGGAAAAGGAAAACGTTTTATTTAATGTCAAGATCATTATTTATACCTTGTAAAATAAGTGATAAATATTTGAAAAAAAATCGTTTTATTATTGACATGCCTTAAGCCTTAAGCCATCAATATCAATTATTGTTAGCTCTTACCAGATTTATTTGTTTTTTAATTAACATTGACATTGTTATCCATCTGACCCTGCAGTTTAATTACTAATTATTTACTTGGCAAATAAAGCGCTAAAAAATTTCACCCATCTTAATAATTTCAAGTTTAACATAAAAACCATGTTATTACCACCCTGTTTTGTAGCGAATCACTTATGTAGAAAGTTAATTGTTAACCCGATAACCTGTTTTAAAAAATTGTATGTGCCTCAAATGTGAATTCCCCAAGTTCAGATCGTATATGGGCGTATCAGCAAAAAAAAGGGTTGAAGTAATTTGGGAAATTTTAAGTAAATAATTATAAATTCAAGCCACATAAAATCCAGTTTCCTCTGATGCGAATGTTCCAGAACGAGAACAGGTATTTTGCTCTCACGTGTTTCAATACGTGCAGGTATTTAGTGTATTGGCGGTTAGTGAACAAAACGAAATGCATAAATTACGTAATGTCGGCCTGATAATGCGTAATTTGTTAATAATAACAATAATTTTTGTGGTTAGTTATACTGGGACTGCCAAATAAAAAAAACTGGATATATTCGTTTAAAATGAGAATTCCACAAAAAAAACATTTTAAGATGTTGGAATTTATTATATGTTAGGTTATGGTTAAAGAAAAAGTAGTTTTTTGTATATATAAACATTTGGTTTAATAGGTTTTTAACAAATACAAAAAGTGGCGAAGAAAACCTCGAAACGTTTCATTAGAACTATCAAAAATTTCAATAAAATTTAGTCAGTAGTTTCAAAAATTGATATTTTGATTGAAGGAGAAATTAATTTTTAATTCTCTTCTATTTTAGTTGAGTTCAAATTTTCAAGATCACTTTAAAATGGAGTGAAAAAATAAGTGACGTTATGTATGTAGGTATTCGATGTTTATTCTTACAAAGGAGCACATTTCAGGAAAAATCGATCACCACTACTTCCAAGTTTATATCGTCAGGATTTCACCAGTCGATAGTTAAGCGAAAATTAAAGGTGGTTTGTACGTCTAATAAACTATGGTCGAATGTTGCTTTCTTTTTGAGGTACAGGGCATTAAAGAAAATAAATTATTTTAAATAATTAGCTATAAATCAATAACAAAAAAAGTTAGTCTTCTGAAATGTTGCATAGATCTTTTTTTTTGTATTCTCTTATTAATAGTGGTTGCAATTATTTTATTTAGAACACAGAGGCGTGCGTACGGGTTTCTTCAAAAACATTTTATTGAATAAAACGTACACCACTGGCTTTTTTTTGCAACACCAATAAGCAGAGAGTATTTTCCATTCAATTTAGAAACTTTTTTGTATCTTACAATTTCTTGATAACTTAACTTTTTTTTCTTATTATTCTATTAGATATCCGAAAAAAGCATCAGTACAAAGTTGTAGAAAAAAATATTTACTACAACTTTCCTTTTAATATTTTTTTGATATTGTCAATATTTAAAAAGATATTCAACAAATAAGTTGCAAATTTTAGGGAAATTTTTCTCTAGTTACTACTACTACTTACTACTCTTTCCCCAAAATTTTCAACTTATTTGTTGAATAACTTTTTAAATATCTACAATATCAAAAAAAGTTTAAAATATAAGTTGTAGGAAATTTTTCTTTACAACTTGGTACTGACTCTTTTTTTCGAAAATTTAATAGGAAAAAAGTTATTCAATAAATGATAATTGAGGGTGTAAAGTTACATTTTTAAAAAAAACTTATGATTGTCACAGTTCAAAAAAATCCAAATTTGGTTTAGAAAATCTTTTTACAGTAAAGATGTCACAATTTACAACAATTCTAATCGAATTTTAAGACTTCTGAAATTTACGAGAAACAGAAACCTAAAACATTGAGGTTTTACTTTTACTAATTAAGTTATTTTTCACTTAATAAAAAACCGGCACAAATTTATAATTTGAACAAGTCGCACTTTAAGTACACTAATTTAATTCACCGATATAAATTATGTGACAAATATATGCGGTTAAGAGAAGAGTCCAAGAATATATTTTACGGTCGTGTATCTATTGAAAAAATACCTTGAAATCAATTTGATTATATAACGAAGAAAAATTAGCAAACCAATTTTATGGTGGTTTACACATTATTCATGATTAACATAAGAAACAAACTTTTGTCATACACGAGTTACTCTGACCTTGACATTGACAAAATACTTTTAATACAGTTTGTATCGAGGAAAATATTTAAATATAGAAATGGGTTTTTCAATGGATAACTTCAGGAATGTGTAAATAAGATTAACAATCAATTTAAAATGGACTAATTTAACAGATGCATGAAATCAATTTTAGATAAAATGTACAAATTTACATAAATGTTTTAAATAATTCTTGCGGTAATCTCTGAGGTGTGTTTACTATGTTTTTTGTGGTAAAGTTCTTTAATAAAATCAAAATCATATAGACAGAAATTAAAGCGGTTTTAATTCTAGATTATAATAAATTAAAATGGCACAGCTTTTTGTCTGTATACTCAATTAAAAAAAGTTTTAAAACTAAATATTGGAATAGTGTAGAAATACATTCTAAAGATATCCCCTTTTGTTCGAAAATGTTGCGAAAAAGGCATTTTCCTACCGCCTTCTTAGAAAATATTTTTTAACCTAACAGAATATACAATGTGTTTCAAGGGAAATGGTAACACCTCAATAACTTTCTTATTCTTCGGTAAAATTAGAAAAAAAAATTTCTGTATGTAAAACTCGCAATTCTCTTTTAAACGAGTAAAAATTTTTTACCAATAGTGAAAACCTAGCCTACTACCATAAAAAATAAAAAGAAAAAATTGAAAAACGTATTAGGGATTTTTTTTTTCGAAAAATTTTGTTAATAAAATTTTTTCGGACTTACCTCAAAGCCCCAAATCCTAATTTTGGCTGAAAACAAAAAATTTAAAAATTCTCCAAAAAATTTTTTTCGGAATGAATTTTAATGTTATTTTTTCAAGATCGTCATGATTCATTGAACAGTACCTAAACATCAAGAGATCTATCACATAAAACAATGCTTATTTGTCAAAATTCTAATAAACAAATTAAAAAAAAAAAATTTTAATTTTTAATTTTTTGTTTTTAGCCAAAATTGGGATTTGGGGTTTTGAGGTATGCCCGAAAAACGTTTCTTAATAACATTTTCTGATAAAAAAATCCCTAATACGTTTTTTCGATTTTTTCGGATTATTTTTTTATCGTAGTAGGCTAGATTTTCACTACTGGTAAATTTTTTTTACTCATCTACTCTAAAAGAGAATTGCGAGTTTTACATACAGAAAAAAAAGTCTAATTTTACTGAAGAATAAAAAATTTATTGAGGTGTTACCATTTCCCGTGAAACATACTGTAGAAAAACGATATTTAATTACAGGCGCAAAAAGGGTTTACTACATATGCCCCCCTACAATAATATTTTTGAGATAAATAAATATTAAGTGAATAGTAAGTACACGCAATACCCAAAAAACTATACAGGAAAAAGTGTCTGAAATTTTCGACATTCACTCACACCAATAATTCAATAACAAAATTATCTTTACAATTATTTTAAATATGCCACCTTGAATAATTTTACAGAATTTCATTTTATGTCGCATTAACAATAAAGGTCATTGGAAACGCGATTTATTTATATAAAAAAACCCACCTATGCGTAAAAAATTTTCAATGCACATTTTATTGTGAGAGCTACCGTTTTACTGAAAGTATGACCTCTTGAAAACTGGACCTTCCTCAACCTCAACTTTATTCACTAAATTGTTGGTAGGATTGATGTCTAGTATAATTAAGTTATTATAAACTGTTTGTTTTCTAATTACAAGTATAAAAATAAATTTAATGTGTTTTTTCCGTTGATAGCTTTTTTCATCTACTAACTGCGGTTAGTATAGTTTACAGTACGAATGATTTTATGAACTTTGTAATACAGAAAAACGTAGTAATTTCATTGTGTTTCCTACTTTTTTATAGAAATTAAAATCCTTCATTGTTCTAAACAATTTCATTACATTATTTAAGGAAGTTAGAATTTAGAATGATTGAAATCGAAACGCTTATCGAAGTTTCACATGTCTTTTATCTATTCTTTTAAATTGTAAACACACACGCATGTTTTGCTAAAAGAATGTTACATATTCAAACATGTACATACATACGATTCCTGCAATTATTTTTCTAGTTTTGTTTCAACTGTAGTAAACAAGCACTAGCTATTATCCAACTGGGAACTGGATATTTATTAATTGTCCGTCACGAACTGAAATCCACTTATCAATATGTGATTTTTCTGTAAGAATGCCACCTAAAGGAAATTTATCTTAATTTCATTTAATCCAATGTAAATTTTTCGCTTTAAATTAATCTTTTCCGAATTAATTATCCTAGTTCTACAAAACAATGGACGCCATCGGATCAGCATGTCGTCATACTTTCTGATATAAAATGCGAAAAATACCAATTTTGATTTAAGGCAACAGCGAGCAATTCTACAAAATAAAAACCTTATGAATACAATGGAAAACATTGTAGAAAATCACCATAAAAAATGAGATGTGACCGATCAAAGGTTCTCTATGTCCAATTACACCTACTCCCGCTAATTTGAAAATGCATGACAAATTCGAAAAGGTAAATAAAGTGCAAAATCACTTGGATACAAGGTCGCCATATCTGCGGAACGTGTACTTCCTGTGAATTATTTTTTTATATTGGTACAGGCATTGTTTACGTGGAGTTGGTTATTTGATTTAAATTGTTTAGAATGTTATTTGAAATATACTGAGAATAATTTCGGTTTATAAGGATGCAATTTGTAAGAAATGATACAGCAATTTTGTTTGTTGACTGGAATTAAGTCAAATTTGTAGATACTACTATGAACAATAATTACAAGTACTCAAAAATATTTATAAATTCTTAACCTGTATTTACTGAGAATATACTTAGAAAAGATTATAATTAGATTAGGAACATTTTTATAAATCTATTGGTCATGTGATGAGTGTTCATTTAACACGGTTTTAGGTTTGATATCAAAAAAGTGCTTTAATGAAAATCACTTACACGAGACTTATTTATCTTGAAGCCAAAAGTTGTGATAAATTTCTTTACAGTTTGAAAACAACTGATTAATATAATTGCTGCTTTTCTTTCCCTTTATTTTCCATTGCTATGAATAAGACTGAAACGAACAGAGTGGTTAGTGACTTTCTTATGCCTGCCCACTGAAGCATCTCTTAATTGGTTTCACTCTTACTTATAGCAGACCAATGAGACATGATACATTTTTCAATAATGTACGCATATCCCTTTTTAAAGATGAATTTTTTCAGTCAACCCTAAAAGTACTTGTACAATTAATTAAGACCATTACTTAAATGTCCTAAATTTCGTTACAAAAATAATAGCTTTAGGTACATATATCCAATTTTTCAGAAAATACGAATTTTGATCAAAAAGGAAAAATACTGAAAAGTCTATCGATCTATTTATTAATTTAAAAATTATTACGACGTATTTTTGTCTCATAAAATTTTGCAAACAAACGATTAATAACAAGGTATTTCCCCGGACATATTTCAAAACAATTATAAATCATGGTTCATTATGCAGTTTTACGAAAATTAAAAAAGCTATTTACTTGTTCATTACACTTCATAAATATCAGTGATAATTGCCAATATTGGTAATTATATTTTAAACCTAGATCCTAGATGACAGTAAAAACAAATTGTTTTTTTTTTTATTTTATTAAAATAATAGTAGTTTATGCAACAAGGTAGGAATTGAGAGATTCTGACGGGTGTGAAAATTGCGCCAGAGCGAAGCGAGGGCTCAAGAACACGAGGCAGAATCAATTCCTACCGTGTAGCATACTCTATTTTTTCTCATACCTGTACGAAAATTGCCACTTCTTTTGCGTGGAACACGCGAACAAATTAAAACAGCATAACACTGACATTTTGCTTGACATAGTGCGGTGAGCAAATCACCTTGACAACCATAAACAAACACAAATAACTCCCGCATATCAGCGAGAAAATGGCTACCCAAGTGAGAAATGTTACCCCCACTCCTTATTTTCCGCGACTATACTCTAAAAAGGCGACTTTGTACCCGCATTTCACGCAAATAAAGTGGCCATTTTCGTGTAGATATGGGAAAAAATAATATAATTACTTATTTTTTATTGTTTTGCAAATAAACTGGGAAATACCTTACAAATTTAAGGACTAATAAAAATTTAAAATCGTTTATTAATAACGTAATTCATTCGAAAGATTTCAAAAATAAATATTACCTACTTCTTTTATTAATAGGATAAATAAAAACAGAAAATAAATCAATTTTGTTGTGCTTTCCTGGTAACAAGATAAATAATTAATTTAAGAATTGCAACGATATAATAGAGACACCCACTTATTCCAGTAGCCATCACAGCACTGCATCAAAATACCCATTTTCCTGTCATTCATTCAACAACAAATTCTTAGACTTTTATACCTGTTTCTCTACTTAGTATACTAAAGAACATATATATTATATTTAGTTTGTTTTCATTTTATTTTACACCTTAAACTGTCTACCTGTCTTCTCTACTCTACTCTACAGTTTCTTTATCTTTTCTTTCAACTTGTTTTCTCTCATTTCCGTGAAAGCTCTCTTTTGTCCATAATAATAAAAATAATAAAAACCATATAAGAAACAAAATGTTCAGAATGTGGATATAGCTGTAACTACATAAGTTAATGGTAAATGATGTCTTTGCCTCTTGTTCATCATCACTGATGTAATTTATTAGAAGTGAAGCGAATTGAATGGATTGTGGAGAGAAGCAATGATTCAGGACAGTAAAAGTATAATTCTAGTAATGAATGAACCCAAATCTTACAAGAAATTTTTCGTCGTCAAATAATAAATGTACATCTACATCACTTATTATTTGGAACTTTTTAGCACTCTTGACTGTGGTCAGATTTTCAACAAAAAAAGCAGAATAACACTTTTTTATATTATGCGACACAAAAGTTATACTTTCTTAACGAAAATGGCAAGTTGTAGAGATTACAAAAAAAAACCAAAACTTTTTGAGTACATAAATAGTTATTTTTGTAACAAGTAGCTAAAATCAAGTTTTTTGGGACAAATCGCTGGAATAGCAGATGAGTCCGTAAAATAGCTATTTTAGGGACTGTGTACAAAAAAATTATAATTTCTGTTAGAAAATCGGGACCGCCAGTTTTTATAAATGTAACTAAAAATATTTTCAGTTCTAATTCTTTCTATTCTAACAAACAAATTTTATTTCAATTTTTATACCTCACAAAAATGTAGTCCTCAAACTGTGACAATTTCTAACGTTAACTTTGCGTTCTTGCTAAAAAGGAGGTAATTTCTTTTTGATGATGAAGAGCCTTAAAAAATCTCAAATCGCTTATCTATCTGATGTAAAAATTTGACCCTTCATAAAACTGATTTTTTATTATTTGCCATAACCAAGGTCCTAACACATTTTCAAGCTAACATTAAATTTGAGTAATATTTTTTTTAAACGAGAAACAACGCTCAAAATATTAGGCCTTTTCTGTTGCAAAAAGTTCACTTTAAAATTCGTAAAAAAATTATTATTTTGACTTTTTAAAAAAATAAGGACTTTTTTTAGACTTTTGTCGAGGGCTTTTTAATTATCTTTATAATATTATCTATTTTACCTTTTATATGTGAGATCCAGTGGAATCCGCTTATAATAGATTGGTTTAATAATTTGCCGCTTATAATGGCCTAAAAAAAGTGTTAAAAGTTATGAAGGTAAATCCTCTAAATGTGGGATCCAAACTATCACAATTCAATATGATGACACTTTAAAGAAGTGCTTTTCGATCAATAATTTTTTTTAAGTTGTAGAAACTAAAAAATCTTAAAAAGAAACTGCAAAAAATAATAAAAAATTAATTAATGGTTCGATTTAAGCAATATGTTAAATTTATCACCAGCTAAAATATGTAAAATTGAACCTTTTAAAAATTAAATTTTAGAAATTCGGTGTATAGACACAGGTACAAATTCGTTTGGTAAATCATTTAAATAGGTGCATATGAATTTCATTCATATTCTTATACAATCAACACTCGATTATAATAAACAAATTAAATACTTTAGTGACTTTAGTCCCTTGCAGTCCGTTATAGGACTCCATCATATTCTCATAAACTTACTAAATAAACCCGAAAATATAAATTATCAAGTGTTTTCCACACTTATTTCAACTAAATTTAAAAATTATTTAACTTTAAACCACCTTATCTTAATCTTTAGACAAATAGACTGCACGTGATATGTCTACGAGCTCAATTCCTTTTAAAAACATTAAGGTAAAATTTATACCCATTTAACAAACAAATTAGTTAGCAAATGTAAACATATAAGAGATAATTAATTTAAGGAACAATAAACAATAACATTACGGTGTTTTAACCCATTATAACTAAATCCATTTAAGTGTGGGTGAACAATAAAAATAGCATTTAATTTTTTTTGCAAAATTTCCACTTGCGTAATTATTTTTGTGGATAATAGTGATGATAATAATTATTATTCCAAAGTAGTAAATTAGTATGAAATTCAAAATGAGGCTCGAATTTCATTGAAAGTTGAACCTAAGTTATTACAGTTAAAAAATGAGCTGTCGATAAAGCTACCAAACAGAACCAGTTTTTTCTATAGTCTACTATAACTCACCGTGATTATATTCATAGTAAGAAGGAGTACAACTTGTTGAGGTACACATCTTTTAAAGTTAACACTTACGAGTACCACCAGAATAATAACTTAGCGCACAAAATTACTTTGGTTAAAGCGGCCATTTAGTCATATTTTTCGAAAAATTTTCTCATAGAAACGATCACTGATACCCGGCACTTATTTCGTGAAGAGACTCAACAATAATGGTTTCAGTCATTTAGCGCGGAAACCAAAAATTAGTCTCAATTAAAATCGCCGTAACAGAGAAAAAGCAGAAAAAGACACAAACACTGTTATTACTAGCAATAAGCACGTGGTCCATCCTGCAGCAGCATCACCAGGTCCAGAGTCAGTCAGTGGATTTAGCAGCAAAGAACTGAATGCAAAACTCGTTTAAATTCGTTGTTACTACCGGCCGGAGTGTTTATTGATACTGAAATCAACACTCATAGGTAAACTGTTCATAAATCTGTTTGGTGGTTACGAGATGCCCGCCGTCATGGTACGCAGACGAATGTTAAAACACAGGTGAGGCATGTCGTGCGCATGGTAAGCCTATACCTGTGTGGTGTTTGTAGCATCATCTAGTCGCGAGGTCATTGTTGACATATCGGGGGCCAATGTTGACATTGTTGTTTATAAGTTGGCGATATCGCACACCAGGAAAATTAAGACGTGCTAAGACAATTAACGCCCTGTTGAGGTTAAATGAACAAATAGGTACGCGCCCTGAGGTCAATTTGTTTTATTGATGAGTTACCTTTTATGAATTTTTTATTAAATCATGTCTCATATCAATACGATTTTTTTTCTGGAAGTAATCAACTGGCTGGTGTCTATGTTTCAAGGAAGTTCAATTATGATAATTGCTGTTTCGTTGATGGTTATTGACAGCTACAAATTGTATTTCCGCTGGTTCTCACGAGACAATAGCCCAAGAACTCAAGAATCAAGATCTAAAGTAAAGAAGTATAGATACTTAAATTACAGATATCCAGCATAACCGGTGTATATTTCTCGTAGGTTAAATTTTTTTTAGAAGAATCACCTTTTTATGTAGTGAGGTTTCTTTTTATAATTTATTGAAATGTTAAATTTTGATTCATTTCAAATCAGACCAATTACGTATAAGAGTCAATATTGGTAACTTTTAACACTCCTTAAGTCATATGAAGGCTGAATTTTTGGAAATTTTCTTTTCAACTATCTTTTCAATTTAAAATAATCTGATCTGATCTAACCTAACCTGATTCCGAAAATATAGAAAATGTATCACCTAGTTTCTAGTATCATTATTTGTTGTTTCAATAACGGGAATTGGTTAAAACGAGCGAAAATTATTGTAGCTAAGTATTCACATATTTTTCAGAATTTTTTAAAAGTTCTATTCGACTATAACATGAAATTTATAGAAGATTTTGTGTAAAAATATACAATAATTACCTAGTTATCAAAACTGTGAAATCTCTTTTCATTCCCGAATTATCCTGAAAAAACTGAAAAACTGTTTTTAATTTTACTCTCTATAGTTCGGTTAATTCTTGACCGATTTTAATTTTATGAAAACATTACAACATTAAAAAATTCATTATTTGCAATCAAAAAACTGTTTTTTTGACAATTTTTTTTCTTTTTACCCTATACGGGTGTAAGAAACAAAGCTCCAAATGCTTTGAAAAAGGTTATATGTATAATACATATTGGCTTTATTAAATGTATAAAACCAAAGTAAAATGATGACTATAAAATACAAATTTATTAATTATCCACCTCTGCTTTGACATAAATTATTCTGTCTTGAATAAATACCAGAGATTCGCAGAATAGCATCAGTAAGTTGCAAGTGCAGTTTTTACAGGTATTTAATTAAAAATTAATCGCAAATTAATTACACCTGGAATTGTCCACTACGTATTTAAAGTAATAGTAAATAAATAAATAATAAGTACCTACTTACCACGTACTTTGAACTTAGAACGAGAAGAAAAAAATAGCAATATCATCAATATTTAATAAGCACATAATAATATGTATATACAATTCTAGTTAGAGAAAACATTAGATTTAAATGGAATGGTAAATAGTATTATTAAAAGAGTCATAAAATAAATATCACAAACATTGCATTTTAATTGATAAAAATGTGTAAAATTTTTAGGATTTAATAAGTATGCATACTTAATTTGAGGAGTAGTAATAGTTTTTCTTTGTAATATGGTTTATACTAAAATCAAGAAAGGAGGATAGCAAGATATAATAAATGCCACGTGACCACAATATGCAACGAAACCTATTGATGTTTGTGTTTCAAGGGATGTAAAGTAAGATTTACAATAATTATAAAACGGTACTCTGGTAAAGGTATCACGTGACTTATCTGACAAAATTACGTGGTATTTATTTCTATCCTATTCTATTGATTATTTATGATATTTACTTATTTTAGAGAACTACTTCTTATTTTTATTTGAAATATTATAAAATCAAACGATGGTAATTTTGGACAAAGTAACTCAGTCCTTTTCTTGATAGAGAGAATTTCAACTAAAATTATTTAGTGGGAAATTTAAAATACATTAAATCGAAAAATTGATTGACTCTGTTCCGATTAAATCCTTAAACAACCAATAAAATAAATATTCTATTAAATTTCTTGCCAAGCATTCTTAGTTCTAATTCTCTTTACTAAATAATGATCTTTACACATTTGGTTGAATTTAACAATATAAAAAATAAAAAATAACTTTTATGAGTTCAGCATTTGGTGTAAATAAATTATTTTTTCCAGACCTGTTTAATTATATGTCAATTATTCGAATTTTTTTCGTCGAAAATCGTGCCCATACTTCACTACAGTGAATTATTTTCATTATTCACTGTCTATCCCGCTAATCACAAATACACAAATTCATAATCCAATGTTGCTGAAGCAATGACATTTTAAATCGCCCCCAATCGACTAGCTTGACAGTAATTAAATAAGTGTCAAAAAAATTATCAAATTAATTTTTTTAATAGGTGTGGAAAAAACATTCGCGATTATGGCCATTATTCACTCAAATGAATTGCGCCACTCGCCTACGGCTCGTGGGCTCAAACACCATTTTCGTGAATAATGGCTATCGTAATCGCTCATATAATAATATACTATTTTAATTATGGTAATATTTATTTACATATCAAGTCATGAAAATTATCTATTACAGGACGAAGAGAAACATTATTGAGAGTACGAGGCCGTAAGGTCGAGTACTTTTAAGCTTCCTGAGTCCTGGAATAATAATTTTCAAGACGTGTTAAGTAACGGGTGTCCAATAAGTCTTTCAGTCAGGGTGGCTATGGAATATTTTTCTTTTCATTAATAAACACAAAACTTAAAATATAATTTTCATGTAACCATCATAAAACATTAATTGTGTCGTCTTAAATGACGTTTTGTTTGAGGTGAGGTTGTAACGGTTCAAGTTTCGTGTTTATTAATGAAAAGCAAAATACTCCATAGCCGCCCTGACTGAAAGACTTATTGGACACCCATTATAATATTTTACCTGAAACCTCTAAAAAGCTCTCAAGATTATTTTGATTCAAGAAAATTGATCATTGCAAGACTAGTAGTGTAATATTTTACATGACGGTCATTACAGTACTATTCTTAAAAGTAGTACTGTAATGACCGTCATGTAAAATATTACAGTACTAGTCTTGCAATGATCAATTTTCTTGAACCAAAATAGCCTTGAAAGTTTGACTTTCTTGGCTTTAAGAAAGTCAAACTCTCAATACTATCTTACTATCGAGCGATCAAATAAATTTATAATCGAGTCATCCATGGATTTGAATCCGTATGTCTTTAACTTGAACCATTTTAGCTTTCAACTGACATTTTATTGTAATGCAGTTCAAGTAACTACATACGATTTCGGGTTCATGGATGACTCGATTACAAATTTATTTGATCGCTCTTTATTTTGATTCAAGAAAATTGCAAGACTAGTAAAAGTTTATATTAAAATACCCACAGAATAAGCTGAACTAAAGGTTTTAAAAACAATCGAAATTAATTGAAATAAGATATAGGTATTAACATATCTTATCATCTCTCATCTATGCGCAAATAAAAGGAAAAAATTAGAATTAGAAATCCAGGAATTATTTTAACGTAACTCTTCTAGTTAGATATACTTCCTCCTATTTATCAGTATCACCCACCACATAACATTGTGATGGAAAGCGGTTTAAAGTACAACATTTCAAATTACATAACTGGATATTAATTAATTGTAACGTTCGAAATGAAACATACCAGTTGGAAATCCCATCGCGTCGTATAAAACAGGTCTGCAAAAATGCAAAAAGTAGTAGTTTGTAGTTTTATCAGAATGGGAACCTTTATTTTTCTATGCGGGCAAATCCCAGCACTCATGACCATATTTATTTTTGTTTTGGTGCACAAAATTAGAAAATCCGATCAGAAGACAGATTACATAGTCTACGAATAGCAATCAATAATATTAAACGGGTTTGAAATGAATGAGTGTTCTTAAGAAATAAGACATCTTCTTAACTACTTTTCATGATGAAGGACACAGTAAACCTGATAAAGTCTGGAATATTCAGTTCATAAAACTATTTTTAATTAGATTAGGCTATGAGAAAATAATAAATAATTGTATGATCAAATTCGGCTGTATTTGAGTTGCAAAACGGATTTTTAAAATAATTGCCTTTTAAATATTTTTGTGTCTTTAACCTCATTATTCTTTTTGCAGATTGCCGAAAGTGCACTTAACGACTACGCATCTAACCATCGATGACGTCTGCACCAGAGAGGTCAATTCCGCTTTAAATACCTACTTACATAAAACATTCTCATCTCCCTAATAAAATGTAATTTCTAATTTGTATTTAAAAAGATTATTAGCATGCAAAAATTCATTAACATATTTGCATTAAAAAAGTGACGTAGAAAATGTAATTAGCAAATATCTGTTTATTTATAGCGTCGACCTGGGTATAAACGTAAACTAAACAAACAATTTTATTATCACCGGTACACTATTTTTGTGCTGTTATTGAAATGATATACTAATTAAAAATGTTTCCTACAAACGCTATTGTATGATTTTTTTAAGGAATGTAGAACAAAGGTAATAAAATAGTAAATTATGTAGGTAATTCCGTAGGTAGACAACCAGTTTTTTTCTGAAATGGCGACAATGACTTTTAGAGAAAAGGATTTATCTTTCAGACTAGAAGAATCCAGGATTCAGGAATTAAATTCGGGTTGGGCGACCATTATAGGAAGAGGCACAAAATAGAATTTAAAATTTCAACTTCGCTCTAAAGTTATTCTGTATTATTGCTGATGGAACTTAAGAGCCGATTCTGGTTATGACGCCATGACGATCTAGATCCACTCTCTAATGATAAAATACGAAGATTACAAGGCAAAATAGAGAAGGATTATTTATTATACAACATATCCATTGCTGAATATAATGCGATAAAGAGAAACGGAGAGAAATTATGACGTAGATAACTCAATAAATGATACACATTGTACTATACCTTATTATTTTCAATAGGCAATAAGTACCTACATGGGAGCGAAAGAGAGTGAACCTCTATTGAAAATAATACTGGCATGTATGTATTATGTTATAATTTCAGAAGCACAAGCATAATTCCATAAAAAACTTACGAGCACTAAATAATAAAAGCTAAGTGCGACATTTCAGGAGTTATAAAATTTGCTGAAATTGGTGTTCTTGGTGTATTTTGATACCGGTTAACCTTTTTTATTATTAATTGTTACAAGAATGTTAACATAAAAATATCTGAAGACCTCTTAATCAGCAGGACGTGGACTTTAATTTGAAATCTTAAAGAAATTAAATTATTCCTCGATTCTTCCCTAACGAAATTTCGCCAAATTAAGCCAACAACAATTTAATTAGTTAAAAGAAAGTAAGTGCAGATGAAGCTAAATTTCAATTAGAAAGAATACAATCATTAAGCACCTAAAGTTTCTTGGAGAGGGTTACACTCAACTCTCAACTGAAGGTTAAACTTGAAGAAAACACGAAGAGAGGAAAAGAGTCATCTACAATATAAGAGATGTCTTAGATTCATAGCATCATCCTAGAATCTGCTTAATATTTTCTTTTTTATTTATTGCAGTTTCTATTTCCAATAGTTTACAAACTAAAATTTATCGATTTGAAAAACGTAAAATTTATGATTGGTACCTCAAAAATAAATTAATAGAACGATTCAAAATTTTTGTTATTTTTCAAACTATAATAACGTATAAATTAGATGCACTGAAAAAATGATTTCCCCAAAACTTCTCTAGGGAAATACTAATTATAATTATAAAAGACTATAAATAGTATCAATTTCACTTTTCTTCTTTCTCATTTATCAATTTACCAAACCTGCACTTATAATTTCTATTTTCTAATAAGTAAAGAGCGGATTTCGCCATCTTCATGACATAAAAATACAATACTTCTGTAGGGTTTTGGACAAAAATAACAATTTCCATGCCCAATAATACCTAGAAATTTGTATTTTAGTGGTTAAATTTCCATTTAAGAGATCAAAATATACCGTTTTTCAGTCATGGGGATGGCGATTCCGCCCTATACTAATAAGGCTCTGAATAACCATCCAAAATAATGAGCCTGTCAAAATGAAGATAATGATTAACTCCTACAGTAATGATGTAATAACTCAAACAGCAATGAATAAGTTCAAGTCTTTACAAAAAAACATATTAAACGATGAAACCGTTAGTATACGTCATCTAAAGAAGGCATAAAAAAGTTCTAAATTTATCATAATTTAAAATCTATTAATACAAGCGTTGAATTGTAACATCCCAATTTACGTCTATCGTATTATTTATATTTATAGGTATCTTACCCAGAAATACATTTGGGGACATGGTCTTGCTTACCTGAAACAAAAACAAGAAAATATTAATATTCAGTTACTGTTTATATGTGGCAAGTATAATCAGGGATTTCCGGCTTGTTAAACAGGGATTCCCTGACTGATTCTCTTATATTTGTAGTTGCCAATAATAAACTTGATAATAATAAAACCAAATCACAATATTTTTTATTGTAATGAAGTAATAGGATACAAAGATCATATTTCCTAGTATATTATTTAGTTGTAATTATTCTTAGTAACAAAATTGCAAAATCATGTAAGTAAGTATCTTATTACGTTAAATATTCGCATAATTCAAAAAACCACAACAATTAAATCGTTCTTTCAAACTAAAGACCAAAGTACAGTAGTGTAGGTGTATGATGTAACAAAATCATTACCAAAAAATTCCAGTTACCTTAGAATTGAACTTTGGAATGGAAGTCTTGGAATGTTATGCTAAATAGTCCTTACAAAGTTCATGAAAAAGTTCTACAGTCGAAGACAATTGTGTTGGCCATGACCAACCAAATGGCAAAAAGATTATTGCCCCCAGGTAAAACGTGTAACTGGTCGTTAAAACATTAGGTAACTTTGGTTGTCGTTGGAATGATTTATGAATATTCTGATGAGTGGTACCACCTCCGACTGTTAAGAAGCTGAAGCGTCGTAGCACATTGTAATTATTAATGTATGGTTTTTAAATAATTTCATGGCAGTTTGATTGAACACGCGTTCAATTTATTTTTTAATTTAGTACATTAATAAATATAATTATTTTGTACTATTTTTCATATAAATTGTAAATTCAATAAAAGCCACGTTAATAAAATAAAAAATATCTTCTCCATGAATAATTTTAAATGTAAAGAGATTGGATCGTGCAGTAAATTTGATAAAGTTTTATTTTGTATAAGGTACGACTTATTGTTTTTCAGACGTTTTACAAATACTCTGCAGGTGACTAATTATATTAAACTGCTTTCTAAAAACGTCAACACAAACCGAACAAAAATTCCACATTCTTTAACAGCACCAAAGTAAATACATTTTTCCATAGCTAAAAATTTCCAAATTATATTGTATAGCTTCAATTTGCAAGAATTATAATGAATGGACCTTGATGCCTAGACTGGAGCTCACCTCACACAAATTAATGTGAAAAGTAATTTTTCATATCAAATATTACAACAACAAAACATGAACAATAACAATAAAAACGAAAATTTATATGTGCATTTATAATTTTATAAAAATAACAACCAGCTTTTACAATTGAATCTTTTTTGTAACATTGAGGTGGAAACAATAATTAATATCGCCTTCAGATTGCGTGATCATTTTTCATGTTGATAAGAAAATATATCTTCATAGGCAAAAGGTCGAGGTATTAACAATAGTGTCAGGAATTTATTTAAAATGCACGATATATCAGAATCATTTTAAAAAAGTTATTCTATAGAAAATTAACAAATGGAAAAATAGATGTATGTACTTAGGTATACCTATTATCATAAAAGAGGCTGAACTTTTTACATATTTTTTTCCTATCAAAGAACGGCATTTTAAACTAAGAATAAGGAAATGGTTATAGAAAAATGCTTTAAAAAAAGCTAAAACAAGTTTTTAGAAATTAGACGAGTGGATTAAAATTGTAAGACTTTCAGCCAACAAATTAATTAAAAAAATCTCAAAATCTAAACCAAGAGGACTAGAAACAGGAGAGCAAACTCACTTGGAAAGGGAAGGCCGACAAACCAGCTTCCGCCTCAATCGCCACTCGCCACTGCGCATCTGTCAACCGGCTAATTATAACTGACAGATGCGCAGTACAACAATTTAAGAGCAGGGCGCACATCGAGAGTGGCGATTGAAAGGGGAGCGATCGCCGCATAGTGTCCCATCGCTGTATACAGGGCAACTTGGGAAATTCGCTCTCCTGTTTCTATTTTTCTTGATCTAAATAAACAATTTACCTAAATTCTGATTTAATTACCTGATTAATTATTTAAGAGAAATAAATGTTCAACTGATTTATTTAATCAAACTAGAGTAATAAAAATGTTATTAAAGTAACTAGTAATAAAAGATATACACATTATACACCTTAATTAATTTAAATTATTATCAGAAAGATAAAATACTTCACTTTAAAACCATTCAACTTCCATTACTTTACTCTGTAGATCAACTGGTTTAAAAATACACATTTACAAGCGTAAAGAATAAAGGTCTTTTATGAATAATATTACAGCCTAACTAGCATGCCGTATTTTTTAAATGAATGGTGAAAAAAATGAGATTAGTCCATAGAGGGATCTTCTTATCAACTTTCATAATAATAACTCCACTTGAGTATGTACCGTTATACTTCTGATTACTTTAACATATACAACATACTGTATAGGGCATTGACTTTTGCTTTTAATAATTAGTCATTAAAGATAAAATTAATAAGTCCAGATTAATGTGAATCATACACCTATAATAAAGCCAAGGTAAAAAGATTTATTATAATTTCTCATCATAAAACATGCTAAATCGTAATCGTTTAATTAAAACCATGTGAACATAAGTTGTTAAACTTCATTGATCAAGTTTTGCAGTAGTCATGCACCAATTTTTAATTTTGAAAACAAGAATGAAAGGATTGGAGAAGATAAGCTGGAGTTGTTAAATTATAACTAGTATTATCCACATTTCAATTAATTATTTTGCTGGTTTTTGTGTTTTCGACTAGAAGTTCTAATTTAATGCACTAACATAGGCATACGTATCACATGCTAATCACAGATTGGAACCCCGTGGTTCCAATTTTATTTTGACCAGAAAAGTGTCATTAATTATCACTCAACAAAAACAGTTCCTGTATATTTAAATAATTAGTACAAATTAGTTTAAAGTGACGTTTTCTAAAGCAAATATTTTTTAAAAATATTGTGTCTGGAAAATGCGAACAAAGTGTTCAAACAATGTAGTTTTATTATTTTATATGTAGATGGTAAACAAACTTTAATGCTCACAAATTAAAAAAGACTTTATAGAGTTGGACGAAGACCGCATTCATGTTTTCTATCTTGATTATTCCTTGTAAGGATAAAATAAAAAAAATAGATACCTGTCACTCGTATGAAATTTAATTAAGTAGCTTCAGGATCAAATTCGTTCACCTATGGTATATAAAATGGCGCGCCCAGAAATTTGCCTTGGGGTGGCATAGTGGTAGAATGAGGGCGCAGAGAAACTGCCAAGGTCGTATTTTCTTGCAAAGAAATTTTCTAGATTAAGCAATGTAAATAACTTAGAAAATAGGTAATAAATTTTACTAGATTTATTATTTCAATTATTATGTCATTAGTCAGAAGATTACATCCATCGTATTCGTAGTTGTTGACAACAGTTTATAGAAATGGTGCTAAACCTTGGATACAATTTACATTCCTATATCACTGACGAAAAATTCAAAAATTGATGTGTCAAATGGAAAATCTTTCTGCTTATCTACATCGATTTTCGGATAAAATAATGCCAGTAATTTATGTTGATAATTATGTAGGTGAATTAACATAAACATAAAATTGACTATATAGTTTTAACTTTTCTCACTCAGCAAATCGGGTAGAACATGTGCAAGGAAATACATAAACCGAACAAATATAATAATAGCAGATGCAGCAATTATCTCGTTATTGTGTTATTTTTATTTCGTAAAGAAGATTACTTTCTCTGACAAGTAAACAGAAACTTTAAGTTACTGTTGGTGTATTTTCAAACCATATTCGCACAAGAAAAACATTGTGGGATGCTTTTATTTATAATCTTACATTAATTTCTACATTATGTTCAAAAATTGATGATTGTGGTAGTACAATAAAATTAATTGGGTTTTAAATTGTTCTATTCGCTTTCCTTTATGCAATTATTTACCTAGTATTTAATCCATTGTAATTATAGTTGGAATTTGAAATAATAGATAAAAATAAACTTTTAAGGTATTTCTGACACATAAGTGACGAAAATTAAAAGTCAAAGGAACCATCTTAGGGGAAAGTTAAAGAAATTTTAGTTAATTCCATTTTAAAATATATTATACATACTTAAGTAAATTATGTGTACGTACAAATTTTAAACGGCATATTACAAGAATAATTTAAAATAAATTCTGACTGTGCCATTAAATATAGTCATACATTACTTCTACCTTCACCGTTAATACCAAACTTAACAAAGGTAGCCTTTAGCTTGGCAGTTAGTTAATATGGAGATAATGCATTTCCTTATAGTCTTCCAGTGGTGTAAACAAAGCAAATTTATGTTGCTACTAAAACCCCTCTAAATCTGGAAGTAGGTAAAAATATGGAAGTGACTGTCAAATACGAAGTAAAGAATTTATTTGCTAAACTGCTGGCCAATTGAAACGTACCAAGTGAATTTTTAGGTTGAATTTAAAGTCAAATATTTTGAAAAATAGAAAAGATATCAACATGCGGTTTTCAGGATTTTACAGATAATTTAATTGCGAAAACAATAGTGTGACCCGATTTTTTTACTATGAAGTACGTTACTATCTAAAACGTATGAAATAAAGTCTTCTTTTTTTTGTCAAATTTTATAACTATCGAGATTCCACAAAATTTTTTTAATATTTTTTTGATGTAGATTTTTTTAGTCCTTACTTAATGGGAAATAACCTGTTTCTCAAAATTTTGATATCCCTGTTATTTTATAAGATATCTAATTTTTGCTGAAAATTTGATTTTTTCTTTGTTTTTTGTCGTTCGGCCGTATTTTGTTTTGTAAGAACCAATCTCTGTAGTTGATTATGATACCTTAAGAATGGCTTTCTTATAAAAAGTACACATTTTGTACTTTCATTAATTTATTGGTAACCAGTGGCTTATCAAAAATCGGTACACGTTCGCTAATTGGTAAATTTTTTTAATTCATGTTTTGAGGCTATTTTCTTAATGGAATAAAATGGAATTTACTTAGTTTATGTTCACCATTGGTTTAAGTGACTTATATTCTCGAAACGGGTTTTTCACTTTTTCATAAATTTGCTCTTATCCGTGTATACCGGGTGCCTACGAAATCGTTTTACAACCCTACCATTTTGTTACATTTAACTGAATTAATTTGAAATTTGGCATGGTTTGATTGTTGAAAGGAATAATCATTTTGACGTTTAAAACGTTTAAAATCTGATGACACTTCCGGTTTCACCGGAAGGGCCACCTACTAACTTTCAAAATTTTTTAAAACAACCCTGTATTTTTTTTCCGTAAGAATTAGATTCTACTTAAAATTACCTTTTTATCAACATATCACATGATGACATTTGCTTTCAAAATGGCAGCATAATTATTATTGCAAAAACCTGTTCAACAATATTAAATTTAATAAAAAATTCGGTATCTTATAAAATAAGAGGGATATAAAAATTTTGAGAAATTGGTTTTTTCCTCATTAACCAGAGACTAAAAAAATTGACATGAAAAAAATATAATTTTTTTTTTATGGAATTCCGGTAGGTATGAAGTTAGAGAAAAAAGACGACTTTCTTTCATACCCTGTAGATAGTAACGTACTTCATAGTAAAAAAATCGGGTCACACTATTGTTTTCGCAATTAAATTATCTCTTGAATCCTGAAAACCTCATGTTGATATCTTTTCTCATTTTCAAAATGTTTGAATTCAACCTAAAAATTCGCTTGGTACGTTTCAATTGGCCAGCAGTTTATATGAAAGTGATAGGTGCAAAGGAAAATATGATTTAAAATTTAAGCAGCTAGTAGTTCAAAGGCTACATTTTTTTTAATCTATGAAAAATTGCACGTTTTGAATAATTACTGTATAAAAAATAAACAAAATTAAAATTGCTTAAGATTTTCATACAAAATAATTTTAAAAATTCCTGTATTTTTGAAAGAAAAAAAAACTTCCTAGTATAGCTCCATATTTGGTTTCAAAATAAATACATTGCTAATATTTATAAAGGTGAAATATTTGGAAAAATTTTTGATCTATAAATTTACTGATAAATAATATTCACTGGATTTTCATTTTGGTTACAATATCTGAATTATTTTGGGTTTTTTTGTGATAAAGTAAACCGCAATATCGGTTAATTTTTCTGTTTCTGACAGTTTTAAGGAAAAGCAGTATAAGATAATTTTTTTTATCAAAGTCTAGTAGGTATCACATATTGAAATATTTTGTACATTTTTCGAAATTTTATGAAAACTGGGGAAAAATTAGTATCAGCAATAAAATCACATTTTTTTGCCTTTGCATTCTGTAGGTACTAGAATTGTAGTTTTGAACTGACTATACAGGGTGTTCCGTATCGTTATGTTCAAATTTTGGGAGCATAAAATAGACATAATTCTAAGACTAAAAAATACAAAAGTAGGTCGATATTTATTTGTTTTAAAATTACAGACATTTGAAATTATTAACAACAAGTTTTCTTTTTTCAGTGATATCTCCTAAACCGTTGTTTTTATTTAAAAAATAGTAGAGAACAATTTTGTAGTAAATAAAAATCAGCATATTTTTGTCTAAACAGTTCTTGTCTGCAGTCAATTGTTTAAACAATAATGACGCTGGAAATGAACAATGCTGGTGGGGGTGATTATGGATTTTTTCATTTTTATCGTCAGCGATACAAATTGTTTCAGCGCTATTTTTATGAAATTTATCAGTTCAGGCATATACTGACGATAAGAATAAAAAAGCCATACTCACCCCCGCTCCGCATTGTTCACTTCCCGCGTCCTTATTGTTTAAACAATTGACTGCACAAAATTTTTATTTAGACAAAAAATGTGTAGGATTTTTTTACTACAAAATTGCTTTCAGCCATTTTTTCTATAAAAACAATGGTTTAGGAGATATCACTGAAAAAAGAAAACATCTTGTTAATAATTTCAAAGACTTGTAATTTCAAAACAAATAAAGATCGACCTACCACTTACGCATTTGTTAGTCTTAGAATTAAGTCTATTTTATGCTCCCAAAATTTGAACATAACGATACGGTATATTATAGGCAATAAAATACCGAATTATCCTCGGATTTTCATTATATTTGAATTCCATATTATAGCCAACTTGTCTCTCTATAACAAACCAAACCTCAAGTAAATTATTTCATTTTCCTAAGATTTATGACAGTTTAATAGGCAGCCAAAATTAGGATTCCATTGTGAATTTTCATTATGCCTGAATTTTTTAGTAGTGCTAATAACTTTTCTTTTTGCGACCAAGCCAAATACCAGAAAATCTGTTAATTTTTCAAAGCAATTTTAAGGGCATAAAGTCTAAAAACTGGATAATTTTTCTGAGCATAATATAGCAGACATTAAAATCCGGAATTTTCCACGAATTTTTCTTCTGTATAAATCTACCAGAACCTACGTGCTTCTTGTAACAAAGCAAAGTGCAAAAAAATCGGACCATTTTTTTCAGTAATTCAAACAATTCGATAATCCGATCAGTGTGAGCCCGACTAAAGAAGTTGGGCCGAATGTTATTTTATTTCGAAATGAAGATATTTATGGTTTGTAAAAATGATATTTTTAAATCCCCACTTAACGTAAAAATTAGATTTTTTAAAGTTTTAAAGTGTATTATTATACATATTTGCATCCCGATTAAGAAATGATTAATTTACTAAAAAGTAAGGAGGGTGTTAATAATTTGTATCATACCAAATACCATTATTTACTATACAGACAGAAAATCCTTAGACCATTTCTATACAAATTTTTAAAATTATGTTCTAAACACTTTATCTAGACTGTAAAAATACACGCAGCGGGAACTAATTTAAAATCCACAAATTTCACCAAATCAAAAACAAACTTGCAAAAACCAAATTTTCCTCAACACTCACAAGAGAATAAAAAACCCTTGACTTAAATTCGTAAATTGTTAAGTTCGTTTAACGTAAATAAATGTAAACAACAACAAAGTGGACGAGCATATTGTATCAATTTGATCTAATAGAATCACGTGAATCATACCGTTTGAAGGTTAATGATTTCGACAATTTAAATGGCAATGAGGATACGTTGAATTATCGTCAATTGCTACACCAATCATCCAATGAGATAGTATAAAGAACATCAGCTGCAAAAATCCATCTGGCAGAAATGTCTAGAAGACACACTTAATGACATAAACTGAAGAGCATGCACTGTGATAAATTCCGGGTGGGGTTATGACATTAATATAACTTCCCGTCAATAAAACCCATCAACGTTTGTCACATGACGGTAAAATGTAACCCTTTTACTTGAGATTAATTAGCAAAAATTAATAGCTAGAAATATTTGTTCACTTTACTTTCATTCGTAAATTCACACAAGTATTTTTGTCCTCAAATAAAGATCTCGATACAGGAAGTATCTACCAAACACTAAATAATTAGAAAAAGTTAAATTAATTATTTCTGTGAGAAAAGCACAACAGTCATTTGAAAGAGCATCCAATTCACTTCTTGCACTAATAGCACAGCTGACGTTCTTGTAGATTAGTATTCCAATCGTGAGAACATGAATTATAGTCTGTGCATGAGCAAAAAACAGCGGCTTGTCATACAAGACGTGAGCGCTTGGCAAATGAATAAGATGGATGAAAACCGTTCGAATTAAATCATATCTCAGGGACCCTGTTTGGGAAAATTATTAGTGAAAAAGGTTGGGCAGCCGATTGCGAAGGTTGTAACCTGCTCTAGATTGCCCAGAGTTCGTGACTAAAGTCTGCTAGTTAAGAGAAAGAATATCTATGCTATGGGACGTGATTCCAATGAAAAGGTTAAAAATGAAGAAGTGTAAAAGTTTTCCGTAAAAAGTTTCACTGTAATTTTACAAAAATGAGGAATAACAGAAAAAATTTACTTTACAAACTTTTTTAGGGTCTTTATAATGAATTTTTAAAGTTGATAATTCAAAATGTTTTTTTTTCATTCAATATTACTGTTTTCGGTTTTTACTATGTCTAAACATAAATATGGCATTTGCTTTCTAATAATTATAGAAAAAAAAACTGGTTTTTATTTATTAAGTAGGAATTTTCATACTTTTTGGTAAGTAAGTATACTTTACATTTTCACATTTATTAATACAGAAAAAATACCAATTGGAAGCTAAAGGACATCCTTTTTATAAATGTACTCACGTGACAAATATGTGCGAACATAATTACCACAAGACCTTGTGTTCTTTGAGGTTTGACAGTGTAATATTTAATGTATACCTCTAGTTTCACTGATCACGTGAGTATTATAAATTAGTTTATCACCCCTATTCTGTATCAAAATTGCTATCCATAACAACCTTGCTATGACATTTTTAGTGGTTGGGCACTACAAGCCAACCAATGAAGACGCTGCAAATCTGATAACAATGTTGTTATGGATAACAATTTTCATACAGAATTGGGGTGCATATCAGGAAATTTTAAGAACTTTTAAGAAAGATAGTTAAAAATTTGTGAGGTTATATCACATTATTAGAAAATTCCTAGGAAAAATCTTACTGTACTCTTATGCTATTAAAGTAGTAAGTTTTATTTTACCAATAAACATAAAATGAGAACAAGTTCCTCTGCATATTCGAACTCCAGTTTGGGGAGTAAAAGTATTTATCTTAAATTCTGGAAAGATTAGGTTAGGTACTAGACTAGCTATTGCATTAAAAAAATTCTAAAAATATCAACGTGCACTTTTTAGGATAAAATAAAACTGAACTGTGCCAAATTAAAAATATGAATAAAATTTAGTAATTGTTTCAAAATTAGTATATTATGCAATGAGCATTTAATGATAGCCATTAATACACGAGTATGAGAATTACGAAACGAGTCGTAGGTGAGTGTCATAATTAATACGGTGTATTAATAGCCATTAAATGTGAGTTGTATTCACTATGTAGTTAAATAATGAATAATAAGAAAATAAAATTATGGCAAGTTTATCATAAACTCAGAAATGTCAGAAAATCAAAATGAACCGTCAATTTTTAAATTTTAGATCTGTCAGATGTTCATGGCAATATTTAGGTAATATTGACGGAATATTGCTGGATAACATTTCTATTGGTTATAAACTTGTATCGTAATGAAAAATCTGTGTCATAGTGAATCTCATTACAGTACAGGTAGTAAATGTCTAATAAATCAATTAAAGTATGGGAGTAGAAAAAAATTTATTTCTAAACTGCCATCTTAAAAAAATGACACAATTTGAAGACTTTACTTTTGAGGAAAAGGGAAGTAAGCTAATATGTAATTGTAATTGTACAAATTTAAAATTTAAAAATTTAGTGTGTCCGCATAACATAACTAAAGTTACGTATCTCTTCATTCTGAGGTTTAGACACAGTTTTTTCTAGCTGCCTAAATTGGATCACCCATGATTTCCTTAAATGGACAGCAACATTAAAAAAACCATATTTACTGAATACAAAAATACGATAGACAGTGATTCTGATAAAAAACAGGTTTTTTTTTCAAAAATAAAGCAAAATAACCTGGAAAATAACAGAAAATCGTGCGCAGGTTTTTCACAGTGTGGTCCAATTTAAGATAACTTTTGAGGTAGCCCAAAGATTCTAGTCAATTAAAAATAGTGTGTAATTCTCAAAAAAAACTCGAAAAAAATTAATGTGACAAGTGGCCCAATATAGGCGACTCTTTCAAAAGGATAGTTAAAAGAAGAAAAAAATTAAATTGTATTGATGATTTTTTCTAAAAAAAGAAGCTAAAAGATTTGCAAAAATTGATATATCAGCAAAATATGTACAGTCAATGTAAGTTTTCATATGTACAATACTTTTGTACCATTCGGAACGAAATTGCATTTTTACATTCCATTATTAAAGTTGGTTAGGTATTTAAAATTGATATATCGTTATTAAAATTATAAATACAGGGTGTCTCAATTTCGATGGGAATGGGGGGTTTCACCCATTTCTAGGCGAGATAGAAAAGAATGGTTTTCGCAATACTGTGCTCGATTTTTCTTAAAAATCGATTGGTAAAAACCACATCTTGATATCTCTAACCGTTATTAGGATATCTTTAATAAGTGAGATTTGGCCGATTTTTAAAAAGTGTCATAACTTTTTTGTTTAATAAAATATTTTAAATCTGTAAAGTGTTTGTTTTAGTAGTTTTTCACGTAGAATAATGTGCACTAGAAATTTTTGTTCTAGGTTCAATACATTTCGAGTTATTACACCTAACTTTCTTATTTTAAATGCAAACCATAGTTGGCTATGCCAGTAAAAAATTGCTTATTTTTTTATATTTTCAAAAATATATATCTTGGTATACTTATTTTTATATCTCACTGAATTATACGGTTTTATATTTTTAAATTCGTAAATTAAATGTTTTGAATATTATTAGTAGGCGTTGTTAAAGAAAATGTTATATCAATGTAAAATAGTAAAAGCCATTTATCAACAATAATATTCAAAACATTTAATTTACGAATTTAAAAATATAAAAACGTATAATTCAGTGAGATATAAAAATAAGTATACCAAGATATATATTTTTGAAAATATAAAAAAATAAGAAATTTTTTAATGGCATAGCCAACTATGGTTTGCATTTAAAATAAGAAAGTTAGGTGTAATAATTGGAAATGTATTGAACCTAGAACAAAAATTTCTAGTGCACATTATTCTACGTGAAAAACTACTACAACAAACACTTTACAGATTTAAAATATTTTATTAAACAAAAAAGTTATGACACTTTTTAAAAATCGGCCAAATCTCACTTATTAAAGATATCCTAATAACGGTTAGAGATATCAAGATGTGGTTTTTACCAATCGATTTTTCTTAAAAATCGAGCACAGTATTGCGAAAACCATTCTTTTCTATCTCGCCTAGAAATGGGTGAAACCCCCCATTCCCATCGAAATTGAGACACCCTGTACAGTGAGTTCCTATTTCGGACTAGTTTTAAGATATTAATAAATAAACTACATCAGTGTAAAGCCCAGTTTTCTGATGGTTGTCCTTAATTATACGTTAATTTTATTAAATTAAGACAACAGTAACGAAGAAAATTAACTAACAGTTAAGGATAACCGAGAGGATAACCATAGATTGAAAAAGATTTTATTAAAAAAATACATTTGCTTAAATTATGTTTTTTAAGTTTTATGTTAAATCTCAAAATCTCAAACTCAAACGTACTTAAATAAATTAAGTATGGGAACTGAAACATTTGTATGAATTTTTAAATTTGAAGGAAAAATTATATTGCATATTTTTTATTCATTATCTAAGAATATATCTTGAATAGATTAGAATAGTGGCAAATCATTTCGTTTTCATATTTTCGAAACCGAGACTACATTAGCCACTCATCCAACCATCAAGGAAAGTGCTTAAAGCCAAAGAGAAGTTAATAATAAACGTTATATAATCTAGTAGATAATCAAAAACTAAAAGTAACATTAGATACAGCAGCAAATAAATTAAACGAGCCACAAATTTCGATTAAAGGCAATTAAACTAGTAACTGCTTGTTTTTCTATCAGAAGGTTTATAGTTGTTTGGAAATAACAGTCATACAAGTTTGAACGACTTTAATGTACTTTTAAACAGGTTTTAGTAAGAACATTATGGGTTATACAAATTAGAAAATTAATTGATAGTGACACATATTTTTCTGTACTTTAACACAACAATTTTAATGATTGACTAAATTTTAATTAAATGTTTCACGAGTATTTGTTGTTTGTTCTATAACAGAAATAAAGTTCATAGTAAGTAATATTCGATTATTATCAACAAATAATGCACGGATCAAACCTTGAATATTGTAATTTTTATGATACAACTGACCATACATTTCTGAGCAGAATAAAATTACATGCAACAGAAGGACAACTACCATTTAATTTACTTGCAACTTGCCCGCTATTCTAGCTTAATATTTCGATCACATATACTTTTTATAAACAAATACTACAATGTTAATAATTTAATCAAACAGCATTTTGTGTATTTATAGATAAAAACAGAATAAAAATAATTGCTTAGTTTTAATTGCTTAAATTAAATTTTTCTAATAACAGACAAAAAAATATCTCTGCGGGGATTGGTATAACCGGTACATTAATGAACAAAATTACCAGTTTTGAGATACAAATTTAAAACTGGTTTCTATTTTGTTATCATCGACTTTGGCAAAAAGTTCTGCTGCAGTCACTGGGAGAATTTGAAGACTGGAAAATAAAATACCAGGTAGAAATAAACTGGGAAGTACATAATTTGGTATAATATATGGAGAGACAAACCTTGAAATGCCGAAAAAATCGTTAAAAGTGCAACATAGCAACCATAAAAAAATATTTATTAAACATAACTAAGTTAATGGGAATATTTTAGTGCACCTACTTTTATTTTATATAAATTATTAATTATCGTGCACAATAATTATTAATGCTCTAGTAATTTATTAATATTATTTATTGTCGAAAGAATGCAAAATGTAAAAGTAAAATTATGGATAAAATTTAATTTAAACCTCCAATTGTCTGTACTTGCTTCAACTACGAAAATAAAAAAAACTGCTGATGTAAATATCCCGCGATGTTTACACACGCGGTATAAAATAATATTTTTATTTAAATTTCCATTGAAACTTACACAATACCAATACGTTGCCCCGATAAGTTTTATATGAAATTTATCGTTTTGTTTTGAAAATGATATAAAAATTTCTCAATTGTATCGTTGAAGTCAAGTATACAGGGCAGAGCATTTAAAATCACATGGTGATGACAAAATGATTTGTGCCAAGGCGGTGAAAGTTGCGACAATGTTGGTTTTAGGCGTTATAGTGTTAATTTGAAATTGAACGTGGGGCAAATTTCTATTTATTCCGAAAGTTGCCATTTGATGCCGAATAGATATTGTATAGCATAGGAAGTACATATTATGTAGATATTTGGAATTTTTATCAAATTGGAGGTAAATGTCGAATATTAGAATGAAAAATAGGAAAATTCTAGTTGAAAGTTGTATAAGTAAAAGTTTGGGTGTGTTTTATAAGAAACATCTACGAAATAATGATCATAGGGACGCAGTTGGCTATGATAATGTGCAACTAAAGAGAGTCTATTCGCACGAATTTTACAATATAAATATTAGTTATTAGTTGAAAAGTTGTATACAAAATTTCTTTGAAAATTCCGAAATATTACTGACTGAAAATTTTATAATTTTGAAACTACAGCTCTAGAATTAATCAACTTTGATTCTTGAGAAACTTACCAGGGTGAATCAAATATAAACTGGAATTATTTTTTAAAACTTTATTGGGACATGAAAAAAATACAAAGGCTTAAAATTATTTTTCTACGTAATTTCCTGATTTTGTGACACATTTATCCCAACGCATGGGTAATTTTTTTATACCGTTTTCGTAAAACGAAGATAGTTGCCTCTTAAGCCAATTACGCACGAAATCTCCAACTGCAACATCGTCATCAAAACTTTGTCCTCCAAGAGCTTCTTTCATCGGTCCAAACAGTAGGTAGTCGCAGGGCGATGGGTCCGGACTGTAGCGAGGGTGTTCCAGTGTAGTCCACGACAATGTTTCAATTTTTTCCGTAGTTAAGGCAGCTGTATGGGGGGGGGGCATTGTCTTGCAGCTGCATGATGTCTCTTATGGGAAAGTCGTGTCTTTTCTGACGATATGCCGTTTTCGCAGAAATTTCAGCTACTGTTAATCGCCGGTCGTCCTCTAGAAGTCGGCGAACAGTACGAATGTTCTCTGTCACGCTGGTTCTTGTTCGACGTTGGTGACCGTCATTTTCGATTGCTCTCGCCCTTCTAAAAATTGTTTGTGCCATGAATACACTTGTGTCTTTTTAAGTATATTATCCCCGAACTATGCCTGAAGTCTTCTCAAAATTTCTAATGGTTTTACGTCTCAGACGCCACCCCCTTCTTTGTTCACTTCACTATCGGTACGAAAATAATTCCGGTTTATATTTGATTCACCCTCGTACATACTCTATGTATGCTTTTCACGATGTTTTCTATAGAATTTGTTAAATTCTGCTATATTTTTATAATTTTTTTTTCACATATTTTGACCGATTCCTGGAAAATACATACAGAGGTTACAAAAAATGTAGGTAATAATTTTCGGACTTGTGCTCAAATTTTCCTAGATTCCGTTTTTGTTATCTAATTTTACCTAACCTAACCTAAATATTGAAATTAATTACCTATGTATATTTGAACACTTTTCAACTTTTCAACTTTTCATAAATGATTTTGGAACTACTGTGTTTTCAAATTGTTCAATGTTATTCAAGATGTTATTCTTATTATCCACGGAAAATCCGGGGAACCCCCCTCATCTTTTCAGAATTTGTTATCGCATTGTAAAACAACTTAATCAAAATCTAGAATCGACTTTTTTTATTTCGGCAGCGGCAGCGTCACAAAAGACCGGTTTTTCCAGCGATAGTAAGACAAGATCGTCACCAGTTTTTAAAGTACGCAAAAGGTTTCAGAACAACAACATTAATTTTTGGAAATTTCACTTTTTTACAACAAATTAGTAAAAAAATTAGCAGACGTATCCCAAATCTTCAAGAACGATTTGACGTCAACAAAATATTAGTATAAATCAAAATAACTAACTGCGTACTAGAAATTAAAAGTAACAACTTCACTAATCGAAATCACTTCAAATCTGTCAAAATCGTGAGCAAACTGAGACCCGACTTATGACGTAGAACGTCCTTAGAAGAATTGGACTATAGATACCACTTACTCGGACAATAATATTTTTGATAGTGTTGTTTGTTGCTTACTAAATGCGATTTTTTATTTCAAAATGGGAGCAAATCTCATTAAAATCGTAAGTATGACACCCAGTATAGATACCTAGTTATTTATTACTGAACTCAATATTATGGATACATATTTGCTAAGAGAAAATTTATAGCTTATGTGCATTGTAAATTTAAATTTTTTATTATTCTCATAAATAATTACACACCATAAAAAGGATTTAAACCGAAAAATATAATAATCGGTACCATCAAAATTTTATACAGAATTTTGTTCTCTACCTTGAGATAATTATACTTTTCACATTTCCAAATACAGCGTACACCAGAGAAATCTCTCTGCACACACCATGTTTAATACACAATATCAAAAATACTAATTTGATGCAGAAACATTTATTTTTATCGAAGTTACTATATTATGAATCGCATTTCTTACATTCAAACATTTTGCCTTAAAAATTAAAGGTAACTAGCATTTCATTAGCCCATATTTAACATCAGTTAAGTCCTATCACATATCAATAAGGTACATTTCATTCAATTCAATGTGAAAGTAACATTCGAACATTTATGATCGACGTTATCGTGATACATTACCTGTTTAAATGTTAATTGTATACACCCATGGGAGTATCATGCGAAATGTTTATTGCTAATTCAGTAAATTAAATCCATGTGATTTTTTTGCTTAAATATTTATGTGGTTTTTAAATTACATTGAGAGTCCCACCTTATAGTCGCATTTCCAACTTGGTGGAAGATAAGATCTCTCTATTATGGAAGGAAGGAATAGAAATCGAAAATTTGGTTTAGTGGTGATAGGCGAAGACTGTTTTTAGTGATATAGAAAGGTCAACACACGCAAGTATGATATAAGATATTTGCATGGTGATAATTTTGCTATATCTTGAATGAATTATAAATTTGCAAAATTATGTTATTGAATGGCTTGCAGATGATTTGGGGTATGTTAGGTTAGGTTATTGTAACTTTGCGATTGTGTTATCTAAAAGACGAAATGTTTTAAAGTAAAATTATCAAACAATGTCAGATGTTAATTCTTTTAATTTCGGAAAGTTGTAAACACTTAGTAACGATCAGTGACGCGCTTTTTCTTAGAATGGTAATTAGAATTTATTATAATAGATAAGACGTGTTATTTTCTAGAATATATTTAAAAAACCAAATTATACAAATAGCAGTATATTGCAGTCATCATTATTCAACTTTATTTTTAAATTAACGTAACTTTTTTGAAAAATTCATATAGTTTAGTGTTTATTATTGTACCTATATTAGTTATTATCGCTTCTCCAATATATACGTTAATATACAGGGTGATCAGTAATTGGCGCACTCCGAATACAGGGCGTTATAGAGCACAATAAAACTAAGGATAATCTGCAAAGAAAAATTAAATCTGATGGTTATAGTTTCCGAGTTATAGAGTTTTCCTCATCCAAGTTACAAGCTAATTATTTTCATAACCAAAACAAAAATTAGTGAATAATTCATGCTGCTATAATCTCTGGATAAAATGCAATATGATTTGTTCAATTTTTTTCACAAAACCTCTAATACAAAGAAATTGAAAATGTTAAAATTTAATAAAATACTAAATTTGAGAGAAATTTGAAGTTTGGCAACCTCTCAAGCTCCCCTTGGGATAAACTGAAATACCTTCTATTGCCATGAAAATATTAATAATGAATTTCAATTGTTGTTTCTGTTTTTTAATAAAATTGACAGTACTAAATTACTTTGACAAGTTCTCGCATCATAAAATATTAAACGTTTCTCTTTTTTTTTTTCGTCGAACCTATTCACATGTTCAATGCAGTGTTGCCAGTTTTATTTTCACAAAAGTGGTCATATCTTTGGAAAGAAAGAACTTACAGCACTGTGGTAAAAAATTTCGTCATTCTTAAAACGTAAAGTTTGTCACAGTATACTCCGAGTGCGGCAATTACTGATTACCCTGTATATTTATTTTTCATCCAATGGATTTCAAAGTTTATCAGTTATTTACCTCAATCTCAAACATAATTTCCAAAATTTTAAATTACATTAGAAAAATGTAAGTAGCTACTTAATAGAATTGCAAAAGCCAAAAAGTATGAATTAATCTTGTTGAGAGAGCTTTTTTTATAAATAAAAAGACAAAAAAATTTACATTATTTTAATTTCTGAAATCAATTTTTTGCTGTTAAAAATTTTGTATTTTTTGAAAAGTTCTTATAAAATTTTTATACATTTACATTTCCATAGTTTTAATCTGTTCTGTGATGCATATGAAGGCATTTAACTTAATTTTATATTATTTCTTTTTTTATTTCAAGAAAGCAATTTTTCTTAAATATATCACTAAAAATTTGCCTTTTAAGTAATTCTTGTAAAAACTATAAAAGCGATTTCAGTACGTATTCTCGATATGTATAAACAAAGACTTACGAAAAAATATAATTATCTACTGGAACAGTTGTTCAAATACATCATTTTACTCAACATCTTATCAAAATTAAACATTATTCATCGGAAAGTTTTTTCCGCAATTTAAGTGCAAATAAAGTTTTATATTCAGTTTGAAGATAAAGATGAAGGTGTTCAATTTAACATTCATTTCCATTTTACTATAAAAGGCCAGGGCCGTACTTACAAGTCAAAGGTAATAAACTTTAAATATGTACTTAATAAAGTGAATATTATACAAGAATTTATTGGTACAAATTTATTAAAAATGGACAAAATGGCGAAAATTTTAAAACAGAACCTATTCTTCTAATTAAAATTATTTTTAATTTCTTATTATATGGACTTGCAATGTTGCGTTTTCAAGTGATTAAATTACTACAAAGGTTATAGAAATATAGCTTCTAGTACTTAGGTATTCATTTTAATTTTTTGATAGTTCTTGTGTTAAACATTGAGTTCAGAAAAAGATCAACAGACGTTTTTTAAATAAATTCAAGTGTCTAAAAGATTAACTAGTTTCAATTGCATTATCGATTAAAGTTCACTTCTAGAATAAGATTCAGCAATGAAAGAATCGGATCCAAAAATTCTCATCAGAAAAATTATAAAATAAAATTTCTTCTGGATTGTTTACTTTTTTCTAAATTAATCTGTCGACATGTAGAAGCTTTTTTTGCCAAATCTACAAAGAAACTTGTTATAAGTATTAATTATGTGTTTGTTTTATTTTTACCCATAAACTTTTATGTTATCGTAAAATACTTCTAATAAAAATCCCAGATAGTTATCAATTATTTATATTTATTGTTCGAAGGACGAAAATCTTTCAACAATAATTTATTCGGAAGATGACTTCATTCAACACCTTAAACGGCCACAAATCTCTTCATAAACATACAGCAATATAAATATGTAATAAATAGATTTATTGAAACCTAAATGGGCAATTCATTAATTAATTTTTAGGTCTACTTTGGTGACAAAAATGGAAAAACCAAAACCACCATTAAATTTATAATATTTTTCCTTAATCAAGTTTCATACACATACAATAAAAACAGAAGTGTCAATCCCAAACTAACCTAGACATTACATTATTATAGGTATAATATTAACTGATTTACCTTGCCTTGCAAGGTGAAGTACAGTTATTCTTATATATTTCTATTATCAAGGATTATAACAGCACAGCAAGAGAAAAATCAGTGCAACTTACCTTCTTCCACATGAGTACCATGCTTCAAATGGTGCAAATGTGCATAGTAGTGATGGTGATGTAAAATGCATTCCAGATCGGTGCAATTCAACATTTTGGAAAAAATCAAAAACTGTAACACATCAAAAGAAAAGACCAAAATCACTTGACAATCGATTCACACTAGAACACTAATACAAGTTGTTCAATTTGGATTCTATCCCATATTCTAAAACACTACACTAGATTTCTTCACCACTCTTCAAGGAAGATTCTACGAGGTTCCCTATCCAAAAAAGGAACAGTTTACATATCACCACAACGAATCACTATAATAACCGGTAGAAAAACGATGATCCCTATAAATTTTTTGCCGATATCAGCATGAGTTATGTTTGTTTTTATAGCGTGTGCAACAGGTGTGAAGACGGATCACCTGTTGCGCTTTTGTAGTGCAATGATTGTCTGAGGTTAAGGTTCATGTAAAGCAACTGCACAGACACTAGTTCGTTTCGACGACGATGTTTACTTGCCCGGGTCTCCAAGGGACACTAATACCACTGTCTCAGTCTAACGCTGTGCGTTCACAATAAATTCTTTCTGTTGTGATTGTAGCTAGGAGCTAGTAGTGGGTCACTGATAGGCTAGGTTAGCACTGCTGGACATTTAAATTGTTGCCTTAAACATATGCTGCGATCATACGGTAGAATTGGCTGTTCAACACACTTGGATCACAAGAGATAGAAGGTTATAATACTAATAAGACATCGGGCGATGTATGTGTGGAATGGAATGGGGGGGAGGGGGAACTTTCTAACTTGGTCCCCTCTCACTGTCAACACATGCACAATTAAGCGACTAATTGCACTTTTAGTTTAGTCTCATTGATACACCTGCATTTTCCCAATCAAAACCATATTTTCAATTTCAGCAAGGATCCAATAATAAAATTCGTTTATTCAGGTCAATACAAAAGTTATTAATTGTTTTAAACTTTATCCATTTGTAAAAGGTGAGTTGAACACTCTGGAAATTAACAAGGATTTGGCAGTGGCGTGTGGGAGGTTATTATTAAACATAAAAAATATTTACAAGCTTCCCATGAGATTCTCTAAGGACTGATCTACAAACCCTTAACACTTTCCAATAACTTTTATTGGGTACTTGCGCGCTTCGCCAGTGCAGAACTTTATCAATTTAGCTGAAACCTACCGACCCATTTAGTCCATTATGTTTATTACTAATTCTTAAAATTAAATAATGAAAGTGGTTAAGTGAAAACACAAAATTTTGGTGACTGTGTTGCGAGGACTTTCTTATAACGACTTCACACTTCACATTTTTTTCGTGTAATTAAGAAGCGCCGGTGTTTTGTGTTTAATGTATCTTTGATTTATTCATAATTTGTATGTTTGTATAGGGTGTACTAAGCTAATGACAACAAATTCTTATGTTATATTGTGTCGACAAGAAAATTGTGCTTGATTATTCAGAAAAGTGAATGGGGAAGAGTTATTTGTCCTAGATAGAATATGCACTAAACTGTGGAAATAGATGTTGTCCTCTTGAAAACAATTACATACTAATCCAATATTTAAGTCAAAATTGGTTTTAATATTGTATTACGTAACCAAAAAGTTTTGTCATTTTTTCACGACCTCAAAATTCTCCTTCTTCACCTTAAAGAAGTAGGTATACTTCATCAAAGGACAGGTGGTAATCCTTTAGGTATAGTTAAATATAATCTCTCCAAAAAAGTACTTGGTGTATGTATTTTACGAATGAGTGATCGAAAATAATTTTGAAATAGTATATTACACTATAAGAGAAGAAAGTGACACTTTTCCACTAAGTAAAAAAATTCTACGAGAGTAGAAAAGACATTTTCTTCTCGAGTGGTGTATACTATTTTTTTCTACTGCCTTATTCCGAAATGTGCTAAACTTATAAATTTACTAAAAAAGAATTTTTCAAGAACAATTAGTAGGTAAGTTTGATCGTATCATATTTAAGTTCAAATATATCACGAGATTTTAAGATTCTTTAGGTATTGGACAGAACAAATACAGGAGAGAGCGCCGAAATATTGAAAGCCACTTACACGTGCTCACGTGCATAATCATTAAGTGGACATTTTCAAAATGAATTAAACTGAAACATTGAAGATATTTTTATACATCAAGAAGATTAAGATCTTATTATACAAAAAAATGAAACTAATATCCATACAAGTTGAATAATTTTCAATTTATACCAGGATTAATTTTTCTCTCCCTCTCCTGTGCTTCTACACTGCTCAACAAAGATTTTCCTTGAGAGGAAGAGTACCACGCAGTATTTATTCTAATATTTTATAAATAATATTTTGAGACAATTAAACATCAAAATGATTTTGGTAAAAAATTTGTTGGTTAACAATATATACGAGTTAACAAAAACTAGAAAAGAAATATTTATCCCTTCTTCATTTACATTTACAATTAGTTAGTTTAATATGAAAATAACATATTTCATATTTATTTTTCATTGCGTAATACTCCTATCTAATTTCTAGTTTAACTTTATAGCTTACTATTAATATAGAAAATATCTGATGTGCCCAACACATGACTTTCTTATACTTACGGATAGTATCACAATAATTACTTTTCCTAAAGAAATTAAGTTAAATTTCTTGTAAAAATTTTGAGGGTTTCCAGCAATTTTCAAATAGTCTCTGTCGCACTTATTGCAATACGCATAAATCTGTCCTTGTCCCACTCATTACTACCAGATTTTAGGACAAATAAATAACAGAATACTTATGAAAATTCCACAGTGCGAAAAATGCTTGATATCTTTGAATTTGCTGTAGCTAAACTTTAAAGATTTATAAAATACTTCTCAGTTTTGGTCAACGTTTCACTCAAACAAACTGTGCAGTGCACAATAATCCTTCTCATCAAAATATTTCGATCTTTTGCCTTTGACAGCTGTTTGACTAACAATCTCTTCTTCTTCTTCGTACTTGGATTGCAAAGCAATGTCAAGTTTTTGGTGTTTGGCGATATAGCCACTCTCACCAGGATTGGATTAATTGGTTTTCACTTTTTAAATTTTTATAACTTTATTCGAGCTCTTCGTGTGTTTAATACAAATAGAATCTTTAGTATAAAAACAAATATATTTCTGTAATGTAAACAACAGCCACTCAGAGATAGATGGCAACACTATATAAATATGTAAATAATTTATAATTATTAAAAAACGGCGCAAAATAAAACACTTTTGTTACTTTGTCGACACGTCTAAAAATTGAAAGAGCATTCACAAAAAATTTGGCGTCGATATCTTTAATGTAGATTTGCATGCATAATACAATTTCACGACTTTATTGTATATATTAGAAAAAATTTTAATCGAGTTGCCATGATATCCAAAACATAAAACCGTAGCCGTTGTAGCCGTCGATCTTTTCAAATAGTAATGCTACAATCGATTTCCTCAACGGTATAGATTTCTGTATGTAAACAACATGTACTTTGTAAATCAGAGATAGATGGCGCCACTATATAAATAAAAATTTTTGACGGAATTTCAAAAAAAGTTTCAAACAAAATTTGTTCAAAATTTAATTCTAAATCAATGTTAAAGAATAAAAAAATGTCGTAAATTGTTTATTTTTCAAGATATTCCTAAAAAACCTAAAAATGTCTTCAGGTAAGTACCACTTGTGTTGGTGCTAGATGAAAAAGATTTAATGTGGCACCCACAATTTTGTTCAAACTCTTAAATATGAAATTTGAATCAAATCCGTTAAGTCATTTTTGAGTTATCGTGGATACAGACAGACACACAGACACACAAACACACAGACAGACATCATGGCGAAAATGGATTCAGGGGCCCTCAAAACGGGTAAATCCATCAAAATCTCGAAGTCGAAAAAAATCACGATTACAATACTTCCTTATACTACGTATAAGAAAGTAAAAATTATTATAATAGGCTATAGGCGATACTCACACCCATAACTTACAATTAAGACTATGACCCAGACCCAACGCTATTTCAAATATTTTCGGACACCAAAATTTCAAAGAAGGAATATGACATTTTTCAAAGTAATAGAAACTTGTTCTTATTCATATGTTAAGACATAATGTTATGTTGTATCACATTAATTTCATTGATACTTTTATTACTTATGCAATCAGAAGTTATAGCCCAAGAAATATTTCTGTCAAAATCATTAACTCATAGGTGTATGATAGAGCATCGGCTGCGGTCGTAAATAATTTTGAATGTCTACCGATTTTGAATGAATAATATGAATAATAGACGAATTAATTAGCTCCTCGTATAGTAATTAATTAATCAAAGTAAAAGTTAATTTTTTACTATTGAATATAAATTTCGTGAAAAATTACCAAAAGTTTAATATTTAAATTATTATGTATTAAACTCGGTATTAAAGCACCACAATCTCTCAAAAAATTTATCATTATGACGGATAGAAAAGTGGTCATTTCCGACTACAACCAGCTTAAACTTCACTGTTCAATGAAAAAAATAATAACGATAATATAGAAACTAGAAAATACTGAGTTGAAAGATAAACACAATTATAAATTAGAAATAATACTAGAACAACAAGTAAGTTTGTTAAATGTGACTTTAAAAAAACTTTAAATGTACAAAGTTATATATGAAAATTGTCAAAATCACTTAAATATTTTTATAGAAAAAGTTTTTTTATATTTGATGTGTACAACATAATCTAGCAGAATTCTTGGTTTCACTGACGAAACATGCAACTTGATAATTATTGTCACAAGTGAAATGGCGATAAAAAATTTAGTACAATTAATCAAATCTTTGTCCTTCGCACACAAATCTGAAATCTATATAGTCGGTGAAAAGTTTTTATGAATGATTTTCCGTAAAGTGTGTTTTAATAGATGTATTTAAATATGAATAAATAATTAAATGTTGTATTGTTTTGTTTATTTAACAATAGCATAAGGTTACTGTAGTAAGAAAAACGAGAATTTCTCTTCGAAAAGTCAAGGAGATTGTCGTCCAGTTTTTGGAATAATGACTATTCGAATATTCTGCAATTGAGATATGTGTTTGTACAAAATTCTAATGGCCGTTTGCACCGACAACTTAAAATTAACTACATAGAACAATTGTTGCTAAGGTTTTGATAATTGTAACTATGAAATTAAGTTCCCGTTATATTTCAAATGCTGTCGGTGCAAACGGGGATAATTACTGCCTAAAAATCAAAGTGGCCAGTTACATTATACCCCCAATGTACTGCAAAAATTAGCCAGATTTAGAGAGAGAGCGGCAGAAAGCGAGACCGGTGATATGGTAGCTAGCACGCTGTCGCGTGTTGGTCGCCGGCTTGGCTCAATTGTGCATGAATTGCACTGTATATTTACATTACTTATTTAAGTATCAAAATTCTTTGCTCTTGAAAGTCAGTTTTTATGATGGAGGGCAAGCTAAATTTTTTATAAAGAATATTTCTTCGAAATATAAAAATTAATGTTTTTCTGTGAACTCAATCAATTTGTTATTTTTACTATCAACAAAACTGCAATTTTTTTACAGACCAGCAAAATCCTAAAAAGAAATGTATGATAGGTACTTTAATTAGTTCTTGAAATATCTGAAAAAAACTATAAATTTCTTTTATCATGTTTTGTCGAGCTATTTGAACACATTGAGTTAAGTTAAAAAGATGTTCGGCAAGCCGCATCAGTTAGTATGGCATATTCTCTGTCAATTTACTCAATTCATTTTACTCTATCTCAGAAGAGTAGTTAGTGTCCAGGACCGTACTACGAAAAATCATATTTATAATTAAATATATGAAATATGGTAAGTATATCATTGTAATCAGTATGTTCAGAAGCCTTCAATTTTTGAGAAAAAATCCAGGAGTGTATTTAACTAATTTTATTTACATGAAATTAATGACGGAATGTACAGGGTGTACAACTAAGAATGGTCGCCGCCGCCGGCTGTATCTCAGAAACTATTTATCGTACAGCCTTCGGAAAAAAATATTTATAGTAAAAGTGGTCAAGAGAAATCGCTGGAAAATATTTTCAAGTTTCTAGCTTCGCCGCTAGGGGGCGTACCTGCCATGGCAAATGATAAAATCATGATTTTCTCCAAATTATAGGCAATTAAGGTAACTCAAAAATAACTTTATTGGAAAGCTGAAACAATTATACACAATTTTGGTCTAACACTTTTTGCTTTAGCTCATCAAATAAGGGTGGGAGGAGAGGGTGAATTCTTCTGTACGAAAATGCTTATAGCTTCTGTTTAACTTTATAGAATGTGGCAAACTTAGTATCGTTTGAAAGAACTTTTCTTGCTTCAAACGATGTTCGATAAGAAGTTGTTTTGATTCATATATTTGTTGCTAGGTGGCGCTTTTTGAAAAATTATTAACTTTATCGATTCTTCTTGAAAAATTTAAATGGACTCATATATATTTTTTAACATTATTAAAATTAGTATAAAATATCGAAAATATTAGTGAAAACCGCAGATCCATATCTTTTTTCGTTCAAGAAATATGGAAAAAATAGTTTTTACACGATTCACAACCCGTATTATTGTTATCACAAGTCGTTTTGCGAATTTAGGGCTAATTGCATTTTTTTTGTTCCAAAGCCTATCACTTAAATTCGCAAAACGACTTGTGATAACAATAATACGGGTTGTGAATCGTGTAAAAACTATTTTGTCCATATTTCTTGAACGAAAAAGGATATGGATCTGCGGTTTTCACTAATATTTTCGATATTTTATACTAATTTTAATAATGTTAAAAAATATATGAGTCCATTTAAATTTTTCAAGAAAAGTCGATAAAATTAATAAGTTTTCAAAAAGCGCCACCTAGCAACAAATATATGAATCAAAACAACTTCTCTTATCGAACATCCTTTGAAGCAAGAAACGTTCTTTCAAACGATACTAAGTTTGACAAATTCTATAAAGTTAAACAGAAGTTATAAGCATTTTCGTACAGAAGAATTCATCCTCTCCTCCCACCCTTATTTGATAAGCTAGAGCAAAAAGTGTTAGACCAAAATTGTGTATAATTGTTTCAGCTTTCCAATAAAGTTATTTTTGAGTTACCTTAATTGCCTATAATTTGGAGAAAATCATGATTTTATCATTTGCCATGGCAGGTACGCCCCCTAGCGGCGAAGCTAGAAACTTGAAAATAATTTCCAGCGATTTCTTTTGGCGACTTTAACTATAAATATTTTTTCCGAAGGCTGTACGATAAATAGTATCTGAGATACAGCCGGCGACCATTTTTAGTTGTACACCCTGTACATATTACATCCATAAAAAATTAATCCTAGAATGAATTTTGAGAGTAAAGCGATTAGTAATTACTGGTGATTGTGAAACGAAAGTAATTTGAATAAATTATATGAAATAAGTTGATGAAAATGGATATTTAATTTAATATTTTCTTAAAATAGCTAGTGAGTTTATGTGTACTCGTAATTGCAATCGATACTAAAAAGTAAAAACTTTGTGCCAGGAGTGAAGAAAGTGAAGAGCATAAACCGTAGAAAAATCAATGAAAAAGTGAAAATTATTCTTAGTAAAAATAATTATTCCCAAAAGTTTTGCTCATTTTTAAGTCAGTTATAAAAGTCGGTACCAAAAATATGAATATAACAAAATCTCTAAAAAAATCTCTAAAAAAATTTGTTACAGCTTAAAGTTTTTGGAAAAACTTAGAATTTTAGAGCACAATGCAGACTGCAGATGAATCTAATCTACTATATCTACATAACCTTGACAAATTTCCAAACCTACGTACCTTTACGGGCCTTAGACGAAAGCATTTTCGTAACCACCGAAGTCCTCCAAACGGCATTTGTCAAGTAGTTTTGCAAACTAAAAATTTAACACTACGAGGTTACCAATTGCCAGTTCCACACAATTTTTATTAGATAACACCGCGATGTAATAAACTCATAATGCTAACTGGTAAATGAATAAAAATGTTATAGCGTCTGGTCTAAAACAAGAGTTAAACTGAGTATGTTTTGAATTTCACAGGAATATAGAAATAAGTTAGGAGGTGGTTTTTATCAAGCAAAATCGTTGGTATTTGGAAGGGTGTATGTTGGAGAAACTGTTTTATTACAATAAAAGTACCATAATAACTTTCTTTGAAATTTTATAACTATTAAATCTGTCTTTAAAATAATATAAAATAACAAAAATTCAGTTTTTCAAAATACCAAACCAATAGATATATTTACGATTAAAAATAATACGTAAATACCTATCGATACTGTTTCCTATACTAATAGAATCAATCGAACTCGACAGATACAGTACTTACCTAAATGACTTATATTCTATAATTATTACTTAGTACCCACTATTTATTTTAATAATTGGCTTTTGTCTGTGCCTAATGGTACAATTTATGTACCTATACCATTACTACAATGTATTATTAACACAGTAATTATCCTGATGCTGTCTGTGGTCTGTGAGTAGTTTCAGTACGTAATGAAAATTTGTAGTTACGAACAAATAGGAAACAAAAAAAAACTGGTAAATGTGAATAACCCTAGAAAAGTAATAACGTAAGTAGTACTGAGGATCAAAGAACTGAGATCAATGACTTATAATGAATAACAATAACAAATAATTGTTCTTAAAAATTTGTTTTGTGTCCAGCTTCAAGTAATTGTAACACGCACATCATGTGAATGTTAATTTCTGTTATTATTATGCAAATTTTTGAAGCTTAATGTATGAATTATAAAAAATCAACCTGAAGATAACAAATACTGCTGTATAATTTTTATTAGAATTGCTGAATTTAAACTTGTTATTACAAAATAATAACAAATTGTGTGACGTACGTTGCTAAACACTTGTAATTTATAACAAAATACCCGTTTAAGTAGAATTGTATTTACGACGAAGCAATTTAGGATATAAATATTTGCAGGATATTAAACAATTTTTACATGTCTCAACATTCAATTTAAAAGCATTACTTAAAAAGCGATAAACAAAAATTACTTGAAATATAATGAGATCTGTCACAATTTTTCTTTTTTATAACTTGCAAGCAGAGCCGGCTGCAGATATTTTAAAGCCCAATGCCAAAATAATGGCGGGATTACTGGGTACCAATAAAGTAAAGCTTACACGTAATAACTATATATGTAAAATTGAATCTCACTATTTAAAGCGCTCATCTGTTCACAATTCAGTTAAAATTACGATTTATGCATTCATGTTTCTAACTTTACGTTCGATTTTACATATGCCCCTGCTTATATCGTCAGGATTTCACCAGTCGATAGTTTAGCGAAAATTAAAGGTGGTTTGTCTAATAAACTATGGTCGAATGTTGCTTCCTTTTTGATGTACAGGGCATTAAAGAAAATAAATTATTTTAAATAATTTGCTATAAATCAATAACAAAAAAAGTTAGTCTTCTGAAATTTTGCATAGATCTTTTTTTTTGTATTCTCTTATTAATAGTGGTTGCAATTATTTTATTTAGAACACAGAGGCGTGCGTACGGGTTTCTTCAAAAACATTTTATTGAATAAAACGTACGCCATTGTTTTTTTTGCAGCATCAATATGCAGAGAGTATATTCCATTCAATTTAGAAACTTTTTTGTATTTTATAATTTTTTGATAACGTAATTCAAAATAACCTAATAGTACAGTAAATAAGGGAGATTATTAGATTTCCGAAAAAAGCATCAGTACAAAGTTGTAGAGAAAAAGATTTCCTACAACTTTCCTTTTATTATTTTTTTGATATTGTCAATATTTAAAAAGTTATTCAACAAATAAGTTGCAAATTTTAGGGAAATTTTTCTCTAGTTAGGTACTACTTACTACTCTTTCCCCAAAATTTTCCACTTATTTGTTGAATAACTTTTTAAATATCGACAATATAAAAAAAAGTTTAAAATATAAGTTGTAAAAAATATTTTTCTTTACAACTTTGTACTGACTCTTTTTTTCGAAATTTTAATAGGAAAAAAGTTATTCAATAAACAAAAAAATCCAACCCCTGGTGAAGGAAGGGCGGGGTCTACGAATACACAAACTCAGTTTTAAACTTTCAGGGTGACCCTCTACAAGATTCTACAAAAATTGGCTGTAGGGTAAAAAAAGTCTATTTGAAGCCTTTTTTTCCCATTATTTACTGTACTATTAGGTTATTTTGAGATAAGTTATCAAAAAATTATAAGATACGAAAAAGTTTCTAAATTAAATGGAAAATAATCTCTGCATATTGGTGCTGCAAAAAAACCAGTGGCGTACGTTTTATTCAATAAAATGTTTTTGAAGAAACCCGTACGCACGCCTCTGTGTTCTAAATAAAATAATCGCAACCACTGTTAATAAGAGAATACAAAAAAAAACATCCATGCAAAATTTAAGAAGGCTAACTTTTTTTGTTATTGATTTATAGCAAATTATTTAAAATAATTTATTTTCTTTAATGCCCTGTACATCAAAAAGGAAGCAACAATCGACCATAGTTTATTAGACAAACCACCTTTAATTTTCGCTAAACTATCGACTGGTGAAATCCTGTATAGCTAACCACAAAATAAGACTTAACTTTTTATTTTTTGAGGTAGATTAGCTTTTCAAATCGATTTTTTTAGCAGTTTACGACTAGTTTTATGGTGGTAACAGTATAGAAACTTAAAAAAAAGTGAGGTTGTATACCTTTAACTTTCTATAACTATTTAATCAGTAGCGGATCCAGGATTTTACCATGGGGGGGGGGGTTTTGGATAAAATAATTTAGAATAATCTACGTCACAAGTAATTTTTGCTAACATATCTCTTTTTCAAACATCAGTAGAATAAAAACAACGACCTCCACGGGGGGGGGTTTGAACCCGAAAACCCCCCCCGTAAATCCGCCACTGTATTTAATATTTAGAAGCTTGAAAGTGCGTGTTATTTTCAGATAATTATTATGTCGGTTTGCACATAAAAATGAAAGGTTTCAGGAACTAATACCCCAGGCCGGCCCTGCTTAAATCAATGCTCTGTGTGTACGTATACCTAAGTATGCAATGAAATAAAACAAACCAAACATTTTTTAGGTTTTAAGTAAATTGAAAGTCGTTCTTGAATCCTGATTATGTTCCGATAAAACTGTTCGATATAAACAAATTTGCTTAAATATCACATTTTTCTACTGAACCAGTAGTGGGTACTAAATAAACACCCGATGATTAATAAACTGCAATAAAAGTGTGTTTACAAATTCACACACCTATGGATCATATGGTATAGTTATCAACTTTTTAAATTCAAGGTAAAAACACGAAATTTAACACGGTGTGTTGTGTAGCTCTAGACTACAATATGTAACGAATTTGCGTTTTTTGTTTTGTCATTAACCTTTTAGCCTCTATAATAAAATAAACTAACATATCTTCAACAAATTACTTAATTATAGAAATCACATGTGATGAATACGTAAGTTTATTTTATGTGGCTTTAATGTTATATAAGTAAGTATAATTTGCTAATTATTACTACATGCGAAGGTGTTTAGTTAATATGCAATTGTAGTTATAATATGCATTGCTAATTTGACCGTCTATATTATTGCTAAATTTCAGAAAAAGAGAAATTATTGGAAACAAACGACCGTGAATGATTTTCAGGTTTATTTGCAGTGAACTTATGCCAAAGACGTCATTTTAGTAACTCTTAATAGGTACATATAAATTGCGAGAAAAGCAATAGTTGGTTGTCAGTTTAAAGAAAAAGAATTGAACATTACTTTTCATATTGCTGTTTTTCTCTGGATATTTGTAGGCAATTAAACAAAAATTGATTTATGATGGTAAACTTAACCTCATTACGTCTGTCCTTCAAGACTAATAACTGAAAACATACGCAGTAAAAAGGAAATTTCAAGAAATATTTATGTTGGTGACAACAATGGAGAGAGTTGCAGTAATTTAGTAGTTCTTGCGTGTTTTTTTAGAATCACTTTTATCAAACGGCAAAAGTCTATAACTCAAAAATTTTTATTTATCTTAATCAGAATAAATAATGTAAGACTTTTATAAAATAATATTCTTAAAATTATATGAGTTTAAAATCAATTTTTAGACTCTATCTTACGCTTCTAAAAAGAAGCCACATATTTTTTTATTACAATTTGAAAAATTGAGAATCATTAGTGGCCAAAATTAAAATTTTTTTTTGTTCTACAGAAAATTTCACAACTACATCAAAAAAGGTTCTTAAATTTATTCAAAAAATGTGTTCGGTCTTCCTGTTACATACAATTTGGAATCACGAACTTGAACTATACAGGGTGTCCCAGTTTATACCGTCAGGATTTCACCAGTCGATAGTTTAGCGAAAATTAAAGGTGGTTTGTCTAATAAACTATGGTCGAATGTTGCTTCCTTTTTGACGTACAGGCCATTAAAGAAAATAAATTATTTTAAATAATTTGCTATAAATCAATAACAAAAAAGTTAGCCTTCTGAAATTTTGCATAGATCTTTTTTTTGTATTCTCTTATTAATAGTGGTTGCAATTATTTTATTTAGAACACAGAGGCGTGCGTACAGGTTTCTTCAAAAACATTTTATTGAATAAAACGTACGCCACTGTTTTTTTTGCAGCACCAATATGCAGAGAGTATTTTCCATTCAATTTAGAAACTTTTTCGTATCTTATAATTTTTTGATAACTTAACTAAAAATAACCTAATAGTACAGTAAATAAGGAAGAAAAAAAGTCTTTCTTACCTACAGCCAATTTCTGTAGAATCTTCTAGAGGGTCACCCTGAAAGTTTAAAACTGAGTTTGTGTATTCGTAGACCCCGCCCTTCCTTCACCAGCCCTCAATTAAGAGTTGGATTTTTTTGTTTATTGAATAACTTTTTTCCTATTAAATTTTCGAAAAAAAGAGTACAAAGTTGTAAAGAAAAATATTTCCTACAACTTATCTTTTAAACTTTTTTTGATATTGTCGATATTTAAAAAGTTATTCAACAAATAAGTTGAAAATTTTGGGGAAAGAGTAGTAAGTAGTAGTAGTAAGTAGTACATAACTAGAGAAATATTTCCCTAAAATTTGCAACTTATTTGTTGAATATCTTTTTAAATATTGACAATATCAAAAAAATATTAAAAAGAAAGTTGTAGGAAATATTTTTCTCTACAACTTTGTACTGATGCTTTTTTCGGAAATCTAATAGGGAAGAACCTCTTTAATAAATAAGAAAAAAAAGTTAAGTTATCAAGAAATTGTAAGATACATAAAAGTTTCTAAATTGAATGGAAAATACACTCTGCATATTAGCTACAAAAAAAAACAGTGGTGTACGTTTTATTCAATAAAATGTTTTTGAAGAAACTCGTAGGCACGCCTCTGTGTTCTAAATAAAATAATTGCAACCACTATTGTAAGAGAATACAAAAAAAAAGATCTATGCAAAATTTCAGAAGACTAACTGTTTTTGTTATTGATTTATAGCAATTTATTTAAAATAATTTATTTTCTTTAATCCCCTGTACATCAAAAAGGAAGCAACATCCGACCATAGTTTATTAGACAAACCACCTTTAATTTTCGCTAAACTATCGACTGGTGAAATCCTGTCGATATAAACTGGGACACCCTGTATGTTCAAACTTTTATAAAAATTGAAGATGAATTACAGATGAAATCAATGCTATTCCTCGTGCAATACTTCGACGCCTAGTGATCGAGAAATTTAGTTCAAGAATAATTGAATGTGACAACATGAACGGTGGCCATTTGTCCAATATTCTTTTCCTCAAATAAAAATGTAATGTTTAACTTTCTTTTGATAATAAATTTATCTTTATAAAAAAATTTAAGTATTTATTTTAATAGTTTTAAAAAGCAAATATTTTTGAGTCACCCTTTATTTCTAATTTTACTCAAAACTAATGCATAAATTTCTGGTTCAAGCGTTCAGGACAATTTTTTTAGTTCATTTAAGAAATTTAACAGTTTGTACTTCACCTTGATGAAGAGTAAGTAAGATATAAAGAATTTCATTGGTTAAGTTTTTGTTAAATTCAAACCTAATTTGTTAACGTTCATCACTTCCTTGCGCTTTTTGAAGAGTATCACCAATTTTTTCATTAACTTTTGATCAAGTGTCTTGGGTTTAAAAGGGATTTTCGAACCTTTGTTTTTACAGCGGAGATATTGTTCATATTAGTGACACATTTCGAGATTTTAGCGAAAAACAGGTTTTCGAAATGTTTCACCCATCCAAAAATTAAGGAAATTTCAGAAATGAAACGTTTGCGGACATTTTTTTTTATTTTGTAGTTCTGATTTCATTTAAATTTGACAAATTGATCCTGAAATAACTTGTATAACGAAATTTGCACTGTAAAAAATAAATACACTTTCCAACATTAAACCGATGACAAACCACGACTTAAGGGATTGGTATCTCACCTTATATATTTCAGAATTATTAGATAAATTAAAATCATTCAGTAAAATTGTAGGTTAGACCGGGAGCTGAAGAGAATTTAGTATGCATTTTATCAATTGATATAAGCTCATAACAGCTCAAAGATTAATATTTTGGATGTTGCCGCTCCATTATATGGTCCAATTTTTTTTCTCACACCTTTTCTATTTTTATATACAGGGTGGTCAAGGTTAAACTTCATTAATTTTGGGAGGTGATAGTGCATCAAAAAAAGTAGACTTTAATGAAAAAACTTTGCTCAAAAATGTTTTGTAACAAAGATACAGGGTGTCAAAGTTTACGATAAGAAGTGGTTTTGTTACCATAACTTCTAAACCACTCGATCGATTTCCATTAAACTTCGTACACAGAGTAATGTAGTACATTTCTAAGTAATGATGAGGTTCATTTATAAAAAAAATCTCCAGTGGCGTAGATACTGGGGAACTGCTCCACTTTTCCCCTCCAATCTTCGACGCCACTGGATATTGCAAAATTCAACTTCTCACTAATTTCGTCTCTTCTCCTATCTGCTGTTTTTATAATAATGATCTACGATTGTGATATTTTTTAATTTTATATTTGATATAAGCTCATAACAGCTCAAAGATTAATATTCTGGATGTTGCCACCCCATTTTATGGTCTTATTTTTTCCCTCCCCTTGAGTATCAAACAAATCGATTGAGCGCAGGCTATGGAGTTATTTTAATGATTATTTTACTGATAATAGGTAGTTTTTTTAGTAGTGGACTTCGGATTATACAGCTTCTGAAACTTCTCACTAATTTTGTCTTTTCTCCTGTCTGGTGCTTTTATAATAGTGATCAACGATTGTGATTTTGGCTTTTTAACTAAGTCTTCTGTTGCATCACAAAACAAACACGATAACTCGTTCGGTCTTTTTCTCTTCAAATTTGTCACTTGTAACGACATTTTTTCATATTTTTTAATAAAATCCTTTATTTAGGTACTCACATACAAGAAAAACATTGACACATTGCTACAGCGCATTTTTGGAAATTTTGGCGCCTTCTATCTTTTTGGGTACTAACTACAGAGAGTTCGGTATGAGACAAAAAATGTTGAGCTATACAATTTTTGTCCTAACACGTTTTTCCTCCGACCAACAGGACATAAGGCAAATCCAAAAATCGAATCCAAAATTTTTTCTAGATGGCGCGGATTCCGAAACAGGTGGGGATACGCCAACTTGACATTTTACCTTTCGGACCATCAGAAACAACATATTAAAAATTCAGCATACTCGCAAGTTTTTGGATCTCAAATATCTGATTGACTGTAATAATAGTGATAATGTAATAAGAGGGCTAGGGAATTGAAATGGACCATCCCAGCTGCCGGCAACATGATTTTTTTCATTATTTAGGGTCTCAGATATAAGAATCCGAGCATAGTTGCCGGTCCTCATATTATGCATACTCAAGTACCTTTGGCACCTGCACTAGGTATTATTATTTCTTTAGTTAGATAGGACCTGTCAATCAACGATAAAATTCAATCTTTTTCATAAAATAATCTAAACTGTTCACACCTTAGATATTATTTTAAAACATGTACTGTATAAGAAAGAACGCATTTTCCATTGGAAAATTACAGTGCTGATCTACACAGACTAATTACTAAAATGCGGTCACTACTTCTCCGAAAAACAAATTAAATGTTCTCAAAAGCCCCAATTGCATAAATTCATTATAGTCATTATTATTAATTCTCATTTTCAATCAACGTTATTACCATAAACAACTTTCAATTAATCCTGTAGCAGTATAGCGTGAATAGAAAAGTTTTTTTGCATGCCTACCCATTATCCACTACACCTAGTTATTATACTCGTAACAATATGTGAAGATAAAATCTTATCAATATAATAGAATAGAGGCAACTATTACATTTAAAAAAAATAATACTTAGTCACCTATCTGGGCCATGGTAAGAACTGGTCCTATTAACATATAAATTGTTCATCAATTAAAGAAAAAAGAGTGTTTGAAGTCGGCATCAATATGTATAAAATAGTACCGTCATTGCGTAATTGCACCTGTTAAAATTCATATCAACTTGGATCCGGGTGATCTGAATTTATGTGTGTGCAATTTTCGTAACGAGCCAATTTCGTGACCGTTGAAAAAACCGGCTATTTATGTGAATGTTACATATAATTTGATAATTACGTGTGATAATTTAACTAACAGTTTACAACGCTCAAAAATATTTAGGAAAATAAAATACTTTCACTTTTTTGACTATTTTTATTATAACAATTTACAATTAAAAATATAATCATATGGCTAGTTGGGAGTTCCGTGACCCACACTAAAACAATTATATGGTTGTGGCTTTGTATGGCTAAATAAACGATGACTTCATTTATGTTATTTAATAAATGTTTCAGTTTTACCTCGGAGCTAGTTCTATTTTATGTGTATCAAAATTACGAAATACTTGTAGTAGATTAATTTCCATTACTTGTTTTACATTTACGTAGAATAAATTTATGTGAAACTATTAACTTTTAATTAATTATTTATTAATAACAGATTAGGAAAATGTGACAAGAATAATAATCATCTGGTTATTTATGCACCAAAGTGCATGAATAGCTGGAGAGATTTTATAATTATTATTATTACCTGGCAAACCTAGATAAAAAATATTTCATTAAAATCGCAACCTTCAGTTCTGGAACCTTTGTAAATTAAGCACTGATTGCTGCTTGACCATAAACTCGAAATTGGAATTGTGGTTGTAGCAAATGGTGGAAAATAACAAATCAGTTGTGGGGCTGCAATTCGTAATTATGTTCTAGGAAAACCACAAATTTAAAATCATTGATTTCAATGAACTCAGAGATATTTTCTCTTTATTAAGTACCACCAACATAAATGAAGTATAAATATTGTATCGAGCATAAATGTGTGTAAATATTTCGGAAAAATATTTCACTATATTTTTGAATGCGTTTTTAGACATACATTTTAGGAGTCTGTTTTTCCATATCACTTACACAGTTATGGTTTTATAACTTCAATCCTGCCTTTTAAAAATCAAAATAAATAATTAAATCTGTAGTGTTCGGGATAGAATTTTTCATTTGAACGGCTTGTAGGTTTTAGTTTTTATTTAAAAAACAAACCAATATTGATCGATACATTTATTTAAACATCGGAACATCCGGAAATTAGGAGCAAAAAACTCGGGGAGTGATTCTACTCGAAAAGTTAATGTGACAAGTTCCTATAACATTTTTCCGAAAGCTCATTAATATTGGGGTTACAAGGCCCTAAAGTTTTTTTTACATCAATTTTTTTCAATAACTTTTTTCTAAATTTTGATGATTCCCGGTTGAAGAGCATCGAAAAATCTTCAAAAAAGATCCTCTTGTTGAATATCAATAAAACGAGTATTTTTCGAGAAAAACACGCTTCTGTTTAATGCTTGCTTTGTTAATCTTGAAAATGAGCTGTGTAATTAGTTGGTATTCATTTAAGGCGTTTTTCTCGAAAACGACTCGTTTTATCGTGATGTAGCAAGAGGATCTTTTTTGAAGATTTTTCGATGCTCTTCAATCAAGCGTCATCAAAATTTAGAAAAAGTGCATAACCAAAAAGTTCTGGGTCTTTATCCAAAGGTCAACGTCAGTTTCGACTCTTTAACACTGGGGGATTTACCTCAATTTTGGTGCAAGAATACAAATAAACATTAGTGATAAGTGTGCCAAATTTGAAACGAATCGGTATACTAGAAAAAAAGTTACTGGAAAAAATTGATTTAAAAAAACAAACTTTAAGGTCCTGTTACCCCAAGATTAATGAGCTTTCGGAAAAATGTTATAGGAACTTGTCACAATAATTTTTCAAGTAGAATCACCCCCCGAGTTTTTTGCTCCTAATTTCCGGACACCCTGTAGATATTTTTCCAAATACTTCCATTTTACTGCTGGAAACAATTTTTGTTTGTAGACGTAGAGTTCTTTTTCAATTACAAAAAACTTTTCCTTATAACATTTTTGTTGAAAAAAATAAAAACTGATTGTATTTTAAGAGAACGGAATTTTTAATAAATAATAACTTTTCCAAGTAAAATGCATATTAAAAACTTATTCCTATATGTAACCCCATTTAAATGTTACATTTTCCATATATTTTTCATTGGGTAACCAAACATTTACACATTTCTCTAAATTTTTCAGCATATTTTTGAAACGAGCTCGTCAAAATACGTGCTACTTATTTTCACTTTAATTATTAGAATAACCATGAACTTCACCTAACAAACAATCTAGTGTTTTTAATTTTTTTATAAATAAATCCAAAATTTTCCATTAAAAATATACGAGGTATGATAAAATTAAGTTATAAGACTAATCACCACAGCAGCCCGTTTCCTCCACCATAATGCATTACTTCGTTGTCAAATTTAACGTTTCACTGATCGTATAGAAGTAATTACGTCTTGCTAAGTTTTGAGTATTGCTTTGATAATAATTGTTCGAAGTGCGCTCTACAGAAAGATTGTGCCAGATTTATGGCGAACGAAAAACTGAAATTAACTTAAAGTTTCGCGTAAACTAAAGAAAGCTCCGACTGAGTACCTTAAACTGTTAAAAAATGTTTATGTGGCATAAGAGGTTTTCAGAGGATCGGTAAGTTGTCGAAGATGAAGAACGCGAGGGACATCCTACCACATCAAAAACCGACGAAAAAGTAGCAAAAATCAGTGAAATCATCAGGAAAGATCAACGTTTAAACGTAAAAATGATTGCAGAAATACAAATGGTGAATATTAACCGAGAAACCGTTCGCCAAATTCTGCACAAATGAACATGACAAAGGTCTGTGCAAAAATGGTGCCGAAAAACCTGACCCAAGAGCAAAAAGTTTCAATGAATTTGCATTCCCTCTATTCCCCGGATTTAGCTCCTTAAACTGAAAAAATCATGGAAAGGTACCCGTTTTCAGACGTTATAAGACGTAATAGAAAAAACGGCAACACTCCTTAGAAGCCTCACTGATGAACAGTTCCAGCATTAGAAAAAAGTTTGTAACGCTGTGTGGAGCGGCCAGAGAAGTATATTGAAGGGGAGAAAAAAACAAGCTACTATTGATGAAAATCCATGGACAAATAGCGAAGTTATGTATTTTTCAATGGAAGACCAAAATTCAAAGGAAGAAAAAACGTGAAAATCGTCAAAAAAATTTTCACGTTTTTTCTTCCTTTTATAGAATCAGTTGAAATTCAGCATATTGATGGTTACCATTTTGTCAAAATAGGATTATTTTAGAAAAAATTCTGGCTCCTTCTTTGTTTTTTGCTAGTTCCGTAGTCTGTTTCTCGGATAAGAGACCAAATATAATCGCCCATCATGCCTGTATCCCAGAAGCCGTGATACCGTCGCTCCATGGCCTTCATTTGTTGGTGAAAATGTTCTCCGTGCTCGTCACTCACGTCGCCCAAATTGTCCGGAAAAAAATCCAAGTGGGAATGGAGGAAATGAATTTTTAATGACATGTGTACTTCTGCCGGAAAAATGGAAAAAATGGAATAATTTAAATCTAATGTGCAATGGGGGAAGTATAATATTTTCTCTCTTTACGATAGGATCGTATTTGATGTTGGCTTCGCCGACCACGGTGTTTGTTCTTGCCGGCCATTCTTTTTGTTTATAATGAAAAGCATCTGCACGGCTGTTCCAAAGGCAAAGAAAGCAGCAATTACTAGTATAGCCTCCTTGCATCCCACACAACATATCAACAACTTTGAGGTCAGAGCAAATTTTCCACTCATATTTTTTGTAATTGATGCATTGCAGCAATTTGACCATTGTTTCGTATGTTTCTTTGGTGTTAACAGCGTGTGCGATGGGAACTGATGGCTTTTCATTTCCATTGTGCAAGAGAACTGCTTTCAAACTCTCTTTGCTGCCGTCGATAAACAATCGCCACTCGTTTGGATTATGGACTTAGTGGAGCTCCTTGAACAAACCCGAAACGTCATTGCAATAGCAAACTTGGTTTTTCTTTGTGAAATATTTTGCGTAAGACTCGTGACGGTTCCTGTAGATTGTCGTTTTTACACCCGCAGCCAAAAAGCCATGTTGTTTCATGCGAGTAATTCTGATTTTTCTTTCGTGAGCTCCAAATCTCGCACCAAATCGTTCAATTCTTGGCGTAATAGTAATTGTCGTTCTATCTCCGATTCGAAATCACTTGCACTCGATTCGGCCGTATCTTCTGACGATTCTACATTTTTGAGGGCTGAATTAGGGCACACTGGATACGGAACATCACCCGAATGAGGTACCGGAAATATCACTGATCCCACTTGGACGTAATTCCATTTCAAACTCTTTCCAAAGCCAATCTTTTTGCTGAAACAAAAGTAGCAATCAGTCGCGTGACAAAATGGCTTTCTCCAAACCATTGGCGTGTCGAATTTCACGTATCGGCTTAAGTGAAAACACATGACTGTTTATGCATAAGGAATACATATAGAAAAAAACAAATTCATACCTTTGGCTAACAGCCCATTTGCTGAGAATGGATTGGCACAGAGCGCATAGAGACTTTGGTGTCCATGGATCAGTGAGATTCGGTAACATTCCAAAGTAAAAGCAAAGAATATATACAAAATGAACAAGAAGCGACACTCTCGTCGGCACCTTTGATATTTTGAAAACCAGATTCGGTGACCTTGCGCCATTTTGTGGGGGTGCAGAAAGAGAGGGAAATTCAAATTTAAATCCTTACCTTTCTATATTGTCTTTAGGAAATCGAAAGAAACTTAGTGTACCATCGTTGCGCGTGGAGCAAGCTTTAACCGCACACGAATAACCACGTTTACGTACTTTTTCCATGATTGAGATTATTGCCAATTAAATACTTATTACTAGTTATATTAAAATTAGGTTAGTGTCTCTGACACTGACAACCTAACTGACAAGAGTCAAGAGATAGTTTCTGGTCATGATACTATTAACCAGGTATGTTCTTGCGCATCTTGGGTAGGACTGGGGCAAAAACCTACAAACTTCAAGCAGCGGCATCCAGGGCGACCATCTAGAATACCCCTAGGTTAGGTGCCTCGTTGCAAATTGCAAATACCTAATTAAGGTAAATATAAAAATAAGCTAAAGATAATTTACACAGTAATGTTTCGTTATTCGAGTTATATTTTCATGTAAAAATCAATGATTTCTTGCGTTTTATAAAAAACGCAGTTTGAATTTAAGGCGGGAGCGAAAGAAGACGGCAGACTGGGATGATGCGCAGACTGAACCCAAACGCGTCCGCGGGAAGCACATACCTGGTTAAATAGTATCATGGTTCTGGTAAACCTGCGCACTGGAAAACGGTTTACCCCCACTACGCGACTGTCGGTTCTTGTTCATTTTGTCTATATTCTTTGGTAAAAGCCCATTCACAACCAATTGGGAACTGAAATGACCGATGGGGGCGCTGCAGTCGTAAGCTTGAAAGAGAGTCGCTTTAAAGGTCGCACAAATATTTACACATGTTTATATGAACGGTGTCGAGATTTAACGCAAGTTTTTTAAATTTTGTGTGTGATTCTTTTATTTGTGTTTTTACAATAAGTAAATTACCACAATGAAACTCAGTTTAATCGAATTATTTCGGTCCTAGATGCATCACAACTAGAGAAATTTAACAGAAGGTAAGTAATAAAAAATATTTGCAAGGTTAGGTTGTAATTAGTTTTTGGAAAAAGCAATTAATTTAGTTAAAGTTGGAAGAAGGGAAAATGTAACAACAAATCATTTAATAGGTACATACATGTATTTTTGGATGTCATCAAACATCTTCGTTGGCAAAAATATCATGGCGTTTGCAATTGTTAATACATACTATCACTTTTATTTTTCTGGTCTTTTTGGTTTGCTTTTGTTCTTTTTTTTTCTGTTTCAGGCACGATAAAAAACACTTGGATCACATATCTGGTACTGATATGAAATGCACATGGTCGAAAAGGAAAGTTGTTTTAGAAAAACATGAGCCAATTTCCCTCCGTGAAACTCCTTATTATAAAAAGAAAATAAATAATAAATAAATGAAAACTAAGTTGTCAATTTCTTTTCCCTTTGCTGTTACAACTTACAACCATTAACACAACAAAAAACTTTGCAGTTCATCCAGAGAAAAGTCTCTGGTTCGTACTGGTTTTAAACACAACAGGCGGCCCTTTTTGCTCTCCGTTACACATAACACTGTAATAATAAACATGTAACAAGTATTTAACACTAATTATGTGTGCCTTATCTGCAATATTTGAAACAAATCTTAACGTTTTATTAGTTATCATATTTAACAAGAAAATTAACTTTGTGCAGCCTGCCATACTTCACATGTTGAAATGTCTAAGTGACTCTCTTTCACGGGGGACAATTTGTACCGCCAGGTGGCGCATTCTATATTTCAGTTCCCAATAGACCTTTTTATTTATCGAAAATGTCATTGCGCATTGGTGGCGCCAATTTCAAAATGTGCGGACATCTCGAGCGAGCCACTATGCAAAATCATTGGAATTTCATGCATTTTCTTCTACGAAAAATGCTATATAAAAAATCTACATTTCATGCTTTTGTTACATTATATACCTACTAGAGGAAAGTATATTTTTGCTATTTTGGGAGAGTGGAAGATGCTGTGTTAGAAATTAGAAAAAATTAAGTTTATTATTTTGTAATGAACAATAATATGGTCTGACATTCTGCGTCAAATATAAATTGTCAAAGGTGCGTGTCGTGTTTTCGTTCTAAGTTTCTTCGAAAAACACGGAAATTTTTGTTACTGTTTTTAAAAAAAGTGGAGTCATCATCTTATATACTTGTGAATCGAAGTTTGGTGGTAGAAAATGAGTGATTTATCTTCGAAACATCATCCAGGGGCCCATATGCCGTGCTGTTATGGAATTTGTACAAGCAACTCTCGTTTGAAATCTTATGGGTACGGATTATATTATTTCATACGATTTGCCAAACCATGTACCACGTACCGGAACAAGCTTCTTGTGACTGTGAAAATACAAAAACACATCAAAAACTGCGCCAAGTGCTCTAAGTGCAAATCATGGGTGAAATCGTGTCTTCGAAGTGACATGCGGTTTCGGCGCATTGACGACGTCAAGAAGGACACATACATTTGCTCCTTGCACTTTCCAGTAGTGGTCCATCAGAAGCATTTCCCGACCCCCTTGAAAACGACGACGACGGATAATCCTCAAATATATATTTAACAAATTTAACCAAAGCAAATAAACGACAAATGCATAGAATTGATCTTTTTTTCTATAAATCGTTCCCCCTTATCAATAGTACTAATTTTTTAACGGATTTTTAAAGTAAAATTTTATTTCGCGATTGAAAAAAACGATGTAAACAAAAAATATTTTAACCTGCCTTTCGACCAATTCCGCTTTTTTTCACCAATTCGCAAATCGCAACATTGTAAAAATCTCCCTAAAGCAACACAGGTACGTTCCTCTACGGTTTCGTGTACAAGATCGGCACCATCAACAACATTTTCATTAAAAATAATTCGTAAAACCTTTGACGGGCTTGACTTTTTGAATGAAAGTGTCCGCACATTTCAAATTTCGCGGCACTAAAAATGGCGGCGGCACATGCGCAGTGTGTTGAGAAAACGGTCTATAGTGGCCAATAATAATTGACAGTGACAAATGTTTAGATTTTTTTATTGGTCGAACGCTATGTTTTTTTGTTATGTCCCGTACGTTAAGTGGTTGTGAATGGGCTTTTATTCACATAACTTTGCTGTAGCGCATAAGTAAATTTACGTACATTTTTTTGGACCATAAATTCACCGCACTCATTGCAGAAATCGTTTGGGTCGTTTACGCACTCGAACTCTCGACTCTTTTTACTCATTTCACAAATTTTAATCAACCAAATGAAACGACGATAAAAATTTAAATATACCGGGTTACAAAAAACCAGGTTAGAAAATAATTGACGATGGGCGATTACATTTGGTCCCTTATACGAGAAACAGACTACGGAAGTAACAAAAAACAAAGAAAAAGAAAGAATTTTTTCTAACATATTCCTATTATAACAAAATGGTAACTATCAGTATGTTGAATTTGAACTGATACAATAAAAGGAATAAAAAACGTGAAAATCGTCAAAAAGCTAAATTTTGTTCTTCAATTGAAAAATACATAACTTTGCAATTTGTCCATGAATTTCCATCAATAGCAGCTTGTTTTTTTCGTAAAAGTGTCAGCTTCATGTAAAAAAATTTGAATTGAACTTATCTTGAGATTTCTACTTTTCCCCGGAAGATACGTGAATTTTCGACATCGATTTTTGTCAAAAAAAAACGACTTTTTCAACTTATTAATATCGCTAGCATCTGAACTACTAGGCCGATCTCAAAACTATGTAAAAAAAGTTGTAGAAGGGTCAGTTAACTTTAATTTGAGTGCTTGTTTGGCCAAATCGGCCAATTGTATCTCGATAATATATTCAAAAACGTTGAAAAAACTCCGAAATTTGAAAAAAAAAATTCGAAAATGCTTCCATGAAAAAAATTTTAAGTGTGATTTTCGTGTTTGGTGGGTCAAAATACATGGGAAAATCAGAGTGAGATATGGTGGGCAAAATGGCTGTAAACTAGTGTTTTAGTTGATATTCGACCCCTTTTGTAAATACTAAAAAGTAATCAATTTTATTTTCTTTTGAAACTTTAAAAGCACCTGATTTTTTTTTTATTTTCTTATTACCAATATCAATAAATTTTTATATCATTGGAAAATTACCTTTACAATGATGCCCAACATGCCATTTGCAATTTCAAAGTAGCTGGTTTCTGATCCATGCAAAGTGAACTATTAAACTTTTAGAATTAATAGAAATAATCACGATTACTTTACCAGTCGGTTTAAAAATATCGACTATCTTTCAAAGAGAACCATAATCCTTCCAATGGAGTTAATTCCCGAGACCAGATGTCATGATGTTAACGTCACACCAACACTATTCATTTACCAATTTCCACACCCTTTTCCAGCTATCATCAAACGCCTGCTGCTGCCATAAACTTCAGAAATAACTTTCTGAAAACCAATAAGGTGTACCACGCGGCCCAACCCCTTCTCCAAGTGTTAGATGTTATATTTAGGACCGATATTATTATTTCCGATTATTAGTAGCCTTGCAGAAACTAGGTCAATGTCTTCAGAAGGTTGTAAACGCTATCTTTTAGTCAACCGTAAAGTGTTAATGCGTGAGAAAGAGAAGTAGGTAGCTAAGACTTCCATTCATTTCCTACTTGTATTCCGTAGACTAGTTGACGCCAAAGTGACATTCCCAGACAGGAAGTGAAAGAAGTAATGCGTGTGTATGTGTTTTGTTTTTCTTACAATAATAATGCACATTTAAAAAAATGTTGTTGTGATTTGAATACGAGGCAATTATTGGAAATCAAAACACATGCCACCTCATAAGTCATAACTACTTTATAATCAAGTTTATAATACAACTCGATTGAAACATTATAAAAGCAATAGGTTTATTTTTATAAAAACTATGAACAAATAAAATTTCTGAGAGAATTTTTCGTCTCCTAAACCAGAATAAAGTTTTAAATGAATTTGAAATTAATCTAACAGTTTACAACGAACACTACAATAGTAAAATCTGCACACATACACAAATTCATATTTTTTCGTTGCTGTCTTTGGCAGTTTCATTAGGCATATCAGCGAAAAACATATCAGGCGAAAATTTCATTGAAGATCTAGTTTTCCTTGGCGATAATTTAGTCTCTACTCCATTGACCACTTCACCTACTGAGACTTTATTGTTAAAACCTAAAGCATTATTCTGTTTTTTTGTATCACCGTTCATTAAACCAAAATTTGATTCCTCAGACGTTGAAGATAATATATTCTCAGATATCGCTGTGCCATGCAGGTCCGGATCATTTTTCGTGAGAGCATGTATTGGTTTGCTCTCGTATAAAACACCTTCGAACATCTTGGCACTTTGCGAGTAGTTCTCTGGTTCACTAGTGGTACTTTCCGGTACCATCTTGGCGATTTTGGGCGAGGAAGCATCGTCATCAAACTTGATTAGTTCCGTACTTTCAGACATCGCATCCTTAGGTAACTTCTCTATTTTCTGCACAGCATCTCTATCCAAAACTTGCAATTCTCTCACTTCTCCCACGTGACCATTTTCATCGACTACCTGATATTGCAAGCCACCTTTCGAAAGATTTTGCAGGACTTCATCAGTAACCGTAACAAAGTTGCCATCACTAGTTTTGTACATTATTTCCACATTTGTTGGAACATCGTGTCCAAGAATATGCTTAATTTTATCCGCGGTTAAACCTTGAAAATTTTGATTGTTATTCTGTACAGTAAACTGCACCATGTTTTGCGGTTTCGTGTCCGAGAGAAACTGATTGGGAGGTACATAGAATGCATTTTCCAAATCCGAGTAATTCACCACTTGCAGCTCGTTTAATTTATCCGAAAAATTCTCATCTGTATGTGGTATGAAATTCTCCACAGTTGTCTCAGTACAAGTATCCTCAATAATAAACGAATTCACTTGTGGAGCATTTGCAATTTCCTTTTGCAAATTCGCTAGAGCCATTCTACTGGCTTGCGCTTCTTTGGCGCAGGCTTTCTCCGCCTCAGCTCGAATATATTTGCGCTTAAATCGGCGTTGTCCAAAAGGATCGTTAAGATTATAGTTAATTGGTTTTAAAATGTTCGTTGAATTTGTTGGAGTAGGATTGTGGTTCAGAGGTGTATAGGCGGTAGGGTATTTTGGTTTTCTAGTTAAAAATTGTGGAAATGGGAGGAACACTTCTTCACCTGGAAGGTAAACAAAAGAAAAGTGAAGAAATTGTAGGAGGGAATTATTGGGATTGTGGAAAATTGTGAAAAAGTAGAGAGGGAGAATCGTAAAAAATATTGTATGAAATTTATGTGTACACTTGTATAAATAATTAATCAATAATTTAGTAAGTAGTCCAGAAATATTATACCACAAAAATCTAATAAACATTTTCTTTAAAATAATAGGGCCATTTAGCTGATTGTTGTTTCTTAGAAAATTTTTAGTAATGTTTTATTTTAAACACTTCTATAAAATTTGGCAATTAAAGGAGTTTCATGTGTTTTACTAACTTATCAAAAACAAGTATGTACTAACCTAACATAATACCAAAATCATATTTTCAAAAAATATAAATCTACATTTTTCTCCTGCTCTACAATTCCATTTATTTTTCACTGTTCATCCACAAGAAAACGATATAATAAAAAAGTGAAATGACAAAAAATTTCAAGTCTTCAAGTTTAATTTTTGCCCAAAGGATATCGATTCGATAATTTTGTTATTTCAGCTAAATTATTGGTTTAACAAAAAAATATAGTAAAACACATTCAAGCTTAACGATAAATCATTGCAATCTAACCAATGTGATAGTAAGAATAACATACACAATAATAATTATTATTTTTATGAAATTACTCAGACTCACTTCACCTTTTTTACATTATTTTTCTTGTTCCTAATTAAAAACGAAAAAAAATTAAATCGGATTGCACTTTTCAATAAATAATTGAATAAATACACTAAGCAGTAAATTTGTTTGATGTTAGATTTTTCTGAACCATTTTTTTGCATTTAGGTTGATTCTTTAGGAATGATTCAATGCTAGGTACAGAGTTTTAATTAAAATTATTTTTTTCCATAACCTGCTGTTACAACAAAGTTGGATTTTTCGAAAATTCTCCTTTTTGTTTCACTTAAAAATAATAGTCCTTCAGCTAGGGGTCAAAAGGTAGGAAGTAAAAGTGGCATGAGACGACGCAGTGTTTTCTGAAGGTTTTTTGGTCGCTGAATCCGAATCCGTGCGTCGTTTTTCAATAAAGTGGTGCAAACAAAAGTTATTAACAATTTATTGTTTAAAACGCAATAACTCGAAAAGTATAGATTTTACCGAGCATTTTATAAAAAAAAGTTTTAAACAAAAGTTGTTCAAAATAAAAAGAAAAGGTCATATGATATTTTGTCATAAAGTCGCACGGACAAAAGTTATTAACAATTTATTGTTTAAATGTTTAAAACGCAATAACTCGAAAAGTGTACATTTTACCAAAAAAAGTTTCAAACAAAAGTTGTGTAAAATAAAATGACTCTCCGAAAAGGTCATATGGTATTTTGTCATAAAGTCGCTCGAACAAATGTTATTAACAATTTATTGTTTAAAACGGAACAAACCAAAAAGCATACATTTTAGGAGAGTCTTTTTATTTTGCACAGCTTTTGTTTGAAACTTTTTTTGGTAAAATGTACACTTTTCGAGTTATTGCATTTTAAACAATAAATTGTTAATAACTTTTGTCCGAACAACTTTATGACAAAATACCATATGACCTTTTCGGGGAGTCTTTTTATTTTGAACAACTTTCGTTTGAAATTTTTTTTGGTAAAATGTATACTTTTCGTTTTCGAGTTAATTTAAACATTTAAACAATAAATTGTTAATAACTTTTGTCGGTGCGACTTTATGACAAAATACCATATGAACTTTTCGGAGAGTCTTTTTATTTTGAACAACTTTTATTTGAAACTTTTTTTAGTAAAATGCTCGGTAAAATCTGTACTTTTCGAGTTATTGCGTTTTAAACAATAAATTGTTAATAACTTTTGTTTGCACCACTTTATTGAAAAACGACGCACGGATTCGGATTCAGCGACCAAAAAACCTTCAGAAAACACTGCGTCCGTCTCATCCCGCTTTTACTTCCTACCTTTTGACCCCTAGCTGAAGGATTATAAGGGTTCCAATAGTTTTGTTGATATTTATCTTATTTCCGGTTGATTACACAAAAAATATTTTAGGACAATTTTGTACATAAATAATTTGCCACAATTTTTGTTAACAACTTTTTGATATGGCGTCAATGTTACTAAAGTTATGATCCACAAAGTTAAAAAATAAGAAAATGAAGAGATTTGAGCCAAGATTGCTTATCATCAATCCTATTTTAATAAGCAACAACCTGGTATATTATTTTTTTTAATATTTACGTCAGTGTATTATTCTATAATTTCAGCTTTAAAGCCAAGTTTTTAATTCGTCTACCCAGTTCAACAGTCATTTACGCGTTTTATTATACTGATAGTCTGTGAGATAATCTAATAATAATATTAATTCTAAAAATAAATGTAGAAGCAGATTAGCAGAGACGGAGGCGAAATCAACATCTTACAGTTACAATCCGATATGGTCTAGTGGCTAGGATACCTGGCTTTCACCCAGGAGGCTCGGGTTCGATTCCCGGTATCGGAAATTTTTTTTAACTTACAATATTTTATTTTTGTCAGTTATGAATAATACCCAAAAGCTTACTTGTGTAACCATTGAAAAGAAGAAAAATGTTGGTTTTCTACGACTGTGACGCATATACCAAGTGAAAAGAAGAAATTTAAATTGTTTTTTATACCTATAAATTTATATAATTACATTAGCAGTGAGCATATGCAGGGTTTTTCGCTTTTATTGTTACAAACTAAAGCAAAAGAAACGCTTCGTTTCTGAGAGACAATAATTTTTTCAAATGATTTTGTGGATTTATCTAGAGATCTGAAATATTCTCTGTCTTTAAGTAATCTATAATCTGCTGTTATTATAATAAAAATAATATTATTGTGCAGTGGCGTATGTGTGCGAGAATTAGTCAACTTTTTTTGCATATCTATTTAGGGAATTGAAATGTAATAAAGGCAAAAAAACTTGTTTGATTTACCTAAATCTAACCCTGTAAAAGATAAAATTAAGTTTGAAATATTTTTACATTATAAAATATCTAACTCATCCTAGAAATCAAATTTATTGGCTCACTGTAATACAGCAGATTGTAGGACTCAAAATAAGTCCAAATTTTCTTGTAAACTTACATTCGAAAACGCTTCCTTACTGAGGTGAATAAAAACAATGTTAAAATTACTTTCAACACCCTTTATCTGTATATGAGAGCATTTTATTACATCTGTTGATAGAACAATTTAGATTTAGTTTGGGTCATAAAATTTACTGTATTACAATGAACCATTAATTGGGGCTTCTAAAAACAAAAGAAAAATTGCAAAGTAAAATTTTTTTAATTAGTTGGGTTAACGCATATCAAACAAGTATAACTTTTCACGTAATTTGACCATAATTTTGGTTATTTTTTACAAATTTTCAATTAACTAAAAAGATATACCAAAAAATGATGAGATACTCTCCCATAACTACGCCACTGAGAAATGCTAATTTTGTTATAATACCACAGTTTATTATAGTTCTCTTAAAAATTTATTAAGCCCCCAAATATTAGATTTCTACCTTAAACCATTCTATACAGGGTGTTTCCTAAGTACGGTCCGCAACTTCAGGGCGCAATTTCTTAGGATGTTTTAAGCATAAAAGCTTCTACGAGCCCTAACAACTAAATGTTTGGACAAAAGTAAATTTGATTGTCTTTTTTCCATACGCGCTAAAGTTATCTAAATTTACTTCCATAATATTGATGGTTTTTTCTATTATAATGCCAACATTTAGTTATATAAAAACGTAAATTTCGTAAAAATCCGCTCGGCGGTTCCAAAACTGTGGCACTTTAACCCAGCTGGATGGGAAAATTGTAGAAACAAAGAATTATTATTTTCAAAACGTTGGATCTGGTAGTCGGATTTTGATGAAATTTACTTTATTGCAAAGCTGGATGTTGATTTTCTTTACAAAAAAGTTACACAAGTTTTTATTTGGTGATTTTGGGCATTTATCGGAGCTTCAAAGTTGCACCTTTAAACATGATAAAATTTTCTAGTAACTGTTTTAAAGAATCACAGTTTTGAACCCGCTGGTTGGATTTGTGTCAAAAAACATTTAAATCAAAGCTCAATACGCGTAGGTACTATATTGAAAAAATCCTGAAATGTTAATATGATTTTTTTTGCATTTTTTTCGAGTTCCACAGTTCACTTTTCAAAAAACGTGTTTTTTGAGGGTGCTACCTACATTAAAATAATCACAGTTTTGGGACAACTGGTTGGATTTTGGTAAAATTTACTTTATTGCAAAGCTGGATGTTGGTTTTATGTACTGAAAAATCCCCAAGTCTTTATTTGGTGATTTTAGGCATATTTCGTAGCTTTAAAATTGCACTAGAAAAATGTGACGTAATTTTCTAAAGACTGTTTTTAAAAAATCACAGTTTTGGAACTTGGGGAAACGACATAAAAGTGCTTTCATGGCCCTCATCCAGTCCGGACTTAAATGTCATTGAAACTCTTTGGCATAAAATAAAACGTATTCTACGAAATAATCCACCAAGAACCATTGGGGACTTAAAGACCAAAATAGAAGATATTTGGGACAGTTTCACGCCAGAATTGTACCAAAATTTGATAAATACAAAGCCTGCTAGAATACAGGCAGCTATTAAAGCAAAAGGAGACGTAACCTCTTATTAATGGTCCTAAATTAAAAATTATCCCAACATTTAGTTGCAAATTCATTTTGTAAAGTTTGCTAATTATTAATGTTAAAATATTGTTAAATCCAATAAATAATTTTCTTTCATGCATAATATTGTTATTAAGGCTTTATCTTATTGTATTGTTAGGTGTTTACTAATTATTTGCGTAAAATTTCCAGTTCTCCTTTCATACTTCAAAAATTTACTTTTGTCCGAACATTTAGTTGTTAGGGCTCGTATAAACATTTGTCCGGAAATGCTTAGATTCCGAAATACACGATGTTGAAAATTTAATTTTTTCTTTATTATTGCATGTCCTACAAAATACTGCACAAATTTTTGAACGTGTGAGACAGTCAATGATAAAACGATTGGAATCGTGCGTTTTATCAGAAAGTGGCCATTTTCAACATCTGCTTTGATTTAGTGTCGGAATTGATTATTTTATTGATTGTTGTTGGTAGTAAACGGCCATTTTTGTAAGAATAGGTTAGTATTAGGCAAAAAGTTCAAGATACCTTTTTTGTTGTACATTGTTAGAAGAGTTTGAAAATAATAAAAAATTTCCAAAAAACCATTGGCGTTCTACTTTTTATGAAGAAAACGTCGACTGACTAACGTCTAACTACGCCACTGGCGGTAGATAAAAATTGACTTTACACTAAAATGTAGCTTTTTACTAACGTAAATTAATTGCCAAATTTTAAGTACCCAGCATTGACTGTTCAAAAATTATTTGAAATAGGTAATAAAAATAAAAATTAAATTTTCAACGCTCTGTATCTCGGAATCTAAGCATTTCCGGACACATGTTTATAGAAACATTTTTTCTTAAACCATTCCAAGGAATTGCGCCTTGAAATAACAGACCGTACTTATGAAACACTCTGTATATCAGACCCAAAATATAATTTGGAAAAATCATTTTCAACACTCTGTTGTCTTAATATTATACGTTATATTGTCGATCTGCGCAATTTCTAATAATAAAAACGGAACGCCCTGTATATACTCACTACTATTAACTGTCCCAAAGGTTTGTATCAGCGTTCCCAGTTCCCACATATATTTGCACGTTGCACTAAAATGAGTTGCTCAACGCCACTTACAGTTTATAGTAGATTTGTCGGTTGATTAAAACCAAAACCGTCGTAAAACTCCAAAAATGTCTTTACCTGCTAAATGATATTCATTCCGTTCTGAAAACAAGTTCTCCAAACTCTTCATCTGAAACAGTTTAGCAGCCGCTATCAAATACTTAATATATTCTTCCGAAATTGTCGTTTCACCGCAATACATAATCTCAATAACCGATTTCATAACGGAGAAGTCGCATCCACTTATGATGACTTGTTCGATGGCCGAGTTTTTCTCGAAAGCATCCTGCGCAAAATATTTAGGTATTAATTTGCGTGGTTTTAAGGCCAAAACTTACCTTGAACATGGGACTACAAGCTGCCAAAACGCACTTATGGGCATGCATCGTGTTATTCCCGCAACATATTGCAATATCTACTAAGCTTTGGTGTTCCATCAGGGAGCATAAACCTTTCATCGTGTACTTGGGATGCGTTTCCCACTGAATGCAATATTTTACTTTAGAATTAACCGATTTGTTCATCTTTTAATCACTGGAAGAAAACATTGTAGATTATATAGGAAGTTCCACACACTAGAACTTATTCCACAACTTTAAATTTTAGTCAACGATAACGTTAAATTTAATACAATTTGGTAACTTTTATAAAGCAAATCGGAATGTTAGCGAAACTCACCAAAATCACTTCCATTTGTCTGTTATTTGTTTTGACTGGTTTATTTGAAACAAAACAAAGTTTACGTCACAGAATTACTAGATTTTTTAAATTTGCATTATTATTGTTTTGACACAAACTTAATAATACAGAAAGTTTAACGTTTTGGTGAAATTATTTCCAGTAAAATCAATCATAACCTTATTCTTACCTTGATAACTTTTTGTCTAGTGTGGTGCGAAATTACGTTAGCGATTTAAAGACAAGAGTTCATTCTAAAAGCAACTTTGTGTAGGTTAATTAACTAGCGCAAAAGCTATTGGAAAAATTAATTAAAATCGTAACAAACAGCACACAGAAACGCCATATTACTAAAATTTGAATTCTCCCAGTTTGATTGGTGGTGATTTGTTAGAAACCAAGTTCACACAGCTGAATTTCTCATTAAAATTGTAATCTATTAAATAGTAATTAGTTCGTTTTTAGTTTATAGCTAGATTAAAACACAAGAAACCATTAGAATAATATTGAGTTATGGTATAATTATTATATATTATTAGTGTAGAATTATGTAAATAATTTATTTTTGAATTTACTCCACGCCATCTTTAGAGGAAACACTTAAATAATTGTTAATATGCGCCATCTTTTGATGGACTAAAACATTGAAGTACTAAATGATATTGTAGTAATCTACTTATTCATTTAAAATTATATTTCTTTTAATGAAACCATTCAATTAGTCTTTAGTTTTAAATTCAAAAATAGAGGCGATCAAATATTATAGAAATGTACTTAGAAAGAATATTACATTTTCTAAATTAAAATGAGGTAAAAACTGCATGTATCGTTTGAACAGGGTTCGGGTGGGAATAGCCAATCAAATGAACGTATTTTTAAATTTCCCGCCCTCATTTTCCTCTAACTTTATAGCGTTTTCGATTGGTAAAATGAGTGCGCACTCAGTGCAGTTTCGTGCAATGCTATTGGTCAAATTCAATTTGTCAAATATTTTTCGCCAATCACGCTTTCAGAAATTGCACTCAGTGCGCACTCATTTTATCAATCGAAAATGCTATTATTTTTTAGACGAATTTCAAATACTTTTGCGGTTTTTTTTGCAAGAATAGAGTTTTTTTACCTTCTAGCCAATTTTTACAGAATCTTACAGTGGGCCACCCTGTAAGTTTAAAACTGAGTTTTTGTATTCGTAGACAGCAATCGTTACTTCACTAGTCCTTAATTAAAGGTTGAATTTTTTATTTGTAGAAATATAGAATAACTTTTTTTCTATTTGATTTTCGAAAAAAATGCCTCAGTACAAAGTTGTAGAGAAATATGTTTCCTACAACTTTTCTTTTAAACTTTTTTAGATGTTGCTAATATTTAAAAAGTTATTCAACAAATAAGTTGAACATTTTGAGGAAATTTTTATCTACTTACTCGTCCACCTCCCTACTGGCGTGGAAAAGAGTTTTATAGAAAGAACTACTTAATGGACCTTGGCACAAATGAGATTTTGTTTTTATTTTGATAGTATACAGGGTGTTCGCGCGAAGTGGCTCACTATTGCTAACTTCGTTATTATTGGAGCTACAAAGTCGGTTAAATTAGCAAACTAGTAGCATTTTTTCCGCTGATTGCAATGGTGAAAACAAAAAAACAATTGACCATTTGGTTTTCAAGATATTCAAAAAAATAACATTTTTTTAAATGGAACACCCTATATATTTTTGTAAAAATCGATGACAAATTAAATTCTATACAAAAAATGTCCTCAACTTTTTTTGATAATAATTTAAAATAAGCGAGTTATTTTGAAAAAATGTTTGCAATTCTTTAAAATCAAGTAGCCATAAAACGGAATAGTAATTTATTAAAACCAAACAATCATAATTTTGAATTTAAACAAGTTGAAAAATACTTGAAAGAATTACGGAAATATTGAAAATTTACTAAATTATAATTTTCATGGCTACTTGATATTAAAATTTTGAAATTTTTTTTCAAAATAACTCGCTTATTTAAAAAGCATAAGAACATTCTTTGTTCAAAATTTAATTTATCATCGATTTTTGCAAAAATATACAGGGTGTTCCATTTAAAAAATGTTATTTTTGTGAATATTTCGAAAACCAGATGGCCAATTGTTTTTCTATTTTCACTATTATAATCAGCGGAAAAAATGCTACTAGTTCGCTAATTCAACCGACTTTCTAGCTCCAATAATAACAAAGTTAGCAATAGTGAACCATTTTGTGCGAACACCCTGTATAATTATGGTCTAGCTCAAAAAGTCACCATAATTTATTTTAAATGACAACAATATGAGATCCATTGTAGATACAGGTTGAAAAAACAAAAAAATTCATCTGTATTCTGTATAGAAAAACATGTAATACGTTTTTTGTAGCTCTGAGAGAGCTCTATAAAAAACATTAGAAATAAAATTACCCTAAAACTTACCGTTAAGGAAATATTTATTTAATGAAAAAGAAAAATTTCCCTTAAACTTTCAATATTTGTTGAATAACTTTTTAAATATTGACAATATCACAAAACAATTAAAAAGAAAGTTTTAGGAAATATTTTTCTCTACAACTTTGTACAACGTCTTTTATTCGAAAATCTAATAGAAAAGAAGTTATTCAGTAAATAAAAAAATCAACCCTTAATTAAGGGCTGGTGAAGGAACGACGGGGTCTACGAATACAAAAACTCAGTTTTAAAATTAAAGGGTGACCCTCTACAAGATTCTGCACAAATTGGCTGTAATAGGGTAAATAAAGTCTATTTCAACTTCTTGCTTACTGTACTAAAACTAATTCAATTTCAGTGGTAAACTTCAATATAATATTGTTATGCGTCTCCACATCCAATTAACGTACGAATTTTAATAAAAAAAATTAGCGTTCGACCAATAGTGGCCATACGTTGATTTTTTATATTAATTAACGTATGTTAAATGGTTATAAATGAGGTTTTAGTATCCAAAAACAGTCACAGTATTATTAAAAAAATTTATTACAATAAAAGTTAATTAATTACATAACATATTTTTGTGTGAAGATCATTAGACATAAATAATAAATTAATAGATTACACATTTTTTTGTAAATTAAAAATATAAATGATTCTAAGTTAATAAAATTAAGTACGAAATACGAATACAAAAACATAAATGCAGCAATTGGAAGAACAAGTTTGTTTTTTATAATAATAATAATAATGTTTTTTGTTTGAATTACATAAGGATACACAAAATAGTATATTACTTTCTTGAACACTTTTAGCGTGATAAAAACTCTCAACTATTTGTAACAAAGCAATTGATTTGGCACGCTAAATTTATTATTTGCTTGACACAATAGTATCTTTTTTATTTTTTTTTGCTGTAGTAGAAAGGATAAGATGATTTATTGACACGACTTGCAAGGTTTTACAAAAGTGCATTAAAAGCGGGCGTTTTCTTATCCTTTCATTTACTATAAAAATTTCACAGTACAAAAAAAAACAATGGCACTGTAAAAATACCATAATATACTCGCAGCAGTTTCAGTTATTTTTAATATTTACATGTTTTTCGGTTTTTCATACTGTTTTGTAAATAAATATATTGATTTATAAATTTACAAGTTCGGAGGACATGGTTATTTCAAAATAACATATTTTTTACAAGGTAATTATTGATTTTAGGTACAGAACATGGCAAACAAATTAAATTAAATTATATCAAAAGTTTTACCAATAACATTTACCTAACATAAATATTAATATCAATTATGTATGTATGAGGTCGTTTTAAAATATTCTTGTTATTTCTATAAAAAATGTTAAGAACTTGGAAATTATAAAGTTTTAAATTTAACACATTTTTCACTTTGATCACATTAAAATTAACAATAATTTTATTACGTAGGAACTTGACAATAAACCAAAATTTATGCAACCATATCTGATATTCTCTCATCTGTCTAGTAATAAATTAATTTTTGCCAAATTCCGTCCAAGCGGAATTCAAGACTTAAGTGGATGACAATTGATATGTTTCATATGTTGGAGTAGAAAAACTCAAAAATTTTCTATTTCAATTTAAAAATATGTTATTTTATGTTAATATAATACACAAACTAAACTTAAAGTAAGTAAATCACGGTTAATTTATCTGGGGAAACTTTACTTCCTCCTTAGGTGAAATGGTGGCAAATTATTATATAAAACTATAATTTATATTTGGACACAAGTAACACAAATTTGCGCATGAATGTATCTGAAGAAATACCAGAAGGGTCAATATTTATATTGCCTTAGATAGCCAGGCAGCTTTCAGAACTCTAGGATCTTACATTGAGTCGAGGCTCGTCTGGGTACCAGGGCATGAAGGAAACGAGATCGTGGACAAACTGGCTAGTACAGGAACTAGATTTAGTTTTTGCGGTCCGAAACCCTACAGTGGGATAACAAATAAGCCCAGAGAAACTCGGAAATATTGGTATGGGGAAATGAGCATAAACTGCTCTACTGGAACAATTTCCCTGGGTTAAGACAGGCGAAAAGACTCATCAAGCCTTACGCCAGCAGAAGCGTAAAAATGCTTTTCGAAGGAAAGGCATAAATCTAATAGTTGGGCTCCTAACTGGCCACTGTTCCCTGAGATATCATCTCACCAAAATGGGGAAGTCAGAAATAAGGACCTGCAGATTCTGCAACTCAGAGGATGAAACCTCTGAACACATTCTCTGCTTCTGCGTAAAAATTCAACATATCAGGCAAGAGACACTGGGAAGGGCATTTTGCGAGTCCCAAGAGGTCGGATCACTGACCTTCAAGAAGATATCCTTGTTAAGAAGTTAGGCATCCTTGAACAATAACAATGCAGTAGGGTTATCATCTTTTAGGTCGAGGTGAAGAATGGATCGGTGTATCCTACTAGGGCCCCACCATATAATCTAATCTAACACATATTTAAGTACGTTTTATGCAAGATCTTTTTCACTACTTTGTTATAATATTTATTCTTCTATTGCAACGTTTTTTTTTGGTTCCGAAGTTCCTTTCTGGGAAGAAGTTCTAATTTTTTTTTTATAAAAGATGAAATTAAATATAAAATCGTCAAGGTTTCGTCCCAAGTTACAACTTTAGTAACTGATCCGGTATTAAAATTCTCAGAAAAAGCCCAATGATTCGTTAATAGACCTCATTTGAAACTAGCTAAAGCGCCTTAATTAAAAGTTAAAATTCCATGAATTCAAAAATGTGTATTCGTATACTAAAATTGAACAATATCCTGGCATTTTTTAAATTTTAATAAATAATGAGGGGGGGGGGCTTTCAAAGTACCCATTTCTGCGAACAAATCTTAAATAATCTTAATTTAAGTTAGTATATTAATTATTAATTAAATTAATTATTTGTTCACGAAGTACATTTTTTTTAGTAGATGTAGAAATTCGGCATTGAAGCTGCTAAAAGGTTGGAATAAACTATTAAGATAAAATTTTAAAAATTCAACATATAAGAAGTTGCTCTTTAATAGTTTACTATGGTTTTTTTTCATTTTTCTTTAAATATTCTTATAAGATGTATAATTCTAAGATTTCGGCTTCGTCTACATACAGTGTGTCACAAATTGGTGACTCCACTATGGGTAACTTCTTTATTATTGGAGATATAAAGACGGTTAAATTAGGAAAGTTTTTAAGAATTTCATGGCCATTTCAGATTAGTCAACAGATTTTGAATGTCTCTTTTAGTTTTCGAGATATTCGGGAAAAACCAAAATGTTGCATTTTCTTTAATGCTCAATATTTTCTTTATTATCGATTTTGTGGTGTTGAGACTTTGACATTCTACATGCACTTTTTTAAGATACTTCTAATGGTGTTGTCAGATTTTTCCCAACTCCTTTGTTTTTTGAAATACGATTACCAACTTTTGTTTTTCTTATGGACGTCAATTGTTTTTTTGGCACTGTCAAATAGCATTTTTTATTACCTTTCCAACGATGTATCACAACATGAATAAAAGTTTTAAGTTTCACAAGAAAAATCAGAAATTTGTATTTTTCAATAAAAAAAACAAGACATCCCAGCCATAAATAAAAATCAATTACTCTATCGCTGCATGATAAATGTATGGGATATCTCTTTTGCTGCAATGCAAAAAATGTCGCGTTAAATGACAGCTAACGATAAAACTCGAAAATCCAAAGGAACACGTATGTATGTGGAATCTGGACGCCAAAAAAATACAATAAGGTGGTCGTGGAAACAATTACTGAGTACAGTTGTCAAAGAGTTAAACATGTTCAGAAGTAGAACTGCTAAAAAGAAATCGAGAATGGCACGCAATTTTTCTAACGGAGAAAAATTTAACATGCTCGTGATTATTTCAGAAAACTTGCGACGAATTTGATCAATTTTGGAGCATTTGAACAAAAGAGGGAGAATCGTTATGATATGAAGAAAATGTTAACAACATTCTTGAGACAGCAACCGATGCACCGAGCTCTTCAGTGAGACAGATTTCAAGAGTAACTGGCATAGCGAAATCAAGATAGAATAATTGCAAACAAAGGACCAAGTCTGTGGCCTGCTAGGTCGCCGGACTTGACGCCGTGCGATTTCTACCTCTGGGGATACGTCAAAAATGAAATCTACGAATTCGATACACCAGAAAATAGGCAGGTTCTAGAAGCCAGAGTGATAGATACATTGAACGCCATCAATAGAAACACTCTACAAAGAGTGACAAATTCCGTTTTACAGTGCTGTGGAAAGTGCTTAGAAAAAAATGGGGCTCATATCGAGAAATAATTTACTTCATTTTTATGATAATTTTTATTTATGTTTTTATTCGTAGAGCTTTCTTTTGTTTTTTATTAAAAATACTTCTTTTTTTGTGAAAATTGGAATTTTTCGTCATGTTGTGATACATCGTTGAAAAGGTAATAAAAAGTGCTACTGGATAGTGCAAAAAAAACAATTGACGTCCATAAGAAAAACAAAAGTTGGTAATCGTATTTCAAAAAACAAAAGAGTTGAGAAAAATCTGACAACACCATTAGAAGTGTCTTAAAAAAGTGCATGTAGAATGTCAAAGTCTCAACAGCACAAAATCGATAATAAAGAAAATATTGAGCATTAAAGAAAATGCAACATTTTGGTCTTTTTCCGAATAGATCAAAAACTAAAAGAGACATTCAAAATCTGTTGACTAATCTGAAATGGCCATGAAATTCCTAAAAACTTTCCTAATTTAACCGTCTTTGTATCTTCAATAATAAAGAAGTTACCCATAGTGGAGTCACCAATTTGGGACACACTGTATTAAACATTGTTAAGACAACAATTTATTTTTCAGGACTTAAAACACTATTTCTAAATAAACGTAAACAATAACCATCAAATTAACTCCAAGGAGCAAGTAAAGTTTCGCCATTTGTTCAGAACTTAAAAACTAAAATTACAAACTTGATTAGACAATCAATTAAAAATTTGAAGCATTTCAGAGAATGCGGAATGTTTTCTCCACAGCCTTTTTAATAATTCAGTAATTAGGTATCTGGTTTAAAGTTCAAGTAAATCATATATCAGTCATCCGAGAAAAGGAACTCACTTTCAGATAAAAGTACCTCTAAATCGGATTGGACGGTATGAATATTGGAATCAATATTATCTTCACCACTCTTATCGACTTGATGACCAACAGCAGTATCCACAGGGGCCTCACCGCGAGTCTTATTCTGTTTTGTATCACGTTGAGCTTGCCGCACTAGCACACCTGTTCTTGTAGCCGTCTTTCGCTCTGGTTTTTTCACCTCGGCAACCCTCTCAATCACTACACTAGTCTTCTCTGGTTTGCGTAACTTAACACTAAATTTAAATGGCGGTTTATAGACCACCTGCAGACGGACCTTTTCTTTTTCATTTGGAATATTCCCTACACTATGTGATTTACTTTTGTCGGTTCTCGGCCGGATTGTGGGTCTTTTATGCGGGCTGCGACGGGTTTTGTCCGTTAAACCAACAGGAGTGGACTTGGACTTTGGAAGAGCGTACTGGGACTTTAACAGCCAGTTTTGGACTTTACCAACGGGGTCCGCTTCGGGCGTTAGAGGATTATGGACGACTTCAGCTGAAATTAGTCCTTTTTTACCAGCGGCATCAGCGCCGTCTTGTGCATTGGTATAGTTGATAATCTCCTTGGTTTTCTTCTTCTTTTTCTTCGTTTTATCAGTAGTGGTTTGAGTTTTCTTAACTTTGTTAGCTGGCACCTCCATTCCAGTGGTTTCTATTGGTTTCTTCCTCGTCTCTTCAGCTCCAACAGCCGCAGAAACCCGTTTCTTCTTCTTAGGAGAATTCTTATTCTTACCAGGACTTCCATGATTATTATTGGTAGTGTCACCGTTTTTACGCTTACGACGCACTTTCCCATCTCGTACTTTTCTCTTCAAAGGCAATTTGGAGCGTACACCTGGATGGACTGTTATTTGACCATTATCACCATCCGGTGGTAATCGAACGGCTTCTGTAGGTGATGTATGCATTATCGTAACGGATTTTAGTTTCAAATTAGGCCGTTTACCAAGATACCTGGTGCTTAGTATCTAAAACAGAAAATAAAATTGAATTAATCATGTGACACAGAACAAAACTAGGGAAAATGCGAATGCGGTTTAATTATGTATGTTTCCATCTAAAATTGGGGCAATGGGATGCGTTATTATTTTAGCAGTACTGAAAAATGCACGACATTCCTAAGGCGTCAAAGCAATACAAGTTTTAAAGTTTTAGGGAAAGGGTGATTCTTTAGCAAAGTTCTAAAGTTAAGTAGAATACCTATACAAAAGGGTTTTATTCTAAGTACAACGGAATTGTATTGTACATAATTTATTTATAGATTTCGGTTTTCAATTTCATAATTAAAATTTAATATTCGCTAATTTGGTGCTAAGACAAATCTACAAAATGTCTTTTACTATATGAATAATATATAGGTACATAATAAAGCACTTATTATAATCTCAAAATACGATAAGCCAAAATATAAAACTATAATGTAGTAATTTGAAAAATACTTTATCGATTTATGCTAGCTTATGTTACTCACTTTTTTCGTAATCGTATAAAGTAATGAGTATTTTTATCTGGTTGAAAAATAAAAATAAAGAATTAAGAATCTTAACTTAATTAAAATATACATAAAATACACATATAGGGAAAGTTTTAACCATTTAAAAAAATATCTTTAGATACATAAATTTCTAGGATCAGGATTTCACGCATTAAATCCAATACCGTCAAATTAGGCGAAAAAAAGGGCTGAGCGATGCGGCATGAATTCATGTTCCTAAAAGTTCTGTAGAGGAATCATCTCCTTTTTAGAGAAAAACCACCTTTCTATGACTATTTGTTTCAATGGAAAAGTTGTAATTTATAACATTTTGAAGAAAAAATGTTTTATAGTTTATTGTTACTAAACCGGATCTTGATTTTTAAGGTAGCGTCCAAAAATAGGGGTTGTTTGAGTTAGTCGCCGGAAAATAAAAAAAAAACAGTTTTCTAAGGTGAATTAATAAAAAATGAGCAATTCTATGTAACAATATTGAAATGATGTAAGAGAATTTTAGAAAATAAATTTTTTTTTTCGATTTTTTTTTGCTTAAATCCTCGAATATTTATTTTTAGTCTAGACAAACCAAACCTTTGACAATAAAGGGAAAAACTCCGAATATAATGAAAACTTATAGATATGTTCATCGAGATTACCTCCTATAAATTGTACACCTGACACCATTGATAAAACTGTAATGATTTATGAAATTCAATATTATTCAATATTTTTTTTGCAATTTGCAAAAGCGGAAAATTTAATATTTTTTAACACGCATTAGACGTTCCTATACAAGAGAAATACCTAATCACGCTGAGAAAAATGAAACAGGTTAGGTTAGAAAGAAAATATTTAAGGGGAAAAGAGTCCAAAAAAGAAAAAAAATGATATTTTTTTATTAACTTAAAAAATCTCCTTTTCCTCCTGAACGTTTTGAAATATAGTTTATGGGGTTTACTCTTTTGTAATATACTTTAAAAAAAATTAAACATTTAAAAAAGTTTAAAAACGGAAACACAATCACAGAAATAAAAGAAAACCACAGTTAGAAAACCTTACTAGTAGGTTCTCAGAGGGTTTAAGCGTGCAGAACGCTATTATAAATGGATATCAATCAATAGTTTAGACACAAACAAGAATCGAGTTTCATCATAGACAAAAATGGTTGCAGAGACAAACGTCTAAAAAATTGTTTTTTGCCCTTCCGGTACACGTTTCTCCCTTACCAATCAATAAAAATGCAAAATTCTGCTTTCGACGTTTAAAGGAAGGTTATGGGATTATACAAAGCTCATCACATCTCTATATAAACAATAGAAGCTGTGGGAAAAAATGGGAAAAATGTTTCTAGGTTCAAACAAGACCAGACATTTTCGCTATTATTGAGCTTTAAATGAGCTTTAAATGTAGAGTAATGCATAATAAACAAAAAAAAATTTGATACGATTACTAGTTTTAGAGAAATTGTTACCGGAAAAATGAGATTTCTCCATGCCTTTTCCATAGACTCTTCGGTCCCCTTAAAATATATTTTTTCAAATATTAAGAAGAGTTACAAATTGATAATTATTTAAATTTTATATTTATTTTGGAAACTATTTATACGTGCCATATACTATTAAATCATTTCTTTCAGTGTTACGTGCTCATGATAATTGATCGAAACTATTCAATATTTTTAAAGAAAATAACCATAAAAGTAAATTACTTAAGTCAAGTTATTCTTTAATACGTGTACAGCTTGCCAGATGTATGAAGAGACATGAATCTTACTGTCACGCCCCTTTAGTGCGCAGTGGACAGTAGCTAGATTTATCATTTGCATGTTGTTTCTCGCCAAGTAAACTAGTACAGTCTGTGTAGAAATTTGTGCCAAGTGCAATCATCGAGGGGCTAAAGCGGTTCGAGCCAGGCAAGTTTTATTACAAGATGAGTCATCATGTAGTAAAATTTTGATGTGAAAAAATGGTTTTCAAGTAAAAGTTGCATTTTACAAAATATACAATGACCATTCTTTTACGAGCCCTAACAACTAAATGTTCGGACAAAAGTAAATTTTTGAAATATGAAAGGAGAACTGGAAATTTTACGCAAATAATTAGTAAACATTTAACAATACAATAAGATAAAGCCTTAATAACAATATTATGCATGGAAGAAAATTACTTATTGGATTTAATAATATTTTAACCTTAATAATTAGCAAATTTTACAAAGTGAATTTGCAACTAAATGTTGGAATAATTTTTAGGACCATTGATAAGAGGTTACGTCTCCTTTTGCTTTAATAGCTGCCTCTATTCTAGCAGGCAGTGTATTTATCAAATTTTGGTACAATTCTGGCGTGAAACTGTCCCAAATTTCTTCTATTTTGGTCTTTAAGTCCCCAACGGTTCTTGGTGGATTATTGCGTAGAATACGTTTAATTTTATGCCGAAAGAGTTTCAATAACATTTAAGTCCGGACTGGATGAGGACCAGAAAGCAATTTTATGTCGTTTTCACCGAGTTCCAAAACTGTGATTTTTTAAAAACAGTCGTTAGAAAATTACGTCACATTTTTCAAGTCCAATTTTAAAGCTACGAAAATTGCCTAAAATCACCAAATAAAGACTTGGGGATTTTTTTGTACATAAAACCGACATCCAGCTTTGCAATAAAGTAAATTTTACCGAAATCCAACCAGCGGTTCCAAAACTGCGATTATTTAAATGTAGGTAGCACCCTCAAAAAAAACATTTTTTTGAAAAGTGAACTGTGGAACTCGAAAAAAATGCAAAAAAATTCATATTAACATTTCAGTACTTTTTCAATATAGTACGATTATTGAGTTTTGATTTAAAGGTTTTTGACACAAATCCAACCGGCGGTTTTAAACTGTGATTTTTTAAAACAGTTACTAGAAAATTCTATCATTTTTAAAGGTGCAACTTTAAAGCTCCGATAAATGCCTAAAATTACCAAATAAAAACTTGTGTAACTTTTTTGTAAAGAAAACCAACATCTAGCTTTACAATAAAGTAAATTTCATCAAAATCCGACTACTAGATCCATCGTTCTGAAAATAATGATTCTTTGTTTCTACAATTTTCCCATCCTGCTGGGTTAAAGTGCCACAGTTTTGGAAGCGTCGAGCGGATTTTTACGAAATTTACGTTTTTATATAACCAAATGTTGGCATTATAACAAAAAAAACCATCAATATTATGGAAGTTAATTTAGATAATCAAATTTACTTTTGTCCGAACATTTAGTTGTTAGGCTCGTATTACAAACTCATGTTTCAAATTCATAAACTGACTGTATACCGTACTACCTCTACGCAACCCACAAAATTATCGCGTCTCTTACATGTGACAAGCTGAAGATAGGACGAAAAATATTTATTTATAGAAACACCAATATTACTTTCATGAGTAGAAAACAAATATTCTGCGTAGGTTGTCACGACTGGAATTATATTATCGTAATTACCTACTGGGTTTTGTCGAGTCAATCGAACAAATTGGAACCAACAGTACAGTAACAATAGAAGATAATTATGAATCAACACATTTTGTAAAATTTACATCATTTGAACAAATATCGCTTTTTTGATCTGTTTGTATGACTGTTGCTTAAATAAACGCAACCTTTCAGACAAAAAAACAGTTTAATTTTGTATATTTGCAAAAACTTTTTAATACAATAGATCTGAACGTAAAAGACAGACAGCACTACTGTTTTATAACAGTAAAATCCATACACCATCGTTTACTTTAAACCCTCTAAACACCCAGTCGCAATATCATTCTAAATAAAGTGAATACAAAGCATCTTATTAATGAAAACGAAGAAGAGAAGCTCGACAAAAGTTAATTCTGTATTGAAGGATAAAAAAACATAAAAATAATGTAAACCAATCTCTTGAATTTCGATACTAACATTTTATATTTGTCGAAATCAATTACATTTGTCATAGAAGGAGGCTATTCAATTTCACTTAAACTTTTTCCCTCGCATTTATTGAAAAACTCCACACAAAAAATTACTTTCATATCATCCAGTTCGAATATTTTCCATCAAATTAACTGTCAGAAAATTACCCATCACATTAAACTGAAATCTAATAATCAGCAAATCATCACGTCTAGTGAGCACACCAACAAAGCAGTGTTTGTAAAATAAAACCTATTACATACTAATACTGCACATTATGCAGTTGTCAGGCTTATTACGAACAAAACCTTGTTCCCTGTCGCTTTGTACAAATTCAAAGTGATTTAAAAGTCTAAAATGCTGATTTATCTAGTTTCCGTGCCGATGACGCCCTGGAAAGCGTCGCTCAAGAGGATTTCCGTTCACTTGGGTCAACTCTCACGTAGAAGACAATCTATGTTATTAAAATGATTATTGTTAAATCTTCGTTTTTTGGTTTTGTGTTAGAATACTCGAAAATCGTATCGAAAATAAAAACAGTAACGCAGGAACGTGAGTAATTATGTAAAAAAAATCAACATCTAATTTCTGCATTAGAGGTATCAAGAATTTGAGTTTTCTACGTGAAATTGTCGTGAACAAAACAAAACTACTAACTATACGACTCAAATGATAAATTGTATATTCTTCTATAAAATACCGGCCGTGTATTATTCAACTGGTGCCATCTACTATACAGTAGTATAAACACTACGTATATTATTCGAATTCAGGACGCAATTATGTAAAAACTGAAAAATCGATAGTGATGGCATCTAAATGTTGCAATAAAACAATTCGCTGCATTCATTATTTTTATGAAAATTTGTACTTTCTCCAAAAATTCTTGGTTATTTACACCTACAGTTGCGTCAATCAGGGGACACACTGTAGGTATACAGTGTATCCCAAATTGGTGACTCCACTATGGGTAACTTCTTTATTATTGGAGATACAAAGATTTTGAATGTCTCTTTTAGTTTTCGAGATATTCGGGAAAAACCAAAATGTTGCTTTTTCTTTAATGCTCAATATTTTCTTTATTATCGATTTTGTGGTGTTGAGACTTTGATATTCTACATGCCCTTTTTTAAGATACTTCTAATGGTGTTGTCAGATTTTTCCCAACTCCTTTGTTTTTTGAAATACGATTACCAACTTTTGTTTTTCTTATGGACGTCAATTGTTTTTTTGGCACTGTCAAATAGCAGTTTTTATTACCTTTCCAACGATGTATCACAACATGAATAAAAGTTTTAAGTTTCACAAGAAAAATCAGAAATTTGTATTAGAAAAACATGGGGCTCATATCGAGAAATAATTTACTTCATTTTTATGATAATTTTTATTTATGTTTTTATTCGTAGAGCTTTATTTTGTTGTTTATTAAAAATACTTCTTTTTTTGTGAAAATTGGAATTTTTCGTCATGTTGTGATACATCGTTGGAAAGGTAATAAAAAGTGCTACTGGATAGTGCAAAAAAAACAATTGACGTCCATAAGAAAAACAAAAGGTGGTAATCGTATTTCAAAAAACAAAAGAGTTGGGAAAAATCTGACAACACCATTAGAAGTAGGTATCTTAAAAAAGTGCATGTAGAATGTCAAAGTCTCAACAGCACAAAATCGATAATAAACAAAATATTGAGCATTAAAGAAAATGCAATATTTTGGTTTTTCCCGAATATCTCAAAAACTAAAAGGGACATTCAAAATCTGTTGACTAATCTGAAATGGCCATGAAATTCCTAAAAACTTCCCTAATTTAACCGTATTTGTATCTCCAATAATAAAGAAGTTACCCATAGTATAGTCACCAATTTGGGACACACTGTACCTATACAAACTTAAAATCCTGATAAAAACTTTTTAGTGTTACTTACCAATAAACTTATCACAATGGCAATTATCGCCGCTACAGCATACCAATAATCCAACATCCACCTCTTAAAACTAGCAATACTCTCCTCGGACAACAAAAGTTTTCTTAACGTGGCCAACGGCCCAGAAGGATCCACCTCCCTGCACATCTGAAATACATCACAATAGCCACTGTAGTCATTGCACGGTGTCCCTGGCTTTGAGTACATATCGGGAATGTCGTAAGGCATATCGTTCCAATCGAATGAAGATAGGCAGGGTTGATTGTCGCCAGGTAGCTTACAACATAATTCGCATGCTTTGGTTTTTGGATCCTTTTTCCCGGGGATACATTGACAGGATTCCAGGCCGTAAGCCAGACAAATGGATCCAGTACATTCCTGAAATAATATTTATTTTATTGTGGTTGGTTGATTTTATTTGGATTGGCGATTTTACCCCCATGAAACAGACAAACTCTTTATTGCAAATTGTTTTATTTGGTTTGTTGATTGACGGCGGACATTGAGGATCGCGTCCGTTGCAGAAGCTTTCGTCACGGCAGCCGTTGTCATCTCTGCATTTGTCGCCGAATTTCACGCGGCATTCAGATGTGCAACATGGACCCTGGAATAAATTATACAATTTAAAAACTAAATTAAAAATATGTTGTTTTAAAGTGTTACTAAAAACGCTGTTTTGCCGAAACTGCCAAAGATACAAACTGAAATTAAAGTAAAACTAACATTTTAGTTATAGGACCATTTGAAGAAGATTTTTCCCAAATAGAAACTTTTCAGTACCATCACTTTCTAAATTATACTCGTAAAAGACAACAGATTTTGAAAGTCTTTTTCGTATTAAAATCCTGCAGCTTTCAATTTTAATTGTGGGAAGTTTTGAATTATATTTTGAAATATTAATCTTTCCATAGTCATCAGTTTTCAATTAACAGAAGACATAGTTAGGTTAGTATTAAGCCGATAGTTATCTTTGATTGCTAGGTAATTGTTTTTAAAATAATGCTAGGTAGGTATCTAAGAAAATTAACGAATAGTTACCTAATGAAAAATTGGATCTAACTAACATTTATGAAGAAAGTAAGAAAATATTATAATAAAATCTATTTTCTTGACATTAACATTGAAAAAAATGTAAATTAGGATTATACGAGCCCTAACAACTAAATGTTCGGACAAAAGTAAATTTTTGAAGTATGAAAGGAGAACTGGAAATTTTACGCAAATAATTAGTAAACACCTAACAATACAATAAGATAAAGCCTTAATAACAATATTATGCATGGAAGAAAATTATTTATTGGATTTAACAATTTTTTAACCTTAATAATTAGCAAATTTTACAAAATGAATTTGCAACTAAATGTTGGGATAATTTTTAATTTAGGACCATTAATAAGAGGTTACGTCTCTTTTTGCTTTAATAGCTGCCTGTATTCTAGCAGGCATGGTATTTTTCAAATTTTGGTACAATTCTAGCGTGAAACTGTCCCAAATTTCTTCTACTTTGGTCTTTAAGTCCCCAATGGTTTTTGGTGGATTTTTGCGTAGAATACGTTTAATTTTATGCCAAAGAGTTTCAATGACATTTAAGTCCGGACTGAATGAGCGAAATGAAAGCACCTTTATGTCGTTTTCCCCAAGTTCCAAAATTGTGATTTTTTAAAAACAGTCGTTAGAAAATTACGTCACATTTTTCAAGTGCAATTTTAAAGCTACGAAATATGCCTAAAATCACCAAATAAAGACTTGGGGATTTTTTTGTACATAAAACCAACATGCAGCTTTGCAATAAAGTAAAGTTTACCAAAATCCAACCAGTGGTTCCAAAAATGTCATTATTTTAATGTAGGTATAGCACCCTCAAAAAACACGTTTTTTGAAAAGTGAACTAGGGAACTCGAAAAAATTGCAAAAAAAATCATATTATCATTTCAGGATTTTTTCAATATAGTACGATTATTGAGCTTTGATTTAAATGTTTTTTGACACAAATCCAACCAGCGGTTTCAAAACTGTGATTCTTTAAAACAGTTACTAGAAAATTTTATGATTTTTCAGGTGCAACTTTGAAGCTCCGATAAATGCCTACAATCAGTTAATAAAAACTTGTGTAACTTTTTTTTTTGTAAAGAAAACCAACATCCAGCTTTGCAATAAAGTAAATTTCATCAAAATCCGACTACTAGATCCAACGTTTTGAAAATAAGAATTCTTTGTTTCTACAATTTTCCCATCCTGCTGGGTTAAAGTGCCACAGTTTTGGAACCGCCGAGAGGATTTTTACGAAATTTACGTTTTTATATAACTAAATGTTGGCATTATAACAGAAAAAACCATCAATATTATGGAAGTTAATTTAGATAACTTTTGCGCGTATGGAAAAAAGAAAATCAAATTTACTTTTGTCCGAACATTTAGTTGTTAGGGCTCGTAGTTCAGGGCAAATTGTAAAAACTTGTCTTCAGAAATTCAAAATAAGCAATAGGTACTAATTTTTTTATATTCTACTCATCAATTAAGTAAGTAACTACTTAACTTGTACCTAAGTAAGACCAACAGAAAAATTAGCGTACCTGCGAAGGACTGCAAATACTTCTGGGTGTTAACCGACATGGAGGTTCATCAATTGGAGGATACCTCCTCTGTGGAAAGCAACATTGATCTCTACAATCTTCTTCCCAGCCACAATCGCATTCTTCTCCTTCTTCTACCACACCATTGCCACACAATGATGCTTGAGGTTCTAAAATAAAAAAATAAACAATTTATAAATATTTAAAAAGAGCGTAATATAATAAATAATATTGGAAAGTGGTGAACAAATACATTCATTGGAAAAGAAGGATTATTTCATAAATTATTGTTTTAGATCTTAAAGTAACTCATACATATTTTATAATTTTAAAAATTCAACAAAATAATATTTGAGATAACAGAAATCATGTACTTCTTTTATGTTCCTACAATTTTATCAGTTGTTTTGTCCTTCGCATCTTAGTTATCTGATAATGCATGAAAAGAAATTTCATACATAAACAAAACAAGTAACAGGAAAAATAAAAAAGACTTTCCGGTCTCTTTTTATGAACCACCTGATAATATGCGAGTTTTTATACTCAGCGCTATGCATCCTCCACCTTCTAAGCAACAAAGCGTTTTTATATTATTTTGTGAATTTATGGTGAGCCATCAAAAACGTTTTTATATTTATTCAGCACTACAGTCTTATGGGTTCAACAAAAATGAAATATTTCCATCGACTCCCGACTTTATACTGCATAACTTCCTACGGTTTGGTTTACGATATTCCTTAAGCTAATTCCGGTTACTACAGAAAAAAACTTTTACAGTAAATTATAGTGCATATGGGAATTAACCTAGAAAGGAAAATGGTCATTAGACTAGCAAATAGAAAAAACTGCAGTTTTGTTGCGACTGAGTTACAATAAATATTAATCAGAACTCTGGCTCAAAATCGGCAATCCATTTGACGACGACATTAAAATTTGAATGCTCGAACAAAACTTGGATGGAAACAGAAAAAGTTTTAATGAATGGACGAAGTTATTCTACGTCGACAACAAGAAAAGAACGTATTTAATGATTCTACCTACCTGTGAAGCATCCTTTTGGCGAGCGAGCTTTAAAATTAAGCACTGGATTAATGCTTTTTAAACTGCATGGAGAAAACTGATTATTGTTCTTCTTGTCACCAGATGTAGCTCGCGCAAACATAATAAAGTTACCGTCCTCGCCTCCTGGCGTGCACTGCTCGGGATCGTGCTGAAAAAAATTAATTTAAGAATACAAAATTTTTTTTCTTGGGAAGCTTTCTTGCAGAAATGATGATGAAATTTGGTTTATACTGTACAGGGTGTCCCATTTTCGACACTTTTAGGGGGTATTGGCGTTATTATCAGAGATAGTGTTGCCGTTTTCATCTTCCTGTCCTACTTTTTTACGAAACGAAAGATTCTGGGGTCAAATTTGTCATGGCTCTCTTAGTTTTTAATCTACAGAGTGATTCTCAAAATCTTTGTTTTTTAGACACCCCTCGTATTTCCGTTATGCGTCTACTTATCAAAAAGGTGAAAACTGATCTTGATAGAGTTTTATACGTAGAATTCAGTGGCGTAGGCAGTTTTTGTGTAAAAGGTTTAGTTTTAGAGATATTGCCCAAACTTATGTTTTTTTAAATGGAACACCCTATATATTATTTTTTATATTGATTAAGCAAAATTTGAGCTTTCCAAAAATATATAATACTTAATATTTATTTTTAAAAACAAGCACAAAATTCGATATTTTTAACAATTTACTTTATTTATAACAGTAGGCCATGGCTAGTTTATTAAAAACAAATGCAAAATTTGACAGATTTGTCAGATTTCCATTATTGATGAAATATTTTTGTTACGTATGTGTTTTTATTTTACTTTTAATTTTTTATTACAATGGCCGTTTATGATAATTATGAGAAGTAATATATTGTTGGTATGTTTTATACAATGCATTAAAATTATCTTTTGAAGTGTTTAGCTTTAGAATAATTAAGCATTGTAAAATTTTTGCATTTGTTTCTAAAAAATTAGCCATGGCCTACTGTTATAAATAAAGAAAATTATTAAAAATATGGAATTTTGAGCTTGTTTTTCAAAATAAATATTAAGTATTATATATTTTTGGAAAGCCCAAATTTTGCTTAATCAATATAAAAGATAATATATAGGGTGTCCCATTTAAAAAAACATAAGTTTGGGCAATATCTCTAAAACTAAACCTTTTACACAAAAACTGCCTACGCCACTGAATTCTACGTAAAAAACTCTATCAAGATCAGTTTTCACCTTTTTGATAAGTAGACGCATAACGGAAATACGAGGGCTGTCTAAAAAACAAAGATTTTCAGAATCACTCTGCAAATTAAAAACTAAGAGAGCTATGACAAATTTGACCCCGGAATCTTTCGTTTCGTAAAAAAGTAGGAGAGGAATGTGAAAACCGCAGCACTCTATCTTTGGTAATAACGCCAATACCCCCTAAAAGTGTCGAAAATGGGACACCCTGTACAAGGATCAAATTACTTGATTTACTAGTGTAAGAATAAGTAAAAATGTTTCAGGGAAACAATAGTAATAATCTAAACCAGAGAAATATTACGAATTGAGAGTATGTATTACTTAACTTGTAGATTCCTTTTATCTTATCATTAAAATTTGTAAATGGGAATTGGAAAACTACATCGCGGATTTTAGTCATTGTATACATTTTGTAGATAAATTGAAGACAAAACAGTTTGGTATTTTCAACTCTCATAAAAGTGATATTAATAACATTTATTATTTATACATATTTCTATTCATAAAACCTTTCACTTTGAATGTATTTAGTATTAATTACTAGAAGTATACATTTTCGTATATTACTCAGTTCAATAAACCAAATTTCTAAATACAAATTTTCATCGATTCACCCATCCGTAAAATATGCAGTATGCACCCATTGCAAATTACTAATTTATTAATATATACTTACTGGTGATCCAAAATTATGTCCAATTTCATGTGCCAGTGTTACATGGGACACCGCAGGCGGAACGTGTTTTCCGTAATTTAGCAATGTTACTATCCCTGTATTTAACGATTTCATGCTACCTCTATAATGCTGAAACAAAAACGAATAATAAAGTTGAAATTTGGGCCAAGATAAATTATTATGTAGTAATATTTTAATGATTTTATTGAAGGTATAAAACAACAATTTCGTTTCACTTTTCTATGTCAGTTATTTTTTATGATTTACAGAATTCGTCTATTACAGTTTAATAAAATAATGAATTTATTCAAAAAACTGTTTGTTATTAAGATGATATGCGTACAAGGAAACAAACAAATCTGATTACTTTCTGCGTAATGTTCAGAACTTCAAATTATTTTACATTGAACAGGGACATCCAAATAAAAGCCTTATAACTTTTTTATTTTTAAAGATGGGAAAAAATGTTAGATATGAAAGTTTTGGGAATTTTTATGGATGATTATATATCTTATCAGCAAAACAATTGAGGATCGAATAACAAAAATATAGTATAAAACATCGATTTTCTCGCTTATTAAAAATTGGATGGTGTGATTTTTATCGCATTTTTTGGATTCTAGGACAAGTTCTAGAGATATTTTGTATAACATACCCTATGCGATTTTTCAGTCGTTGTTTAAATATTTCAAATTAGTACCTAATTATTTCGCATAAATATACTTTAAACGAAGAAGACTAGAAACAGGAGTGCGAACTCACTTGGAAAGGGAATGCCGATTGTAGGACGACAGCTCCCCTCTCAATCGCCACTCGCCATGTGCATTCTTAAATTGTACTGCGTACATGAGTCCAAAAATGCGATGAAAATCATACCATCCAATTTCAAATAAGCGAGAAAATCGATGTTTTATTCTATATATTTTTTTATTCGATGCTCAATTGTTTTGCTGATAAGATATATCAATGATCCATAAAAATCCCCAAAACTTTCATATCTAACATCCTCAAAAATAAAAAAGTTATAAGGTTCACTTTTATATGGATATATTGGGTGATTTTTTTAACTTGAAACTTTCATATATCTCGAGTACGAAAAAAATGTCCATCATAATCAAAATTTAATCATTCCGCAGAGGAAATACATTAGTGCTAAAATTAGTCTGCCCCCCTCCTTGTAGGTGGGGCGGCGGACTAATTTTAGCACTAACGTATTTCCTCTGCGGAATGATTAAATTTTGATTATATGATGGACATTTTTTTTCATTTTGCAATACGTATACAATACAAAAATTACAGGGTCATCTATCATGAATTGAAAAAAATAGGGTTCCCATTTAAGATTTCAAAGTTACTCCGGGGACTAATTTTAGCACTATGTATTTCCTCCGAGAAATGATTAAATTTTTATTATGGGCATTTTTATTACTCGAGATATTTGAAAGTTTCAGGTTAAAAAAATTACTCGGTGTATCCCTAAGTGTACATACACAGAGTGTGTCCATGTTAGGCAGACTACACCCTGTATAACATGGCATTTTTAGATTCTAAGGCCTTAGCCACCAAATATTAATTTCAAGCAAAAATGTTTTTTTCCTATTTTTTGTTAGAAAATTGAAAATATTTCTGAAAATGTTTGTTATGCAAAAACCATCTATTAGTCAGTAATAATAAGTATACAGAGTGTACCATTTTAATAAAACAGCGTAGGGACTTTTCGTTTCATCGGAAAACAAACTTTTGTATTTTTCTTTTTCAAACTATTTTTCCTCTCACATTTTTATTATTTTTATTATTCAAGTATTGTATTTAATAAATAATTACAAAGGTTATAAATTGAACAATGGCTCTATTGACACATCTATTGTATCAAAATTTTCCATTAATTCAAATAATGGAAATGATCAAATTTCACATTGCAGAGGTGCACAAATAAAAAAACTTCTAGGTCGCTCATACATTGACATTTCATTAAATCAGAACAAAGAATGTACAACCAGATATCAATGACATAGCTACATTCTGAAAATTAAAATTAACGATGTCTGGGAGGTACATTCTATGCAGAGAACTAAAACTAAGTAAGCACTTGCTACAATATCGTCTCTTATAATGTACAACTCAATTAAATTGTTTACTAATTAGTTTACAGGTGTTTGCTTTTAGGTTATTATACATTATTAGCTACGATTTCTGTTATTCTGTCTGTGGCTCAAACCGGGAGTCATGCTAACTATTGAATTCCATTTGAATGTTCCAATACAATTTGATTAGAATTGCGCTAATTGCATAATCGAGTTCAGCAATTTAAATTATGGCGTTTTGTGATGTCACCAGGTTATATAAAACACGCTTTCATTTTTCATCACGCCTTTGGAATTATTGGATTCAGACGGGGTTGATGTTTTGATTAAGAATTATTATATTCACATCGAGGTAATTAAGTTCTATGACAGGAATGATTTTATTTTGGAGGCGCGATGATGATTAACTGAATTGACTTCTATTATGAGAATTAAAATAAAAAAAAATGCTACAGTTTTGCAATCCCTCATCAGATTTTTATAGAATAAACATTGATATGTAAATAAAACTGGATTTAATTAAAAAAATACATACTTTTTAACTTCAATAAATTATTATGGTACTTACGCCATTTTTTTCGCAAACTCCTCCAGCATTTTTGAGATCACCAGTCCACGCCAAACCCAAAGTACCCATTTCAAAATCCCTGTAGGTAAACATGTAGGCTAAGCAAAATGCATCATAATCTTCCTCTGTAATAAAAAATTGAAACATAATAATTCAATAATATTCAGAATGTGCGAACATTCACAAATTTATTGTACCAAAAACATGACAACTTTAATTAAGAAACTTTGAAAATTCTTATAATAATTAATAATACATAATAATAATTTCTGTAATGTTAAATTTTTAATTAAATCGGGTTCATCGAGTCAAAACTTAATATTGGTACCAATATAAACTATAAAATGAATGTAATGAAGTGTAAATTAAACGCCTTCATTCAATATAATAAATAACGTTAAAAGTTAGACAAAATTATAATTGAGTTAGATAAAATTAAAACGCGTTTCTTTCAATTTGCAACTAATTTACCTTGAAAGAAACTCCATTTTCCCTCGAAAATTAACCACGCGAATTTTCCAACCATAATCTACAATGCTTTATCTTTCCATTCCTATATTATCAAACATTCTACAATCCTGTTATCCTTAATATATTTTATTGCACCATTTGTTTTATAAATTAGAGCATTACAAATGAAAAGGAGTCTCCAATTTTTTTTAATGTCATGACAAGCGTATTTATTTTCACGAAATGCGTGGTGTGGGAAATTTATAAGTGCGTGATTCTTTCAGGGGGTGTTTTGTGGAATAAACTGAATCAATTACAGAAAATAGATAGAATAAGGGTGGATCCCCTGTAAGGGTTCTATCTGGGGTATTGTTTTATATCCCGACAATTTTTTTAGCTTACAATAGACGACATTTGACGATTTCAATAGAATATATTTGGGGATTCCCTAAATAATCCTTGCTGTGAAAAATCTAGTCTATGGGTTTTTGCCTCATTTCAGAAACCAGTGGGGGCAAATATTACACACAGACAAGAGATAACTGTCCCTACATAGTTTCGTACAAATAAATTCCCCGGCGTTTTGTGCAAAAGGAAAATACAACAGTAGATTAAACTAGATTTTTCCTTCATGTGTTTTGTGTGGTCGTTCCTGTCCGGACAAGTCTAATGGTATTTAAGGGGATTTCATAGCTTACAAACAATTGATGTAGGGAAGCCACCACACAGTAATTCGGTTGGATTTATACAGTTACTTATTATTCAGGTCATGGTGCAATCGTTGGAAAGAAAAGTAAAAGTGGCCAAAAACATCCCCTGAATGATGTCGGCCCGATGACACGCCTTATATTCCGACGTGAATTGTATCAAAAAGTTATATTTGAAATATGGGGAAACGTACACTGTGCGTCTTGTTTGGGCTATTAAATTGTCCAATATGGAAATTTTTGTTTAAGAAGGGATGCGAAAACTAAGTTTACAAGTATCGTTTCTAGAAATGTAAAAACGTACAATTCATTTGAGGATTCCTGGGTAGAAAAAACTTGAAATTTTAATTAATTAAAAAAATAACGTAAGGTTGATTTAATATAACAAGGACAACAATTTTAAAGCAATCTATATTACTGGTGAGTAGAAAAAGAATGTGTAAGTTCAAAAAACAAATGTTGTAATTTAAAAATCATTCGGTTATTTGAAATACAATATCTAGATCTTTAATTCTCGATTCACTAGAATTGAAATCGTATACAAATTTATTGTTGTAAAATGTCAGGCAACAATAAATTTAAAATTTTCTCATCCGCATGAATGCAGAATCAAGGCCCAGGGAATGAATAAGTAATGAAACCTCACAATGACAAATTTTCATTTATAGAATAAACAAATTAACCATAAGAGAATCTCCATTTTCTTTTAAACACGTTTTTCATTGCGCATGCGGAAATCTCCCACTAATGCCAAAGTGGCGAACGTCCCAAGGTCAAATATTTTGGATACTGGAACAACAAAGGAGGATTTCTGTACTATAAATTGTTTATACTGTATTACTATCTATCTTCTATTGTTTTATCAAAAAATGGACGACAATTATTCAAAAACGTTTGTCTGAAATAAATCATTAAAATGTATTTTGGTATAGTTTTTAAAATACCAATCCAATAACTTTGTCGTTGTTCAAAAAACATTGAGTTACCTACTTTTAAAAAAACAACAGAATTTACTTTATATCTCTTATACACGGAGAAAAATGGTTAAATGGATAAAGAATATATATTAAGAATAATAATCAAATATTTTATTGTATATTGTATGAGTTTTTATCATTAAATATACAAATCTTTTAAACCCCCGATGTTATGGACTAAAATATTTTATTTTTAACCTTATAAACAACAGTTATTTGTTTCGGCTACCTAATATAAATATAATACATTTATGTTGTTACTTATTTCTATAAACTAAGTTTATAAAAATTAATATCAATATTTCATAAACTTATCGAAGTATTATCTAAGATATTAACAGATATAATAGTAGATAGTTTATGCAACAAGTATATAATCTATGACTTTATTGACGAGTCTGTTTTATAGCAGAGCGAGCTTGCGAGCGAGGCTAATAAAGAGGACGAGTCAATAAAGTCAGATTATATACGAGTTCCATACAAAGCTTTATGTTCAACTGCGAAAATTAACTTTTAATTATTTAGAAAAATTATAAATGACAGTAATAAATTCATTCTGACAGTATTTATTGTGACATTGACAGCTGATATATTGATATTTTACAATAATAGTAAAATAAAGTGCCATTATACACTACTGTATAAAGAGCCACTTTACGCACGCAAAAGTACGTCGTAAACAGTATTTTATAATGCAGTCGTACATAAACACATTTTTCCATGCGCATGCGGAAATCTCCCATTAATGCCAAAATGGCGAACGTCCCAAGGTCAAATATTTTGGATACTGGAACAACAAAGGGGGATTTCTGTACTATAAGTTGTTTATACTGTATTCCCATCTATCTCTTATTGTTTTATCAAAAAATGGACGACAACTATTTAGAAACGTTTGTCTGAAATAAACCATTAAAATGTGTTCGTATTTTGGTGTAGTTTTTAAAATACCAATCCAATAACTTTGTCGTTGTTCAAAAAACATTGAGTTACCTACTTTTGAAAAAACCACATGAATTTCCTTTATATCTCTTATAAAGTTCTCTTTTTTAGTACAGAGAATTGGAACTAAAATTATTGGAGGAAAGTTTAAAATACATTAATTTGATTGGCTGTTTAGTGTCTAAGATCGGAAAAGAACCAAACAAATTAAAGTATTTTAAATTTCCCGCCAAATTTTCAGTCCCAACTTTCTCTACTAAAATAAGGGATTGTAGTTCATCAAAAAACTAGATCAAAATTAATGTAAGTTATGCAAAGTATTCTCATCTTTCACACACATCAAAAAAATTATTGTAACTATAAAAATTATCGCGTCATTAAACGAGAATATCAGGAAAGAAATAACTAATCCAACCTCAGAAATTCTCTTATATTTCCTATAATTTTGCAGAATATCAAATAAAAACACTTCTAAACTGTCACTGTTTATTATCTCGTGTAAATTTATGATCGAGGTCAAAAAAAAAACATTGAATTCAGTTTGTATTCCAGATTTCAGGAATTTGAAAAATCAATATAACCTCACAATTTGTACTCTATGATTATCTATCTATATTCTTGCATAAAAAACTCACATAAAATCAATGACAATTGCAAAAAGTCGTATCTGTAATATTATTTACCACTAAATTGTGAAAACTTAGAAATTAGCATCTGTCTCCTATAGTGTTATAAATAGTTGGACAAAAATGACTTTAAACTATTTTTTATATTTTATTTTAAAGAGATTTTAATAAAATTGTAATTTCTATAAAGTTGGATGTTGCCATTATAGAAGAGTTCAAGAAAAAAATGTTCTTTTTGTAACTATTTTTATATTTAATTTGTACAAAACGGATTTCGACCAACATGATGTCACAAACCAGCATGGCAATATGACCAATATGTCCTGTTTAATATGTCACAATCACAATATACAGGGTGATCAGTAATTGGCGCACTCCGAATATAGGGTGTTATAGAGCACAATAAAACTAAGGACAATCTGCAAAGAAAAATTAAATCTGATGGTTAGTTTCAGAGTTATAGAGTTTCCCTCATCCAAGTTACAAGCTAATTATTTTCATAACCAAGACAAAAATGAGTGAATAATTCATGCTAGTATAATCTCTGGATAAAATGCAAAATGATTTGTTCAATTTTTTTCACAAAACCTCTATTACAAAGAAATTCAAAATGTTAAAATTTAATAAAATACCTAAATTTGAGAGAAATTTGAAGTTTGGCAACCTCTCAAGCTCCCCTTGGGATAAACTAAAATACCTTCTATTGCCATGAAAATATTAATAATGAATTTCAATTGTTGTTTCTGTTTTTTAATAAAATTGACAGTACTAAATTAGTTTGACAAGTTCTCGCATCATAAAATATTGAACGTTTCTCTTTTTTTTTTCTCGTCGAACCTATTCACATGTTCAATGCAGTGTTGCCACTTTCATTTTCACAAAAGTGGTCATATCTTTGCAAAGAAAGGACTTACAGCACTGTGGTAAAAAAATTCGTCATTCTTAAAACGTAAAGTTTATCAAAGTATGCTCCGAGTGCGGCAATTACTGATCACCCTGTATAAAAAAGCCATAAATGATGACGTTACGCTTCTGGCAGCAATTTCACCCTTAGCTAAACAAATTAGGTGATGTTATTACAAATTACAGTAAAAATCAGTTTCTGGAATCACCCGGTTTGGTTTATCCTCTATTCATTTGCAAATCGTACAGTTCTAAAATCAATAACTCCAATTTTTTTAATTTTCCAATATGACCAGAAATTTTTTTACGCAAGTTTTATAGTTTTTAATTAAAGTGTACAGATTTGTCAGTATTTCGAGGAGTTCAGAGTAACGAGATTCCGATTTCCCTTCATCTATTTTTCCAACGTAAATGTAATCTTTCCTTATTCCAATTTTTAAGATATCGACAATCTTCCTTGAAACTAAGTAATTTTAGGCGCCCCTACTTTTAAGCGAAGTATATAAATTCAACGAAAATATCCTAAATCTTTTTAAGCGTCCCATAAATATTCCTTAGATAATTGTGTCTCATATTTAAATGATGAACGACATACGACGCAATCTCCTAATGAGTTCTTCTTGTGCTTTTTTCAATTTCAGTTTTAAGGATAAAAGAAGCTCATTTTCGTTCTATACATATCGCATTAAAGTCCTGGGTATTGGTTCTAGTTATTTATCCGGAGCACGTTAAAATTGACACAAATTAGACTAGACGTATAATTTACAATTTGGGAAAGCCGTTCAGGATAATGAGGGAATATTTCGTTTACTTATTAAGGTACAAAATTGAGTATTATTTGGAGCCGAATTTTATAATGATCTCTTTAGTTAGGCAAATTAGTATTTTGTGATTGCAACTAAAATGAATTAATTAAATTAAAAAAATCACGATTACTATACTTTTTTATTACTTCGTATAAAAAGTAGGTAATTAAACATGGAAAATCCTTTGACGAAGATTGCTATGCTAAAGGTTAAGGTACACAATTTTTTTACATATTACAACTACTTATATGAAATTATTACTTAATAATTTAAATGATTCGTTGTAGAATCGCAACTAGAATATTTAAAACCCATGCGCCTTAAAACTCTATCAAGTTATCGTTATTTAAATTACCTTCTAGAATACACAATACTATTGATTTTATGACAGTATTAACAATTTACCTACGTACCTATATATTGAAATACATACAGAATCCCGGCTGTCCCCCTTACGTTCATAATCAAAGAGGGTGGAATCAATAGGCAATCCCTTGAGTGTTCAGCTTGACGTCAAGGAGCAACTTATGTCACAATACAAGACAAACAATAGAATTTCAAAGGAATTTCATACAAACATTGATGGTTGGCGTTTACATAAAGCTACTAGTTTATGAAATATCTGTATAGATAAATGTGATTAGTAATCTCTAACCAAAAGCCATTCGTCCTTTATTAATATTGTTTGTTGTCAATAGCAAGTGCTAACTTGGCGTAATGTGGTTTGATTGAAGGTTCGATGGTAATGAAAGCTAACGTAATTGACAAGTTGAGAAGTAGCAAAATCTTTTACCTGATTTATACAGGGTGTCCCGAAATTGGCGTGCAATATTTCTAGGACAGATTGTACTTGTCAAAATATGACGAAAAGTTTATATTAACATGACTCGAAAATGCTTCCTAAGGAGACTAGAGCCCTCCGAAAGGGGGACACCAAAGAGGAGTTTTCTGTAATATCTTTGCAGCTGTTTGAGGTAGATTCATGAAATTTGGTGAGTTTGAAGCTTTTATAAAAAAGGTCGATCTTTGAATTTTGTTGGTAGTACAAAATTTGTTCCTTAAGATTTTGGTCCATATATTAAAAAAATTATCTGTTTTTGTTAAAATTTGATTTATCTCAAGGTTTAAAACTATAGATTATTGGAAACTTCAAATGGGATGAGGCTGGACATTTTCTTGTATGTTACACAGTGCAACAAATTCAGGGGTCATCTCATGGAACAAGAAACGGTCTTTATGGGATTCAAGTACTAGTATAGTATAGTCAAACCCCCGAAGGGTTTATTCAGATTGGCTCGAAAATGTACGTTATGGCCATCTGAATTTTTTTCGTCAGTGACCAATTTTAGCTTATAATCGCTCATTGTTTTGTCTATAAATTGCATTTAAAGTTTATTATTTCTGGATAAATATGTTGGAACCTCAATAAAATGACTCATCTGAACATATCAAGTAGTGTAAAAAATATTTTTTTGTATTTTTCGTTGAAAATAATCCGAAAAACCGCATTTTTTAGCATTTTTTGTTAGTATTTCGACTTTTTTTCAGAATTTCTCATTACTATTTCTTTCAAACTGCAATGAAATTAAACTTTGAGATTAAATAGATTAATTTCACGCATATATCAATAAAGAAATATTTATTTTTGGGAATTTTTCGTCGACCAGTAGTCGTTAGATCGCACTTTTATCGCATTTCTTGTCAATATTTCGAATTTTTTTATTCTACCCAAAAAAATTGTGATGATGATGAAAAAAATACATTGATCTCTTGCAACAAATGAAAATACATGCATTGAATACCTATGTTTACCATTTTATTTTAAAGATATGAAAATTCAAATGAACATTTTTATAATGAAACAAATCAATGTGTTGAACGTACTCTCTTTGGCGCTGGTTTTGCTTCATCTGGTTCATCACCATCGCTATCACTCGAATCATCATCAGAATCCACATACTCATTGATCAACTCGCTTTCTTCTTCTTCCGCATTCGAAATTTTGAAGAGATTCTTGCTCCACCAGCAAATTTCAGCCAAAACAGCGTCAGGTGATTTTTTTTGTTGGAAAGACCTCAATGTATTTTTTCATCATTCATCAATTTTTTTGGTAGATTAAAAAAAATTTCGAAAATTGACAAAAAATGCAGTAAAAGTTCGATATAACGGTTACTGGTCGACGAAAAAGTCTCAAAAATTAATATTTCTTTATTGATATAGGTGTGAAAGTTGTGAATTTGATCTCAAAGTTTAATTTCATTGAAGTTTGAAAGAAATAATAATGAGAAATTCTGAATAAAAGTAGAAATGTTAAAAAAAATGCGATTTTTCGGCTTCTTTTCAACGAAAAATACAAAAAATTATTTTTTTATTTGATATGTTCAGATGAGTTGTGTATTTCATTTTATTAAAGTTTCAGCATATTTATGCAGAGATAATAGAATTAAAATGCATTTTATAGACAAAACAATGAGCAATTATAAGCCAAATTGGTCACTGTCGCAAGAAAAATTCAAACGGCCATAACTTCAATTTTCGAGCCAATCTGAATAAACCCTTCGGGGGTTTGACTATACTATACTAGTACTTGAATCCCATAAAGACCGTTTCTTGTTCCACGATATGCTGTTGCACTGTGTTATACAGGGATACAGGGTACTGCTGATCTTACATACAGAGAGACAACAGATTTTGTCTAAATCTATTCTAGAAAGAACCCATTTACGTCATGAATATTTTCAACTCTAAGATTATGTAGCCCAGATGCTTTGCTTATTTCGAACCGTTTTGAATTATGACGTAAACTGGACGTAAATGAGTTTTATTAAGAGGCAAACTTTACTCACTTTTTGGTGTTAAAATCTTGTGAAAAACTTAAATTTTTTTTTATAAAATGCAGGAAATCACACTGTTTTTGGTACTTTTGAGGATGTGCTAAGACAACTTCCCGAAACTATTTAATTGGGATAAATTTTTGATATTTTATTTTTCTTTACAAAAAAGACTGACATGTGACACACAAAAAAACTTTATTGAATGAATTTAATAGTATATACTTTGTAAAACTCGGCTAAATATACTTAAAACTCCTTTTTTTTGGACCTGACTGGTAAGTTCAGTAACTTTTTGTTGTGGCTGTAGCTTTCACTATTAGACAAAGAAGCTAATTTTCCTTATTCCCCTAGCGGAAAAACGAGTGAAAGAAACCTGTGTATTAAACTTTTTAAGTTGTACTCAGGTCAGAAAAGGCACTATACATAGATAAGTTCTAAATCGAAATTTTTATATTCATAAGTACAAAATACTAAATTAGTGGATTTTTTTGCCCTTCTGGAAGATAAACAACACGTTTTATCAGCAAGATTTTTTTATTATTGTAATAAATTTGAGTCTCTGGAAATCCAAATCATTATTTATATTTTTATATCAGAAAAGTCGAAGCAGAACTAAATTTTATCTGACTCAGTTTTTAATTGAACATAATTAAGTAGGCCTTTATTTTTCTAAAATCTCAAAAAATAGATACATCAACATCCAATTTTCATCTTGTCATGGAAATTATTGTTTGTGGTCAAAATTGAAATTTATTTGCAATTTTTATTAAAAAACCATTGCATTTTATATTTTTACTTAACATTTATTTTAATCACAGTACCTAATTATAATGAAAGAAAATAATAATCAAACATAGTTTTGTTAATTATAAATACTTATAATAAATACCTACCAATAATTATCCAATTGCTTACTAGCTCTATGGACGTAAATTTAAAAAACAAACTGAAAACTCCACTAATTTATTAAAAACGACTAGAACACAAAGTACGCTCATAATTGAATATCGAAACCAAATGAGCGATGCTCCAGTGGAGGCTTCATTATGAAAGTTCCTAAGTTCAACAAATTTAGACAATTTACGACACTTTCTGTTTCGTTTTAAAAGTTTGGCAACGCAATATTAATTTTATATAACTTCCGAAGTATTTCACTATAACACCAATTTATTCAACATTGAGTTTAAGCAGCGTATACTCCCTGTTCTCATATTCAATATAATTTAATAAATATCTTGATGGTAGTTATTACCTTACCATTAAATTTATTAAAGAGTTGATTATATATCAAAAGTGAATAATTTTAAACCAGCCCGATATAACGTAAACCAGCTCCAAAGGATCATTAGTAATAAAAAAAGTTCAAAGGAGTCCTACGGGAAATTAGTTAATTACGAACGTAAATATCTCTCGCGTTTTCATTAAGCACGTACTTAGGCATGGGAAATATTTCTGTGGTGTATAATCTGTTCGCGATGTTTTCTATTATTCCAAAAGTCATAATCGATCAGTTAAACGTTTTTTGTCCTGAAGAAATACAAAAAAATTGATAAAAATAACATTTAATAATCTGAAACTAAATTTCTTATTCCTTTATAGGTAATATTTTAGATAACCCAAATAAAAAGTTATTTTTTTACAAGTTGATACCTGATACATATAATCCTGTCAATATGCCACCCGCTTCCTTTTCTTTTTTAATAAAATCTCTAAACAAGCTTTACTCCAAGCTAAATAAAAATGGTTTTCATTATCTAGACTATATTACATTTATATAGAAGTTGCAAGTCTAAGTTAATAAAACTTTTATATACCCCTATCAACAGCAAACATTTTCTATTTGATTGACCTGTATTGCACATGAAACTCAATACAGAATCAATAAGTCAGGCAGTTATTTGAAATGGGCAAAATAGAGTCTATGTTATAACACGTTCAACATCTACAAACTAGAGTATATACTGTATGAGATAACTTTTACATTGACATGTTTTGTTTCTAAAGTGTATACAGCGATGGAGATTGTGCCTCGTACCTTTATTTGAAATGTCATGTTGATATTTTATATTAGTGTATAGTTTACACACTATTACACACACTTATTTCCTTGATGTGATATTTTTCTCTACATTACATTCTATTATTCAGGTATTTAATTCGTATTTAGAAGAGTTGTAATAATAGAGAGTGCACTTTATTAAATGCAATTTGTTTGAAGCCTCGTCTCATGTAAATTTATTGAAACTCATTCGAACATTTATTTTATACAAAACCAGCCTGATTATTTTTGCCCATAAAAACTTTACTACAGAGTTTCATTACAATTCTATGTTAATAGTTTTGAAACTGAATTACTTACGGTAAAACAAGTATGCTTCCAGTTAAATAATTGTAAAGCTTATATTGTGCATTTAACACCTTTTGTCCTGGTAACCGGGTAATATAATTTATATTTTTAAACAGAATGGCGTCGGGCTGTAAAAGCTCTCTACGGTAATTTAGATCATCTTAATTCCTTTTGTTTTGTTCCAACTAGACGCATTCTCGTTTATATTTCAGAATAACCCAACAAATTCACTGGATAAATGAGGTAAATATCTAATAAAATAATGAGCTCTTTCCGTTAAAAAAAAACATCTAGTAATAAATCGCTGCATCGATGACATTTCAGCAAAGTGGCCTGTTTGTACTATTACGAGATAGCTCAGTGAGTGGAGTATTCGTGATGTATAATAGGGATCCACTTGTAAAGGGCTAGTTCCATTTACCCGGGGCACTTCATGATCGTGAGTTATTTCACTTTGGCGACATACTCGAAGAGTTCCACTAACTGCATTTGCAGTTAATGATCAAATGACAAATGATTCTGGTGCATGCAGTAATTGCTGATACATTTTAAAGCATCGCCCATTTGCATTGAAATGGGAACTGTCAATCCAGTGTTGATAGTTTATGTGTATTTGGTAGGAAGGATGGACTATGTGATGATGCGTGGTTTGCAGAATTATTGATAATAATTTATTAGATAAAATTATTATCTGCTGCAGCTGACATGTAGTAAAATTTTTATGATAACTAGGAATATTGTATACATTCATTTTGTTAACATACAAAGATGATAGTAGGAAAGATTTGCACTTATAAATTATAATATACCGGGTGCCCCAGTTTATATCGTCAGGATTTACCAGTCGATAGTTTAGCGAAAATTAAAGGTGGTTTGTCTAATAAACTATGGTTGAATGTTGCTTCCTTTTTGATGTACAGGGCATTAAAGAAAATAAATTATTATAAATAATTTGCTATAAATCAATAATAAAAAAAGTTAGTCTTATTAATAGTGGTTGCAATTATTTTATTTAGAACACAAAGGCGTGCGTACGGGATTCTTCAAAAACATTTTATTGAATAAAACGTACACTACGGGTTTTTTTTGCAGTACCAATATGCAGAGAGTATTTTCCATTCAGTTTAGAAACTTTTTGGTATCTTACAATTTCTTGATAACTTAACTTTTTTTTTTCTTATTTATTAAAGAGGTTCTTCTCTATCAGATTTCTGAAAAAGCATCAGTACAAAGTTATACAGAAAAATATTTCCTACAACTTTCCTTGTAATATTTTTTTGATATTGTCAATATTTAAAAAGATATTCAACAAATAACTTGCAAATTTTAGGGAAATTTTTCTCTAGTTAGGTACTACTTACTACTACTGCTTACTACTCTTTCCCCAAAATTTTCAACTTATTATTGAATAACTTTTTAAATATCGACAATATTAAAAAAAAGTTTAAAAGATAAGTTGCAGGAAATATTTTTCTTTACAACTTTTTACTGACTCTTTTTTTCGAAAATTTAATAGGAAAAAAGTTATTCAATAAACAAAAAAATTCAACCCTTAATTGAGGGCTGGTGAAAGAAGGGCGGGGTCTACGAATACACAAACTCAGTTTTAAACTTTCAGGGTGACCCTCTAGAAGATTCTACAAAAATTGGCTGTAGGGTAAAAAAATTCTATTTGAAGCCTTTTTTTCTCTCTTATTTACTGTACTATTAGATTATTTTGAATTAAGTATTCAAAAAATTATAAGATACGAAAAAGTTTCTAAATTGAATGGAAAATAGTCTCTGCATATTGGTGCTGCAAAAAAAACCAGTGGCGTACGTTTTATTCAATAAAATGTTTGGAAGAAACTCGTACGCACGCCTCTGTGTTCTAAATAAAATAATTGCAACCACTATTAATAAGAGAATACAAAAAAAAGATCTATGCAAAATTTCAGAAGGCTAACTTTTTTTGCTGTTGATTTATAGCAAATTATTTAAAATAATTTATTTTCTGTAATGGCCTGTACGTCAAAAAGGAAGCAACATTCGACCATAGTTTATTAGACAAACTACCTTTAATTTTCGCTAAACTATCGACTGGTGAAATCCTGACGATATAAACTGGGACAGCCTGTATTATAGAATAATTTTAATTATAAAGTCTCGCCTGATTTATTCACTGACATTTCATTTATAATAAAAATAAATGTTTGAAATGAAGACATGAAGCTAATTAGTTATTTATCTGAAAATATTTTTTGCAATCTGTAAACTGCTATAAAATCTAAATATATAAATTAGACAAATTAACAAGACTTTTAAATAGTTGAAATTTTTGTAGATGCGGAAGCTTTAAAAATTAAACCTTTTTTTTAGTGAAGTAACCGAAAGTTCACACTATTTCTTTATTTTTATTCAGGAATATAGAGTTACACAGAATAGATATCCGGAAAAAATGCATTGGTAATAATTTAAAAAATGACGGTTTTTTAAAGAAATAAATAAAAAAGTTTTCAGTTGTACGACTTCGTATAGGAATGTAAAAATTTTGTAAATTTTTTGAAATAAGTATTTTTTATATAAGAAGACAAAAATTCGATGCACTTGTTGGGTATTTTTTTTATTTAGTTATTATTATTAATTGCTATATTATTAATATTAAAGTAGGTATTTCTTTTCAATATAAACTAAAATTGACCACAAAATAAATAATTAAGATGTGAGGTAGTTATGATTTTGGCGAATGCGCCGGTGTCAAGAAATAATAATCTGCATTTTAAGATGGTTTTATTAGGGGAACAAAAGATATGCAATCAAGCTAGGTACCTGCAGATTTTCCATGTGTAATCGATCCCATTTTAAATAATACGTATTTAATGTTCATACAATTATCGATATCGAATTATTATTACTAAGTAACAAAAGATTCGTTTAGATCTATTTTTTTTAATTTAAGGTACCTATAGTTCATAAATATTAAATAATAACTTGATAATTAACAAACGAGTTTTATTTTGTATTGTTATCCTATAATAATTTATTGTTAGCAAACATTGCTACAATATTAAATTATAGCATAAATTTCTTTATAATTAAACATACACTGTATTAATTTACGAAATTTATGAGCTCATGTCAAGTGAAATTCATCTCTTGGCGAAATTCCATCAGTCAGAACATGTTAGCGACGACCAACGCTTTATTACTTATTTTATTGTTTTCCTGGATCTGATATGAACTGAGGTTTATTTTAGTGTGACAGTGTTTAAAAGTTGATTAGGTTGAATATTTTCATAAATTCAGAAGTTATAAAACAATGGCAGATATAAATCTTGCAGAAAATTATTAATATAATGAGATTGGGGACTCTAATCCAGAACATTATACCTAAACTTTTTTATTTAAAATAGACTTGTTTATTTCCAATATATATTTGTTAATGCGAAAAAAAAGAATAATTGGGCTAAATATTGAATATATATTTAGTATTCATTAAACCTTTCTTATTTATTAATAAATATTTCTTTATCTACTACCAATTCATAATAGCCTTGATTTGACATTAATTTGAGTAAGGTAAGTCAGATTATTACGCAACATGTGTTTTAAAGAAATCATTACCACACTGAAATTTCAACAAGAAAATTCTTTCTTACAAGTATTTATAACACAATTTTTACAATTTAGTATCTTTATAGGAAAGTTTATATTTGTAAATGTCTAATTATAATATAATATATATTGTTTAATTCTTTAAAATTTGTGATTAACATTGAGTAATGACACTTCATACTCTTAAGTTTGATTTTTTGAAACCTGGAGAATTTTATAATAGCGTATCTACCTAGAAAAAACCCTAACTTCACATTAGATAACTGAAAAAATTTTTAGTTTTATTTTATAATAAATTAGTTTTATATTTTAAAAATAAATATAACATGGTCCACGTCCCAGATTTTTTGGTGTATAAATTGTATAATTATTTGAAAATTTATGATTCAAATTCATTGTTGTGTGGCGCTGGCTAGTTTTTACACAACTTAGGTTAGGTAGTCCAGTACGACAACTTGACAACAACTACTGAGCAATGTCGCTGGAGATAAATTCAAAATTCATTTTTAATTATTTGGACGGTAGAAGATAAAATCTTGTATATTACACGTGGGATATACACACATTAACATATTCGTCTGATTACAGAACTCGTCTACGACTCGTTCTGCAATTTCCAGACTCTTATATTAATGATGTTCATATCCCACTTATAATATAAATAACTATTATAATTAACGACTTAGCTTTAACATTAAAATCTATAGATATTAATTTAGGCTAGCAAATTTTAAATTTGGAAACTGATAATAAAATTATAATAAATACGAATTCAATTTTTATTTGAGAAGTCCGTACATAAAAACCAATTCATAAATCATGCTTTGGTTCATTGTGCAAGTACTTAACTTACTTCGTAATGCATGCAATTTATTTAGTTACTTTTAAACGTACACAGGTAACGGAAAACTTGCAAAAATCCAATTACAGCCAGACGTTGCGTATCGAACCGCACCAACTTAACCGCGCTAAATAAATCCCAAATCTGGCCACTCCACCACCACCACCAGCAACATTTGTATTTATGTGCGTCTGGATGCGGTTGCAGAATTCCCACTTTTTCCGCCTCCCAAAAACCTACCTAGTAATTCCGCCATATTACATTTTAATGAACAACCTGGAGGCAGTTGCGAGTAGTTTAGCGTATACACATAGCATGGAAATGATGCAATATCCTCTGGAGTAATGGGGGCCATAAATTGTGCCAACTATCTGTCGTTGGCACGAGCTACACCTGTCACCTCCCGTGTTATAATGTGTCGGTTCGCGTCCGGCCAGTATTAACCTTTGTTAAACAAGATCGCTGAATTATGGCCGGTGGCTCTTTGGCTCTATGTTACGGGAAGGGGATTGAATATTAAATGAGGCATATCTATTTACCCTCGGTACACATTTTAGGTACAACAATGGCGAAAAGTTTGGGTTTTAGACGGAAACGCGGAAAATATTGAATAGAACTGGCGAGTTCGCATATATTACAGCATACATTGAGGTTAGATACCAATTAAATAATACATAACATATAGCATTGTTTGTAGAAACAATAAAATTATTAACCTGTTTTTTATCATTTTTCATTTCTATTACAAATGGAAAATTCTTTCACGGTTTTAAACTAGAATTTTTTAGTAGTCATGTGCGTCACTCTTCCTCTATCTCTGTTTCTCCATCTTACTCAACAGAAGTGAAAGAGGTGCGCATGTGTAATAAAAATAGTTTTGGTATTAATTTTTTTCGAGTAATAAATACATATGTAGTTATAATTTGTATCAACTTTCATTTTAAATAATTAAATTTTGGCGGAGGCGTCAATTTAATAGAAAGCCCTTTATACAAAATAAATTTAAAATAAAATCGAGCGAATTTCTTCAACTCGCTTTATTATGTTCGAACAAACACAAATTTAATTTATTAGTTTGTATATGAACAGCACGTTTTCAAGTTCATATTATTAAATATACCTACCTATGTTTTGTATGAAATTTCAAACGTTGTTCCATTATATTACTGTATATAATAACAAATACATACGCACATAATAATTAATTATATTTGTACTGTTAGTCCTGAAAAACAAGATCATTTATCAATAAAAATAAAATTAATCAAATTAATTTATTTAACCGACTGTGGATAATTTGATATGGCCACAATATATTTACTAATAATTTGACAGAGTGTGAGAATATCCAACTGTGGGAAATAATCTGTTTTTGTCCACGAAAACATTTCATTTGTAATTCAAACATCAGTTGATTAACATAAATAAACATGAACGGGAAGTGGCTCCTGCTTATTTTGTTAAATATTTGCATAGAGGTAAATTATTCATAATTTGTTAATATATAATAACAACTATGTAATTAGTTTCTAGAATTTTTGTTAAGCGTGAAATATTATTTAACAGTCTGCCTATAAGGCTACAAAACATTCAAAACAATCTGCAATATAGGGTTTTAATATCCAATAAATTGTAATTTCAGATCTACGGAAATGATGGCGTACATAATATCTGTAAAAAAAACGGCTCATATCTCGAGTTCTGCGAAAATATATACATATGGAAAGCTGATCGAGGAAATTTTATTTCCCTATTCAATGTTTCATTTCGACAGTATCAAATGAAAGATGTAAAAGCTTTGGAAGGGAAAACTATAAGAGTGATCGCCGACAATGTAAAAAGACCTTTTTTAAACTTTTCATTCACAGATATATGTAAGAAATATGTGAATTCTTTTCTGCTTCCTTACAGATGTTGCCTTATATAACTTCCAGCAACTATTCGCAGCAGCTGGGTGGTTATTTAGGGGATATTTGGGCCATTATACAAAACGCCCTCAAGTTTAAGTAAGTCCGCAAGCGTATAAAAAAGGATAAATTAAATAGAAGAAGAAATAACTTTTTACAATCCAACAGGAAAGTTGGAATAAGTATGTTATAAATTTTTAAAACCTTTATAAAAATTGATAATTTAAAATAAAATATTTAGGAGTAATTCAAATTTAAATAGAAGTGGATAAGAGACACAAAAAGTCTTATGAAAAATATAAAATAAGACTAGATGACCCGACTTATTATTAAAGTGAATGAAATTTTAATATTTAATTAATACAAAAATTCTCGGAAAAATCAATTAAATATTTCGTTAGTGCTTCCACAATACATTTAAAATAAATGAACTGTAACTTTTATCCTTCAACTAATTTGTAATAAAATTATAAATGATGTGCCTCTGTTACAATTTTTCTTTCGTTTTAGTCGAGTCAGTAAAATTAGGAATATGCACATTTCACAATTTACCTTCGGAACTAATAATGTTAAAAAAATTTCAGGACTAATGTGTCCTCCGTGTATTACGACACAGGATTAAAAATTATTGAAGCAGGGGAAGCTGATATAATGCTTGCCGCAGCAGTTGTAAAAAAAGGACTGCTTAATGTCGAGTATTCTCAACCGTATTTCCACAATTGGTAAGTCTCTTGTCACTATTAATAATAAAAATGCGAATATTTTCATTTTATTATAATTCATATTGCATTTTTCTTATTCGTTATAGAAACATTTTTTCTACTTAAATTTAGATATTACTAAACTAGAAGTATAATAGTAATCCAATTTGTTCTCAAAGGTACAATCTATTTGTAAAACAACCGGCAGCAAAGGCTTCATCATCGTCCTACTTGAAGACATTTAACACACAGCTTTGGTGTTTCACTGTGACCCTATTTGTCATTCTAACAATGTCAGTTTGGCTAACGAGCAAGTTTTTAAACCGAGCTTATCGGGCGGAGCGGCACATTTCCATACCTTCTTGCTTCCTAGGAATTGTCTCTGGATTTATAAATCAAGGTAAAGAGCGAAAAACTAATTTACGTTGCCGTAAGCCATGTAGAAAACGGCGAGGTAAAATTAGATTTTGTGTACGGGTCAGTAAAATTGTTACTGTTATTAAGGCGACAGAACAACACAAGAATTTACATTTTTTAAATTGTATCGCAGTACGTTTCGTCAACATGCAAATATGGAAAATTAAAAATAATTCAGGGCAAGTTGATTGAAATTTTTTACCCGACATTAACAATATTATTTTTCATTTTATTGTAAATTTGTGGTTGGTGAACATTTTATCCGTGATTGAAATAAGCTTAATGAAACACTAAAAAAATAAACGTTGCTTTGTTTGCTTAGCAATGCATAATATTAATTAAACCATCCGGAAATCCAAAAGTATTTTATTGTTTCTATTAATATAACTGCAAAGAAAAAAAATCTGATCCATGTTGTTACACAAAAATGTCCTTAATTTTTTATAGTAAATTTAGTTAAAATTCGGCACAAAACTTTTCAAATAACATTTTCGAAATTCAGAAGGTTTTCCCAAAAATTAATCACGTCAAAATATTTATGTCATAAAAAAGTTAATAAATAGATAACTTTTTTGCACGAGTTGTATATGTATAAAGCGCTATTTTACTCCCTCAAATGTGAACACCTGTTATTTTACTCCCTAGGGAGCAAAAGTGGTTTGCTGTTATAAATCGCCTAGGTAAATCAATAATAATTTATCATGTGTTTTTATCATCGTCGTCGGAAACTATCATTTTAATTTTTTCCGTTTATCTCTTTGACATATAAAAAATTGGGAATTTTTGTGCTAAGCATTAAGTGGTGCAAAAAGTGGCTTTTCATTTGAAACGAATATTAAAATAGTGGCTAAATCTAAAGTATCATTTACTCTTGATTATTATTAACACAATGAAAAATTAATGCTAGAAAAGTGTATCGGTGTACAAGAAATTAATGGCGTATATTCAAATGGCACCAGATTTGCAATTGGCAGGTCCGTGTGTCTGTTAATAGTGTCTAAGTGAGGTTTAGTTGATGGTGATTACAAATAATTTACAGATGTGAATACTGATGTGGACAATTTATTGCTATTATTAGGGAGTTCTCTAAATCATGCGTTTAACATAGCTAATGAATTAATCACGTGACTCTACTAAAGCTCCTGGATAATACGTTAATATTTGTCTGTCACATGTTCCACCTTTCTTTTGCTGATAGATCCGTCGAAAAGTGAGGATATTATTGCATACTTTAGACTTATTTCAAAATTTATTTAATTTTGGACCTTATATTCTCAAAACTACGATAAAATATTAAAAAATTGATTGATTCTCGATTTTGGAAGTATTTTATTAAAAATTAACAATTATTGTAAGATGAATTTTGAAAATGTTTAATTTTATTATAAATAAGTACATATATAAATATAAATAATTTGTCAATATTCTTAGATAGTTTTAAAGGCAACTACAGACATGTGAAGTTTGCCAATTTCCAAATACCAAATGTTTGTTATTTGGCACAATTATTTCATATACTGCGTGTTTCTGAAATATTTGTCAAATAAGAAACATTTGCTATTTGGAAATTGGCAAACTTCACATGTCTGTAGCCGCCTTAACACATTGAAGAATGTTTTTAGAAAAAAAACCGGCGCATCCACCAAAAGTTTAACTTGTTAAATTTTTTTTAACGAATTTTCTATTTTATTCGAAAATTGAAGCCTGTATCGCCATCCAATCTAACCTCACCTAACTTTACATACTGTGACCAAGCGTCGTTATAGCACCTTACTTTTCATTTCATTATATTTTATTACTTACGGATATGTTTATAAACCTAATGAAGAAGTACGACTAATTCTATTTATCTAGACTATACCAAAGTAAAATTTCACAAAAAAAATTATGAGGGCTACGTTCCACCCTGCATTAAAATGTCATTTTCCCACTGAACTTTCAAGCAAAACGCTGCACAAAAACTTTAGTTTCACCAACCAAACATGCAACATAACATATGTGACACTTACAGCCATGATTTACATTTGTTTTACAGGTTTCGACTTGAAATTACGTAGTTATTCAGGTCGTATCCAAGTTATATTCGCTTTAATATTCGGTGTGGTGATTGTCTCTGCCATGAATGCAGTTTTAGTTGCCCAACTGGCTGTTTTTGACACGCCCTTTCCATTTGAGTCTTTAGATGACATAGCTAAAAAACGAACGCATTCTTTATGCTTAAGAACCAGCAGCTTCGTTTACAACAATTTCACGGTAAGTTCATTTTAATAGATAAATTTCGAATAGTTTTCGGAACACCATTAACTCGACCAACCAAATTGGAATTTTAAAGTCAGCGCAGATCGATTTAAGATAAATGAACTTTGTCACCCACTTGTTGGTCTATTTTCAAATGTTTTGTTGATAAAACATAGTTTATTATGTGGAACGCGTTGTTATTGTGTTGTTGAATATGGAGAGCTTGTTATTTGTTTGTGCATAAGTTTAATGGATCTGAAAGTTTTAGTCTATTATTACAAACATGTTTTCGTATAAAACTCAAATATTAATTATTATTAGTTTGTACCGCATAATATACCTAAATAAAATAATTTTGTTTACAGGATTTAAACAGAGACGTCCTACCAGAATGGAAAAACATAATTAATGGTAACGGCTGCCTGGACATAAACAATCAATCAAACTTGGCGAGTATCCTATGTAAAAATAATTTAGTCTTTCTGGAAAACCGCGTTGTTATGTCCACAATCCTGAAGGAAAACGAGATTTCTTGTAATGTGATCAACTTCAACCGAAAGTATTTCGAAAAGGGAAACTCGTTTCTTATTTTAAAGGGATTTAAGTTCAAGAAGGAGGTGAACATATTGTGAGTATCTAATTACCAATTAAAGACGTCTAAGAATATTGGATGAGAAGTCGTGGTTTATAATTGCATGCTTCGAAAGAAAAGTGTGATTTAATCAAAAGGTAATTTTGGGGCAAGAAACGCTGCAATCAATCTTAGTTCTTTCGTACTTAGAGCAATGCGTATATATGGGGTTGTAAAGTAAGTGCAATCTGTCAATGTATTTGTCACTATATATATTATATCCACTGAATCCGCAAAGAAAGCTTTTATACACCCGTAACTGATGTTCAAATAATTCAAATATTTCTAAGTAAATTTATTTATTTTATGAGTTTTAGAGAATTAATCAAAATCTTAACTGAAACATTTGTTAATAGTTATATACACTCTTAAGGTCGGCTTTTCAATCAATCGTTAACTTTAATTGTTAGTTAATTTTCTTGGTTACCACTGTCTTACTAATAATAATATCTAAGGAAACTAACTTATAGTTAATGTTAACTACTGATTGAAAAACTGACGCTTAAACTCATTTTGAACAAAATTGGTTCCTAAAAAATTTTAAAAATATTAATGATTTGTTTGATGAAGTTCCGAAAAAATGGTTGAAAATTGGAGCTGATGTTTATTTTCAAGTTAATAAAAATTAACGTCTATTCATTTCAGCAAAGTTTTATAAGTATTACAACTTACAACAAAAAATCCTAATCAGTTTTCTTAATCTAAAACTTCTTTCGCTCCTTCATATTTTTCCTAAAGTTCCTTATAGTAAGACCAAGTTCCTTGTTGCAATTATTTGTACGTCTTGTTTTGTAAATGCAGTTTTCTTTTCTTTCATACTCGTACATGATAGATGTTTACTAAGTGCAAGTATCAATGATCAAACGTTTTCTAAATGTAAGTAACTCGGGAGGTAGTCAAGAGGTCTTTCATTATTAGACAAGTCTTCAAAGTAACTATCTTCCTACTAAAACTCGATTTTCATGGATAGGAGAAAAGTGCCAATAATTAAAAAAGTTTTTCATGTGAATAATTAATGCATTAGTGAGGAAATGGCAGTTATTTAATATTTAGAGTGGATAACAATTTTCTTTCTTATAAAGAAATAGATTTTAGATATTTCTAAATAAAAATACAAAAAGATAAGCCCTAGTCTAATTTAATATTCAAGATAAGTATTTTTTTATTGATCTGTAGCTACAATTATATTAACAGTTTTATAGTTTTAACTTCTTTCAAGCGAATGGTATTTCTGACTCAAATTTTGTTTTTCACCGCAATTTCATATAAGAAATCAAAGAAAATTCTAGTATATTTGGATGATTTCTGATTTTGATTATAGTAGTCGAGGCCCTCAGAAGATAATTATTATATTATATTTCCATTTTACTTTTCATAATATTCACTTTTGATTCTTCAGTAATGTAGAAGAATCAAGTAGAGAATAAAGGATGTGAGGTCTGTTTACGAGTATAATTTTTATCCATATCAAGGTAATTCCCAAGGGCCTATTAATACGAAGGAATATTTCAGCTTATTGTTACAATACAATAGCAAGGAAAAAGAGACTTTTTACGGAATATAGAAACAGGAAAACCACCAACAAATTTTGTATTTGGAAGGAGACCTCTTGGTGGCTAGGTTTGTAAGAAAAGTATTGAAGCACAGGATTGATTCCAGAATAAAAGTGGTCTGGCATTGGCACAATGTGAAATATTCAGACGTTAATAACAATTTCAATTATAAGAGAGTCTTCAATAATATCTGAAAATATCATAAACGCAAACGCAATCTTTGAGTCGATTTTAACTCATGAACTTATTTGGAGTCTTGAGTAAAAATTTGGGATGCATTTTCACTACCTTCGTACCCATAAACCTCTCTTTCTAAGCTTTATAAGCTCAAGATGAAAATCTGTTCGAACCAAGCAAATATTTCTGGAAAACATTTCCAAAGAAATTATTGAATATGGTGGAAGTTTTCATAATTTCTAATCCTGCCTCAGTTATTAATAGGAAAAAGAAGAAATCTTGATATGTATGAATACCAAATCCTTTTAATATTGACATACATTTCTCTACTTCACATTTTTCCAGTGAATAAATCACTTCAATCTTTAAGTCTATTTAAATAGAGCGCTGGAATATTCGAGTCGAATTTGCGTTTAATTTATAAGATAAGAATACTTAATTTTTTGTACATCGATTGAAGTTTCGCGTCCCGTTTTCTATACTGATAATTTGATTAAAATGTTTAATTATCTTTAATAACACATCTAAACTAGCGAGTAAAATTTCAAAGAAACTGCTTTAAGAACAATTACAATTACGACCCCTAAAGCCCTTTCCTTATAGAAAATTTCTAGTTTAAAATTAAAACAGACTATAACCACCTCCCCCAATTTTAATCCCCGAGCAAATTTACTATAGCCGTTTTGTATTCTAATTACTTTCTTGATTAAAAAATATTCTTAGACACATGTGCTTGGAAGTGAATCTAAGCAGATTTACACACAAAACTTTAATAAGTAAACCACAATAAACCCAGACGATATTGCAGCGTAAAGAGAATGAGAAGTACTGGAGTGTTGCAGAGACTAGAAGACAAATGGGTCCGAAGAGACAAATTAGTCGACACAAATATACAACAATCACCACAAGTTACAATGGATCATGTAAATGGAATACTTTTTATGTATTTAATTATGATTTTTGTTAGTTTAATTATACTTGGATGGGAAATTTGGTATGATCGAAATGTACGTAATAAAAAAATAATTGTTTTGCATTTCTATAAATAGGAAATCATGTAAAATAAATAGCTTTTAGGTGAAATTATTGATTGATGTCTAAATTATATTGTAGGACTGAACACTAGAAACAAGTTTTAATATTTAATTAAATTTTGCTATTAGTTGTGGTCATTAATAGTATTATTTTTCTTTTTGGTATTGTACTTTAGCACAATTATGTTCGACAATTAAATTAATCATCCATTTTAAAATAAATTTTCCTGAAATCAATGGCATATATAGAAAGAAGTATATTAAATTAAATACAATTCCATTGATTTCCTGATAAAACCTACAAGCCTCACTGACATTTTTTCATATAGTAGTTATCTGTATTTTACAGATATCAATTAAACCTGTACATGATTATATTCCAGCTTAGTAACATAAACATATTAACCAAACAAACATTTATTTTGGGGGCGTATATAAGATGTCCATCAGAGCGTTTTGAAACTGACAGCATTTCAAATTCAAACACTGTTTCAGAAACATGTTGTGTGTACGCTGGTTGTTTTGATTTATGTGCACTGCTAGATATATCTCATATTAAGCCATTGCGTTTGTCATGAAAATAGATAATTTTGTGTCAATTACAACAAGATGAGAGATGTACCTACATTCGGCATATTACGAAAATGTTACCGGATTGTCTACTGAATAAATGAAATATGCCAATGAAAATTATTGGAGTTTTTTTTATAACGGTTCATTTAATGAATGGAAGGGGAAAAGATGAACGATAAAAATTATCACTGATTAAAAGTTGTACTTGTTTTGTGTATTTATGGGCGACGACAAGCGACAAGTTAGCAGGTAAAAAACTTGACTAGTGTTTGGAAGTTTTGTTTGAAAACCACGTCCATAAAACTCTACAAATTTAAAGTTACAACTAGTTATTTATAGAATATAAATTGCCATATTTACTCGAGAATCTAGTTTGACTTTCTTATACGAAATCATAAACAAGTAAAGTGATCGTGGTTTCTTTTAATAATTACCTACTTATACACTATTGGACAAAAGTAAAGCAACAACTATTAATTTTGAAATATGTGAACAGAAAGTGAAACTTACATTTAAAAACATGAAAAATATGATGTAATTAGTTTTCTATAGTCAAAAACATTTGATCTGGAGATTCATACTTTTATAATATTTCTTAATAAGCTCGATAAAAAATGAAAACCAATTGTGGGAAAAAGGAGTCGGACAAAAGTAAAGCAACATTTCAATTTTATTGAACTAACTGAACACTGACACATATGAAACAAGTAAACAATAAATATAATATTTAGTAATTTATTGCATACCCATTATTTCAATAATTTTAACGCATCTTCTTGACATCGAGGAGATTAATTTTTGTATAACACCTTTCGGAATATTCCTCCAAACATCGCTGATTTTGTCGATCAACGCTTGTTTCTAAATAATTCCGTTCTAATTCGTCTCTCGACCTCTTCCCACAGATTCTCTATTGGGTTGAGGTCAGGTGACTAGGCTGGCCAGTCCAAAATTCGAACACGTTCTCTTATTAGCTAATCTGTTACTATGCGTGATTTACGTTTTGGGTCGTTGGAAAATGAAGTGTAAGGGCATTTCCATTCTGCATAAGGCAGCATTGTGTTTTGAATGTCGCTATAAGCAAGCCCATCCATGATGCCATCATTGAAATGGGCGGGGCCGACGCTATTCCATGAGAAAAAACCCCATAAGAACACGCTTCCATGGCCATGCTTTACGGTTGGTGTAACAAACTTTGGATTAAACCTCTGACCTACTGGTCGTCTTACACGACGCATTCCATCGGAATTAAAAATCGTGTACCGGGTTTCATCGCTAAAAAATATTTTTTTCCAGTCGTCCACGGTCCAATTCAAGTGAGCAAGTGCAAAGGCAAGTCGGGCGGCCCTGTTTCTTGCTGAAATTAGAGGTTTTCTTGAAGGTCTTCTACTGAAGAGCTTTACAGCAACCAGTCTCCTTTGAATAGTCCTGCAACTAATATTTAGGCTCGCAATTCCTGCTTTAATACTTGGAACTGATTTGAAAGGGTCATTCTGACTAATTCTTTTAATTAATCTATCCGTGTGGATTGTGGTTTTCCGTGGTCGTCCGGATTTTGGTGCAATCTCTAGATGTCCTCTTTCATTGTAGTTGCTAATACTCCGGAATTATTTAGAAACAAGCAGGCGTTTATCGACAAAATCAACGATATTTGGAGGAATACTCCGGAAAGTGTTATACAAAAATTAATCTCGTCGATGCTAAGAAGATGCGTGCAAATTATTGCAAGTAATGGATATGCAATAAATTACAAAATATTATATTTATTGTTTACTTGTTTCATTTGTGTCAGTGTTCAGTTAGTTCAATAAAATTGAAATGTTGCTTTACTTTTGTCCGACTCCTTTTTACTACAGTTGGTTTTAATTTTTTATCGAGACTTAATAAGAAATATTATAAAAGTATGAATCTTCAGATCAAATGTTTTTGACTATAGAAAACTAATTAAATATTATTTTTCATATTTTTAAATGTAAGTTCCATTTTCTGTTCACATATTTCAAAATTAATAGTTGTTGCTTTAATTTTGTCCAATAGTGTATGTACCCATATTTTCAAAAGTCATTGGAGTACTATAGATTTTTTTAAGGTAACATCGAGGATAAAATAAAATATTTTAGAATTTTGTGGTATTGCTAAATCGCCGCTGTCAAGAATTTGTAGATACGCACAAAAATTGAGGATAGTGAGATAGGCAGATGAAGATCTTATCAAGAAAATAGGTCAAGACAAGAAAAGATTTTAGATTAGGTTAGGTTAGGTTACAGATACAAAATAACCAGAATATGAAGATCGAAGTAAAAAGGTCCTTAAGAAAACAAAGGATAGCGTATAGATGAAAAAAAGTTATTCGAAAAATGTATTTATTTTAATGAGCTCTATACACTGTTAAAAGAAAAACATCACCGTACTTATTTTTCTTTTATTTTAACATTATGCACTAATCTGGAAAGAATTGTTTTAGAACCGCTGTTATTTTTAAATTAGTAGGAAATTTAAGATTTACAAAAACAGTAGATTTACAGTACAATTTCATCTAAAATTTTCTTATGAAACTAAATAAAATATTATCCGTTTAGGGATAGAATCATGATATAAAATTTAAAAAAGGAAATTTGACGACATCGCTCACCTAAATAATGTTAGAAATATACGTAAATTACAAAAATCAGGTAGGCACTCAAGTAATCTGTGAATATTTTATCCTAATAGTTATTGTTTACCTAGAGAGGAAAGTGTACTTCTCAATAACGTAAAATTTTACATATGACTCCATTTAACAAAGGAAAGTTTGAAGACATCTTTGACGTAAATAATACTAAAAATATCATATACGTAAATGAAAAAAATCAGTTACTGAAGTAATCTGTTAAGTTTTATTTTAATAGTTATTGTTTACCTAGAGAGGAAAGTGTACACCAGCGAGAAATTTTACTCTTTACTCTATTTCACCATAAAGAATTTTCTATACTTCGTACCTATCAAAATTGATGATTAAAGTCAAAATTGACAGAGAATTAATAATAAACAATAACCGACCGTCTTTTTCTTGCGTTCATCACGACATGTAAAGTTTACTTTCTGCTATTGTCGTATAAAAAAATTTTTTAAGGCGATGTTCACATCCTTTAGAAATTACAATTAATTTTTTCTTATTTCGTTATTTAGTTGAGTTATGCTCTTCATTAACCGTAGCTTCGAAATTCATCATATAGGTAATAAAAGAGAGTTATATAACACTAAAAACTGGTTTATTAAAAAATTAACATAATACCCTTGTGGAAAAACCCATTCATACATTTTATTCTTAAATAGAAAACCATTGAATTATTCAGTGTGCTTTGAAAAATCAATAGAAAATACTATAGAGAAGATTCCCACTTACCAGAAAACAATTCTAAAAACTTTTCCACTCCATAGTTAAGGGGAAATCTGTAAAGAGGATCTTGAGTAGCCTCCGTTGTGTGGACTTTAATGCGCTTTACCATAAACGTAATGTTATCCTTTTTTCCATCTTGATTAAAATCTGAAAGAAATAAAAACAATTACAATTTAAAATCCCTCAAAGATAATACTGGAATTTCTAAAACAGTATTATATTGTTTTACGTTCGAATGGGTCCTTTTATAAATTGTTTCAATTTAACATCGCGCTTAAATTATTGGAATTCACCTAAACTGATTTAAAACATTACTAAATTTGTCTTGTCTTTGATCGCATTTAATTAACTTTGTAAGGAAGCGAGGAGAGAAGTTAAAATTAACGTTATTTGTGAAACAAATTTAGTAGAAATAATTTCCTGGCTCAAATAATATATTGGAGTAATTTACTTTTCAGATGTAGGGCGAATTAAAAAGAAAAATTGTACGTGAAGGTCTGTGGGGTGGTTTAACTTTTCATATTTATATGCATGATGTTGCGATGTGTTTTCTCATTAATTACGCAGTACACAAAAAGTTACCTACTGTTGGCGAATAGAGTTTCAGATTAACTCACAGGAAAATTTTACAATACTTTTAAGTAATAAATATCCAGGGAAGTTGTATTATCTCTATAAATATTTATTTTCAATGTCATATACCTACACAAAAGAGAAAAATATTCCCCGTCGTAACTCTAAATAAAAGCTACTACTTGTCACTACAATAAATCACAATTGTAATCCCCTTTCCAACTAGTACATTCAGTTGAAATTGCCCGTATTAATTTTTTACAATTACTTTGAAAGTTTTTTTTTCAACACGAATTTGGCGACTTGAAATCAAAAATAATTGGCTAATTTTAAATAACTCGTACAGTAAATACTAGGGTCTTATTGGATAAATCAGGTAAGGCGTTAATTTAAATTTAGCAGGAGATGCCCTCCTTGGGATCTAAGATAAAATATTTACTCTGCAGGAGACAATTGTGATTCTAGATTGAGCAGATTCAGAGCTACACGGATATGCTTTCAACTGGGAATTTCGAGCTTACATTGGCCAATAGCTCAAGCAAATAACATTTGTTTCTACCTTCGTCTCCAATGTGTGGTGAGGCTGTGGTGACTGTAACAAAATCGCTTTTCTTTCGATGAGTTTTGTACAACATTCAAATTTAGTTTGGGTTTTATATTCAGAAGGGAAAAATTAATACGTAATTTTAATAATGTTTCAGAATTAATTTTTAAAAACGGAGAATTTTGATCTTCTTAAAAAGGGCTATTATAAAAAAAAAATATATATATATACCTATTGACTTCTTATTAACTTATTAATCAAATAAAAATTATTTGTATAAAATATTATTGCATTACGAAGCATATAAAATCTCTAAAATTTTACTTAAACTCACTTTATTTATAGAAATATGTAAAAAAGTTGGTTACGATAACTAAAAAGTTATAAATTTTGGGGCTTATCAAAAATATTGAAAAATAATTGCAGTGGTTCTGAAACGATATTTTGAAAGTCATTGACCGTTTGGCTCTTCAAGAAATTTTGAGTATCGCAATTGTACTTTTTTCATAATAACATCAACATTTGACTATACAGGGTGTTTCAGGATTAATTGGACAAACTTAAAATCTGAATTTAGGATCTCTAAATAAGGAAAACAAAATACGGTTATTTGACAGCAGCCTGCTGGACATTTTCCATTTTATTAAATAATGCAATAACTTCCAAAATAACAATGTGGATCGGAACTATTTTATTTTTTTATTTATAAACTGTCAGTTCTATGAAATAAATGAAAGAGACAAAATACTAAATGAATCTGGCATTTCAGAACAAGTTTTTATATGACAAAATTAGGGTCCGGTAAAGAGTTTCAATAAAGAAATTAAATAGGAGTTGCAAATTTTACCCCTTTTATCGATAAGGGATGATTCAAAAAATAGCCTTTCGAAAATCCCTTCCAAAGTTCATTTTTTTATCTTTATCCAAATTTGAGAAAAATATTAAAAACGTAATTTTAACCTCCATCTTTGGAGGGGCGTAACTCTCCAACGAAACGTTTCCGGAGATACCTTCATAGAAATTTTTTTTCTTATTTTGAGTTCCTGAATTCAGATTTTAAGTTTGTCCAGTTAATCCTAAAACATCCTGTATAAAAACGTTAATTTTGTCAAAATCCGCTCAGCAATTCCAGAACTGCGGCATTTTGTACACACAATTGTATAAATAATTTATAAATGAACATTTATCAGGCTATTTCTAAAGCCTTATAATTTTAGTACCGCTGGTTCAATTTTGTTGTTAGTTTTATTTATAAAAAATCAGAAAATTATTTTGTAACTTGAAGCATTTTTCAAAATGATTAAATTTTCGAGCGAGCCCAACGGTTTGAAAAAATCACTGTTTTGGAAACGCTTATTGGAATTTTCTCAGATCACTCCCATTTCAAAGCTGAATGAAAAATTACATAAGAAACTATCCCGAACTATTTGTTGGAATTATTTGTAAGGGAGTCAAGTGGCACTTTTCAAAAATCAAGTTTTTCGGGGTGAAGTTACCTTTAAAAGCTGAAAAATGGAAAAAATCCCCAAATGTTCATATAATTTTATCCGCGTTTTTTAAATAAATTTAAGATCGCATATCCAATACATAACAATTAAAAAGCTTCTACTAACCTGTGTTTTTGTAAATTGCATTCACCCGTTGCACATGTCTAGTCATGACCTCAATGCAAGCCTCCTCCGTCCCATACTTCTGATAGAACTGGTGATCCGCTTGAAGGTACAACATACATGTGGTTTTCTTCGGATCAATAGTGGCACGTTTGTTAACATTACGAAAAATAAGGCCTGATATATCAACATTTGTTCTATTGCTAGGCGCCACTAGTTCCATTTCCTCATCTATTGGTTGGTTTAAATCGAAGGAAGGCGTGAAGGGTCGACGGGTCCTGTTTGGAAAGAAGTAGTTTGATGGCTCATCGAACGGCAGTTTTGCTTCGGCTTCTAATAACCATCTGAAACAGAAAAAATAAATAAAATAGGATGTTTATAGAACGACAAATGGGGAACGTTTTCTGGATAGGGGAAATTTCTAACAGTTTTGTTTGTCACAGTTTTTTCTACAGGAAAATTTCAACCTAATCGCCTCTCCCACAAACTATCCCTTCTTATAACCAGCGCCATTCCCTACCTTTTTCTCCTTATTTTGTTACTTTCTTTTACAGCTATTGGTAAATTTTGGTGTAATAGATGCGAGGCACAAGGTAGTCCTTTACTAGGATCTCGAACGTCAGAAGCTTTGTAGACGATCGAATGAATGTTGTCAGTGTTGAGATGTTTCATTTGTTCTATGGACAGGTAGCGGCTGATGGGCTCAATGTGGTAATCTTCTAGAGTTGTGGAGATCGTACCCTCGAACAAGCCATCCCTGGTAACGATCCCATGCACCACCGCCGTTTCATCATCTAAAACAAGAACATTTTTAGAATGTTTCCTTGAAGTCGAACTTAAGACTACTGAACTATCTTTTTTTTATTGTCTGAAAATGAGTCAAATTGCTATACAGTTGTTGTAGAATTAAAAATTGTTAAGTAATTTTAGATAATCTATGAATCACGATGTTTCACAGAAATAACTGATAAAATTTTCCTATATTTCCATATTAATATGTGACTTTAAAAATAAATAAACTTGATCACATTTTTACTACCTACTCTGTTGTCAAAATTAAACATAAAATTCCCATTTCCAGATATGCTAAAACAAATGGAATGGCAAATCGATTCCATCCAAAATATACAGTTATTTTATTGGAGGGAATTTTCGTTTTAAACGTGTTTTATTTGACGTATTATAGATTGTGTATAACTTCAAATATTCGTCCCTTTGACAAAAAAGCCTCCAGGTTATTTATAGATGGAAGCACTCACAATTATTACGAGAAATATTGAGATTGGGTTTTGTTCTGTAACATGTGACAATTTGGGGGATGCAACTTTTGCTGTCGCTAATTATAAATTCTAAAAATAGTCTCTGTGACTCGAGAAATGACAACTCCAAATAATCATCATATTTTCAAAGAGTTGAATAAATACCATTAACATTAAACATTAGAGGTTAAGTTAGAAAATGTGGCAGCAAAATTATTGTTAATTTGATATATGCACACAAACATTTTTTAAACTAATAATTAGTTATTCACTGATTATTTTATTTTACGGACTCCTATTGGTCCATTAAAAATCAGCTATTACGAACAATAATTAGAGCTATTTTCTAATTAAATATAATTATTTATTTGATGTGAAATCGGGCATATATTTTTCAGGCGATTGAACAAAATAATGCTAATTTTACTAAAAAATGTTTATTTTTTCACCTCATTAACGAAGTCGATTGTTATAGAATTATTATAGAATGTAATGGTCTGTTTTGGTCTTGAAAAGTTTGTTCCATTAAACATAGTCTGGTTTATGCCAGTTCTTCTGGTGCTAGAAACTGTTTTTCCTGCGTTCATATATGAAAGTTGGTCATATTTCAATAACCCTAACAACTGATAAAATACTGTGCGATATTGCGTACATCGCACAGTGCGGCAAATTGTCAACTTGTTAAAGGAAGTAGTCATGAAAGTATCAGCAACTTTCATAAATACAGCGTGATCAACAATGACTGAATCTGTTGGTATTGAAAAAATAACTAGTGGGATTGGTATACTATTGACGCAAACTACCGCAAGAACGTTGGCGTGCACATCTTACTTTTGACAATCTTGACAATCTCAACATAATAATACTTTTTGTAAACGGACATTTTTAATGGGAGTGTCTGCTGCACGGTCCAGACCGTGTAATAAAATAAAATAGGTACACGGTCTAGACACTCGCGTATATATCCCAACAGTCCCAACACTATTGGAGCCGGAATCATATTATGGTACCGATTTCTGCTATTATTTAAAGGAAAAAAAACCTATACATAACAACCTAACGTGGTCCGTGACTTATAACCACTCCGAATAAATAAAGCATTTACTTAAAATAAAAAAAAAGGAAAATCTACGGAATCGAACCAGCACCACTTCGATTACTAGCTAGATGCTCTAACCACTACACCACGGCGGCTTATGCTAAATATGGTATTTGTTCTAAACAGTACAAACGAAAACAAGTCATGCGCAGTGATGCCTAGACCATGCATCTATTTTATTTTATTGCACGGTCTGGACCGTGGAGCAGACACTTCCATTTTTAATTGTGACAATCAGGTTTGCAACTTATACCACAAAAAAGTGCCTAGTTTCGCAATTGTTTTAATACCAACAGATTCAGTTATTCCTGATCACGCTGTACAGTTGGCGACACGGAATAGTTTCCAGGCATTTTTTTCCATTGTAAATTAAATCATGATCATAGGCTCGATAATTGTTTAGTGACATTATTAGCAGTCATACTTGTGTCACAATATTTTATGTAAAGTATTTAAGTAAATCGCCTAGAAAATTTCTTACTGATGCTCAAAAAGGCGCAATTGTGGCACATCTAGAAGATAGTTGGTCAAGTAGACAAGTAAATGTAATTTCATGAGATCTTCTCCTGTCTCCACCACTGTCGTTAAAAGAAATTTTGATTTAAAAAGTCTGATTTATAATGCTAAAAAAATTAAAAAATCGCTACTTTGATCAATTTGTCTGGAAACTATTCTGTGTCGCCTACTGTACCTACGATTGTTTGTAAAATAATTTTATCTACTATCAATTCATAATAGCCTTGATTTGACATTAATTTGAGTAAGGTAAGTCAGATTATTACGCAACATGTGTTTTAAAGAAATCATTACCACACTGAAATTTCAACAAGAAAATTCTTTCTTACAAGTATTTATAACACAATTTTTACAATTTAGTATCTTTATAGGAAAGTTTATATTTGTAAATGTCTAATTATAATATAATATATATTGTTTAATTCTTTAAAATTTGTGATTAACATTGAGTAATGACACTTCATACTCTTAAGTTTGATTTTTTGAAACCTGGAGAATTTTATAATAGCGTATCTACCTAGAAAAAACCCTAACTTCACGTTAGATAACTGAAAAAATTTTTAGTTTTATTTTATAATAAATTAGTTTTATATTTTAATAATAAATATAACACGGTCCACGCCCCAGATTTTTTGGTGTATAAATTGTTTAATTATTTGAAAATTTATGATTCAAATTCATTGTTGTGTAGCGCTGGCTAGTTTTTACACAACTTAGGTTAGGTAGTCCAGTACGACAACTTGACAATAACTACTGAGCAAATGTCGCTGGAGATAAATTCAAAATTCATTTTTAATTATTTGGACCGTAGAAGATAAAATCTTGTATATTACACGTGGGATATACACACATTAACATATTCGTCTGATTACAGAACTCGTCTACGACTCGTTCTGCAATTTCCAGACTCTTATGTTAATGATGTTCATATCCCACTTATAATATAAATAACTATTGTAGTGCCCTTTTTTTAACAATAGGCAAGTAATAAATATCAGGAAGTTTCTGTACAATTTTTAAAATTACGTAAATAATTGCACAATTATCCTTCAAAATATACTCTTAATTGTGTGTCAAAAATATAAATTTTGCAAAAAGATAAAACTAGGGTGTTTCAAGTGAGGGTGTGTCCAAAATAATGCACATAATGGTACCTCAATTAGTATGATAACTTTGTATTAGTCCAACCTCAAATATTATATTATCCTCTTAAATTGTGGACAATATTTCAAAAATACATATAATACTATTTTTAAATTTTAAATTAATATTATACATATTTAATTATTAGAAGCTATAAATTGGAAAAATCTACAATGATTAATTAATAATTTCTATTGGACTTCAATTAAATTTTCGATAGAACGTAACAATAAAAATAATTTTCAAAAATATGTAGGTAAGTGAATTCCTATATAAAACCATCCTAGCTAATGTAGTAAAAATTGTGTTGTGTTAAAATAATTTTCCATTGTGAAAAAGTTTTAACTTGTCAAAAAAAATAAAAATACAAAAAAACTGTTCGGTGTTCTGCCTTGGAATGTGACCGTTTTTTGTAGATGTTTTGGAAATAGTTTGGTTACAAGGAGAAATTAGATTTTAGTTTTAATAAGGATCGAGAATAATAAAGACGTGTTGCTAACGTTTAGTCATTAATCAATTGATTAATTAATTAATTATCATACATTATAATATAATATATTAATTTCTCTGCAATTATTAAATCGTGTATTTCATTGTTTTCTACATTTAAGTCAATACCTTGGGCAGGGCCGTAGCGACAACTCCAGGGGCCCTGGGCAAAACATTTCGGGGGCCCCAAGTATTGTGACTTCTGAAAACAGAGCCTTAGCAATTCTGTTTTCTGTGAGGGGGCAAAAAAAAATTATAAATTTTATGTTTTTTTTTTAATATCTGTTGTAGGGTTGCCAATTTTTATTATTGCTTAGTAAGGTAGTAAGGATACGTAAAAGTTGTTTGATAGATTGTAGGGCAAAAAAGCGCCACAGGCGAAAATTTCAAACTTCTCAAGGTCAATGAGCTAAAATGAAAAGTTACAATTTCGATCCGCAAAAATATTCAAATTGAAAGTTAGGTTTCGTATAATATAAATAGATTTTAGAGTAAATGCGCAAACTAAAGACTAATAGCGTCCTTATCGGTACATGGTAAGGACAAACGACATCCTTCTCAATATAAGGACTGTCCTTCAGTCACTCAAAATGTTTTCCAATAATTGCAATAAATATAATCATTGTCGTTTATGTTTATATGCATTTGCTCATTTTTTACCCTTTAATTCTTTTTTTTTAGATGTTTCTTCCTTTTTTGTTTCTTTTATCTTTTCTTTACAAAAAAATAAATTGGTGCCTAAAGTGCCTATAGCCACCGTCGAGGGCCCCTACTCGACCGCTATTATTACCAACTTATTTTATTGTTTTACCATCTAGTAACCAGTAATTTGATACATATAATTGTATAGATAGGTATACTTGTGGCCGGGGGCCCCGGGGCGCTGCCCCGGCTGCCCTATGGTAGCTACGGCCCTGACCTTGGGTCTTAAGAGTATAATGACAAAATTGTTAAATAAAAAATAGGTAGTTTTGTGCAGTGAAAGTGTAGTGATGCAAAATAAAGCAAAAGGCCTTCAAGATAAAGAGACAAAATTTTGAAAATTTTTATTTCCGAAATTAATAATTACGTTATTGTTATAGGTAGGTTCCATAATGATTGTATGAGTACATCATTTATTCTTGAAAAAACTGCTTAAATTTAACAGTTAAGATTTCTTACTTTTTTAAGTTTTTGTCTTTTCTACACCGAAAGGAAATAATGCAATAATTTAATTTTTGTTATAATTGGGAAATTTCGTACCAAAAAACGCGCATATTTCGTTGGTTTCCAGTATTTTTCCCACCCACATATGAGTTTTATCTTTGAGCAATGGTCAACTATACTAATTTGGAAAAATAATTGTAATTAAGCAGTAACCTATTGATAATATTATTTCAGTCGTTTACAGCAAACTTTTCTCATAATACGAAATTTACCTGTTCCTTACGAAAACAAATATCTTTACTGTTTACGTTACATCTATGTTTACAATGGACTAACATATTCTATTTTTCTATTTTGAAACTTCGGTTGACCTCTTCCGGTGAACTCAGTAATTTATTAACAATTTCCCCAGCATTTTTGTGCAAAACCGAGGGATCTATCCTCAAAATAAAGCCATTTGCATTAATAAACAGTAGGTTCACAAGGAAAGAGCAATTCTGTTTAGGGCGCATTAGGTGGACTGGTTAAAATTCTGGCAATGTGCTAAACAACTAAAATATTTAATTCGATGACATAGGTTGTGAACGTTAACGGCATGTTGAGGACCATAATAAGTAGGGCCTTGTGTTGTTATTAAAGCGTTGACGGCGGCGGTGAATGGTGATGGTGTTGGTGATAATAAAGCCCCACTGCTATTCTGCTATACCAGGAGTTTAAATTACATGTCATGTGTGTTTACCGTGTGTTGATAATGCCTATAATATTAAGTAAAGGGGGGGGGGGGGTATGTAATGTATTATTTAGCTGAGACCCAAAGTCAAATTTTGAGAAAATTGCTATAACCCAAACCCGGAAAACATCCCTCAAATTTTAATTAGGTTATCAGCTGGCTACGAAAAAATTAATTTGTGTACATGTGCTGTATTTTTTAGATTTAATAATCTGATAAAAGTAAGTAAGGTGCGTTGGGAAATATTCCAGAGTTGTTCGTGCAATTAAAAAAAGAACGGCAGGGGGTTCACTGGATAAAATTTAGGGTGTGGTAAAGTTCACCCTGTTGCCTGCTGACTCTTAAATAGGGGAACAAAGAAAAATAAAAAAGTTAATGCTAAGATTTATGCACATAAAGAGTACATTTTAATTATTCAAAGAATGTTTGGAAATGTTAAAGTGTCAACGAAATATCTGATGTGACTAGAACATACTTTTGTTATATAAAGATAATTTAATTTATATTAATATTCATTGTAAAAGCATTTTTTTCATAGTTCTAAGTTCGTTTTTTAATTATAATTAAAAAAGTTTTCGGTGAAATTTACTCAATTTCATAAAATTAAAAAACTTTATCGTATAAGAAAATGATATGCTAGACGCATCAGATACTTTCACATTTCATTTTCTATGTAGCAGAACAATTTACTTAGAATTTCTATAACACTTTATGAATAAAAATTCTAAAGTTTGTGCAAAACTCAACACTATTTAAAAATGTGATAAAAAAAAATTAAACACAAACATATGATTGCACACAGGGTGCTCAGTGGAGTGATGGTCGACTTTCTATTATAAAAATTTATGTAGGAAAGGTGTGTGATAATTAAAAAAAATATTAATCAGTAAGTAAAAAGACATAACGCTGAGTTTAATTTTTTTAAACGGTCATTTGGAATTTGCAAGGTAAGTGCGGGTTTATACAACATTACATTATACTTTACATTAAAATTACATTAGAATTAGAAGATAAATGTACGCTATTCAGTGTAGACGTTTATACAACATTATCATTACATTAGAATTACATTTCACATTACGAAGATGGTTATCTTTTATCTTTATAATGTAATTATCGTAATGTGACCCTATTGCGCATGTTCTAAAACAACAGTTAACAGCTGACTGTTACTGTCTGTCACTTTTCGTTCGGGTTTAAGGTGGTTCCGCATGAGATTGTTAGATTCAACTTTTCAAGCTTTTGAGTTCTGCATCTATATTTGAGTTTTAATGAACATTCGTGTACTAATTTGAAAATCGACAAAGAAACAATAATCACAGGCTGTCTTCATTGGTCGATTTTAATTTTAATATACGAAAATATGACAAAGATATGTACACATGGAGAATAACCCTTATTCATGACATGCGCATAATGTCAGAAATTACTGACCGCTGATTGGCTACATTATAAGTTTTAGTGTTGTATAAACCCGAGTCCGATTTCTGATTGTAATGTAATGTTAATTATAAAATGTAATGTTAATGTAATGTTGTATAAACCAGCACTAAGTCCACGAAATACCAGGAGATCTCAGATCTTCGTCGCAAAAATATGAAATCGGATCTGTTCGAGAAGAGTACTAGAGGGGCATTGCTTGTTTCGGCTCATGGGTCCTTACATTTTTTTTATTAAATTAACGAATTATTCTATGTACGATTTCTTAAAATTTTTACAAATTAATTGAAAAGTGTTAAAAAATTAAAGTTGGTCGATTTTGATAAAAACTTGTTATTGTGTATACTGTTTTGGGACAAGTTTTCTTAATGCAAATTTTCCATACCTTCAAAGGTAAAAGTTTTACTCACTCTTATCGCTTTATACTTTATTGAAAATTATTTATAAAATACCTTGAATATAAACGATGAAGGATGATCAACGTTCAAAACTCGAAATAAATTGTCATTTACACATATTAACGGGTGCATCGGTAAATACACTGTACTATAGATAATAACACTAGTTTACACTAAAAATGTACATTTGATGAGAGGTGGCTTTTCTTATCTATTTTCTTCCACTGAATTCGAAAATCAAAGTTAAAAATTTTTTTATGGAACCCTTTTTGAGATATTGTAATTTTTTCATTTTTTCGACTTTAAAAGTCATATCTCGAGCTAGAAATCACCGAATTGGTACCAAATGAAAGGTATTAAGATGACAAACATATATATGTAATCAGATCTTAAATTGGTAAAGCGATGAAAATAGACCAGATTTTTTAAAAAAATGTTCCGATCTCAAAGTCGTCTGCTTGTTGTGTGGAATGCAGGGTCGCCTATTTTCACCGATATATTTTGAACTGTTTAACCAATTAAAGATCCGATTACATGTATATGTTTGTCATCTTAATACCTTTCATTTGGTACCAAGAACGACCAATTCGGACATTTCTAGCTCGAGATGTGACTTTTAAAGTAAAAAAAAGTCGAAAAAATGCAAAAATTACAATATCTCAAAAACTGTTCCATAAAAAAATTTGTAACTTTAATTTTCGAATTCAGCGGGAGAAAACACATAAGAAAAGCCACCTCTCATCAAATGTACATGAAAAAAATTTTATTTTGTAAACTAGTGTAATTAGTATGTATTTCAAAATAAAATAAAAATTATTAATATTTCAAATAAAATATAGCAGACATTTTATAGGCAAGTCCCTAAAGGTACCATTCGAGTAAATAGTTTATTGGTCGTAAACTTCAAATGTATGTCAATTTCTTCGTTAGGTATGTAATAAATTTTAAAACAAGTCCTTTAAATTTCGTCTATATTAGTAACATTGAAATCGAGTTGTTGCTCAAAATGCAAAAAGTGGCGAACATCAGAAAAACCTTTCTGCCACCATATCTATGAATGTAATTGCCGTGTAGAGATAAATATTTTTTGGATCGATTCGTAAACTAAACAGAAATAATTAAATACTAAAATTTTCCAAATTAAAATGGATAATATTGAAAAAAATTAAAAGATGTCCCACTTATCTCAATAAATTTTTGAAGTCCCAAAAAAGTAACCCCCAAATTAACTAAAACATGTTTATTAATTTTTCGGTGTTTAATTTCTCTAGTGACTGTCTTAAGCTTAACAGAAGGGAAAATGCAGTAATAAATGAAGTATTTCTACATATACTGTAATCTGAGTCAATAAATTTTCGTGACATTGAACTAATCACTACATGGCCAAATCAATGATTAATCAGGTGGCAACCTAACACATTGAGGATAACAACAACTTGACAAAGACACATTCTACTAATCCATAGATTAACATCATACTCAACGATATTCCGCTTCGCACAAAAATAACCTAAAAATCAATGATAATTTCTTTTGAGGCAACCATTGTGAGAGTTAATTAAAATTTGCTCAAAGCAAATAACCCATTGAATTGATGCTGTATCTTGGCATCAAGCAGATATAGTTTTAATCCCAGTAAATCCGAGGAATTTAGACATTTGGTTTAGATGAAATTGAAACGCGAACATTTCTATAGTCCGTTTAGCTTGAACTGTGAATCAAAGTTAAGTTTGCAGACCATTTATTTGACTTTCTGGAACAAATATTCCACTGTGTGGAGTTTGATGTAAGTTTTACCCGCGAGGGGCTCTGAGGTTACCCTTGTGTACTTTTGGAACTGTCGAAATGCGTCTAATACTGAAACATGCCGGTAAATTTCGGGTCGCTCTGAGACTACTGGACCAATCTTGAAACTAAAACTGTTGGGGGAGTAATTTACTGTAGTTTCAATGTTGAACTTGGGAAATTTTTTCTAGTTTTCTAGATAATAAAATCTGTTTATTGGATAGTTCGAGTGCAAATTCAATTAATGTGTTTGAAACATAATTATCCTAAAATGCACATCACAACTATTATACTAAATTGATTAATCTTGCATTAAGAGCTGTTTGTTGTTCATTCTGACTGACGAGGGAAGTTAATGCACCAATCATGTTATTTTCACAACCCAAAATAATTGTTCATTACCAACACAAACCTGCTTGTTAAGTTTTAACTAACTTATAACAAACATACAAGTCGAGACTAAAGCAACACATCTTCAAGAATAATCTTATACTAAATAAACAGTAATTATTTCAAGAAATTTACATTTAATTCCATTTTACAAATACTTGTTATCGCTCTTCGGGGAAATTCCTGCATAGTGTGTGATAATGAGGTGATATTGTTAGTGGTTTTGATGCAATATCCTTAAGAGTTTCATGTAAATAATTCTGGAAAGATTTAAAAAATATATCTGATGTCTCCCACATGTGGATATATGTTTGATTTTTGGAAGATACTGTAGTTGTAGACGTAGCCAAAAACCATCTCCCATATTTTACTAATATTAATACAAATTAATTTAATTATTATTTTATTATATGCTCACCATAAGAAAGTCATGTGTTAGACACATTAGATATTTTGTGAGCGTTCTTAGTTTTAACTAGAAGAGGTATATTATTCTCAAGACAAAGGTTGCTCAAGTAATGTATTCAGTCCTTAATTTACGGAAATTAATTTATTTTTATCGACCATCTCATCACAAAGGAACCTTACAATCAATCGATATCTTATTCTAAGGGAAGGTTCTCTTAAATTTTAGAGTAGATTTTAACAGTAGAAACTGAAACTCTGTTAGCCTATTGGAAAAAACTCATATTATCCTGAAGTACACGAAAAAAATAAATCTTTACATCACGCAGAGTTTAAATGATATCTAAAGTTCTACTAGAAACTTATCATAAATTACTGTAAGAACTTAAGCTATAACTTGTTTCATGGTTTTAATCGCATCAACTTCCTCAATGTTCGTATTAAGGCTCAATCAAAGTATCAGGTAAATTAACTTGTATATACAGAAATAACTGATATTTACTTAGGATATAAACTGTTTACCACCGAGAGATTCAGAGATTTCATGATGCATCTCATCAACTCTTATAATGATTTGCTTATTAAATATTGAATATTGGGTACTTATGTGTGAAATACTTATTAGGAATTTAATGTTTGCTGATAGATTTATGGTGAACATTTCCGTCTGAACTATTAAAGATATTTCTATACGTAGATAGTTAAGTTAAATTACTTTCAAATTAAATTTTGAGTATTATTTTGCTGAATGTCAACTCTAGTCTAAATAATACTTTAATTAGCAGATAATCACTCGACACATTATTATTGGTTCTTCAATTAGTACAGTAACAAAATAAAAAATACAGATCTCAACACACAATACTAAATGCAACAGTGGAAAACCAGACATTACAATGATTAAAACCAAAAAATGCAATAGAAGCACGCTATATTTGAGATTGCTTATAGAAAAACCTAGTGGAAACTGTAAAAGACGTTCTCAATCAGTAGTGACTTGATTCGTTTTCTGAACATTAGAAAGGATACATTGCTAGGATCTGTCCGTAAGTGATTAAAAGGATTAAAGGATGGACCTATGATACGTAGTTGTTGATGTCTTTAGAGAGGCATTGGGAACTGGGACTCAAAGGAAATTGCTTTGGAGGGACAAGAAAATTTTGTTAAAAAAAGTACATAAAGAACAAAGGAAATTTTCAGCACGATCTCTATTTACAACCCCATTAAAATATTTAAACATTGCTGAAACATAAACTTTACATTTGAATAAAATCTTATATTTTGAATACAATTTGTTTAAAAAAAATATTGTTTTACTTTTACTTACTGTTAAAATTTCATGAAAAATTTCCTAAATCAGTAATGTTTCTATTTAACGAAAAAACGTTAAACTTGTGTAGTACAGGGTGGCTCATTTTCGAGCCTCATCATAGGGATCTCGGAAACCGTAAGAGTTACAGGGTCGGTTAAATTATGGCAAAGTTGCGTAATTTGATGCTTATCAAAATGCTATGTTGCAATTTGAAAAATTCCGAATACTTTCTGAAATATCCTGAAAAAAACGAAATTTCATAAAATCTTTTTTATTTTTTTCTGACGTTATTTGAAAACAAATTTTAAAGCAAACAACACTTCGTCATTGCCACTTTTTATCCTCTACAATATGGCGCTCTCAAATTTTAAATCCGACGTTTCGTCTTCCATAAACCATCATTAACTTATTTTTTTTAAATAGGTACGCACCTGGATTTTTTATTTTATTTTTTGTTAGCTTTGGACTACCTTAAAGTTATGACCCATCACACTGTTTTTAAAACAAATTCTTACTTACTATTTAGTGTTAATAATAACTTTTCATCAGTATCATGAATTTAGATGTTTATTTTGTTTTAAAAATAGTGTCGTATTAAATATTTTTAAAAATACAGAAAATGTCAGTTTTTGTCATCGAAACGTTTGAAATTCAAAATTTGGGATCGGTCATAGCTTTAAGGAAGTCCAAAGCTAACAAAAAATAAAATAAAAAATCCAGGTCCGTATTTAAAAAAAATAAGTTGATGATGGTTTCTGGAAGACGAGACGTCGGTTTTAATATTTGACAGCGCCATATCGTGGAGGATAAAAAGTGGCAATGACGAAGTGTTGTTTGTTTTAGAAGTTGTTTTCAAATAACGTCAGAAAAAAATAAAAAAGATTTTATGAAATTTCGTTTTTTCCGGATATTTCAGAAAGTATTCGGAATTTTCGAAATTGCTACACAGCATTTTGATAAGCATCAAATTGCGCAAATTTACAATTTTTCTAAGCAATCACTTTTTTGAGCAAATTCGTTGGGAAATTACCCACTATCTAACCTAATCCAAAAGTGAGGTTATTGTTCCTTTTATGTTTCTTTAATAATGCGAATATCGGTCCGTGTAAAGGATTTTTTGAAACCGATCAGTGGTTCTAAAAAGATAAAATCATAACCTAACAGTTACTACATAAATTTTGTACTTATGGGATTGTTGAGAGTCCAAAAAACTACGAAATTGGATGAGGTTATGGCAATTGTGATTTTTTTCAGAATAATGCCAATATTTGGGTATATAAAAACCCGAAGCTCGTTCAAAACTGTGGCACTCTAAATGAAGAAAATGTAAAATTGTATAGACAAAATATTATGTCGTAAAGTATGTTATAATTTTGGGGACCACTGGCCGGATTTTGATAAAATTTACGTTATTAATTTATAAAAAAAATTGAAGTTTTTATCTAAAGATTTCAGGTGTTTTTCCTGCACATAACGTAATTTTCGAACTTGTGTTTAATAAAAAAATCACCTTTTTGGAATAACTACTTGGGTTTTTGTCGAAAAACGTTTAATTCAAAGCTAAATAATCATGAATTTATTTTGAAAAAATCACGGACCGTTTATATGAATTTTTTACAAAATGTCAAATTCGTACATATGAATAGCCCTTAAATAAAATAAATAAATAAAAAACATCACATTCGATTACTTCGGACGAGTACCTATTAAATATTGCTACAAATTTAAGCCCTCAGCTCACATAATTCGATTTATGCAGGTAACAATTTGCAGAAATCTTGAGAAAGTTACGCACCACCCATCGGATATTTTATTGACTTACGAAATTTCCTCCGGCAGTTCCAATACCTAATTCCCTTGACTCACCTGCAATAAAAAATAAAACAGTATTATTAAATTTTATACTCAACAGCGTGGGCAAGATTTTATTGGCGGTTCATCAGATCAATCAAAGTATATTTACGTCACGTACGCATTCGGCAAAAACAAATAAATTCCCAATATCACCAGGGAAAAAACTGCACCAGAACTTGATTCGTTGTAATTCCATGGGAGTAAAACGTGACAAACGCAAAAATATAATATATTAATATTAATAGATCTTAATAGTAATAACTAATAACTCTAACAGTAATGGATAAAAGCTTTCAATAGTTTGGAAAAAATTTCAAGCGACCAAATTGTATGTGGCGTGTTATAAAAATTTATTCAAACTGACATAAACATTCCTAAAAAGTTAATGGATAAGTTTTGTTTCTGGACAGAACGTTACTCTTAATAAAAAAAGTTAACTTGCTTTGGATTCCCTAGTGGAAAGGGATAACAATGGAACTTTTTTAGATATACCGGGTGAGATTTCAGTGTTAAATACGTTAGAACTTTCTGGCACAAAAAAATATAATTATAGGCTGACTGAAGCAGAGAGGGAGGGAGAGTGTGACGCACATGGGCATCAATTAAAAGAATTTTATCATAAAATCAACCTTCAACGGAGTATAACTACCAAGAGAATCTACATTACAAATTGCTTAAATTTGCAATCAATTTAACTGAAAGAATTTCAATATAATTTATAATTACATAAAATTAACATCCTGGGTAATTGTTTTCAATGAATTAAAATCACAAAAATGTTGAGGTTCAGCTTTATTTATTTTAAAATTTTATAGTATTTTATTATAGAGATTTGTTCAACTAAAATTGTGTTATAATCTGGTTACAAATAAAATAGTTTTGCATAATCCTACAAAATATTCCCATTACAACAATTTCCAACATTGATAGAATCACGAAAATAAAAACCGTTTTCTTGTCAACTAGAATTTAACTCGCTTTGATATTTCAATTTTTATTAATTACAATTATGAAAATCCCATTCTGTAACGGATTTTAAAACGACATGCAAATGTAATTGATAATTCAAGTTCAAATAATAAAATTTTTGATGGATTTAAATATTATTCCATAACCAAAGCTAGATAGTTTTATCAGACCTCGAGTACGAGTATAATATAACTACTTCACATTTTAGCTTCATGAAGTAATCTTATCTTACACCCTAATATACCTACTAACTGTAGTTTAAATTTTAAACTAAAACTTCCTTGTACAGAAAATGATCCAGGGGAAGTTAAAAAGTAGATGAAGTCGAACACGGGCGTATCTTGGCAACATTATACTTTTGATAAAAAGTATTCAGATTACTGAAAAGTTTTTGCATATTATAAATTTTTCATTACAATACTGTTTCATTTCGCACTGTAAAAAGTATTTATAACTGAAAATTTAATATAGTAAGTGGTTTTCCTCTGTATCAAGATTCGATACAATTTACCCAAAAGTACGGCAACTAATTAGGTTAATAAAAGCATTAATTTAATTCACACAGTTGTACATAGTTTAAATCCAATTTCAATTAGCTTTAATTGGTCATAAGATATTTATCCATGTCGTTTGATTAAAATTTTAGGGCTAATTTAGTGGCTGGGATATTGGACAGTTTGCGGGGGAATTTATAATACTTTCAAGTAGCAATTTCCAACTTAAATTTACATAAAAAAAATTAAACTTAGAGATTGATTGAAAGATGAGTTTGCGCGGAAATTTTAGATTCTAAATCTAGATTATTCTAGTCGGAGGTATACCACTTTATGAAGCATCAACCATAAACACAAGTTTGCAAAACGCTTCAGTACTTTTCATTTTATTGCACAAAGCAGACAAATAGTATTTTGATGACATTACTGAAACATCCTCGATTGTAAACTATTAAAAATTCAAAAACCCAAGCCGTCAAGGCAACACCCACGTTTTCCTAACTGTCTTTCCCAACCTCGAAATATCCTTGTACAGTGGATATGGCCCATAAATCGTTCAGTCTCGTTGCTAGAAGTTCTTGCTGGTTGATTTAATTATAAATGAAATGAGGTACTTCTAAGCACCTATAAGGGAAGCAAACCTTTTGTTCGCTTTGGTAAATTGTTATACAGCTTTAAATTTAATTAGAAAATTACAGTACGTTTATTTATTGATTCGCGGTAAAAAATTGACGTGGAGAAATTGAACATACGTAAAGAGGGAATTGATAATTTAATTCTGGAAAAGTTTGTTGGGAAAGTAAAGCAAAAAACTATGAAAGGGCCAATTTGTTTTAAGATAGAGTATACAAAAAATGTTCAAGGTTGAGAAGCAAGTAAAAGTTCTGTAATTGCCATATTTGAATAGCTTGTTAGGCGCTAATCAGGGCCGTAGCAAATAAAAATTATAAATATGTTTTTTTTTAATATCTGCCGAAAAAGTACAGCAGGCGAAAATTTCCAACTTTTCAGGGTTAGGTTTGGAATAATATAATTAGATTTTAGAGTAAATGCGCAAACTTAGGACAAATAGCGTCCTTATCGGTACATGGTAAGGACAAAGGACATGCTTCTCAAAATAAGAACTGTCTTTCAGTGCTTCCAAAATAAGTACCGTTGCCCTTTAATTCTCTTTTTTCTCAGATGTCTCTTCTTTTCTATTTTTTCATTTTTTTCAAAACGCGTGAGTGGGCAATGCCACTCTTGACCATAGGTTGCTACGGCCCTGACGCTAATACTCGGAAACAAGGGTTTTATATAATCCGTTTAAGTTTTTTGTGTTATAAAATAATCCTGAAAATAATAGAGAATTTAATCCACTACAACATAGAATAGTTAATATACAGGTCGTTCCAATTGAAACAATAAAATGTTCGTACCTCGGTTTGTACAAAGTATACTGAAAACTGACAGACAGGAAAAATCAAAGACCATCCTGTATGTACACTCGTATATGATAATTATTATTGAAATCCTTACACTTATTAATTTTTATGAACCCACGATTACTTCTAAATAAATTACAAGGGAAAGCAAAATAAACGTGCTTTTTAAGACCTCAAATTTTGTCAAAATTTCTGAAAATGTACGAATATCTCGAACACTATTAATTTTAAAAATATAGAAATTTTTCTTCAAACGTCATTTAAGTGTGACATTATCCTGCTGTACTGATTATGTTTGAGTGTCACTTTATTGCCGGCGACAGGTAAAGTTCTACTTTATCTGTCGCCGGCGATTAAGTACTACTTAAGCGCCGCTGGTCATAAGTCAAATTAATTGTCAAAATTTATTTATTAAAATTTCAATTAATAATTTTACAATTTAATGTATTGTTTGCGTTTGAAGAAAAAATAGCATATTTTATTCGGAGCTTAAGCTCCTCATAAAATAATATACTATTATAGTACCTACTATATGAATAGCATAAACTGATAATTTAATAACCATAAAAAAGACAAGAAAATAAGCAAAGAATGTCAGGATTTGACATAGCCAGTATACATACAGATGATAAGGATAGAATTTAAGAAAAAAATTTAGAGGATTTCTCGTATCATATTTACAAACTTCCTTCTAGACATTTTAAGTTACGTTAGTGATAAAATATTGAACCTTGAGACACTCCTAGATTAGGTGTTCCTGTTGAATCTAGGAAAATATTTGCACTACTAACTTAAATTCAATTTTGTTAAAATAACTGATTTTCCGAGTATACTATAACGAGTCATAGTAACTTTTCCAAGCAAATTATTGGATATATTTGGAATTTTACGTTTTTCCCAACTGATTTCCAATATATTCCTATGGCGTTATAACAGCGTTGATAAGCCAATTTATCGATAAAGTTACATAAATAGCAAAACAATCGCATTAAATACTGTTTTGCAAATAATACACTTCCACCATTATTATATTTATTTATGGCCTCGGCGCAAAGTAGTAAATTTTGTGTGAATTATAAAATATACATTTGGTTTCAACTCGGCGGATAAACTGTACGTACAGTGGCTCGTGAATTGTTTAATTTATTTTATTGCCGTGCAGTCAGTACACAAAGGAATTTACCATATGAAATAGGGGTCCGATATATATTGGTAGGAAACGAAGCTGAAGTAGTATACCAGTGTTTGTGGGGAATCAAGCTATACTACTATAGACATCTTTCAGTGAATTATTAGCTTTTATTTTGATGAGAGGGCAAAAGTAGACATGGCTTTTGCCTTTTAGTTTGTGGGCCTTTAGAGATATTCGTTGTTTACTTGAGCTCACATTTAGGTTTTAGTGCAGTTTCCACTATCTGGAATTGTGTAGGACTGTGGAAGGAAAACATTTAGAGGCCATAAAATATTAAAATTGTTTTACACTTGTACAGCACAAACCATAAAAACGTAACATTGCAGTTACCACTGAAATATATTTTAATGCAGTCTGCATTCGAAACTGTTTCAAAAATCGCCCCACAGATCTAATCAATAAATTCACTCGAACGACCAATGCATTTAAGGAATTATGCCGCTTTTCAAAGCTGGATACTAAAGGATGGCATGCCTCATAAATTTGTAGTCTACAGCAGGAGAGGTGCTTGGTCACAAGTGCGTTTTTTAAGAGAGTAAAATTATATGATCCTCGACGCTTCTTTAGTGCTTTTGTTCATTGACGGGAACAACAACCAAAACTAGTTACTTTTGTAGGTTTAACCATTAATTAGAATAGCGTGTTTCGAATAATTTGTACGAATAAAGTGCATCACAACACAAAAAATATTTAAACTGTTTTCGATTTAATTCTACCAAAAAATATCCAAGAGTTTTAGGTTATTATTTTGTTTTTCTAGTACTTATCTGCAACTTTCTGTCCAATCTGCGATTCTGGTAACTCTGTAGATTACAAAAATCCCTACAGATTTATAAATATTTACTAGTAGGTTGACTTTGTCGGAAAAGCTTACATAACCATATTCTTAGGTGTCAAATTTATATTGAAGAGTTTTAATACATTGGATTATTATTCGAATATCGTGTTCAATATTTTTGGACAAAGTACAGCTACTAGAGTTTGATAAAATCTGTTCTTTAATTGCTGCAGAAGTTATTGAGGTCAAAGAAGATTGTGAAAAATGGACCTGTTTTAATTTTTACTATAACATTTGGAAAGTAATTGAATATTTTTAGGTTTTTCCGTGGAAATGGTTTATACATTTAAATAAATACACTTCCAAGGATAAACGCTAAATTCTGTCTTTATAAAAGTAATGTAACCTCATATTAAGTGCATCTTAATCTTTAACCCCTGCGCATCCACCAAAACTTTAACAAGTCAAACTTCGCTGTATTGAAAATAGTTCATATTATAGAGAGCTATATGTATATCTAGACAAAGTACGATATGAAGTAAGTTCAAAGAATCAACAGAATTTCCAAAATATGAGTGCAAAAATATATAAAAAAAAATCCGATAGTACGTATGCAATAAAGAGGTCTGATTTTTTGTATGTCAAGTCGGCATTTGCCTATAGGTACCTACTTTAAAAATCCTCGAAAAGAAGATAAAAGTTTTGCTAACTAAGAACAGATAAAATTTTAAAGTAGTTGCAGATATTTGTTCTGAGTGTTACAAAGTTACAGCAAATTTGAATTTCATCTACATACCTATATTTCTATAATTATAAATATAATTTTGGAAACAATCGAGAACCTTGCGCAGATAAAAGATAACAATTTTGGAAGTGCCTTTATCGTTTAGAGCAATAGTTAGAAGGTAAAAGATGTATTTACTTCAAAAAGTTATAAATTCAATTTTTACAAAACACATTTATTTCTTACTGATCAATTACAGTTCAATATTGTCTTAGTTACGGTAACTATAAACATACTCATAACTCCCTTGGGAGTTATAACTAGGCAAGTATGAAGCCTTAACTCCACCCAATGGTTCTTGGTGGATTATTGTGTATATAATACATTTAATTTTATGCCAAAGAGTTTCAATGATATTTAAGTCCGGACTGGATGAGGGCCATGAAAGCACCTTTATGTCGTTTTCCCCAAGTTCCAAAACTGTGATTTTTTAAAAATAGTCGTTAGAAAATTACGTCACATTTTTCAAGTGCAATTTTAAAGTTACGAAATATGCCTAAAATCACCAAAAAAAGACTTGGGGATTTTTTCGTACATAAAACCAACATCCAGCTTTGCAATAAAGTAAATTTTACCAAAATCCAACCAGTGGTTCCAAAACTGTGATTATTTTAATGTAGGTAGCACCCTCAAAAAACGTTTTTTGAAAAGTGAACTGTGGAACTCGAAAAAAATGCAAAAAAAAACATATTAACATTTCAGGATTTTTTCAATATATGTAGTACGATTATTGAGCTTTGATTTAAATGTTTTTGATACAAATCCAACCAGCGGTTTCAAAACTGTGATTCTTTAAAACAGTTACTAGAAAATGTTATCATTTTTAAAGGTGCAACTATGAAGCTCCGATAAATGCCTAAAATCATTAAATAAAAACTAGTGTAACTTTTTTGTAAAGAAAACCAATATCCAGCTCTGTAATAAAGTAAATTTCATCAAAATCCGACTACTAGATCCAACGTTTTGAAAATAATAATTCTTTGTTTCTGCAATTTTCCCATCCTGCTGGGTTAAAGTGCCACAGTTTTGGAACCGCCGAGAGGATTTTTACGAAATTTACGTTTTTATGTAACTAAATGTTGGATTATAACAGAAAAAACCATCAATATTATGGAAGTTAATTTAGATAACTTTTGCGCTTATGGAAAAAAGACAATCAAATTTACTTTTGTCCGAACATTTAGTTGTTAGGGCTTGTATATAAATAACTATTTCTTATCAGCATAAAAAGGCTAAGATAACAATATATTCCAGTACCTAATATTCGCAAAAATATTGCAAAATTTTCACTTTAAACTTTTAATTCGAATTTAATCGCTATTGTAATTTCGTTAATAACAAAATTGGTAGATTACTGCCAACACTGCTAACAATCCGTTTCACTTCTAGGAGCTTATCCCTTAATCTACTGAAATAACAGAAACATCACCCATACAATTATAATAATCTTCCTCAAAATCTGAAAGCCCCCGATCAAATTGAATTATCATCTAATGACATACTGTGAATTGACGTCCGCGCGCCCCGAAAAACTATTTAAATGATTGCAAAGCAAAAAACGCTTGAAATGAAAGCAATCTCAACCAGTTTTTTATGTAGGCGTAGATAAAGTCCTCAGGGAAAAGCAGTTCCGTTCAGGGGATTCTATTTTGGCTCTCTGGGAATTATTCGTTTTATCAGATTGCAACATAGGTGAGTTACTTCTAAATTCAAATGAAGATTGCCAAGTATTCAATACAGACCCTAAGTAGGTATTAGTGCTTTGGAAACAGATTTATTTGCACGAACTACTTACAAGGATTGTATAGCGTAGTTCTGAAAGTAATTATGTACATATGTTTATGGATAGGATAATTGTGGGGTGAGGTTAGGAAAGAAATGATGTTCGTTTGTAGTTTTGTAAGTAATATACCATAATTATATTGTTTATTGTAGTAGCAATTACGTTTTATTGACACAGTTTTCATTAACTTTGCTAACATAGCTTGTGTACAGACTTTTTTGTAATCTTTTTAGTAATATAAATACGTGTTTACTAGCTTTCTTTGAATAATATTCTAAAGCGGAAATACGAAATATTTATTTCACAGTCGTTGTCTTAATTAAATGTCTGTAATAAAAAGGCGTTCTTTTGTAATTTATATTCATTATTTTTCCAACTTTTGTATTTCCTAAATTCAGCCATACCATCATTGTCTTTTAAAAATTCGATTTGTAACAGTTTGATATTGAATGAGCTGATGCGGTCGTTTTTCCTACTTTCGCTTATCTGCTGAAACCATTCTGCAAAATTTTATTGCGTCTAAAAGCGCAGACATTATGTCCAAGAGCAAATTAATTACATTCATTAATTACAATGCCGTCAAAACTGTCGAAAAGGCAATTTTCTCCGTTATTAGTTTTTCTATAATTTCATATTTGATTTACAGTTTCATGTATTGTTGAAAAATAAATGTGTCCACAGAATTTACATTTTAGTCTAATGGCACCTAATTCGAGTATAAATCAAAAAATTTTGTAGTGTATTGGCGTATTTACATTAATTATATAGCAAGTCGATAATTCATACTAAAATACAAATTATGATAAAATAATCACCCTCCAAACATCATCAATCAATCACACCATCAAGTACTTATTATTATAAATAAATAATAATTTTAACTAATATTCACAAATTCTGTTAGGTTAGGTTGCATTTATACAATAGAAAATGAAAATTTCGATACAAAATGTTCAAATCTGGTCAATTTGACCTAATATTAAATTTATTTATTGGATTTAACAATATTTTAACCTTAATAATTAGCAAACTTTACAAAATGAATTTGCAACTAAATGTTGGGATAATTTTTAATTTACGACCATTAATAAGAGGTTACGTCTCCTTTCGCTTTAATAGCCGCCTGTATTCTAGCAGGGATTGTATTTAGCAAATTTTGGTACAATTCTGGCGTGAAACTGTCCCACATTTCTTGTATTTTGGTTTTTAAGTCCCCAATGGTTCTTGGTGCATTATTGCGTAGTATACGTTTAATTTTATGCCAAAGAGTTTCAGTGACATTTAAGTCCGGACTAGATGAGGGCCATGAAAGCACCTTTATGTCGTTTTCCCCAAGTTCCAAAACTGTAATTTTTTAAAAACAGTCGTTAGAAAATTACGTCACATTTTTCAAGTGCAATTTTAAAGCTACGAAATATGCCTAAAATCACCAAATAAAGACTTGGGGATTTTTTTGTACATAAAACCAACATCTAGCTTTGTAATAAAGTAAATTCCAAAAAAATTCAAAAAACGTTTTTTGAAAAGTGAACTGTGGAACTCGAAAAAAATGCAAAAAAAATCATATTAACATTTCAGGATTTTTTCAATATAGTACGATTATTGAGCTTTGATTTAAATGTTTTTTGACACAAATCCAACCAGCGGTTTCAAAACTGTGATTCTTTAAAACAGTTACTAGAAAATGTTATCATCTTTAAAGGTGCAACTATGAAGCTCCGATAAATGCCTAAAATCACCAAATAAAAACTTGTGTAACTTTTTTGTAAAGAAAACCAACATCCAGCTTTGTAATAAAGTAAATTTCATCAAAATCCGACTACTAGATCCAACGTTTTGAAAATAATAATTCTTTGTTTCTACAATTTTCCCATCCTGCTGGGTTAAAGTGCCACAGTTTTGGAACCGCCGAGCGGATTTTTACGAAATTTACTTTTTTAATAACTAAATGTTGGCATTATAACAGAAAAAACCATCAATATTATGGAAATTAATTTAGATAACTTTTGGGCGTATGGAAAAAAGACAATCAAATTTACTTTTGTACGAACATTTAGTTGTTAGGGTTCGTATAAGAAATTTTGAATTTTATGAGAGTATTTATTACTGTAGGAGTATATTTTATTTAATACTTCATATCAAATTAATTAAGTACTTAAAAATTCTGAAAGATGGACGAAAGCTCAAAAAAATTTTAAATTATAACAACTGTAATATTTGGCATGCTTTTCATCCCCTTTCTCAACATTCAACCAGTCATTTTATTATAATAATTGGTTTTAATTAAATATTTAAACTAGACAACATTTTTAATGTTTCATATTAACTTAGAACGTAAGAAACATCCAGCAGAAGCGAAGAACCGAAAAGTGTCAAACCAAAGTTCAATTTACAACCATTATCGTCCAATTCTGACGTTTACTCCTTCAACAACCGACACTAAATTCATTGACATTTTATATCACTTTTCATGTTTATTTCAAATTTAGCAATTTAGATATCCCGACACAATTCGAATATAACCCGTTTATTTTTTATGCCGTTTGTTAAGTGCGAAAGCATGTTGTTTGCCCAATTTTAATTTAGGTATTAAAGGGGACCCAGTTTTGGTATAGGAAAATTGTTTTAGTTAGAAAAATAAATCTATTTTGTAGCAATAAAGATTTTCTAGATATTTTAATGAAAGTTAGATTTGGACAATATTATTAGGTATATATGCTAGTCGTTAAGTGGAAAAGAATCTAAAAATATTAAGGAGTGAAGTTAATTAAAAAAGCACGTTGTTAATTACGTGCATTATTTGTCTCCTCCGGATTCTTTGATGATACTCACTTTTAATTTCATGGAATTTGTGTCAAAAGACCTGGCTAGAATGTCAAGTTGCCCCAACTCCAACTCAAATATTTTCATTCTAATTTTGATAGTGTTCTAAACAAATTACTACAAACAATTTTGTTATTAGACATAAAAGTACAGTAAGCACTAGACTATTACGATTAAGATTAGTGTATGCCCCAGCAAGTAAAAGCATACAACTTTTTAATATGGGGAATTACGTGCTTTCTATATTAAATGAAACATAATACTTTATGAACACTGATAACAGGAATAATATTGAACATAAAATGAAAATATCCACCGACATTTGGCGGTCTAGCAACCACGTAGAAATTTTAGTAGGAGTTTAACTTTTATGAGTTCCATGTACTTTTTGCCTTTTACGGGCATAGTCAAGTGTATGTGACATTTGGATATTAATGATACAAACCTTAGGTATATATACATTTAGCCATTTCCATTTTCTCCATATCAGAAAGGCATAAAATTTGTGGTGTTACAGGAGATGAATTCGGAATATTGAAACTGACCTATTTATTTCTAATAAATGATTGAATATTTTGAAATTGAAAATATAAAATTATTTATAGCTAATTTAGAACAACGAACATTTGTTTATGCATTATGCTAAGTAATTAATAACAGTGTTTGGGGTGATCGCCTATTACGTGAATTTTAATAACGGAAATTCCATGTTTTCTATAAAAATCTAAATAGAGTAAAAGCTTGGATTTGATTATATTTTTCACTTATAGTGAAAATTTCCATTAATTTTGCTTTCTTAAAAACAGACCCTCGTGATGTGGTTATTTTTGTCTTTTTAGATCTTTGGCTGATTTTTATATATTATACTTTTATTTAGAATTGGTACCAGAGTTATTTTATTTAACATGTTAAGTTCTTTTAAAAACTAGATTTGGACTTATTATTAGACCTAACCTAACGTTTAACCATAATAAATTAAATTGCTGCGAGTACGAATTTTTCTGAAACTGTAAAAAATGTTAAAAAATGCAATAATTGCACCTGTTTGTAAAAAAAATAAAGGAAGTCCATGTCCTGAACATAATATGTACCTAGGTCTATTTTACTATCCTTTGCTTTGTTCCAAAATTGTTGAATCTGTATTTGTCTAAAAAAATTAGATTTTCGAAAATATTTTAAATAAATATACCTATTAGAATCTGAGTTTTTGACCTTGGCTAGATTTTTATAAAAAAAATTACGATTATTATATTCTTATTACTTTGAGAAAGTAAAAATTGTTTTCCCTTTTCAACATAACATCATGGTATAAAAATAGTATAACATAACCTGCTAATATAAACAAAAAACCTTTTTAACAAATCCCGATCAAAGCAAGGTAATTTGTATGTACACTGTATCTCCCAACTCCCCATTAATGGAGTTTTATGAAAACATTTTGGGGAACCTTTTAAAGTTTACATTTAATAAGCACACATACACAAAGAGGAAATTATTTCTCTGGCGAATGTATAATGAATGAATCTACAGAAAGCATGTTGTTTCTCCTTAAAGAGTGCACTTAAACCGTCAAACATTCAATCTCAAGTTTTCGATGTGTCGTTCTTTTTCATAACTTGTAAAATATTTCATGGTCAATCGTATGCATTGCTTTTATGTTGCATATTCCTGAAAGTCGCCTGTAGTGGTACTTTATATGAACCATTACGTTTTGGTCGTTATACACACATATATGCCCTCAACGCAATCATAAAGTTTGCGGCTGTTTTTTTATTTTTTTAATTTTGATACCCAGTGGCAATTCCCTTTACGTTCTAATACAGTCCTAGGCTATTAAGCGTTTTTATGGCTTGTTTTTTTATTATGTGTCGTTCATCATTTATTTCCTTGATGAAATAAACATGGAAAATACATAGGCGATATTTAGGTACTTTTACATTCAACGGCAAATAAGTGAAAAATCATATTCTCCCAGTATTATGCTATGGAGCTTCATGAATAATAATTTTATGGATTGTTAGATCATAATTGGGTAGCATTTGCAAATAAAAATGTATTAACATATTGTCCAATAATATCTAGGTTCGTTCGCAACCCATCTAGGGATACTACTGGCTCTATACAAGCAAACTGTAAATCCAATAAGTCAGTCTAATTTCTATGAATAAAGATCAAATTATGATAATTCAGTTTTCTTACCATAAATTTTCTTTACAACAATTAATTTCAATTGTGTTTTAACGCAAAATAGTTTAGTGGATCATTTCGATTCCTTTGTTGTTTACAGAAAGGATGTGACATAATAAAATTTTCATGCCTAAAGTTCAATTAGTCTAATGGTATTTGGGTTTGATCACCAATAAGCACAAATTATTGTCTGAATGAAATAGATGACAGTGAGTTATCGATAACTGGTGATTTCGTTGTTGTTGTGACTTCATTTTAGCCGTTTTTAAAATTAAAATTAAATGGCAAGTTTAGGTAGAAATTGCCTTTAAAATATCCCATCAATGGATGTAACGAGCATGATTTTTTCACAGCCTTATCCATAAAAACTCAAAACATAGTTTAAGTAAAAATACACTTAAATTGTGATGTTGTTTATGCCTTTCTGTTAGAATAAGTCACAGTCTAACCGTATATTAATTAAAATGGGTTTTCAGTTTTTACTATATCTTAATATGACCTTGTACGAGCCCTAACAACTAAATGTTCGGACAAAAGTAAATTTGATTGTCTTTTTTCCATACGCATAAAAGTTATCTAAATTAACTTCTATAATATTGATGGTTTTTTCTGTTATAATGCCAACATTTAGTTATATAAAAACGTAAATTTGGTAAAAATCCGGTCGGCCGTTCCAAAACTGTGGCACTTTAACCCAGCAGGATGGGAAAATTGTAGAAACAAAGAATTATTATTTTCAAAACGTTGGATCTAGTAGTCGGATTTTGATGAAATTTACTTTATTGCAAAGCTGGATGTTGGTTTTCTTTACAAAAAAGTTACACAAGTTTTTATTTGGTGATTTTAGGCATTTATCAGAGCTGCAAAGTTGCACCTTTAAAAATGATAAAATTTTCTAGTAACTGTTTTAAAAAATCACAGTTTTGAAACCACTGGTTGGATTTGTGTCAAAAAACATTTAAATCAAAGCTCAATAAGCGTACTATATTGAAAAAATCCTGAAATGTTAATATGATTTTTTTTGCATTTTTTTCGAGTTCCACAGTTCACTTTTCAAAAAACGTGTTTTTTGAGGGTGCTACCTACATTAAAATAATCACAGTTTTGGGACAATTGGTTGGATTTTGGTAAAATTTACTTTATTGCAAAGCTGGATGTTAGTTTTATGTACTGAAAAATTCCCAAGTCTTTATTTGGTGATTTCAGGCATATTTCGTAGCTTTAAAATTGCACTAGAAAAATGTGACGTAATTTTCTAACGACTGTTTTTAAAAAATCACAGTTTTGGAACTCGGGGAAACGACATAAAAGTGCTTTCATGGCCCTCGTTCAGTCCGGACTTAAATGTCATTGAAACTCTTTGGCATAAAATAAAACGTATTCTACGCAATAATCCACCAAGAACCATTGGGAACTTAAAGACCAAAATAGAAGATATTTGGGACAGTTTCACGCCAGAATTGTACCAAAATTTGATAAATACAAAGCCTGCTAGAATACAGGCAGCTATTAAAGCAAAAGAAGACGTAACCTCTTATTAATGGTCCTAAATTAAAAATTATCCCAACATTTAGTTGCAAATTCATTTTGTAAAGTTTGCTAATTATTAATGTTAAAACATTGTTAAATCCAATAAATAATTTTCTTTCTTGCATAATATTGTTATTAAGGCTTTATCTTATTGTATTGTTAGGTGTTTACTAATTATTTGCGTAAAATTTCCAGTTCTCCTTTCATACTTCAAAAATTTACTTTTGTCCGAACATTTAGTTGTTAGGGCTTGTAGTAAATAAGTACTAAATGTGTCCTTGTTTGTATAGTAGTGTGAGAAATAACTGTATTCAGTTAAACTACTACTCGTATTATTTGTGTGCCAAAAAATCTAAAATATTTCCTTCTGTTCCAATACTAACATTTAAAATATGTTTTTGTTGCTTATATCAACATTCTGGGGTTCTTAAAATCAACAATATTCATGTTGTTTTATTTTTAAGACGACAACTGAAGCCACGGCCTCGTAGATTAATAAATAATTAAATAAATATGCTAGCAATATCTGAGACAGTTCAAAGACTTGATATAATGTGAGTTTCATGATTTCTCATTATAGTCTCCCCACTTTCTCAATTAGAGGACAGCAGACGTGAACTATTTGCGTTTGTTCTTGAGAGTTTGTTTTAAACTTTGTTTCATTTGGGTCTCCTACAATTGCGCCATATTTAACTTGCACAAGCAAGATATGTTTTCCTTCAGGAAACTTTAATAAAGTTTCCAACCTTGTGGAGAACCCCGTTTACATTGGTGGTTGTGCTCAGTTGAATTATATTTTCAATTTATTAATTTATTGTTCATTATATTATTGCAAGTTTAAAAATTTGATTTAGTGTAGCTCTATGGTGTATTCTGCCCTGCTAAGACAAGAGGTCGTATCTGAAATTACTCCTTACTGAAAAACGCACATTTGTTAATCGTATTCAGCCATAACTACGTATTGTAGGAACCTAATTTTGCACACGCATATACATAAAATAGTCTATTAGAAAATGAGATAATTAGACAATTAGAATCCTGAAGCAATAAGTCGTCACCATCCTGAATATGCAACAATCAGAAAAACAGTAATTTTTGCAGATACGACCTCTTGTCTTAGCAGGGCAGTATTGTTATGGAAGTTTATATTTGAAGTAAAATCTCGGGGTTATATTGACTGTAAACTCACACAATCCTTTTACATTTTAATCGATTATAATTGTCCCAGCAAGTCTGCAAGTTGAGGCAATTAAAATAAATGCCGTTTAGAAATTCAATGTTAACGAAGCAGATAAGGCAACTTGAGAATCCCCGGTGAATAGTTGGCTTTATAAATTTCTATCTATAAAATCTTGCCCAACTTGGATCCCTTCTGCTTTTCAGCCCAAAGTGAGAATTGTTCTTTTTCGAGCCAATAAGCTCAAAGCTTTATGAAAAGCATGTTTGGTTTTATTGCGAAACACATGGCGTGCTTAGACCACACGAAAAAACACTGTTAATATAAAAAAGACAATTTAATGATTCAACACATGATTCGCAATTGTATTCTTTTTGTGAGAGAATCAACCGGAAGTAAAGTGTACGATTGAGCGCCCTCTTGCGGCTGGAGGCGATGCTGCGGTCGTAAATTACGACTTAGCTCATTTCCGTTAGAAATATCTGAACTGTCTTCTCAACTTGGCTTTATCCCGAAATGGTCATCAACGCCTTTAACTATTGTCACACTAAAAGCTTATTTTTGTAGTGGTCGCCCCTAGCCACACGGTTTTATTGTTGTTGTTTTGTTTCGTCGTATAATACTGAGAAGTTGTGCTTATACTTTTGTTATAAATTTTATTGGTACAACTGTCACGTTTTCACTTGTTTTGTATACCCATGCTGGGCGTTAAGTCAATGTAAAAGATTTATTTTGTTGCAAGTACAAAAATAATTCTTTCTGGTATGGTGTAGGATATTACAAAAATACGAGGAAACGTCTTGAATTGTATAAAACTCCTGAAATACATTTTATCTCATAGTTTGTAATTTTCTTTAAACGATAGTGTACTGGAAATAATTTGAAAAATTCTCTGTGCAGATAAAACTTTACGTGTCTGCGATGGGACGAAAAAATCTGAAATTCAAACATTACTTTCAGATCAACATATTCAAGTCGCTTTATTTTTAACGACATCTGCGGGAAGTATCTTGAAATTTATTCATACGAACGAGATCTACTGCAATGAAACGACGTAGGATGCGAATACATGGTATATTTCATTTTTCAGGTGATATATTCGGCAGTATAGTTTTTGAGATTGTAGAATAATTATTGAGATCTATAGCCTAATATACATAAGACTAGAACTACAATAAATAAATTATCATCGAGGTAGGTAATAATAAATTGTCTATGTGTAAATGTAAAAATCAAAGTGTAACAAATATGTAAAGGTGCATTGGGAAGTAAAAGAAATCAAAATACAAAATTTAATCTTATTCATAGTTTATAGATATCAAAACTGTAAATCTGCTAAAACTCCAAACTAAACTTCTAAAACTGCAACGATTTCAATACACTGAAACATCAATAATCATCAAAAGTCGAAACGTAGAACATACTTCAAAATATCGGCACATTCTGGAGAAAAATAATGCGTTATAACTTTATATATAATTTAAATCACGCTTCTACCTCCGGTTGTACTAGAGTAGTAAAACAGTTTTATGTCTCTATCACCTATGCGCCTAGAATCGGGGTTTTTAGATCTATTGTACTGTACAGGGTGGGCAAAATTCTATGTTTTTATAGGGTAACTTTTAAATCATAACAGATATTGAAAATCTGACCGCGCATCGTCGAGCTCTTTTTTTGAGAAACCCTTGACGGTGAAGTCAAATTTTAGCGATTGTCGTTTGTTTCCGAGTTATGCCCGAAAATTCAATTTTTTGAGATTTCGATTTGAGTCTATATTTCGGTTGTTTGTGAATTTAGAGAAATGGCGTTTGCACGTTCTTAAGGCACTTTTTTGATGCGAATGCAATGGCGTTAACAGATTTTGAAAATGTCTTTTTATTTTTAGGTTATGACATACATTTTAATTTTTTTATATGGAAGTCATAGTGGGCTATCACTTTATTTCAAAAATTTAGATTTTTTGATTTTTTAAGAAGAAATTGAAGGAATAGACCCTACATATTATATATACAGGGTGTGTCACGACGAGTTGACAATAGACATAACTCTATTACTAAACACAGTTTGATTCTAAAAATTGGTACACCCCCATTATACAATGTGCTCTATTTAATGAAAATATTGCCACCTTTCTGGCACTTCCGGTTATACCTGAAGTAGACACAAACTTTGTTATTTTAAATGGAACACCCTGTATATTTTTGAATTTTTAGATTCTACACTTCATTTTAGACATAAAAGTATTAAGGTTGAATGGTCCTAACATTAACGGTATTATAATTATTTACACTTTTTCATTTTTTTTTATAAAAACATAGATGTAAATAAAAATTCAAATCTTGACAATGACACGTTTTTTCCAAAATTTTTTTCTTTTGTTTGAGGTAGGAATATACAAGAAATAAGCTGATGTAGTTTTGGAAAACTTGCTCTATACAGGGTGTTGGTGGTTGTCCGTTCATTTTTAAAAACTTTAATCAATGATAACTAATTTTTTTTTAATGGAACACCCTATATATTTCTAGATTTTCGAATTCTACACTTAATTCGAGACATAAAAGTATTAAGGTTGTAAGGTCTTAAAATCAACGGTATTATAATTAATTACGTTTTTTAAAAAATAACGGTCAATCACAAGCACCCCGTATATAATAAGTTTTTTAAAACCATATTACCATGTTTCTTGTACATTTCGGCGTCCACTAAAATTTGGTTGGATTTTTGAAAGAACGTGTCATTAGTAAAATATGAAAATGTTTGACTCTAAGTTTTTGTATGAAAAAATTGGAAGAAACAATTACTTAATTATTATAAATAAATAAAAATAAAAAATATTAAATTAAATATAATAAAAACAAATTTTAGTCGACGTAGAAATGTACTAGAAACATAGTAATATGGTTTTGAAAAAGTTATTTTATATCTACAGGGTGCTCATGGTTGATCGTTAATTTTTAAAAACCTTGGAAATTGGAAAAAAAGTAATTAATTATGATACCGTTAATTTTAAGACTATACAACCTTAATACTTTTATGTCTAGAATTAAGTGTAGAATTCGAAAATGTGGAAATATATAGGGTGTTCCATTTAAAAAAATAAAGTTATCATTGATCAAAATTTTTAAAAGTGAACCGACAACCACCAACACCCTGTATAAAGCAAGTTTTCCAAAACTATATCAGCGTATTGCTTGTATATTCCTACTTCAAACGTAAGAAAAAAAATTTGGAAAAAATGTGTCATTGTCAAGATTCGAATTTTTATTTACATCTATGTTTTTGAAAAAAAAATGAAAAAGTGTAAATAATTATAATACCGTTAATGTTAGGACCATACAACCTTAATACTTTTATGTCTAAAATTAAGTGTAGAATCTAAAAATTCAAAAATATACAGGGTGTTCCATTTAAAATAACAAAGTTTGTGTCTACTTCCGGTATAACCGGAAGTACCAGAAAGGTGGCAATATTTTCGTTAAATAGAGCATATTGTATAATGGGCGTGTACCAATTTTTAGAACCAAATTGTGTTTAGTAATAGAGTTATGTCTACTGTCAACTCGTCGTGACACACCCTGTATTTGAAAAGAGAAAAAAATGCTCTTTTCAATAAAGTGACAGCCCACTTCCATATAAAAAAATAAATTTGTATGTCATAACCTAAAAATAGAAAAACATTTTCAAAATCTGTTAACGTCATTGCATTCTCCTCAAAAAAGTACCTTAAGAATGTGCAAACGCCATTTCTCTAAATTCACAAACAACCGAAATATAGACATAAATCGAAATCTCAAAAAAATTTCGTCCATAACTCGAAAACAAACGACGATCGCTAAATTTTCACTTCTCCATCAAAGGTTTGTCAAAAAAAGAGTTTGACGATGCGCGGTCAGATTTTCAATATCTCTTATGGTTTAAAAGTTACCCTATAAAAACATCGAATTTTGCCCACCCTGTACATACTCGTATATGAATTTTTTAAACGGAAAGCAACATTTACATTAATTTATATGACCAAACAATTGTAGCTTTATGATTTAAAATAAATGTTGATATGTAGGTACCTACTGCACTACTTTATCAAAAATGTAATTTGAATTTTCATTTTGCATGTTCATGTATTTTTAATTTAGCCTTTAAACTTGCATAAATTCGAATTAGCGAAATTACAACTTCGCAACCTTTCATCATCTTAGAAACTGTTATCATAATATATTACACAGAGAAAATAAGAGAGGTAATAAATTTAAATAAAATCGATTATTCAGAAGGGTGAATGCAAATGCAGTTTTAATCTCCTGGGAGCACCAACTCTTGCCAATTACGTTCAAATTGAAAGGAAACTCGAATTACCTAGCATACTTTGCTTTATTTTCCCATAAAGTTTATTAGTCTGATGCTGATACAAGCTGATTCACATCGTATAGAAAATAAAATGCGTTAATGGTTTTATAATTTCCTGAATGGTATTCATAATGCACTTGGCGAATTTAATTAAACATAAAAACATAATACGTACATATGAAACAGAAAATAAAAGTTCTATATAACAGAAATAAAAACTTTCATTTAGTTGAAACCTAGAGCTATAACAACGTGGCCCAAAGTTAATAGCAATTCAAGATCAATTAAGGCCTCCGGTTTCCATTGATCACCGAAAGAACCATTTCGAAAGAAACCGCACGAACAGTGAGACAGTTAATGCCAACTTTATAAGTTTTTAACGTTATCGTCCCCAAAGGTTCGATTCACCAATATTTATAATGACAGTGTGTAATCGAAAAAGTTTTTCACAAGTTTTGCATAAATAATATCTACAAATTTCCCTACAGGCGCCAAGCGGTCTGCAACGCGGTGTTTGTCTGATATCAAGATGGATTCCAAAAATTCACTGCCATGCACACTCAATGTATGCCAAACTCACCACATATATGGAAATCGCGTTTTTTATGTACCAGTGCGTCTACGCCACACGTATATGATGGAATTTGTTGATTCAATTCCGTGTTATTTCCATTATTACGTTTACAAGCGGAGTTGCCGTTATGAATAAACTAAAATATCAAAAGTTAATGCAGGTTGTGGGTGTTGTTAATGAGAATAATTTATGAACATGGCGAATTATTTAGAAACTAATTTAAATGAAATTAAGGATGTGCGCGATGGAACTACTCAAAACGGTTTTACCAAATCCTGTTTTCATTTTAAAGATATATTTGAACCAAATTTTTCGCATTTGACGTGATAATTCGTTTTGCATTAATACAGAAAAATCTAGTGATATACAGGGTGGGTCGTAACTATTCGGACATAGAGTAGGCACAGATAGTTCGGACAAAAATATGAGGATTTGACCAAATATGCCTTAGTAAAATTTAGCTGTGGAAAAAATACAGGGTGTTAAAGTTGAGATATTTTTTTTCTTTTTTTGGTAATAATATCACAACATCTTTATAAATTGTTACAAAATGTGGCAGAGGGGTATTACTTTAGCTAATGGAGCTATTCTCTATTGAAAATGTTATACGAGCCCTAACAACTAAATGTTCGGACAAAAGTAAACTTTTGAACTATGAAAGGGGAACTGGAAATTTTACACAAATAATTAGTAAACACCCGACAATACAATAAGATAAAGCCTTAATAACAATATTATTCATGGAAGAAAATTATTTATTGGATTTAACAATATTTTAACCTTAATAATTAGCAAACTTTACAAAATGAATTTGCAACTAAATGTTGGGACAATTTTTAATTTAGGACCATTAATAAGAGGTTACGTCTCCTTTTGCATTAATAGCTGCCTGTATTCTAGCAGGCATTGTATTTATCAAATTTTGGTACAATTCTGGCGTGAAACTGTCCCAAATTTCTTCTATTTTGGTCTTAAGTCCCCAATGGTTCTTGGTGGATTATTGCGTAGAATACGTTTATTTTATGCCAAAGAGTTTCAATGACATTTAAGTCCTGACTGGGTGAGGGCCATGAAAGCACCTTTATGTCGTTTTCCTCAAGTTCCAAAACTGTGATTTTTTAAAAACAGTCGTTAGAAAATTACGTCATATTTTTCAAGTGCAATTTTAAAGCTACGAAATATGCCTAAAATCACCAAACAAAGACTTGGGGATTTTTTTGTACATAAAACCAACATCTACCTTTGCAATAAAGTAAATTTTATCAAAATCCAATGAGTGGTTCCAAAACTGTGATTATTTTAATGTAGATAGCACCCTCAACAAACACGTTTTTTGAAAAGTGAACTGTGGAACTCGAAAAAAATGCAAAAAAAATCATATTAACATTTCAGGACTTTTTCAATATAGTACGATTATTGAGCTTTGATTTAAAGGTATTTTGACACAAATCCAACCAGCGGTTTCAAAACTGTGATTTTTTAAAACAGTTACTAGATAAATGCCTAAAATCACCAAATAAAACTTGTGTAACTTTTTTGTAAAGAAAACCAACATCCAGCTTTGTAATAAAGTAAATTTCATCAAAATCCGACTACTAGATCCAACGTTTTGAAAGTAATAATTCTTTGTTTCTACAATTTTCCCATCCTGCTGGGTTAAAGTGCCACAGTTTTAGAACCGCCGAGCGGATTTTTACGAAATTTACATTTTTATATAACTAAATGTTGGCATTATAACAGAAAAAACCATCAATATTATGGAAGTAAATTTAGATAACTTTTGCGCGTATGGAAAAAAGACAATCAAATTTACTTTTGTCCGAACATTTAGTTGTTAGGGCTCGTATAACATTCTGTAAAATCTCTGATATTTGACATTTCAACTATGTTTTATATTGTTCAAACGTCAAATAACATAGATTTAACAGAATGTTATCTAACATTTTCGATACAGAATAACACCATAAGGAATATTATTTTATTTATTATTTCAAATTTTGTTATAGGTGGCGTAACATATTATGAGCGATACCTAATGATGAAATTGGATCATAAATTTTTAGACGAACCTTTTTGGTAATTTTGACTAAAAAATATGTTGTAAATATCATTCATATGTAAAATTGCTGTACTTGTTTGAACTTGATAATTTCAACCGTTTTCGAGAAAAACGCCATTAAACAATTCAGAGTCTAAGTGTTTGTATTTGATCAATAAATAGGAATAATAAACAAAACTAGCTTTAAAAAAATTGAAACTCAAAGTAAATGTTCAACGTTTTCCTCCTACATCTATAACAAAAAGAAAAAAATATTTCAACTTTAACACCCTGTATCTTTTTCCACAGCAACATTTTACTAAGGCATATTTGGTCAAATCTTCATATTTTGGTTCAAATTATCTGTGGCTACTCTAAGTCCGAATAGTTATGACATTTATAATATTTATTTATAACACTTTTCGAGACTCTGAACTGTTTAATGGCATTTTTCTCGAAAACGGTTGAAATTATCAAGTTCAAACAAGTAAAACAATTTTACATATGAATGATATTTACAACAAATTTTTTAGTTAAAATTACCAAAAAGGTTCGTCAAAAAAATTTATGATCGAATTTCATCGTCATGTATGGGTCATGTGGCGCCACCTATAACAAAATTTAAAATAATAAATAAAATAATATTTCTTACCTAAAGTAATACCCCTCTGCCAAATTTTGTAACAATTTATAAATTTATAAAAAAATTATATAAAAAAAAATATGTCAACTTTAACACCCTGTATTTTTTTCCACAGCAACATTTTACTAAGGCATATTTATCTGTGGCTACTCTATGTCCGAATAGTTATGACCCACCCTGTATATTATTTGTCCCTTTCTTAAGGCACTTTTACACTATCTGATTTTTCATTCGGTTTTCCATTTGATTTTTCGTTACTTAGGATATTCATTGTTGACAACAATGAATATCCCAGGTTACGAAAAATCTTATGGAAAATCGAATGAAATATCAGATAGTGTAAAGGCACTTTTAGAATTATGTGGAACTGTATTAACATTGGCGCATTCGCCATAATTTCAAAATTTTGCCCTAAGTTGCAATGTTATTTTTTAATGAAGAGGATCTTTATAAGTAAAACATAAAATAAAATAGGACAGTGCATTAGTATTTATTAATTAATAAAATAAATACTAATCCGACCCAACTGTAATACTCATCTCCGTATAATCTCACAAATTATTTATTGAAAATTTACAATGTATATATAATTAAGCGGAGCACTAACACTATTATAAAACTTTTGCCTGAATAATTAATTTTGTCAGTACTGAACAACAAACACTTTTAAATAAAAGCATTTTAATATTTTATACAAAAACATTTTAATTATATTTGGAAATGTAATTTATAATTGAATATTCAAATACATTTTGTACCATTCATTTTATTACATTTTGTTCCTAAACAAAATATTGAATAGAATTTACAAAAACAATGGCTGTATAAAACGAACAAGCACATATCTGTCCGGAAAGATATTAAAAGTGAAACAAAATAGTCAAGTAGTAATTAATTACATCAAAGTTTATCTAAATGACTTAAAGGATGAAAGTAATTTGATAAATACATCTGCGGCGATAATTAAATCCTTTCTACAAAACTCATTTAATTTGGAAGGTTTTCCGCATTAAAATTGTCAACGTAGATGGAGAGCTTTTCCTGACCCACCATCTGTTACTGTTACAACAGACACAAAATTATATTCTCGTCGTAATTTATAAAAAATTCAAATTACAATGAAAAATTGTACCCAAGTTCAAAACAGTATTATCTTACTTGGTAAAATAAGAAAAAATGATAACGTCTAAATGTAAGTAGAATTGTTTATTGAGACAGAAAAGTAGACTTTATTTTAGAACTAAAGACAAAAGCTCATAATTTAATCCTGCAATTCAGTCTCTTATTGATTTCCTCAAGAACTTAGTTTTTGCAATTAATCTTTAAACCGACTGCTCCGAACAGTAATAGAGACAAAATCGACAATTTTAATCTGTTTGAAAAAACAGACATTTACCAATGCAGCCGCTGGCACAACCCTTCGCGTCAAATTCAATTTTGTCTATATCTTCTGTTTGGATTTGACGACGCGGCTCTGCAGACAGTGCTAAAACTTTAAATCCACTTTAGACAAAGCAAACACTGTTTCATAGTTAAAATTTCTTATATATGCGCTCTGTTCCATTACAACAGGCCGAACAAGATAATTTACGGGTAAAGCATATTCCCTCATAAACGTATTCTTTCCAGAAGGTAGCAACTTAATTTTATTCCAACGCTTATATGGAACTACGTGCTTAAAATTATTATGTACCGTGTATTTTCCGACCCTATTATTTGTTTTCTTTGTTCAAGAGTTCCGCCTGTGTTTTGCCACACGAATATATGAAAATTTTATGGTTGGAACAAAACGTTTATTCTTATTTCGTAATTTGTTTGGATGTTCATTTGATAATTCACAAATGAATCTCCCTGGTAAAGACTACCAGTTTGCCAACTGGTTTTGTTGAAGTTTAACCTAATTTTGTTGAAAACAAAGTACGAGTGTACTATTTATGTTAGCTTTGTAAATACTAGATTTTATATCATTGCAAACGCAGAAAATCCCAGAGTAAATCCTATTACTTTACTTAGATTTGTTTTGGCTGCCACACTAAAAAAATAGAGAAACAATTTCACATTTCCTCGGAAAATAACACAATTAATCATATTAAGTACATATTTGAGCATCACAACGGATTATTATTTTAAAACAAAAATTAAATTTTAGAAATTGTTATTTTACAATTTTTGTTTAGACAATTAATCAAAAATTATGGAAGCGTGTATTTTTGTCTATTATGTACCCTTCGCTTGCATTTCAGTGTGATTTAAACACAACGCCGTTATAAAATATCATTACAAAGGCATTTTGCGGTGAAATGACGTTGGCTTTGCCCGTAATTGACTTTGTTCGGAAAAATAACGAAGAGTAATTCTCTGGAATTAACGGTAAATCTACAAAATGTAAAACTGTCAATTTGTTGAAAGTTTAAGAAGTTTAAAAATTTAAAGGGGGCGATTTTCACTACACTGGTGAAGTGTTTCTTTTGAAATTTATACTCGTGTCATGCATATATTAATTTTAACAGCTCTAAGGTGCTGTAGGCTGGGTAGAAAATGATAGTAATTTAGTAAAACTATATGAATTTTTTTTTAACGGACAATAAAAACATGTCCTGAAAGTAGGAAGAGCAAAGTTAGTAGAATCATAAATTGACACATGGACAATTAAAGGCTCATTAAAGGCTAATTAAGTGCCCTAATTAGAAATTTAATGCTCCGGCCATTTTTTCAAAAATTGATGTTCTGCTACCTTAAAATTAAGTCAGCAGAACATGAGCGAAAAAATTGTTTAAACAATAAAATTGGTTTTTTGTTTAGACAGTAATTAAAGGCTCTTTAAAGGCTTTCGGACTGCTCTGATTAGAAAATGAATGCTCCGGCCATTTTTTCAAAAATTGATGTTTTGTTACCTTAAAGTTATTAAATCAGCAGAACATAAACAAAAAAATTGTTTAATCAATAAAATAGGTAGCTTTTTTGTTTAGACAATAAATAAAGGCTCATTATAAAGGCTTTCGGATACTGCTCTGATTAGAAATTAAATGCACTTCGTATTTCTCGTGAAAATCAACAATTTTGCGACTTGGACAAAAAGTTAGCAGAACATAAACGAAAAAATTGTTTAAACAATAAAATAGCTTTTTTTGTTTAGACAGTAATTAAAGGCTCTTTAAAGGTTTTCGGACTGTTCTGATTAGAAATTAAATAATAAAAATATTTAAAGAAAATATTTCGCGACTTTTTTGTTTAGACAGTAATTGTTCATTTTCACTAGAAATGCGAAGAGCATTTAATTTCTAATCAGAGCAGTCCGAAAGCCTTTAATGAGCCTTTAATTACTGTCTAAACAAAAAAGCTATTTTATTATTTAAATAATTTTTTTGTTCATGTTCTGTTGACTTAATAACTTTAAGGTAGTAGAACATCAATTTTTGAAAAAATGTCTGTAGCATTTTTTTTTATCAGAGCAGTCCGAAAGCCTTTAAAAAGCCTTTAATTACTATCTAAACAAAAAAGCTATTATATTGTTTAAACAATTATTTTTTTGTTAATGTTCTGCCAACTTTTTGTCTAAGTCACGAAATTGCTCATTTTCACTAGAAATGCGAAGAGCATTTAATTTCTAATCAGAGCAGTCCGAAAGCCTTTAAAGAGCTTTTAACTACTGTCTAAACAAAAAACCAATTTTATTGTTTAAACAATTTTTTCGCTCATATTCTGCTGACTTAACTTTAAGAGGTAGCAGAACATCAATTTTTGAAAAAATGGCCGGAGCATTTAATTTCTAATTAGGGCACTTAATAATTAGCCTTTAATGAGCCTTTAATTGTCCATGTGTCAATTTATGATTCTGCTGACTTTGCTCTTCCTACTTTCAGGACATTAGAAAAACTATGTTGTTTACATATTCAGGCGGTAAAAATAAACGAGAGTTTAGGTAGGTACAGCATAAAGAAATATAATTTTAAAGTTACAAAAATATATGGATATCTACCACAAATTACAGACTGGAACATAATTTAATAATTTAAACAAAATGAAAATTTTACAATAAAACTTACTTTTACATTGAGACCCAAACAATTAATATTCCCCACTTTAAGTTTCCTTATTTAAACACTTCTCATATAGTACAACAAAAAACCTAAAAAATTACGGCTGCATATTGTTTCTAACAAAACCATTTTGACTTTAACAAAAGAAAATAACCTACGTGGTAATTTGAGACGAAGATAAATGATTCTAGACAGCTCTTTAGAGAATTTTAACGTTTCCATCTGCATGCATCCTAAACTGTGTGCTTATTGCATACAAAACAACGACTGTGACTCATGTCGGTTTTGTTTATAGTTAAGTGAGGATATTGTAAAGGAAAACTCGCTTGAATAATGCAAAACAATATATAAAACGACATTTTTAAAAAAACAGCGTTTAATTCTATAACGAAAAAACAAATTATTTAAAAGTAATAAATGAAGATGTCTGAGGACTACTAAATTGCATATTAAATAACTTAAATAAAAAACAACAACTAGATACATTTGTACATACTTAAAAGCCTAATAAATGTGTTTTTAATTTATTTTTGTAATTTATTAAGTTATTAAAGTTAATATTTTGGACTAGGTATAATAATAGTAGTTTATGCAACAAGTATATAATCTATGACTTTATTGACGAGTCTGGTTGAGGGCAGAGCGAGCTTGCGAGCGAGGCTAATAAATAGGACGAGTCAATAAAGTCAGATTATATACGAGTTCCATACAAAGCTTTATGTTCAACTGCGAAAATTACCTTTTAATTATTTAGAAAAATTATAAATGACAGTAATAAATTCATTCTGACAGTATTTATTGTGACATTGACAGCTGATATATTGATATTTTACAATAATAGTAAAATAAAGTGCCATTATACACTAGTGTATAAAGAGCCAATTTACGCACGCAAAAGTACGTCATAAACAGTACTTTATAATGCAGTTGTACATAAAATAATTTATGCATAGATTGTTTTATTTATAATAATATCCACAATTTTTCCCATAATTATATGAATTTAATAAAGAGAAATATCTTTAAAAACAGTTCTTTATTAATGTATGTTTTATTTTCTATAACTATATTTTTTATTTATCATTAGTAACCCGGTTGTACAAAATTTATTTGGGAACATTAAATATTTATTATCCAACAATAAATTGTTCTTTCATTGAAATATTGCTTAACCAATATCCAAGCATTTCTTTCGATTGAATAAAATTTATTTGATCCAAATAAACTGTTTTTTTGCTATAGGTTATTTCTTATTTCCATGAAGAATATATACTTATGAAGAATTGGTTACAGATAAAATTCTATAAAAGTATCTACTACTTGTATATTCTACTGGGTGATCATTTCAATTTCAGCTCTAGTTATCCATGGACATTGATTTCGTGACTTTGATTAGTTCACTATTTATTGTTTACTACTGACAGTTCATAAATTTGACATTTCATCATTTGTTTTGTTTGTTCGTGTGAGCTAATCAAAGTCATGACTTAAATTTCCATGGATAACTAGAGCTGAAATTGAAATGATCACCCGGTATGTGCTGTATTTTTTATTTTGTATGTAAAAAAATTTATTGAATCCGCCTGAATATATGTTCTGTTACCTATCCCATAAACTTTGCGGCAATTCGGATTAAAATTTCCAACTTTCCTGACAGAACTAGTCGAAAACCCTTCACAACAAGTCAACCACATTCACAATTTAGCGTATTTGTTTTTTCTCGTTTGTATCCTGCCGGGCCCCCAGGCACAGTAGTAGAACTGGTAGAACTTGTCAAATTCACACACTGTCGGTTTGGTCCAATAATCTGAACTTTCAAATGAAAAGTTTTCACTCGCCGGTCCACTACTACAGCAGTGATTACAAAGTTCAGAAAGCTCTTTCCCCACAACTACATAATAGTTTAGTTGCTCACTTTCCTCTTAGTAGGAAATTTGTTAGAAACATAATTGTATCGGTTGATTAGACCGGCAAATTGTTACGGTTGCAACTGTGGGATGCCTTTATATTAGCATCTACTTACGGTACACAAGTTTTTCTTTCAGTTTAATTAAAATTGTATCTTTTATTAAACAAGTTGCGGATACAAAAGAATTGTTGGTGTATAGAATAAACACTAAAGAATATACAAACCTTCTAAAGTCCCGGTATAAACTGCTCCTGGGTCAAAGTTAATCGATCCCTTGGTTGATTCAAATGAAACATCGTCAGCAAACACATTCCTGTCTGGAATCAGTCTTAGTTTGAAGATTCTGCAAAAGAAATAATTCGCTATAAAAAGCAAAGTTTATCAAGGACTAATAAATTTGTTAAGAAAAAATAAAAAACGATAAATTCAGTAGGTATCTTTATTTTTACACATTTATGAGAGAACAATAAAAAATTTAGGCGAAAAACAGTAAATATTCTTACACCTGAAGAAAATTCGAAAAGTGTAGGTACTTTACTACTAACTACCACTCCATGAAAAATACTACCAATTAAGAACGTTTTATTTTGAGTAAAAGAAGCTTTCAGATCACATCCTTGCAAAAACATCTTAGAAAATTTATAAAAGAAACGAATAAAAAAAACTATAATAATAATAATACTTATTATTTATATTATATAATTTAATTTTACGTTTAATTTTAAACAATTATTATATTTCAATAGCAAAAAAAATGTTTAGTAAAACTTTCACACTCGTGCACTAAACCGACATTTCGCGCACTTGGTAAACAAATGCCTGTTTTGTATTTAACTTTTTTAGAATATCAAAATAAATATGTAACTTCCAATAACTCTCAAATACGAGTAAAATTAATTTTGGTTTCACGTTTTTAGTAACTTGTTCTCATATTTTCGCTCTAAAATTTACAGTAATATTGCAATGTATATTTACTTAAAAAAATAAAATTTCTTCTTCGTAAATTAATTATAAGTTGGGAAACTTCGTTATACTAATTATAGATAAAAATATGATTATGAAGGGGTTTAGATTGATTGGAAAAGACAAGTGCTTGATAGATAGATTCACTAAGAAAAAAAATTCAATTAAAATTATGTTACTCCAAAGTTCTAGAAAGTGACCAAAATATAAAGGTTAATTCCACAGAATCATAAAACTACTAAGAGTTTTTCAAGTGTGTATTTTAGAATATCCTTTGCTTGTGCAGGTTAACTTTTTTTGGTTGAGTTTCTTTTCGCTTCTTTTTCTGTACTATAAAAAATCATGTTGAATCTTGGCATAGCGCGACTCAGTTAACTACATGGGACTCATTTGGAATTCAGTTGTGTAATTTGTAATCTAACCTTACCATTTCTAACTTACTTTAATGGATTAATAACTTTATTTTCAAAAATTTCGGTGACATTTTACACTATCATTAATTATTGAATTTTAATGGAGAAAATTAATAAAAACCATATGCTAAAGTTAATTTAAACGTGATAAATATTTGTGTAAATACATACTTAATTATATAATATATCATTTTTATAACGGATGATAAAAAATAGTGGTTGTAGCTCTTCTTTTTTGTCACAATTATTTCAATGAGACATTTTCTGTCGTTCTTTAGAAGGAAACAATTAGAACTAATATGAAACAAGCGACCAAATATCTATATTTTTAACACATTCGAATGTGACATTTTCACTATTTTGTTTTATTTTATTTATGTTTTGAACATAAAAATGTGCAGGGGAATTAAACGATCAATTCTGAAGTAAAATTCAGCGAAATAAATTAATTCACTTTTCTCCCTAGTTGCACAAATCTTACAAGAATTAGTATAAAAAATAATCAAATTATATATTGCTAAGATAATATTAAGCTCTCATAATTAGGTAATATAAATTGTTAAAAAAGTATGAAAATGCTCCATTGTGATTTCATAAGAAAATGTTGGAAAATAGTAGGAAACATATCTAATATTTTAGTACGTCTGACAGTTTAGAAATGTGAGTATCAAGATGGGCACCGTTCCTGGCACTGTTTTACCAAAACATTTTAGGCACAAATTATGGGGTGCTCTAAATATCCAACATAATCTCATTTCATGATTTTAAGATTATGGCAAGAAGTCTAAAAGGACTAAGTCGTTTACGTGAGATACGCTGATTTTAATTGTAGATTATGTAACAGACTATAACTTT